>CM068374.1:33062147-35462147 GCA_034769895.1 Magicicada septendecula | reverse complement strand
CATCGTCTCGTGCCAAATATATAGAAATAAGAGTAAATGAAACCTCAAAGAGAGTTTTAACGTTTATGTAAGGCACAGACTAAAGCTTCCATGTGGCGCTCTTAAATTTACATGTAAATATGCAAAGTAAACACATCTCCGGTTTATTAAAATTGTCTTTAATCTCAAAGCCGGCATGAACTTTTACAATGTTTTATAAAATTTTTATTTTTATTGCCTGACACTGTATCTATAAATAAAGAAATTTAAAATCTGAATTTTATTTTCAAAATTTAGTCAAACTATTTTTAATCTGATACTTCACATGGGTTTGCGATTTTTCGAATTGTTTATATTTCGTATTTATATCTCAGATTTGGAGGGGTTAGGATTTATTCTTTACAAGAGTAGGGGTATGTAAAGTAAAGTATTAATAGGCGTGCTACGGTTTTTTAAAAATTGTTTGGTGCCCTCAAAAGTTGTTGTCAGGAATAGATAAAAAGACAGGTAGACAAATGCTGGATGGTAGAGTTGCACACTGAGCTTACCTTGATTAAAAACTGTCAGTTTCGCTTTTAACGATTTTATTCATTTTGTATTTCATAGAGCTTCCTAGGGACATACCCGCTTATTTGGAGACATTCTAACATTGTCAGGGATAAAAAAAAACCCAAATAAAATTTTATAAAACAATGGCAATGTAAAATGCTTTACAATGGCATCACAAACGTAAAATTACGTAAACATTCACTAAGAATAATTACAATTAGAAGATCACACGCAATCAGAATAATCATACATTAACATGTGTACAGTGTAAAATGCAAAAATTAAACTACACAACTGAAGTTATAAATACAATCAAATATAGGCAGAAGACAAACCACAGTGTACCAATTAAAATGAGATACGTACGGCCAAACAATATAACTAGATTAACAACAATCAGTGATTCGAAACAAAAAGACCGCAACAAACAATTAAACACCTAACACACCCTGGCCGGCTCTAGTAGAAGAGTGGCAATACTGGAACCAGCTGATATTTGTGGCCGAATAGACGATTTATTAATTCACGTATTTCAATAATCAAATTGCGTCATTTTTAATTCGGGTTAACAGCAGTTTTATAATTCTTCATTTTTTGCAAATTAAAAGTTTATTATGTAAAACACTATTATATTATTTAAGGAATGCAATAATTAACTCATTCATCTGATGCGAATTCAATAATTTGAACAAAATTAATTCATTAGCCTAACATTTGTTCACTAATTTCTTCAACTTAAACGTATATAGTACTGAGTGCGCACAGATATATAATTTAGATTTAGCTATAAATAAGCCTACTCATGATTTTAGTAATGCTATATAATTAGATGAGAATATAACATGTTCACTTTAGATATTTTATTACACTATGCTTATAGGCCTCAGACGCAACGTTGCCACATTTCGAGTACTCGGAATCACAATAACGGTTACAATCAAACACACAGTGAAACACAACAATGATCAGTCACAGTCACACTGGTGTAGAAAACTCAAAACCACAAACAGAATTTTAATTAACTCTCTACCCTTTGTAGGCTGACGATGATCGAAAATACGGAAACATATATATTCAATCCCTCATAAATTTAAAGTAAATGTAAGGAAGCTGGACTTTCTGTGGATACTTAATAATGCGCTTTGTCGAAACGTATTTTACGAAACTACACATCTGAACGTTTTTCTAACTGCCAATGATGCACAATAAATTTTAACATGCTTTATTATGTGTGAAGCTACATAGAGTAAGTTTGAGTGTACTTTTCGTAAGTAAAGTGGAAACCGCCGACCACATATAGTTCGTTAAGCGTTAAGATCATTCTGTCCGAACATAATTTATCACAAGGTATGACACAAGTGAAGAAAACACGTTTTTCTAATACTAAAAATTCTTTTTAATGTGACAATATTAATAAGTTAATTTGTTAACAAACCAGTGGGCGAGTGTCTGGTAACTGGGGCAATGTTTTACTACATAAACCTCACTTTTAACTTGTCTTTCACTTTTGATCAATCTCAAAAGCAATATAATAAATATTAACTTTTACAATAATTTATTAAATTTATATAAAATGTACACACTGTATTTACAATATTTACACACACATACACTTAATATATTAATTACGTGAACTATGATAATTTATTATTTATTTACTTTTATGTATATTAATAATGCTTACAGTCTCTGTAATATATATTTATTAGTAGACACACGCGCACAACATTACTGACTAAGTTTACAAGAGTAAAAAAATGTCAACATCTCTTTTAACATACTGATATATATGTATATATATTTATTATTATTTTTATTTTCATTATTGTTACAACTTCTAATATATTTGCACACATCACTGTCAAAAATAGATATTATATATTATATATTATTATAATATTATAATAGTTTAATACAAAACTATAATATTATAAGAACGTAACATTTAAAGTTGTAAACTACAAACATAATAGTGGATTTAAAAAATTAAAAAAAAAAACAAGATTAGAATGTGTGGCAAGTTTATAAACCTGTTGTTATCCTGTTATTGATATAAACTTTTCTTGCAAGTTCATTTTAACAAACAAATTGTATTGTAAGATTTGTTTGGTATACATGTTTAACAGTGTACCCACAGCATAGCGTGGCATCCAGTTACCACAGCGTCCACAGCGTGGATGCAGTAGCGTGGCGTCCATGTAACCACAGTTGCCGGCGGCAACAGTACTGGAAATGAGAGAAAATAATATTACAGAAAATTTATTCTGTGAGAGTGTATCACAGAAATAAACACTTTAGTTATTGAATAATTTGAAATCCGAACAATGTTAATTGTCCGAACTTGAAGAAAAGCGTAGCATTGCTTTAGAACTGCTGGGTGACTTGCATCGTCTTGTGTTGCCAGCTCAGACATCGGCAATGTTTTACTGCGTACGGTCATTGACCTCGTACTAGTTGTCACTGTAAAAACTGTGGAGGGGGCACACTCGTCCGTCCAATGAGTTACCGCTGTATAAACCGGTAAAACGCTCAGTTAGCACCTATGTTTATTTCGGAACTGATGTGCAGCAGATACTACGTACCTATTTGTGTTTTCGTCGTTTAGATATCTGTCTCTCTATTTGTCTTCATTATTTTTAATTCGATTATTTACGTCTTGATTTATTTTGTGTAAGTACAATGAGAGTCAGATCCCGTTGAACCGGGACCCTCTTCTTCTCCCAGCGAATGATAAAAATGCTCTAAAAAGAACACTTGTTGCAAGAAAAAATTCGAATTAATTTTATAGTAACCGGCAACAGATATTATGTACCCACGCCGCGCTACTAGTATAATAAAAGTAACGTAAATACTTCCAGAGCAATTGACCTGTTCCGCTGTAGGCCTCAGACTCCCATCGGTCTGATGGGATGTTTATAAGCAAACAAAAAAAATTAAATACTTTCAAAAAATTCAGGGCTTCCAAATTTTTAAAAATTTTGTCGTTTCAAAAGTTTTGAGTTTTTAATGATTCGTTGAACAATTTTTTGTTTTAAATATTTATAGGAAATCCAGACAACCTGACGACTTTAAGAATAATAGCAATTGCATTCAAGTGTAAACACATAAAGAAACATGTTCTGTACGGCGTGAGTTATACTTCGTGTGTACATGTTGGGGAAGAATCATACGGATAGGAATAGCAGGGTGGACAAATATCTCTATTAAGGCAACAGCGTGAACCAGAACCAAGGTAGAGCATAAATGAAATGATCATCCATGGGCTTTGTTTAGGAATATTCTAGGCGGCAATCGTTTGCAGATTAATCGGCTTTAATGTGGCGTGATGAAAAGAACAGGGAACTACGACTAATTTATAATAATAGCTCCGTTAGAACCTACAATAAGTATCAAACTAATTACTCAATACATAAAATGGCTGCGTTTATAAATGAATGAACACTGAGAATATACGTTTGATATGCTTTTTTTAAACACGGCGTAACGATAGTTTTACACAAGTCCGACAATTAAAAACCAAATATCCAAGCCTAATACCTATTATCTAATTCTATTAGATACTATCTCTTATCTATCTATCTACTAGCTATTATCTATTATCATGTCTGATAAAAGAGCCTTCTCTTTGTGTAACAGAAACAATGTTCGGGACTATAAGAAAATAAAAAAAATAAAAAAAGTTTGACTCTTTGTATTCTTTTACAGAAACAAGTATAAAACGTTTTTATCTTTGTATAAATAAGTTTTTAAAGTGACTGTAAATTTAGAGTTAAAATCGGATAATCGGGAGGCATGGAAAAAAGTTACTTGCAATACTTGTGTTCTTTTTATTCATGTTGATTGCGGATCAGAATTATTAATGCGCTTGAAAAGCAAGAAACAAATCTCTGTGCCATTGGTTAATTTGATATGGAAACTAAAAAAAATTCATACGGATCGCGTGCATTACAGTACACATTATAAACTTAATTATTACCGTTAGAATAATCTACACAACAATGACGTACAAACAATCATGAGACAGTGAGCATTTACTATTTCAGTAAAGGCTTCTGTTTTATTATATATAATTTACCTTGTATTTCCGTCCAGTGACGTCGAGCGTAATTTGTATTTGGTTACGCGTTTCAGGCCATGTGGCCCATCGTCAGACCATCACTCCGAGAGGAGCTCGTTAAACAATAAAAAATCCACATAAAACAAACACATAATAAATAAATACAAAAATATATTAAAACATATAAAGGCGTTCTCTTACACGAACACGGTGCACCGCGTGTAGCCTGTCTGAACCTTCTGTTTTGCGTGATACACGACAACAAAAGGGTATCTCGTGTTTGATTATAACTTTCATAGTCTTCAGTTGTAAGTTTATTAAGTCCACTACGTATTATTAGCTTAAACTTTAAATGTTCTAAAACTTTTTCAACTTTCTAAAACACAAATTCATTACGGTTTCTTTTATTATTTTATAGTTTATTCTTCATATTTCTCTCTTTCTTCCACACAAACCAATACATATTCATGTATAAAAATATAAAACACTTAAAATTTCGAATGGAATTACACAAGAATACTATAAAAACGACATAAGAGGTGTAGGTAGTGTCGTTAAAAATTTACGTTCTTTAACTCTTGTTAGATTGCAAACAAAAACAATTTTTACATTCTTTGATTTTTTGGCTTAAATGTTGTTAACGTTTTTGCCATAAAGTTATATTAAATTAAAATTAAAATTTAATGTTTAAAATTAAATATAAAATTTTATATTAAAAAATAAATATGAGAGGCCGTTAAAAGTGTTTATTGTGTTATTGTATCTTTTAATAACTTTAGATATTTAAAATAAAAATGCTCTGACAAAGAAAAAATAAAATTTTATCAGCACGAGAAACATATGATATCTGACTAGACAGAATTATTCTTTTATGAATGTTTTCCCGTATATCCCAAGTTAACATTTTAGTTTACAGCAAACTAAGACTAAGAGATATCTACACGTAGTTGCACTTATAACGTATATCACATGTTGCCAATACTGAGACAGTGTCTCACGAAGTGTCCAGTGTCACAGGTTTGGTGACGTGATTACTCTGTGCAGTGTCGCCGGCGACCGACACAGAATCCTCTTGCTACAACTGGATGTCCGTGGCCACGGGACCGTTGCCGATGTTGGCGTTGTTCAGCTTACACATTATAGTCTGATCAGCTGGCGGTGAACAGTTGTTATTGCTGACCGCCAGCTGGTCCAGCGTCTGCGTCGATCTGCTCACCAGCAGCGGTTTCTTGATAGCGTCGGCTTGCAATTCTATATCTATGCACCTTGACCCGCCTGTAACAAAATTAAATCATCTAATATATACTAACAAGAATTATAAAATAAAAAGATTTAAATAGTTTGGATATAACCAGTGCTTAGAGTACATTTTCGATGTTTTGAGTAGGCAAAATTATCAATACACTACGCGGTAAAGAAGAAGTATACTAATTGTAAATGATTGTATACATAAATATAATGCAAAAATACGTAATGTGTTAATGCGTGAGATTAGAACACAGTATTTAGTTTTTTATTAGTTTATCTTTTTAACTAAATGAACTTAAAATATGGGTTTTAATAAGTAAATTCCATCAAAATTTATTCTTGAAGGGAACAGTTTTGGAAAAAGTCTTCAATCAACTAGGTCTCAGTTTAAGTTTTGTTTTGTGTTTTATAGAAATACTATATAATATATTACCACACATATATTTATTTTATTACAAATATTCTAATACAATGTTTTATACTACACAATATACAAATACAAAACAAACTAATACGTGAACAAATACAAAACATGACATAATATTCAAAGCGCTCACTATCAAAAATACTCAAATCCCTAACATATGCACCACAATCGCACACAACAATACCAATTTAAAATACCAAAATATCGGTATGGAGAACCACACATGACTTCCATATTCTAAGATTTATATTTAAAATCATTTTCGAAATGAAATATTACCATAGAAACTACTTCTTTCTACTTACTGCTTCAGCCTTAACCACAGTACTGTGGTCACTAACGTATACCACCTCACGTTATCGCACTCGAGTTTCACTGATGATGGAAGTCGATGGCATTGCCGAAACGTCTGGTTTTGTAGAAAACATTGGACTACGGCCAAATATGCCGGGAAGGAATTTTAACAAAAACTACTTCTTTGTTGCCGATAGCGTTGTACACATATATATAAAAAATATGCATAAAATTAATGGCTTGTATAAGTTAATGATTGATCTCCATTAAGTAGTGCTCAAGTTTCCAAAGTTTTAATATTATGGTGTCCGTAATTAAAACATCAGAGCAGGTTTAGTGTGTATGAGGGTATACCGTGGACAAAAATTTTCAACATTTCCTATTGAGCGTTGCTTAGAGTAAAGCTGCGAATCTACAGTGCACGTTTCACAGAACAAACACGCGGAAAAGAAGGAGCGCTCCGAAGTCACTCATGGACCCTCAGCATCTTGCAGAGGGTTCATTCCCTAAAGACGAAAAGTCTGTCTATGAGTCGTTCCTCTGTAAACACGTGCAGTTACACTGCCCAGCGATCCACAGGAAGCAAATCGCTATCCACGCTGGACACTTTTTTGGCTTGCACGCGTTATGTTGGTATGGGTTTCGGCACTTTCCATTTAAAAAGAGCGCAAATGTAAGAAAATAAACATGAATGAGACCAGAAATAACGCGAATTGTGTGTGCGTGCGTGCGTGCGTGCGTGCGTGCGTGCGTGCGTGCGTGCGTGCGTGCGTGTGTGTGTGTGTGTGTGTGTGTGTGTGTGTGTGTGTGTGTGTGTGTGTGTGTGTGTGTGTGTGTGTGTGTGTGTGTGTGTGTGTGTGTGTGTGTGTGTGTTCCCTGCCTTTTTATTGCGGTAGTTATAATAATAAAATGGAAACGTAAACATTACATAACTGAGATATGCTTGCCTGCCACGAACGATATATTTTCTCTCATACATGATTTACATTAAAATGAAAAAATTATAATTTTATTGCCTGGTAACAAAATTATTTTATTTTTAACAATTACCATTGTTTGAAAAAGTTTAAATGAATTTTCAAGTACATTACTGTTGTTAAAACGTAAAAGGTTGCAGGTAAACTACCCCTTCCCCTTAACCGATCTTTACCAAAATCAATTCAGGGATTTATGCAAAAATTTATTTGATTCTGTTTAAATATGCGGCAGTTATCGTTCGTCAAAAAAAAAATTACCCTTGTTAAAACATAAAACGTTGCTGGTAAACTACCCCTTTCCCTTAACCGATCTTTACCAAAAACAATAGGTCTTGAGAACTCTACAAATTAGGGCTGTATGCAAATAATCTTTTGATTCTGTTTGAATTTGCGGCTGTTATCGTTTGCCATAAAAAATCCCTTGTTAAAACATAAAACGTTGCAGGTAAACTACCCCTTTCCCTTAACCGATCTTCACAAAAAACAATAGGTCTTGAGAACTCTACAATTCAGGGCTGTATGCGAAACATTATTTGATTCTGTTTGAATTTGCGGCTGTTATCGTTTCCCAAATAAAAAATTACCCTTGATAAAAAAAACCGTTGCAGGTAAACTACCCCTTCCCCTCAACCGATCTTCACCAAAAACAATAGGTCGTGAGTACTCTACAAATCAGGACTGTACGCAAAAAATTATTTGATTCCGTTTGAATTTGCGGCAGTTATCGTTTGCCATAGAAAAAATCTACATACAGATAGACAGAGAGACAGATAGACGGACAGACAGACACTCACATAGACACTTTTCGAAAAACGACTTTTTTTCATGTTTTGAGTGTAGTACAATCAGAATCTGCAATAATCTCGAACACGATTTTTTTTGCCATCACCATACTTCCATTTCCTTAAGGAATATGGAAGTAAAAACAACAGGAAACTGTAACAACTACAAACAAAAACACAAATACTCAACAAGATACAAAATTAAGATTTCTGTGTATAGGATTCCGGAAACATGCCCAAATAAGGAAAAAACTTCTTGAGGTAAAGAAATTACTTATCAATATTATATAACTTACGGTATTCCCTATCTATCGACAGACCGTCTATCCTATAACCGAGATATAGAAAATGTAGTGGATACACCCTACTGTAGTTGTTGAAATAGTATTAAAAGTTGGTATTTGCACAAAAAGTAAACGTAAACATAATATTGAACTCACTCGACTGTTCATTTCATCTGTACGGCCAGAAAGACGTAATCGTACGCGTTAACGTCAAAACTAATCCAACAACTTTCATTTCATACATATTTTCATGCCACCAAGAAATAACAACGTTAAAAAAAGTAATGTTCAGAGATATTCGGCGATGGTTTATTTTTTAAACTAGCGCACTTGGTTCCATGGAGGTGATAATTAAAAGACATTAGCGCACTTGGTTCCATGGAGGTGATAATTAAAAGACATTTATTCCTTTATTCCGCTCTTAAGTTATTTACGTACTTAATCTTATCGTTTGCGTATTTCATTTTATCAAATACCTGTTCTTAATGTATAGAGCAAAGATTTTTATAAAATTTAATTAATTGTGTATATTCCGCAATTCTTCTTCTTCTTCTTCTTCTTCTTCTTCTTCTTCTTCTTCTTCTTCTTCTTCTTCTTCTTCTTCTTCTTCTTCTTCTTCTTCTTCTTCTTCTTCTTCTTCTTCTTCTTCTCCTCCTCCTCCTCCTCCTCCTCCTCCTCCTCCTCCTCCTCCTCCTCCTCCTCCTCCTCCTCCTCCTCCTCCTTCTTCTTCTTCTTCTTCTTCTTCTTCTTCTTCTTCTTCGCTTGGGCTATAGCACTTTCCGACTTCACAGAATCTCTGATCATTTTTTCCAGGGTCTTTCACGATCTCTCGTCCCAACTGGCCTATATTCGAACGCTTGTTTAGGAATACGCGTGTCTACCATGCGTCCAAGATAATACTTCCAATTCTGCCTGTATTCCTTTATTCTCTCCAGAACCGTCTGTAACTTCAGATCCTTTCCTTGTGTCATCGTTTTGTGAATGATTTGATATTACTAATTGTTACAATTAATTACTTAATTGGTAAATAGTTCTGAATATTGAAAGGGAAAGACAGCGCAAAGTACTTACTTAGCCCCTGATCTGGCCCTATGTAAGGCTGAGACAGCCTTTGAGGGTTGTTAACGGCTACCGCCGCAGCCATGACACTGGCACTGGTGCCGGACTTTACAGTGCCCGAGTACCGTGACGCTGGCATCATGCTTTGTCTCACGTTCCTCTCTGGCCGAATTAGAATTATGTACAACTGAAACAAACACAAGTTATTGCTGCTATGCTGCTACACTGTTGTCCAGGCATTACACTGGCAGCTTAACGATTTTATTTGTATTTCATCGTAAATCTTATTAAATGGAAATCTACTGACAAAAATCTTTGCAGGAAACTTTGCAACATGTTTAGCTTGCAAATTGACTTTTAGATAAAACGTTTATTGGTCTTGTCAAAGTTTTATGGATAATTTCGACTACTTACAGGATATAATATTAAGGAATAAGTTAATACGTAAGTATACAAATGATATAAAAAGTGCCGTTTATCAGATATTACAGTATTTTTTGTCTATAGTAGACGAAGTAAATATAAAATGAGGGTAGACAAGGAAAAGAACTAAGTAATTTCAAGAAAAACAAAAATAAGGATATGGCATTTAAAAGCTCACAAAAATAAAGGAAAGCAGTAAAGAGAAAAAAGAAGTTGCCTAAATAAACAAAAATATAAAGATACTAAAAAAATTAAGATAAAAAGAAAAACATATGGTGAGGGGAAGCAGGAAGCAAAAGGATGATGAGGAGGAATCTAAGAACAAATAAACCACTATGACAAAAGTAAGCCAAGTAGAAGAAAAAATTGAAACGATGTCAAAATCAAGGTAAAATAATAGGTAGGTTTGAAATAAAACGTTAAAATCAAAGCCAAAGTAGATAAGAAAACCCAAGAACAAGAAGTAAAAGAATATTAACATGAAGTAGGAGAAATAGTGAAATAAGAAAATGAATGAGAACAAGAAGAAAAAGGAGAAAATGAAAAGAATAAATTAGAACCGCGTTTTAAAAAATTAGAAAATCCAAATTTTTGTAAAAAGTCAGTGAATAAAAGGAACGAGAAGACACGAAGAAGTGATGAACGTCCACAGCATAAATAAAAATGCTGTTGTATTTTGAACAACATTGAGATTATTTTTACGTCAGTAATTCGGGATGATTGTACACTATATTTTGTATTAGTGCCGTTCCTACTGGGAATAATAAAAGTAGGACTTACCTTGGGCGAGAAAAGGCATGCGACGGTAACGCTGGCGGAAAGACTTATGGTGACTGACATGGTGGTGATGCGGAGAGGCACGTGGTTGCCGGTGCCAAAGTACAGAGGTACAAATGCCAGCCAGATCACGCACGTCGTGTACATTGTGAAGCCTGCATTGTTACATAGTGAATGTTACATGTATTTCAGTAACAATAATCATAATACAACTATTGTAAGCATAATGACCTACATTTAGGAGATTTAATTCAAAGATAAAATAGCAAATTACAATATTAATTAAAAACGAAGCCAAAATAATTAGGACAATTTGTTTTGGAACATATTCCTCTTTTGAATTAATAGTTTAATGTATAAAGGAATTGAAAAACTAAAATCTAAAGCTTCCTTGTTATAACAAGTAGTGTTTAAAAATTGTATTCACTTTAATGCCACTAAATAACAAATTTCATTTCTCAGATACTATTTATTTTTTAAACAAATTTCATGGAAACAATGTAGAATATTCGAAGATATAAAGTAAAATTTGTTCCTATCCACAATTTTAATGACTTTTAATAAAAGCTTTTGAGAATTTATTTTATCTCGTCTGCGGATGGTAACACAAAAGTCACACTAGCTTAACAAAAGGTACGATTTCCAATCTCTATATAAGCTGAACATACGGCTATATTAATACTAGCCATTCTCTTGACTACTCTTCTGTCTTTGTTGAAAGTCGTTTATGACGACTCGTTTCGAAGAAAAAAAATCCTAATCATCAGGTTGTAAACAAAAACATCAAAAAACAAAACAGGTTGTTAAGAAATTATCGAAAAACTATAAAATATCACAGTTTTGGTTATTTAGTTAAACAAACTATTACGGAACTTAGTGTCGCTGCACTATATGGTGCGCGGGATTTCGCTACCCTCATCTAACCTTATGTCGTTACGTTCCAACGTTAGTACTGTATTTTGATTGCCTGTATGCACTGCAATATCTATGGCGTGTGTGTGTGTGTGTGTGTGTATGTATGTATGTATGTATGTATATATATATATATATATATATATATATATATATTGCCACGATAAAAATTAAAACTGCATAGATAGGTTACATTGAAATTATTACAACACAGTCTATATCTGGAGGTAGGATAATTTAATTCATTAACACATTAAAATTTACTATTGTCTTTTTACTTTATAATGTAAAATTGTTTATTTAATAATTGTCTTTCAATAAATGAGTCTATTAGCTTGTTTTACGTAGACTGTTTGCATAGACATCAGGCGCTCCCCACGCTGGTCGTCCGCACCGCTGCGACTCTGCAGGTCGACCGAGCGCAGACCACTAACGCTGAATTATCTACGCCGCGGCTCACACACGCACTGCGATATGAAACTGTTACTGTTTACAACTTGAATTCAATTAATCTCAGGGATCAAAGCTGGGTAAAATTAGATCGTGTATTAAGCTTACACAAATCCGGCTATTTGAAGTGTTCTCGCGTTAACTCAAAATTTCTCGTTAGATATTTTGCTCCTAACCCTGAAAATCTACCGGGTATGATCTATTTAAAATTATCTGAGTTCTATAAATTGGCAATGGTTACGAGGAACTCGAACCGTGAACCAACTTCTAAGTCTTAAAGGAAATCGACTTGTCTTGTCACGAAAACCTCGTGACAGCGAGTACGTCTTTCTATGGCAAAACTTCGGAAAGAACAGACCCATCCGTACACGCTGTAAGCGTCCGACTCAAAACATTTTTAGACCTTCTGATTGGTGGAAATTCTATCAACGTCATAGATGTTCACTGTGATATACAGAAACCAGGCTGAAACTCTGACCGATTCTGCAAAGGCCTGTATAGATTTAATCTAGAAATTTTATTACTTTCTAGGAGCTAACGAAAATAAAAGAAGACTGATTTCATAAAAAAAAAAAACATAAAAATTACAGTTGTGGAGAATTGAGTATATGGAAAATGTAGCTTATAACCATGAGAATACTCTGTCCAAGTTTCCGAACGAAATGTTAATTTTCCTGGAACTTATTAAATAAAATGTAAATCACACGCGCACTTGCACACAAATATTTTACATGACATTAAAGAGAATAGAATTGTGAACATTTTGACATATCATACTTTATTAAACCTAGCTTGGTTCAAAACGTATGACTACTTTACAAAGAAAGAACAAAATCAATTTAAAACATGTCTATGGCCGTCAGAAAATGTGTAATATCCTTAGTATCCCTATTATATGAACTGTGTTTTGTTGCAATATATATATTTATACATGTCGCTTGGAGATTAATTGTAGTGTGTAATCTGAACGGTCAGAAGCGCTTAGTGGAAATCACTGAACAGAGTGGCGTTCAACAGAGGTGGTATTGTACATCTGTAAGTCTACAATACAAACGTCTGTTAAGTACATGCACTAGTTTCTATAAATTTGTAACGTGTATCCACTTTAGTATAGGAACTTGCCGTTAGATTTCTGGAACACAGTTTTCCATTAATAGTGACAAGAGCCGCGAGCTCGATCATGTTTTTCCCAATTTTATGAAAATACTCAGTGCTTTTAATTAATCCTTTCCAAATTATCTTCCCAAAATTTAACAATTAATATTTCTAAATTAAAGATAGCCCATAACTTAAAGAGTCGACGTGTTTATCTTTTCATAACACTCCATAAATAAAAAAAACAATTACTGTAGTATACCTTATAAAAATTATAATTACTAGTCATTATAATTACTATATACTAGTGCTAGTGTATATTAGAATTATTACTAGTAATTATTATTACTATATGCTAGTATTAGTACACATTATAATTCTAATTCTAATTAACACTGGTATGGTCACATAAAAAAAAGCACAGGAAAGTTTGCCAAGGAGAGTAATGGAATGGACCCCACCGGGAAGAAGGAAAAGAGGAAGACCGCCTATCGCCGGTATAGAAGACATTCAGACTATATTAAGAGATTGAAGAAGATCTTCGGATGGGCAAGAAGCAGTGGAAGATGAGAATTCAGTCACTTCTGTAACCTTTGTTCCGGAAAACGTATAAACATTGTGCAACCGAAATAAATTAATAATTACTACTAAAATTAATCATCAGATTATTACAAATATTATAAATGTTTTGATACTATTTAATAATGTGCTTTGTTATGCTTTAACAGATATCCAGTCTTTTTACCTGTCGTACAGTGCAAATCTGAGAAGTTGTTTATTTCCAACTGGGAAATACTTCTGTGCTGTAGTTAAAACTCGGAAATAATCAGAGTAAAAAAAAAATACATCTTCACGGGAGGTCAAAAGTAAACAAACAGGGAAACTGTATTTCCTTGTAGGCACTTTATGCTTTTTTCTGTTTTCCCAAACACAAGCGTAAACAATTTTTTGCTAGTACTATTTCTCAAACCTAGTAAAGAGGGTTTTTATGACAGGGAAAAGTTGACTTCCTTACTTTGTTCAAATTAGACGTCATTTCTGTTTGTTGCCAGTTTCAGTGTTTGAAATTACGTCAAGATAAACAACAAAGTAGGAAAACACTGAGTGCTGTTATACCATCCTAGCAATTTCCTGTATTACATTACACCGGCAAAGCTTATACACCTAAACTAGAAACAAATTTTATAAGCAAATGTTTAAGTTTGTATGATTTAAGTTTGCAAATAATTATTGTAAAAATATTATTAAAATCCACTGCTTCAAATTAACACAAAAAAAAATTACATAAATATAAAATATATATATCGGCGGAGATCCCACAGCTTCTCAGTTTCCATATCAACATATTCTGTGTATCTTCATTCTTCAGATTGTTTTCTTCCATACTCTTTTCGATCCCTTGTATCCATTTTAATCTAGGTCTGCCTCTTTTTCTTCTGTTGCTAGGTCTGTATTTGAACACACTCACAGGAATTCTTTCTTCACTCATTCTCATTAGGTGTCGATACCAGGAAAGCTGTTTACAGTTTGTTTTCTATTTGTTCTTTCCCTTGTTACGTCATTCCTTACACGTTCCAGACGTGAAAATCTGGAAGCTCGTCTAAGATAGTCCATTTCTACACCTTCAATCTTCCTGCGGTTCTTTTCGTATATTTTGACATTCTGACCCATAGGTGGTAATTGGTTCAACAATGGCTTTATAAATATTGATCTTTGTCGGTAGCCCAATTTTAGTGGACCATAAAAGTGAGTTTAATAGGCGTATGGTGCTTTTTCCTAAAACTAATCGATGTCTTATATCTTCATCACATATTCCATCATCGCTAATTACACTTCCTAAATATTTGTACTTTTCACATTTCTTGATGGAAGTATTATCTGATAACTGAAGATCTGATGTACGACTTTCTGTGGCTAAGTATTCTGTTTTTTTGAAGTTTATGTTTAATCCCCATCGATCATAATAAAACTATGATCCAAAAAAACAATAATAAAACTATAAATCGAGAGTTTATTAGTGAAACTACCAAAGTCCAAAATAAAAGAATTTATATTCAGGTTGTTTGACCGTTATCGGTAGCCAGATTTTAGTGGACGATAAAAGTGAGTTTAATAGGCGTATGGTGCTTTTTCCTAAAACTAATCGACGTCTTATATCTTCATCACATATTCCATCATCACTAATTATACTTCCTAAATATTTGTACTTTTCACATTTCTTGATGGAAGTATTATCTGATAACTGAAGATCTGATGTACGACTTCGTGTGGCTAAGTATTCTGTTTTTTTGAAGTTTATGTTTAATCCCCATCGATCATAATAAAACTATGATCCAAAAAAACAATAATAAAACTATAAATCAAGGGTTTATTAGTGAAACTACCAAAGTCCAAAATAAAAGAATTTATATTCAGGTTGTTTGACCGTTATCGGTAGCCAGATTTTAGTGGACGATAAAAGTGAGTTTAATAGGCGTATGGTGCTTTTTCCTAAAACTAATCGACGTCTTATATCTTCATCACATATTCCATCATCACTAATTATACTTCCTAAATATTTGTACTTTTCACATTTCTTGATGGAAGTATTATCTGATAACTGAAGATCTGATGTACGACTTCGTGTGGCTAAGTATTCTGTTTTTTTGAAGTTTATGTTTAATCCCCATCGATCATAATAAAACTATGATCCAAAAAAACAATAATAAAACTATAAATCAAGGGTTTATTAGTGAAACTACCAAAGTCCAAAATAAAAGAATTTATATCCAGGTTGTTTGACCGTTATCGGTTGCTTTGTTCAGCCATTGTCAAAGCGTTTCGGTCACCCACAGGAGGTCTTCTTCAGTAGAAAAACGTTTATAAATTCATCTACAAAAGGGTGGAGAGACGAAAGTCTCAGTTGGAGTGCCGAAACGTTTAGACAATGACAGAACAAAACAATCGATCACGGCCAAACAGACCTGATATAAATCTTTTATCAACGACTCCGGCCGTGATAGGATTCGTAATTAACTTACGCAAGTCCGAATTTTATTAACGCTTCGAAAGCAACACTTTCAAATGCATTTTTATTTTTAAGATATATGTAATCAATAAAAAAATGTTTAATAATAAAAACTAACTTTGAAAATAAGTATAATAATTGTATAATAAACAGAATTAACACTGTTGCACACCACTAAAGAAAACATTATTCCGATTAATACTTTCAAGCTTCACAGCTCATCATCAGATCGGAAATTTCCGATCTGATGAAAAGCTGTGAAGCTTGAAAGCGCTTATCGGAATAATTTTTCTATAGTAGTGTGCAACAGTGTCAATTCTGTTTGTAATTATAACCACTAACACAACTTTGTTAATTAAATTTTATGATATATCATTCCACATGGAAACCTTAAATTTCAGATTTTCGTAAATTCACATGAGTGGATTTGGGAGGGTTTACCAATAATCCACGATAACTGGGCTATACCCAATTAAAAAATTTCTATTGTCCTCTAATGAATTACTCAAGTACCTCCCGAATTTTATTTTGTTGAATGTAAATATCTACATTATCTATTACTCGTGACAACGTTTTGTGTTCTCAGTTGTAATAGTCAACTGCACATAACAATTCGAGAATCATTATTTTAATAAAATTAAATTTATTGTATTATTACTTAATATAATATTATTATTCCTTTGTAAGTAATTCGTTGAGTTTCCTGCAGGTCTCCTGTGTAATATCTTCAAATAAATACACTTCAAATAGGTTTATTTTCATCAGTAATATAATTATTAAACTAACTCTGTTTTTAGGAATTTAAACATGTTTAGAAATGCTTGTGTTTACCATTAACTTTACTTATTGACTTCATATTTTGCCTTAACAAAATACTATAGTTACATGTGAAATGCACGTTACCTATGTGTTTGGATTCATTGAACGCTTCCGGTATGTTTCTCGTCAGTACCGCATAGACAGTGCATATGATGATGAGCACAATCGGATAGCCGAAAGCGATCATGTACGAGGCGTCGACGTACGAGGAACACACCAACAGATTTTCCTCCCGCGACGGGTAGTGGTGTACGGCACGAGGCGGCGCCACAGTCATCCACACTACGTCGATTATTACCTACAAACAAACGACAACAATAGCACATGAAATTGTTACAAACAATTGAAGTAACATACAATTAAAAGAGGTCACACCTTACTAGTGAACAACAATTGGCACAACAATGAGTAAAATATTTAAATCTCTTTCTCTAAATCTGTAAACAGATGATTAACGGTACTAAGTCAGTAAACATATAAGTGAACGCAAACTCACACGGCCGGGGTTGTCGTTGCCGTACGACATGGCTTTCGGGCTATTAGGTCGTACTTCAACGTTCAGGTTTTCTGAAACGCCAGACGCCTCAGCCGTCGCACTAAAAGCGTGGGATTACAGAGGTCCTCAACGAAGAGCCAGAGGTGCGGGAATAAGATAGTAACCCTCGCTAAAAAAATAGAGATTTAAGTGAAACCAGAATCACAATTTTTTTAATACCTTCTGTTGCGGCTGATGAAGATGGTACCATGACGACGGACACGAAAGTTCACGGTGACATCTTGAACAGCCGCGACAGAAGTTATTTATAGAAATATACTTCTAGCGTTACTAGTTCTCACGTCACTGAAAATGGCCACCGTTGATGTGGGCAAAACGTCTGGCGCTTCTGAAAATTTAAACGTTGGACTACAACGTAATAGGCCGGTGAACATGTCACACCGAGAAGTAAATACGAGTGTATGATTACTTTAATTGAAAAACAAATAACATACCCAATGATAATGTTAAGTATATCAATGCAAAGTCGGACAAGGTCAGGAGAAAGGCAAACGCTCTTGAATATTGTTAAAATCAACATCTAGAAAAATGATTAGAAAACAGGATAGAAACGAAAAAAGAGAGGACAAAGATTATAACAAAAAAATACAAAAACCAGCTAGAGAAAGAAAGGCGTTCAAAGACGAGTTCAACAGCAAAATTACGGAAATCCTAGTGAAAATAGAAAGAGAAAGACGCTTAAGAAAACTATATTAGTGAAATAGTGAAGACAAAAAAATTGTGCAAAGCAGCAGGATAAAATCAAAATTACAAGGTGCTATTTTTCATCGAAATTCAAGTAAACGCTTGATTACGTAAACGGATAATTTGTGTGATAGTTATGAAATGTACAAAAAAGCTAAATACGTGTAGCTACTATAAGAAATGTTAGTTCCTTGGTACGTACCGAATAATGTCATCGAGAACGACCTCCAAGTGACTTCTGTCCGTCATGAAATCAAACACGATTCTTCGTTAACGATTAACGTTAACGATTAAAGTTAACGATTCTTCGTAACGGTTCTAGTAAGAGACTAGCAGCGCACCCCAACGAACTAGCTCAAAAGCTCATGGAAGACGCAGGCACCAACACAAGAAGACTCAAACGCCACAAACAAGTGGACATTCCGGCTAGATTTATGTAATATTAGTGCTTAAGGAGGAGTGATCAATGGGCCACCCTCTACATGCCATATACATTGTCACCGATTTTGCCAAATGTTTATTTTGTAAACAGATTGCAAAAATAAAATAAATTTAAAAAAAAGTTCCAATAACGTACCTGTACACTGCACAGTCCGCTGCAGATGATCAGCTGAGACTTGGGCGTGATGAAGTTTGGCCGTTTGGCTGTGCGCTTTCCAGCGTTGAATATCCGCGCGATTCGGTTGGTCTTGGTCAGCAGCGCCGCGTACACTACGGTGAAGCAGAAGCCCGCGCCGAACCTGAAACACAATCCAGTCTCACAGTTGCACTTGTTCTCTTCAACAATTTTTAATAATCAGCCAAACAATGTTCGTCGGGCTAACTGTATACATTTTGTTTTAGTGGATGGTTAGTGAGGATCGGTCAATAATACAAATTTTAGCTATTTTGCGTCGACGTTTCGACAGTATTTATTGTCATCTTCAGGACCTGTGTATGAAATATAATAGAAATATTAAACATAACGAAACAATTAAATATTTGGGTGAACGTGTTGGTGATGTGAGTGTGTGCGTGCGTATGTATGTATCATTTTATATGTGATACATTAAACTATATATCACATAAATGTACATTATACATAAATGATACATTATATATATTTTAAATGTATACATTTTGTATGTTAATGTCAACCAATTAACTCATGTTATTAGTTAACGTCCAGGGTTTATTTCCCTATGAAATAATTCTAGACTAAAGGGAATTTAAATTACAATCTATATATAACCTTCACGTATGAAAATTTCAAAAATTTGGAAATTTGGAAATGTTTAGACATGAGGCCTGAAAAGTAGATGAAAGTTTTAACAAAATTCCGGAAACTCATTTAGCGTATCAAAGTAAAGAGAATTGTAAGTAACATCTAAGTTTAATGTTAAGTTTTGGAACCCAAAGACCGAAAAATAAAATAAAAATGGACAAAACGGTGAAAATGTGAGAATCCAGCAGAATGTCAGCCTAAAAGAAAAAGTAACCCAGATTCAAATGTTTCAAATTTTAAATGGTTAAATGTTTATTATATGCCTGTGTGCTCTTCAATTGTTATATTATTTACAATATTATATTTTTGAAGTCTTTTTCCGGTATGGACCGCGTCAACAATGTTATGTGTGACAAAGTTTCACTCATATTACTATGAGTGTCATCAGGTATAATAAGTCACTTACATTTGAGGATATTTATTGTAACATGAGTGAAACGTTGTCGTACAAGACATTTTTGACATGGTCGATACCGGAAGAAGACTTAAAAAACATAATGGACACCGGCCGAGGAAGGCTACGTGAGAATATATTATTTACAAAAGTTCAGATATCGAGATTTTTGTAATTTTTCGCCAAACTGAAAAATTATGAAATATCAAAATTTGTTCAATAATAAACAAACTTATTTAATTTTAAACAAACTTAATTTATTTTCGTTGAAAAGTCAGCGAGTTCGAACTATTAATAAACTAAAAATAAATTATTTGTTAGTGAGTTCTGTAGTTCAAGGAGCTTACTAGTTTGTATACATGAAGGTTATCAACAATTCCTACAAATACGCAATAATTGTTATTTTTTTGGTTTTTGCAATGATATTATTGTTGCTGAGTAATAAAGGCTGCAATATTATTTCAAAGGTACATTATGATTGAGTGTCAGTGAGTTACCTTTGAATACCGCATACGGCGTTGGTAGGCCTTAGTACGAGTGCGAAGGTGACCAAGTAGCACAGTAGAATGCCAGTCAGCAACACGTAGCTGAGTTCGCGGCCGGCCGCTTTCACCACCGGCGTGTCGTTGTGACGTACAAACACTCCGGCAACGAACAGCGTCACCAGGATACCCGTTGCCGACAACGACATGGCACCTGTGTACAATCAGCACGCATTGTTGTTACTTCATAGCGTTTTTATTATTGTATCATAAAATATTATAAACTTTAATTTTTGTATAGTATTCCAGGTAAACAGCTTTACTTCTATGTTTCAAAATCGCTGAATCTAGTAAAGAATCTAACGATCTATTTTGTTCAAAGGAATGAGCAATATCTTCTTTAGTATGGCGTTGAAAATTATTTATTATTAAATTATGTTAAATTACTAGTAATATTGTTATAATACTTTATTCGCCATCATCAGCCGTTCTACAAATTTGCTGGGTCTTGGCCTGGCCCAAGAGTCGATTCTATACCTCCCTATTGCGTGCCCTGCCTTTCCAGTTTCTTATCAGCTTTCCGAGATCCTCCTCTTTCTGGTTTTTGAATCTACTTCGGGGTCTTCCGCTTTTTCTACTACCTATTGGTTTCTGGTAGAAAATATATTTCGTGGGATCTTCTTCCTCCATTCTCTCTGTGTCCAACCCACCTTAGCCTATATATTTTGATTATCCTGACAATGTCCGGCTCTTTGTAAAGATGGTATAGTTCATAATTATATCGCCTGCGCCACATTCCATTTCTTCTACTCCTCCAAATATTGTTTTTAAAATCCGTCTTTCACATCAACCTAGAAGTCTCTCGCTATTTTATGTCATTGTCCAGGTTTCTGATGCATATGTCAGCACTGGCATATAATACTTTATTAGCCCTACATTATCACTACCATCATCTACGCTACGTATCTTGGGCTTTTTCCTTTTCTGATTTGAAGTATTATCTGCCAACTTTTTTAACTTTTTTCGTTTTAGCCTTTTCGTTTTGTTGCAATATATTAAATCGGCAATTGATTATATTAATAAATAAGTGAATATACAAAGTAAATACAAATATTTTTATAAGTAGTAGGTAAAGAATAAATATAAAATAATTGTTTTTAACAATTTTAGGAGTAGTGATATTTACCTCGTCCTGAACAATCAATTTAACTTTGTTGTTGTATTGATATAAATGTGCGTATAAATATGCTAATGTTGAAATAAATCTTCTATCATAACACACGTAACATACTGGGTTGCATTAAACGTATTACCTATGGCCCAGGCACTTTCCACTCTGAGGAAGACTTCTGGCAGTTCAAGACAGATCTGCTTCGCTGGGTCTGGCACCGTCCCTTCTGGACACATCACGCACTGCGTTTCATCGATGGGATGACGTATCTTTAACAGAAATAATGTGTGCAGTTAACAAAGTGTATTGGTCGGATTTAATTGATGGTCTCAAAAGTGTTTATGACAAGTCACTAATGCAGCAGGTAGCAACAATTAAAGATCCGCAGAGAAGTCGCTCAAAACGCGGCAACATTGATTGTATTATTGGTCGGTCGTTAGGTATCGTTTATGGTCAATAAACAAGTTTAGATTACTGAAACATGCGTATATTGTGACACCATTACACATCAAGACACTCATAAGTGGAGTGAAAGCGCAACAAGTCAGAATTAAATTCAGGTCTTAGAGTTTATGATGGTGGTGGTGGTGGTGGTGGTGGTGGTAATGATGATGATGATGCATCTGAATAAACAGGGTTTAACGTTAATGTTATGTATTTACAAAACATTATACGTTGCTCAGTTGTTATATACTTGTTGATTGCTGTTCATAACTTTTATATTAATGTCCAACTAACAGTCCAGTCATTCTAAAAATATTTTTAGGTCAGACCGTTGCTTCAGCAGTTCAGATATCTTGGAGCAGAACTAGCCTATATCTAAATCCAAGAGTTCTTTGTTTTTATGAGTGTAACATCCTTCCATTGTTCATCTATTGACTACAGAAGTACTGTAAGTCCAATCTTAAGTATAACAATGCCTTTCAGTAGAAACAAATTAACCTATGTCCTTCATCGGAAATTAACTTGGTGGATAACTAGCCTATATCCACTTAATTAAAAAAAATATCTAAAAATTTATTTGTATAATAAATAAAATGGGTGTAAGAATATTGCAAAGTAAGGAGAAAACATTGGCTATCCGTCTTTCTTGAAAAAAACTATAAACAAATTAAGCTTTCAATTTGCTCTCCTGGTAAAATGTGTTTTCCTGACATTGGTCAGTTCTGCTCCAAGGTAGCGATGTAATGTGTATATGGCATAATTTTTTGAACCTATTATGACTTACAGCGTCTTTTTAATTTAAGGCATTGAACTACCTTCGTAATAAATAAGGCCTATATAATTTAGCAATTTAGCGCCATTTTCTATACAAGACTAGTAGAGGAGTAAATCGTGCAAAATGAGTGACGGAGTGTGGTTCGCCTTAACAGCTGACATTTTGTTTTGCGCTAATTTAATGGGCGTTCCAAGGTCAAACACAGATTCTCCCACTTTGCCATACTCATACCCCTCACCATCAACATGCTGAGATGCTACTGCACACAGTTAACATTTAAAATTGAAGTGGTACGCAATTTAACATTTGTTGTGAATAGTCAATTATTGTAAGCGTGTACCCAAACAAATGTTATAAATGATTTGCTTTTAATAACCAATGAAATTGGTATTAATTTTTAGTTATTTATAAAAGAGAAATTTAATATTTATAATGACTTTACCTGAAGATGTTTTCTCCTTATTTGGGTCATGTTTTGGGACGCTTTGTGTTCCCATCCTCGGTCTTCCTAATTCTGAGTCTTGTAAAATGCTTGTGTGTTAAAACACTCTAATTCCACAAGACTCAAAATTAGGTAGGCTGAGGATGGGGACACAAATCATCCCGAAACATGTTCTAAATAAGGAGAAAACATCTTGAGGCAAAGTCATTATAAATATAAAATATATTATATACATAAAAAATAGACCGTAGCAAAAAGTGATTGAAAAGAGAAATTATATACCTAAACTACAATTATTTGTTTTTATCTCTAATTACAATTAGAGAAGTGGCAGTGAACACTGAAAGTTTACAATTACTAAAATCTTAATATTCTGTAGATTGTTGCAGAATAGCATAATTTAATTTTATGGCTAGCGTGTTTGGCAACGGAATGAGTTGACCGCTTTCTATTTTGAAAGTAATTAAATATGTCAATGTAAAATTTAAAAATTTAACATATACAAGTATGTGCACTTTATGTTTTTTTAATAAACACGTTTTTAGATTATCAATCTAGATATTACTGACAAGAAAAGTAAATAAACATATTGAAATGGCCATGAATCCCAGCAGGGAAAACGCAGTAGGAAGTTGGGTGATGGAGGTCTAGCGAAGTGGTTGGACCTTGAAGCACCGATTATTATCACCCGTAGATTAGTCTGCATATTAGATTACATAATACTGTTCGTCTCACCTGGTACTGTGTGCAGTTGAAACAGTGCCAGCAACAGCTTTCCCCTTCCACGTACTTCTTGGCCTGGCCCACCTCACACGGCAGACTGCACACCGACTCCGGAGTCTGCGGATGTGACAGCTTGAACTGGATTTCTGAAACACATCGTGGCAAAATATGTACAGTTAGAAAAATTAACATTGAAATCTCCGCTGAGGATGAACGATAATTTGCTATAATGTTTTCTAAGTGCAGTAGCACCAGCGTCAGTGTAAGTAGCGAATGGAAGTGTAAGAAATCAATAATGTTATTTATACCAAATCAAAGGTGCAGCAATGATAATAACTAGTCCGATTAGAGTCTTGCAGCAAGCAACGCAGATATCACCAACTTGTGATACTGCTGAGCTAGCAGCAACCATTCGTTGCAATATTTCCATGTTCAAAATAATTGTATTAGCAAATAATAAATATATTTACCTTATTTCCTGTCTCGTGACCACATATATAACGCAATGAATTATAATTGACGCGTTTCGAGACTATGTCTCGCCATCAGAATATTAAAATTTTATCACTCAATGAGATCGTTAAAAAATTTAAAACAATAAAATTACAAAATCGAAACCAAATCATATAAGCATTTATGTGAAGCGAGTGCGCACATAAATTGTTTTAAATTTTTTAACGATCTCATTGAGTGATAAAATTTTAATATTCTGATGACGAGACGTAGTCTCGAAACGCGTCAATTATAATTCATTGCGTTATATATGTGGTCACGAGACAGGAAATAAGGTAAATATATTTATTATTTGTCATTATAAGTGGCCTGGATACCGACAGACATGTTATCCAAATTGTATTAGCCTTATCACCAGCAAACACATGTACAAGACTATACGTGTTTCGTACTGATCTAGGCGTACTAAAGATAGAAAGGGAAAGATGCGCGCTCAACACCACAGGCATATACTCCATGCAGTATGCATATTACATGCGTATAGGTCACGATAATAATTGACGACTCGTTGGGCACTTGGTGAAACATATTAATACAAAGGGTTAAAAATATATAAACACTTGGTACGTTTCACAGTTTTTGTTTTACTCTGACAGCTGTTCCAGCTTATTAGACTATACATTGTCGCCCGTGATTCTCTTTGAGAACAGCCTAATGAGCTGAAACAGCTCGCACACTGAATGCAAGAGGGCCATAAGTGCAAAAAATTTGGAAATTAAGTTATGGCACATTATTAACAGATTAAAGAGAGCTGTATTAAATACAATAGAGCGATAAATGATATCATCAAAGATACAGTTGCTATAAAAATGTGTCCTTATGCTGCTGAAAATCTGGAACACACATTTTAATGCAATACAGCCACACGTCACATATGGCTGTATGGCATTAAAAGAATAAACTATACTTATGAAGGTTTTAAATGAAGATGGCCATAACTGTAATTGTGTCCATATATGAGACTAGCATAGTTTTAGTTTCTTAAGCTGGCAGCATTTGTTCCCTTTCCTGCCTTTTTCTATAGCTTTCATATTTAATTAATATAACATATGAATACGGTAAAGATTATATTGGTGGACTGTGTTGAGTTTTGCAGAATGTTTTCAAACAGAACATTGCTGATCCAGGTGAAGTTAAACGAAATAAATGAGGTGAGCTTTATTTAATATTAACAGCCTTGCTTAAAGTGTTACATAATGAAGGACGAGATGAACAGACAACAAGAGGACAAAAACGAAGAGTAAGAAAAAGTGAATGGAAGAGAAATGCAGTCAAAGTATAAACGAATAAGGCGAGACATACATTGATTCAAAGGGCAACGATGTACAAGAAATGGTAATGAGAAAAGATTGCCAGGGGAATTGCCATTACACATGTGAGCAAATTGAAGATGACCAACGTGCTCAGATGTTTATGATGTTTTGGAAGCTTGTAGAGATTAACAAACAATGATAATATATAGCTACGTGTATGAACAGACCGAGGCCTCAATATCGGAGAGTTATAGAAGGCACAACAAGAAATGCAAATGATGAGTATCACTTTAAATCAGATGGAGAAATATACATTCTTTGTAAAGACTTCTTCATAGATTCATTAAAATTAGGAGACTAAATGCTAAGGAATATTATCAAGATGACAACAGGTGCAATTGTCAAAGAGAAATTGGCAAACAACAACCAAACTACACTAAAGTCCACACTTTAAAGTCTACATTAAAGTTTTTAGAATTAAAAACATATTAATTCTATACCACGAATCGAGTCTCATTACCTGTACAAACAGACAAGTAGAGATATGTTAGTGGTGGAAAAACATTAGAAGATCTACACAGAAATTATGTTAAGGAGTGCCAGGAACAAGCAAGAAGATATTACTCAGGAAATGAGGTAATTACTCAGCCTACTGTTATATTTTCTTGACAAAATTTAACATTAGCTTTTTGCCACAAGAATAGAGCAGTGTTTATTCTGTGATAAATGTAAAACTTTATATGGAAAAGAATTCCTACAATTTGAGTATAAAAATGGTAGTAAATAAGTTAAATTAAGCAGAGAAGGAAAGGCCAAACATGTAGCGCTTGCAAAGGAAAATAAGTGTATCATAGCATGCTATGATTTACGCTGTCCTTGTGATAAGGTTTCTGTTTTATATTATAAACGGCAGCTGTCAGTTCTGAATTTTACAATTTATGATATCGGAGAAGTACAGGACATTTCTATGTTTGACATGAGGGTGCTGACAAAAGGAGTTCGAATGAAATTGGTTCACGTGTTTTTCTGTTTTTACAAAGGAGAGATGGTTGCCTTTAACTCTAACAAATGTAGAGGACAAAAAATAATAAACACAGTATTGCTTTATAATGTATGCAGTTTTTGCATACATATAAATTATATATCAATTTTTAGTAACTAGTCACAACCAGAATGAAAGAGACCGTTTGGATTAATTAAAAAAAAAAAACTTGTCCTAAAAAGTAGACCTTTTTATGTACCTGGACAATTTGCAACCATAATCAAAACGGCTGAAAAGAAAGGCAGTCCTTTTAAAGAGACAGAAATGGATACAACAGACTTCATGGATTTCAAAAATCTTCCAAATTTTTTGGAAAACCTTTACAGTAAGCAAAAATAATGAAAAGTTTCTTAACTGGACATAAGAAAAACAAGTGCAGAGAAAGAAAAGCCTCTTCAATTTTCTACAAAACACGCTTTGGCGAAGATTATAAGAAAATATACACACTAAAAAATACAAGAAGCAAGCCTTCATTACCAAAAATGAATTGTGCATTTACCTATGCAGCAGGAATAACAGATGACAATAAATGAGATTTAATACCTCTCTGGCAATGTGGAATTTTAAAGAGCAATTATAACTCAATGTATGAAAATATAAACCTTACGCCGTTAAATGAAAAAAAAGATGTAGCTTCAGATAAACGTGGCCTGTAAGTATATTCGACATTTTGTAAGGATTAAAATAATTTATATATTCAAAATAGATGCTTTGTGTACTGTTAACCTTATTATCGTTATTAAAAGAATATAGGCCTATTAGAAATAAAATTAACTATTTAATTATGTTTATTATATTTTGTTCATTACTTTCAGTAGTTACTTAATTGTGCCTCTTGTAATAAATGATGTTTTCTATGTTTCAGTTATAAAAAGATGTTTAAAAATAACAATAAAAATAAATTTTAACAACTATAATTAAAAAATTATGAAGAAAACAGATAATGTGTACTGTTTTGATAGCACTTACGGGTGTTAAAAAAAAAACAAATTCAGTTCTTGAATATAATTTTGGTTGTAGACGGTCATAAGTGCAAAAAATAATTATATATGATAGAAAACCAGAAAATTTTTATAACAGCATTTACAGAATTATATATTATTAAAATGAATGAACAAATATTTTATGAATATGCGTTTATCAGTTTTTAACAACTATTTGAAACTTAAAAGTCGATTTCCCGCAAATGTGTCTTTTAGCACTTGTGGCCCTCTACGTTTCAAGGTGCGAGCTGTCACAGTTAAATAAAAACTGAAACGTACCAAGTTTTTATTTACTTTTAAAACCTTTGTATACGTATAGTGCTTTCCCAACTAGACCGACAGCGGGCAAGCAGGCAGTAGTGAGGACAGTTCTCCTTGCTGTACCCTTCATTGCTTCCTTTACTTATTCGTGACGCTCTACGCGTTACATCCAAAACCAGTTTACCCTCCAACAGAGCGAGGTCCCGCAGTAGAAGTTCCACTTCAAAAAGCACAAGTCTTACTAACTTTCTTTGAAAGTAGCCAATGAAGGATTAGAGAAACCAGCATGAAAGTTGGGAACTCTTAGATGCACCAAAATTTCTGACTTTTCGTTTAACTTCGAGCTTTGCAGTAGTGGTGGTAAGTTTTACTGACCCTCTCTCTAACTTGGGAAACCGTTTTTTTTACGATTAGAATTCAAACATATTCAATTATCATAAGTACTGCTTATGTAAAATCTATATTATAAATACGCAGATATATTATTTATGCAGTTATATTTTAATTATTAAAACGTAATTATGTACAACAATGTAGTAGATGAATTTGGTTGTCCAGCTAAAAGTAGACTACGTTTGTCAGTAATAACTGAATTACAATTGAATCTTGTCAACGTGAGCCAATATTTGACTCGGCCGCGCGTTCAACACGTTACATAGAGGTCGGAGTTCATTACGGTAATGAATTTGCCGTGAAAACAGGCACACACACACACACACACACCGGCGACCGGATGTGTTATCCGTATCGATTGTTTGCAGTTGCCAGTCGACAGTGATATGTCAATTCCGGGCACCACTGTTACCAAAGGGGCGTGTATTTATAACGCGTTTTGTCACTTATTATCACAGTTTATCCAAAAGTAGTGTAGAATTACTATTTTGCTCTACACGTCCAAATCTAAACAAACTGTTTTTTTTTTCTCTAAAAGCAATTTAACCTTTTTTTGATCAGGTGAAAACTTCTCCTTCTTATCATATCATTATAAATTGTACGTATTAGTGCGAGGTCATAGGCCTTTCAATAGTGAAAGCACAATCGATACAATAGCTAGCCACTCTGTTTTCTCCTCAGTTGGCCAATTTTTCTTTTAGTAACGACTGCAAATATTTTTTTAAATCCTCTTGCACAACTGTCCTATTGCATGAAATATGTTCTCTAGTAAATCTTTCTATCATTTAAACAATACTTTTTGCGTTCACTCCTGAAACAGACATAAACAAACTAGACCTCGATTGAGCATATGCTGATCGTTACTGCGGGTAAGTTGTCCTTCTATGGCACCCAGTTTCTGTATAGCATTCATGAACAATTTAATTTTAGGGATAGCCCTCGTCGTTCCAGAGATAATTTGAAACATGTGCAGCGTATTATCTATATCATGATCCACGAACAAATTCCGTTTTTACGATTTATAACTTTGATTGTCATAAAATGTATGTATGTTCAAATTTAAAAGAAAGACAGCAGCCGTGTTTATTTTGTCTGAAAGAAAGCAACGATTGTGTACACTGGACAGCAAATTCTTAAATAAATTTTAAAGTTCTAAAACTTAAAGAACCTGGGTTCAATCTAATCTTCTTCTTTCTCTTCTTCTTCCTCTTTTTCTTCTTCTTATTATTATTATTTTGCACATAAAGGATTATGCTTCCAGCCTATTCCGTCTTCACAGCCACCGTTGTCTTGGTCTGCATCTATCTCGTTCTCCAAGAAGCTTACACTGGATTATCTTTTTTGGTATTTTCGAGTCATCCATTCTATTAATGTGTTGTATCCAGCTTTCTGTATTTCGTTTAATTTTATCGTTTATCGAGTATATATTTAGCTCTTACCTCATGGCTGCATTTATTATGTGTTCTCTTAGCGTGCATCTTTTGATTCTCCTTAAGAATTTCATTTCAGCAGCTTCAATTCGTTTTCTCTGATTCTGAGTGAGTGTCCAATATTTAATCCCATACATCAACACTGATGCCGCCATTACTTTATTCAATTTCAAATCTGCATCTTTTTGTACTCTCTTCAGAGTTTTATAAAGTGTGCCACACATCCTCTGGTATCTGTTTATTTTGTTATTGGTATCGTCTTCATATCTATAGCTCACGTCGCACTCTAGATAGCTGTAGTGGGATATTTGTCCAATAATTTGATAAATTATTCAATTTATTCATAAATGTATTAAATTGATTCCTTTGACACTTAGACTGATCGTAGAGATTGCATTAGTTCTGTCTATAGTTCTTGTTTAAACCGTAAATTCCGTTTCATGACTAAAGCATTTGTTTCTATATGAGACTATTCACGAAAGTGATAGACACGAGAGAGTGTAAGATATACGATTAAATTACAGTGTATTAATTACTCACCGCTCATGTTCAGTCTGAGTTCACCTTCCATGTATTCTCCAACGCGAACCCACTGGTAATTGCCAGCTGTGATCTGCTTAAAGTGGATGATGTTGTATCGCGCTGGTCCGTCTCCGTTTGGGTCAAATTTGAACTTGTCGCCTGACAAACCTGTAACAAAAAATTGTTATACAGGTTAGTAAATAACACAGTCTAATTAATATATGTACATAAGATTGGTACGACGGTCTAATCATCGTATGGTACAGTGGAAAACAATATACAAGACAACAATGAAATCACTAATCACCAGATTTAATTATCACAAATACAGTTTATAATCAACTTGTACAACAATCCGAGCGTCCACAAACAATAATAATGTCAACTAATAGAGTCCCGCACAATCATAACAGTAACAGGCTACAATATTTTGAACCACCCTTGAATAAATCGCATTTAAACTGACTCTAAGCGGCAGCTGTCGTTGTTTAAATAGAAAGCACAAGTGTTCCAGAATAATCCACAATAACCGTAAAAACTACGCGAAAACACTAGAGCGTAATTGACGGCGGCCTTGTACACAATGCGCCGACCGGAATAATTTGGAATAGCCTTGTTTGTTGACGCATGTTCAGTTTAACGAACGCACAGAAAACTTACAGATTGGCGCTGCTGAGATAGCCCAGAAACATGTAGAACTTTCTGTAATGCCGTAAACATATATATATATATATATATATATATATATATATATATATATGTTGAAATTAAAATCCGGGTTATTGGGCTGTGGTCTAATGAAGTTATTATTCTGAAAGATGTTATTCTTAGACTTTCAGCCTCACCTTTGGAGACCATCTTCAGTGGTAAACGGTTATAACACAACTGACACGCAGTTCAGTTGCCGCAGTATTGTACTTAATGATGAACACCATGGTCAGTTGTGTTAAAACCGTTTACCACTGAAGATGGTCTCCAGAGGTAAGGCCGAAAGTCTAACAATAACATCTTTCAGAATAATAACTTTAGTATACTGTGGCCCAATATTCCGGATTTTAATTTCAAAAATGTTGCCGCCGGCCACGAAAGGCTCAGAAATAGATTATAACATACATGTATTACATAGTGTAGTAAACAATTATACGTAATGTATTATTTGGTTAGTTGCACTGAGCAATATTAATAAAACACTATAAGTTTTAAAAAAAGTTAAGATTATAATTTTTATTAAACATTATCATCATCATCATCAACATCATCAATGAGTAAGCCAAGAATGGTTTGTTCCAGTGTCGAACAGGCAAAGAGTCTAGAGCTGGTCACTCCAGCCCTCCCTCCAACGTCCCACACCTCTTCGTCCCCTTGGCTTATAGTTCCATATTTGTTTGGGGATGCGGCAATCATCCGTTGGCCAGACATGTTCCCACCGATTCAGCCTATACTGGGCGATCCTGTCGAGTATACTCATAATATTCAGATCTTGCCGTATGTCTGTGTTTCTTCTATGATCATGGAGAGTATACCCTGCCTAGTGCCTTAAGAAATCTCATTTCAGCCGGTTGGTTGCAACTGGCCTGGGCTTTAGTTGAAGTCCAATTCTCAGACATATAAAGAAGTGTGGAAAAGGCCATCACCTTGTAGAATTTTACACTTATTTCTCTACTTGCTGACTTAAGAGTTCGCTTGATGGTCCCGCATATAAGGTTAAACTTATTCACCACGTCGTTGCTTGTATTATAAGACACAATGTAGCCCAGGTATTCAAAATTGCTGAATTATTGAATTTTCATTAATAATACATTTAACTGAAAGTATGCGAACTTTTATGGTAACATTTAGGACTTGTATTAACTTAAAAAGTTTCTTATCATTATTCGCCCATTGAGTCTCTTCATTAATTTTACTTAAAAAGCGTGTAGCTCTTTGTTCCCTAAAGGGCTGTTTCAAAACTAAATATGTTAGTTGTGCATTTTGTTGTTGTATTTTGAATAAGAAGAAATGTCTCCCAAAGGCTAGTTGCAATTTAAGCAGACAACGCGCGCGCATTAGTTTACACTCTTAGACTCGCACGCACACAGAAACACACACAGATTCTGTGATTCTAATGAGCGAAAACTTGGCGCTAAGAGACAATTACTAGCAGTCCTCATGGGCAGAACATAAATGTCAGTTGAAAACAAGAAAACGTTGAGCAAAATTTTAATAAAAACTTGGAAATTCCAACAAAAAAAAAACACATTAAAGAAGGTATGAAATGTTTTTTGTTTTTATCCTGGGACCCTAAGGTAAATGCTACAAACTGAATACCTTTGTATACTACTAACTAGAAAGAATTTAATAACATATGCTTTGTTACTATAAATGATAGTTATTTATTATTATGTGTTGGGCACGTATTTTCTAGTTATATAATATTATATTTATGTATCTCTCTGTATTTTATTGTTGAAAATTATTCATATGAATGTATATTGCTTTATGCAGATGACAAGGTAACGATTTGGAAAACAATTTAGAAGACCAGTTACAGCTGGCGATATTTACGTTCAGTACCATCATACAAGACTATGGGTTACAGATCTCTGCTACAAAATCTAAAACGATGGCATTTCAGGGCAGGTATCTTATAAGAACTAAGATAGTCGTGAATAATCAGATTTTAGATCAGGTTAGTCGTTTTAATTACCTGGGTTGTAATATGTCATATGGAACTGATATTGATTGGGATGGTGAGCTAAAAAAATGTAGGCGCATAAAAAAAAAAAAAAAAAAAAAAAAAAAAAAGGATACCCAAATGAAGTTAACGGACTGGATGGAGGGTGAGTGCCTATTTCCATCGAATGTATATGAAGTCTGTCCAGATTCAAAAACATGCAGCGATTGCAATGAATCGACGGGGTGAGTCCCTATCATTAAGTACTATGTGGACTCTAGTCGTTGCGAACCAATAACACTTTGCCTTTGTATTATTGGCCAGTGGTTCAAACAACACTTTTGTGTAGGCTCCAAAAGTTTATAAATATGGGTGCCACTTGCTGACTGCAATAACTTGGTCAGTGTTACACGCTTTTGCTACAGCTGTATGCGCTGACGATGGCCGTCGAACGTACGGTCGGAACTTCTGCAACCAACAAATTTAGACCACGGCCTTACAGCTCGGTAAGACAAATTGTAACAAGTAAATTTATCATTACATAAATTTTGATATTAGGTAAATTTTAAATTACCTCAAAGATTACAAAAACCTAATTACACTAACATTTTTTTGTATAGTAAAGCAGATCAAACATAAAACAAATGCTAAAACTTGTAAACACTTAGTTTTTTGTTAAAATACCGTTTCTGACAGACGGGTGGGCTCTTACAATTCTTTAAACTTTTGATCCTATTTGGGGGCCATGGTGTTGGAAACATTTAATTTCCAAAATCTTAAAATATATTCAGATTTTTGTTAAAATTCTCTTTAATTTTGTGGCACACTTTTCATTTAAAATTTTGTCAAACTTTTGGGACCTTGTATCCTTAAATTGTAAAATTAACGTTGCAATCTGACACAATTAAAAATTTTTTAAATTTGAAAAATTAACACAATATTTATATATTGGTTACACTTTTCTTTCAATTTCGTACGCCACCTAGATATTTCAGATTTTTCGAATTTTGACCAAAAACGTTTTTGCCTCAAGACAATAAGAACAATAAGGTTCTGTTAAGGAAATTAGGAACACTTAAGTTTTATAAAAATCGGTTGACGCGCTTAAAACTGATCGACATATAGCAAACCGACTGACAAAGGGAGATAGATTAGCTAGAGAGATAGCAGACAGAGAAATGCCAAACCGTCTAGTTAAAGCTGAGAACTCGCTTTGCTCCTTCAATTAATACTTGGTATTTTTAGAATGCGTACAGCGAGATATCGAATTCACTACTTGGTGTACTAGCAATCAGAATTAGATACGTCAGATTTGCGGGTTACTTAGTCGATTTAATCGTTATGAGTGGCTGGCCGTTAAAACGTCGCATCAGTTTTAAATGAATAATGATATAACCAAATAGCAAAAAATGATTTATTGCAACACACGAAAGATATTTGTGCGTACTGTTAGCCAGAATAGAAGTTAGTGTCTTCTGATGTTTGAAGTAGGTTGTAAAGGTAGTGGTTCATGATAGCGATTTCATGGTGCGTATTATCAACAGATCCGTATCGTCTTGTGGGCAAGTCGTTTAAAATAATTACACATCTTTAAACTGTAGATAACTTAAAAGATATACAGAGTTTCATTACAGAGGAAGAAATTGTAAGACATATTATATATATAAATCTGTTCATAACGTTATCCTACGTCTTCCGATCCCTAGTCTCCATTGGTCTCGATCTAACCAAGATTCTTCTTCCAATTCCCGGTCTCTCATTACCCGATTGATGCCTCCTCTCCAACTCAACCTAGGTCTTCCTCTTCGCCTACGACCATATGGTGTCCATCCCAAAATTTACTTGGGCAGTCGATTATCCGGCATTCTTTGCACATGTCCAAACCATTTTAGCTGTTTTGTTTTTATGTCGTCAACAATAGAGCAGTGTACCCCCATTATCTCCCGGATTCTGACGTTTCTTACTTTTTCCAGTTTTGACCTCCCTACCGCTCTTCGCCAATAATCCATCTCAGTAGCCTCCAAAATAGTATGTCTCAGTAAGACATACTATAAAATATAAATTTTAATAAAAAACACAAACATAAAAATTGACCTTACCTTCAAAATTGACACTCTTGAGGTACTTGAGCAATTCGGGTCCCTTGGTAGGCTTCATGGCGTCACAGAGGCCGGGCCTGCCCTGGCAGACGGTGCGGTGCATGTCCTTGAACGCATGCGCAAACGCCATAACGGCGTCGCTGACAAACTGCAGCTGGTTCTCGAACGCCGTGTTGTTTCGGGTCAGCCTCTCTTTCGTCGTGCACACACGGGTGTACTTCTGGTTGTACGGCGTGCGCGAGCTGTTGGGGTACCGGCACTGGAAGTGGTGTTCCCAGAATTCTGAAACAACCATAGAAATTCCCTGATATTAAATTTTTTTTTTTTTTAACAGTCAAAGAATACCTTTAATAATGTATAATGAATTTTTTAGTACTTACAAGCACACCTCTAGGTATTCCAGTCAGTGATTTTATAGTTTTTTATCCATGATGCATTTCGGAACCGTTTTTTTCCATCTTCAATTGGATCATTTACTAAACTTACATAACAGTTATAAAAAATTTCCACTCAGGTGAGCGTCGTCGACACAGGTACATATAACACGCAACATAAAACACAACATTTACAAAATTTAAAATTTTAAAAATAACGTTAATATTACAACGAAAACAGAATCCAAACGGACGATTTGAAAATCGAAGCTGGCCAGCACTTGTTGCCCGCACGTCATACTTCCGTAATCTATGTAGTAGATTACGCAGTGTCGGCTTCCGTATGACGTGCGGGCAACAAGTGCTGGCCAGCTTCGATTTTCAAATCGTCCGTTTGGATTCTGTTTTCGTTGTAATATTAACGTTATTTTTAAAATTTTAAATTTTTTAATTGTTGTTTTATGTTGCGTGTTATATGTACCTGTGTCGACGACGCTCACCAGAGTGGAAATTTTTCATAAATGTTATGTATGTTTACTAAATGATCCAATTGAAGATGGAAAAAAACGGTTCCGAAATGCATCTTGGATAAACAACTAAAAAATTACCGACAGGAGTACCTAGAATAACTATATTAGCAACAGGTGTTACAAACAACAGTACTTTATTATTGTTGAAAGACTTCCACGGCCGGTGTAAGTTGAATTTAAACTATCTGCCGGGCTCTTTAGCCGTGGTCTAAAGTTTTCAATTAAACCAAACGATTCAGCAGCACCACTGGCTGCCATCTTCAGTGGATGTAACGAGTCAGAACTAACGCGGGGTGTCGTACGTTAGGAACACGGTACTGTGGTTAAGGCTGTGGTACAGTGGTGTTGCTGAAACGTTTAGTTTAATTGAAAACTTTGGACCACGGCCAAACACCCCGGAAGATAGTTTAAATTCAACAGTACTTTAGATCATCTAAACCGTTATAAGTTTCTAGGCTGAAAAATAAGCTATAAGTCTGAATCTGTTATATAAGATAAAACATATTTCCGAAACGATTCATAGAAATCTTATAAATAAAAAAGTCACAGTCCAAGCACTAAATTTTTAAAGTCCAATTCAATATAGCCTACACGTTGGCATGTGCGAGTGAGATGTAAGTCATGACGAAAAGAAACGTGGCAAGATTTTCAAAGTGGTGAAATATAGTCCTTTCAAAACACTGTCAACTATATGTTATAGGATAGAAAAAGTAGTGATGTAATAAAACCACATCTATTTGTAAAAAACGTAAACACAATGATTTAAATTTATAGGTGACAATGGTGTGATTGTTTGCAATGGATGACGTGACAAAATGGTGTGATTGTTTGCAATGGATGACGTGACAAAATGGTGTGATTATTTGCAATTGATGACGATGGGTCGATTGCCAATACGGCGCTGAACTGTAAACCCCTTGCAGAATAGGTCCAAAAAAGACTCCTCCAGTGCCCAAAAAGTTAGAAATAGTTTAATAAAATTGTAGACCTTCATTTGGGATATCCAATTAAAGAGAATAAGCGTACAATGAATATGAAAATTCATAATTCTTGGAAAAGGACATTAATAAAGTTACGATACTTTTCAAACAGACAAACGATGTATACAATAACTACCGGACAATTGATAGATTATTTTTGACAAAAATTGTATAACTTAAAATAAACAATTATATTACAAGTATGCTTTCAAAGAGTATTACAGATGATTAGAAATAATACACAAAGAGATAGATATTTATCAATATATCTAAAGCCCGTACTACAAGAGTTACATCAGAACGAATTAAGTGGAATTTTTTAAAATATTTGAATTTGCACCTGTTATACGGCACGAATTAAGAAGTTTACATTTTGCTTAGTAAATATATTTTTTCCGTAACAGTAAAAGAAAGTATTTAGTTATACTAGTTTTGAAACACGCCTGGCAACAAAGATGAGTCCTATTCAATGTAATTTTAGTGTTTTGATTTTCATGTTTCGTTTAAAATGTTTATATAAATATAATAATAATATTTAGAATATATTAAACCGACTGATACTGTGGTTGTTACTTCGTGGAACTGCTTTCAACTTTTCTCCGCTTCGCTTTCAAAACTGCTATTTTAATAACTCGACTATAATATTCCTCTGCTTTACAAAACATTAATTTTAATCACATAGTTGCCGTTTGTATTCAAGTTGACTGACTGCCCCATACCAGTTTGTCTGGTATTAGGATATATATTTCCAGCACTACGTTGCGCCATTATTGACTTATGGATTCTCACTCATACTTTTGAAATGATATTAAAATCTTTTTCTTCTTCATTCCTCCTCCTCCTCCTCCTCCTCCTCCTGCTTCTTCTTCTTCTTCTTCTTCTTCTTCTTCTTCTTCTTCTTCTTTTTCTTCTTCTTCTTCTTCTTCTTCTTCTTCTTCTTCTTCTTCTTCTTCTTCTTCTTCTTCTTCTTCTTCTTCTCCTTCTCCTCCTCCTCCTCCTCCTCCTCCTCCTCCTCCTCCTCCTCCTCCTCCTCCTCCTCCTCCTCCTCCTCCTACTTCTCGTCTTCTTCTTCTTTTTCTACTTGGAATTTTCCTGTTCGTAGCGCAATTCATGTATTTAGATAACTCCATATTACATTCATAATCGCTTTACTGATCAGACAACCATATAGCCCTAGGGAATTTCGGTTTACTAAAATTAAGGAAGCCAGAAGAGAGAACGTTTTACCCAATATAAGCTAAAAATAGTTGGAATATCTTAGGAAATTATGACTGCCGCATCCCAAAACAACTAATAAATTATAGGTTGAAATAATGGAAAAGTATAGGACATTCTACTAATATATAATAATAGAATAGAGGTGGTTGGAATGACCAGCTCTTGTCTATCTACTTGGTACTGGAAAAAACGGTGTTTACTTTACTCTTTGTTGGAGATGATGATTGCTACACACATCTGTGGACAGTAAAATAACTAGTCGAAAGCTATAGAAAATGTAAATTTTAATGTAAATGCAGTTAATATGAACGATTCGTTTCTTTTGAACTTTGATTCAAAGTTAATACATCCTACAATTTTTCACGTTTAACATTATATGCCACGCATAACAAGTAACAATTATTACCTAATTGACACTGTCAGAATAAGTAATGGAGTTTTCTAATTACAAACGCCTACACAGATAACAATTCGCAGTAATCAATTTACAATGAACTTCTAAAATACGCACGCACCGAATCGGAAGTCGCAACAACTCTAATAATGATAATCCGTGTGACCACTTTGTTTAGTAGCAGAGGGGTTGACCGGCTCAATGAGGTGTTACTCTAATTAGACACATTAGGAGCTGCGCAACGATTCCATTCATTGTAGCAAATTCAGGATAAACGACAACTAACGTCACTTAAATTGTTCATGATAATACTGAGCCTATACCACAGTACTGTGGGCCTGTACGTAAACACCCGGCGTGCAGGATTTTTATACCACTGATGATGGCAGCCAGTGGAGCTGCCGAAACGTTTGGTTTTGTTATAAACCATGGACCACGGCCAAACAGCCCGGATATCATGAACAATTCATCTGACACCGGCCGTGAAAGCCTGAGGAATAATTAACGTCACTTAATTACACAGAAATTACAGAAATTAATACAATCATGAATATATGTCGTGGTGAAGAAGCCACATATGTTCAATCCTATTTATGGAATCGTCAGGTGAACTCTTAAACCAAAGAGTAAAAACACACGCTTTTTTACAGCTATGGGCCCTCCCAACACTTCTCAATAGGTCTGAGAATTGGGCATTATCGATATGCCAGTCGTATTCTAACGGCCTAAATGACATTTCTCAGGCACGCGCCAAGATATACTTTTTGAGATTGCAAAAAATGTCGAGGTACAAAAGAAAATTAATATTATCAGTATTCTCGATAGGATCGCCCGATATCGGTTAAAATTGGCTTATTGAGTTATAGGCTAAAAGGACGAAAAGTGGTGAGCAGTCCAAAGAATCTTTGAAGTGACCAGCTTCACTCTCTCTGTTTAAGAAAGGAATAAAAATTTTTTGGATTAATCCTTGTTAAAGATGACGATCATAAATATATAGTCCATAATGTTATGAAAAATTGCGTTATATTAATAACCCATTCCTTAGTCATTTGTGGAAACGAAGTACTGCTACATTTTTCCTTCCTCCTGTTTCCATCTCAGTCTGAGGTCTGTCGAGACTTTTTTTTGAGATTGCACACAACTCATTATTATTTTCCTTCTAATTATCTTCATTTATCTTAACAGTCTATGTATTTCTAGCCTTTAATTGGTGAGGTCTTAAACGATCCCAAACTTATCATATTTTTGTTACCCCTTCCAGTCTTTAGCAGCTCATCATGTTACTTGTAATTTCAAACGATTTGTCAACACCCACGGTTTATAAACACACAAAACTTTGACAGCAGAACTAACTCGCAAATTATTGTGTTCGTCGATTAGGTCAGGATTTTTAGTAGGCCCTTTACGTAAAATATTTTTTACATTGACTATATTCATCGTTTGAGTAACTGGAAACAGAACATAAGTTTTAAATACATTTGTCTATGTATTATTGTAACCAAAAGTGAGTAAAACTTATGTATGGTAAAAACAACATTTCAAAAACAAAATCTTGGAAGCACTTAATCTAGCGCTTTCTAAGTAATTTTTTTCATGTTAATATTTAGTAGTTACTAATTCTTGAAGGACCACAATACTTAATTATTAGTAGGATCTTTAAACCTAACTTTCGATGGCACGTGAAGTTGTCAGAAAGGTTAGGTTGGACTATTTGTAGAATTTATAACAGAACGTTTCGATCACTAAACGATATGTTGAAACTTCAGGTGTAAGTTAAAGTCATAGGCTACATTAAACACAAACCTGAGCCAAACCAATATTTATTGAGTAACAAATTAAAACATACAAAATTAAATTTAAATTTAATCGCGTTTTGTTTAACTTTGTAAGTGCTAGTGGTTTTTTTAACTTTTTGATGGTTCACGCTTGCTGGTGAACAAATCTACTACAGGCTTCAGTTTGTACTTAACTTATTAGTTTGATTTATACCTAAAGACGACCAGACATTGTTTAGAGATCAAAACATCGTGTAATATATTGTAACTATGAGATTCGTCCGGCCTAACCTTTCAGATAATAACCTACTGGCCTTTTTGATCAGTGTGCTAACCTGAAAGCATATGATGCGTAAATTTGTACGCTACTCAGTTGATAGCCTTACTTTGTGTGATAAAGAGTCCTTCTTCCGTAGCAGCTCGCAACCTAACTCAGTCAACCTCTAAAGCCGTCGGCAAGCTTTCTTCCGCCTAAAAGAAAAACGTACGTAGGCCTACAATGATAAGAAAATGCTACTACACGCAGCATGATAACGTTTACAACTGCTTCTCGCAGGAGAACTAAATTTATACTTTTTACAATTACAGGTTACCAGTATTAATGGCTGAGGATCTTGCTGTACGTTAGAACAAAGTTCACACGTTGTAGACAAAATACTTAACAACAACGTCAATTTACTTAATTGCAATAGAAGAAAATATTATTAAAAAAAATATCCAATCAATAAATTTCCAAACGTCAGTAAATCTAGCGTGAGGGAATAGTAATAATTCAATTCAACAATGTGCTGATCAGTGAAACAGATGTGTCAGATGGAACAGTTTGTAATGCATGTCTTCGTTGTCGTCCAATATGCAGTTATGGGTGAATACATTGTGCCACCACGTCGGGACGTGACAGTCAGCTGAATAGGCAAGTAACGTATTGAGAATACATAACCAATAGAATGTTTTGTCTTATTATCATGCCGTGTCTCTACAACTACCATTTCTGCCACTGGTTCAATAAATATTTGATGCAAGTTGAATTTACAAGCACTACTCTCTGATGTGGCATCAGCACAAAGTTTGTCAAATAAGTTTAAACTTAAAATACAATTAATTAAAATATGTGGCAATTTCTTTTCTATTTGTATCGGCCATCTGAGGACCACATGCCAATTTCAATTCTTTATTCCTTGTTTTTTCTTTTTCTCCAATATTCTTTCATCTTTTCACTATGTCTCTTCTTCCAGTCTTCAGCCTACTTTGAATTTGCGTTTTTTCTCTCCTACCATTCCTTCCATTTTTAACACTTTTGCTTTAAACATTTTTCATTCAATTGCTTATTGCTTAAAGCTTTCAGCGTTTATATTATTTTGTTCTGAATTTTTTTTTACTTCCTTAATCTAACTTGATGTTGACTTCTTTGAAGGTCTGTTTTGTTAACCTATTGTTGTCCATTCTACATAAATGTTCAAAAAATAATATTCTTCTTTTTCTCACTGTTTCTGTTATATTTTATTTACTTTGATATATTTTATTATTACTACTTAATTTCCAACCTTCTGAAGTTTTTAGTGGGCCCAATATTTTCCTAATAATTCGTCTTTCCAATATTTATAGTTTGTCTAAATTATAATTCAATGTTAGACATTCACTTGCATATAGGTATTCTGGCCTCATTACTGTACTGTAATGCCATTATTTTTGCATTTTTAGATATGCACTTTTTACTGTAAATATCTTTAGCAACAACATTTTATTTATTGTTAAAATCGTACAGTTTTTTGAGTTTTATAAATTTAAAAACAAATAATAAGTTCATACTTTCTTGCAAATTTGCTTTTAATTTGGTATCCTACATGGACTTTTGTGAGTTTTCAAAATGTTTACCCGTTTTTAATTATTTTATTCCTACCTCTTATTATTAAAAAACAATCAAGGAAGTGATCAACATAAAAAGAGTAAAGTTCTGTACGGTCAAATTATGGCAGGTAGTTAATAAAACAGCTTAGCTATAATGATATTGGTAACCTAATTGTGTTCAAATAACTGCACTATGGTCGCATTAGAGTGACACATTGTTGGAAACGGGAGCTAGAAATGTCCGAAAACCGGCCGCGGTCAGTTGTAATCTAATCGTATAAACCCTGCACTGTTGTGACCGGGTTAAACAGATAAACACTTTGTTTCGTAGCAACAGTACATTTTCAATGTTTTTAATATGCTGTTTTTTTTTTTTTTTTTTTTGCGGTTGTGCGTCGCAGAGACGAACCGCACGGGAACTGAGTTCCGAGCTACCATCTGGAGCTCCTGCCTCGTGGCCCTGCCCAAGTAGGGCGTGTGCTCTATAGCAGGCCTTTCTCGGCTGTTGTGCTAGCCTACACTAGCGCAGTATGCACCGAGGGCGTTTCCACGAATCACCTGGGCGTATACGGTACCTTCCCAGCCCAGTCACTAGAGGATTGTCTGGGAACCTCGCCGCACGTGCATAAAATTTGCGTGCAAGCCGCCTGAAAGTGTCGTCTAAGGAGCGGACGCCAAGTCCTCTCCTTAGAAGGCGAGATGAGAAGCTACGGGGGACTTTGGCCGCTAGCCGAAGCCCCCTGTCGAGGACGCTCTGCAACTTCTTTTTATGCATTGCGGCGAGGTAACCCCAGACCGGGCAGGCGTAGGTAATGACCGGCAGCAGATACGCGCCGACGATCATCCTACCCAATTTCCTGGTCATGGCTGGGCTGATCAGGAGTGGAAAAAGTGCGCACAGGCGAATGGATGCTCGCTTAAGAACTGTCTGTGCGTGGGTACGCCAGGTGAGCCGACGGTCAAGGTGTAAGCCGAGGTACTTGACCTCGTTGGACCAGCGCAAGTACGTTCTGCCGATACGTAGTTGCCTAACGGGGTTCTTCCGTCGCTTAGAGAATTCGACGGCTACACTCTTGGTAGGGTTGAGGAGCACTCTCCAATTCTCAGTCCAGTCCACGAGCTTGTCGAGCTGTCGCTGCAGTCGTAGGACGGCCCTTTCCTCATGACGATCGGCCGTAAATACGGCCGTGTCGTCAGCGAAGAGGGCCATCTGGACTCCAGGCTGTCTCGGCACGTCGTTGACGTAGATCGAGAACAGAAGGGGGCCTAGAACACTACCTTGAGGGACGCCGGCTGTGATTCGCCTCTCGGAAGAGACTGAGTCGCCAACTCTCACGCAGAAGGTCCTCTCCGTCAGAAAGCTAGCAACCAGATGGAGGTAGCAGTCCGGGAGCTGGACTTCCCTAAGTTTGAATAACAGGCCATCATGCCATACGCTGTCGAAGGCTTTCTCAACATCTAAGAAACAGCCAACGGTCCGTTCTCTCCGACACCCGGCTTCCGTGATGCTTTCCACCAGTCTCATCAGTTGATGAGTGGTCGAATGCCCCACACGAAAGCCGAACTGTTCGGGGACCAGCACGTCAAAGTTGGTTAGATGTTCTCGTACACGACGCTGTACGAGGCGCTCAAAAACCTTGGACGTAGCGGAGAGTAGGCTGATAGGCCGGAGGTTTTCCGAGCGGGTGGTATCGTTTCCCGGCTTCGGGATCACGATAACCGTCGCCTTTCTCCATTTCTTGGGAAAGTAGGCCAGTCTAAGACACGCGTTGAACAAATCAGTCAAGAATTGAACTCCAGGCTCAGGAAGAAGTCGTAGAGCGGTGTTGGTAACACCGTCCGGGCCTGGAGCTTTTCTTGGCTGAAGTTCAGCGAGCCGATCTGAGACCTCTTCCAAAGAGATGGGTTCGGGCTCCGTCGTGATCGGAAGTGACAGAAAGTATTCCACAGCCATCTCGACTTGTTCGTCGAAGTTCCAGTCCATGGGCGGGTTGGGAGCGAACTGTCGCTCGAAACACAAGCCCAAGTACTCGGCCTTCTCCTCCGGGCGACCCAGGGGTCGACCGAACGGTCCAACAATGGCGGGAAGTGGAGGTCGGCGCCTCCGTCCCGTCAATGCGGTAGGTATTCTGTACGGGTGAGATTGCGGGTCCGCATCCCCCGTTCGGGCCACGTCGAGTTCCCAACAGCTACGTCGGAACGCCTTCAGACTGCCACGCAGTCGTCCGGTGAGCCGATTGTATGCTGCCTTATCGGCCGGATCACGGGTCCTCTGCCAACGTTTCCGGAAGTAATTCCTCTCGCCAGCGAGAAGAGAGACTTCCTCAGGGATGCGTTGGTAGCCAGGCGTGAAACCAGCTCGCGTACGTGAAGACACGCCTATAGCCGAGATGATTGCCTCTTCGATTCCCGCAACTGCTTCGTCTAGGAGGCGAACGGAATCGAGTGGGGCCGCTGGCGGCAATCGACGGCACAAGGCCGGGCCGTAGCGATCCCAATCGATAACCTTCTTCTGGTCAGAACGTGCATAGGCGTGCTGGGTAGCGACGTGGACCAAGATAGGGTTGTGGTCGGATGTCAGCTCCGTAAGTGAGAATACCTCGACCGGACAGACAACTCCTTGGGTCACCGCGATATCCAGAACATCCGGAGCCGCGTTAGGCTGTGACGGAAAGAACGTGGGTTGCGCTGGACCAAACACCATCGCCCGGCGCGATTCAACAAAACTGAGCAAGCGCCTCCCGTTCGGAGTAGTCAGGCGACTATTCCAAACGCGATGCTTGCAATTCAGATCGCCGGCCAAAATTACCCTTCGATGGGAATCGAAGATGACTTCCAGGTCGCCAACAAGGAGTTCAGCTCGTGGGGGCTTGTATGCTGAAACCACGAGGACGCCGCCAAGAGCTCCGTGGACCTCAATGGCGGTGGCCTCTAGGTTGGTAAGCTGCGGCAAAGCGACACGATGATGACCTATGGAGGTCCTCACCGCGATCGCCGTGCCGCCTCCTCGTTGGCCAACTCGGTCATCCCGATAGACCACGTAATTTGGTAATCGAAACCGGTTCGCCGGGGTCAGGTGGGTTTCAGTAAGGAGAAGTACGTCGGGTTTGAACCGAGCCAGGAATTCAAGAAGGTCGGAATGCTTGGAACCGATGTTGTTAGCATTCCAGGCTACGAGCGAGAGATCTCGTCTAAGGGCTCGGTTCATAGAAGACCTATGACTTCGCAGGCTTCCACCAAGAGCATGAATCTCTCAGTTGGGTCAGCAGTTTCCAGGCGGTCTCGGATGGACCTGAAGGTAGATGCGACTTTCGGGAGGTCGTAGCTAGACAGAAAGCCGCGGACGAACTGTGCGTCATTGGAAACGACGGACTGGGCGGTTTGCCTGGAAACTGAGGCCGCATAAGAGCGACCAGGTGTTACGGCAGATCGGGTCGTGGTGGAAGCCATAGGACCAGGGCCAGACGGTTTTGAATCAGTGGCAGGAAAAGTACGCTGTTGCGCTTCGTCGGACTTATACCGGGAAGCAGGACTTTTCTTGGGCTGTGGGCCGGCAGGAGCTCGGGGCCGAGCATCCGGTGTGGGTATCCCTTTGTTCCTGGGTTTTATGCCTGCTCGCGGAAATCGCGGAGTTGGCAGGGGCGGCGAGGCTACCTCTGGTTCAGAGGCGGGAGTAGGAGGTTCCGCGGGGAGGGTTCATTCTCCGGCTCCAAAACCGAGATGACAGCTACTGGGCGTGTCTCTGCTTCGGAAGGAGACGCGGTACGTTTAGTTGCCTTTGCAGGGGCTGGAGGTGGAGCCGGAGAGGGCGCGCGCCGTGCCGGTTGTGCCTGAGGTTGAGGCCTAGCCTGCATTTTAGGCTGTCTAGGTTGGGGCTGCATAGCTGGCTGCCGTGGCTTCGGGAGGGGCCCCTGCGGCTTTTGCTTCCGCAGGAGCTCCGCCTTATAGACCGGGCAGTTTACGTTACTCGCTGCGTGGCCTTGGCCACAATTGATGCAGCGAAATTTGGTTTTGTCTGCCACAGTGCAGGCCTGTGTTGAATGTCCCAGAGAACATCGTAGACAGGCCGGGGCATTGCGGCAGACATCGGTGTGATGGCCGAACCTCTGGCAACGGTGGCACTGCGCAAGCTAGCCCTGGGGTCGACTGGTTTCCACCCGGACGCGGAAGCCAAACAGCCGCGTCAGGTGGAAAATTTTGTCAGCAGCCTCGCCCTTCTCGAGCTGGAGACGGACGAGCGGGAGAGGTACTCGGGTTTCTGAGTGAGTGAACAGGCGGAAAATTGCCTGCACCGGGTACCCGAGGTCGCGGAGTTCCAAGAGGATCTCCTGAGGATCAGTGTGCGCGTCAAGCCCTCGCAAAATTACAGACATGGGCTTGACCCGCTTAGGAGTGAAGGTGTGGTATTGGAGATTGTGTGCTTGGAGGAAGGCCTCGACCAAGCGATGGTCCTCGAGCTGGCGGACGACAATCCTGACCGTATCACCGCCAAGCAGCTTCAGGTCAAGCTTGTCGGCCGACAGGCCGTGGGCCGCGATCAGCCGTCTGTATAAGGCGGCGACATTGGACACGCTATGGACGTACAGGGGCGGCGCACGACCAACAGCGGCAGCAGCCGGAGCTGCTGTCGAAGCAGTCGGAACCGCGGCCTGTGGGCCCTGAGAAGGTCCAATGTCCATGGCCGAGGTGCTAGAGGAAGCGGTTGGGTGGGTCCTCTTGGGCTTCTTAGCCGGGCGATTACGCCGACCAACGGTCGCGAACTCGCCCGACTCGTCGGCCGGAAGAGGAGGAAGCGGGTTAGGGAGAGGATCATCCGTCTCCATCGCCCGAGGCGATTCTGGCGAGTCGCCCAGATGGGGCAGCAAGGCGGGGCCGAGCGACTCGGCACTTGGGCCGTTGCCTGTGGAAGGCATGCTGGCCAGGTGCGACGGCTGCCGGGCAGAGGCTGCTAGGCAGTCACTGCCAGACGCCAGGGATCTCGGGTCCGGCCGAAGCCGGATAGAGAATATACAAGTTAAGTGAGGTTTAAGTTTACTTAAACTTATGGCGGGTCATCGAGAATCGCCCGAGGGCGTTTGACCCGGACAGGAGGAGGTAGTTGCGTGGTGCTGATGGTCCTGAGGTAAGGGAAGGAAGAGGTCTCAGCTGCGGCAAAGAGAGTCGCAGCTAATGACCAGACAAAGGCTGAGAGAGCAGGAACTCGTAGACCTGCTCGAATGACACTATTTCGAACAAACCAAGGAGATCCCGACAAGGAACGGAGGGTTCTGGATTGGAAACTTTCCAGCCTACGCCTGTTGGTGGCGGAGGCAAGTGACCACCAAACAGGTGCCGCATAGGTCAATACAGACCGGAGAAACAACAGATAGAGGGTAACTTTCGTGCGCAGCGCCAGGGGGCTGCGGCACGCGAGGTATGGGTAAAGTTTGGCTCGAACGCCGCGAGCCTTGGCAAGGGTTTCCGTCACGTGGGCGATGAAGCAAAGGCGACGATCTAGCCGAACGCCTAGATACTTCACCGACTCTTTATAGGCGATAGGCCTCCCTTCCAGGGAGAGGGGCTGGCATCGGGAGATGGACTTACGAGTGAAACAGATCGCCTCGGATTTCTCCGTGTTGATCGTCACCCGCCATTTCCGTAGCCAGTCCGGAAGCTGGTCCAACTGACGCTGCAACTGTCAAAAAGGGGTCCCTCGTCCTTTAATATGCTGTGACGGCAGCGGTATGCGAACAACTGCTCTCCGGTACCAGCGGCGGACACAGCGAGCCAATCAGGGATCAGCAGCCGAGACGTGACAACTGACGTGTCGGAGCGAGTCAATCAGCGATCCCGGTTAGTGCATAATACCCGGGCCGGCAGAAAATTTTGAGTTGCCCGGGTAGGCTGCGTTACTTTGTTTGGCATTTTGCTTTGTGAATTTAACAGTTCATCATCATCCTGATTTCTTCACCACATCATCAACAGTGTGCTACATTTTATCAGTGTATTGTGCTGTGCGCGAGTGTTTTTGTGATTCGTGGCAGTGCGCGTCTGGTCTTCGTGTTCTTTGTCTGTCATTGTAGTGATTCAGTGCTGGTGAAAGTCACTCTTTCCTAGCCGTTTTTGCGTCTTCGACATTCATTTCGGTCACCTGAGATGGCGTCGGACGCAACGCCCGTTCCTTTGCCGGCACCGCTGGTAACCTTAATGGAAACCTGCGGTACCGGTCCTCAATCTACCCCGCTACCTTCCCATACTCTCAGTGAAAGTGATAGTGAAAGTGACTGTGCGTCGATGTGTAGTGTGGGGACGGGGGACGGTGAATTTTCGCTTGTGGAGGGCAAGTCTGCCAAACGCAAGCGAAAATTAGTTGCCAGCCCGCAACCAGCCGCTCCAACACATCGCGTACTCAGTCCTGGTAACAGCGACAATCATCCGACTCAGTCTACCTCTCAATCTGTGTCCAAACCGAAAATTCCACCGTTTGTCATTCCCGACAATCGCAATTATAGGGAAATTCTCCGTTCCCTGTAGAATCTGCTTCCTTCGGCCAAACTCGAGGCCAGGTGCCAAGGCGCCTCACTTCGATTTGCGGCCACTACTGGCTCGGACTTCCGATCGGTACAACAGTTTCTTACCGAGAGGAAGATTTCCTTTCATACTTTCGCGCTTCCTTCTGAGCGCGAAATTAAAATTGTTCTCTCAGGACTTCCTTCCTGGACCGCTCCCGATACCATTAGGCAGGAGCTTGTCCCCCTAGGCTATTCCCCGACGGCGGTAAGTGTACTGCATGTTGGCAAGGGGGAAGATCGCCGTCCCGTGAATAGTTTCCTGGTGAAATTACTCAAAGTAGGCCAATTCGAGGAAGTCTATGGTCTCCAGAACTTCCTGCACCTTCGGATGCAAGTTCGTGCCTTCGATCCGCGGCCAGGCCCCTCCCAGTGTTTAAACTGCCAGAGGTTTGGCCACTCTAGTTTGTTCTGCAACCACCGTCCGCGTTGCATGGGATGTACCGAGCCTCATCGTGGGTGTGATAAGCCCAAGACGGGGTTCACAGCCATTTGCTGCAACCGCGGCGGGGACCATCCAGCTAGTTATAGAGGATGTAAAGACTTTATATCGGCCATGAAGCTGCAGCGGACTCCTGCTCGCCCTGGCGCGCAGGCAGGCCGTGTTGCAGGTCCCCTCCCTAACCGTAGAGAGGCCTTCCCCTCTCTCTCTCCGGAGCATCATGAACTGTGGCCCTGGGAGCAGTTCCGACTGCTCCCAGGGCCACAGTTCCGCCTCCAGTCGTCGTTTCGGCTCCGCCTGCAGTACCCTCTGTCCCGGCGCCTGCCGGAGCGCTCGGTCCTTCATACGCGGCTGTGGCCGCTACATCTACCCCGCCTTCCGCTCCTCGAAGCTCCAAAGCAAAGCGCACTCGTCGCCGTCAATGACAAGTTCCACAGGGCTTGCCTGTAAAGCCTCAGCGGGCCCCGCCCGCCCCCAGACATCAACCTAAGCTCCCAACTGAGCAGAACTCACGTTCGTCGCCGAGCCCTGCGCCATCTACGATACCGGCCGAGGCCAGCCAGGTCCATCTTCCGGAATCTCGGGAATCTTCCCGGGCCCCGGTGGACCCCCTGACTGCCTGGGCTGAAATTTTGGTAAACAACATCAGGTCTGCTCCAGATACAACCACGCTTCTTGCCCTGGTGTTTCAATCCTTGTCTATCCTCTTTCCTCTTCTTCCTTTGAATGGCTAGGAGTCTTAGGATCGTTGCGTGGAATGCCCTTGGGGTAGTCCCTGGACGATCTGAACTGATGACTTTCGTAACAGAGTACGACGCTGATGTCGTCCTCCTTTGCGAGACTTACCATATCTTCAACCTGCCATCTTACATTTGTTTTCGTCAGGATCGTCCCCAGCGGCCTGGCTGTCACCCATCGGGGGGGGGGGATAGCCGTCTTTGTCCACAGGCGGATATCCCACAGACCACTACCCCCTTTAGATACATCTCTTGTTGAAGGTTTTGCGGTGGCGATAGACGCTGGCGGATCGGGATCGGAGTTGCGCGTTGTTGCGGTGTATCTGCGGCCCGGCCCGAGGAGTGGGACGCTCTCCTCGATCATCCCCTACCGACCATTGTAGCCGGCGACTTAAATGCCAAGCATCCCTCTTGGAACAGCAGAGTAGCCAACGCCTACGGAATATCTCTGTATCGGTTCGTCTCCGACGACCCGGTACTTCAAGTCATCGGCCCAGAAGACCCTACTCACTTCCCCTTTTCCGCTCACATCGATCGGACGTCCTTGACATTGTCATAGCCAAGGACGTGACCCATCACATCCAGGTCTCGTCATAGTCGGATCTCTCATCCCATCACAATCCCCTTTTTATAACTTCCCGTCAGATGTCGGCCTCACCCCGACCTCCCGCTCAGATTGTTAGGGGAATCAACTGGCGCTCCTACCATGACGAGCTCTCACGGCGGTTTCCATCGCTCCCCGCGGACCCGATCGTCACTTGTGACGATTTGGATCTCCGAGCCACTCATCTTCAGGAGTTGGTCCAAGGTGTCATGGATCGATACACCTATGCTCTAGAGGTGAACCATCCACGCTCGGCCTTACCTCCGGCAGCTCTCCACGCCATCTGGTTACGGCGCAAGCTCTGCCGCAAATGGCAAAGAACCCATTTTTTCAAAGAACCTCGGTGTCAAAAGGCGCTTTCAGGCCCAGTCTCTTTACGTCCAGCAGCTACTGGGGGACGTAAATTCTGATCGATGGGACTTATATCCTGAGTCTCTTGAAGTCAACCACGCCACCGTCTGGAGAGCGGAGAGTAGACTGACCCGCGAGAAGAGAACTCGCAACCCGCTTGAAACTCCGAACGGGGTTGTATATTCATCAGAAGGCAAGGCTGAGGTCTTCGCCGACTGCATGGAGGTGCAATTTACTGTTCATCAAAGCGTCTCGGAACCTGCCCACTCGGCAGATGTCCGTGACTTCCTATCTGGACATTTTCCCACCCTCCCGATGTCCCAGCCCTCCCGTTCAACAAGGATGAACTAGTTTCATCTATCTGCCGATTAAATCGCCGACGCTCCCCCGGTCCTGACCGGATCGGGACCGCTGCTCTACAAAATCTACCGGCCTCAGGCGTTGACCTCGTTCTTGAGCTGTTTAACTCCTGTCTCCGGCTACAGTACTTTCCCCACCTGTGGGAAACAGCCAATATCGTAATGATTCCGAAGTCTCGCAAGCCGCGCATGCTTCCTGAAAGCTATCGTCCAATCTCTCTCTTGCCTGTCATCTCGAAGGTGTTCGAGCGTCTCCTGCTGGCTCGCATCTCGCCGCTGCTACACGGTTTCATCCGCAGCGAACATTTCGGGTTATTTTTGCAGAGAGCACTCGACCACGCTTCAATTGGTCCGCGTTGTTACGCACTTGTCAGACGCCATCAACAGGCGAGCGGCTACGGCCGCCGTACTGTTGGACGTCTTCTAAGGAGAGGACTTGGCGTCCGCTCCTTAGACGACACATTCAGGCGGCTTGCACGCAAATTTTATGCACGTGCGGCGAGGTTCCCAGGCAATCCTCTAGTGACTGGGCTGGGAAGGTACCGTATACGTTTAGGTGATTCGTGAAAACGCCCTCGGTGTATACTGCGCTAGTGTAGGCTAGCACAACAGCCGAGAATCGGCCTGCTATAGAGCACACGCCCTACTTGGGCAGGGCCACGAGGCAGCAGCTCCAGAAGGTAGCTCGGAACTCAGTTACCGAGCGGTTCGTCTCTGCGACGCACAACCGCAAAGCCCAGAGCGAAAAAAAAACTGTTGGACGTGAGCAAGGCCTTCGATAAAGTCTGAGCATAGACGGGTCCTGTTCTACAGTTCGACCCGTCGCCGCCGGCGTACCACAGGGATCTGTCCTCGGCCCCGTTCTGTACCTCGTGTACACGAACGACCTGCCTGTACTACCCGGAGTCACGTTGTCTTTGTTCGCTGACGACGCTATGTATCACTGCAGTTACCTGTCGCCGCGATTTGCGAGTACAAAGCTGCAGCGTCAGTTGAACAAGCTTCCGGAATGGCTACGGAAATGGCGGGTGACGATCAACACGGAGAATTCCGAGGCGATCTGCTTCACCCGTAAGTCCATCTCCCGATGCCAGCCCCTCTCCCTGGAAGGGAGGCCCATTGCCTACAAAGATTCGGTGAAGTATTTAGGCGTTCGGCTAGATCGTCGCCTTTGCTTCAACACCCACGTGACGGAAACCCTTGCCAAGAATCGCTGCGTCCGAGCCAAATTATCTCCTTTCCTCTCGTGTCGCAGCCGCCTGGGCAAGAGCACGAAGTTTACCACATATCTGCTTTTTCTCAGGTCTGTACTGACCTATGCGGCTCCCGCTTGGTGGTCTCTTTTATCCACCACCGACAGATGTAGGCTAGAAGCTTTCCAGTCCCGAACCCTCCGATCCTTGACGAGGTCCCCTTGGTTTGTAAGGAACGACGTGATTCGAAGGGGTCTCCGTGTTCCTACCTTGACTGCCTTTGTCCGGTCGCTGACTCTAACTCTCTTTGCTAAAGCCTCGACCTCCACCTTCCCATACCTACGAACCATCAATGCATCAGAACCAAAACCGCCCATTCGGGTCAAGCGCCCTCGGGCGCTTCTTGATGACCCGCCATAACGCCATCCTCTTTAAATTAATCTAAAAATGTAATCATCAGTCCTTGACCAAAATTTTTCACTTAACTTGTCCTTCTTTCCTTCCTGACCACCTCCTAGCACGCTGAGTCGGCTGCTTGTCGCTGTCATCAATCATTGTCGCTTCGCGGGGAGCGACCGACGCCCTCAGGGCGTTTGCTGACTGGACTTGAAACGGGCAACATCTGTTGCTCGAATCGGTACCAGCGGCAGTGCACAAATAAAAATAAATTTATACTCCCCCGCCTTCACAGTTAACTGGTTGGCAGTTTCCCTTTCCAGTTTTAGATTACCAGTGGAAAATGTACCAGCACTATGTTCACTTCTGGCAGCCATTGGACACGCTCCAGACGCTGCAAATAAGCCACGGGTGCAAAGACACCCCGCATCCATAATGCAAATTTTGAGTCACTCTTCATCGCCACGCCATCGGACGCACTTCATCTCTCCTCTCTCGGACGACATCGACGCGGAGTCAGCCGGAAGGAACGGCCGAAGAATAGAACCGGCGTTCTTGCGTCTTCGCCCTCCAGTTCCGCGCCAGCGATAGGACGTCGCTGGGCCGGCAGCCGACTCTAAAACCGATGCCGAAGGAAGAGGAGGACTGCAGTGCGCCACGAACAGCGGGCGCAGCCGCCGAACATCTCAGCGCGGCACGACCAACATCAGCTTTCTCGCCACCCGGTCCATTTTAGGGCCACCAAAAACACTAGAGCGTACGATTGGCGCCATTTGGCATGCGGCAAGCCTTTTGTCCGGTGACAATGCGATTGTATCGATATATTACGATGTGGAAAAGAAGAAGTGTACTAATTGTAAATTGTCATATTTCTTAATGCACAGCAAAAATACGTGTTGTTTTCATTCGTGAGATTATGTCAAAATGGTTTTTGGTTTTAGTTTACTGCTGAAGTAAATAAAAGCTATGGTTGAGGAAAACATAACGTTTCATGTGTATATACAATGCTTATAACACAGTAATACTTAAAATGAAAAACCTAACGATTTTGAGTTGGGAAATTAACAAAATTACAACAGCAAGTGTAAAGTGAAAAATACAAATACTTATGGTTAATGGAAATCACAAGAAAACAATGTATTAAGGAATGTCAATATACGCTCTACATATTGTAGTAGGTGACGGACGTTTATTTTTGGTTAGCCTCAAAACGAGTACTTGTTGGCAAACGAATATTACCAAAATAAACGAGTTCTGGCATAAAAAAGTGACATGTGTAGTAGTAACTTGCCTCACTTTTGAGTTGGGGTTTTTCATAGTTTCCGCAAAAAAAACGAGTTTTACATTACATACGTTTCGCTTTCTATGTGTAATTTTAGTTCTCATGTTAGGCTAACAACACCAACTTTTGGCATCAAAGGTATGCAACTGTGATATACTACCGCAACAATCATTTTCCATTAAAACAAAGACTAAGAACACCAACTCCAATCGCCAGCCGACTATTATTTTGCAATACACGAAATTAAAATTTGTATAATTCTTTCACCAACGTCAAATTATATGCGATATTTACTCAAGATCGAAACCAAACAATCGCATAATCGAAAATGACTGCAGGAATGGATAAAGACACAGTATCATAGTTAGTATGTATAATGATGATATAAGTCAGCCAACTTACCAACAAACCATGGATTTCGCCTGTTGTTCTCTACGGTGAGATTCAAGAAGTACACGTCAAATCCTCGCACAGGGTTGGCTTTCGGCTGGACAGAGAGAGTGCCTTCTACTTCGGCTTCGCTACCCTGCCAAACCAAAGACCGAGCGCTCCAGCCGTCCGATCCTATCCACGAGAAGCTCCCGGTAGCGTTGCATCTCCTGACGGCGCGCATCAACCCCGCCACTTCCTGGTCTGACCCGAATATAATGGCACCTGAAAACAAAAATAGTGACTTGTATATAAAAACTCAATTTTAGAACACACGAGTTATCAACATAACGCTTATCGTATCACCTCCGTTTCCTCCGATGCAATATTGTCATACGTAACTTTGGGCAAGTCCATTCCTATCAAATATTGCATGTTTAAGTCCACTAAATAACTTACTGTCTTTTGTTGCTATCAGCTGTCGTAGATTTAAAAAAAAAACCTATTACATTTTATAAAAAAAAAAAAATACTGAATTTCTTAGAAGGAGACACAGCGCTAAAGGTGATTGACTAAATAAATGAACTTTATTTCTCTTTTTGTATCCAAGTCAGAAGTCACTATTCTAAGAGGATTATCACTAATATCAATATAATTATTTTAGTGTGATGTTACCGACATCCAAGAAGCGGTAACCTGATGATAGAACTTTTGTCCCAAAACGTGTAACAAACGTTGGAAGCAGAAGTCACAAGATGTTGTTACGAAAATTACGAAACGTTCTCAAAAAGGCTAGAGTTTCGTTCTACAAATGTTTAAAAACGAGCGCCACGGTTAAACGATGTACATCGTACGGTGACTGACCGCGCACTGAATTACGTCTGGCTCCCACCACGAAAATAACGCATGGCAGTGTCGTACAATATTATGAACGCCCTTGAAGAGTACGAAATTTATAAAGCGTATAATAATACTGATACCAAGCCGCGTGTTTTAAATGATCAACTGCTTTTCAAGTCTAATGTATTAACCGTGGCGCTCGTTTTTAAACATTTATATTGGATTTTAATATTTTAATTATTTGACAACTGTATCAACGTTAAATGGTACACGAATATTTTAAGTTCTGAGGATGGGACAAGTGTCCTGAAACATGTCAACTTTATAGTGAAGACGTTGTTTCAAAAAGCCGCAGACGGTGAGTTGCAATATATTTGAGCGAAAATAAAGCATTACATTACAGTAGTGAAGCCAAAATGCCTATATGCTAGTAATTGCCTAGCATTGAGTTATAATTTAGACAGACTGGAAGTATTGGAAGACGAATTATTAAGATAATGTTAGGCCTACGAGAACACAATTAGGTTGTACCACTATAGGCAAGCTGTTCTATTACCTATCTGCCATAATTCAAGCATACAGAACTTTACTGTTTTTATGTTTATCGCTCCCTTGATTGTTTTTGAATAATAAGAGAAAGGAATAAAATAATTAACAACGAGTAAAAATTTTGAAAACTCACCAATGTCCATGTCGGATATCAAATTAAAGGCAAATTCCCAAAATAATATGAATTTATTCTTTGTTTTTAAATTTATCAAACTCAAAAAAACTGTATGATTTTAACAATAAATAAGATTTTGTTGCTAAAGATATTTACAATAAAAAGTACATGTCTAAAAATGCGAGAATAACGCATTACAGTACAGTAGTGAATCCAGATTACCCATATGCAAGTGAATGTCTAGCATTGAATTATAATTTAGACAAACTGAAAATATTTTAAAGACGAATTATTAAGATAATATTAGGCCTACTAGAAACTCCAAAAGGTTAGATATTAAGAAGTAATAATCAAATACATCCAAGTATAGATAATATAACAGAAACAATGAGAAAAAGAAGAATATTACTTTTTGGACAATTGTATAGAATGGACAACAATACGTTAACAAAACACACCTTCAAAGAAGTCAACATCAATTTGGATTAAGAAAACCTAAAAAGATTTAGAAGAAAATAATATAAACGTAGAAGAATCAATTGCGAGAAAAGTTTTTTAGGCAAAAGTATTAAAAATGGAGGGAGTCGAGGGTAGGAGAGAGAGAAACGCAGCTTCAAAGTGGACTGAAGACAGGAATAAGAGCCATAGTGAAACGATAAAAGAATATTGGAGAAAAAGGAAGAAAAAGGAATAAGAATTAAAATTGGTTTGTGGTCCTCAGATGGCAAAACAGAAAAAAGTAAACTATAATGTATACACAATAATATTTTATTGTAAAATAGATAAAAACAAAATAATAACAAAAATAAAATGTTGTCGAAAACTTAAATTTTGTGATTTTAATATTAATAAAACTACAAAAATTATAAATGAGAATTAAGAAAAGCTTTGTATTGTTTGGTAGAGAGAACAGACAAAGGCTGCCTGTTTTAAGTAAGCGGAGTTAACAATCATAATACGTAAGAGCCGTATTCTCTTCCAAAGTTATTTTCTTTGTCCTTACAAAAATAATACTGGAGACGCAGCTGTAGTGTGGCAGATTTTGACTGTCCCGAGAGGCAGAGACGACATTCTAAATTAAAAAACCCTCACAGCAACCACCCTCACGCTAACATCTAAGAAAGTGTGGGCGGTGGGGGGTGACCTCAGATATCGGTTATTTGCGGGTTAATATAGACGATTGTCGCTTGTGTTTGAGTTCTGTGTTTACTTCGAGAACACTTAATAATTCTCTGCGTCTTTCTGTCTAGCTATACTACCCTCTCTTTCTCCTCCCATTCTTTTTTTTAATAGTTTTTGTTCCATTTCCATCTTATTTCCAATCATTCAGATCTCATTTTCTAACAATTGATTCTGCCGGTAAGTGCTTGTTTTAAAAAGATTTAATCAATTCCACGTGCTGTAAATATTTGAAGAAGTAATGTACGTTTCTTGTGGTAAAGTAAATATCAAGTCCCACTGAGCTTTGTGTTAGCCAGCGTATCATTTTTACACCGTCTCATAGATTGTAATCTATTATCAGTGGAATAAATTTTTGAAGAGCAGAGAAATTGATACCTACAAAATTCGGTAACACTTTTGAAACACACACACCGGTATTAGTACAGTTCTTATGTTAATGCAATTGTCCGCCATGCACTGTTCATAGACAGTTCAAAAAGGTAAGAAAATTAAAAAAATTAAAATACATAACATACAAAGAGCTTCTAAGACAAACCATAGTACATGAATGTGGAGGTAAAAGGACGAACTTGGGCAATGTAGACCCAATATGGTGACATGAAAATATTCAAGTGAGGATAAGATCCTAAACGTTAACGAGAAAACAGATTAATATAGAACGAGAAAAATCCTTCCCCCTCGTCCTCGTCCACCACCTTATCGTTCTCCTTCTACTACTACTACTACTACTACTACTACTACTACTACTACTACTACTACTACTACGACTGCTACTACTACTACTACTTCTGATATTACTACTACTACTACTACTACTACCGCTACTACTACTATTACTACTACTACTACTACTACTACTACTAATATACTAATACCACTACTACTACTTCTGATACTACTACTACTACTATTACTACTACTACTACTACTAATATACTAATACCACTACTACTTCTACTATTGCTACTACTACTGCCACTGCTGCTACTACTACTACTACTACTACTACTACTACTACTACTACTACTACTACTAGGGGAGGGTTGGACAAAACGGGGTGGTTGGACAGAACGGGGTACTCAGTCCTGTAGGCTCGGTAGGTTCTGCTATCTATCGGATTGCCATGAAACTATGTCCTACTAGGAGCTAAACGTTAGCGGAGACAGTATGTGCGAGTTCATTGTGTATGGTGGACGTGTAGTTAACGGTTTTCTTCAATTCAGTGCTTCAAGATTTTGTGTCTTCGATTTTTTGTGATTTCTACAACAGATTGGTGGTTTCTTCACGCATAATAGAGAAACGGTAAGCATAATATTTTCTTATGTACACTTTCCTGTGTTTAATAAAATATTTTTACTGGAATTTTGCTTGCTTGGTAAAGTGATGCCTTGAGGTTTTGTTCCACAGTATGCAGTTGGACAAAACGGGGTACCAGAGGGTCTGACAAAACAGGGTACCCTGTTTTGTCCAACCATTTTTATTATCACTATATCCAAAGCTGACATTACTTTCGAGCTTTAATTTTTTATTGTATACGATACTTAAATAATAAAATATATATATAAAAGGGAAATTAATTTGAACACTAACTTAATTACTATAATCAGACAGTGTCTTTTGAATGTACAATTAATTTTATTTGTCATACTTATTCAAAATAAAATATTTAACATTTCTGTATTGAGTAAATTAAATTTATTATTGCCTTTTTGTGTTATACTACTTTTTCTTTATTTCAGTTTATTTGGAAATAAAAAAAATGATACCAAAGACAAAAAAAAGCAGGAACCAACACCACAGAACGTAACATTCATAAGGAAAAGACCGCAGGACAGAAGACTGGAAAACAACAGAAGGAACAAGATCCAGAAAAGAAAAAATTAACAAATGCTACCAAAAGGAAGTTATTTCCTGCGAAAGAAGTGAGCGAATCGAGCAGTGAGGATGAAGAAACTGATGCAGCCTGTCTTTACTGCGATGAACTTTATTCAAAATCTGCATCAAATGAAGGTTGGATACAGTGTGTAGACTGTAAAAACTGGGCTCACGAACAGTCCAGTGGAGCCGATGAAAATGATGATATATTTATGTGTGACTTTTGTGATCAAAACTTGCTTCTTAAATAAGAACGCTAGCAAGTTATTTTTCAATTAAAAATAATTAAATAATATACTGATTTTTGGTTATGTTTTAGATTTTTAGTAATTGTAACTTTAATTTGAGGATTTTATTCTAGGATTAACATTTTTGTTTAAGTGATTTGTATTGTTTGATTCATTGCTTGCATTTTTTGAATATGTATCCTATTTTTATTTGTGTTTTGATGATGATTTATATTAACATTTTTTATAAATAGTTAAATATATATTTATATATATATTAAATATTAATCAATGTGTATTGTATGTAAAATTGTTAATAAAATTAATCGATAAAATAGAATTGCACAAAAATTATAAGACAAAATCACTTAAAAAGGAGAACCAAATATTTTTACATTGATTTAAATGAGTACCCCGTTTTGTCATACCGGTTGGACAAAACAGGGTGATTTACAATTTTTAAGAAAATCATGTTTTTAAAATAAACTATAAATAATTATTACATTAGGACCAATTTAATTAATACAAAACATCACCCTTTTAATGTTTCTCTTAAAATATAGAAATTAGTTCATGCCTGTATTGATCTAAAAGCCATTAAGTTGTAGGTACCCGGTTTTGTCCAACTCTCCCCTACTACTACTACTACTACTACTACTATACTACTACTACTACCACCACTACTACTACCACCACCACTACTACTACTACTACTACTACTACTACTACTACTACTACTACTACTACTACTACTACTACTACTACTACTAGTATACTACTAGTAATACACCTTTTCTCTCTTCCAATTTTCATTTTCCTATGTTCTCATTGTCACTCATCTTCTGTCCTTCCTGCTATATTTTCCATCATTCTTCTTCTCGTAAATCCCCTTTTTCCTACGTATTCCTGGTTTACAGCCAATTTCACTATTGTTTGAATTTTTCTCATGTCAAAGTCGTTTTTTACTAGGCAAATAAAGTAATAAACACGCTCCAATATCTTATTATTTATACCCTCGTAAAAAAACATTTAGATTTCTCGGCCAACAACACAACTGCTTATTGCTCGTGTGTATTGTAGAATTTTGTAATTACATGGAAGGAAGTTATCTGTTACTTGTTATGTTCGTGGTCGTTTCTCGTTGTAGATTGATATTAAATGTTTCTGAAACAAAAGTCATATCGTCCTCTATTGTCGATAACAATTTATAGAATCAGATACCACCCATTCTGTTAAAATTATGTAATTTATGATCAAAATTACTTATGATTAAACTTATGATCGAACAACAGGTGAACTAAACTGACTAAACACACTCCTGTGCTATGGGGCTGTAACTGGTCAAATAAGAAGTAATAAAAATGCAAAACAGGGAATTAAATTGGAAAGAGTAAAATCAGTGGCTGTTGTAAGGGGGCGGGGTAACTAAATAATGGAATAAATTTGTTTCCAACGGACACCGGGAAACCGCGTTATTGAGGGAGCGCTGTCTTTCTGCCTTTGTACTACGCTTTAGAAATTGCTTACGATTTGCAGTTATAGCTTAAACTGTCCCTCTCCCTTCCTATCTGTTTCTCTTTTACTGTCGGTCAAGCACAAAACTACTCATCACTTATCACTTTCCGTCTACCATTGTCTCATCGTCTCTCTCTTTCTTTTCTGGTCTACATATAATCTCTCTCTCTCTCTCTCTCTCTCTCTCTCTCTCTCTCTCTCTCTCTCTCTCTCTCTCTCTCTCTCTCTCTCTCTCTCTCTCTCTCTCTCTCTCTCTTTCCCTTAGTCTCACAATATCACCTTCCGTGAGGCTTCTCCAAACAACTCATTTGTATCATTTTATGGTTGACAACATCTGTAAAATCAGTGAACGTAACTTTAACGACCGATGTTTACAGTGTCACAAATTTTCGGGTTATTGTGGCGAAATAGTGGCCAATTGTTTTGGGGTTAGTGGATCCACATAGTCTATATGCACTCCCATACGTTTCGTCTGTGCCCATTGTTGACACTTTACGAGTGGCTGCAGGAGTCCTTAGCGCACAATAAATAATAGATACATACACCGCATTGGCATTGCGCTGGCATTGGAACACGGCAAGATAGCCGAGCCATCTACAAAAACGTGAGGAATGTGATTGGCCTAATAATGACCAATCAGCACCTTAAAAAAACGAAAGATGTAAATAGAAGTACCTCATTTGTTCATATTTGTCAGCGAGTGTTTGTGATCTGCTGTGTTCACGCACCATTGGAGATATCAGTCATGAGTACGGACAACACGTCTGGCAGTTAATACAGGCAATCTGGACCAAGGCCCAGCAGTCCGGCGAAAAATTGTGACTCTACGAGTTTTGAGAGAAAATTTTGATACTTCCATCGCTACAAATATGCTAAATTAAAAAAAAAAAAACTGTTTTTATGTGATGTTGGTACACAATGATCATCTAAAACTTTAGGCCTAATTGATGAGTAGTTTAGATCATCATGGATGGATTGTTTTGGTTTCTTCAAGGATGAAAGCAAGGATAGTTCGTTCCGGTCTCAAATAGGCAAAGATTAGAGCTGGTCACTTCAGCGCTGCTCAGAAGTCCCAAACCTTTCCGTTCCCTTGGCTTATAGTTCCATAGTTGTTTGGGAATGCGAGAGTCATCCATTCGGCAAAGATGTTGCTACCAATTCAGCCGATACTGGCCGATCCTGTCTAGTATACTCATAATATTCAATTCCTGCCGTAGTAGTTTAGATTTCACAGCAAATTGAGTAATTCGTCAATTATTAGGCGGTTATTAGGCATTTTCTTTTGTCATTTTAGAACGCAAAATTGAAGAACGTAAATTAAATGTCGTGTAAACTGTGAGATAAACTGCTCTGTCCTTTTAAACGTATTCAAAAGGCTTCTGGCGAGACTTCTGTACGTGAACAAGCGGTTTACAAGTTTCAAAGTCTACCGTAAATGAGCTGAAGATCGTGGTTGTCAGATGAAGATACGTTTTTGTGTTCCACGAAATTTCATTGCTAGGCGCAGTGGTAAATAAAGAGTATTATTCGGACATGTTACGCCATTTGTATGAAGCTATTCGTAGAAAAAGGCCAGATTTACCGAAAAATGACAATTTTTGAAATTTGCAGCCCTATAACACGTCTGGACGCACGCCATTCCTAGTTAAGAATTTTTCCAGGTTAGGCTAAAGAAAACGTCGTAATGATAACACAGCAACTCCCGTATCACCAGATGTGTGCAAAGTCCATGTTTGAAATATTTTGAAGACTTAAAAAACGGCTGGCTTAATCGTGTTACATTCGACTGGCATACTTTGAAGGAGGCAGCGTAAGTTTCGATGAACTTTTAAAAGGCATAATTTTTAAAATAAACAAGACCTAAATGAACTTTTTGATCAAACCTCGTAGGCCTATATCTAAAAAATGTTGGAACAGTTTTACAGAATCACCGGAGTAAGATTTGCACGAAATTCGTCTATATATCTAATAATTAAAATTACAAATTTGGTCGCAGTGATCATCAGAGAGCCGTTTTCAACTTGATAACAGTTGTGACATGTGCTTCACTGAAGCACAAACCAACAGTTAGGAGTTCAGTAACAATATATATATACAGTTGGAGTGATGAAGATGGCGATGAAAAGTATTATTACACCGATCAAATGGTCGGTCGGCACTTGGTAGAACATTTTACTAACACTATAACCTCATCTCTTGAGTTATAACTTAGGGAACCAGTAATAATTGGATGTGCCAATTATACCGGCTGCCTTCGTTGTGAAGCACTGAAAATAATCACAACAAATAAACAATTTATATAGCAGGATATTAGGAAGGGGAGACTGTTGATTTATGCACTCATTTTACTCGGTACTTAGATGACATCTCTTTATTACATTTGGTGATTAAGTTCTCTATTGAAAGTTCTCAAACAATATAGTTTACTATATGATTAAATATATAAATTACTACTTTACAAAGGGGCCTCAAAATATGATGTACATCTTATTGATTAATTCCACGGATCCGGGATTAAATATATTAAATGAATTATGGTCACCTTGCCATGTACAATATTGAAACTCTAACCATTTGAAGAATGGTTTTTTACTAATCTTCTAAAACAACAAAACTTTTAGTTTAAACTTTACCTTTTTGCTATAACTAGCGTTATTAGATTTTATACTACATGTTACCTAAAATGTCAGGTTTCTAAAGTCTTTAATGTTATTACATTTAAACATAAGTTTTAAAGTCTTTAATATGATAATTTAAATTGTCTTTTTGGGTTTATAATTTTGTAACTCTTAACCATGGAAGACAAGCCTCCATGTCACCTGTGTGTTTCCTGAAGTTGCTGCAGAATTCGTCCTTCGGTCCTCCTGATGTTTCTTGAAGTTCAGTCGTTACCTTATCATACTGTGATGGTGAAGTTCTAGAAGTATGTGAAATCATTCCTGGTGTGGTACATTCATCTCAGGCGACTGTAGTTATTTTTAGTAATTCTTGTAGTTAGAATACATTGATAGAAAGTTTGTTTCACTGTTATACACTTCACATGATGATAGATTAGTTGACTATCACCTTCTAGGTTGTAATACTGTATTATTTACATAGTCAGTTATTTTATAATATAGAGAGATGTCATCACCACACAAATTACTTATTTAAATAGTCATTGTATCAACCCTTTCACATTTTTATATATACACGTAGCGAAACAACGCTTTACGCTGCTTACGGCGTGAGCGCTCCATTACAAGTGGAAGAAAATAGTTAAGGGGAGCGTAGTAATCTCAAGACAATTACTAGGCAACATAAAAGTAGTTCCGTTTTTCTAATTTTAATTAAAGGACTACGGTTGATTAAATAATTAAATCGTGATATTCTTAGTTGCAGAAGTTATCAAAGTACGTAACAATGGTCTTAATTAATTATTTAAATAATAACAAATTTACAATAATACTTAGTTTATTTAGGGGTCAGAAAACAAGTTAATTCTGGTCAGTACTTGTTTATGCAGGAATAAATTAATAAGCTTTACCCTTTCTGTACAATTCCATTCTCTTTTAATTTTAGTATTAGACTTATATTAAATATTATTATTATTAAATGATTGCCATAAGATTTAGTTTACAATGTGAGATTTTATTAAGAATTTAAAATTTCTCCGCTTATCTATTATCAACTTAATTAATTAACATATTTTTATTAATGAAATCGTCACATACTCCGCCGCTTAAGCCACAGACGCCGGTATAATTTTTTTTTGAATATACCGAGAGTATGTTTAGGGATTTCCGTGTGTAATTTCTCTCACCCGTTTCTGTCTGTATGTAATTATGAGTTACACACGTCAGTCTCGAATTGTTCATTCTTACTATCTACATATCATACTTTACAGACTAATTCTAATAGTACATAAAATTCACACATTATAAAACATATAGTTAACATTCTAATTTTCTTAACACTACTACTTATGACTACTACCGGGTTTTTCTTTAGTTGGGAGTTATTCTAGTGATAGAATTACTCATTAAGTAATTTGTTACTTAATTATTTCTCATACTTGCTGTCAGCTGACTTCTTACTTTGCTCTACTTTCGAAGAATAGGATTCAAGGGTGACCAGGCCTCGTACCTATCTATACCATTAGCTAGCTAAATGTTACTCTGGTACTCCTTTGCAGTTGAGTACAAAACTTATACCTTTCTTTTTTCTTTACATTTATTTAACTTGCACTCTACCATTACCTTCTTCGTGATAATGTTTTATCTGAGAAATATGTGTCCTTCGTACATATTTTTGAGTAGAGGGTTCATACAGTGCTACGGTTACTGGAGTTAAATATTTGCGAATTTGATAAGGACCGCACCATCGGTATGATAGCTTGGAAGTGGTCTTATCGATTGCACTACTCGTAGGATGTGTTTTACACATAACTAAGTTACCGATTTGGTACTTTACTTCATTATTTTTATTTCGCTCGTGATATTTCCTAGATTTCGCTAAGTTTGTTCGTAAATTAGCGCGCGCTTCATTCCATATTTTCCTAATATTTTTATCCCTAATTTCAAGGGGTAACAATTCATGTATTTTCCACTTAGTGGATAATGGGTGGTTGGGTTTATACTTGAACAATAATTCGAATGGGGTAGACTTATGTCCTTCATGATATGCTGAATTAAAAGCGAACTGTATCCAGGATAAGTTCTGGTCCCAAGAAGTATGGTCGTTAGCATGGTAGGCAATTAAAGCAGATTTTAGGTTTCGCAAATACCTCTCAGCTATATTACCTTGCGGACGATACTCTGTAGTGGTAATATGGTTTATACCTAGTTTGAAACACATGTTCCTGAATTCCTTGGACTTAAACTGTGGTCCGTTATCCGACACTAGATGGACCGGAATACCGAATTCTTTAAATAATCTATGCTGTAAAATATTTACTGTGGTTGTAGCTAAGGCTCGCCGCATGGGGTACATCCATACGAATTTGCTAAAAGAGTCTACACAAATTAGTAACATTGTATTTCCTGATTTGGAACGCGGGTAGGGTCCTGAAAAGTCTAAATAAATTTTGGAGAACGGGGTAGCAGGAATCTCTGAGATTAACTGACTTATTTGGCTGTTTCTAGCGGGTTTGCTGAGTGCACACAACTTACACTTTCTTACAAAATTGGCGATCTCACTGTTCATATTTTCCCAATGATATTCTTTACGAATTCGGTGTATAGTTTTATTTATTCCCATATGTGCTCCAATGGTGGAAGAGTGATAATATTCCATCAGCATAGGTTTAATAATATCAGGGGCAATTATTCGTAGATATTTTCCGTTCGCTATTTTACAACATAATACTCTCCTACTTAATATGTATTTCTCTGACTTATTTCCTTTTTCAAGTTGTTCAATAATTGGACTCAAACGTGGGTCTTGTATTTGATACTGGGCTAAATCCGTAAATGCAAGAGGAAATTCGGTAATTAAAGTATTAATAATCGGCGTTTCTCTACTCTTGTTTTCGTAATTATTACTACTAGGCTGGAACATACGTGACAGTGTATCGGCAACTACGTTTTGGGTGCCTCTAATATGTTGTACTTTGAATTTAAAACAATTTAATCTTAATACCCATCTTCCGATACGGCCTAACTGTTTCGGGTGATTTAGTAGCCAAGATAACGCTTGATTATCTGATTCTAATAAAAACTCCTTATGTTCTAAAAATGGTTTGAACTTCTCAAAAGCGAAAACTATAGCTAAACATTCTAATTCGTATGCGGAGTATTTCTTTTCTTGCTCAGTTAGGGTGCGAGAAGCGTAACTAATAGGTAACCTTGAGTTATCTACTTCCTGATATATTACTGCACCTAGTGCGACACTAGAACTGTCTGTCTGCACTACAAATGGTTTTGTAAAGTCGGCTAATTGTAGTACGGGGGGTGATATTATGCTTTCTTTTAATTTCTCGAATGCGGTTTGGTGTTGCTCATTCCATTCAAATTTAATTCCCTTCTTTCTTAAGGTATTTAGCGGTGCTGCAATTTCGGCTAGATGTGGGATGTACTTATGGAAATAATTTATCATTCCTAAAAATCGGGCTATTCCTTTTGCATCCCGCGGCGGTAAAAATTCTCTGATGGCACGGGTTCGCTCTGGGTCTATGCTTACCTTTCCGTTTGCTTTTACGATGTGACCTAAAAATGAGAATTGTGTCACAGCAAAATTTACTTTACTGGGATTTACGGTTAATCCAGCTTTCTCCAATCGGGTTAGTACTTCACGTAGATGATTAAGATGTTGCTCAATTGACTCGCTGTATATAACAATGTCATCTAGGTAGTGGTACACATATTTAAACTTTATGTCATGAAATAATTTTTCTAATAATCTGCTACATACAGAACTACATTGGGATATACCAAAAGGTACCCTTGTAAATTGGTACAGGTTGAAAGGGACGGCAAAGGCGGTAAGACGTTTTGATTCTTCCGAAAGAGGTATCTGATGAAATGCCTGATTTAAATCCATAATGGTAAAAATTTTTGCTTTAGTAAAATAATGAAATGCACTGTGGATGTCGGGAAGTGGTATAGATTCAAATTCTATCCGTTTATTTAGTTGTCTGTAGTCCACCACTAATCTATGTTTGTCGTTACTTTTGGGTACTAAAAACGCGGGTGATGAATAAGATAACGTAGAGGGTTCGATGACTCCTTGTTCTAACAATTTATTAATTTGGTTCCTCATCACTTCCATTTTCGGTGGTGATAATTTGTATGGGGCTAAACGAATTACTTTGTTGTCACTCAAATTTATTTTGTACTCTATCAGATCCGTCAGTCCTAACTTTGGGGTGAGGACGTTGGAGAATTGTTTTATTAAAGTCTGTATGTTCCGTCTATCTTTACTTTCCAGATGACTTAATTCAGATTCGTGATGCTTTATATGTGTAGAAGTGGTGCTAGTACTTTCTCTGTTATTTGCATTATCATGCAAGGTATATTTCCGTGAACGATCGAATCCAAAGTAAAATATCTTCTCGTGAATGTCTAAAATTATTCCTGTTTTACTGATAAAATCAGCTCCCAATATTAATTCGGGTCCTAATTCGTCGCATACCAACATTGGAAAATACCACGTTAGATTTTTAATTTTTATTTTAAACGTGATGATAAGCTTTATCATTAAGTTTTGCTTATTAGCTGTAGCGCATCTAATATTTACGGATTGACTGCGTTTAACTAAATTGTGTTTAAATAATTGATCGGCTAGCTCTTGACTAATTAAACTTCGCGTGGATCCGGAATCAATTAATCCGAGGCTGGATGTAACACCAAGGTCAACTTGTATGTACGGTAATTCACACCTATTGTAATCACATTTACTAATAGAGTTACATTTATCGATAAATTTCCTAACATAGGGGTCTAATTTTCTTTTGTTATTATTATTAGTATTTTGTTTTAACTTGTGGTCTCTCAGGGGTTTACCTGTTTTCACGATGCTGCGGAAGACACAGGGTTTCGGATCTCCCTGCCTTACATGTTTTTTGGATAATGAGTTTTCTGATGATACTGTTTCCGTTTACAGTTTCTACTGAGGTGTCCAGGTTTTCCGCAGTTATAGCATATATATTCTTTACGCGGGGTCTCACTGGTTTCGTGTCTAGGTGGTGGCTCTTTGGACTTACCTTGGCCATGAACATAGGTTGGTCGCCGAAATGGTCGTCGTTCTCGTAGACTTCTTGTATCTGAGGATAGGGCTTGCGTTTCCTTTCTATGTGGTGTTGTGGATACCGGTGCATGTCGATGCTGATCTGCATACCACACATTTGAAGAGTGCACACTACATTGTTCAAGGTCAGCGAAAGTAAGGGGTCTACTTATTAGAGCTAAACGGGAGCGTTCTTCAGGAGATAAGCCTACCAATATAGTATCGACCAATTGTTTTTCAGTCCAGTCGACTTGCAGTAGACGTGAAGATTCTCTGATGTCTGCGATATAGTGGGCCAGTCTTTCTTGAGCTCTTTGTACTCGAAGTACGGTATTTCTTTTTATCTCCTCATATATTCCAGTGGGAATAAAATATTTGATTATATTTGTATGAAGTTCTTCTACCGGAAGATTCGAGTTTAATGATTCGAGGACACGATCTCGTAAAGGTGGTTTACATTTGGGTAAGATGACCTGCAGTATTTGCCAATCGCTCAATTGTTGTAGATCTTTTATTTGCAGTAGATATCTGATAAAAGTCAATAGACTCGTGATGCTTAAGCCATCGGTGTAAGGAATATCATTAATTATTTTCTCTACTGGGTGGGAAATCTTTCCGTAGAGGTCTACATTAAAATATACGTTAGGTATACTTTTAAAAGGATTGGTGTTTGCATTAGGATTTGTAATCGCATATTTACTAGTGCGAGTATGCTGAACATTTGGCGATGGGGGTTCTAACATAGTTTGGGTTTTTAATTCTCTACTAGGTAATTGTTCCTGACTCAGTGGTATCTTCGATACGGTGGGTGATTCGGGGTTCGAGGTGGAGAGAGGGTGTTCTAAAGTAGGGGATTGAACTGGGGAGATATATAATTTTTGTAAGTAGTGCTCAATTTCCTTCATTCTCGATGAGTCTGATTTTCGTCGTAAGTCGTTGATAATTATGGGTAATTGGCTTAATGCCTCCTCCGCAAATTTCTGCACATCGGGGGGGTTTACGGTGACGTCGGGCCAGCTTAATAAATTATTTAACCGGCGGGTTAAATGTTCTATACGTTGCGTAACGCGCAAAAATTCCGTAGGTGATTTCTTGTCCTCAAGGTTCTGAGATAATACTATCAATTCCCTATATTTGGCATAACAGGTTTCTCGTTCGCCGTCATAATCGAGTTCACGCAATCTATCTAACTGCGAGGGTGTATCTGATCCGGTTTGGCGTAATGATTTTCGTAACTCCGACACGGTTACATTTACGTGTTTTAGACCTCGTAAAAGTGCCTCGTAGCATAGCTCATCTTTTAATAACAGATCAGGATTAAATTCGGCCATTTTAGTAACGTGAGCGGCTATAACTAATTATTCTACTATTTGCATTAATATAACGCTTCCTTTTTTTTTTTTTACAAATAAACACATAAAATGTTATGACAACCTTTATCGTTTTACTTTGAGAGAGAGAGAGAAATTTCACACATGCATGAATATGCGTACGACAAAAGATTCCCCCTTCGGTTACTAACACATGAACAGACACGCTTCTTATAACAATAGACCACACAAGGAGGGTGACTTATTTTCAACTCAACTAAACAATGACAATTTTAAACAAACGGCAGCAGGAAACTACCCGTCCGAGATTGTCGAGAATGTGGCACGTTTATGAATGGGACTTTTAACAAGTACCGACATGGTTTGTTTACATTGGATTATATGCTAATATAACGTTACACATATTATATTTACTAATAAAGTTATTTATACTATATTACTATAATATTAATTATTATTTTTATCTTATTTCAAACTCTGACACATATTGAAATACATGAGTGTATAGATCAACAGCTTTTGGGCGTGGGATATCGGGACGCAATTACTTCTTTCTTTTCTCTTACGCAAAATTAGCAAATTCGCAAAAATAACAAAAATAAGCAGAGTGGCGCAAATTATAACCTCATCTCTTGAGTTATAACTTAGGGAACCAGTAATAATTGGATGTGCCAATTATACCGGCTGCCTTCGTTGTGAAGCACTGAAAATAATCACAACAAATAAACAATTTATATAGCAGGATATTAGGAAGGGGAGACTGTTGATTTATGCACTCATTTTACTCGGTACTTAGATGACATCTCTTTATTACATTTGGTGATTAAGTTCTCTATTGAAAGTTCTCAAACAATATAGTTTACTATATGATTAAATATATAAATTACTACTTTACAAAGGGGCCTCAAAATATGATGTACATCTTATTGATTAATTCCACGGATCCGGGATTAAATATATTAAATGAATTATGGTCACCTTGCCATGTACAATATTGAAACTCTAACCATTTGAAGAATGGTTTTTTACTAATCTTCTAAAACAACAAAACTTTTAGTTTAAACTTTACCTTTTTGCTATAACTAGCGTTATTAGATTTTATACTACATGTTACCTAAAATGTCAGGTTTCTAAAGTCTTTAATGTTATTACATTTAAACATAAGTTTTAAAGTCTTTAATATGATAATTTAAATTGTCTTTTTGGGTTTATAATTTTGTAACTCTTAACCATGGAAGACAAGCCTCCATGTCACCTGTGTGTTTCCTGAAGTTGCTGCAGAATTCGTCCTTCGGTCCTCCTGATGTTTCTTGAAGTTCAGTCGTTACCTTATCATACTGTGATGGTGAAGTTCTAGAAGTATGTGAAATCATTCCTGGTGTGGTACATTCATCTCAGGCGACTGTAGTTATTTTTAGTAATTCTTGTAGTTAGAATACATTGATACAAAGTTTGTTTCACTGTTATACACTTTACATGATGATAGATTAGTTGACTATCACCTTCTAGGTTGTAATACTGTATTATTTACATAGTCAGTTATTTTATAATATAGAGAGATGTCATCACCACACAAATTACTTATTTAAATAGTCATTGTATCAACCCTTTCACATTTTTATATATACACGTAGCGAAACAACGCTTTACGCTGCTTACGGCGTGAGCGCTCCATTACAAGTGGAAGAAAATAGTTAAGGGGAGCGTAGTAATCTCAAGACAATTACTAGGCAACATAAAAGTAGTTCCGTTTTTCTAATTTTAATTAAAGGACTACGGTTGATTAAATAATTAAATCGTGATATTCTTAGTTGCAGAAGTTATCAAAGTACGTAACAATGGTCTTAATTAATTATTTAAATAATAACAAATTTACAATAATACTTAGTTTATTTAGGGGTCAGAAAACAAGTTAATTCTGGTCAGTACTTGTTTATGCAGGAATAAATTAATAAGCTTTACCCTTTCTGTACAATTCCATTCCCTTTTAATTTTAGTATTAGACTTATATTAAATATTATTATTATTAAATGATTGCCATAAGATTTAGTTTACAATGTGAGATTTTATTAAGAATTTAAAATTTCTCCGCTTATCTATTATCAACTTAATTAATTAACATATTTTTATTAATGAAATCGTCACAACACTTGAATTCAATAAACAAACACTTGGTTCGTTCTACAGATGATTTTATTTTCCTGACAATTGTTTCACCAGTTACGGTAGCTTCAGAGGGTGGATTTGAACGTCTAAAATTTAGTTAAAATCTATCCTCTGAATCTGTTGTAACTGGTGAAACAATTATCAGGAAAATGAAATCATTTGTAGAACGAACCAAGTGTTTGTTTCTTAAATTCATGAAAAGTATTATAGTATGCGTGAACTATTAATGAGAGGCTAAAACGGTTCCAGTACAACAATTTTAACTTTAATTATTGTTTTTTAATTTTTATTTTTTTAAGGGATATTTGGTTGGAAATACATCGTTTCTTGCGGACATCACTGGGATGTAGCCTCTTAACTTTTATCTTTGTGATGTGTGATGCAGTGGTAGGGAAATATTTTTCTGTCCACAAGCTTTTCAAGAAAGTGCACCGCTATTATATTTCCAATCGTGTCTAATGTACTCTCGATTCAAATACTACGTACTTTTTTCTCATTATTACTACAGTAGAGTCTCGAAGGTAATTGGTACCAAACCAACCTTGAGCTACCGAAAACTCGGACTACGCAAAATGCCGGTATTTTCTGCCGTTAGTGGGTGGACCTGCCGGCGCGCTGAGCACCCCGCGTTGTGCCCCTAAGCCACAACTGAATTAACCCTAATGTACTTTGCTTTCTGTTCTAGAGAGTCTCTGGGTGATAATGTAAAGTGTATGCTTAAAATTTATCTAAAACAAATGTTAAACAAAATCTGTTAACTGGTGTGCTGTGTATGTATGTTTTTTTACTAAGTTGCGCGGGCTTTCGAGAACATTCGCGAGCGAAAGAAAAAGTAAAATCGACGACGAATCGTTATTTGTTTAATTAGGTTATATTCATGAAGATTAAATAAAAATTCAAAACGTTTTACGTTAACACTCGTTGTTTATTAAATGCACGCGCTAAAATTTAAAATGACATACAGTAATATTAAAAATTGTACTGTGTATATATATCTCTTAAAAAGTGAATCAAGAGTTTTTTTCTTTTGAGTTAACGATCTTTTCTTGGTACAAATATCCCGCCATTTTTGGAGTACATAATATTTGTCTAGCACCTCAGACTATAAGGAATCTCGAAATATCGAGACACTACTATAGTCGGTTTTTGGACAAATTCTTTTCCTTTGATAAAATTATTTTCTTACTTTTAATCGTTTAAAAAAATCCTCCTTCAAATTAAAATTGTGTCTTACAAAACGTACAAACATGCTGAATCTAGCGCTGTTCGTGATTAACTACTTTGATGTTTATTAAAAGATTCAAAACACGTAACAAGATTGAAGTAAAATTATTTTATTCACAGTCATTTAACAAACATTTGCGAGCCACTGACGTTGGTTGATTACCACCGGATTTAAAATCTTCTTCAGTCTAAATTTGTCTGAGTTATCACGCTTCCTCTGCAGCATTTAAATTCCTTTTACTTTCGAATTTGGTTATCTTCTTTAGCAACGAAAAATTGCCAAATATTCAGGTTCTGTGAAAACTGTCTAAGTTTGAAACGCGAAAACGGGCATGATTATATTAATAACATTCACATCATGACAAAGGATAACCATCCTTAAGTACGTCTCAAATAACATGGACACATACTGTGTATAACGTGACGAATAGTGTGTCGGCTGTAGTCGAATGCAAACCGGCCTCAGTTTACACAACACCACAATTATTGCAGTAGTAGTCAAAAGCAACAAGGCAGCCACTATCGGCCTCTAATTACAGATTCTGCTTACAAGGGATGACAGTAATAAGGGTAGCGTAGCGTTGCGGTGAAATATTCTGGTCCATTATCAACAATAGTGGTGGCGTACACGCTGCTGGGGGCGCGCGCGAGAGCACAAACCGCACGTACTACCGTTCTGTCAGTCTCTAATTCGTATATACAGTGTACAGAATACAGTGATGCGTGTAACAAAATGAATTGGTTTCTTTTGTTGTGCACTGACAAAATGCTGTTGTTCAGTGTTGACTGAATTTCGTCGGCAAGTGATACCCTTGCATTAAAATTTCCATGACGCTCTGGAGCCGCGATCCATTATTAAATACACATAAAAAATATCATGGATTAAATACCCCTAAACCAAGCAACCAACGAGCTGCGCTCCAAAAAACCGTAGGACATTTTTTTTCTGAAATTATATTTTCCTTTATAATGAGTTTAGAAATAAAAGGAAAAGGAAGACAAAAGTGCATAAGCAACCAAACAAACGACGGTCTAGGAAGTAAAAAAGTGTATTATTTGTGAAGAATTTCTTGAAGTGTTTTTTGAAGAGTTTTAAAAGTAAGAAAAGAAGACTTCTGTAATAGTTAATGATAATATCAAGTGTAGTTAGTGTATAGACTTCTTAATATCAAGTGATAAGAAGCACTTAGATATATCTGAGCTACATTATGAAATTTGTATTTTTATAAATAATTTTTCAAAATTTTACCAGCAGTAATGAAAATTTGTGTCCTCATAACCATACAGACAAAATAGTAGGTGAGACGAGTAGGCCAGTTAAAGGAAACCATATCTGGACAATACGGTTTAATCATGACCTGAAGCAGTTCAACTGCTTCAAATGTGGTTGGAACCACAGTCTAATCGAGTCTGGCAAATCGTAGAGACTTACATAAACACGGCACATAGTACGGATGGGGGAAGAAAAGAGATAAAGAGACAAAGAGGCAATTCCAGGGAAGGAAAAATAACGGAACATTATTGACATGGTGTTGGGATAAGATTAGGAAAACGTAAAAGATCGTTGAGTGTCGTTGCTCAACGCATTTTAAACAGCTTTTGAAAGAGCCTGAAGTGCAGTATTGTAGTAATGATGACCTACATTGTTCTGATGATGTCAGCAACCTTTATTGTTGGAAATCGCTCATTACTAGTACATTGTTATAAAAACATACGACTAGAGTTGCTCAGTTAATTCTGTTTGTTCAGTTAATAAGAGCCTTATTTCATATAGTTATCAACAATAACTTGCAACTCTGCTAATTTAACAAAAACAAAGTATTACAAAGAAATCTTCCAACAGACTATTATAGCCGCACAGAAAAAAGCATGGACAAGAACTATACATTTATGTTGACTTTAATAAAAATATAATACTGTATAGTAATAATTGAGAATATAACTGTTTATGTCTTTCCCGTGTTTTGTGTTATGGTGCCAGTTAATCGTCCCTCTATGTGTCTTGTTCGCGTTGTTATCTTCTTCGACTCTACTTTGTGTGTTTTCCAAAAGCGTTCTCAAGACTTTGGTGTTTGCACGAATTCTCAGGCTATTCAACGGTAAGTTATAATTACGGAATACTTGTAAGTATGGAACAACACACACACACATATGTCTGTGTACGTGTGTACAAGCGCATGTGATACTCTAAGCAGATGACAGTGTAATAATACCGAAAAGAGAAGATCAGTTACAAAAGGCGATAATTACACTTTAACCAACTGGGAAAGTAAATTAGTTCAGAGGTTACCGTGGAAAGAACCACAAATGCTTAATTAATAAGACGAGGAAAGTTGCTCGTATAAAACCAAACATGTACCGTTTGTAAAGAGACGAAAATAAAATGTTTACAACGCTGACAGTGATATTCCCTGCTGGATAAAAAGTGGAATAAAGAAACTAGGCAAGAACTAAAAATCAAATCTTTGAATATTAAAATCCATAGGAAGAGACAGTTCCAACACTTGGACTGCATTCATATAACCGATTATAGGCCCACCAGTGATTCCTGAACAGTCATCGGCGCAGACCCAATGTATGAATTACCCCCACTCAAAAAGTATTGGAGAGAGGAGAGTACAGTCTGCGATAACAGCGTCTCTCTAACACGTACAGTCCCTTCAAAACAAAACTTGCACGCTTATGATGTTCTTGCCAGAAATCTGTTTACATTTTAACTTTATCTATTTTGTTACTTAACATCACTGATGTTACTTAGTATGTGTAACATAGTACTACATGTACTCATTACTTTGAAAACAGTGATTTACAGTTTTTGATATATTTGTTATTTGCATTGTTTTAATGTACGTAACCTAAATTTATTTTAAAATTATAAATTCGAGAACATTTTGAGTTATTCATATTTAATTACTTTTTTAATATTATTAACAATAAATACAACTTTTCTTACAAGAATATATTTTTTTGTATTTTTTTAATAAGGCACTGTTTCGATAGGATAAACTATCATCATCATCAAATATATTGTAAGAAAAGTTTTATTTATTAATATTAATAAAAAATATAAACAAGAATAACTGAGCAAATATTAATTATTATATTTAATTAAATATAAAAATTTGTATTACATTTAAAATATAATATTGGAGTTATTTAACTACAAAAACTATTGTACAGTACTTACGTTTGAAGGGAGTTTTCAGTCGCTGTCAGGCAATACCTGTATTCCAGCGATATTACCATCTTCCTCTTCAGCAAAGTCGTCGGAACTGTCTGAACTACTCTCTCCTCCAAGATTAATTATGAAGCGGTCTACTGTTTCATCAACAATAGCTTCCTTTTCCAGATATTCTTTTTCAATGCTTTCTACATATTTGCATCTTTTTTCCCAATCGTCAGCAGTCACAGTTGAAATTTTTTCTTCATATAAGTTTTTCACATCATTTAAATTAAACGTTACATTTTTTCAGCAACACCTCGCTTAATTTCTGACCACATCATCTCTATAGGATTTAGTTCAGGGTGGTAAGGGGGAAGCCTTAAAACTAAATGTCCTCTGCTTTGCAGAATTTGATCTATTAAGTATGTTTTAAAATTTGATTTATACATTTTAACAACTTCATAAAGTTCTGCTTTAACCATATCAGGACGGAACGGTATTGCGTGTCGTGTTATCCAGTCTTGCATATCACGTTTCGTAGAATTACACGTAGGTGTTTTTGCTAGCTGTACATTATGATAGCTGGCATTGTCAATTACCAACACACTGTTGGCGGGCAAATTCGGGACCAATTTTTCTTCAATCCAACGACTGTAGTTGTCAGCGTTCATGTTATCGTGGTAATCTCCTGTCTTTTGGTTAGATTTAAAAATCAGCAGTTTGTTTGGAACAAACCCGTATTGACTGCCGGCGTGAACAATAATTAATCTTTGTCCTTTCGCAACTGGAACAGCGTAGCTACCAGGCTGAATCTGATCGTTCCAGGTGTACGGAAGTGTGTGGCTGCTATGAATATAAGTTTCGTCATGATATACTACGGGTCTGCCTTCTTCTCTAAATTTTTTATGTTTTGTAAATAATGTATTCTCATAGCTCTTATTTCGTGAATTTCTGTTAACACAGGTCGATTATTTTTAGTTATTACCCACCTAAAGCCTATTTCCTTCAAGATAATTTTTAGGCTGCTACTGCTGCCTTTAAAGTTGATAGATTCTTTTAATTTTTCTAACAGCTTTTTTACCGTTGGGAGACAATTTTCTTCAATGTAAAAATTCCGAACTGTTCTCCTAATTACACCTTTACCAAAATCGTCAAGCCCGGTTATAGGTTTACGAACGCGGTGTTTCTTTCCCGGTGTGCTAAATGACGTTCCCGCTTCTGCATCTGGACTGTGTAGCTGTTGACCTTCCTTTATTATTCTCCTCACGGAGCTATGAGAAATACCCGTCGCTTTTGCAACACGCTCTTGTACTTTATGGAAATCTAAGAGCGGTTTCCCACTTTCAGCCTCACTCTTCATGAAATTACACACATTCCACACTACCTCAAGAGTCTGGCTATGCAGAGTTTTTGAACTCAATTTGGAACTTTTGGGGGACATATTAATATACGTTTCATATTAATATTTAAACATATACGCGCAATTATGAAATAGTTTATTAACACTTTTCTAAAATATAATAATACGTTCTCTAATAAAATGTAAATAGGTAGCCTACAACTAATTTCACTGATTAACACAAATAGTTTTGTCGTCACAGTATAATTTGTAAATGACTACACACCACGTTTGCAAAGCCCGATGTGCACATTCCGAAACACTGCACAAAACTGTTCTGCGCATGTGCGAACTGAAAGAAAATTTTGTTAGCCTCGCAGCGAGGCGTTTGTCTACTGCGCATCGAGACCTTAGCGTTCAATTTTCACTGTCCGGCCTCTACCAGTGGTAGCATTGAAGTAATGGGAAAAAGGGTGTTGGTAGACCTAGTAGTAGACGGCCTCCGGAACAAGTCAAATCGTGCCTAATCCGTAGAGTAAGAAGAGGAAAAAGAAGAAGAAGAAGAAGAAGAAGATGATGATGATGATACATACACACTTTAACTGATGTGTATAAACTGTAAGTATCAATACGTCTGTGCGTTCATCTACATGCACACCCACACCCAAACACAGACACAGACGACAGTGTGTGTATCGTAACTGATTTGTATATAATGTAAATACAAAGATGTCTACATCGCTGCATGCCTAGTAGTGACGCGGGCATGGCATTCTGTTGTAGTCTACATTCCACCTCCAGACTGCTACTGCTGATGCATTCAGTTACGCAAATTACTGCCGCACCTAAGCGTCAGTGACGATGACGCGTCAGGAATTCATTCTGTGTGTGTGAGAGGGGGCATCTACGAGTTGTTATTAATGTCGCTGTCTCAGCAGATTACTACACTTTATACCTTCCAGTTGTCGTAACAGTTTACCATTGGCTACACCGTCATGGTCGCTTATCTGTTGGGTGTAATCAGTTTCCGACAATATTGTCAATGTCTTCCCAAACAATTTATTTTTCGAGTAATTTCAAAATCTTTGCTAGCTCACATTAGTACAGTAAAACGTGGACAAAATTAAATAATGTAGCCTGTTTATTTAACTAAACGAGCTAAAGTGAACGCGCATAATAGTAGTAGTAGTAGTAGTAGTAGTAGTAGTAGTAGTAGTAGTAGTAGTAGTAGTAGTTGTTGTTGTTGTTGTTTTACGAGGATAGGTTGACAAAATTGCTGATCAAATGTACGGAAGGGTGGACACTGCGAGGGGTCTGGATATTGTACGTATAAGACAGTGCAGGCACTCTCGTGACTCCACCTTTCAAACATTTTTCAGATAGTATTCAAAATACCTGTGACCAATCACAAACTGGATAAAATATTCGTCGATCTGCCCGTGCTTCCTCTTTGCTCGTGGCGGCAACTCCTTGATGAGTTTTCTCGACCAGCCATCTCGTAGTATTAGTAGTAGTAGTAGTAGTAGTAGTAGTAGTAGTAGTAGTAGTAGTAGTAGTTGTTGTTGTTGTTCTTGTAGTTGTTGTTGTTGTGGTAGCAGTAGAATGAAAAAGAAAGAGAAAGATGAAGACGAAAAGAAATAGAAGAAGAAGAAGAAGTACAGCGTCTTTCTGCACTATGAATTTATATAAAGAATTACGAAGTGTTGGCTACCTTCCCCAAGCCGTGCAATATACAAGGAAGGTATTTTCGCCAGCACTGCGCTTCTGTAAACTGAATCATCTTTTCAATAAATTCAGAACGTTTACCTTCTGTAGATACTTCTGAGTATTCGTGAACAAATTAAACAATTAAACTTCCTCGTGTTCTTTAAATTAGCAGCCATCCTTACTATTTCTTTTATGAATTTGCTAACTGCTATAATTTTTTTATTGTTCGACTAAGCTTTTCGTCATTAGTGACATCTTCAGGTCTTCGTTGTTTAAGACCTGAAGATGTCAGTAATGACGAAAAGCTTAGTCGAACAATAAAAAAATTATAGCAGTTAGCAAATTCATAAAAGAAATAATTAAACTTCCGTGGAAGAAGCATATGAAAACAAAAAAAAAAAGCAGAACATAAATCAAACATAAAAACAGATTGGCTACATGGAAGATGAATTGATTTAAAGATCCATGGAAAACTGCGCCTATATAAGGAAATATGAAACCTGTTTTGTTGTGTGGTGTTCAAGGAGTATGCTGTTTTGCTGGGAGTGTGGTAAGAAAAGCACCATTGAAAGGTTCAAACATTTCAAGATAAAAAATATGTAGTACTTATGTTCTTAATAATAAGCATGTTTTATTCCCGGAATTGTCATTTAAAAATTCTAAAAATTTAAAAAGTTCCCGCTAAAATAGAGAAATTTACCATCAATATATGAGAAGCGGATTTATGAATTTGAAAATGTACTTTTTCAGCTGTTTTATGACAGTGCTCTGACAATCTTCCGAGAGTAGGCATAAAAACTTGTAATTTATTATCAGTATGATTGTTAATGTCCACATTATTTAAAGTGAGTCGCAAATCGTGTCTTGAAAGTAACTGATAAATAATCGAAAGAACGGTTCATTATTTATAGAGCACTGACTATATAAACAAATGTTCTTTAGTTGACAAAAACGAAGAAAATTTCGATTGAAAGGAAAAGCAGCTTTTCATTTTCTATAAGAATCTTTGTAGATTTGTAGAATAAATACTTGAGTCTAAACGGACTGTTGAAAGTCACACGGTGGGTTTATGAAAATCAATTGCGACCATAAACAAGAAGGGAAAGGAGAACAATAACAAGAAAAAGAAAAACGAGAAATAGAAGTAGAAAGTAAAGACAGATTTGTGACACAAGTTTAGTCTACTACTATTTTGTAAATAAAATATATTGTAACTTACCGTCTGTGACTTTCTGCAACAATGTCTTCACTCTAAAGTTTACATGTTTCGGGACACTTGTCCCATCCTCAGAACTTAAAAGTGTGTTCGTATATCATCAAGCGATTATATAGTTGTCGATTAATTCAAACATTAAAATCTACATTAAACAAAACCACAATACTTAAATGTACAAAGTCAAGCGCGACGGTTAAACGGTGTGCACCGTACGGCGACTGACCGCGCACTGAATCAAGACTGACTCCTATCACGACAATAACGCAAAGCAGTGTCGTACAATATATTCGATTTAAAAAGCAGTTGATAGTTTAAGACACGCGGCTTGGTATCAGCACTGTTGTAAGCTCTGTAAATTTCGAACTCTTCAAGGGCGTTCATATGTTCTGAGGATGGGCCAAGTGTCCCGAAACATGTAAACTTTAGAGTGAAGACATTGTTGCAGAAAGTCACAGACGGTAAGATAAATATATTTGATTAAACAACACGTGGCTTGGTACTAATTTAGGATTTATTCCTTTTAAATACTATTTTGTAAAAGTTTTATATTATATTACAATGTTTTATCACTCTTAGTGTATACTATTTTTTTTCAATGTAGGCATTCCTTATTAGGCTCCATGCAACTTTACCATTAGGAATGGTTTACAGATGCTGATTGTGCGAGAATCGTACAAAAAGCAATTATAAAAAACTTATAAAGGAGACATGGAATAAATAAAGGAAATAATGTTTAGAATTAATAGGGTTGTAAAGAAGAAGAATAACAGAAATCAGGAGAAGAAGAATAACAGAAATTTATAATCACGGTTACATCTGCTGTAAAACGCTTTTGTCTGAAAAATCTTCAACTGCTAAAACCATATGAAATCTGATTTATAGTACACACGTACAATCTCCGTAAATCAAAATAGTGGTATTTAGTTTGGAAAAGCAAATCAATATAACCAAAATCATTGGTACGGATTAAACTGAGTTTTCTGGAAATCCCAGAACAAAATCACATCTATTTGTTTAGTTTATCGGATAATAAACTTGCCATCATTATTTTATGTGCATTTAATAATGAATCGCGCCTTTAACCGTTCCAGGAACACCAAAATAAAAGCAGCATTAATCTGCTACCGACAAAATTCACGACAAAGTCAAAACAATGTTTAGCCAAAGCACACCAAATTGACTCAGTTTAATATGTTGATGCCCGTAGTGGCCACGCAGTGAATTCTGACCACACATCTCTCATGTACAGTACAAATCAATTAGGGAATGACAGCGGTTTGTACTCACGCGCGCCTGTCCGTGAGTGCGCCACCATTCGTATTGTCAATACGCGTAAATGTTTCACCGGACGGCGCTACGCTACATTACTGTAATTCCTAAGTAACAGCTGCAGAGCACACAAACACAAAATAAACAATAAACATTTGAAACATTCGTATTTTTGTTATTGTTCATTTTAGTCAGGTACTCTGCTAGATTTCTGTAATTTTTTGATCTCTTTGTAAGACTCTTTGTATTTTACTAAACGGACTCACTTCAAAGGTTTTTAAAAATACGTAAACACTTGGTACGTTTCACAATTTTTATTTAACCATGACAGCTGTTTAAATTTCTTAAGTCATTGTCAAAGAACATAAGAAGCAGATTTTAACCAATACAACAATACAGGTTTTACAGATCATTGCTTACAACACAATCACTTCATAGATACAAAAATCATACCACTACTGCACAACATACAAAAAGGTAAAACAAAGATTTCTTAGAAATTGTAGAAATTAAAAAAGCAACAAAAATTTAACAAATGAAAAACTGAATTCTGTGTACACCCTTTATTAAAAGGTGGTTAGTTTAGTTTAATTTTATATTTCGCATTCAGATATATTTAGATATTACAGACACTTGACCTTCCCTTAGCTCCTACAACCCCCTTCATCTTCACACCCCCACACATATTCCAATACACGCCCTAAACAGATGTTCACCACCTTTACAACCTCTGTTTAGTAGTTCACTCATCTCTTTGACAATGGCTTAAGAAGTTGAAATACCTGTCAGAGTTAAATAAAAACTGTGAAACGTACCAAGTGTTTATATATTTTACAAAACCTTTGCATTAATATGTTTTACCAAGTGCCCAACGAGTCATCAATTAATATCGTGGACTCAATTCAATTTGTTGGCGTGGATAATGGCATCGAACATTATACTGTACAGTACGAAACAATTAGTGACTGGCAGCAGGTTTACTCTTTGTGGCCGTCCACTATTGTCGTCAATTGATGTGAATGTTTCACCGCAGCGCTACGCGACTCTCATTACTGTCATTCCCTGTAAATAGAAACCGTAATTACAGGCCGACATTGCCTATGCTTTTTGATGTTTTACAGTATTCTTATTAAATCATGTAATTGCATCCTGTTAACATTTGACAAACAATTGCATTATCATGGCCGGCTCTAGTAGAAGGCCGGAATAAACGTAGCATCACTGGAACCAGCTGATATTTGAGGCCAACTAGACGATCTCTTAAGTTATGTATTTCAATAATCAAATTGTGTCATTTTTAATTGGCTGTTAACAGCAATATTATAATTCTTCACCTTTTGCAAAATTAAAAGTTGATTATGTAAAATACTGTTAAAACATTTAAGAAATATAATAATTAACAAATTCATATGATACGATTTTGATAATTTGAACAAAATTAATTCATTAGGCCTAACACTAACTCACTAACTTCTTCAACTTACGTCCGCCGAGCTAGGTGGACGGCGAGGCTGATTGGGAACTTCCCTGAATGGGTGGACAGAACGCACGGCGAGGTAGATTATTACCTTACTCAATTCCTGACAGGGCATGGTTATTTCTGTGCATACCTGCGAAGGCTGGGTAAGATGGAGGATCCGTCGTGCGTGTATGGCGACTCAGACTCTGATGACGCTCATCATACTTTCTTCGAGTGTCAACAGTGGGTGCTGGAGAGGCGAGGACTCGAATCGGAGATTGGCCCCATGACGCCTGATAACATCATAGGCGTCATGCTCAACAGCAAAGAGAACTGGGACATGATTGTGACCTTCATGAGGATGGTCCTGCGGCAGAAGAAGCTTGAACTGGACCGTCTCACAGGTCGATGATATAGATAAAGCTGTAGAAGCCTAGTAGGCGCAATACGAGGTGCCACCCTGAAGCCATACGAATAGTTGTTCCAGGGGGGGGGGTTCCCTGCCTGTAAAGTGGAGGTTTTTTAGTGGGTCCGAGTCCCACACACCGGGAGACCAGTCGGGTGTCTCCTGATGGTGCATAATGCATTTTTCCTCCCCCGCAAAGAAAACTTCTTCAAATTAAACTTATAATATAGTGTGCACAGACCTATAATTAAGATTTAGCTATACACTAAGACGTTCACTCAAATTGTGCTGTTGTGTTTGACATTTCTTTTGTATTCATACACGTCCTGATGATGACAATATACAATGTCGAAACGTCGACAGAAATAAGTTAAAATTTGTATTATATTTTTGACCGATCCTCACAAACCCTTCACCGAAAAATTTATTTCAAATATAATTCACTTTTTAATTAACAATTTGTCTGCAGCTCTTTGTCTTACTTACTCTGTTAAATGTGATGATCCGTGTTGTTGTTTTCATAGTATCCAACAGTCGTAGTCAATTTTAAGGTAAGCAGATGTTAAACATTTGCATAAACGAAATGCACAGATGATGGATTCCGTGTAATCATGCTTATACCGCATGTCGAATTGTCGCCTCTATCTTAACGAGACTCTACCCATCTCTGTCACTGCTCATGCTATCATCATACTGACTCGTTTTGCTTCAAATTGTTCCAACAACGTTGATTCTAGGAGCGCAGCGAGTTCTCAGTATTAACTCAACCGTTTGGGATTTGTCTATCTGTCTATCTCTATACTTGGAGTAAGTCTCGTGACAAATTTCAAACACGTCAATCAAGTTTTGTAAAAGATAATATGCGCGTGTTAATTGTTTTACTTCTACTAGACTCCTATAGATCTCCGACAATAATGGCGCAAGAGACAAATTTACGAGTGAACAAATTTTAAAATAAAATATCAGAAATCCAAGTTGGGTATGCGATTAATCAGAATCTTAACCAAAATCTAACTGTAGTGTTTAATTATAGAAATTTTAAAATTTCTAGACATGAAAAACAATTTTGTCAAAACATTCAAAATTTTAAAAATTTGTAAAAATATACATCAAGCTAAATGAGAATTTAATCTAAGCTGCAATATACTATTTACTTTGACATTTGTATAATTTTTAAAAATTTAATTCTATTACCATAGTCTAAAAATTGCAGTCAAAATAAACGTAATAAACTTAAGTTTAACTTAATAAACTTAATGGCTGTCTTTTGAAATAAACTTAATATTATATTTACAAAGCGATTTTAATTTATTACTGTTCCGTATGATTTTTGTTTGTTACATTATATTCAAACTCATCATATTCAGACTCATAGCTTACTGCACAGCGGAGATATTAAAAACGGCTCAGTATTTCTAAAGTGCTGATGTTTATAACTGTCTCAGTCTTCACTTAAAGGATGTGGATATCCTATTCTATCCATAACTAGAGTTGCCAACTTTTTTTGAGGAAAATAACGTAACTTGTCTGTTGGAAGAGGAAAAAAAAAGTATTTGTAAGAAAAAAAAGTATTATTTAAATTTAAGTTTTTATTGCCTTAAATACATATTTTTTTGTGCTTTTAGCACAAGCTAACAATTTTTGGTTATCTTTGAGAGTTTTATAGTTAGTATTACAATCTAAAACTAGATTTAAATAAATAAATAACTCATTTTTCTAAAACTAGATTTAAATAAATAAATAACTCATTTTTTTTATTAAATTTATGGACGCTCTGTTTCTTTCTTCTCGCCACTTTACATTCATCACCGAGAAAACTCTTTCAGTGAAAGCTGAGGTTGCGGGAACAGAGAGCAGATAAGAAATAATTTTTTTTTATATTTGGTAAGTTATCACACGCATTCTTAAGTATATATTGCCACTTTTCAGCAGTATTTTTTTCTGAAAATTCTTTGTCATTATTTGTTGATTGTCTTTGGATTTCTTTAAGTCTAATTGACTCGGAATATAAATCGTCCATTTTAATATTTAATCTTTTTTACAACAACGTATAAATAATGATCTAGAAAGGAAACCGATATGGACTGCCATCTGCCGTTTCGTTCAATAATAAATAATCATTGTTAATCGTGTGTGTTCCGTTCTGTTTTACCTTAGGCATCGATAAATCGTTCGGAAATTACGTATGAGAGTGTTTAGTTTCGTGCATTACAGTAAAGACTCAAAATAAAGTATTTTCCCATACTTTATTTTTATGCAAAAGTATAAAGTATATTCACCAAAAATAAAGTAGGATACTTTATTATAAAGTATGGTTGGCAACCCTATCCATAACGTCCATTGCTTTTGGCGGTCTACATTATTAAATGGTTTTTCCAGATCAACAAAAAGTGATTTCAATTTATACAAAAATCCAAGTATAAAAGTTAAAAAGGAAGTCTTAAGAAAACACTGTAAGCTCTGGCGCATATGTTTCGTTCGAATTATTTAAATTTATTGAGCTAACAATTCAACTTTGTAAAATATTTATTAAACCGACGGCAGAATTGGTAGTTTGCAGTCAGGGTAACAAGCCAAACGTTCTATTGCTTATGTATTCTTAATACGTTACTTGTCTATTCATTGATTGCTAGCTTTCTGACGGAGAGGACTTTCTGCGTGCGAATAGACGACCACGTCTCTTCCGAGAGACGTATCACAGCCGGGGTACCTCAAGGTAGCGTGCTAGGGCCTCTCCTGTTCTCCGTGTATGTCAACGACGCACCCAGAGAGCCTGGAGTCCAGATGGCTTTGTTTGCCGACGACACGGCGGTCTATACCGCCGATCGGAACGCAGACTTTGCTATCCCACGACTTCAGCGCGCACTCGATGCGTATTCGACGTGGACGGAAAGCTGGAAAGTTGCCGTCAACGAAACCAAGAGCTCCGCGGTGCTATTCACAAAGCGCCGGAAAGAACCACGAGGCCGAGTGAGACTCGGTAGAACGTACCTGCCCTGGTCGAGGGAAGTTAAGTACCTCGGTGTCCACCTTGATCGTCGGCTCACCTGGCGTACCCACGCTGAGACGATGCGAAGGAAAGCGTCCGCTCGTCTCGCGCAACTGTTTCCGATACTTGCCAACAAGGCTATGACCCGCAAGCTGGGTAAGTTGATTGTCAACGCGTATCTGTTGCCGATCATTACCTACGCTCTTCCCGTCTGGGGTTACCTCGCAACCGTTCATAAAAGAAGGTTGCAAAGCGTTCTCGATAGAGGGCTTCGGCTAGCGGCCAAAGTCCCCTATCGGTTTTCTTCTCGTCTCCTGAGAAGAGGACTCGGTGTCCGCTCCTTGGATGACACCGCAAGGCGACTTGCACGTAAATTTTACGTCCGAGCTGCGAGGACCCAGACAAACCCTCTCATAGCTGGCCTTGGCAAGTACCGAATACGTCCAGGTGAATCTTGGAAACGGCCTCGACAAATACTGTACTAGTCGACCTAGTACGAGCATGTCGTTGTAACGACCAATAAAAAATTAAATAATCAATATTCCGTCTGGACAGGACCACTAGGCAGGAGCCCCTCATAGGAGGCTCGGTACTAGGATACCATTGGGTCGTCTCACGACGCGCAACCCAACAGCTCTGACCTTTGTCTATTCAGCTCAGAGTCACGTTTCGACGTGGTGGTACGATGTATTCACCCTGAACCGCACATTGTGCACTACAAACTACTGCGTCTGACACACATAGACCGACCGCTGATCTCAAACGAATTACCACTTCTTTGCTGACTCAAGGCTTTAGTACTCCGAAGCCTAACATGTTTTATAACGACTTCATACATTACTATAAATAAATAATGCCTACTATATGCATTATGACATGGTTCCCTGCAATACGCACATAGTCCTTTTTCAAGAAAATGACGGAGATTTACAAAGAGTTATGTTTTAATTACAAGAAGTGACAAGAGAGTACTCACTGACAGTTTCTGTAAGAAAGACCAGAACCGTGGCCTTTAAAGGTAAATATCCAGTGAGGACTAAGGCAGTTATAAACAACAGCACTTTAGAAGCCGTTTTTATGTTAGCCGTTTAAAATATCTCGGCTGTCCACTAAGCTATGAATCTGTAAATGGTATATGAGAGAAGATAAATAAATTTAGGAAGATTTGTGTTACGATTCATAGAAATTTTAGAAATAAAACAAAACACAGCACAAGGATCAAATTTGATATGTCAATAGCAACACCATGACAACAAAAGGAAAGCGACACGATTTAGAAATGCAGTTTCTTCGAAACACTTTAAATTATACATTTCAAGATTGAAAAAGGAATGAGGATATCAGAACAGACATTAAAGTAGAGGACATAAATGAAATTATTTCAATTTACAGACGACAATGGTGGGATCATCTCCAAAGGATAACAAAGGATCGATTGCCGAATGTGGGACTTAACTATAAAGCCATTAGTAGAAGAGACGTGCGTCGCCCGAGGATGAGATGGGTGCCTGAACAGGTTTATATAACCTAATCCTTGAGGAGGAAAAGAAGAAGAAATAATGCCTACGTGTACTGATATCTCAAAGGTTTACTCTTTGTTTCCAAGAAAACTACAATTTAAAAAACTGGAATTGAATAAATAAACAATTGGTATAATTCTACAGATAATGAACTATACCACTTATATCACTAATGAAAAAGTAGACTTTACAATATATATCGTAAATTCCAACAATAATTTAATTATTTTTCTATTTTTATGTATACATTGTTTTATATAGATGTCTCATCATTTCCGTCAATCATTAAAATATGTTTTATTCGTACCAGGTTATCGTTATATAGTTTAATATATTTTACATTATAGTAGAAACACATGATGTAAATTACTACTTGTAATTTGCTTATTGAAAATTAGAAAAAAGCTGAAAAAGCTGTATGTTATTACTATATTTCTACTAGTAATTTTGTACAAACCACTATGTTGTCTTTGGTATTGACGAGCGCTTTCGGCAGTCAAGCCATCTTCAGGTCATCTTGAGTGCCGAAAGCGCTCGTAAATACCAAAGACAATATAGTGGTTTGTACAAAATTACTAGTAGAAATATTTGGGACCACTAAAACTCCAATACAACAATAAATTGTACTATACATATTTCATTATATATTTGCGTTAGCTTAATGTAGACACAAATATTCCTTATTTGTAATATTTATAAATTGTTTTATATGAAGGAAAATCTCAACATTAATACTGTGAATATTTAAATTAGTTTTATTTTATTTATATTGGTTTTATTATTTAAATTTTTCATATGGTTTTAATTACACTAGGAATTCATATTGTTCTGCTGTTACTCAGACACTAACGCTTAATTTATGGTACGCGTATTTATAATTATCATTGTTCTATACATAGTTCCTATATATTTAGAGTTAGATTAGTTTAACTGACAAGTAGCTTGCTTGTAATTTCCTTTACACAAAAGTGTATTGTATACGATTCATAATAATAAGCCAGTAACCGTAGTCTTTGTTAACGACAGTAGAACACTCACCCTTGTCAAACCTCTTACCTGGTATTTTTCAGTGCACCCTTGGTCATACACTACCTTCAACCCTTTCCCACCTCACATACATTTCAAATCCAATCTCTGAAGCTGCCGTAAGTGGTGAAACAATTGTCAGGAAATCAAAAATTATCTGCAGAACTTATTTAAATTACCAAGTGTTTTATTTATTCAACTCAAGTATTACTACAATATTCTATCAAGTACCAAGTGTTGTATTGTTCTATTCAATCAGTGTAACAAACTATAAATTTAAAAAACACAATAAATGTAAACCACACCGAATTTAAAAATATTTTTGTTATTACGTTTATTTAATAAATTATTCTTATATATGTATTTGTAGTACTTAAAACTATCAGCAATCGTGTAGACCTAGCGTTTGTAATTATCACTAGCGTTTGTAAGTATACATGTAAGGTGCAGAAATTTATCCTCCCTTTCACGCGAGTAAAAATAATGACATAGGGAGATTCCATCTGAAAGATTTGAGATGAGTTTTGAATGACTCATCGAGAATCCAGCATAAATGTTTGTCTTGTGTGATTTCTTGTGTTTACATGATTGACTTGTCCATTCTTCCACTTCGTAACCTGCTCTTCAATATTGATAAATGATATATGCTTATATATAGAGCATATGCTATATGCTTACATATGCATACTCTGAGCTAGTTTCCTGTTTAAATTACAAATGGAAATAATTTCTATACTGTTTTTGTTCTTAGCTTAATCCTGATGTAAACAAACAGGCGTGGCACATCTCAAACGCTATTTGTTGCTTCAATTAGAGGCGTGTCACTCTGACAGAACGTGTACAGACAGGGTACATATAATATTGATACTGCACAAACACACGCAAATTGTAATAATTTGACCTGAACAAAGTAAAATTTGTGTGACTGTATCAGATCGACAGTGAAACATTTCATAAGACCAGTTGATGACTTTTTTAATTAACCGTTTAAATATCGCAAAAAAAGGTTTATTTAAAACTAAAATAGAAGCTGTGATAATTACCAGTGTACTGAATACTATACACGTTGCTGTCACAGAGTAATTCAATGCCTTCCATATCTGCCTCTGAACTTGTATCATCACTTGAGTCAGCGTTATTATTGATAAGATTGTCCATTGTCCACAACGACCGGTAAGGTGGGCCAGTTTTCATAGCTTATTATCTTCCTTGATTATATGCTTTGCATACAATTACTCCACTTGCCCGCCGTTGTTTCATTTACCGCCTTCTCAATAAATTGTTTTATATCAAGCAGCTAATGTTGTGTTCAGACGGGCAACATATCCTTTCACAACTGGCTTCATAATAATTCAATACGGTTCAGAATACAGTGATAAGGAGGAAGTCTTAAAACTACGTGCCCCGATTTTAAGTGGCAAGATAACTCTCACCATGACTATACAGACATTCTGCACATACGCGTAATACATTGCTGTGTGAACAGTGTCAACGCCCTCTGACCAATATCGTTTCAGATTTGCCACGTGGGTTTGTTTACATCAGGATTCCACTAAGAACGGATAGAGTATACTGTATATGACTGCAGTATTTTAAATTAATTTTAAGTTTTTAGTAAATGTTATTTTGTTTATTCCTCAACAGTTTGCATCCAATAATGTTCTCTGAATACTTGTCCGAACACAATGCCCAAGAAATGTTGTTTTCCTCAATTCTCAATTCACATATTATTTCACACATTACGGTCTGACATGACTGCGTCTTGATCGTACAGTATCCACTTTGGCTCCACTCTGTCATTCACTTCTACTGGTCACGCCACAGCAAGCCTCCACCACCTTCTTTTACACTACTTTTTTCCGTCTATACTAAGCGTGGTCAACACATGAAAAACAAGTATTTATTGATACTGTGAACGGAAGAAAACCTTCCCTTCATTTACAGTGTGCACAAAAGAGAATTAGAGTTACATCTGATTAAGACATTGTATCCGCTTTATAATAGAATAAAGTTTCTAAAATTGATAATAAAAATTGGAAGAATTGACTTCCTGTAAAATTTTATACGTAGAAGATTGCAAAACAACAGATTACAAATCAAATACAATTTACAACGCTGAGTTTGAAAAAAAATTTGATTACCAATTTAAAAAGAATTGGTTAACAACATCAACTACTACACCCTCGTGCGCTCGCGCACTTCAGGGACAACAGTGCACCAAAGAAACAAAAAGAGCAAAGAAAGATATTCCTAAAGAATTTGAAAGATAATACTACTCCTCGGCAGATACTTGCATAATATAAACTAAGTGCTTGATAAAGTTACTCTTTTTGTGTATATGATAAGTATTTAATTTAATGTGCATAATATTTGCTGTTTTGCAGTTGAGAACGGGACCTAAAATTTACGGTTTTACATTCAATACGTTTTGTCAGGGCTTGATTTTACGGTGAACGCGTCGGAACGGCGTTCCAAAACCTCTTGGAAAAAAACCTGATTATTACTAAAATGTACTACTACTACGTTTTGACTGTGCCCTTCATCAGCTCCACAACAAAACTAAACATTTGTCAAAATCAAACACCAAACTAATCTTTATCTTAACTACTATCAATCAAAAATTCCCCAATAACCTATGGAGAAAATAAAATAAAAAACTTGCTTCACAATTAAAACTACATGAAATTGATTGAGTGCTTTCGAGAATATGTGCATTCCAGAATTTTTCTGGAGACTCTTTCTACCTTGAAATATGCTATTGAATAAATAGCAATGTCTTCAAGTGAATGTCACAGGGCTGATTTCTGGCCATCAAACAGCATTGGACACAAAGGGTAAGGAAAGGTCAAGAAACAAACTATATGACGACACAATGTTGAAAAAACGGTAATTTTTTTAAATGTCCGACCCACCGAAACCATCACTTAGAGTTTTATTGAGGCTCCAGGGTGACGCCATCATGAGTGACATGTTTCCGATTGTCGTGCGGGTAACCTGACGATGGAGCTCTTTAGAAATACCAGTACAGTTTATTAACTTTTTAGATACAAGTTTATGCTACGTTACATATTTTATAAGGTTTTAAAAGTGTAGACCTCTTTTGTAATAACATGATGTAACCTTATACAGTAATATAAAATATAGGTATAGGTAAATATGGGTGTTACTTCTTCAGGAGAAGAATAGAGTTTATGAAATACAGTGTGCAGAATGCAATGCTATTTATATCGGACAATGTGGCCGTCCTCTGAAACATTGGATTTTTTAAACCAATACAGCCAATACAGGTTTTGCAGATTATTGCTTACAACACAATCATTTCATAGATACACTACTCCACAACATACAAAAAGGTAAAAAAACTGGATTTGTAAGAAATTCTATAAATTAAAAAAGCAATAAAAAATAACAAAAATTTAACAAATGAACAAACTGAATTCTGAGTGTGAATTCCTCTTTATTAAAAGCTGCTATTTAGTTTAGTTTAGTTTATATTTTTTGCATTTAGATTATATTTAGTTTAGTTAATTTTATATTTTGCATTCAGAGTATATTTAGTTTAGTTAATTGTATATTTTGCATTCAGATTGTATTTAGTTTTTACAGACACTTGGCCTTCCCTTAGTTCCTGCAACAACCCCCTCTCCATTTTTACACCTCACAGATGTTCCAATACACGCCCTAAACAGATGGCCACCACAACCCTTACATCCTGTGTTTAGGTTTTCACTCACCTCTTGAACAATGGCTTAAGAAGTCGAAACAGCTGTCAGAATTAAATAAAATCTCTGAAACGTACCTATTGTTTATATATTTTTTAAAACCTTTGTCTTGAGGTGTGTCTGTACAACGTTTGAATTGATGCGTTCCGGTCAACATTTTTACATCTCCGACATCTTCAAACCGATTTTTCCTCCATGAAAATAGTCGTCTAAGACATTACGCTTTTTCACCAAGGTTGGTCCTAATCTTTTCTGACTGGGGAAGAGGTTGAACAACGTTTTTATGTAGGCTCGCAGAAGATTTCATGCCTGTTAGTTTTTCAATTAGGTTTGTTGATGACATCCAATCAGCTTTGGTGTTTCGAAGTTTCCTGACAGATAGCTTGGCAGATGATTTTTATTTTACTGACAATTGTTTTACCAGTTACGGCAGCTTTAGAAGATGGATATAAACTGACAGACTTGAAATGTATGTATGTATGACCAAGCGTGCACTGGTAAATCGCAGGTAAGAGGTTTCACAAAGGTGCTTGTTCTGCTGTTGTTAACAAAGACTACGGTTACTGGCTTATTATGAATCGTATACAATACGATTTTGTGTGAAAAAAGTTACAAGCACAAAAAACTACTTATCACTTAAACTAATCTTAGTCTAAATATATAGGAAATATTTTTAGTACAGTGGTAATTATAAAAATGTCTACCATAAGATACGCGTTAGTGTCTGCATAAAAGCAGAACAAATGCAATTTATAGTGTAATTAAAACTATATACAAACCTTAAATAATATAACTAATATAAATAAAATATAACAGATTTAAATTATTCACAGTATTAATGTTGAGACTGTCCTCACTATAAAACAATGTATAATTATTACAAATAAGCCTAAGAAAGATTTGTGTCTACATTAAACTAATCCAAATACGAGGCACGTCCAGAAAGTAAGAATACAACACTTGTTAAAAATCGAAAAATGAACATATTTTAATGAAATTTACAGGGTGTGTGCCAAAATATGTTATCATTTCTCCACATAATCGCCGTTGAGGTCAATGCACTTTTGAAGCCTGGGCACCAGCTTTTGTATACCCTCGTCGTATACCTTCCGCTCCACCTCCTTAAGCCACTTTTTCACAGTCTCCATGACCTCCTCATCGTCCGAAAATCGCTGTCCACCCAAGAACTCCTTCAATTTGGTGAAAAGATGGTAATCCGAGGGTGCCAGGTCCGGGGAGTAGGGTGGGTGAGTCACAATGTCCCATCCAAACGACACGAGCAGGTCCTGAGTGAGCCGGGCGGTATGGGGTCTGGCGTTGTCATGAAGGAGTGACACACCACGTGTCAGCATTCCCCTCATTTTGTCTTTGATTTTTTGTTTCAACTTCTTTAGGGTCTCACAATATGCAGCAGCATTGATGGTGGTCCCTTTGGGCATGAAATCGACCAACAACATCCCGTTCCGGTCCCAAAAGACGGATGCCATGATTTTCCTCTGTGAAGACTGAACTTTGAATTTTTTGGACGTTGGCGAATGGGTATGGCGCCACTGCAGAGATTGTCTTTTTGACTCAGGAGTATAGTGACACACCCACGTTTCGTCCCCAGTCACAATTGAGTCGAGGAAGGATTCGCCCTCAGTACGTGGAGCAAACGGGGGACGAACTGGTTGACGTGTTAAGCTGCTGCGACGACATTTCGTAACGGACTGAGGCGCTCGATGTCTCATTTAGACCTTTAAGAACCCGTCTGCACGTCACGGGTGCCAACTTTGAAAAAAAATTTCCCTATGTCCTACACAGCCCTTGTATTCTTACTTTCTGGACGTCCGCGTATATATAACATTATGTATATTACAATAGTTAATTGCTTATAAATAACACAGCTTTTTTCTAATTTCCATTAAGCAAATTACAAGTAGTAACACATGTTTTTCCAGTATAATGTAAAATATATTAAAATATATAATGATAACCTTGTACGAATGAAACAGATTTTAAAGATTGACGGAAATGATGAGACATCTTCTGTATAAAACAATGCGTGTTCTGCTGTTGTTAATAAAAAGGACGGTGTGACGTAGTTTGTCGTCACCTTTGTTCAAGGCATCCTATCTTTCCTAAATTAGAATATGGGTGTGCGTGAGCGTATGTCGGTGTTACTTTATTTGTGATGAAAGATTTTCAAACAATGTAATTATATATTCTTCAAAATATTTTCCATAAAACACACACGCGCGCGTGCGTAACTCATGTGTATATAATGTAAGTACAAAGGTGTGTACGCCTCTGCGTCTGTCAACCTACGTTGAGACACAGACATGGCATTCCGCCGTAGACTACATTCCAGCTCCAGACTGCTGCCGTTGTTGCATTCTGGTACGTGAATTACTAACATACGTCAGTGTCATTCACAGTTACACGGCAGGAATTTATTCTGTGTGTGTGTGTGTGTGCGTGACCTATGGGTTGTTATTAATGTTGCTGTCACAGGTCCGTTTACTTTATATGTCTTCCAGTTGCCATCAACGTTTACTCTTGTCTACACCGTCAAGGTCGTTGGTCTTCTGGGTGTAATAATTTTACAAAAAAATTGTCAAAGGCTTACGAAATTGTTATCGTGTGAGTACTTTATAAATACATTAAACTACCATTAAGTAGACAAGGCGGTGAAAAAGTTAAAAAAAGTCGATTCTTAATTTTTAGCTTTAAAAAATTCTCTTTTTCTTCCTGTTAAAAATTGTATGTGTATACACACAAACACACACATGCTGTATATATATATATTGGAACAGTACGTTTGCGTACGTTACTGTGCATTGTCGCAGTTAGTTAAAAAAATACTGCTAAATTAGAATAAATAATTAATGTCGTCAATACTTAAAAGAAATGCGTATTGAAAGCTGTAAGTAACCAGCGAACGGAAACACCGAATACGAAGGACGGTACTGGCATATCACGCCACACTCAAGCTGAGACTGTATATTGAAAGTGGTGTGTGTGTGAGCCAGTAGAAACCCCTGAATAAATGTGAATTAAATAGGTAATTTATTTAAACTTTGGTAAGTGCGCGTAAGATATGACAAAACAATTAGGCCATGTTATTAATAGTATAAAGACGCGCACATGTGCAAAATCTATTGCGAAATAAATAATACATAGTAATGCAGTGTAAATAAAAGTGAATAGAACCAACAACAATTAAAGTATAGAGAAGCTGTTAACATACAATTATACATACAAAAAATTACCGATTATGTGAACATCGAGTAATAAACAAAAGACGAATGAAACATGTTGCGAATAAAATTAAAATAAGTACGAAAAATAACCGAATCTGTAAAGGGACGCTCAACAAACTATAACAATATAAATAGTGCACAGAATGATTGAAACATGATTTTTGCGCCCGACAGTATAAATAAGCGTTGAGCACCAGGCTCGACCTTCTTTCACTGGAACACATCTGCAGCCGAAGGCTATGCCCGACGATGGAGCATCGAAGGTCGATATCCCAGCAGTACCGTACGAGTCATCTGAATGCTGAGTGGACCAGGAGGATCGGACGACGGACTCCAGGAGGATCAGATGACAACGGAGGATCGACACAAGACACAGGAATCAGGATCATGACGAGGAATCACTGAGTATCACCGCACAGCAATAAGGTGACATGAAACCATTTTTACTCGTCAACCAACGAGTCGTAAAAGACATTAAAAAGAAGAGAGTAAAGAGACAAATATAAACTTTAATAGTGTAAATAATAATTGTAAAGTTTAATTGGTTAAATTGTAGTAATTTATAATGATATCTAACATTTACGAATTTATAATTATTTTTGAAATTATAACGTAGTGTAAATGTTTAAGTAATTCTAAATTTGACTGACATTTCACGAATAAGATATTCATATGTAGACATACAAAGCAAAGTAGTAATAATATAAAAAAATGTGGAATTTAAAAAGAAATACAATCTGAGCAAGTCGAGAGCACATTATATATTACAAAAATTTCTATTTATACATGTCAATTTATATCATGTGTATTATATTTATGAATATTTGTGTAATGTTATTTGTATAGTGACAATAATTGTGTGTATGATGATCACACACAAAAGAACAATATTATGCGAATAATAATGACGAAATTTTAATTCGTAATTTTTAAAAATTTTATTTAATAAAATTTGGATTATTTTTACAAAGTCGATATGATATAAGAAGTGTTATTATTTTAAAAACACACCACATAACTTTTCTCGTTATAATATATTGCGACAAAACAAATATAAGGCATAGAATTAAAAACACAATAATAATAGAGTCTTATATCTGGAGTAAGGTATATATTTTAAACAAATTTAAAATGGTCTGTGATTGACAAAAATTACTTTTTCTAAATTTATTAATGTCTGTAAAATGATTTGAAAGTTTCTTTCCTTAAATGTCTATTTTTACTTAGTCGTTGAATTCCTTTTACGACACCGTTGAACCGTTGAATGCCACCTCTCACGGCCTGTTAAATCTGCTACCACTCGCTGCCTGCTGAAATCTGCTGCTTAGATGACACGTGGACCCTCCTCTCACACGCACGCACGCCGATACACCTATAGCGTTTATCTCTTTACTCAGGGCTCGATAATGGGTTTTAATTTAAATGAATGTGGTTTCGGTGATTTGTACGTACACCTTCCCGAGTCTTGATGTGTCCTCCCGTTCACACAGATGTATTCCGGTAAATACACCAGACCCTAGGAGGATATCTTGACTCTCGCGAGAATAGCACTATTTAATTAATAATTTAATTTATATTATTTGAGTTCTAGTACCCAATAGGATTTAAGCAAACGGGCAATTCGTTGGTAAGATTTCGTACTCGTAACCCTTAGGCCTATATAGAAACGTATACTGATACTAAAAACTCTCACAAAGAGAACGTCTGTTAAAGTCAAGCTGATAGATCGAACTGACTGAAACTTCCTTCGCGGAGACTCAATCTGAATGAAAATAGGGGCCTCTGATAGGTTAAAGCCCCTAGCACGTGATTGATGGGTTACATTGATAGACAGAAATCCTGAACGAATCTGCTGAAAACTGCAAAAGCAGGTATAGATTTTATCAAAACGTTTTATGACTTTCAGAAGATAAGGATTCTTTAGAAAGATGAATTCTGTTAAAAAATACATATTAAAATAATATGTTTCGAGTCTTTGACATACGAAAAATGTAGCGCTAATTTAGAAGTATGAGCTGTCCAAATCTCAATTCAATACGTTAATTTAAACCAGAGTTATTCATGTAAATATGAATAACACGCGCACACGCACACTAAATTCGCACTCGACATAACAGAAAATAAATTTATGGGCATTTTGACATACAACAGTTAATTACCCATTTCTTATTTCAAAACTTATAGCTATTTTACAAAATTTTAACACAATCAATTTTCAACATGTCTATAACGTCATAAACTGGTATAAAAGCATGTAGTCCTAACTACAAATACCTTTTCTGCGATGTTCCATTGCATATATATATATATATATATATATATATATATATATATATATAGTTATACTAAACACTTATTTTCGTATCATATTATATGTTTAATTTATGTAAACTCACCCAGTGCTCACCCAGGTCATTGACCTCCTTCAAAGATATGAATATTTTTTAATAATGGTATTAGATATAAAATGAGGATTCTGAAAGCAAATAAGAGTTTTCTGGAAAGAAGTAAGCAAAACAGAGGAGAAGTAAAGTAAGGGAGCTAAAAAGGAAGAGAGATGTGACTAATGAAGAAGAAGTGCAGGTGCATATCAATAAAACATTACAACATTTTAAACGCGATTTTCCGTTACTCCATATTTTTCATGTTCAGGTATACATAATTTTGTACTGAAACGTGCTGGAGACTTTAACTTTTTATTACGTTTGCTTCATAACACTTATTGTAATAGACTAACAATATTGTATAATACTTTATGTCAATATTTAGTATGTTTTCAAAAAGTAGTTACCATTTTGTCCTTTAAAGCACTATAGTTGAAAAATTACCCTAAGCATTCTTCCATCAGTCCATGTATTTAATTACGTCTACAGTATGCTCTATGTGTCTATCTTGCAACAGAAAAAAGTTACATAAAAATATCTTAAATGGTTTTTTAAATATGTGTGCCTAACTGACATGTGTACACTAAAATGAGCGGTTTATTCAAAAGTCACGATTTAATAATAATCACAAAGATGAGACTTCTACGCTGCTACGTATTCTTGGTCCTCGTCTACGGCGTAGAATCTTGGACGTTGACTGAAGCCACAACTAAGAAATTGGAATATTTCTAAATGTGGCTCTACCGTAGAATACTGAGCACTTCATGGACAGCATATATAACTAATGTTGAAGTTCTTAGAAAGATGAAAAAAGAAAAGGAAATTACTAACACAGTATACATAAGAAAGCTTCAGTATCTGGGACATTTCATGAGAAATGAACAGAGATTTTACTTATTGCATACAGGGAATTTCCATACTACAGGGAAAAGTACTTGGAAAGACAGGAGTTGGGCGACCGAGAATATCACGGCTGAGAAATTTAAGGGCCTGGTTTTAGCATGAATACAAGTGACTTATTCCGTACAGCAGTGCAGAAAGTTAAAATAGCATGTATGATATTCAACATCCGAAACGGATAGAAACTATCAGAAGAAGAAAAACTGATAAGCGACGCTTCCATTTAATTAACATGGGACAGGCCTTAACGACCTGGTCCCCTTAATGCAATATGAAATTGGATAAAATGTAACATGTTAAGCTGAAGGAGTAAACTTAGACCAGATCATTTAAAAATAGTTATATTAATAATAAAATTATATGAAGGCGGCCACACAGATCGTTGTATTTTACGGTGCAGAATAACAGACACCAATAATGTCATTAATTGCAAACTTTAATTGGACAAAAGCCACGGTTAGAAATCAGTCTTATACAATAGCTCAAGTTCAGTTTGTTCAGTATACAAGAATAAATGTCACCTTATTACAGTTTTACACTCATTAACATAATTACCACTTCCCATTGGACTGCCATAATAACTAGCGCTCCAGCTCTAATGTTACCGGGTCTCACACTGAAATGCCCGGGTATATTCGAAATCCAGTATTTAAACGGGCTAGAAGCAATTGTATCAGCACGATAATTATGAAGTTAGTCAGCTATGTGATGCTCTGGTGAGATAGTTTTGTAGTGTGAACCCTCGTGGCTTGGTGTCGGTGATTTAGTCGTGATTGTACGCTTTGTGTAGAGTTAATAATCGTATCTTGAAAGTACTGTAATTGATGAATGCCTATATACGGAAGAGTGAACTATTTTGTTGTAAGTTATTATACAAAAAATATATACTATATATACTCTACTCTAAGTTATTATATACACTACACTACTACATTACATAATGAGTCGAGCGTGTATAATGGTGCACACCAGGTCGCGATGTGGTGTAAAGCGCTTTGTGATGGTTGGTAATTTTTTTTTTATTTTTGACAACTCCATAAAGCTGGTGTTTTTATAACCTGATGATGAGGATTTCATCCTTGAAACGCGTTGTTATTAGAAGTTTAAAGAAGTCACAAGACGGTGAATAATCAAGTGTTTACAAATACCACAATTAAATACTAATTTTCTATAGCTGAAGTAATAAAGAGTAACTAAAAATTGTAGAAGTTTATGTTAGTTATTGTTATCAGTTATTTCTTGTGAGGAATATGCTTTATAGAAAGACGCTTCTATAGAGTTATGGAAGAAATGCTTAACGAAGTCCAACGAGACCGACGGAAGGTTCGTATATAGAACGAACAGCTGCAGGAAGAAGAAGAGGAAGAAAAAGAAGAAAAACCAGAAAAAGGAGAAGAAGAAAAAGTTGGTTTCTTCCAGGAAAATTTTTTGAGGTAGGAATTTGACAGTACCATCTTTATTAATTCACCACTTAAAAAGTATATGATATATTGACAAAAGCCGTCGAGCATAACGTGCAGTAGATGAGAAGCTGCTATAGAGGCAGAAATGAAGGGAATCATTGTAGTCAATGGGATGTAAACCTGATTCATAAACAGATGAAGAAGAAGTAGTAGAAGAACGACAACAAGAAATAGAAGAAAATTAAGAAGAGGAATTTTGTTATTATGTTTAGATTACTAATTTTCTGCAAATATCTTCAAGTGCTACCGATCTATTCAAAACAAGTTTCACCGTATGCATACAATCTCCATAAATACAAACCGTGAAGTCGATATCTTAATAACTAAATCAAAATAAAAAAACATGAATTAAGACGGATTAAACTGCGATAGAGAAAACATAGAACAAATTATTACTCGGTTCATTGTATGCTGTTTATCCGTGGCCAGTCTTTAATGTGTCGTTAATAATGGGTCGCAGCTCGGCCGCCCTCAGGGAATCTAAAATTAAAGCCGTATTAATTTACGGTCGACAAAATTCAGTGGAGGTCTACGCCAGAGCTCGGCTACAGTCGACCAAATGGATTAAGTTCAATATGTTGTCGATGCGTTGGGTGGCAACGTTGTGTATTTTGTACACGTCTCTCATGTACATTACAAATCAATTAAATCGATTGATTGACAGATACTGACAGCGGTTTGTGCTTGCGCGCACCTGTCAGTATATGCCCCATCGGTCGAGTCGACAATGCATGAATATATCGTCGCGATCCTGCGCTATTCTCATTGCTGTTGTCTTCGGTAAATAGAATTTGATTTAAGACGTCGACAATTACATTATTCTATTGGCTGTTTCAGTAGTCACTATGATGCCGTGTAAATCGGCCGGTTTGCTTTTGTACTAATTAGCAAACAGTTCCAGATTACTAACTATTCGACGATTTAAAGAAGTGGGTCATGTAATGTGCATAATGGTGACTGTCGCGTTACGACTTTTTGTGATGATAATAAAGATGACTTGAGTTTTTTTATTCCAGGAAAGTTGACAAACTTTATTAATTGCATACTACATCACTACATTACCTACATTACTACACGAAGTCAGATGGTCTTATACTTACTTTTGCCTGTTTACGTCTTAATAAAAGGAAAGTCAGGCACTAAAATAAAAGTCCTAGTAACAAACGTACTAGAAAATTATGTTGTTACAACGGTCCCACGGAGCGTAAATTTGTACGGTGGGGACATTTAAACTAATACCAGAGGAAGCTTTTAATTAAATTTTAACTAGAATCAAACAACAGTTGGAAATTCATAAAAAAACTTTTGGAAAATTCATCAAGTTAAGATTTGTCCAACGCGTAAAAATAAATTTCCTCATGTTGCATATTTGCACTAAGCAATAATAAAAGTGTAATCACAAAAACAATAACTGAGAACCGTACTTTTAATATCGCCAGGTCCAAACTAAACTTGTTCGGCCGCTGGATGCGTATTTCTACTTGTCGAGATACGATAAAAATATGTTACTTTCCGGACGATGGATTGACAATAACTGCGTAGTTACACCACCTTTGAAACTCGCAAAAAACTGTGCCAATGTCCGACATTGTATGTGCCCGGTAAAATGATCAAACAGACCGATCTCAACCAGCCTCGACGTTGCTGAGTGTTAAGAGTCACATAGGCACTTTCGTTGTCTCGGCACTTTCTTTGTTTCGTTATATGGTTTTTCTGGTTTATGAACCATCATACGTTCTCCAATGAGGTGTCATAAACATTTGTTTGTTCCTGATTTCGGAAAAGGATAACTATTTTGGCATAGAATATTACTGTCGCAATGAACTTCAATACTTACGACTTGTATTAGACATACAAACTTTATTAATTAATCCTAACAAACTTTTTTTTCACTAAAAAAGAGACACTTATATTCACTTTTGTATGAAACAACCATCATTACTTCAGTTCCGGTCTGAACATAAATTAAATTCTTCAAAAACGCTTTTCTGGAGTCATTTAAAATAATTTGAGTGCAATAAATGAAACTATTTTTTATTTCCATATGTTTTCTATAATATCTGCAACACAATACATACCTGTATTTTTATGGAATTATACGCTACGTTGAGCTGGAAGATAACAAAACAGCTTAAGTGACATCTAACACGAGGGAACGAACAAGGCTGTTCGAGACAAGCATTCCATACGTTTGTCAAACATTCTAGCCCTTCATTGTATAAGGTTGAAAATTGACACACTTTCTCTGTGCCTGTTTAAAGATTTCTAGAGCGTCTCTGGAACTACGCAATTAGTTCTTGACTTGTCTTCCAGGAAATCACAGAGTTTTCTCAATATTCAGTAGAATATACGTAAGTTGTGTTTAAAAAAAACAATGTAAACTGACTGCCATAGACATAACAGACCTTTATAAAAATTGTTTGCGCACAGTTGTTTGAATTTCTCATTGTACGCTACATGAGTTTATATTAATACGTCTTTATTTTATGAACTTTTCCTTGTGTAGCTTTAAAAAGCACTTACGACTTCAGGTAAAACATTTTGTTTTGTTGCAATTGGAGAGGTGTGCAACAACTCATTGTTGCTGTATACATCTGGCGCAAACAGTTTATTTTAACGAACCAACACATTGTTAAGTTTATAACAATGTTGGAGGTGTAACACCACAATGTAGATCATGGAAATTTGCTGATACATACTGTGATCCACAGACTCGCATCGCCATGTTTAGAATTACAACTGTATGGAAAGTTCAGTAGACGTTTGCCGTCACAATGGACGGAAAGACTAAGAGTTAATCATTATGTACTTTGTTCAAAGAAAAAATAAGTTGAAGAAGCAAATTTACATTAGATCAACACTTTTAAGTGAATGTCTTTAAATTTAGAGACATATTAATTTAATAGGTCTTTTCTTCTTCTTCTTCTTCTTCTTCTTCTTCTTCTTCTTCTTCTTCTTCTTCTTCTTCTTCTTCTTCTTCTTCTTCTTCTTCTTCTCAACCTAGAGAATGCTTGGCTTGCAATTTATTTATTTCAGTAGGAAGCCTCTTGATCATTATATACATCTTTCTTTCTTTTACTGCATCAAGGTACTTCTAACTTAGCCTTCCTATCCCACTACGCCCCTCGATCAGAGATGAACCAGTTTTATTGAAGACAAACCACAGTGCTGCTCCCTTCTTCAATTGATCCAACGGGTGTTAAACTTAACATCCCTCATATGCATAATATCTCCTTCAATCCTTCAATTTAATAAAAATGCAAATACTCCCTTTAAAAATTAATTCAACACAAAACTCTACCATCAATTACTCTTTGGCTTAAACTCTATCCGGCAGAATTCGGGTCACAGTTAGTAATACTGCTTTGGTTTATCGGGTGTTGAATCCGTGGTAATTGTTGCATGTATATTTGACAATGGGTCGCGGCTTTGACGCGCTGTGGAAAACCAAAATAAAAATGGGGGATTAAACTGCAGCCGACCAAATTGACAACGGTCAACAAGAACAGCATCCGGCCAAAGCAAAACAAATGAACTGAATTCAATTTGTTGACGCGTGTAGTGGCAACAACGGACAGTGCATACCAATTAGAGACTAACAGAATGGTTGAGTGTGCGGTTTGTGCTCATGTTCTGAATATTTCACCTCATCACCACGTCACCACGCTAAACTCATCACTGTCGTCGCTGGTAAACAGAATCTCTAATTACAGGCCCGCAGACCAACAATACTGGCTGTTATATATTATAGTGATTATTGTGATCTCGTGTAACTGTGGCCGGCTTACATTTGACACCAGTCGACAAACCATTTTAACACAAGTGTCATGATGCAACATGCAACATACACACTGAGCAATTATTATTAAGCGGTCTCTTTACATATGCTGATAAAGTAAATTCTTTAGTAACACATGATGTAATTTATTTATTATATAACTAAAATAATATTAATTTATCATCATCATCATCATCTTTTTCAAGAATTAAACCAAGGATGGTTTGTTCCGGTCTCAAATATCCAAAGATTAGAGCTGGTAACTCCAGCGCTTCCTCGGATGTCCCACACCTCTCCGCCCCCTCGGCTTATAGTTCCATAGTTGTTTGGGGATGCGGCAGTCATCCATTCAACAAAGGTGTTGCCACCAATTCATCCGATTCTGGGCAATCCTGTCGAGTATACTCATAACATTCAGTTCCTGCCGTATATCTGTTCCTTCTATTGTCATGGAGATTATACCCTGCCACGTGTCTGAGAAATCTCTTTTCGGCCGTTTGGATGCGACTTGCCTGGCCTTTCGTTAAAGTCCAATCCTCAGACCTATAAAAAAGTGTGGGGAGAGCCATCACCTTGTAGAATTTTAGACGTGTTTTTTTACGTGCTGACTTGAGGTTTTGCCTAATGGTCTCACACGTAAGGTTGAACGTATGCAATGTATTGACAACGTCGTTTCTTGCATTATAAGACACATTGTAGCCCAGGTATTCAAAATTATTAACTTGTTCCAGGACGGTACCATTTATAACAATTTATGCCCTTACGGGATCAGGTCTGTGAAAAGCCATCACCTTGGTTTTCATTGTGGATATTTGCTATCCAGAGCCTTTGCAGACTCAATTTAATAATGTATATCCAACGGCAATCTGTTTACAGATTCCGACAGAATAGCCTGATCGTCCGAATATTAATTTAAAAGTTATTAAATATTTATAATTTCTTTACCTCAAGATGTTTCTCCCTTATTTGGAACATCTTTCGGGAATTCTATTGTTCCCATCCTCAGCCTTTCTAATTCTGTATCTTGTGGAGTATTTGTGTTTTGGTTAGTTTTTGTTATGGTTTCCTGTTGGTTTTGGCATTTTATGCTGGTATTATTGTGTGTGATTGTAGTATATATATTAGCTGTTCGAGTATTATCGATGTTGAGTGCTTTGAAAATTGTGTCATAATTTGTATTGATTTGTATTTGTTCAGGTAGTAGTTAGTTTTGTGTTTTTATATTTGTAAATTTCTCCAAATGTGTATTATGGGGTCTTTGTGTGCAATGTTTGTTCCCCACGTTGGTTATGTCTGGGAATTCATGTCCTATGTTTATTGCATGTGTGGCAAAATTAGATTTATATAAATTTCTGCTTTTTTTTTGTATGAGTTTAGATGTTCAAAATAAAGTTTATCCAGTTGTTATTTTCGTTTGGTTGTTTTGTTAACTTTGTTGTGTGCGTTACTTAGTTTTTATAAATCACTTTTGTTAATAAGTTATAATAATAATAATAATAATAATAATTTTAGAAAAAAATAATATACATGCAGAAGAAACAATTGAAGGAGAAGTTTTTCGGGCGAAAGTGTTAAAAATAGAGGGAGTCCAGGGTAGGAGAGAGAAAAACGCAGGTTCAAAGTGGACTGAAGAAAGGAAGAAGAGACACCACAGTGAGAAGATGAAGGAATATTGGAAAAAAGGAACAAAGAGTAAAGAATTTAAATTGGCATGTGGTCCTTAGATGGCCGATGCGAAAAAAAATATAATAATAATAATAATAGTTTAACTTTAAGTTAAATAAAAAGATTAAAATATTGTAAACAAGTGGATTGGAACTTAAAAGTGCCTGAGAGCTACAATTAAACTCAGGAGCCTTTCGTCACTATAAATGATTATAATTTGACAAGTAACGTATACACAAGAAAGGCAGTGTTCAATCGTAAATAAGCACAAAGATGTAGTTTAGTCGTCTAACATAACTTATACTACATATCTTTAACTATATAACGGTAAAACAGTCAAGTATTTCATATTTTTAAAATTTGCTGTTACTTACTGACAGATTGAAAAGTAAGGAAACACATTTTTTATTCAAAGAAATAATTAAAGATTTTTATTTATAACAAAAGAATTAAAAGGTAAAGGTTCCTAATAACATCGGCTTTTAAAATGTTAAATCAATTTTAATTCATAATATTACGAATTGATTTATATCAAACGTGGTGAATTTTAAACTCTGTATAATAATTTTGGATGACAATTGATCATACTGTGTACTACTGACTTGGGTGTTAACGATCGTTCAATTTTAACATCCAAAACGTCTCTATCGCCCGTATCTGTGTTTTCGTTAGGTGTTACAAACATTAGCCTAACCTCTGCTCAACGTAAATGGGTAAACTATAAACAGAGAAGAAATAGTTCATTAAATATATAAAAAATTTAAAATATTTAATTGTGAACTATTACTGAATTGCTATTAATAGACACATTCACCTAACGATAATGTGATGTATTTAAAATATACACAAATTTATTGCTTTACTAATTTTACCTATAATCTTAAACTTCTATTGCGGTGTATTCATTGTTCATAACCTAAAGGAACTATACTATCGACAATGGTATGGAACGTAATACAGTATGTTTGGTGCCTTCAGATTATGAACAATGAATACACCACAATAGAAGATTGACATTTACCTACCGTCAAATGTTATAAACATCAACTAAATGTAGAAGTTTGCCAAACAAAAGTTACACTACAGAGTAAAAGAAGAAAACCAAAATCAGCAAAATTAAACAATTGGCTGCCTTTGTGTGGTCTGCTACCGACGACTAAATACTCTACAATTATTAGTAAACATTTAATAATTCCTGACTAATACTGGTGCCTGACGAACTTCTATTTTAATAATCAAGAAGAAACAGCTTTTGCATTGTTTTATTTTCCATTGTTGGATACATTATTTAATTAGATATTCTCCGATTCACTTTAACAATGGAATTAAAAGCACCAATCGTAGTCTTGCTGGGTTCACCAACAACGTCGTTAATAAGAATCCCAAATGTAATATTAAAAAGAAAGAATTATTCTTGTTAAATGAAACGCTTATTTGCTACGTAAAATCAACAATTTTATTTACAAGTTTACATTTAGTCGAACGCATTTCGATTAGTAAACCAAATTTGTGTGTTATTACTGCATCAATGCATGCTGCATTTGTGTGTTATCTTTAAATCAATTTAATTCTTTTCAAACAGAACATTATAATTTATATCTGCAACTGATATCTCCCATTTCAGACATCTGTCATTTTGTTTTAACTTTTTGGAAAATGATATTTTAAAAAATATTTAAAAAAAAATTTATCCACACGCACTAATAATGTCAACTAATAAAGTCCCGCACAATATCACTGTTCACTAATAGCCAATTGAAACGCACTGAGTAATAGCCCGAAGTAAACTAAAAACTAAGCGGCAGGTGTCTGCAGTAGGGTTCTATAATATGCGTCCTTTAGAAGTACTCAAAAATTCTAGAGGACTGTTTATCGCGGCCTTGGCAGAAACACTCATTCGAAAAGGTATTCGAGAAAGCTTGTTGAACGACACCGTTAAACGTACGAGAACATTCCGCATTACGCAGCATATTTTAGTTTCTTTTCTTTAAAATCCTTTAATTTATACAGAAATCCAAAACGTGGAGAGTTGAAAAGGATATCTTTAAGACAAGAAAAGAATACTCTGTTTTCGAACAAAGTTTTGAATGAAAACATATTTCAAAATTATTCTGTTTACGAATTTATCATTTATACAATATTTATTAAGCCGGTGGCAAAGATGATTGTTATACGTCAAGTCACGGTAACAAGAGAAAACGTTCTGTTACTTATGTATTCTCAATACATCTCTTGCCTATTTAAACGACCGAGCTGACCTTGTTGGCACCTGGCGTTCATCAGGCCTAGGCACACAACTTCTGGACACAAGTTCTGGACAACGCACACAAATTAGGGCGCAAGACGCCCGTGCATCCATGCATCCATCTTGCCTATTCATCTCAGCGTCACATTTCGACGTGGTGGTACAATGTAGGCCTATTCGCCCTGAACGGCACATTGTGCATTACAAACTACTGTATCTATCACATACGACCCGCTGATCAACCAACGCATTGTTTGAACAGAATTACTACTTCTTTCCTGAATCAGAGCTTTGGTTCTTCACGGCTTGATTTATTTTCGTAAAAAATGTGTACATTATTGAGAAAAATAATACCTACGTATATTGACATTCCGAAAGTGGTAGTATTGCTTACACTTTTTTTTTGTATCGGCCATCTAAAGACCGCATGTTAATTTCAATTCTTTATTCTTTGTTCTTTTCTTTTTCTCCAATATTCTTTTATCTTTTCACTGTGTCTCTTTTTCCTGTCCTGAGTCCACTATGAACCTGCGTTTGTCTCTCTCCTACCCTTGACTCCTTCCATTATTAACACATTTCCCCGAAAAACTTCTCTTTCAATTGCTTCTTCTGCGTTTACATTACCTTTTTCTAAACACTTTTGGACTTCTTTAATCCAACTTGATGTTGACTTCTTCCCCCACAGACATTTGAAGATCTGATTTGTTAACCTATTGTTGCCTATACTAACCCCCTCCCCTTTCAAATACCATTTTCATTTAAAAATATTTCATCTACCTTTCTAATGTGGATTATTATGACATTCTTTTCAGAATACTCTATTTGTCAACTTAAGTACTTTACTCTTGTTAAAACATAAAACGTTGCAGGTAAACTACCTCTTTCAATCAACCGATCTTCACCAAAATCCATAGACCTTGAGTCCTCTACAACTCAGGCATATATGCTACAAATTGTTTGATTGTGTTTGAATTTGCGGCAGTTATCGTTCACCGTATAACGAATTCCACCCAAGCATACACACACTTTCCGGAAAATCACTTTTCTTCATGTTTTGAGGGTAGGCCTACTACAATCAAAATCAGCCCTTATGTCAAACAGGTACTGTTTTCGACATCACCATACTTCTATTTTCTTATGAAACGTGAAGTAATAATTGAATTTTAAAGATTATTTAAAAACGAAAATACGTTTTTTAGATTATGAAAAAAGAAAAACCCTTGAAATAGAATATAACCTTAAATTAAATAAAAGATAATGTATCAATCTGTGATCTAATTAAAAATAAATCATCATGTTTGGATAAAATTAACGAAAATGAAACATAGCAACAACAACATACATACGCTAAAGTAAATAATACAATTTTAACAAATTCAGTTAAACAGATATCTTGTCTTTCTTTTACTGGAGATTATTTACTTGTTCCGGTTCGAAAGATCTATATACAGTCCAGCAACGCTCCCTAGGGTTTCCTGTACTATGCTATCCAACAGGCTGGTATTGCCAAACTTCCGTAGGCATCTTGTAACTTATTCAGATAAGCAATCTGAATTAACAATAAATAAGCAATCTTAATAACCCCCGGCCTCCCAAAGTATAAAATTAAAGAAAAAATTAAAATTAAATTCATATTTTGATTAACATTTCTTTAGTTCGATGCTCCATATGGACTTTTGTGGGTTTCTTAAAATTTGGACCACCTCACATTCTTGCGTCCCGCTTATCTACAATTTTGGGTGACGAATCTCAAAAAAAAAAAAAAAAATTCTTGTCTTTAGAGTAAAAGTAGGACACGTGTGCCCAGTTTTACGAAACTCGGTTGAGTTACCGTGTGACGTACTCCAAACAAATAGACAGATAGGCAAACTGACATGCGGTCGAGTTAAAACTGATAACTCGCTTATTTCGTAGAATTGTGGCAGAGGGTATTAGTTAATTTTAACAAAACTTATTGTAATACAAATGTTTTGCCTTTTTAAAGTATTAGGCTTATCGAAGTTTGAAATTTTAAAATTTTATAATGTTCAATAATTTATTCCTCTTTTCCAACACGTGGAATGATGACCGACACAAATGTTTGAGATTCGTAAATAATGACAATATTAACATATCATAGATATTAAAAAAACCAATTGATACAAATTGTCTACTGTTTATTAATCGACATGTTGTGGCAATTTTGTATACGGAAATATTATAATACAATAAATTATATTATAAAAGTAACATAGAAAGCAACTATCGTATATATTGGACAACTGTGCAACGTTGCAAGTGACTGAAAAACACGATTGTAATAAAACAGAAAAGTATTTACCTCTGGCTCTGGGCTTTGTAAGCAGTTTCAATACGATGTTGTCGTAGGCCGTTTCCTCAGCAACACCAGAGTCTTTCACTAGCTTCTCTTTGATGGCGATGCATATGTTGTATTTCGCTAACAGACCTTCCAGTTCTTCAAAAGCCTGAAACGACAGAACAGGAAAAAACAATTATATAACAAAACTCAATATACGTCAATATAGATGTGCAATGGTAAACAAGACACGAAAATACTATGTTACAAATAAAACAGTGTTATAAAATAAAATAGCTAAAGCAGAATATTGCTAAACAACCAAGAAAAAGAATAAAGATGTCTAAGATAATTAAAATGATCACAAGAAGAATAGAAAAGCGAACTAATGAAAAGTTAATGTTTTTATTTCCTATTAAAGAATGGACAATCAAAGACTCTCCAAAAGGATAACAAATGGCCACATAGATGGGCGTAGAAGACGATGAAGAAGAAAACGATGAGAAGACAATCTGACTTAGAAAGGTGTCCGGCTAGTGGAAGACCAAGGCCCATGATTGGAATATTTGGAGGCGGATCATTAGGGAAATAAAGGTTCACTAAATAATTACAGCCGGATATGTATGTATGTATGTAATTTTTACTAAAAGTGATTTCTGGTTTATTGCACATAATAAGTAGAGCAAATTTCATGCCTCCTATGGATGGCTATTGAAAATATTAAATAGAATCAATGGACACTAGTATCAATACAAAAGTACTAAAAAAAGACAACAATCAGAGGTAGGTACTTTAATGATAACACCGAGGAAACTTGTGTAATCAGTGATTTTTATCCGGTGGCATTGGACAGAAATTACGAGGTCTATACTTTACAAGCTTCTAGTTTTAGAGAAATGATTTTAGATTCCAGCGAAGCCTTAACCTATCTCCAATGGCGGTAAAGCATGTTATAGCGACACTGTACGACAGGTAGCCTTGCTTGTTGTTGGAAAATACGAATATAGTACGTAAAAATTCCCTGCGTGAGTCAGCAGTCACCCACAAGCAACTAGTTAATGCGTACACAGAAAAGTAATCCTGAATGACGTTAATTATCGCAGGTGGCAAATCTGTTACCCATCATTAATACTGATATGTTAAAAGGAGTCAAAAGCTTACTATATTTAACTGTCGCCTAAATATTGTGTGGGCAGAGAACGTGTCTATATTGTTACGTAATGCGGAAAAGTGTACGCCATTACAGAACGTGTGTCTCGGCTATTCCAGTGGAATCCGGCTGTAATGTATGTGTGCTGCTACTTTGAGATGAGGGACAATTACGTGACACTTGTCACGCTTCCGTAGCCGAGACTGATCCAGATTTCGCCGGTCCGCGCACACTGTGTTCAAGGCGGCAAGCAATTAGGCTCTAGTGTTTTCTAGTAGCGTTCTTGACGCGTGGTGTGGACTATTATGAAATCTCAGAGGGGTATAAATACAAGTACTCAGCGACACTTAGTTTCAGTTTTAGTCGCAATTTATTCCAGAGCGGTTCGTAGTATTGTGGCGAAGTTTTATGTGTTTTTTATAATTTTGCGAGACTATATTAGATGACATTATTATTGGTATGAACAGTTTTTATTTGATTTGTTATAAGAGACTATCTTGTTGATTACACTCTATTTAATTGTGATAATTAAAGTTGGTGATTAGTGATTTAATTGGTGACTTGTATTTAGTTTTCCACTGTACCATACAACGATCAGTAGACAGTCGTAACAATATTCGTTAAGACGCTTCACGCTTAAAAACTATGGATAAAAAATAAAAGTCAAATAATAGAATCACTAAAATGATGAGTTTGTTTGGAAAGAAAGACAGAAAAATTTATCTAAAGACAATAATATATTATGAAATCTTATGATGAAAATGTATAGGGAAGCAGAAGGGAAGGTCACAGTGGACTGGCAAATATTTGGAAACACGGAAGACAAAACAGACAATTTTGTCTAATGTCTGAATTACAATATTAAAAAAAATATTCACTGCCATTGTTGAACAGATTTATTGTCACCGTCGGGAACTCTATACGGGAAATACAGATTACATAAAACAGCTACAGATATAACAGGTGTGTGTGAGTGTGTGTTTTCCCTCGCGCTCTGTATAAGGAGATGCTATTATATCCATTTAAAACTCACTCGCTCACTGTTGTGTACATTAATTATTATATATATTTCGATATTATGAATATTTCAGGAATGAGAAATATTAAACCAATTACGCTTAATCTACTACTTCCTTAATAATATAACAAACGCAGAGCACACAATCGTACAATAAACCCTAAAATTTCAAGACCTTGGGGTTTGCGTGGCAACTCCTATTGCTCTGAACTGTTCGTCTTTCACAATTTTTATTAAATTACTAATCTCGTTTTCAGACCGTAGGGTTTAAAAAATGTTTAAACTTTTCAAAAAGTTTACATACATTTAGATGTTAATTAAAATTACCTTTACTTTGGTGCCCCACATGAATTGTTGTGATTTTATTAAAATTTTCACCCAATTTTTGTCATTGAAATTTCAAAAATGAACATTATATTCACGTTGTGGTTAAAGGTACCAATAATATGATACCTAATGTGGGATTCTAAGATTTTTTCCAAATTTTACCGTTTTTCTTTTTAACCTTCCGTCCACTATTTCTTGAGGAATTATCTCAAAGGTAATACATTTCTGTGGTGTAAAAGTACAGACACATATGCAAAGGCTTACTGAAATAAGTCAATCAGTTTAGACGTTATCCTGAGAGGTAGGTAGGTAGACAGACAGACAGACAGACAGACAGACAGACAGACAGACAGACAAATTCCAAATGGTCAGTAAATCGTTTCGGTTGTTATAGTATTCCAACTACTAATACTCATCATAGTACAAGTGTACTAACTATTTTCGTATTGCTTGAATATATGTCTTGTTGACAACAATAAATTCTGTCAAAATGTCAAAAGTTGTTTTTTTTTTTAATTCAACAAATTCAGTAACTAAACATTAAATTTTTTTCAAACAGAATTAACACTTGTATTAGAAGAGTTTACCGGGCTGTTTGGCCGTGGCCTATGGTTTAAAAACAAACCAAACGTTTCGACATACCACTGACTGCCATCATCAGTGGAATTCAAAGAATTCGAGACCTCCTGAACGTGGGTTGTTTTCGTCAGGTAAAGGCTTCACCACAGTACTGTGTTTAGTTTGTCTTTAAACCATAGACCACGGCCAAACAGCCCGGTAAACTCTTCTAATACAAGTGACACCGGCCGTGAAAGCCTTAGAAGAATTAACACAGTTGCACACCACAAAATAAAAATTATTCCGATGAGCTGTGAAGCTTGAAAGCGCTAATCGAAATAATTTTTTCTATAGTGGTGTGCAACAGTGTTAATTCTTTTGTGATTATAACCACTAACACAAATTTCTTAATTACATTTTTTTCGTCACTGGCCCAAAGGTACAAAACTCCATTTTTCAAGTGACTTTTGGCCAACATATTTAAAAGAAATAAAAAAATACTACAGTTATTTATGTGATGACAACGTTTCTTACCTTAATGCCGTAATTAGATTCCTCGTAGACTATAGAAACGTAACTCCATCCTAGGCGACGTACAATTTCCACCATGGCTTTGACCTGATGATGGTCAGAAGGGATGGTCCGCGTAAAGTATTCGAATCGCTGTTTGTTGCTGAGTTCGGGACTGGTGGAGAAAAAGGAAACCTGCAACAAAAGAGAAGAAACAACGTACAGTGGACTTACGCAAGTACCTTTGTCATTTATGAAAAAAAACAAGATGATATATTTAAGTAACTTTAGTTATTACCATATAAACTCTACGTATGAAATTATAGTGAAATCAGTTTAGTTTTCTCAATATATCAATACTACTACTAAGTTACTATATTTTTATTAGTTTTGAAATTATTAAAACATAATTTAGAACAGAATTTAGAAACACATATTGCCTTTATCAAAGCTTTTCATAAAGTGATCAGACCGAAGTTATGAGACATACACAAAATATTGGTATGGAGAACCATGCATGACTTCCATGTTATAAGATAAACGATTTTATATTTAAAATCATTTCCGAAATGAAATATTTCCATAGAAACTACTTATTTCTTCGGCCTTAACCACAGTACTGTGGTCACTAACGTATACCACCTCACGTTAACGCACTCGATTTTCACTGATAATGGCAGTCGTTGGCAATGCCGAAACGTCTGTTTTTGAAGAAAACATTGGACCACGGCCAGACAGCCCGGGGTGGAATTTTAGCAACAAACTACTTCTTTGTTCCAGATAACCTAATACACATATAAACAATTATCATCTGCCACTTCAACTATCATTTTCATTATAGAAAATAACCCCCTCCACCTTCAACTACCCTTTTCATTTATAGATATTTCGTCTAACGTTCAACAGTGGATTATTATGACCTTCATTTCAGGATATTTTATTTATCAAAATTAAGTATTTTTCTCTTGTTAAAACCTTGTGCCGGTGTTTGCATAACCCGGCAATCGAAGGTATAAAAATTTCGTTTTTCAATAATAATATCGGGTATTAATGTCGATTAGAGCGCTGATATCTGGACGGCACTGTTAGACAGCCCGCGCCATCTCGCGGCGCGGTTAGCTGTCCGTTATGTTGTAACGTGCAGTTCGACGCAGACCGTGACAGAATCAACAGGCTCCCGACCTTGGACAGTCAATAATTGGGTAATTTTCTTCTCGTACTGATGGCAGGGTAGTTTTCGAGACTTCCCGCTGAGTGATTTACAGTATGCTATAGAATGCTTGAATAATAAGAGAATAATTAACTTAAATATATTCAGCCGAATGAGAGAGTAGAATGTACGTGATGCGATCGGACGGGTGTGTGTACTGTAAGAGAATTATTTGATGTTTCAGTATATACAGCCAGTATTTCTTTTAATTATTGTACAATAGTTACTGTAATCATTTGTTAAATTGCTGTATAAAATTATAATTAAAGCCAGTACGTATAGACAGAGTTGAATCGTGTGGGTTATGTATGTACACGCACTGGATCGGAAGAGTGTTTTTTTTAATTAATTATGGCAGTTGAAAATAAATTGTGAGACCACCCTTAGATGAAACACTATAAATCTTTTAATTGTGTGTAACTGTAAGTGCCTTTAGTGTGGTCATTTTCTGACAAATTATGATAATTGTGTTGCCACGTGGTGAGGCCAACCTGTTTGATTATGTCGGCACTTGTTAAATCTAGTGCGAGTGACTCTTTACTATACACATTTTAATATTATTTTTTTTAGTGAGTTCATGATCACCTTGTAGACGTAATTACTCCTCAGGCAATTAAAAAAAATAATAATAATAATAAGAACTTTTATGCATTTATCTTGAGTTGGTCGGGAGCCCCGTTCTGAGGTTATTACCTTTGACTAGAGTGCATATTTTAGTGAACAGTATTTCTAATCCTTTGTGAATTCTCAGGGTTCTCGCTCCCAGACGGAGATTCGGTCTCAGCTGGTGTACTGACGCCTTCACCAGTCATGAACCATCCAACACTCACCTGTTCTGAGGAGGGAGCTTGCTGACCAACTGTAAGGTGCAACTATACTCATGCTATTGAGGTGATATAAACTTTTATTATTTTTCGTTGGCCTGGCCCGCCGTTCATCCGTGTTACAAATCGTTTTCCTTTTTAAACCATGTGCTTACGCCGCTAGACAGTCCGATCAAGTGTGTGTCAACAGGACATTCATTATGAACATTATTTGAACTATTATGAAATTATTCCATAACTCTAACGTACTATTCTTGTAATTGTGTGCTGCACTGGGGGAGCGTGCCAGAGCTCATTTTGGCTTTCTTCATAATTTTTTTGCAAAGGCCTTAGAGTTAGTATACTTACAATCTAAATTTAAGTCATGTGTTTATTGGTTCTGTTCCGGCTGGTTCAGGACGGGGTTCATATATTATTCTTATTTTTGTTTAACATTTAAGGGCTGGGGGTTTCGTTTTTTCAGGCTGTTTTCAGGGGTAAAATTCACATGGGTTTTTTTTGGCACAAGTTAGGCACACATTGATACAGTTTTATGCAGGCCGGATACCTGTCTGACCTGGTCTGGCACATGCTGGCACACTTCCACAGCTGCCAGAATACAACATGCTGTTATTTTAAAATTATTTATACACAGATGTCTGACATTAAAAATTTATTTATTTTTTGTGGGCATATACTAATAATTTTGAGATTGTAAAATCATACTGATGCTACTGATTATTGTAACTTGGGTTCTGACTTGCTTGCTGGACCTGTCTGCTGAATTAAATCATTATCATTAACGAACGAATTCCTGATACAGTGATACATCTATATTTGTAACACAACAATTAACATTTTGGAAAATTATGCCAATTGTTTAAACTTAGGTGATAAGGGTTTTTACCACTTGTATACAGTTCAAAGAAACTTAAAGATTTTCATATACTTATAATGTGCAATTTATTAGATGTTATAAATTCATATGGGCTGCCAGGCCACTATCATCTTGCAGTTATTAGTCATTATCATCCTTTCGGTTTAAAAAAATTTTTTTTTTTGGGTTTCATTTTAATGGAGTAAATGGGTTGTGGTTTTAAATGATTAAATTCCAACTGTGGTTGGAAGTTTAAATTTTATGATTGCAGTTTTGGGGCTTTATAGAATATACAGGCTGTCTGCCAGGTCGAACATGATTTAGTATGATGATATTATATGTATATGTTTCAATATGTGATGTTAATGTTAAGTGTTATTTGGGGGGGGGGATTTATATAATTTATAGGATGTTGCCCGATAGATGTTGTTTATTTATATAATTTAAGGAACCAAATTGATATATGTATATAGGGGATGAATTAATATGGGCTTATGGAAACTGATTTGTTAACATGTTGACACTACTTATTTATCATTTATATTGTTATTTATTGCTTATTGTTATACTTGTCACTCAGGGGAATTGTAATTTACACATGCATGTAATGAATTATGGGGCAAGAATAAAAATTGTTATTGTTGATTAACAACCGAGTTTAATTGCAAGTCCCGTCATACTGGACCCAGCGCATTTTTGGCTTCTCTAGGCTCTTGCCTAGTTTTAAATAACTAGTGGCCTCTCTTTAAAAAAAAAAAAAAAAAAATTTATAAAGCATAAAAAGGAAAGAGGGGTTACAACCTAAAACGTTGGAGGTAAACCAATCCATCCCCTTCACCCAAAATCAAAAGGCCTTCAGTCCACTACAACTCTAGAATATATGCGAAAAATTATTTGATTCTGTTTAAATTCATGGCAGTTATTGTTCCTCATAAAAAATTACTATTCTTAAAATATAAAATGTTGCAGGTAAACTACCCCTTTCCATAAACCGATCTTCACTAAAATCAACAGGCCTTCAGTCCTCTACAACTCAGGCACATATACAAATATTATTTGATTCTGTCTGAATTTGTGGCAGTTATCGTTTGCCACAGAAAACATTCTACACGTAGGCACACAGAGACACAGACAGACACACAGACACTTTTAGAAAAATGACTTTTCCTTATATTTTGAGGGTAGTACAGTCTTAATCAGCCCTTACCTCGAACACGTTTCTTTTCTCCATATTCCATTCCATTTCATTATGAAATATGGAAGTAAAATAAAGATATACTACACCATCTAGTTTAGGCCATAAAGAGTTTATGTAGACGCACCGCGATAATCATAGATGATGGAGAAGAAACTATCCCGATCGAAACAAACCAAGGCGTGATACAAGTTTGCTGTCTGTCACCATTTATTTTTAACCTTTACCTAGACGATCTCCTCATAAAATGGAAAGAACAAATAAAATGAAACGAACAATCCCCTGACGGTATTAATGTCCACCGAAATAAAAGCTTGAAAACCATTCTCTTTGCGGATGACTAAGCTATTGTTACAACGGTCTACTTGATCGTCGTAGGTACAGTGGAAACAAAATACAAGATACTAAGTAAGTCACTAATCACCAGCTTTAATTTTCGCAATTACATAGTTTGGAATTATCTCTTACAATCACTAATCACCAGCTTTAATTTTCACAATTACATAGTTTGGAATTATCTCTTACAATATTTCCAGTTAGATTTGTCCACACGCAATACCAATGTCTATTAATAGAGTTTCCCACAATTACTAACACAATACTAGTTCACTTCGTCAAAACTCAATCCGCACTAGCTAAAATCGCTCACGTAACTAACTGACAACCCGGCAGCGATGGCTTTATAGACGCCGCGCTGAGGCCCAGTACAGCTTTCCCTCCTTAACCGCACGCCGGCGACTTATGTCAAGTGTTCCTGGAACTCACTAGAACGACCTAGTTGAATGACGCAACAGCTGTCACAATTGACGGGGGGGGGGGATGCTCTGGGTTGTTCACTAGGCTTCTCGTAACACTATATTCGCCATTTTAGAAGACGATTTCTAGCAAGCAATATACATCTTAAACAAAATAGAAAAACAATATGTCTGTAACATATCTGAATCAAAGGCAAAAGTAATGGCCTTTATAGGAGATGAACCGGTTCGGACCAAAATATGCATGGACAACACATGCGTAGAACAAATAAGATATTTCAACTATCTTGGACGTGATATTACTTATGATGAAGATAGAGATATATAAAATAAAGTGACGAATTTCACAAGAATGTGTGAAACGATTTAGAAAACGTTGGGTAATAAATGTAGAAAAGAAACCTAAACACAATTTTATAAAACAATGGGAATACCTACACTATTGTATGTTTCTTAAACTTGGGTAACAAAGAAAAAAATTAACAACAAGCAGAAATGAGATTTCTGAGATCAGTTAAAACGTGTAATGGACGAAATCATATACGAAATAAAGAGATAAGAAGTGATTTAGATATTTTTGCAGTTAATAAAAGATTAAAGAATACAGAAGAAAATGGATTCAACACATGAATAGAATGGACGAAATTAGAATACCAATGATGGTGGAAACCCCAGATGCAGAAAAAAAGTTGGTAGACCTAAAAATAGGTTGACTGTGGAATAGGAACAGGCCACTAAAGCCTAAACTGTTAAGAAGATGATGATAATGGAATAAAATATAATAAACATGAGCATCTGCTGATTCAATTCCAATTGCGCCAACACATTTCCTGAGTTTGGCTCCTTCCATGATTTCAACGAAATCTAATTTCTTAAAATAAGTATTAACAAACTTTTAAAGACAGGAATTAACACCAAAAATGCTGAGAGAGTTTGGAAAAGTAGCCTACTGATTCCTTATCCTTTATATTCTTTGGGCCACAGCAGTAATATAAGTTTTCTAATCGCAGTATAAATATTGGTAAGACTGAAGTTGTGAAAGAGAAGAATCTTTATTGTATCGTTGAGGAGATATGTATAGTAGTTAATTTTTAACCAGGTACACTTCAAGTTGATAACTTGTAGTACATTTGTGGAATCTAACGATTTAATTGTAACGCCCCTAATAAACAGCAAATGTTTGGTCCTATTTCTGTGGACGAATATTTGAATTCGCAATGAGAGTATCAATTAAATTTAAAACATAATATGAAATGTAGAATTACAATTGAAATTATAATGACATTGGTTGCTATGTTGTGTGTGTGTCTGTGTGTGTGGTAATATGATGTGAGTTGCATTATATGTCACAGCTGATTAACGACACACATCATGTCGCAGCTGGTGGTACTCATTTAATTAATTTTCTAACTGTTGCATTTCATTGCAAAAGGGTGCGGAGTATCTTTGTAGCCGTGGCTTGTTTGCAGCATCTGAATCGAATCCAATGGCTGCCAGTAGATAAACATAGTCTGGTCCTTAGTCGACTGGTTACCTAAAACTGGAGAAGGAAACCGCCAACCAGACGGGGGAGAAAGGAAACTTTTGATTATAGTAGCACTGCCGCTGGTACCGATTCGAGCAACAGATGTTGTCCGTCTCAAGTCCAGCCAGCAGACGCCTTGAGGCGTCGATCGCTTCCCACGAGGCGGAGAGCCTCCGTCCCGGTAACAACGACAAGCAGCTGACTCAGCGTACTAGGAGGTGGTCAGGAAGGAGAGAAGGACAGTTTTAGTATTGAACTCATGGGTTGACGACTGATGTTTTAAAGAGGATTGCTTTATGGCGGGTCACCAAGGAGTGACCAAGGGTGTTTGACCCGTATGGGCGGTGGTGATTCTGACGCGCTGATACTTCTTAGGTATGGAAAGGTGGAGTTCAAGGCTGCAGCAAGAGATTTACAGCCAGGGACCGGTTTGTAACCGTATTTGCAGTGTAAACACTTGAATCGCATGCCTGATATCCGTCTACTGTGGCTGCCTTGGGTTATTACCCTAGTGGAAGAGAGATGTCGGTAGACAGCGAGGAGATGGATTCCGGAACAGGTCTAAGTCCTAGTCCTTGGAGTGGTGGTGATGATGATGATCTGTATTTACGCACGCGCGTGTGGGTTTGTGTTGTAAGGAACTTTGTACAGTTAACAAATGGTAATCGCTTTTTTGGTAGTTAAACAATAACTTTTAGGTGTAAGCAATAATTTTTAGACGTAAGCAATAACTTTGAGGTGTAAGCAATAACTTTTAGAAGTCTTTGTTTGATTTAACTCTGACGTTGTTTGAGCCGTGCTGCATCTTTCCGTTCGAGCTGGAGTAGCAGAGTTTTTATCACTCTCACACTCTTTTTTCTTGCCAAAGTAGATGTAAAGTATTCTGATGATGTACACAGGGTAAACTAGATACACGACAAAGGAAATTCCTGATATCACGAGATTCTTGAAATTCCTGTTGATTAGTGTAACAATTATTACATAAATATCTCTTTAAATCAAACATTTTCGGTGTCAGATTTTTAGGTTAATTTGCAATTTAGATACCTACACTACTGTATGGGTCACTAAAAGCTTGGGTCGTTAAGAAGAAAGGTGGACAGAAGACATAAACAGCAGAAACGAAATGTTTTACATCAGTTAAAAGGTGTAATAGACGAGATCATATAAGAAATGTTGAGATAAGAAGTGATGTGTATATGTAGGCTTACACGGTCGGAGTCAATGTTGTTAAAATTCCTTCGCGGGCTGTTTGGCCGTGGTCCATTGTTTTCACGAAAAACACACGTTTCGGCAGTTTCACCGACTGCCATCTTCAGTGAAACTCGAGTAGGTTAACGTGAAGTGGTATACGTAAACAGCCCGGGAAGGAATTTTAACAAGATAAGAAGTGATTTAGATATTATTGCAGTTAATGAAAGAATTAAAGAATACAGAAGTAAATGGATTCAACACATCGACAGAATTGAAGAAAGTAAAATACCGATGATGGCGAAAGATTACAGCCGTAGAGGCGGAAGAATAGTTGGTAGACCTAGGAAAAGTGGACTGTGGAATATGGACACCCAATATGAACTTGGTTAGGATTTGCAATTTACAACCAAGTTATTTAATTTAATTTTGGGAAGTCATTTAACGTATTTAACGTAGGACGTGTTATTAAAAGTTCCTAAGCTTTTCTAGTGTTCAATAATGTTATTCTATATCATTAAGCTCACGATGCATGTGATAGTTATAAAAAGAGACAATGGTTTGAGGCGTCAAAAATGGTATTTATGCAGACAAGACGGAAGAAGAAAAATTATGAGAATGTGAATACTCAACCCTTTGAGGGTGAGCATGTGTTTGGCTGGAGTTTATTAAACTTTATTGTCGCCTATCGCGAGGGTAGAATGTTCGCTGAAACCTGTTTTCTAGTACCGCCGAGGTATTACTTATTATTATATAGAGTCGTTTTTTTGCTTATAAACCTGTACGCATTCCACTGTGTATGCATTATACATGCTGACTACGAGATTTGGCTGCGCGCATCGTACTTACTAAAATACATTTCTGAAAAAAATATATTTAAGCGCTGTTGTTTCACAGGACGTAGGTATGTATTTTTAAATTGTACCGTTTTTCTTTGGAAATGATGTTTTTTTATTTATGTTTACAATCGGGAAGTTTTTATATAAAAGAACATATATTTCTTTTTCTTCTTCTCCACGTCAAGTTATAGGATTACAGCCTGTTCCGACTTCACTAAAGCCATCTCTTCTTTGGTCTACCTATATCACGTCTTCCCTGAGGTCTGTATCGTACTATTTGTTTAGGTAGCCTCACATCTTCCATTCTCTTGATATTCTTCCTCCATTTTATTTGTCGTTCCCTTATGCTGCTGGTCATAGAATATGCATTTAACTCGGTTTTTATTTCTTTATTTCATATTTTATCTCTAAGACTGCAACCTTTGGTTTTCCTCAAGAATTTCATTTCACTACGAACATATATCTACAATGTTTATTTACAAAACTAGATACGAACTATATGAGAAAAATATCACGAGCCCTAATAATGGGATACTGGAAGTGGCTGTAAGCTTACATTGGAAGACGGGGCTAAAATTTAAGAAATGAGAGGAGAAGGAATATATGCACCAGTATGAACGACACAACTGATGCAAAACGATTAAGATGGTATGAGCATGTCCGTAATGTGGAGAAAGAATAGACGTTGCCTAGAAGAAGTAAAATTAAGAGACCGTAAAAGACAGAGATAGAAGGCATAAGAAATGCAATGACATAGAGAAATATAAAAGATGGTGATTGAAAGGATTGTAAAGTTTAGAATCCGGGATGAGAGAAACGACTTTATAATGTTGTACTCACTTTACAAGTTATAAATCCATCTCTCATTAAACTGTCGAATTATAAGTTAGAATTAGTGTTATTACTAGTTAAAAACAGTTTCTTAACACTTTTATAAAATTCACAGATATACCGACTTCCGTTTCTCGTGTATTAGCTCAACACACTTTAACGTGGTATAATAACTAGACCAGCACTAACCTAGAAAAAATTGTACTTGCAATTAACAAGCATAAACATTCTCATTAATTCTGAATTTGATTAATCTCTGTAATAGAATACATAACAAAGCGTTTATCAACAGTAACATTTATTTAAAATAATTATCGTCAGTTCAGATCTGCAATGATCCAGTTATATTCTACCTACTAACCTACATTTTACAACAAAACTGGCAACACTGCTAAGTTAATATCTTCTTTGAACAATGTAGTGAAACACTTGACACTCTTTAAATCATGTCGTCTGAATTGTGTTAATAAGAGCTTTATGTAAATAACACAACACAGTTTTCAAATACAGAACTGAAAGTCAAGAGAAATTACAATTATTAGGTGTAATATTTTAAATTGTGTTTTCAACTTTAGAATACAGAAACACCTATTTTTAAGTAAATACTCAAGTTGACATGTTTTGTTTCTCTAAGGACTGAGGTCAGAAATTTTGAAAATTAATTTACTTCACCACTAAATGCTACCTGTTGTCGGCTTCCATTATACACTATCTTGCTTTTACGATATTATACTTTGCATTTGCGCGTGTGATGCAAAGTCAGTTAACCTTATGCATTCGCGCGCGTGTGTGTGTAGTAGAGAGGGAATAGCTACATCAGTTTAATTTAGTAAAAAGTATAGTTATACATTTCCCCCCCCACCAGTTTAATTGTTGATGGTATCAAAGATTAAATATCTTACGAAGGAAGTACGTCATGAATGCTGTAAAGTAGAGGTCTCACTGATCGTCGTATGGTACAGTGGAAACAAAATACAGACACCAATAAAGTCACTAATTACCGGCTTTAATGAGTCACAAATAACAATTTTAAATAAAAAAGATGCTCTCATAGAGTAATTCAAGTTAAATTTGCACACACACAGTAATAATGTCAACTATAAAGAGTTCCGCACTGATTATAGCATAATAATCACTTTCCACAAAAAACCACTTGATCGGAACTGAATAAATCGCCTAACGTAACTGACTAAATAAGTGGCAGCTGCTGCTTATACATAGCCTGTAGATTTTCCAGAACAATTGTCCATAATTTTCGTCGTTAAAAAGCACTCAAAAGGTCTAGAGGGTACTTTAGTACACGACGTTTACAGAGGCACGTACCTGCTTGGTATACAGAACGACACTCCCGATAGTTCGAAAGAGCGTTCCGTTGTAACAATATCATAACTTTAGGGCTTATCGTTACACTCCATGATAATGAATTACATAGAAGTGATTAAGTTATAAAGTAAATCCTTACCGTTAACATTATGTGATTTTTATTTCAACCCAAATACCTTCCATCTACAATTTCACGGCTTAATTCAATTCTATCCTTATTTCCTTTCTCCAAGTCTCACCCAGGACTCCAACCACATTCAACCTTCCCCAATCTATCCAAAGTTGAACTTGTCTCTGAAAAACGTTTCACCTGCCTACATTGCATTCTGTCTAAATATCCAAACAATTTCAGTTATTTATATACTATTTTTCATTACTCAATCTATCCTTCCCCGTATATTTGGTTTTTAGTAATCCATATATTTACTTAGTATCCATTCCACATGTACCTCCGGCATTAGACTGTCGTGATCCCCCAGTAAATCCAACATACCTATAATTTGATCGAATGGTCGCTGGGCACTTGATAGAACAATTTATTAATACTTGAACGAATAAATAAATTAACAAATTAAAAAAATAAACAGTTCAAATCCAGCCTCTGAAGCTGCCATAACTGGTGAAACAATTTTCAGAAAAATGTAAATTATCTGTAGAACTCTATCAAGGGTTTATTTATTAAATTCAAGTATGCCTGTAGTCCAAAGACGTCAATATAATATGTTGAGAATGATTATTAATAGGCTACCCTGAGTGTGTAATAGCTGATGGTCCGTAGTAACCTAAGAGCATGTAATGTGCAAGTCGTCGTTCTCCATAAAAGCATAAAATATCACGCTGAACTCGGAAAATCACGAGAAAACTTTGATTGGACCGTTACTAGACACCGAAAGTAACGTGGAGTCAGAAGAAGGTAGGCAACTGACCTGTTACATTTTAGGAAACATTGATGTCTACTTATCAATCTTTTCGTGTTTATACTTCTATCTAGATAGCTTAGAGAATGTAAATTTTAAGTACTAATTAAATAAAGAAAAATATTAAACACCTTTTTTCATAACCTCAGTTTTCTTTTTTTTACTTCCTTGTTTCGTAAGAAAATGGAAGTATGGTGATGGCGAAAAAATCGTGTTCCAGAAAAGGGCTGGTTCTGATTTTACTACCATCAAAACATGAAGAAAAGTCATTTTCAAAAAGTGTGTCTGCATGTCTCTATGTAAACGTTTGTCTATGGCAAACGATAACTGCCGCAAATTTAAACATAATAAAATAATTTTTGTATATGTGCCCGACTTGTAAAGGATTCAAAGCCTATCGATTTTGGTAATGATCGGTTAAGGGGAAGGGGTATTTTACCAGAAAGGTTTTACGTATTAACGTAAAGTACTTAATTTTGATAAATAAAGTATTTTGAAAAGAAGGTCATAATAATGCACTGTAGAGAGGTAGATAAAATAACTATAAATGAAAAGGGTATTTGAAGGGGATGCGGTAATTTTCTATAAATGAAAGCGATAGTTGAAGGGGGGAGACGATACTTTTTTATATGTGGACTACGTTATCGGCAACAAAGAAGTAGTTTGTATTTATATTTAGTTTGTATTAAATAAATATGGAAATATTTAATTTCAATTTGTCAAAAATAAAACTCGATTTACAAGGAACACATATAACTTCTTATAAATTATCAAACTGAATACAAGTTAATGATTTTAAATATAAATCTTAAAACATGGAAGTCATATATGTCATGTTCTTCACACCGATGTTTAATTATTATGCTTATGTTCCGTAGTTGAAATTAATATTCACAAATAAAATGTTATGGAATATTGTTAACTATGAAATGTTGTGGTTGTGTGTGTGGGCGGGGGGGGGGGGAGTGTGTAAAGCAATATTAAAGCCGGCAGTAAAACAACTAGACAAGTGTATCAGACCGATCAGAAATGTTTCACAGCGTCCACGAGAGTAACTTGTTCTGACCAAGATACTGCGCTGCCGGAACATTCATTACCTGTTTACTGTACAAAATAGTTGAACAGCTTTATTAATTTACTGTAAATAGACACGGCCGTTTAAATTATGCCGCGTTAATAAGTCTGATATTAAACAAAGTTTTACATGACTAAGAACTAGGCTTTAACTTATTTCAGACCGAACCGACTTTCAAAGTCTCTAAAAGAAGTTCCCCAGTGTGTTAATTTTAATATGTAAAACTCTGAACCATCTAAACTTGAATTTGCTCTAAATATTAACTAATGTTTTTACATTTTACTTTATTTGATACTTGCTCGTTGTGGTGATTCAAAAATGAGATTACGTGTCTATATTGTTACACTCTTACAGGACGTTCTACACGTCTCTCGGTTATGCCAGCAGAGCCCAGCTGTAATGTTGTGTGCGTACGTGACGCTTTACGTGCGAGGCAGTGTTACGTAATACGGAACGTTCTCGTTCACTCGATGGTGTCTGTCGTTCTACAAGCTTCTCTACTAGCCCTGCCGGTGTGTTTTTGCCAAGGCCGCGCTGAAGTATCCTCTAGAATTTTCGATTGCTTGTTAAGGACGCACATTATGTAACCCTGGAGACTATAAATAACCCATACCTGCCCCTTAGTTTTCAGTTTTGTCAGGCGATTTACACAGTGCGTCTCAAGTGGTGTATTAGTGAAAAGTGGTTAATAATGCGGAATTCTTTATAGATGACATTATTATTCCTGTGAACAGATTAAGTTGAATTATTGTACGAGTATAATCTTGTTGAATGATTTGCTGATTACAAACTGTTAATTGTGATAATTGAAGCTGGTTTTTAATGACTTATATAAATTCTTGTATAAATTCTATTTTTCTTATACAAGATGTTAGTAATTTTACGTGTAAATTCACTAAGCATCCTGCACGAATATTATTAAGTTTTAATCAGTTAGAAAAAATAGTATCTTCTTCTTCTTCATCACGGAATGGTTCCTAGATCTATCTATACCGCTTTTTCCAATAGGCTGTTGACAAACATTTCTATCCGACTTGTTCTTTTGTCACTTCTGACTAGATTACATTTCTTCTAAAGACATAGCCGGTATTCTGTGGAGCAGGACTCATGGTAGAAGTACTATCTTTAAGCCTCTGGCCACTGGTCTGGGTTTTGTTCACAGAACGACCTGTTAGTGTCTTCCGCGCCTAATGCCGTTTCCAAACCTTCCTCTTCCGCCTCTAGGACCAACGACCATTTTCTCTTTTAACTCTGCACAGGCCCTTAGCGGTCAGTATGAAAACAAAAAAAAAAAAAAAAAAAAACAATAAAACAAGAATTACATTGTAAACCTGACGTAAGAAAAACTGAAAGACATATGGGACATACTTTGTCTGGCTCCTAAGGCCTCTATAACATTACGCAACTGATTGCATGCCACTGATTTCAAACCTTCATGAAACTAGTTGCACGGTAGTAAAAACAGGCTGCAACTGCTGTGCGATCAGTTGCAGAGTAAACGTGTCGTCTGTACTACACTATTACACAGAGGTAAAATTTGTTTGTATCATTGTCTGGGCTAACCTTAGAAACTACGGATTCGATCAAAAATTTCTTTCACCACCGTGTTCCTTGAAGTTTGAAGATGGTTTTAGACATAAATTTGAACCAATAACTTTAATAATTTTCAAGAATATAGATTCAAAACGGTTACATGTGATAAAATTTTTGTTAATTTCCATCTAGTGAAATTTTTGGCATGAAATTATGTAATGCTAATAAACGGTTTTGTCTGTTATAAGCAGTTATGAGACATTAATATTTAATTTACGTTCCAGGGTGTTGGAATCTGCAACTCAGTTGTAATAAAGTTATCTGACAGTTATTCCGTGTTTTTAACTGTAATCAAATATGTAGTTCAAAGCAGTAGGGCTTAACAATTATTATGCAGACGCACACACGAGCGCGGACGACGGGGTTTAGTTTGTGCCAACACGTACGCGCGTCATGTAATTGCACGCATTCCCTTAGCTTAAAATATTCCAGTAATTAAGAATGTTCCCCTTTGATCCAACGTGGCGGGGCTTTACCCTTAGCTCGGATATGTATACATACAGTAATTACCACAGGCTATATTTGGTATTCCCAGTGGGGGAGGAGGTGTAATGAATGTATACGTTCGCGTGACTAAAGGAAAACGCAATGTAGAATAAATACACACGTTCGCGCGCGCGCGCGTGTGTGAAGTATTATGAAGATATTGCATAGGTTATCACGGCCGAAGTCATTGACAAAACAATTTATATCCGGCTGTTTGGCCGTGGTCAATTTCTATGTTCTCTTATTGTTTAAACGTTTTGGTTACCCATCGCAGGCGTTCTTCAGTTGAAAAAGTATATAGAATGTTCGATTAATGGATGTAGACCCAAAGGTATTTTTAACCAAAGTAAAAGCAAACTCCTACTGGAGGAAAATTGTTTTATTATGAAGACGTTTCCTCTTTTACTTGTGACATAGGAGGTATATTGAAAAATTAGCTTTTGATTGGCAGGTAAATGGAAATATAAATATGGACGAATATTTTGTTATCTACAAAAGTTACAACATATCTATATTACGAGGGTCAGTTGTAAAGTTCCCGGATCGACATGTGTAGCTTAGCGGTAAAACTAAAATATTTCGTCTGCTGCAAGATTTGTATTTTATTTAAAGTCCTGTTAATTTCTAAGTCTACCTATCAACTTAATCTTCGTTTAGAAGCTGCTTTAAATTGACGTGTCATGCGTGTTTTGAAAAAACGGACAAAATCAAACATCGTGGTGTGACTCTTTGGTAAAAAATGTTTTGGCGCCAAAGGAAATTCAGAAAGACATTGTAAATGTGTCAGGAGATGCTGGGACTTCAAAACCAACGATTTGTAAGTAGGCACTTGAGTTTAGACGTTTTCGTAAGAGCACTGAAAACGTAGTCGCACTAGACGCTAAAAAATGCAACAACTCCAAATGCGGCAGCCATCTTCCACAATGCTTTTTTCTTTAGTTAAAGGTTAATGTACCCGGTCATATGAGATGCCTATGACTTCACAAACGTCATCCACTTCTCAATCTGCGATCTTCCAACATCATATCACATTTTTTCAATACTATCATTTTTTTGCGCTTTTTAACGTCCACTGCTGGGATCGTCTTTAGTGTTTGCACGACCACATTTATACTAGAGCGTGCCCCACGTACCGTTTTTCTGAAGGTACAGCATCTCCTAACACATTTACAATTTCATTTTGTTTTTTCATTGGCGCTAAGACGTTTTTGACAGAGATTTCATCACAACACGATGTTTGATTTTGTGCATTTTAAAAACACGCGTGACAGGAAAATTTCAAACAGCTGGTAAAAAGTGAATAAATTGACAGTTACATATGAAAATTAAGAGGTGTTCACGAAAAATATACGTCTTGCAGCACACGAAATATTTTAGTTTGCCCACTGAGCTATAGATGTCGCTCCGCGAACTTTCCAGCTAACCCTCTTACATTTTCACATAATCACCCTCGCACAGGTAGTTATTACATGAGCACATCAGCTGTTGTAGTCCCTCGTTGGAAAAAGCTGCAGCGAAACTCCGGCCAGGATTTGGCGTTATTAATGAGATGCTTCTCACTTGTGTCAAAGCAATTGGGTAGCCAGACAGACCGTCATCTAAATAATATGACGGCATGCTTCTCCGAATTTCATTCGTCGGAGTACCAGTTTTGATACGGTCGCCTCTAGGAAACGAGTACGATCATCCGCTATTCGCACTGTAAACTTCCCTGAAGATCAAGCCTTTCGTAAACAAACCAGAGAGTTCTACTCCTTTACGTTTCTCATACACTTATAATAATGGTTAAATTCATCATCATCATCTGCAAGGATTAAATCAAGGATGGTTTGTTCCGGTCTCAAACAGTCAGAGTCTAAAGCTGGTCACCCCAGCACTTCCTCGGACGTCCCTCACCTCTCCGTCTCTTCAGCTTATAGTTCCATAATTGTTTAGGGATGCGGCAGTCATCTATTCGGCAAAGATGTTTCTGTTTGAGACAATTTAGTAATGCATATGTCCCCTGGATATGTTACTAACAAATCGCAGTGTGGGGCTGCCACCTTCAGGCTTAACGTCCTTCAGACAGCCCAATTTTCTGTCTGTGTGTTCTCCCATAAACTGGCTGTCTTACCAGACTACAGAGACCAGTTTTCCCTGTTGAGATATCTATAAAGATCTGATGGTTTCTCTTTGTCTCCCACATCCTACGTCGTTGACCATTCGAAGGTCATCCGTCTTTAGGAGCAATTTCCCACCACAAGGACAAGATGCTGCTCTAACCTCTACTTGACAATGACAAGTAGAAGAGGGACAGCTTACACCGGCTGTTACTTGGTCTCCAGAGCCGCGTTAGCCACCTGTAGGTGTTGCCCATCCCTACCACTTGGAGTTGCGGTTGGATATTTTCCTTTATCAAGGAGTGAGGCCATAAGGCATTACTCATCATCTCCAGTACTTTGGGGGACTTTATTATTATTATTATTATTTCCTTAAATTTTTAGTGACCGTCAATAAGGTGTTGGTCCGGGAAAATTTACAGTTTTGTGTTTGGCGTCAGCAACAATTGTCCTGAAGATGACAATAAATATTGTCGAAACGTCGACGCAAAATAGCTAAAATTTGTATTATTGACCTATCCTCACTAACCATCCACTAAAACATTCATTATTATTATTATTATTATTATTATTACTAATATTATTGTCATTAATACAACTTTTTGCAAGAATATATTTTATTTTGTAAATCACATACGTTTGAATACTAATCCAACTATTATCATCAGATATAAATTATTAAATTCAAACACTTAAGGAATTTATTAATTTATATCTGATAATGATAGTTTGATTACTATCAAAACATATGTCATTTACAAAATAAAATATATTTTTGCAAAACGTTGTATTACGAATATTAATAATAATATAAAATACATATACAAAGAAAAAATTGAGCATTTATAAATAATAATAAATATAACTTTTTTTACAATAAAATATATTTTGTACTTTTTTAATACAACACTGTTTCGATTCTATAACCTACCATCATCAGAAATATAAATATAAATATAAATGTCTGATAATTATGGTACGTCATACTATCGAAACAGTGTAATATAAAAAATTATATATTCTTGTATGAAACGTTTTATTTATTAATACTAATAATTATTATGTATTTAGTTGAAGGTAGCCATTTATTCAATGATAGTGAATTTTTGTTATTTTTATTTTGATTTTTTTGTTTCACTCACTTTGTATTTTAATATTTGTTTGGATAATTTCTGAATTGACACGTGTTTAGTGTTTTACCAATGTTCCTGTTAGTACAGATATATGACACTAGAACCATCTTTTCCACATTTTGTAAAGGGTAAGTGGACGTTTTCTGAATTTGATATGTTATATCATTATCAATTATTTCTCATTTACAAACAGAATTATTACTGTTGCACACCACTATAGAAAAATTATTCCGATTAACGCTTTCAAGCTTTACAGTTTATCGTCAAATCGGAAATCATTTCCGATCTGACGGTGATCTGTGAAGCTTGAAAGCGCTAATCGATATACGTTTTCTATAGTGGTGTGCAACAGTGATAATTCTGTTTGTGATTATAACCACTAACACAAATTTTTTAATTATATTTCTCAATTCATTAGTTAAATTTTAATTTAACTAATGAGACCATAAAGCTTTACTCGTCATCTCCAGTACTATGGGGGACTGGTTAAATTCATAATAGCGTTATTAAAACCCAACAGCCTGGGTAATAATCGCAACTAATCCCACAATGGGCAATGTAACTTGTACTTGTAGTAGTCTACGTGCGGTTTCGCAGAACGTACAGAATGACCGAAACGGTTTTTCTGACGCCGGCTAATAATTGAGTTTACAGCGGCGGGAGAAGGCAGTAACAGGTTTTCGGATAACTTAGTTTGAAACCGCGTTACGGCTCACCGCAAGCCTCGCGCACCTGCGCTACATTCTGCGTTGTGTTTAACGCTCACACGCGCGCGTGCACTTCGTACCGAATGCCTCTTTACCGCACAGAAAAAGTATCGTCATAGTGATTTAAACGCAAACAAATTAATGTTGTGTTCCGAAGGACGCGGAACTAACTGAAAAATTCGATTTATTTGTTTTCATCCACCTGGAAAAATTGGGATTACTTCAGTCAGTGCCCTCCATATTCTGTTTTCTACAGGGAGTTAGATCACTTTTAATCCTTTCTTTATGTTATGTGTATTCAGTCAGTCAGCCGTGGCTCTATAACCCTTGGTGGGTCTTGTCTTGCTCCAAGAGTCGATTCCATTCCTCCCTATTGCGTGCCCTGGTTTTCCAGTTTCTTATGTTCAGTTTTGTGAGGTCCTCCTCTATCTGGTCTTTGAATCTACTTTGGGGTCTTCCCCTTTTTCTACTACCCGTTGGCTTCTGGTAGAAAATATGTTTTGTAAGCTGTCCTTCCTTTATTCCTTCTATGTGTCCGACCCACCTTAGCCTGTATATTTTTATTATCCTGACAATGTCCGGCACTTTGTAAAGACGGTATAGTCCATAATTATAGCGCCTGCGCCACATTCAATTTTATTGTACTCTTCTGAATATTGTTCTTAAAATCCATCTTTTACCTAGAAGTCTCTTGCTATTTTTTGTCATTGTTCAGGTTTCTGAAGCATATGTCAGCATTGGACTGTTAAGTGTTTTGTAAATTTTGCATTTCGTGCTTCTTGAGATGAAGCTAGATGTCAGATGCTTTTTTAATCCATAATATGTTTTATTTATGAGACATATTCTTCTTATTTCAATGTTGGTGTTGTTGGTGGCGTTCATCTGGGAGCAGAGATATGTGAACTCTTTTACTGCCTCTATATTTTGTGTGTCTATTTCAAGGTTTTGAAGGGTTGGGTATAATGGTAGTCTGTTGGCAGCATACGTATATTTTATATGTACAGTATATATATATTTTTATATACATTTATGTTATGTGTAGTAGCTTATACAAATATTTTTATTATTGATTTGGGTTTAGACTATTTACTACGCATTTTTTGCTTCTTTCCTTCTTAAGTCTACTATAACTTGTTAATTCTCTTTCAACGTGAACCTCCTCACTTCTGCATATTTCTCACTAATCTAATTAGACAGAGCAAAAACAGCTCTGCAAAGAAGGCATCTTTATTACACGCTCTGCTGACGTTAAGAACCACCGCACAAAGTCAACAACAGAAACTAAGATGTAATTAATTTGTTTGTGGATTAACTCTCATACAGTTGTTTTGAAGAATTAAAAGGACTTGAAGTACTTAAACTGGTGCTGCTGCTACTGTGTGCATTCCGTCTACTCTGATAGCAGTTATTGCTCTCCTGCACTGAATTCAGTAAATGTTAAAGGATGTCAGAATTACAGTCATTGTTCCGGCGCAAAACGCATAAGTCTGTGTTGTTACGTAAACAGCGATGTATAGTGGATGGAATTGCCATAACACCGGAGAGTAAAACAGTGACAGGATTAATTTAACAGCCAAGTGTTACAATTTACAATTTCACAAAGTTCATGGTACGCCTTTCATCATCACGAACGCCTCAACCCGTATAACAGAACGTTCCTGGGATTATTACTGGTCAAATAATAAGTGGTTAAATGACAACGTTTGCAACACTAACTTTAGGATGTAGAACAGCTTATATTGGCAATCTATATTCTTGTTCTTGTTCTTGTTCTTGTTCTTGTTCCTGTTCCTGTTCCTGTTCCTTCTCCTTCTCCTGCTCCTTCTCCTGTTCCTGTTACTGTTACTGTTACTGTTCGTGTTCGTTTTCCGGTTCCCGTTTCCGTCCTTGTCCTTTCCTTTCTTCTTCTTCTTCTTCTTCTTCTTCTTCTTCTTCTTCTTCTTCTTCTTCTTCTTCTTCTTCTTCTTGTTTTTGTCGCCGTCGCCGTCGCCGTCCTTCTTCTTCTACTAAATCCAGAATTTGGTGGGCTTGCAATGTTTTTTTTTCCGTAGATAATCATCTTAGTCACCACGTACATTTTTGGATTCATGTTCTCCTGCCTTGACTTTCAACTCCATCTACAGCCCTCGATCAGGGTTGTGAACAGTTTGGATGGCGTGGCAGATGACCAAACATGCTGCTTCTCCTTTCCACAACCTACACTGCCCAATTTAATTTACAGTAAGACCATGTTAAAAGTCTTGTCAAGGATTCGATTGGGAATCGCGTATTAGCGGGATAGCGTATTAGACGGTCAAATAACGCAGTTAAATGCAAAATTAAAGAATATTTATATTTTGTACAGATATATTATTATCATTTAAATATGTGTACAGGACTTAGCATAGAAAAAGAATATACATTATTCAGTAGTAGTACGTATTTTGCTTACCATTTCGTATTCATTTACGTTTTGCAAACAACTTCGTTGCAGTATCAAAGTATAGTCACTTACCTGTTAAGCCATAGGCTGAAGTTCCTCATTCTTAAAGTCCACATTTATCGTTGGCAAAACATTTTCTAGAAAAAAAGTATTTTACGTCCGTTTTTCATCATTTTATTGTCCATCTCATATAACTGTCGGAACAAGCAAATCACGTGGCAATAAAGAGACAAAAAAACTTCCTACGAACACGTTCTTCACCTGTGGTGTAGCAGAATTGTCTGGCTCGACGGGAAACCATTATAGTAATTTTATAGAACCATAACCACTTTCATCAACTAACACTGCTACGCGAATTATATGTGCACAGTTCTCCGACACGGAACACTAATGTTGTATGTAAAGATGTCTAAATATTTTTACTTTTGCTCAATGTGTTTACTTGTTTCAGTACAACACAAACTAGCTGCATTCAGAATATTGATACATAGGCTTAACAACATCCCACTAGATAAAAAAGACTACAAATACGAACTAAACGCGATAAAATATCTAACAGAATACAATAGAACAATAGTCAACAAACTCCTACACAAAACACAAAACAAACAACAGACAAAGACAGAAAACAACAAATTAATAACACTATCCACACCGGAAAAATAGCCCACATATTCAGAAAAGCAGGATACAGAATCGCATACAAGACTACAAACAAAACAGAATAAAAACTATCAAAACACACACACAAAGCACAAAACAAATTCGATCTACCTGGTGTTTACAAACTAAATTGATCAGATTGTAACAAATTCTACGTAGACCAGACAGGACGTAGCTTCAAACAAAGATGCACTGAACACACTAAAGCGCTACACTCCACTACTGAATCCACCTTTGCAAACCACCTCATTGAAGCAAACCACACATACAAAAACATCGAAAACAACATGGATATCATACATGCACACACAAAAAGCCAAAAACTAGACACACTAGAACAATTGGAAATATAAAATCACACAAAAGCACATAAAACGACATCCTAAACGAACAGATACAATTCAAATAACACGTATTATTCAAACATATATCACCCCACACACACACAAAATCGATCTTTCAAAAGTCGACGCCGTCGCCAAGATCAAGACGGACAGCGCTCCCAGTGGCACCCTCTGACGAATCTTATAATAAAGAAAAACTGGTTCAGGCTATAAGATAAAACTTTTAATTTTTTACCAATAAAAAACTTTGTGTTCCGAGTCGGAAGTGATTTAATTATATTTAGTTTACTTTTGCCTTAGTCAGCTTTTGATTGATGTAAATTTCATCAGAAGTGCCTGTGACAAAGCTCACAATAAGAGAAATGTGGCTATATAAATGTGGTACTATATAAAAAAATGTAAAACTTCCTTAATAATTAAAGACGGTACAAATTAAAATTGGCTACTTGACTGTAGTGATATCGATGTGGTGTATTATTGTTTATGGTGCGACTGAAAGGAATACCACTAACAATTTGTACGTAATCTGGTGTCTAAAGTAGAATACAAAACCCATAGGCAAAAATCAAAAAAAAATAGTGTAAAATTCCACACGAGTGCGCACTCAAGGGGGACCGATCGGACGCTGTCTGTTAGGAGCTACTGTGTAAACAGGTTTATTGCGGTATCGTAGAGCGGGTTTGATTTGTAGTTTAAATGATCGTTTAGCACTAAGTCACGACTGTGTATGTCATTGTACGCTTTGTATGTCTCGAATTCTTCCAAGGTGTTCATGTAAGCGCCTTTATTACAAACACATATGGGTTTCAAGTTGGAATTGAAGCTCGTATGTTTATGATTTTCATTTGTCAAGTGACGTGCGTAGTTAGATTTTATGTTGGATCGTGTGCGCACTCATGTAACGCGGATAAGTGTGGAATTGTTTTCAATATTTGCAATTTTAATATTTAACGACCTCACTTTGAGTGATTTTTTTATTTCTGAAGACGAAACATATGTTTCGAAACGCGTAAATCATTGAAACGCAATACGAAGTCACACGACGGCAGAAATACGGTAAATATTATATATATTTTGTCAATAAGTGACTTGGATACCTATTCAAACATGTTTTTCAACTAAAACTCCTGTCATAGTTAGTCAGTAAAAACTGCCTGAAACTCCCAAGTGCGTTAAATCTCTTATTAAGGAAAATCTGCCACAGTCAGACGAGATACTCGGTTAAATTGCATAACGTGATGGTGGTACCATGCGGCCTTTACGATATTGAGAGATAAGCTCTAACGCAAGAACCCGCAGCCCACTACAGGTAAGTGAGATGACGAGTCTATGATCTGCACTTGGAATACTCCTGTGAAACCGGGTAAGCGATGATGACGTAATGAACGCCGTAGGAATATATAACTGGCTCGAGCAGTACAGACAGGAATAGACGCACCGTGTCCAAAGGATGAATCATGACAGACAGCCTAAGCAAATAATCTCAGAGGCTTTCACGGCCGCAGTCAATGATGTTAAACTGTGATACCGGGCTGTTTGGCCGTGATCCAGTGCTAAAATCTCTAGCAAACGTTTAGGCCGTGCCATCGACGGCCGTCATCAGTGCAAATTAAGAGCTTGCGCTAACGTAAGGTGGCACACGTTACAGACCACAGCACTATATATTGATGCCATTACGGAAACGTTTTCTAGAGATTTTAGCACTAGCTTTTAGCCAAACAGCCTGGTATCACATTTTAACAATTAAGAAAATAAAGTTTAATATTGGCAGGGGAAATCGCAACATCGGAAGACAGAAGAAATGGTGACAGATCAATGTGTGCGCAACGGATCGTAAGATCCAAGACCTGAAGAAAAACAAGAAGTTGTATTTAACTGCGTTATTTTATCGTCTAATCCGCTGTCCCGCTAGTACGGGATTTCCAGTCGATTCCTTGACAAGACTTTTAACATGGTCTTACTGTAAATTAAATTAGGAGTAAAATAAAGAAAAATGTACGTGGTGACCAAGACGATTATCTACGGAAAGAAGAACATTCCAAGCCCATCAACTCTGCATTTAGAAGAAGAAGAAGAAGAAGAAGAAGAAGAAGAAGGAGAAGAAGAAGGAGGAGAAGGAGAAGGAGAAGGAGAAGGAGGAGGAGAAGAAGAAGAAGAAGAAGAAGAAGAAAAAGAAGAAGAAGAAGAAGAAGAAGAAGAAGAAGAAGAAGAAGAAGAAGAAGAAGAAGAAGAAGAAGAAGAAGAAGAAGAAGAAGAAGAAGAAGAAGAAGAAGAAGAAGAAGAGTTAAGAAAAGAAAAGAAAAGGAGAAGAAGAATTAAAAGAAAAAGAGGAGGAAGAAGAAGAAGAAGAAGAAGTAACATTTTTACTAATACTGTTATATTTTTTCCCAATAAGAAATACCAACTGGTATACGTACGACGGACAATCTAACTTGGATTTATCGCGCTCCAGTATTTAACCTTGCTGCTGCATTGGATACAACGTACTATACAGTTCTCCTGACGTCAGTTAATAATTGAGTTTTCAGCGGCGAGAAACGGCAATAACTGGTTTGTGGGTAACTCGGTTTGAAACCGCGATACGGCGCACCGCAGGTCCTACACACACCTGCGTTACGTTCTGCGTTACACACACACACACACACACACACACACACACACAGAGTCTACTCCCTACAGTCTACAGCAGTGACCGCAAGTCTGGTCCGTTTAAAATGTTTGGCACGTTTATGTACAACAAATCTGAACCAAATTCAAGTCTGTGCGCAATACAAATACAAGTGCTATGTTAGAACAACCTTTAACAATCTTTACATCTTCTTTTCTCAAAAACGTCACGTAATTTCTTCATCACTCATTGTTCGCGTTGTCGAAAATTCACCAAGAAATTGCCCGAAATTTTGTTCCGGGTTTGATATTTGTCTTTATTTTTTGTTTGTACTTACATGTCTCAATGGTTTACTTAAGGGCAGTGCGGATACAATTTAGTATAAATATTAATGTTCACTGGATCACAAATATCTCAAGTTTTTCTTACGTTGGGCTCCCAATACTTTTCTTACTTTTGAAGAGTAACTCCTTTAAAGTTTACAGCGTTTTTTTATTCGGACTAATATTACAATTCTTGTACTTTATCGTAGAAAAGTATTTTTTGAATAAGATACATTTTTTGTATTCAGGCGGAAATTAAAGTATTTTAAAATCCCTGTTTAAGGTTCAGGATCTAGCATTTGAAATCATAAATGTGTCATAAAATTAAGTGAAAACAGAACAATAATTGACAGCAGTGAAGTCACTAATTACAACTTTAATTCAGTCAGAAATAATAAAGACACTTTTATAGAACAATTCACGATAAATTTCGTCCTACAAACAATAGCAATATTATACAATTAAAGTACAACAAAAATAACACTAACAAAATTAACAATGTTGCACACCACTATAGAAAAATTATTCCGATTAGCGCTTTCAGATCATTTCCAATATGATGATGAGCTGTGAAGCTTGATTTTTAATCAAAATAATTTTTCTATACTATTGTGCAACATTGTTAATTCTGTCTGTAATATAACCACTAACACAACTTTATTCATTAAGAAAAATAAATAAATAACACAATATAGTCATAAGCTGTCTTCACATCATAACGAATTTAATCTTCCTATAACTTTGTTCCTCATATCTTTATATTTTCATATTTTCTGTACGTTCCTTTGTGACAATTAGACACTTCGAGTCATAAACTTTGTTCTTCATCTGGAAGGAGCAGTTATTAATTTTATTTTTAATACAAGCGATTCTTTGTTATTTCCTAAATACTTTCGTCTTCTAACAAAACAAAAACCGTGTATGGAAAAACTGTGTGCGTACCCCGTTTTGGGTGGCATGGGGGTACAAGTTGGTAACTCCTGATTACCATTTTCTGTCTAAGCATTACAACTTCCTATGCTCCCAAAAGGTACGTATAATAGAAATATTCTGGTACACATTTCTTTAATATATGAATTTCGTTACATGTGTGTAGGCAAATATACGGTTACGATGGTCTACTAAATGTCGTATTGTACACTGGAAAACAAAATAACAGACACCAATTAAGTCACTAATCACCAGATGTAATTACCACAATTAAACAGTTTGTAATCAACAGGATAGTCTCTTACAACAAATCAAATAAAAGTTGTTCACACGCAATAAAATGTAAACTAATATAAAACACAATTGTATTACATTTGTCCCTCACGATTATAAAACACGTAACACTTCGCCACAATAATTACTTTTCACTAATAACCAATTGAACGCGCAGAATATTCGCATTTGGGAGAGTCTAGCTAACGCGTTGAGAATCACTAACTCGCACATTACAGCCGGATTCCACTGGAACTTTCGAGAAACAGGTAGATTGTTTTGCAATGTCGTAACAATATACTAAATTTACTTCAGTTTTTAATTTTTGAGAATACAAAATACCGGTTTTTATTCATAACTCTTTTATAAGTGACCTAACCTAACCTAACCTAATCCAACCTCACCTAACCTAACCTAACCTAACCTAACCTAACCTAACCTAACCTAACCTAACCTAACCTAACCTAACCTAACCTAACCTAACCTAATCCAACCTCACCTAAAAATTAAAAACCTATAGATATTAAAATTAACCGCATTTTTTTGTAAAATTATAAAAATTTCTCATTTTACCGTAAAATATAAAACTATAAAATAATAACATGCGACTACAACTTAATTAATCTCATATAGGTTTATAGTTTTATATTTTACAGTAAAATGAGAATTTTTTATAATTTTACAAAAACAGCGGTTAATTTTAATAAATTCTTTTAATATTTATGTGAGTTTGGATTAGGTTAGTTTAGGTTATTTATAAGGGAGTTATGCACAAAAACTATACAGTATTTTATATACTCAAGAATTGAAAACTGAAATAAATTCAATACATATTTGCATGCACACAAGTAGCAAAATTCATGTAATAAAGAAATGCCTAACGCAATATATCTATCAGGCTACACCAACTTGTACCCCCAACCCACAAAAAAACGGGGTACGCACAGAGTTTTTCCAAACACGTTTTCTTTTGCTAGAAGATAAATGGGTTTAGGATGGGAAAAGAAAGAGAGGCAGGCCAAAGCTACGATGTATTGACGATAAGAGTGTAATTAACGTGTAATTTAGTGTTAAGTTATGCCCTTTTGGAGAAGTGGTATTTCTGCAGTACCACTTGACTTTTGCAGACACAATTTTGTCCTAAATTAAAATTCTGTCAATATAATGTAAAAAAAATAGTAATAACAATGCGTACTACAAATTTTGTAACTTTCCACCAGTTATAAACTATTTCGTAAGACAACATCTAAACACAAAGTAAACTGAAAGACGACAACAAACAAAGAAGCGAAACATCACGCATTGCCCAATTCATTTATCGTTCACAACAATCAATCCAGTTTTCCCGAATAACAAAATTATATACTGAATATTATAAAAAACATTAGTCAAGCCATAGTGGTAAAAAGGCAATGTAATCTTCCCAGTTGCAATAATTATAATATGTACAAAATATGGTGTATCCACTATGCCACCTTTCTTCAAAGGGTTAATCGAAATAGTGAACTATGCCTTAGATTTTTCTACAAGGTATGCGCGTACTAGCAGCTAATCCCTATTGTTTAACTAAATTAATGCTTCTCTTTACGTATACAAAAGACAGATAAATATAAAATAAGTATATGGTACGCTTATACTTAAAATGAATCAAAGATGCCAACAATAAATATTTCGGTGGTATTGGAGGTTGCAATAATCCACTATCACTTCTTGCTTATATTTTAAAGCTAAAGTAAAAGAAACTGAATTTATCTTGTGTTCTGTTACTACAAATAGTAAACAAATCCTGTTATCAGACCTAAGTTACTTGTAGCTGTATGTTGTCTATAAAGTTAAAATCTATATTTCTAAAGAATTTTGTTTCTGTAATGAATATGTGGTACTATAATTCTTATTTCTTGTCTAGAAAATGATACACAAAATTTAACAATTTAGTATGCCCAGCAGTTTGAAAGCAACGTAACCTACTTGAAATAATTATCAGCATCCCTGGTGCTAGAAACCTTTGCCGAGTATTCGTATCCTCCAAAAGACTTCCCCACAGTTCTCAATATGACTGGATGATTCTCTATCCCTTAAATCCAAATATTTAAACTTCATCGCTCACTTCGTCAATAGATCGCAGCTTTTTCCTGCCTCTCTTTGTTTTTCCATCCATACGCACTGTCGAGACCATCCTCGCTTTTCCAGATATACGGATTCCGATATATGCAAACTGCCCTCGGACCTAATTAGTTCGGATCACCAAGTAGCTACTGTAATAGCATTAAGCATTTTGGTCTCCTCTACCCCTCTGTGAATATATTAGAATTTAATTTACTCAATCGCGCGCTCTCACACGCCTATACAACCGCTTGCAGCATAGTTAGTAATCGCATGAATTATGTTTCACAGCGTCCGCGAGTTACTACTTGATTACAGCGACCCAGATGCTATGTTATCGGAGCAGTCAGATATGTTTGTTGTAAACTTTATTAATGAAGTTGAAATAAACTCAGTTTTATATGCATAAACAACACCGTTATATCGAAGTTATCAGAAGTTGCAACTACTATCGTTAGAAGTGGGAAAAGTTTGAATAAATCTGTTATGAAATTATTATATCAAATATGTATAAAGTGGTCAACCATACACACTAAGCAAACTAGTTAAATTAATTTTAGTTGTTTTTTAAAGTATTAAATTTGTATTATTTGAGAATAAGTTGCATAAGTTCAACCTAATCTGCGGGACCATTAGGCGACCCCTTAAGTCAGCAAATAAAGGAATATGCCTAAAATTCTACAAGGTGATGGCTTCCCCCACATTTCTGTTTAGGTCTGAGAATTACAGGGTGTAATGTGAACATGACATTTACATGTATCAGAATGGTATCTATAATTTTCTAGTTTGTTCGGTATTTTGTTCTTGTAATGCTAATAGATCTGTGGCAGTACAATTAAACATAATTTTAAATAATAATAACAATTTCGTCATCATCATCATCATCATTTTCAAAGATTAAACCAAAGATGGTTTGTTCCCGTCTCAAATAGGCAAACATTAGAGCTGGTCAATCCAGCACTTCCTCGGACGTCCCACACCTCTCAGTCCCATCGGCTTATAATTCCATAGTTGTTTGGGGATGCCGCAGTCATCCATTCGGCAGAGATGTTCCCACCAATTCAGCCGATACTAGGCGATCATGTCGAGTATACTCAGAAAATTCAGTTCCTGCCGTATATCTGTGTTTCTTCTATGATCATGGAGAATATACCCTGCCACGTGCATGAGAAATCTTATTTCAGCCGCTTGGATGCGACTGGTCTGGCCTTTCGTTGAAGTCCAATTCTCAGACCCACAAAAAAGTGTGGGAAGAGCCATCACCTTGTAAAAATTTTAGGCGTGTTCCTTTACTTGCTGACTTAAGGGTTCGCCTAATGGTCCCGCACATAAGGTTGAACCTATGCAACTTATTGACAACGTCGTTGCTTGTATTATAAGACACACTGTAACCGCGGTATTCAAAATTGCAGGAGACAAATTTATTAATATTAATAAAATTTTCTTGCCGGCCAAGTGCAGTGGAACTATTGTGAACCAAAACACCACCATTGTTCACAATACACACAATTACATAGTCTTGTATTGAATGGCGTATAAAGCTTTGCTGACGTCAGTTAACAATTGAATTTTCAGCGGCAAGAGACGTCATAAACAGATTTGTGTGTAACTCAGTTTAGAACCGCGTTACCGCTTATCGCACGACCCGCACACCTGTGTGCTCTTTATTCTGCGTTTTATCTCACAGATTTTGTTTCAGATGCTTTACATTGTTATGAGACGTGAGAACTGAATCTCTTGCGGACACGATAAAACTTTACTAATACTTAAAACGTAGTTTACAATTGACGAGTATTTGGCCGAGACGGTGTACTCGGCCGAGTACTTAACCCAATGTAAACGCTAAGTACAGCACCGGGCCGTACGGTCTGACCAGTAAAATGGAAGAGCGAGTGAATAGAAACCGTTTCTAATTTCTTGGGCGAGTGGAAACCAACAAAACATGCAGAAGTGAATTCGTCGCTGATTGTCGAGTGCGTGTGAAAACTTAGTGTTTTCGTGCAACGTTTCATAACATTTTTCAAATTGTTTATTGAAAATCTGCACTTTTCAGTTCTCTAAGAACATATACTCCGTTTTCTTTGTGTTTACTTCAAGCCCCCATAGCTTATATTCCTCTATAGGTTTTCGTGTCATGTATTCCATGTCGTGATAGGAAAAATTTAATTTTAGAAAACAAACAAGAAAAATAAATTGCAGTAGCTATATATATCTAGAAACTACAGTTACACAAGATGGTAGTCTATATAAAACGATAAGAGAAAGAAATAACCTGGGAAGAAAATCAATAGCATTTCTGAACAACATATTGTGGGACCAACAAATATCAATACAAAATAAACATCGTATATAATCATGAAACCAATTACGTCATACGGGTGTAAAATACAGGTAATAACACAGAGAACAGAAAAGTTGTTGGAAGCTACTGAAATGGATTATTGGCGAGGAGCGGCAGGGAGGTCAAAACTGGAAAAAGTAAGAAACGTCAGAATCCGGGAGACAATGGCGGTACAGTACTCTATTGTTGACGACATAAAAACAAAACAGCTAAGATGGTTTGGGCATGTGCAGAGAATGCCGGATAATCAACTCCCCAAGCAATTTTGAGATGGACACCATACGGTCGTAGGCGAAGAGGAAGACGTAGGTTGAGTTGGAGAGAAGGCATCAACCGTGCAATGAGAGACCGGGAATTGGAAGAAGAATCTTGGTTAGATCGAGACCAATGGAGACTAGGAATCAGGAAACGTAGGATAACGTTACGAACCGATTAATATATATGTATAGTTCTGTAAGAAGTCCAACTGATGCTCCGTGTGTACACTCCCCCCCCCTTTATATCCATGTTCTAGACCACTAGACCATATCCGCCTCGTTTCCTTCGCTAACTCATTTTCCAACAGTTTTATTATCGTAGGACTAATAGGTTGGCGTAATTTTTTAAAATGTTCTCCATTCTTTTCAATTTATTACGTCCATCAATTATTTTGTTTACGTTCTTGATTATGGACTACCCCCTATCTGAGTGAACTGTCTCGCTCAAAATCTTGTATATGTGTAGACGCGTACTCGGTCACGACTGATGCTCGGTCGAGTAACATAGCGAGCGTATGGGCGGAATGATCGTCAGGTGTAAACTAAGCTTTAAGGATAGTATAAGGATGCAACTACGGTAAGGAAATAAATAGTGCTGCATCACTGAATGAGTACGTGATTCTAGGTTGGTGGCGCACGAGACGGTTCCAGTCGTTTGGAGGTCATTCTGCGCTGCAGACTTGTCTAACGTTCTGATTTGGTCCAGACGCTCCCCACCTTCCAGATGCTTACTCAACTACTCTGCCAGCATCCAGGACTTGAGTCTGCAGACTGACGAGCGTGAAGCCACTCGTGCAGCTTCGGCTACCTTCGTTCTCATCTATGCCCGTCTATATTCTGTTGTCAGATGTGAGTTAGGTAAACGTTTGGTTAAAGTTTTGTGTATTATTTTAGCACAATAATTTTATTAAGTTCACGGCTTCAAATACGTAAACTCAAGTGTAATTTTTCGTTTATTCAAGTGTCTATGTGTATTCGTGTAAAGTTTTATTCATGTATAACCTACCTATACATGTCCTGTAAGCATTTCGATGTTTCATTTTAAAGTTTTAATTGTCATTTTATTTTTAGTGTAACAGTTTTTATTAGGTACACGCGCTGTAAGTGTTCGATGTGAAGTTCGTGTAACATTTCAAAGTAGTCTTGTCAATTTAAGTGGGGTGGGACCTTAACTTTAGTTTTTACCAGCAGCTAATGTTCCTGCGTTCTGATTGATCATCGTTTTTGTTATCGTCTGCAACTGCAGAACGTTCATGTTCAGTTCTGTGTTTACGGAGAAAAAATACATTTAATATTAAAATGAATGTTGATTGTAAAGGTATAAAGGTAACTATAAAATTCTTGAAGATAAATAATAAACACAATTGAGAATTAATTCATATCATATCGTTTCTTACATTTATTACCCTGAATTGTATATTTTGTTTCAGCTTTTATCACTCCAGAAACAAAAATAATTGATTTTATTTGACACCAGATAAATACGAAACCAACCTGCGAAGTTAGTGCACAGGTAAAGAGGAGTTTTACCACAACTGATTACAGCAGTATATATCGAAACCAACATTGTGAGTACAACAAACTGAACCTAAAAACCGGCGAAACTGTATAAAATAAGTTTTTTTTAAATAAACGTATATTTCATATACTAATGCGACATGTAGTCAAAAGGTTCATATTTATCTGGGGAGCCACTGAAATTGTGTTTTAGATGTGACCACAATGTGTTTTAGATGGGAGCCACCAATTTAACTGTGACCACAATCAATATTCATTTTAATATTCAATTCATCCGTTATGCACACAGACAAAACCCAATTTGGATAAAAATACGTGGATTTCGTTATAGGTACATGTAAGTGTGGAGTGAACGGGTTCACGAGTGACTATACAATAGCGGCGGACGAACAGTAACGAAGTTGCCCGAGTGGCTTCACGCTCGTCAGTCTGCAGACTCAAGTGCATCCAGGCTCGCTAGGTCGCTACATTGCGAGGCGGGTGACGTAAATGTTGTTACGACGGTCTACTGATCGTCGTATGGTACAGTGGAAAACAAAATACAAGACACCAATGAAGTCAGTACAAACAAGCTTTAATTATCACAATTAATAAATCGTAATAAACAAGTTGTTCAATACTTGTGAAACAATTCAAATTAAATTTGTCCACACGCAATAATCATGTCAACCAACAGAGTCCGAAAAATAACCACTTTTCACTAAAAACGACTTGAAACGCACTGAGTAATCGCCCGAAGTAAACTGAACTGACCGTCGCTGGATGCTTATATTTATACCCCGCTGAGATGCCAGAATAATCTGTGACTTTGGATGACGTGTTAAACAAACAGGCGATCTAGAATCCACTAGAAAATCTCCTTGAACACAATGCGCTGACCAGAACGGTCTAGAATACAATCGATTATTGATGCGTGATAAGTGTCACGTAAATGTCTTTCATCTCAAAGTAGCAGCAATATGTACGCACACACACATTACAGCTGGGCTCTGCTGGGATAGCCTCGATTGTTGACGCGTGATAAGTGTCACGTAATTGTCTTTCATCTCAAAGTAGCAGCAATATGTACGCGCACATACGTTACAGCTGGGCTCTTCTGGCATAGCTGAGATACTTGTAGAACGTTCCGTATTACGTAACAGATTTCGATGCGGCTCAGGCAGTTACACTTGGCGATTTTGTCAATGCTGTTCACAATGATTAATGCTCGATTTAATTAGAAGTGAATATTGTTGTATTTCGTGTAAAACTGTAGTAAAATGACATTTATTGTTATGAAAATTTAATTAGAAATTTTGTGTAAGAGTGATTTTTTGACAAGAGTGCCACTGTTTGTGTCTAATTGAAATTTATAACTAGCAACTTTAGTGGCTTGTCAGTTATTCTGTTTCCACTGAAGAACACGACAATCGGCTAGACCGTCGTAATAGTATGGTCCATAAATTACTGGAAGAAAGCAAACTTCCTGGTTAAATATTTGTAAGAGTGGTGCAAATGCAGCTCCACCGACTTGTTAGAGTTGCTAGTCTAAAATTCGCGTTTATAGTTGATTCCCAAATTTTCAGAACAGATAGGAATTTGAAGAAGAGAACAAGTTTAACTTTCCTATGTAAACTGTGTTCTATATTAAATTTTATACAATTGACTTTGTTTCAGTTCTACTTACAGCATAAAAAACCACTTATTCTGCTTTAGCCTAATTCTTACAGGTTCAACTATTATAAGGTTTAGTTTTACACTTTCTAAGCGGAGGTAAATTCGGTGTAAAAGGGAAACGCTTGTAAAAGGGAAACTCTTAAAAGATACATTTTTAACTTCATTCTAAAATGGGTTAAGAATATATTCTTCTTCTTCTTCTTCTTCTTCTTCTTCTTCTTCTTCTTCTTCTTCTTCTTCTTCTTCTTCTTCTTCTTCTTCTTCTTCTTCTTCTTCTTCTTCTTCTTCTTCTTCTTCTTCTTCTTCCTCTTCTTCTTCCTCTTCCTCTTCCTCTTCCTCTTCCTCTTCCTCTTCCTCTTCCTCTTCCTCACCTCACGGAGCAGTCATTGTGCCTGTTTTGTCTTTACAGAGTATTTCTCCATCTCACTCTTGGTCCTCCTACATCTCTTGTACCAAAGGGTCTATATCGAAACGCAACCTTAGGTAGTCGTTCATCCTCCATTCTGTCCATATGACGTAACAAATAACTTTTCCCAGTCTATTTTTGCTTTTGAAAGTCATGGAATATTGTTACAAGTCGCTTGCCGTCCTTAAAAGAACATTTCATAAAATTTTTTTTTGTTAAAACCTAACAAATTCTCTTAAGTTATATTTTCTGTAGTTAAAGTCTTATATAAAAGTGAACATGTTGTCAGTAAAGTGGGACCAATTTCTTTTTAAAAGTTATTTTATATTTTTGTTCAACAGTTAAATTCAAAACAATTCCCTGTTATCAACATAATCATCTTCGTGGATTTAGTAGGTGTTTTTTGTTATGTATATTTCAACCTAGTTGTAGATGCATAATCTATTATATAAATTTAATAAATGAAAACTGTGTCAATAAACATTTGTACCTTTAAAGACACAAGTATAACAAACTATTTAAAATATTATGTTTTTGAAGTCTTCTTCCGGTATGGACTGCGTTAAAAATGTCTTGTATGATATCGTTTCGCTCATATTGGAATGAGAATTCTCAGGTTTCAAGTTACAACTCTTATTGTAAAACATAATGGACACCGGCCGCGGAAGCCTACGTGTGAACATAACTCAAATATTCCTTATTTTGGGGTAATAGCGTTTGCAACCGAGTTTCCAGACAAACTATTTTATACAAGTAGTTTATGTTTTACGTTTAATCCTACTTACAACAAATAAAACTTCTTCTACTGTATCCTAATTCTTACAGATTTGAATTATTATACGGTACCCTGAAGACAGTGTATAATCCTTAGTTTAATTGTGTCTTCTTATATAATCACGTTCTCTTTGCTCATTCGATATGCTAAGTATTACAATAAATTCTTTACGGTTGGTTCCACTATTGTTGACTTTTCTCGTTTACATATGTGAGTTATTGTTTATCGTAAGTGAGTAAATCCTTTTACACTTTCTAAGCGGTTGTAAATTCGGAGTTGACACGCTTTTATTTATAAAAGAGAAACTGTTAATAGATGTGTTTTTAACTTCATTCTAAAATAGGTCAAGTATAATTTTCCAACAGGTAAGTTCAAAACAAATCCCTGCTATCAATATAATTATTTTCGTGGATGCAGTAGCTTTTTCTGTTATGGATATTTTAAACTAGCCTTAGATGCATAATGTATTATATAAATTTAACAAATGAAAAGTATGTCATTAAATATTTATACCTTTAAAGACAAATATATACATATATATATATATAACTAATTAAAATATTTCTTATTTTGGGGTAATACCGTTTGCAACCGAGCTATTATATCTATTGTATTGCGGGTAATACCGCAATATATAATATCTATTATATAGATATTTAATATATCTATATATTAAACGGGTAATACCGTTTCCAATCTCTATTATATTGTAACGAAAACCCTGTCGAACAACCGAGCGCGTCCCTCCAACCGTCCCCTCGCTTAGTGAGGCAGGTGTTGTAAGACCGCGTATATGTATGTTCCAGATGCATCAAGAGCACACTTGGAACACTCATTAGCGTCTGCAATTAAGTTGAGGATGGAAAAATTATTGAAGGCGTGTTCGACCTATATCAGCCGGCTTGTCAGTCAGTTAGAGAGGACGATTTCCTTAGCGCGGACCGAGTGTTTGTAGAAGTATTGGACTGAAGTGTTGGCGTGTTATAATTAGTGCGGAAGTCTTTATAGTTGCTACATTATTATTGCGTGTAAACAAATTTTACTTTAATTGTTGTAAGAGACTATCTTGTTGATTACAAATTATTAATTGTGATAATTACAACTGGTTATTTGTGACTTAATCGGTGTATTATATTTTGTTTTCCTCCGTATTATACGACGATCGGTGAGACAAATTTAACAAATAAAAACTATGTCATTAAACATTTATACATTTAAAGCCACAAGTATAAAAAGAAAGAATTAAATTATTCCTTATTTTGGGGCAATACAGTTTGCAACCGAGTTTCCAGACAATCTGCTCTAAGCCAGCCACAATAGCAAGTACAGTGCGAAGCTGAAATGTATTCTTTAATTTCATGGCCGTCGGTTTCCAAGACAATAAGTTATTGCGGCGTTGTATAAGTTAGTGGTTAAAGAAAGTAGAATGGTAAATTAATGCGCAACTGAGCAGTGAATTCATTACTTTTTATGTCTTATTTTAGAATGAAGAGAAATTCCACAAAGCATTAGTATTAGGAATCTCTCCTGTAGTTTAAAACTATTTCACTTAGCAATTAGTTTGTCGTTTTAAATAAGAATTCGTTTTGATTGTTTGCTTTTTATGTAGGAATGGAGAAAGTTTACAAACACTTGCATGTTTAAAGAACAAATTAAGTGTTCTTTAAAACGTACAAAGAATATCAACATCTTATTGAAAGCGTTTATTAGAATACATGTACTATGTATTTGTTTGTATTTATTTGTATTTGTATTTATTTGTTCATACATGTATTATGAACAAATGATATGTTGCCCCTGGAACACTTAGCAATTTTGAATACCTGACCTACCGAGTGTCTCACAATACAAGCAACGACGTTGTCAATAATTTGCATAGGTTCAACCTTATGTGCGGGACAATTTATCGAACTATTAAATCAGCAAGTAAAGCAACACGCCTGAAATTTAACAGGGTGAATTGGAATTATGAGTCACAAGGTATAATTATGAGTATTACAAAAAAAATCCACATTCTTTATGGGTCTGAGAATTAGACTCAACGTAGTGACACTTTTCGTAGAACCGATCCCGTACGGACATAAATTGTTATAGACGGTACTGTCCTGGAACAAGTTAGCAATTTTGAATACCTGGGCTACAGTGTGTCTTATAATGCGTGCAACGACGTTGTGAATAAGTTGCATAAGTTCAACCTTATGTGCGGGAGCATTAGGCGAACGCTTAAGTCGGCAAGTAAAGGAACGCGCCTAAAGTTCTACTAGGTGGGGTGGCTCTTCCCACACTTCTTTAAGGGTCTGAGAATTGGACTTTAACGAAAGGCCAGGCCTGTCGCATCCAAGCGGCTGAAATGAGATTTCTCAGACACGTTGCAGGGTATACTCTCCATGATCATAGAAGAAACACAGATATACGGCAGGAACTGAATATTATGAGTATACTCGACAGGATCGCCCAGTATCGGCTGAATTGGTGGGAACATCTTTGCAGAACGGATGACTGCCGCATCCCTAAACAACTATAGAACTATAAGTCGAGTGAACGAAGAGGTGTGGGCCGTCGGAGGAAGCGCTGGAGTGACCGCTCTAATCTGTGCCTGTTTGTGACAGGCACAAATTATCCTTGGTTTAATCCTTCATGTTGATGATGATGATATTTTGCCATATGTCAGGTTCTAAACACAACCGGAGACTCCATTGATATTGTTACGCTGAGGGAGGATGATAACAGTTTTGACTACATGACAATTTACAGGCGTTGTGTGAGCTGCAGGATTACGTAGTGTTTCTCGTGTTTTCGACCTTTCCAGACGCGCCTTTCAGACTGTGGTCAATTATTCTACCAGCGCTCCAGATCAATATTGTCACGTATAACCATAAGTAGGCTGAGTATAACAGCTGTGTGTTTGAATTGGCCGGCTCGTCTGTTTGCATTTTGTCGAGAAACGGAATAACGTGTTCTTGGATTTACAGAGATGTTGTGAAACTTCATTTTCAAAACTGAATATGAAAATGAAGAAGTATTTTATAATATAATTAAGAAGTAAAAGGTAGTGGGTAGATAGAGAACGTTAAGGAAGAAAGTTTATAGCAAACATGGAATCTTTTTGAAATAAGGGTGTGTGACCGCGCCCATAGGCGGTGATAGGACGGGATGAAAAGGGTGTTTACCTACATTGTCGTTTGCGTTGAATTGCTGAAAGAAAGAAGGAAGGTTTTGACAATATATTGTATTCCAAAACTGTGCCGAAAAGGAACTTACAGTTAAATTATGAATGAGGGAGGTTTTAAAAGTTAGGTGTTGAAAAGAATGTACACACACACACACACACACACACACACAATGTACTAGAAATAAATGTAAAAGAACCGACACGGGATACTGAACTTGCTAGTTACTAAAAGCCAGAAAAGAGCGTTTAACTTAAATATTGTTTACAAAATTGTGTACGCTCTGTAAAACAAGTGAGTGTATAAAGACGTTTTCTAATCCCATTATTGTTATTCCGATCTGATGATGAGCTGTGTAGCTTGAAAACGGTAATCGGAATAACACTTCTATAGTGGTGTGCAACAGTGTTAATTCCGCTAGAGATGTTGTGGGTTCCCAAACTTTTGAGTCCGCGCCCCAGAGGAAAAGAATGTATGTCCGTTTTGAGAAATTTACAGGCAAATTTATTGCTATAGTTTTTAATTTTAATAACATCTTTGTTTTTAATAGTACGTTTATAGTTTTCATTATTACTAAAATTAAGATTTTAAATTGCTCCTTTATGTTAAAAAAAATCCGTGATAAGATCATAGTTTACCATATAAAACTAAGGTATGTAAAAAATAGGAACTCATCAAAATTCAACATTATTCACCTCCATAATTAGAGTTTCACTTGAAACATCTCGTTTTCCAGTTAGGGTAACTTATATGCAAGAAGTTGATGCGAGTAACATTTTTGTGCTTTAGGCTGGCACATACACACGGACACACTCGCACCACGCCTTCACTTCTTATTTCTTTCCCATTACTTTGTGTGTTTTGTATACTGGTTTCTTGTCATTCAAACATTGTTAGAAAATACTTACAGTAACAATTATGCCGAACAGAAATTATCACTGTTGCACACCACTTTAGAAAAATTATTCCGATTAGCGCTTTCAAGCTACTCAGCTCATCGTCAGATCGGAAATAATTTTTGCTATAGTGGTGTGCTGAGATGACGATGAGCTGAGAAGCTTGAAAGCGCTAATCGGAATAATTTTTCTATAGTGGTGTGCAACAGTGATAATTCTGGTTGTTATTATAACCACTAACACAACTTTCTTAATTAAAAATTATGCCGAAACTAATAAAAGTACGCGGTATAGCAAATAAAATTTTCATTTCTGAGTTAAGTATGAATCAGTCGTATTCGTTTTTATACAGGCTAGCCAACATAAGAAATAAGAAATATGATGTGTATTTGAATAAAGGAGTAGGCATTACATCTGAGTTAGCTTGTGTTTGCCATGTCTGCAATAAATTTAACTCCTCTCCTGTGTGAATTTTAATTTTTTTTTTTTTTATTTCGACTGTACAATGTTTCACATTTTTCGGAACCAAAGATTTCAGAAGTGATTGAATTCTCATCTTCCACTGCTGCTTACCAATCCAAAGATCCTCTTAAATTTCTCGTTCCCTCAATGTAGTCTGAATTTCTTCTATCCAGGTGATAGGCGGTCTACCTCTTTTCCTTCTTCCTAGCGGGATCCATTCCATAACTCTCCTTGGAAATCTTTCCTGTGCCATTCTTTTCGCGTGTCCGTACCATTGTAATTTTTTTGTTTGGATAAAGTCAAGAATTGAATGCGAGGTTAGGTTAGGTTATGTTAGGATAGGTTTAGTTATGTCTCGTTCATTCTGTCCTTAATGACTTCATTTCTAATTTTCTCACGTCTGGATACTGTTGCCGAACGTCTCCAAAAGTCCATCTCTGATGTTATTAACTTTGTTCTTGCGTGTTTATTAATGTCAAGACTTCTGACCCGTAAGTCATGATACTTCTAACAATGGTTTTAAATATTTTGATTTTAGTTTCTGATGTTATTTGCTTATTCCATAGGAGATTTAATTTTAATTATATGATTTAAAATATATTTTATTATTTAGTTTTTTCTCTCCAGAATTTTTCACCATTATAAAAAGTTACATTTCGGCAACGCAGTGGCAGTCCTAGCTGAAATTAAACTTATCTCTGGAAGAACGAACGAACAACTCATATGGAAGAACGAACGCAAACCGATAAAAGCTATAGGGGCGTTGTCAAGAACAAGCAATGATACGTGAAACGATAACAGTGCAAACAAATACTGGAGAACAGAGAGGAAGTTGAATGATTTTAACTTTACAAACTGAAATAACAATACCTCGAAGCACATTGTTACGTTAAATTGTCGCTACTGTCGAAGTTGTTAAACTAAAAACAGTGCGATGGTGAAGTGCAGTTTGCCAGACAGTTTAACTGAGTTGTTAACTTATAGATTTATTGCTGTTGTTCTGTCTGCCTGAGCATCACGCGTGATTTGTCACTCGTAGGTTTTGTAAAACTTACTAACAAATCTATTTCCAGTTCACCTAATTAAAAACTTCGTGATATAATTTAACGTAAAATGTGTAAATTTAGTTAGATTTTTTTTTGACGGATTAGTTTAAAAAAAAAACATTATTAAACATTATAAATCAACTATATGTTAAATATTTTTATTCAAGAGTCGTTTCCGTTCAGATCCGTCTTGGCTTTTTGTGAAGATTTTAACAATGTTTTAGTTTCAGTAGTAGAGGTTACTAGCTAAGTAGTTGGGTGGAGGGGTTGCCACCTTCAGGTATCATAACAGGTCTGTTTTCTGTTGAGGTTGTCTCCAAAGGTTCTGGTCTTAACGGGCTGGAAACTCGCCTTTTATCTTCTTCCGACAGTTACATAACGCACATCAATTGTACGCCATGCTTTCCAGGTACCATGCGGCTTTCGCCTTCGAGGACGTGGAAGTAGGCTTTGCTGGCAGAGCTGACTTGAATTCTCAAGTTCCGGCTGTTAATGGAAAAATCTCCAGTACCATTTTTCTACTTGAGCCAAATATACAAAGAACATAATTTTAGAATATCAACCTAGAAAACAAAAGTTATGGCCTTTAGAGGAAAGCATCAGCTACGTTCCAAGATAATTATAAACAATCAGGCTACATAATAAGTATCTCATTTCAGTTAAGACCTGTTTTAACTTATGGAAATGCATCTTGGTCGATGTCGAGAAATGGTGAATGAAGAATACAAACAAGTGAAATGAAGTTCTTCAGGAAAAGCAAATGTTGCACCCTTAGAGGTCAAATACGAAACGAAAATGTAAGAACTGAGCTAAATGTACATTCTATGGTCAGCAGAATAAGGGATGGACAAATAAAATTTAGGCAGCATATCGAAAGAATGGAAGATATGAGTCTATCTAAGCAAGTAATACGATACAGACCTCAGGAAAAACGTGATATAAGTAAACCAAGGAAGAGATGGCTTCCGTAATGGTAGAGGATAGAGTAGGCATATACCTGACGAGGAGAAGAAGAAGAAAGTGAAGATATTTTTATGCCAATACGAAATTAAAGCCATACTTGGCTCACTTGATATTTGTCACGTAAAGTTGAGTTGGCAGCTATAAGTAATTGTTTCGTTGCTAAATCTTCAAGAGTCACGTGGCACAGATTATCTGAGATATGCAAACATCGGAACAATTATTTACTAAATTACACTATCTATTATTTAAAATTTAGTTCAATTTTCTGAAAGTAATTTAATTTTAATGTTTGTTGTTAACGTATACGTCATATTTAACATACCTGCGGTATTTTGAAGAGTCGCAGAAGGTTGGCAACTTGTATGGATGTGACGCTGGACGCGGCGCCGACGACGCCTGATATCACTTTCCGCACCTGCGTCTTGTTACAGTGGTACTCTGCATCGTCGATGTTGCTGATCGATCCTGCAACAAAAATATTATCATGTTACATTTACGTCGACAAATTGATTCATTATACACACATCATTACTGAGAAGCTCATAAAAAATCCAGAAGCCCTGCAGGTAATGGGTAACACCTTAAAAATAATATAATATTAATTTTTCTTTAATAATTACCAAAGAAACAAAGTTAGAATTCTAGTATGTTAATGAACTGTAGAACCAGAATCTGGACCAGGTCAAACAAGTGCTCACGAGGATTTAGTGTCGAAACTATTATAAAAATTATTCTATGTTATACCAGCGTAACAATGGAACGCTGGAAGATAGTTTACATGTTTGTTTGGCGATGTTTGGTTGCATTGACATAAAGGAAACAATATAGCCAAGAGATATTGGTATGCTGCCTCAGCTACAGAACTAGCACACTATTTTTCAATTATCATAATCATAACCATTCCAAGGAGACGCCCTAGACCTGTTCCGGAACCCATCTGCTCCTCGGTTTACCGACATTTGTCTTCCCAGTAGAGTGATAACCCAAGGCACCCACAGGTAGACGGATATTAGGCGTGCGGTTACAGTGTTCACACCATCTCCTGTTGTGGTTTTCAATATGCTGGTGCAACGATACAATGATTAAATCGCATCTAATATCCTCGTTCCTTCTCCGTTCCAGGAGAGAACAACCTTCCGTCCATCTTAGAAATTTCATTTCGCCTGCCTGAATCCTCTGCACGTTTCTTTTACCAAGAGTCCATGTCTAACTAGCATACAAAATGTGGGGACAGTCACAGTTTTATAAGATTTTATTTGGGTATCCTCCCGTCTTTTATTTTTTAGGTCCCTATGAATCGTTCCACAGATGCGTCTAAATTTCGTTAGCATACTATTCCAATAAATATCACTTTCATATGAGATATTATAATCCAGTTAATTAAAATGACTAACCTAATCCAACATCTGATTGCTCACGACTATCTTAGTTCTTGTAGGATGTCTGTCCTTAAATGGCATCGTTTTAGGTTTTGTTGCAGAGATCTGTAGGCCATAGTCTTTTATGATGTTATTGAAGGTAAAAAGTATACCTTGTAACAGGTCTTTTCTCTATCATTACCTTGTCATCTGCATAAAGCAATGCATTCTCATAAATATTTCTCTGAAGTGATATTCCCGAGTCGACTTTAGCTGTCCATCGCCGAAATATGTCGTCCATGTAGTTAATAAAAAGTGTCGGTGAAATAGGGCACAAAATTTCATTTATTATTGCACGAAATTTCAATTTTAGATAATTTTTTAAATAAGTAAAATATTTCTTTAGTAAGAGAACAATTGTAGAACACACAATCATACGATAAACACTAAACACGTGAATCAGTGGGACGTTCTTTAACAAGCGAAATAATTCTAGTGGTTAGGATGTACAATCACTAGTAAAGTGCTATGTTGTTCTCACACATTTAAACAAATTAGACGTGCCAACGACGATGTCAGTAAAATAAAAAGTCAAGGAATTTAAACTTGGAGGTAAGAAAATATTTGTTGGAAGGTAAAAATTTGGTTGCAGCTTGCTATGTATGAAAGGTAATCGTAGACCGTAGAAGTGGGGAGGAACACACCGGCTCCTATCTATTAGTGAGTAATAAAACTACCTTAAATATAAAGTATTGAAAATAATGAGGTATTCTGAGAGATGTAAAGAAAGGAGTCTTCTTAAATTTTTCGAGAAGATCAACAACCTAAATAATTGGGCACCAATTAGGTATATTGCGGTGGATCTATTTTACCAAACTTACTCCACAGCAGAATGATTAAACACGAAAATAAAAGGAATGGTGCTTTAAAGGAAAGAGCAGAAACCGAAAAGCGAGGAGAAAGGGGTTAAAAAGGAGAGAAAGAAAGATAGAGAGAGAGAGAGAGAGAGAGAGAAGCCAGAAGACAGAGGGAGACAATGACACACAGACAGACTTGGCCAGATAGACAAGCAGGCAGATAAACAAATAGACAGAGACCCTCCTGTTTTGTAAAAACAAAGATATATGGTTTTGTATATTTAAACAGTAACCTTTATTTTCAATTGACGTAATTGATTTCAAATCCTCTAAACAATATACATATTGCATCAAAGTAAGTGAAAACAGATATTTCTAAATTTGGAATGTATATCTCATTGTTATCACTATACCGATATCTAGTGTCAAGCATGAAACCTTTCAATCAGTTTTCTTTTTGGGAAACTACGTACAGAGCGCCAAAAACACAAAGTTGGGAAAGATGCACAGCCAAAACTGTATATAACCATATTCAAACTAATTTGAGCTAAAAAATGTAGTTTATAAACATTTTTAGTTTTACTATGAATTCGTTTGTATCGCCGTATTGAAATATTGAAATATATACTCGGTTTAACTGAGATTATTAAGAAAACATATTTTAAAAACAAGAGTACTTATATATTAAGACAAGTATTAGACACATTTGTTTATAAACATTATTGTTTTAAAACTTAAATTTTATCGTTGCCTTAGTTGAGATTTCATAAACCCCTTTTCTTTCTCTGGTAAAACTGGATATCTAGCTTTTCTTCCATTTGAATTTCTACTGCCATATTCTTGTAGAATCTGTGGAGTAAGCTTTTTCTTCTATTCTATAATAATTAGACAAATGTTTTAACCAAACTTTTTTTTTAATTTTAGCTTTAAATATTTAGCAGAAATCGTAGGTGATACCGCTCGTGTTACTAGTTTATGCGACTCGGATTGAGTAAACACTTCGAGCTGGATGCTTAATTATTGTCTTTCTCTAAAATTCGCTAGCTTTGCTCTGTCTTAAGTGTTTAAGTTAGAATTGTTTTATGGATTCTCTAATGTTTTTAAAGCCACAGTACTGAAATATGCGCATCAAAAGGACAAATTGAAGGAACGATGGTAGAACTGAAACATATAAAATTACCTACTACAAAAATTGGTCTATAAAATTATACATATTACTATACAACAGATCAAAAGATGGATACAGTTGAAAGCTAATAAATTACTTATTTACTAGTGATAATAAATATACTGGCAGTGAAATGAAGAAATATTTTAATTTTATTGATATTACTAACAACATAATGATGAAATTAGAGAATTTATAAACTGTTGTTGTAATATTATTATGACTATTATTTGTAAGACTTTAGCCTTAATTATTAAGACGTACTTAACAGATTTTTTGTATATTTCTTTAAATATTAATTAGAAGAATAGATTCCTTCTGCGAGTATAATATTTGAAGTTTTATTAGTACAACATGAAAATATGACTTTCGTTTGACAGAGTAATGTGTGTCTTTAGATGTTACAAATTATTAATTTTTATTCAGTTATAATATAAATTAACATAACATACAAAAACAAATAGAAGTAAATCAAGGTGCAGTATATCACCTACTTTTCTTAACATTTATGTTGACAATCTGATAAGGAACTAGAAACATCCAATAAACCTTGTTATTAAGTAACCACGAGACAGATATGAATATATATATATGATATGAATGTTCTATTGTTTGCTGACAACATGTTTGTACTTTAAAATACAGAATTTGATTTGAGAAACTCTGTTTGTAAGCTTCATAAGATTTGCAAACAATAAAACACCAAAATCTTTACTATAAAAACAAAGGTAACGGTATTTCGAGGCAAGGAGCCAATAAAAACAAAAACAAAATTTTAGTGATCGAATTCTAGAACAGATGAGACGTTTTAATCATTTTGTAAATTATATGCGCTATGATAGGAATTATGATATTGGCGTTATGTTAAGCCAGTTCTAGACGGTCTGTGGGCTAATCAACTGAAATTTTGAAACAAGATACGTTGAGATATAAAATTAAAATTCTATAAAGTAATGGCAGTCCCATGGGTGTGAAGTATGGACAACAACCAACAAACAAGAGCGTTAAATACAGGCCTCAAAAATGAAGTTCTTAAGAGGAGTTAGAAGGTATTCTAGACTTTACCGTATAAAGAGTGACGCCATGAGAGAAGTTTCTAACTTGAGTGAAAAATTAAAAGATTAAAAACAACGGCGGAAAGAACGCTTATCCAAAAATATCAGAATCCAGATTGGTCAATCAAGTCTGGGAATCAAACAATTAGGACACAGGTGTGTGGTTAGGCCCAGGAAGAGATGGCGGGCGGATTTTTGAAGGCGGAACAGGCAGCACCTTGCTTATGCCGTGTTAAGATGATGATGATGATGATGATGATGATGATGATTTCATGTGCTTAAACAAACCGTGTTTAGATTACATCATTGGTTATTTTTAAAGTGTTACTCAAATTTAGTAACATAATATTTGTTAAGTTATTATTAAGTGTCTAATAATTGTTAAGTATATCTTCAACAATAGGGCCTCCACTTGCCTTACTCAACTTTTCTATCCGCACGCCTCCCATTATTTATCAATTAATCTTACAAGACTAATTGATAAAGAGTATTTTGTCGTTTCAATTAACTTGAATCTACTTTTTTTATACATAAATAAATTCTTGTTCATCTTCTAAAAATATACACTTGGCTAAATGCTCTACATATGTGTAGTACTAATGCAGGGAAATGTAACTTACTGACACGTTATGATAATAATTAAGAGCCGTTTTCCCGTTTCAAGTACATTAACCTATCCTTGAGCTACATTTCAAGAAGTTCCTATGCTACAGCAATAGATAAATACTACATCGTTTAGTGGGAAACATGTCCTTTGCCAGGCGTGGAAGAAAAGAACACACAAAACCACCACTGAGTCTTAAATAGTGTTCTTCATTACACGCCTTTGCAACGCAAAGGTAAGTACAGATGCAACGAGAATAATTTATTTCTTTCTGACTCGACTTGCACAGAACAGTTTTAATGAACGGAACGCAGTCTTAACTAATAGAAGCGACTCTTGTGAGCGTACGCCTTGTTTCACAGAAAGTAAAGCATTTTTAGAAAGCATCCTAGCGAACAGTGAATGGTTTCAAGGAGCATTAATTGTGGCGATCTGCCTGAGAACAAAAGTAAGTATACTTTTATGCTGTTTTTACATACAGCTGAACATCTTGAAAATAAATTTGACACTCTTGCAGAACATTACAAGGGCAATTTGTTTAATTACTCATTTTCTCACAGTAACTAAGACTTCGTTTATTATTTTTTAGTTATATAGGATATGTAATGTGTTTTAGAACTCATTAATGTGTTTTAAGTAATTCTAAGAAAATGTTTGGGCGAGTGAAGTTAATAAGGTGCATACAGAACGATAGGGATTTGGAGGAATTCATAAATGGCGAGGACATACGAGAGTCAGTTGAAAAGTTCACGGACCGACATCTACAGCTAAGTGGTAGAACTAAATTCTTACGCGTGCTGCAAGACCTTTACTTCGCGTGAACACTTGTGAATTTCTACATATATCTGTCAACTTATTTGCTTTTTGCCAGCCGTTTGAAAATTTCCTGTCACGCGTGTTATTAAAATGCACAAAATCAAACATCCTGTTGTGATGAATTATGTGTTAAAAACTTTTTAGCGCTAATGGAAAATCAAAACAAAATTGTAAGTGTGTTAGGAGATACTGCGCTTTCAGAAACAACGGTAAGTGAAGCACAATCGAGTTTATACGTGCTCATACAAGCACTGAAGAGTATCCCAGCAGTGGACGACCAAAAAGTGCAACAAAAATGGCATTATTGAAAAATAAATAATTGAGTGATGGAAGACCGCAGTTTGAGGAGTGGATGACGTTGCTGAAATCATAGGCATCTACGGGATTATAATTAACGTGTGCATCATACGTTAACTCAAGAACTTTGTGTGAAAAGCGTTGCGAAAGATGGCTGCCGCATCTGAGGTTGTTGCATTTTTGGGCGTCCAGTGCGACCATGTTTAAAATCAAGTGTTTACTTACACACCGTTGGTTTTGAAGTCGCAGCATCTCCTGACACATTTACAATTTCGTTATGATTTTCCGTTGGCGTTAAACAATATTTAACAAAGAATCATACCAAGAGTTTTTGATTTCGTCCGTTTCTCAAAACACGCATGAGACGTCAATTTTAAACAGCTTCTAGACAATAAATAAATTGATAGATACATTTGCAAATTAACAGGAGCTTACGTAAAATACAAATCTTGCAGCGCACGAAAAATGTTACTGCTACCGCTAAGCTACAGTTGCCGCTCCTCGAATTTTTCAACTGGCCCTTGTTTTGAGGCTCACCAAGTCTATGAGGATCGCCTGCTTGAGATATGTGGTGCGCATGGAGGACGACAGAATGCCCAAAGCGATTCTTAGAGGTACAATAGATGGGCAAAGAAATAAAAGAAGACCTAAAAGAATGTGGCTACAGGACGTAGATGATAATCTCAGGAGGATGGGTATAGGGGACCGGAGGTGGAGGCTAGAGGACCCAGGTGATTGAAGGCGACTAGTCTGGAAGGCTAAGGCTGTAGCGAGAGAGGAATGAAAGGAACGAACGAATGTATTTGTAAATAGCTGGTCTTCTCTACACTTCCCTATGCGCTGAAAATTGGGCTTTAACGAAATCCCAGGCTAGTAGTATTAAGGTCGGTGAAATGACATTTGTTAGGCACGTGGCACAAAATACTCTTCAAAGTGGCTGAAGAAATGTAGATATACGGCAGGAACTGAATATTATAAATATACACAAGAGGATTATCTAGATTCGGCTAAGATGTTTGGAACACTTTAACCGAACGTGTACTACCGCATTCCGTATTGAATTTTAAAGCAAAATGACGGTGAGAAAATATTGATTTTTCAGATGAGATGTGGCGTCACACATAGAACGTTGCGGTAAAAGACAAGGAAGAAGACAAGGCTTAAGTTTTTTAAAGCAATGGCACTGTTTGTTTTACTATATGAATGTGAAACTTAGGTTCGTACAAAGAAGATTAAAAACAAGATTCCAAATTTGTAAATGAAGTTTCTGAGAAGAACAAAGGGTTGCTCGAGCCAGGATCGTTTGTGCAATGAGAATATTAGAGAAGGGCTACAGGTATTCTCCATAAGTGATAAAATCCAGACATATCGCAGGGAATGGTTACAACATCTGGACAGAATGGAGGTTGCACGACTACCTAAGGTTTCGTTTCGATCTAGACCCTTTGGTACAAGAGATGTAGGAAGACCGAGAGTGAGATAGATGAGACAATATGTGAAGATGAAACACGCAAAGTGCCTAATTCATGAAGTGAAGAAGAAGAATGACGGTGAGAGGTGGTAGTTATCGAAAGAAGCGCTAGAGTGAACAGCTCAACTTTATCTGCTTGGGACAGAAGAAACCATTTTTCCTAGGCTTACACGGTCATTGTTGTTAAAATTCATTCCCGGGCTGCTTGGCCGTGGTCTATCGTTTTCAACAAAGACAGACTTTCCCATCGACTGCCATCATCAGTGTAAATTCGAGCTTCACTAACGTAAGGTGGTAAACGTTAGTGACCACAGTACTGATGATCGAATTTACACTGATGATGGCAGTCGATGGCATTGTCGAAACGTCTGTTTTTGTTGAAAACAATGGGTTACGGCGAAACGTACGGGGACTAACAAACCATTTTTCGTTTAATCCTTGTTGAAAATGACGATATTACTTGTCTTACAATTACAGAAAACCAAGTGGCACACAGAGATCAAAGTAAATAAAATTTAAGTGTATTAAAACCAGCCACTAGCAAAATGGTTGGCCGCTGTTAACAATAAAGCGGGGATTAAAAAGTTGGCATTGTCTGCGCGAACAGGGATTATTGGTTTTTGCATCAAAACGGAAGCAGAGATAAGTTCACTTCTCTCCTGCTGCTGGTTGATATACAATTGCTATCACGTCTCAAACTCACTCTTATATATATCGAAACACAAATATATTTTACACAGAAAAGATGGAACACACAAACCATTGTTTGAATTAAACGCAGTAACATTATACTCTCACAGTGAACGTTCCACATCGTATACCATGTTATATGATACTCGGTATTCATCCATCTTAGAACATATAAACACGTGACTCGCAAACTGTTCTCAACAGTACCTGTTTTACACGATTCACATTAAACAGTTTTTCATTGGTAAGTTTTCCTATCCCGTTTCTATTTCAGCATACATGAAATATGTATCAAAGACAATCTAAGGACACAATAATGTCAAACAACAAAGCTGCCGATAAAGTCGTCGTCGTTGTCGTGTGTATTTACAAACAATACTATTGTTACAATTGGTGAAAAGAGATACGCATAATACCGCCCGCCCGCATGTCTGCCACACAAATACTGACTCATTGTTACCAAAAATACGATTATATTATACGCTCAGTTGTTGTAAACTCGTGCAGATTCCCAATAGACAAACGTTTGTTCTTTGCTAGGTTTTGAACGTTTAACGTTGCAACTAGGACGATATCCATTTACTTTTATACAAGTTGTAAAGATTGTTTAATATCGTTGCGTGCCATGTATCAATGAATGTTAAATATCTCTTTGTCGTAATATTAAAATAGAGGATCTGAAAACACTAAGAGCAGGTAGAACCCATTAAATAACTTAACATCATTGGCGACTATTATACTGCAGGTCGCCAAAAGCTCATGCAAAATCATAAAAAATACTAACTTGTAAATAACAGTGTTATTAAATCTAAGCAACATTTTATTAATAATTTATCTATTTTGCATTTTGTGGCTGAAAGGTAAGTTATATACACTAAAACTCTGTTGGGGTGGGTTATGTAGAGAAATTTCAAAAAATTGATTAGAAAAGTGGTTAATACATTTATTGGTATTAAGAATAAATTTTGTAACAAAAAATTTATTAATTCTTCCCTTTAAAAACTGGAAAGAAACAAAACTCGTTTATCCTTTAACTTGACGTCTACCAAAATGCAATTTAACACTTTAATGTGGTCTAAACAACCAAACTTTAGTGTGGTTTAATTACACTAAACTCGTGGAGAAGTTAATAAAATAATTTTTTTTTAAATAAAGTGTGAAATTTAAGTGTCTAGGAGAGATAATTCAAGAGAATGGCTTGGAAAAATCTCCTATAGAAGTAAGGATTCATAGATAAAAAGGGCATATGGTATAACTAAAGATATTTACAATAAAAGTGCATATCTAAAAATTCGAAAATAAGGCTTTACAGTGCAGTAGTAAAGCCAGAATGCCTATATGCAAGTGAATGTCTAGCATTGAATTATAATTTAGACAAACTAGAAATATTGGAAAGACGAATTATTAGGAAAATATTACGCCCACGGAAAACTTCAGAAGGCTGGAAATTAGGAAGTAGTGATGAAATATATCAAAGTATAGAAAATATAACAGAAACAATGAGAAAAAGAAGACTATTATTTTTTTACATTTATATAGAATGGACGACAATAGGTTGACAAAGCAAATCTTCAGATATCTGTGGGGGAAGAAGAAGTAAAAATCAAGTTGGATTAAGGAAGTCCAATAGGATTTAGAAAAATTTACAGGAATTGCACAAATGCAATTCACAGGGAAGGGCATTGAAAATGCTTAAGTAAATCTAAAAAATATATATATTTATGTTCATTCACCAATCAATGAATTCATTCTTCATTCACCAATCAATGAATTTATTCTTCATTTACAAATGTACAGATAATAAGTTAAATGTAGTCGCATTCATAAGCGAAGTTTTATATGTGTACTACTTTATTGACAACAAAGAAGTAGTTTCAATGGAAACTCACCGGTTCCCATTTTCTATCACGCACCAGCGATCGGCCGCAAATGTGTGCCACGTCCTTATAAACATTTTCAATCTTAAAAAATAATATACATCGAGAAGAAGTAATTGGAATAGCAATCAAAAGGGTTAAGTTGCAATGTCCAAAATTACAATGAACATGTGTTGTAAAATTAGTTATAAGATAAGTATAAAAAAATACTTACAGGACTCTGCAATTCGCAGAAATATAAAAAATAGTGAATTTGACAAAGAGTGGGGGAACTGACGCCAAAGACAGTTTCTAACATGTCGATTTTGTATCACTGAAGGGTGTCGACCAAGACATGGGTATAAATAGGACACGCAAGCTTCAGTGGTTCTCTTTCTTGAATCATCCACGATGCAGCGGGAGCTTATGCCCGTCAGCACGGCATATTTATTAATATTTTTATAAACAGTTTAAATTGCCAGTTATGTACAAATACGTAACCAAGCTATAAGACAAACATTGTAATTAATAACAGCACTACTGAAGAAGTTCCATAGCGATACGACGCTGGACAAGAGAAGAAGTTCTATAGCGATACGACGCTGGACAAGAGGAGAGGACGAGAGAGTGAGAGACAGCCGACGCTGGACAAGAGGAGAAGAGAGACAGCCGACGCTGGAGGCGAGACGAAGATGAACACCGATGGAACAAAAATGATCGAGTATGATTGACGACAATAAGGTGATAGACAACTTATTCATATCTTAATCATACACAGTATACAAAGACAGTTAAAGACATTAATATTTTATTTAAAAATAAGAGTAAGATTTCTTGTATAGTAGAGTTAAAAATCATAGATGTTTAGAAATACGATTAACGTAACAAGAGCTCAAATTAATATGATATAAAATGATTACAAAGAATATAAATAAAAACAATTAGTATTTGAGAAAACAGTACTGAGAAGTAATAACTATTAATATTTTGAGTACGTACCATATATAGAAAAAAGATTTAAAAATTGATTTTGAAACATATTAATAGACTGAGTAGTCTAAAAATGAGATTTTTCTTTTATATACTATTTAGTAGCATAGAATGTTTAGTTAGTAAGGATGTATATATCTTAAGCCTTACGGCATTATAACAAATAATAACTAATGTTTTTTAAATCGAAGTCAGTGCCATGCGCACATATTTTTTTATCGTATCAAATAAATTTTAATTACTGTTTCAAGTTCCGTAGAGTTCTTATTCCAGATACACCTGACACCCAATTTAAATGTTATATGTTTAAAGAATTTGTCAATCTTGAACGTGAGACCGTTCACGCCTATTTATGTATATGTAACGTTGTTTAAATTTGGTGTCCAAGATCGAGGGACTCCACAAATTTAAATTAAATTAAATTTGCCAAATTGTCACGTTGCAATATATATATTGTAACTAGACCCTTTTTGTGGCTGGAATCTGTCCTTTCAAATCCCACTGTTTGGGCTAGCCACTTGGTCACCAGACCGCTGTATGCCGGTCGTTACAAAAGAATAAAATGTATACGGAAAATTCAATAAAAAATAGAATTTTCAAATAATAAAATAATTTTGTTTATGTTTATAGAGGTATGTATAAGAGATAAATCTGTTTTTTAAAAGGTTCTTGTAAAATTTTAATAACAGGTAGGTATTTATTGACCGTCGAGCACTTCTTGAAGATTTGCACCAAGTCTGGAGTTAAATAGATTAACTCCAGGTAATAATCGATTGGTGACTTTTCTGACTGGTCCAATATCTTGTTCAGATAGAATATATTCTTCGTATTTAAGTCCTTCGGCCTTATAAATACCCTTAAATTACCCTGTGAAATAAGTAACAGATACAAAATAATGGAAATATAAAGATTTATTGACAATTTTAAATAAATAATCGATATTTTATCGATGGAGAGCAATTATCGACTCTGTCTCAGGAATTATCGGTTATGTCATACAGAACAAAATTTTATGTTATATTATATTAATAGACAGGTTCTTTGAGCGATTGGAATTAATAGTCAGAGAAGGGTGACGAGAAAGTATAACATTAACAATTAAAAATATAAATACAATAATTACTATTCAATAGTATTTTAAATAAATCAGTATATAATATTAGAATAAATGTTTTGTCAAACCAATGAAGACTGATGTGACGTCAGTGACTGCGATGTAGTAAGCAAATTTCGTTTTCAAGATGGCCGCTACTCGGGTTGGTCTTGGCTATTGCATATGCGTCGAGTCAGAAAATTACTATAAAATTACCTTCATCTAGGTCTAAAATGTCCCCGCACTGGTGTAATATGTCTGTTAATCTATTTGGTGTATTCTGGTGAAGTGTTCTGTGTAAACTTGCGTTAGTTAGTTTATTTTCTATGTGTTCAACTTCTACGGTTAAGTTCTCAAGTTATTGGTTAGGATTTACAGAATAAATCAGTTGAAATATAGTGTTTTACTTGTTTCTATCACTCGTATTATATAGTTAAGTATTTGTTTTCACTATTGTTGTGAATGTATGAACAGCTTTAGCTTTAAAAAGTGTTTAAACCGCCTAACTCTCGTTTCACTGATTTCAATGGCTAAACGCTATTACCATCTTTCTCGATTTTAAAGAAACGTTTTTTTTACACAACTGTCCAGCTTGATATTCAACAAAAGACTAATTAACTTGGTCATAATTCTTGCCCAGTTAATCCTTGAAAAAGTATTGTTAACATTTTTCGACTTCCCATACATATGATAAAATATTACATTATGTATGGAATTTATCTATTTTATTACTCACTTTTATGAATTATTAACCTTATTATTGGTTTAATCATCTCATTCCCATTAAATTGATGTATTATAGTCCATATCTGTAGATATTTTGTGGAAATTAACAAATTTCTTTACTTTATGGAAATATAGGCTCAAAATTGGATTTCCGTCTTTATACAAAATCCCCTCCATTTAAATATTATTAATACTATTATAAAAAATTTAGTTAGTCATATTCCTCTTCCTTTCCTCAAATACATATAAATTACACCTTTGAACTGGTTTTTTGTATTAATCTGTAAATTTTACATTGCTCTTTAAAATTAATTAATTTATATATTTTGACAATTTACAAAATGTTAAGGTATATTTCCTTATTATCATTTTAATTCATAGGATCATTCCTAGTAGTGGTTAATTGTGTTATCTTATATAAATCTTGGTAGTTTACAAGATTTATAAGTGAATTATACTATTTTATATTGGTTCTCTGATTTCACCAAATGGCCTAGATTTTAGAATTTTATATTTCTTTCTTTCTCAAATAATTTAAACTTAATTCCTCCTCTGACTTTACATTATTACAAATATATGAAAATAACATGACTTATAACTTATTGTGTTGTGTAGTAGTTAATTAACACTACAGTTATTAAAATAAATAATTATGAACATGGTTTAGCAATCTGCACAATTGAACATATTGCAGATATGGTTTGAACATATATCTTTTAACTATTTTTGAGCTAACATAGCATACCTATTAGAACATTATTACTGGTATGTAGGTTATTATTTATCAAACATAATTCTCTTTAAAACACATAACATAAATCTTATTTTCTAATAAACCTTAAAAATACATTTATTTAACACATTGATTTTAGGACTGTGAAATAACAGTCTATTTAAACATGTTACACTTATTCATACTATATTAGTATCAGTCCTTTCTGGTTTAAACCATTATTATTGCGATCCCCTACATCAGTAAACATTAACTCCCATACTCTATTTATTATCATTTTTTTTTACAAATGTCTTGTAAATAAAGATTTACATTAAAATAATAAAATACTGGAAACCTTCCATTTTATTATTTTATTATGCTGTTTATTATTAGATTTTAAAGTTGTGATATAGCATACTACTAAGTTATAGTATCACCAACTTTAAGTTTATTGCTTTTTTTAAAAAACACACAAATTCACTTTCACTGTTGGTTCTGATATTCTGAGTCTTATTATCTCAGACCAGACCTTTAGTAATCATGGACCGTTAAGACTAGTTTATTTTCTTTATTACACAATAGCTTTAGTCGGTGCACTTCTTATAATGCTATACAGCACTTTAGTTTTCTCAATAATTACATTTTATAATATTTTGGGTATGTTATACTTTCTTTTGCATAGTTTTTGCGGGTTTGGGATTGATAGTAGTTTATATAATAATAGGTTTTATAACGGTGTTTCTTTCATACTATTTCTTCCTCTGCTCCTGTCTTCTTTCTTGTTCTTCTTCGTATCTTCCTTCTTGTATTCATTCTTGTCCCTCTTCTAGTCTTCATTCTTGTCCCTCGTCTAGTCTTCACTCTTCTGTTCTTCCTTCCTCATTCTTGGGTAAACCAAGGTACTTGGTGTTATCACGACTGAGGTTTAGTTTGGAGTATTTAATTTATTCACTGAACTGACTTTATTCTTCTATACAGGTTTCAGGGTATTGTTTTCTTCCTGTTCACAAACTTTACTCTTCCCTCTTCTTGTTTTTTTTTTGGGGTATATTGGTATTCACCACCCTTTAATTGAGTCTCTTTTTTCTTTGATATGGTCTTATATAACTGGTTTACTGCTCTGAACTTCCTGGGTAACTTACTGGTATTATACTATGATTTGATGAGTTGCTTCGATACTTTCTTTGGTTTTTAAAACAGTGGTTTTTATATATTATGTAGTGAGGATTTTTATCTTATTGTGGTTCATTCCTCTGATTTATTTAAATGTCATTCAATATTATTATAACATTTGTTGATGTAATTAAACTTTATGATTTCACATGACTTAAAATGTAGTGGATTTTCTGTCACGCTACAATATATATATATATATATATATATATATATATATATATATATATATGTATGTATGTACTCGTATATACATATGTATATGTATATTGTATATTGACAGCTGTCGTATACATACATAAGACCTGAACTGCCCCAATAGTGTACACAAATCAGGCTCAACACAAACTTACTATAAGACTGAATTTAGTGCACTGATGTATATACAACTGATGCTAGCAACTTTTAAGACACTTTTCTAAGACACTGATTTTAGATTATTATTAAAAATAACTCCAAAGAGTGAAAATCCACTGTATTTTGTTGATTGTGTGGTGCGTACTGTCTTGTGTGTGAACGCGTGAAGAAAATGTTTTCAGTCACTTGATTATGTTTTCAATTACCGTACTTCAAAACTAAGTGAGCCGTTCAAATATCTCGGCTGTGCAGTAAACAATGAATCTGAATATGACACAAGATAGAAGATAAGTAAATTTACAAGTATTTGTGGTATGATTCATAGAAATCTTAGAAATGAAACAAGACACAGCACAAGGATTAAATTTTATAAGACAGTTGCAATACCCACGTTGATTTATGCACTTGTGGCGTAGGTCATGACAAATACATTAAATTATACATTGCGAGATAGAACAAGGAATGAAGATGTAAGAGAAGAACTCAAAGTAAAGGACATATATGAAATGATTGCAACATACAGAAAACAATGGTGCGATCATCTCCAAAGGATGACAGATGTTCGATGGCCGAAAGCGGCAGTGAACTATAAACCATTGGTAGAAGAAACGTGGGTCGTCCGAGGATGAGATTGGTCCTGGAACAGGTTTATATAACCTAATCCAAGAAGAAGAAGAAGAAGAAGAAGAAGAAGAAGAAGAAGAAGAAGAAGAAGAAGAAGAAGAAGAAGAAGAAGAAGAAGAAGAAGAAGGAGGAGGAGGACAAGGAGAAGAAGAAGAAGAAGAAGAAGAAGAAGAAGAAGAAGAAGAAGAAAAAGAAGGACAAGGAGGAGGAGGAGGAGGAGGAGGAGGAGGAGGAGGAGGAGGAGGAGGAGGAGGAGGAGGAGGAGGAGTAGAAGAAGAAGAAGAAGAAGAAGAAGAAGAAGAAGAAGAAGAAGAAGAAGAAGAAGAAGAAGAAGATTACTTTAAAACAGGCCCTCCACATGTTTACACACAACACATACAGAAAGACATAGAGATATTTTCACTACTTTGAATATTCAAAATAGTAATTTGAAAACAGTGTTTTGATGATGGTAATAAGTTTTGTTGAAACGTCGACACAAGTTATGTCTAAATTGTGTCTTTTCTTATTGACCAGTCCTCGCTAAATTTTTAGAAATTATTGAATAACGGTCACTACTAATTTAAGGATTGTTACTGTAGTTTTGGGAATTGTATTATTAGAATGGCATTGTTGCTGCAATACGTTGTGAAGCATGATGAGGTTATGCATACATCCTTACGGATATGCGCAACTTTACAGCGTCTGTAAATACGTGAAGATTTTTGCCAAACGAAAGATACAGTGACTATCTTCTGTAATAACTTGCAATAGGTTGTGCAGTCTAATGATGATGGTGATGTTAATGATTGTGAATTTTTTATTGAATATTTTGTTTCAATAGAGCTAAGCATATTTCCAAAAATGTTTTAGATCTTCAATTATTTTTGAATAAATGTAATAAATATTTTCCTTTGTATAATTATAGTACTTTCTTTAACAAAAATATCTTTATATAAAATTCAAAAGAAAGAAGACTTTAATCATAGATTAAAATTTTTATCTCTAAGCGGAATAAAAACTTGGGACAAGTATAAAGAGTAATTGCAGTCGACGTTAATCCAATTGTGTTCTATTCATCAAAAGTTTCTATTGAAGTTTCAGAAAACTTTCAAAGAAGGTAAATTGAAGACGTTTAAACTTGAAAAAAATCCGTCATCTTACTAATTCCATTATCCGCGTCTTATTCGGTAGAATTAATTAGAAATGAAAAATGAATAATTAAAATTAAAAATTTTATGCTTTGCAAGGCGTAACAAATGTTAAGAAAGTCAAACTAAACCTGTGAGCACTTTGTACATAATAATATGTTTATCTGTATATACTTAAAGTATTAAACAATAGTCAGATATAGAAACCAAATATCACCACGAAGACTGTAGCACAAGATGAGTTGTCTTCTATTACAATTACTCTTAACCTGTTTCTGACCTGGACACGTTATTTCAGCTTCATGCGTACTCTAAGTTAATGAGAGAACTTACGCTTTTACGCCCGGTGTCAATAGAACGAAAAAGTGAGTGCAATTTTTCCAAGACAAAAATTTGGAACGATATTTTTGTGCAACAGATATAACATTGACTGGAAAGTTGAAATACCTGTTCCAATTCTACGATAATTGATAACTGAAAAGTCGAAATACTCGTTCCGATAACTCGCGGCATCGCGGTTCCGAGTCCCCTACGCAATTAACAGATAAACAAGTAAATAAGTATTACGAGTACAAGAGTACAAAGCCAAACTTTTTGGTGCTGAATACTTCATTCTGCGCATGTGCCAATTGCCATAGAAGTACGAAACGATGCAAAACAGCGAGGTCCGTCCAAAGAGACGAAACTGTTTTTAATAAAAGAAAAAAAGAACTCACGATGATGTTACGTTTATTCTCGTGAGTTATGCAGATATATAATACAGACTATAATAACAAATTATATATTATACTAGTCACCAAATTGGTAACTTTTGAAAAAGCGAATTATATTGTGTTAAACCTACAGAGTGGCTGATAGGCCATATAGTACTTTTTGTTAATGTCTTTTGGAGATGATTTTAACTTCACTGCACATCTCACGTAATTTTTTTGACATTATTTATTGTGCTATTACGTGCACTTTAAATTTCATTGCCTGAGATTCGTAACTGATTTGTCTAAACAAAATGGAATCAATAATTTAATATTAAATCTATGCCAGTTTTTTAATTTTAGTGAAAACTTAAATTATTATTTACAAAGGGAGATAGGACTATAAAGTCTCTTTTCTGGTATTTTCTTTTAAACAGTAACAGCTTATCAAAGTCACAGTGTAAAGTAACACTGTTAATACTTTCAGTTTCAATTTATTTCTTTTAACAACTTATATAATACAAGTATATGTGTAATACGTATATAATAACACGTATTTGTAAGTGTTATTTTTTTGGAACGGTTTTGTTTGTACCTGTTATTTTCAAATACTAGTTTAGCACACCTCTACACATGACGCTTCTTCAAACAGTGCCAGTGTCTATAGATAATAGGTTGACAATAAACTTTACATTAACTAATTATTCACTCTACCAGTAAACATTTTTTCTTTACTCCGAAACCTGTTGTTACGTTACAGTCGTAGTTTGTATTTTTTTTTCGAACATACTCCATCATTTACTGTTACCCGACTTGAGTATATAAATGTTTATATTTAACCAGAGAAGATATAAACTGAGTGCTTTGTGAAGTAGCAACATTAGCCCATTTGTAACAACATTCGTAGCAAAAGACGGAGAAAGAATTTGTTTGCCTTAAAGGTACGAACGGGAAGAGATTCGCCTGCGAGAAGAAGAAACTTTAAAGTTTACATTAGTTGTTGGAAACAACAATTACGAAACTTGGTCTCATTTTCTTTATCTATGAAATGCTGCGGGCAACGCTGTACGCTGTACGTTGTATTATTTAGCGTAAACCCAGTCGTCGCCGTTCTCTGTCGAGTACCCTTCACGAGCAACTCAACCGTTCACGTTTATGCTTTGTCAGATAGTTTGTGTTGGAGAAATGCTCTGAAATTTTTTGAAACAGGGTAAATACAGTCGTAGAGCAGAAAACGTAATATAAATACTGTATTTACTTTGCAACTGAAACAGACAATTAATTAAAACTAAAGTAGAGTTCCTATTTAAACATTGTTCAAATTTTCTAATTTAAAGATGCAAATTTATTTTAACAAGATAAGATGTTAGCATTATAGGCTGTATGCTCTAACAGACGAAAAACATCAGTATGGAGAACCGTACATGACTCCATGTTCTAATTAATTATAAAATAATTTTTAATATATACACTCAGAACGAAACTAAATATCTCATCATGCTTTAAGTAAAAACGCTGAGAAAGAAAATCAAAATACGAATTGTACATAGTTGTTAATATTTTATAAATAAAGAATTAATTTGATTAACTTATCTTTTATTCAAACAACGCGAAAGAAAGCGAATACCCCCCCCTATATTTTTAATCTGTAAATTTCTGAAAACGAAAAATTATTTTCTTTACGTATCCGTGGTTACGATATTTTGTTTGCTTGAAACGATATCAATTCCTAATATTTTATTGAATTTTTTAAGTTTTTGGTCGAGTAAATTTATAACATCAATACAAAATATTATTCCCTCCTCCTTCAACTACCCTTTTCAATTATAGATATTTTCTCCACCTTTCTACAGTGGATTAGTATGACTTTATTTATCAAAATAGTACTTTGCTCTTGTTAAAACGTAAAACGTTTCGAGTAAACCACGACTTCCCCTTAACCAATATTCACCAAAATCCACAGGTCTTGAGTCCTCTACAACTCGGGCAGATATGCAAAAATTAGTTGATTCTGTTTTATTTTGGGGTTACTTTTTGCCATATAAAATTTCTACACACAGACGCTTTTTAGAAAATGACTTTTCTTCATGTTTTGAGGGTACTACAATCAGGATTTGTCCTTATCTTGAACACGATTTTTTCGCGATCCCTATTCTTCCATTTCCTAACGGAGCAGGATAGTAATAAAAATTAGTAATTTTCTGTCAAGAACCGAAACTTCTATGTAAGAGAAATATGCTGCTGAGAGGACACGTGGGATTTTTATCTTAAAAATAGTGAAAGAAATTACCGTACGCTACAGAATGCAACATTCACAAGTTCCCACTGAATTTCTTAGAACCGACTACAGCCGTATTCGCAGAACGCTGATTGAAATTTCCAAGCCTGAATTGGTCTCAAATATTCATTTAACTTTCAACAATAATAACCTTAGTAATACACTCTTCACTCCGTAATACAACATTCTACGTAAGACAGATAATACCGAGAATTTCCATGCTCGCTAGTTTATGTCTGGCGATACCGCACAGCTCCTATGCTCATATACGTTGCATTATTTAGCAATAAACTTAGACGAGTGAAAAACTTAATCGTTTATATTTACATTTTTTGTAATTTTTAATAGAGAAATACCTGAAAATTTAAAAACGGGATGTGAAACCTTAAGTACTTTATTTGTTTTGTAAATAAAACTAATGGCATAGCTTAAACTTAAAATATATTATTTTTAAATTCTGTCTGAGGCTTTCACGACCGGGTTCATTGTTATAAGCACTTTGTGGGAAAATTTATAAAAAGAACTTACGAGTTGTGGCGAACAATAAGAATTTGCCTTTCTTCTGATTGCCGGGTGGTGACACATAACAACTTGGTGTAGACACCAAAAATTTGTAAATATGGGTGTCCTACTCAGAGCCACTAGCCTTAACCACAGTTCAGCGGTCACTGACTACAAAACCTTTGTCAGTGTTTTGCAGCCTTCCGCACTGAAGATGGCCGTCGAAGGCACGGCCGAAACGTTTGCATGAGACAACTTTGGACCACTACACACAACTTTGGACAACAACTTTGGACCTTACAGCCCGGCAGGACGAAGTTCTTATACTATTTTCAATTTACAACTTTACATTCCCCATTTTGATATAATTACATTTGTATTTGAAAAATTAAAATATTCTTGTTTGTTGAAGGGAGGGGGAGAAAAAGTATGTCAAGAAAAAAGAACATGGAAGTAATATTGTTACGACATTCGCATGGAGCGTCGTATTGTACAGGGGAGACAGAATAACTTACACTAGGTTAAACCGCTGATTACAAGATGAGTTTCAGTTAAAAATAAATAAAGTCAGTCATATACAATTTTTCCAAGGTAAAAATTCTTCAACACACAACGATATAACAAACAATGCATGTTATAGTATTAACAGATTTGCACTAAGTTATACACAATAATCACTTCTCACTAAACCGCAAGTGGCAAGAACTACATAACGCACGTTAATATCGCAGGTCCAAAACGGAACTGTCTGGTTCGGAACCGGTGCCTATTTTATACTTTGCCTATATGGTGTAATGATCTGGACTCCGGTTGAATAATGGACATGTTCCGGAAATGCGTGTCTGGAATAATCGAGAGCGGTGTGAAATCACAACGCGTGTTAAGCGTCCTATAGTCACGTTCGTTGCCTGTGGCCTCAACGTAGCAGTAGGCTATAACTGTAAATCATTCGCGTGTATTGTGATATATAAAACCTAAAATATAGCATTAAAGCCTTCATAAACAGTAACCACGATTATGTAATTTTGTGTAGTCACTAATTATACCGAGTGTTTCAAAAATAATTACCCAATTTTAAATAATTATATTTATGCCACCACGGACATTCCGTGAATGAATGGTGTGTTGCTCGAATGGGCGTGGCCTACAGATTTAGTCGCCGCTAGATGGCACTCCGCGCGTTAAAACCGACCATAAGCTCAGTCTGTTGCAAAATGTTGTCCACTCAATAAAAGGCGTTTTGCGTTCTGCAGTTTAGCAAGACTGAGTCCAGCGTGCTTTTCGTAAGCGTTTTGGGATTGATCCGCCTTTGCCAAAGTACAGTAGGGTGGAACGAAAATGGCCTTTTTTTAATTTTTTTTTTTTTTAGTTTTGTAATAGTGGGGAAAAACTTCCGCCTTTTAGGTTCAAAAAGAAGGAAAAAAAATTTGGTAGCTATACTACAACATCTTGAGGTGCCGCAAAGAGCTTAAAGTTTGTAAAAAAATTGAAAAATTATAAACTTTGATAAATTATTTTTTATGGTTTTCTCGTACATATAATGTTACAAAAGATAGTTGTAAATACATATATAAGCATTAGAATTGGAAAAAATTATTAATTACAAAATATAATAATAATAAAAAAATATTTTTTAATGTCAAAAAGTTTGTATTTTTGCTAATTTTGAAACTTTTGCGAACATTTTGGTTGTTACAAATGGTAGTAAATAAGGTTGAAATAAAAGCTCGTCAAATCAATTATATATTTTTTTTATTAGAGCACACGTAAAAAAATATCATAATACACTTTTAAAGACATTGAAATTTCATTTTTTATGATTTAAAAAACCCTTAATAATTACAAATATTACAGCTGCAAAATGTTTGTTTCTACTTCATTGACACATTAAACTGTTTTTTTTGTATCAAATTTTGGCATGTTCTCATGTGAGTCAATTTTTGCTCTTATAAATCCTTCTCTTGCGATTGAACCACAGACATTTTGAGCCGATTCGGTCACCAGTTTCACAGCTCTTTCCACTGTTTGCGTGTGACAAGGAAGCCGGGGAAAGTCGATAAGCGGGTCCACTTTACTATTTGGTTGAGCTTCAGATGTCTTCTGTATAAAGTCTTTGAGAGAGTCAATGGAAACATGTTTTACCAAGGGGGGTTCAGTTACGTCATTTTCAGCCCATGAGATCATGTCGATGTAATCCTTTGCGTCAAAGTTTATCTTTGGAACTTTAAACTTCCTGACTCCGCCTCTACTTTCTGTTCTTGCTTTTAAAACACGTCGTAAACCAAGTTCTCTTACATTTTTGCGCTCATCACATAGCATGGACAAAAGGAGATTTTCTCCAGCAGCAAAGTACCCATTTCTTTGAATAACCGGGTCTAGAACGTTCTTGAAATCATCAGAGAGATAGCGTGAATATGAGATAAGCTTAAACAGATGTTTGGAACCATAAGTACATGAAGGTCTTAACTTAATGTTAAACCACACAGGTGCATACACTTTCACAATGTACTCAGCCAGAGTCTTAAGGTTTTCAGTTGGATTTTCAGTTGCCACATACAATCTTAAGTATACGGTTTGCTAATGTAAGCCACCTGGAGTGAGCAAGTTTTCCAGGGTTTCTTAAAGATAAATCTAGTGAGCAATTTCCACTTGATACAGCGATACACATATCCAATAAATACTTCTGATCTGTACTTAAATCATTTATGTTTTCCAAAAGAGGAAGGTTATTTTCAATTGGCAAGAAAGTAACCACAGGAAGATTAGCACAGTTTTCCAGCTGCTGACCTATTTCGCCTTTAAACTCGTTGGGTCCCTATGTTTTACCATCTAAATGACAAAAAAGATGTCGCAAAGGTAGCTCATTTGCATGGAACAAACAAACTAACCATTGTAAAGGTCTTCCTATTTCATTTTCCATCAAAGAAATCACACCATTTATGTCCAGTGTTTACAACGGTTCCATCACACCCAATAGCAGTAAAGTTCAAAAGTTGTTCGTTGTGTTCTCTATCTTCAAGAAACACATAATACTGTCTGCTATGTCTTTTCCAGTGCCAGATTTAGGTGTTACGTGGCCTAAAAACTTTGAGTTTGGTTCCTCTATTAGTGAAACGTGCTCTTCTGAAATAACTTTTTTGTACAACTTAATTACTTTCTTTTCTTGATGCAATATGTTTTTATCAGTAGTTACACTATTGATGGAATGCAATAGTTAAACTGTTTTTATCTTTCTATTGATATTAAAACGCCTATTTGAAACTTTTTATTGCATAATCGAGACACGTAAAATCTTTGAAAAAGTTACAAAAATTGTGTTTTTATAAAACTTTACCGCTCTTGCGGCACCTCAAGACATAATCCAAAAAGTTAAAAAAAAATTGTATGTCTTTTTTGATATAAAAACTGCTTTTTTGACAGTATTTGAAATAAAAAAAAATGTTTGACAACTTTTTAAAAAACTTAAAAATGTAGCGAAAATTGCAATTTTATGAAAATTTATCGTCCTTGCGGCACCTCAAGACGTGCTCTAATATTTTTCATATTTTTTTTTATCTTATCTACACCAAAAGGCAACTTTTCCGCGCTATTACAAATTAAAAATCCAAACTTGGTTTTTTCGTTCCACCCTAAAGTACAGTCGTCGTTGGTATCACCAGTTTGAGAAACAGGATGGTTTTGCGAGGGTAAGAGTTTAGGTCGACCTCGAACTTGATGAAAATGAGCAAAGAACTGAATTTGTGAGTATTTTGTACTTTCTTCCGTTCTTGTAACGTGTTTTCATCAATAAATATAACTATTTAAAATTGAGTTATTCTTTTTGAAACACTCTATAGTTCAGTAAATTTACAATTCTTGTGTCACAATAGTCTTCTTGTGTAGTATATATTTGATGGTGTTCACATTGTCTAATCCATAATGAAGGCTACCAAGATAAATAATTTACAACATACCATAACAAAATAAACAGATAAACACTTATTGCATCTCAAACACGATTTTAAAATAAAATCTTGTTACCAACCCAAACAATGTTTCGCAGGGAATTCTTACTATCATTCACCGACCCCTTATGGCTCCAGCTGTCCCCACGATGTGGTCTTATACGAGGGTAAGGTGACACAGTAATAGCGCTTCAATGCCATTACTTTGATCGTGTTTTACGATTTCATCCTTCGCAGGCTAAACTTAAATATTTCAAGTCAATGAGTTGTTTAGTATTAGTTTGACAGTACATGCAGGGTATTAATTAAATAGAATTTTAAAAACCGTCGGAATATAATGTCTCTTTTTTTTAATTTTAATGAACTTTTGGGTTCAAAGAGTTGGTAAACATTTTGAGTACCAAAGTTCATGTGGGGTATCAAATTGAAAATAAATTAAGCAATACTAATATCAGAATGTAGTCACGTTTTAGGAATTTTAAAACTGTGGGATCCTAAGGTCTAAAAAGGACATGAAAATTAAAAAAAAATATTGTAAAAATGCAGCAGGGTGGCCGACTGAAAGAAATTCTAATCCAAATCAGAATACTTTATAATTTCAGTGTTTAGTGGATGAGTTTATGTACTAATATTATTACAATACTAAAAAAATAGTAAACTATCCGTCCTTTTTGTACTTTTTCCTTTAATTGAAAATTCATTTAATATCGAAATGTATGTAATAAACTACGTACTCTGTACAGAATAGTGAGTCTGCAGTTCAGGGACCATAATAGTTATGTTTAAAATTGTTTACATGTTTTGTAGTATTGTACGACGGTCACTCTGATCGTCGTATGGTACACTGGAAACAAATTACAGACACCAATTAAGTCACTAATTACCAGCTTTAATTAATCACAATTAACAGTTTGTAAACAACAGGTTTTTCAGCAAGATTATACTCGGAGAACTATTTTAAATTAAATTTGACCACATGAAATAATAATGTCAACTAGTAGAGTCCCGCACAATAATCACTTTTTACTAATAAACACTTCTGACGCACACAGTAAATCGCGCGACATAAACTGAACTGATCGTCGTTGGACGTTTACATTCATTGCTCGCTGAGATGCCAGAATGATCTGTCACTTTTCGTATGACGTGTTAAACAAGTGCCTATTACTGGCGCTGTTGAATCCACTAGAAACAGTGTCAATGTTTGGCGTTTAACACAGTGCGCCGACCGTGCAGTCTGGAATAGCCTCGACTGTTGACGCATGCTAAGTGTGACGTAGCTGTCTTTCACCTCAAACCAGGAATATATACGTACACACACACATTACAGCTGGGCTGTTGAACGACACTGTCCATTGTTGGAGAACGTCCTGTAATTTCGTAACAGTATTGAGTCAATCGTCAACTATAATATAATTCATTTAAACGCAACGCATTTGTCACTATACACCTGTGATCCCCTTCAACAACAACAGAATAAGTAAATTATTGCAATATTATACACTATGATAATGTACAATAGGAGCTTAGGAATTAACGTATATAAGAATTTTATAACCCTTGCATATATTAAATAAATATTTCCTATTTTCTGTAAATAAGCTTTTGAAAGTAACAGAAAACGTCAAATTATACATATTTTTTCACAAAAAGAAAAGTGACTGTCTATAAGATTGTCTATGTACAACTAAATAGTTGACTCCACTTTGTAGTTCCTGAAGTGAATAGAATCAGTTGCCGCCAGCAATTATTGTTGCATAAATGATGTGTTATATTTTCAAAGCAATTAGAGTGCCTCCCATCGACATCACTATCCATATCACATTGTCCTATACTGTATTGGCATCGATCATTTGACTGTAATTGACGTATTCAATTTTGTAGTTGCTGAAGTGGACACACAGCCGTCTAGTGCACACACTGAATTGCTGATAAGCGGTTATTGCAACATGAATTATTATCGGCAAAACTTTAAAGGCAATTAGAGTTGCTCCCAATAGGGTAGCTAACCACGTTATGTTGAATGTTGACCTGGTACTGTTGAATGTCAAACACTGCACACTGTTGATCATATATTAGTGCAAAGTATTTAGCATCAACTCAACAATAAACACTTTTATGTGAATGTCTGAATTTATTGTGGTATGGCCAGATAAATACCAGACAAAACAATAATACTTTTCAACTACGTGATAACACTACCTTGAAAGTTATGAAATGTTTATTTATTTGTATTTGAAATATGGTACTTATTATCAAAATAGAGATCTAAAAAATAAAGTGATAAATTTTACATGTGCGGAAGAATGTGTGGAATGATTTGGAAAACGTTGAAAAACAAATGTATAAAAGAAACCCAAATGAAATATTATAAAACCACGGCAATACCTACACTACTGTATGGTTTTGAAACTTTTTTCGTAAAGAGAAAAGATGAACAGAAGATGGAAACAACAGAGATTAAATTTCTGGGATCAGTTAAAAGGTGTAATAGACGAAGATAAGAAGTGATTTAGATTTTATTGCAGTTAATAAAAGGATTAAAGAATTCAGAAGAAAATTAATTCAACGTTTCAACACATAGATAGAATAAAAGAAAGTAGAATACTGAAGATAGCAAAAGATTACAACCTTTTGCTGTAAAAGAACAGGTAGTAGACCTAAGAAAAGTGGACTGTGGAATAGGAACAGATCGCTAAAGCCTAAAACCTTTATGAAGATGATGATGATGTGGTACTATAAATGAATTAAAAATATAGGTTTAGAATTAATAAGGGTGCTGATTTCAGAAAAAAACAGGTAAATAATTATAGATGTTTGCAGAGTTTTTGCCTTATATATCTTATAGGCTTTCATTACAATTATAGTGACAAGTGGGTCATAATAATGAAAATGTTTAGCTTAAATGAACACCTGAAGTGTTCTTTCAGACCTGACAATCTTAAAATATACTGTGACTTGTTTCAATTTCATGTATAATAACACTGAGAATCTCAACTTTTATAACAAAGTTATTAGCTTGTGAATCTAGAAAATGTAATCCTTAGTTATAAATATATTACTTTAGCTAACAATTGTTTTCATAAAGTACCCATGGATTGTTGTATAGAAATCTCACATAATTAACGCAGACTGTCACGTGACTGCGCAAGGGTAACGGTACTTATTTACTTACTTCGTTGATATACTCTTCATTACGTTTGCAACCAACACAAGACTTTCAATAAGTTGTGTTCCAAAAGCGAATCACGCAAGATATCACTTGACGGTATTGTGTGATTAGTCTGAAAACTCTGGTATTTTTTTAAATTGTTTACATTGTATGATTTAAAGTATTGATTATTTTTAAAACGTTTGTTGTTTACTAATGCTTAAAGTCATCTGTACGTTTAGTCTGTATGTGTGTGTCTTCCTTATAATAGACTGTTTTTAAAGTTAACAATTTTTCACGCCAACAAATATTCATAATCTGTTTTACCGTTACAATTTGCTATAACGAGGGTCGTATGTAGTTCCCATGTTATTAGCGTACAAGTGAGTGACACGCCTAACACTGAACTCATGCATAATCTATACCAAATTACCTCTTTCGAAGCCAAGCCTTTGTCGTGGACTTTGCCAATTACGTCGTCTAGTAAACTTTAACGGTGCTTGTTGTTAATAGCATAGTTAATGTACAGTACTCTAACGCCCTTTAGTAACGGTTCGTCGGTTCGTGAAAATTACCAGTCGCATTTGCTTCACTTCATTTATTGCAAACTTTAGTTTAAAAAAATTGTTACTCATACAATCAAAATTTTAAACGGTTGTGTTTCAAGAATTTTACCGATTACATTTTGGTAATGAGTTATTTTGCCAGGCCGGTTTTTCTAAACTGACTTCCTAGCGACATTCTATTGTTCCTCAGTCGTCCAAAATACCTACCATGTGGCGCGGTACTTGTCTAGGAAATCTAGTGTACTACCCAAGGCGATATGTCACAGATTCTCTATGGAATTTGGTCGTACCTAATTTAACAGATTCCTCTTTAAGAGAAAAGTCCCGATATTGACCTGAATTTAACAAAGCGGAGCTACTTAATAACTGACATTTACAGGTATATTCCGATAAGAAATAACACAGGTTTCAAAATTTATAATAGCTGATACAAAAAATACAATTATCTTGTTGATACACCCTCTTCGTTCACTTTTTTAATATTATATATATATTAAACTTTCACTATGAACAACTTAATTATTGGTTTTGTTACCCAGACGTTTCGACGTGGTATTCGTCTTCCTCAGTGGGATTTAAATACTGAATGTCTGTACAGTAACGGTTATAGGTTGTAGGTGTGTGTGGTGGGGATTGCTGGTGGTTTCACATACTTTTCGATACACTGATTCCAACAAAAATTCGAATCCCAGCGCCAATTCCCTCCCACCAGCAACCCCCACCACACACAACTACAACCTATAACCGTTACTGTACAGACATTCAGTATTTAAATCCCACTAAGGAAGACGAATACCACGTCGAAACGTCTGGGTAACAAAACCAATAAGTAAGGTGTTCATAGTGAAAGTTTAATACATATATATATATATATATATATATATATATATATATATATATATATATAATAAAAAATACAAAACAAATTTTCCGAAAATACTTTCTTTGTTTGCTCAACATAATAAATATTTGAAGGAACTAGAATTTTAAATCAATTTTGCCGTGATTATATATTTCCTTATTAACAGAAAAAAAGCAGTGTCACTAACAAAACATTGTTTTACATAAGAATATAAGAAATATATTGTGTAATACTGCTTTAATAGAAGCCAAACTAGACAAATCCAACCCATTGTAGTCGTTAGTTTAAGTAACCGATCACTTTGTATGTTGTCACACGCAATAAGTTTTATAAACGTGAGAAAATAGAGATTCCATAAAAACACTTACTTGTTTGACACGAGACAGAAAATAAACAAGTTTCTTTCTTTTGTCTAAGGTTTAATAATAGGTGAGCATCAGAGAGTATTGACGTTATATAAATGTGTACTAATTAGAAGTCCTATATCTTTTGGCCACTGTGGCTACGAGTTCTCTGATATCGTCTTGTATTTCTTTCAAACCTGCTCATCTAACATACACCAACAGTTAGCAGTAAAGACTAAGTAAATATTTTTCATTCTGCATTGGGTATAGAAATTTCCTACTTATGAGACCAAATTAAATAGTCTTAGTGTGGCTGGCAAAGATACATACAGAAATGCAAAGTTGTATACAGGATATACAAAGAATCTTTTTTATTCTGTTGGTTTTAATATACTAAAATGACTTTTTGCTAGACCATTGCAACCCACCTGGAAACCATTTAATATTTTTAAATCTACATGCACAAAATTTAATCTAGAGTGAAGTAGAGAATCGTTTTTTGAGAGCTAAATAATAACAAGGAACGATGGAAGGAATGTTTGTGACAGAGACAGAAAATAATAGAACTTTTAAACAAATACGATGGCTTTATTGTAAATTTAAAGTATTAATTGTTACAATTAATTATAAATTTCAATACTGGCGTCACAATTTATTATTAAAAGGCTGAAAAGTTTTGATAAATATCAGGCCGTGTTCGGGTTATGTTTCCATAAGCTAGTGAAATTAAATAAAATATCTAGAAAAACAACCTTTGAAAACAGAGAAAAAAATTGTTTAATGAATTGAAAATTAATTAATTTTGTCATTGTTGTCATAGTATCAACAATACAATAACATCTAATAAATTACCTTTAAATATACGTAACATAACATACTCTTGTAAAAATACGTGTGACGTGTGAAATACCTGTCGTCTTCAAACGTCAAAGTAGAGTATATTTCAACGTTTTTAGGTTATAATCTACTTTCTAATGTCATAGTATAAATTTAATTTAATGTAATACAATTTATTTTAGGGTTTAAATAATAAATATTTGTTATTTGACGCTGTTAGGCTATAGCCCTACGTTCTTCTTCTTAACTCCAGGGACTAGGCTGTAGCTGACCTAACTCTACGCTGCACAGCGTTATCAGATCACAAGTAGTGGACGTACACTAACTCTACGCTGAACAGCGTTATCAGATCACAAGTAGTGGACGTACACTAACTCTACGCTGCACAGCGTTATCAGATCACAAGTAGTGGACGTACACTAACTCTACGCTGCACAGCGTTATCAGATCACAAGTAGTGGACGTACACTAACTCTACGCTGCACAGCGTTATCAGATCACAAGTAGTGGACGTACACTAACTCTACGCTGCACAGCGTTATCAGATCACAAGTAGTGGACGTACACTAACTCTACGCTGCACAGCGTTATCAGATCACAAGTAGTGGACGTACACTAACTCTACGCTGCACAGCGTTATCAGATCACAAGTAGTGGACGTACACTAACTCTACGCTGCACAGCGTTATCAGATCACAAGTAGTGGACGTACACTAACTCTACGCTGCACAGCGTTATCAGATCACAAGTAGTGGACGTACCTAACTCTACGCTGCACAGCGTTATCAGATCACAAGTAGTGGACGTACACTAACTCTACGCTGCACAGCGTTATCAGATCACAAGTAGTGGACGTACCTAACTCTACGTTGCACAGCGTTATCAGACCACAAGTAGTGGACGTACACTAACTCTACGCTGCACAACGTTATCAGATCACAAGTAGTGGACGTACACTAACTCTACGCTGCACAGCGTTATCAGATCACAAGTAGTGGACGTACACTAACTCTACGCTGCACAGCGTTATCAGATCACAAGTAGTGGACGTACACTAACTCTACGCTGCACAGCGTTATCAGATCACAAGTAGTGGACGTACACTAACTCTACGCTGCACAGCGTTATCAGATCACAAGTAGTGGACGTACACTAACTGTACGCTGCACAGCGTTATCAGATCACAAGTAGTGGACGTACCTAACTCTACGCTGCACAGCGTTATCAGATCACAAGTAGTGGACGTACACTAACTCTACGCTGCACAGCGTTATCAGATCACAAGTAGTGGACGTATACTTACTCTACGCTGCACAGCGTTATCAGATCACAAGTAGTGGACGTACACTAACTCTACGTTGCACAGCGTTATCAGATCACAAGTAGTGGACGTACAAAAACTCTACGCTGCACAGCGTTATCAGATCACAAGTAGTGGACGTATACTAACTCTACGCTGCACAGCGTTATCAGATCACAAGTAGTGGACGTACACTAACTCTACGCTGCACAGCGTTATCAGATCACAATCACAAGTAGTGGACGTACACTAACTCTACGCTGCACAGCGTTATCAGATCACAAGTAGTGGACGTACACTAACTCTACGCTGCACAGCGTTATCAGATCACAAGTAGTGGACGTACACTGTTATGACTGTCTCGTCGTACAGTGGAACAAAATACAGACACCAACGAAGTCACTAATTACCAGTTTTAATTATTAACAAATAACACTTTTTTGAACATCAACATACTCTCGTACATTAATTCAAGGTAAGTTTGTTCACATGTAATAGTAATGTTTAATAATACAGTTCCACAGTAATTATAACACAGTAAACATTTTCCACTACCGCTCGATCCGCACTAAGGAAATCGCTAAACGTAACTGACTGACAAAGCCAGCCGCTCTTGCTTTTATAGGTCGCGCAAAGGGTCCAGAATAACTTTCCATCCTTACTACGGGGTTCCAGCATAATGCGTATTTCAAGTTCCTTCCAGAACGATCTGGAACGTCCTTTAGTGCGGCGCTTAGTGAGGTTACACCTGCTCTATTAGAGGAGAAACGGATGGAGGGACGCTCTCGGCCGTTTGAGACGGTTCCATCGTTACGATACAATCCGAGTTGAGTCAATAACCTTACTTTACGTTTTAGAAATTTGCTATTACCTCTTCGTACGGCTTGATGCTTATTCTAATAAAATGCCTATCATATGCATATATGATATACTGGCAAGGATGTGAGAGTCTTCCTTGAAAAACTTAGCTCTTAAATTTATTTATATTTAAATCGCCTCTTGCCCCCCAGTGAGGTATTGATTTTGCTTATAACCGCTCCATCATTCACTGTTACTATTTCATTTAAATGGTATATCTATTTCTGGAGGCACAAGTGTTGGCGAGAAGTACCGTAGAGCAGAAAACTGACTAACGACGTAAAAGGAATAAGGGAGTTGACACTAGGCAAACTGAGAAGTATGTGTTGAACGAAAAAACTACGTTAAACAGTGAAAGTTGATAAAAGAAGAATGCTCTACAACAAAACTATAAAATATAAGTAGAAATAAAACCAAGATGATAAAGGGTAAGCAGAAGAAGAAAAAATCTAGATATTTATTGAATTATAAAAGAACGATACAAATATAAATGTTGCCAGTTAAGCGGGAATTATGAATAATGAGAAATTGAGTGCTTGCATAATCGTATTAAATTAGCATATCTTACAATATCAGTTTATCAGCTTGCAACTATAGTAACATTTGTTTACACTACTACTATTTCAGTTAACCTTGTTTTCAGTTACTAACGTTATGTATAATAACAATTTAAACCACCCTTGGCGACGCAAGCGACGTCTGTAGTCGACACGATACGTTTACGAGGTCACTTAAAGTCCAGATAATACGCTAGACTGACTCTGTATCTAATGTCTGTCGTTTGCAAACTTTACCTGGATTTCCACTAACCCTGAGCAATGCAATCAACGTACGTCGCTGAGTGCACATTTCCAGTCTCGTACACTTGCTGTTAGAATATTGATCACCAACACAATTGAGGGTAAACGTGGGCAAGTTCAAGTGTGTGTGTGTGTGTGTGTGTGTGTGTGTGTCCGTAGCTCACAAAAGATCACAAAGAATTGTATTTATTTAAACAAGTTTTAAAAATAATGAATACGTTGTTTTAAATTCATGCTTTCAGTATCCAAACCACTTATACGAATATGAATAGAATAAAATTTTCCTCATTTATCCGTCTAGTGGCTTTTTCTTTTCTATATTTCACTACGCGGTTTTGGACGTATGTCCCATCTTCAGGTGTCTGTAAATTATACGTAATTTGTTTTAATTATCTGACGAACTTTACTGAGGGATTACACCTGAAGTGTGACATATGTCCAGAAACGCGTAGTAAAATATAAAAAAAAACCACTAGACGGATAAAAGAGGTAAATTTTATTCTATTCGAATACACTGTCTTCTTCTTTTTCACTACATGCCTTGAACTATAACCGGTTCCGACTCCACAGTGCCTCTGACCATTTTTTCCAGGGTCTTCCAAAATCTCTCGTTCCCAGTGGCCCATATTCAAACGCATGTTTAGGAATACACATGGGACTTCCAATTCTTCCTGTATTCCTTTATTGTACACACTACCGTCTGTAACTTCAGGTGTTTCCTTATGTCGTCGTTTCGTAGACGATCTCTCAAACTTCATCCTTTAACTGCTCTTTATTTCCGTGGCATTTACTTTTAAAATATCTTTTTCAGGATAGTCCATGTTTTACATCCATACATTAAAGACGGTAGAGCCACTACCTTATAAAACCTTAGCTATGTCTCTTTCTGCCTTTTATTTTTAATAGTCGTCTTATTGTTCCACAGGTATAACTAAGTTTATTTAACTTTCTCTCGACATTGTTGTCATTCATGAGATACCCCATCCAAAATAATTCAAACGTGATACCTGCTGTAAAAAACTATTATATCAATTACAATTATTGATCTTAAAGGGTTCTGTACGAGGAAGGTCATCGTTTTGTCTTAGCATTTGGGATCTTAAAATTGTATTTCTGGCAGATTGTATGCAAAGTATAAATAGACCCTTTGTAACTCTGTTTCACCCTTCACTATAATTATTTGTTCAACTGCGTATTGTAGTGTGCTGAGTGATCCTTTTTCCAAGATTCGTATTCTTGCCGGACAGACGTTCAAAAATTCTTGCATAATTTTGTCAATATAGGCTACATATTAAATAAACTTGGAGACAGGCTACAGTCTTGTCTAACACTTTGATTTGTGGTCACTTCTTGAAATAATCTTCCCTTACCTAAATCTATACAACAGTTGTCCCTGCATAGAGGCTCTGAATAGAGCGGACAAGGTAAAGTGGAAAGCCTCTAAGAATTAAAACATCACAGAACCTACGTCTACACAGGCTAGAATATATTGTATGGCGAAATAATTGCATTACCAATCAACTTTTCAATTATTTGAAAAATCTTCAGCAATTTTAATACAGGCCTTATTCCTTCCTTAATTGAGACTCCTCTCTCTGTGTGTGTGTGTGTGTGGGGGGGGGGGTAAAATTTTCAGTTATAGTAGACGTATTTATTTTATTCGTTTTAACACGCGTATATCGTTTAATCGATTTCTAATCATTATCGCCAGAGCTGTTTTTAATTTAATTTTGCTAATTGCTTAAAGTAATGTGCTTGCTTGAGTAATGCTGACTTCTATTATGGCAAAAATACATTATGAAAATTAGATTAATTGCGAGTATTTTATTTAATGTTATTCATAATTAACCGCACATTTCATCGGATATTGTTAATTAAATAAAAACATTATGAATAGATTTATCAGGCGAAATCGTAAGTCATCAAGTAAAGGAAAACGCCTGAAAATCTACAAGGTGATGGCTCTCCCCCACACTTCTTTATGAGTCTGAAAATTTGACTTTAACTAAAGGGCAGGGGAGTCGTGTCCAAGTGGCTGAATGAAATTTCTCAGGCACGTGGCAGGGTAGACTTTCCATGATCATAAAAGAAACCCAGATATACGGCACAAAGTGGATATCGGATTAGTACACTCGGCAGGATTGCTCAGTATTGACTGAACTGGTGGGGACATTTTTGCTTCATGGATGACGGCCGCATCCCCAAACAACTACGGAACTATAACCGATGAGACGGAGAGGTTTTGGACGTCAGAGGAAGCGCTGGACTGACCTGTTCTAGGTTAGAGTTTTCTACAATTACAGTTATCTGACTTCTAGTTATATAAATGACTTACAATGCTGAACTCGCAAAGAAAGCTTTGAAGCGTTTAAATGTGTTTCCCTCAACTTATTTGTGTGTAACTCTCCCTGCTCACGTACTTGAAGTCAATGTTAAGAAATATACTTGAAGTCGAGAGTGACGTAATATTAAAATTATCAGACATTAAACCCAATATTGCAGAGCTAATTATTCAAAAGCAGCTTTACTGTTCACGTTAAACTATGTTTGATATCATTAATATTATAATTTTGAAAGTTAAGAGAATTTTGATTTTAATATATTTTAATTAAAATATAAGCGTTTGTTTTACTGTCTGTTTTATTTCAGAACTGAGACGGCGTCCGTGAATTTTTAAATTATTTGGGGGGGGGAGGGTCCGCGGACTGAAAAGTTTGGGAGCCACTGTCCTAGAGAACTAAATGTTGCTGGGTAAATGTTCTGCCATCGATGAGTGACATCTGCCAAATACCAAAGGGCTCCCGCTCTAGTAAAGTAAAAAGCAAAATAACGTATTACAGTATATGTGTTTACAAATATATTTTAATACAAATTAATATCCCGTTGCGTTATTGTTACATGAAAATTAAATGCGTTGTTTTGCAGTAATTAGTCGCCTAAGTAACAAAAACAATTTAATTATAGCGTCTGCTTATAACAACGCCTCTTTGCGTGTTATGTCACACGCGCTGTACTGTAACAATGCAATAACGAACGTTCAGTAGAAGTTAGTTTTGTTTGTTTATTACGTCAACAATAGAGGGCAAAGTGCGTATGTACATATGTCTATTGTTACGTACATAGCGTTATTACTACAATGAATTTGACTGACCGAATGCCAGAGGATAAACATTTATACGTGACAATCAAATGTTTACAATGTGACACCGTTTGCAATGACCGCCTGAAAAAAAACGCTGAAAGTGCCAAGTTCTGAATTTCTAAATAAACTCATAAGAATACCTAATATGTCAATTATGCATAACATTGATATATTTAGGAGTTATATTTTATTTCTGTCATAATAATTGTTGTTAGGAAAAAAGCACTAATTGATATCAGTTATAAAAAGATTCGGAGGCATTGTTGTTGTGACTTGCGGTCTAGTCGAATGTTATTATTGCGTTACTCAGTGCGAAAATGTAACAAGGTGACATTTATTGTTGTGCGTCCAACAATTTTTATTCTTCAAAATATTATAAGAGTGTCTTTGTTTAATTTTAACTATAATACAGTGTGAAATAAGCGGTTTCATCTGATGTCAGGCTTTCTGTTTTCACTGTACAACCCGCTGCCCTTTGTTACCGACGTAATAATATAATCGCGTACTCAAAACTTTGAAAATGCAATACCGCGTGCAGAGCACGTAGAGTAACACGCGGAAATTACTTTATTATTCTACTACATTTTAGAGGCTTAAATCGATTTACAGAAATGATCATAATTATATGTTTTTAATATACTAAAAGGAAAGTATAGAAAAAGCCACCGAGTTGCTTAATGCAATTAACCGATAAACTTAAAAATTAATACGTTTTTAAGAACTATATTTATTCAATAAATGGAATTAATTTTAATTGGAATAATTTCTAAACGTTGTAGATCTCATAATATTAAATACTTATTTATTCACAGTGAGTAACTGAAATTATATTTTAAAAATGGTATTAACTTACGTGTTTGTAGTTATATACTCATTGGTTTTAGTAGTTCCAAATCACGTTTAGTATTCAGCACACCGTTTCTCTAGAGTCATATTATCGCTAAGAGCTGTAGGCGACTATAATTAGGAGATTTGTTTCGATAAGAGGGTGTTGTATTGGATTACCTTAATTGGTGGTTTCTTCCAGTAGACGCTTAAATATATCATGTTTTCTTTTTATCCTAATTTTATATTAAACAAAACAGCGTGTATATTGAAATAACTGTACCGGCCTCAGGGACTCTATTGAAAAGAGGTGCTCACACCTTAACTTAATAGGAGACCCACTGTAGGAACATATATCTAAAGTTATATTAGAAGTAAAGTCTTTGTGTTTACACAAGACTGTAAGTGTACTTTTCTTTGGAATATAAGTGCACTGTGTCTTTGGAGGCCGACGTCCACTATACACAGGATATTGTTACGACATTACAGTGTGTTTACACAAGACTGTAAGTGTACTTTTCTTTGGAATATAAGTGCACTGTGTCTTTGGAGGCCGACGTCCACTATACACAGGATATTGTTACGACATTAGAGTGTGTTTACACAAGACTGTAAGTGTACTTTTCTTTGGAATATAAGTGCACTGTGTCTTTGGAGGCCGACGTCCACTATACACAGGATATTGTTACGACATTACAGTGTGTTTACACAAGACTGTAAGTGTACTTTTCTTTGGAATATAAGTGCACTGTGTCTTTGGAGGCCGACGTCCACTATACACAGGATATTGTTACGACATTACAGTGTGTTTACACAAGACTGTAAGTGTACTTTTCTTTGGAATATAAGTGCACTGTGTCTTTGGAGGCCGACGTCCACTATACACAGGATATTGTTACGACATTACAGTGTGTTTACACAAGACTGTAAGTGTACTTTTCTTTGGAATATAAGTGCACTGTGTCTTTGGAGGCCGACGTCCACTATACACAGGATATTGTTACGACATTACAGTGTGTTTACACAAGACTGTAAGTGTACTTTTCTTTGGAATATAAGTGCACTGTGTCTTTGGAGGCCGACGTCCACTATACACAGGATATTGTTACGACATTACAGTGTGTTTACACAAGACTGTAAGTGTACTTTTCTTTGGAATATAAGTGCACTGTGTCTTTGGAGGCCGACGTCCACTATACACAGGATATTGTTACGACATTACAGTGTGTTTACACAAGACTGTAAGTGTACTTTTCTTTGGAATATAAGTGCACTGTGTCTTTGGAGGCCGACGTCCACTATACACAGGATATTGTTACGACATTACAGTGTGTTTACACAAGACTGTAAGTGTACTTTTCTTTGGAATATAAGTGCACTGTGTCTTTGGAGGCCGACGTCCACTATACACAGGATATTGTTACGACATTACAGTGTGTTTACACAAGACTGTAAGTGTACTTTTCTTTGGAATATAAGTGCACTGTGTCTTTGGAGGCCGACGTCCACTATACACAGGATATTGTTACGACATTACAGTGTGTTTACACAAGACTGTAAGTGTACTTTTCTTTGGAATATAAGTGCACTGTGTCTTTGGAGGCCGACGTCCACTATACACAGGATATTGTTACGACATTACAGTGTGTTTACACAAGACTGTAAGTGTACTTTTCTTTGGAATATAAGTGTACTGTGTCTTTGGAGGCCGACGTCCACTATACACAGGATATTGTTACGACATTACAGTGTGTTTACACAAGACTGTAAGTGTACTTTTCTTTGGAATATAAGTGCACTGTGTCTTTGGAGGCCGACGTCCACTATACACAGGATATTGTTACGACATTACAGTGTGTTTACACAAGACTGTAAGTGTACTTTTCTTTGGAATATAAGTGCACTGTGTCTTTGGGGGCCGACGTCCACTATACACAGGATATTGTTACGACATTACAGTGTGTTTACACAAGACTGTAAGTGTACTTTTCTTTGGAATATAAGTGCACTGTGTCTTTGGGGGCCGACGTCCACTATACACAGGATACTGTTACGACATTACAGTGTGTTTACACAAGACTGTAAGTGTACTTTTCTTTGGAATATAAGTGCACTGTGTCTTTGGAGGCCGACGTCCACTATACACAGGATATTGTTACGACATTACAGTGTGTTTACACAAGACTGTAAGTGTACTTTTCTTTGGAATATAAGTGCACTGTGTCTTTGGAGGCCGACGTCCACTATACACAGGATATTGTTACGACATTACAGTGTGTTTACACAAGACTGTAAGTGTACTTTTCTTTGGAATATAAGTGCACTGTGTCTTTGGAGGCCGACGTCCACTATACACAGGATATTGTTACGACATTACAGTGTGTTTACACAAGACTGTAAGTGTACTTTTCTTTGGAATATAAGTGCACTGTGTCTTTGGGGGCCGACGTCCACTATACACAGGATATTGTTACGATATTACAGAAATTGCTACGTCTTTCTCGGCTATTCCCGCGGAGCCGGCTGTAATGTGTGTGTGTGCTTACGTATCGCTGCTACTTTGAGATGAAGGACCCATCCGCTTATCACGCGTCCGCAACGAGACTTTTTCAGACCATACCAGTCCGTGCGCGCTGTGTTCAAGGCCGCAATCAATTATGCTCTAGTGTTTTCTAGTAGACGCCTATTACGGAATATTCTGGAATCTCAACGGGGTGTAGACACAAGTCTTCAGCGACGCTTAGTTTCAGTTTTTGTCGCAAGATTTACACAGTGCGGTTTGAAGTAATGTGGAGAAGTGTTGTGTGTTTTATATTTGTGCGGAACAATTGTAATACAATTGTGTACTATATTAGTTGACATTTTTATTGCGTGCGAACAATTTTTATTTGATTTGTTGTAAGAGACTATCTTGTCTATTACAAACAGTTTAATTTTGATAATTGAAGCTGGTGAATAGTGACTTAATTGTTGTCTAGTGTGATTTGTAATTAATCTGTAAACAACGGATACCGATCAGATGATGGAAACTTTCCAGGCGCTGCTGTTGCAGACAGGAGGCGACAGGAGGCAGAGAAAACAGAGAAAAGGTGCCGACAAGAGGCAGAAGAAGCAGAAATACGATAAAAGAGGTAGAGGAACGACAGAGAGCGCTAATGCTGGAGTAGGAAGATCGACAAGACGAGAAACATAAGCAGGAAGGAGGTGACATCAAAGCGTCAATACAGCAGCAAAAGTAGAAGGCACGAACAACGCTGCAGATTTGGATCTATTGCGAGGTGAGCTTCATAACCAAATTAATAGAGTATCAGTGGTAAAAGAATCAGTGGCATTAAAAATAGCTGAAGTAGAAAAATCTGTCTCCAGCGTGGAAGAAGTTACGAGTACAAAAATATCTGTCGTTGAAAAATCCAGCCAAAAAAATATCTGAAGTGGATAAATCAATGGTAAACAAAAGAGAATAAATTAAAATAGAAGTTGACCATTTCATAGAGAAAAAACAAATTTCTGAACACACTGTACAAATGATAAAGACAGAAAAGACAATAGAGTCGCACACAATAATCACTTTTAACTAATAACCACTTCAACGCACTAAGTAAATCGCCCGATGTAAACTAAAAATAAGCGGTAATTGTTGTCTATTTATAATCTGCAGGGTCCCATAATATGCGTCCTTAAGAAGCACTCGAAAACTCTAGAGGAACACGTGCTGTAGGAGATCCAAGACGGTGGGATTCGAAACCCCACCTTGCCACTGTTTTATAACAACCGACCAAGGAGCATCAGCCCGGCTTACAGTTATTGCGGTAATATTTTGGAAGCTAATGTTAATCTTACAATAATTTACACTATTTTATTGTAAGCATTCAACTTGTTTAGCTTTTGGAGACAATGTAAAGCTACCCGTAAACTTACGATTTAGATAGCCCAGGAGACGGTCTTACCAAACCCTAAGAGCGTATAAGATGTTATCAGTAAAGAAAAAAACACGAGTTTAAAAGTATAGCAGAACTAAATGACTTAAAATGTATAAGGAAATGGTTGAATAGTGAAAAGACTACTGGAGAGTAGGACATGTTTTAAAATATTACAGGGAATCTAACGGTCAACCCGCTTTTCACCTAAAAGTGTAGTCGTAACTAAGAATTAAATAAATACTAAGCAGCCAAATAGTGGTGAAAAGTGCAATCGATAAAGTACAAGGTTTTGTACATGTACACCAGTGTGAAGATCAGATTAAAAATTCAATTTCAAGTCGCGTGATTAAGTCACATTAAACAGTAGCAGAACCATGTAATATATATATATATATATATATATATATATATATATATATATATATGTTTTGCACTGCTTAGCAAGAAAATAACTTAATAAATAATAATACTATATCGAAATGGAAGAATTTACGTTGTATTTTGTTGCGAGTGGTATGAGAGTTTGTACGTTTTCTCTGGACTCTTCTAGAAAAGTCAATGCACAGAATGTTGTTGAACATTTCTCTACAATTTCTGTCTGGGGTTTTCACAGCCGCCTTTAATGTTATGAGAACTTTGGCTTTGCTGGGCCGTAAGGCCGTGGTCCAATGTTCTTTGGTGCAAATGTTTTGGCCGTGCCATTGACGGTCATTTTTAGTGCAGAAGGCTGCAAAACACTGATAAATGTTTCGTAGTCAGTGACCACTGAACTGTGGTTAAGGCTAGTGTCTGTAAGTAGGACAGCTAAATTTATAAACTTTCGGTGTCCGCACGAAATTTTTGTCTGACACCACAGCCAATCGGAAGAAAGACAAATTATTATTGATTCGCCACAAATCGCGTCCAAAGAGCACTCAATAAGAGAAAATCACCCCGTTGTTTCAATACCTACATTTTTCTGAATCTGGACAGACTCCATAAGCAGGCAAGGGAAATACGAACTCACCGACGACAGGAGCCTCGGGTCTTCGAAGAGTCCGATTTTCGGCACTGGCGAGCGCGTGCTCCGCTATAGGAGACTTTTCCGGCTGTCTCAAATGACAGTAGCGGCTGTGTTAATCAACGCGGGCATGGACACTGCGTTTTGTAGTTCCGATGTACAACTGGCCGCATATGGAGTTATCGGAACTCCATACACTTTGCACAACGACAGAGGGTCTCTGACGTCCTTCACTTGTCTCGGAAACCTGCTGTAGTGTCTTGGTCGACTTGAAAATTGGTCTCACCCCTCGCCGGCTCAACAATCTGTCAATGCGAGCAATCACTCCATTGACATTGGGCGACACAGCAAAGCTAACATTCTCCTAAGACACGAACTCTACAATGTTTCTCTAAAACGGTTGCAGGCCAACATAACCAATTTGAAGAAAACAATGCAGAAGAAAAATTGTCAACATTTCGCAATACTGTAGACACAAACGACATCGCTTATTTACCACCGTTTCTTTGACATTTCTTGTAAAGACTTTATAGTAATAATTTTGGTGTGTTATTAGCAAAGTAAACATACGTACTAACTGAGATTGCTATACCGAAGTTCAGAGAAAAATCGTAAATATGTAGAGTTGTGATTTAACTTGTGTACTACAAGTTTTATTGACAAGCAGATTTCGGTTTTCAGAAATTTTTATTTAAAACTTTACTGACGGATAAAAAGTACAAGTATTTACATGCTTGTAACTTTATTTACATGCGTTCAAGTATAACTAAATATCAAAGTATATAATAGTAAGGACATACGTTACTACAATGAAGACTATAACAATTAGTTTGTTATATAAACTCGTTCCAAATTATAATCATAAAAATTACAATTTGTTATATAAACACGTTTATTATATAACAATTAGTTTGTTATAGCTCGCTCACTATTTTGTAGCTGAGGGAGCTGAGTAATTAAAATTAGTAACATATTAAAATTAAGCCAAATTAAAATTACTGAAGTATGTTACTGTAGTAAAGACTATAACAATTTATGGAGCAGAGGTTTAGGGCTTGAGTCAATAGGACTAGAGAAGATTAGGGTAAATATGGATGCCTTGCGGAGTTCTGCTAGAAAATTACGACTGGCCAGAATTTGAAATGATACCATCTGAAATGTTACGTAAGACTGAGGAACTCGTAACACGAATTATAGACAGACGTCATTGTATGTTATGGGCACGTTCGGCGAATGGCGAACTTTAGACTTCCGAAAGCCGTTCGGAGATAGAGGCTATCCAGAAGGAGGACAAGAAGGACGATCCTGAAGAACGTAGGATTAAAACATCAGAGAGGTCATCACACATATATATTAACACGTGACTTAATGAACACGAATGCAAGTAAATAGTATCATTTACTTAATCACCTGTTTTGTCTGTTGTATTAGAAATGTTTAACATAGAATATTTTATTAAACATTAACTGTACATTAAAACAATTCAAAATCGAGACATTAAAACATTAAAATCGATTCATAATTAAATCGATTATATTAATTGTTTATTTTGAATTGTAATCAAACAAAATTTGATTATTCATTAGTTTCTATATTAAAATGATTTTTTTCTATTATTTGTCAATTTGTTTACAGACCTCTAAAAACCTCTGATGAAGTGAAACGATAAAACCTAATACAACTATTTGCAGAAGAAACTACATTTAATAATATACATAATATTATACATTCATTAAGAAATTAATATTTAATATTATATTATTATATACGCGTGCAAAATTTTCAATGAGTTTATGCGAATTCTTATATAATACTTTGTCAGGGCGATAATTGAGCAAACTACTCTCAATGTAAAAACTCTAGTTTCTAGTAAAAAAAAAAACAAAGAGGACACTAAGAACATGGCATATTCTGATAGGCATTAAAAAAGTAATGTTAGACAATTGTTTTTGATCAGTTTGACAAGTTTACTGTGCTCAGCAACTCTACAATAGACCGTAGAACACATATATAAAAGTAAGACTTGAATACAAAATAAGCTATAACGACTTCCTCATGTCAAATTTACATACGTTTCTAACCATACTTCTTATGAGTTCAGTCATAAGATGGGTTTACAGCAGTCTTCCATTGTGGTCGACCATGTGTTTTCACCTTCATTTCCTCATAAATTTCACAATTAACATTTGTGTGTGTGTGTTATTTGAGAGGACCAATTGGTCCTCTCTGGGTGTTTTGGAGCAAGCTCCCTTCAGACGTGTGGGTATGGATTTGTGGGTAGGTTGCGTACGTTAGCGGTGACCGACCGATGAGACGGTGGTGGTACCAGCATGTAGAGAGGATGTTGGTGTTCAGGTGTGTGTAGCCTCTAGGAGAGGGTGTGGGGGGTGATCAGTGCCAAACTTATGGACTATAATGCCAGCGTCGTGCAGAAATTGACGCTAGAGTTGGAGAGAAGCGTCATAGTGGCGTCAAGGGCGGGTTAGGGGACACGTTGTTGGGTTTTAAGATTGGACTACCAGTAGAGGGTGTTTTTATTTTATTTTATTTATTAACAGCAAACACGTTGATGAAGTAGGAAGATACTGGGACCCTTCTGTTTTGTGGTCTTTGACGTGGTATCCGGGGCGGGGGTTCGTCCGCAAGAGTCAGAAGACTGTTCAGGATGAAATGTGAACGCCGGGCATTTTGGTCCGGTCTATTAGGGAGGGGGTGAGGCGGGTTTGTAGTGTTGTTCTAGTTTTAGCTGTAGTTGCGTACTTCCAATGTAGTTTCTGTAGGAACGTGTCGAGATCTGGGAAGTGTTTGTTTAGGGAAAGCCGTATTCGGGGTTTTGGTGATGGGAGGACGGCGGTAGATCAGGCGCGGGGCCCGCCGTTCTGTGATTCTGTATGGTTTGATCTTGTTCGTCTCAGTCGTCAGCAGGATCGGGTGTGCATAAGTTAGTATTGGTCTGATGCAAGTTGCGTAGATCCTGCTGAGTAGTTCACTGGAGCAGCGATCGTTAGTGCTTAGTGTGCGTAGTGCTCGGATACGGACTCCCGCTTGGTCATTGGTTTTCTTGATGTGTTGGCGCCAGGTCAGTGTGGTGTCCAGTGTGACTCCAAGGTATTTGCAGTCACGCTTCGGAATTATGTGTGACAGGCCAACACGGACTGGAGTTTGAAAGAAGTGACTCATGTCACGTCCTGTGAGGTTGAAAACGCAAATTTGGGGTTTGTCCGTGTTTACTTTGATTCTCCAAGTGTTGCAGTATTCAAAGAAAGTGTGCAACATTTCCTGTAGTTGAGTGATGGTTCGCTGGTAACGTCGATGAGAGACCCAGTATGCAGTATCATCTGCATACTGGTCCAGGCCTACTGATGGGTATGTTATCTGCGGAGGGGGGAGGGGTGTCTCCAGTAAAGATGATGTAGAGTAGCGGGCTAATGGCTGAGCCCTAGGGAACACCAGCGTGTAGTTGGAAAGGTGCCGAGAGATGCTGGCTAACTCGGACGTGTGCTGTTCGGCCATCCAGGATCTGTGATACCCATTTTATGATGTTTGGGGGGAAGCGACATCCGAGGGTTTTAAATCTTAGGCTATTATGCCAGACGGAGTCGAATGCTTTTCGGATGTCAAGAAGCGCTATGATGGTTGGGTGTCTGTGGTATGAGTTCTCCTGGATGGGGCTGATCACCCTGACCAACTGTCATAAATATTGTACCCAGGGCGAAAACCTCCCTGCGTACTGGGTAGGACGTTGTGAATTTTTAGATTGTGATGAATCCTGGCGACTAGTATTTTTTCAAAAAGCCTGGAGATTGCGTGGGTATTCGATATGGGCCTGTAATGTGATGCTAGTCTGGCAGATTTTGATGGTTTGGGAAACATCAGGACATGGACATGTTTCCAAGCTTGGGGTACGTATCCTAGCTGTAGATTTGTTGTATAAAGCTGAGATAGGGCGTCAAGGGCTATGTTAGGGAGAGCTTTCAAAACTTTGTTCGGATTGCCGTCTGAGCCTGGTGCTGAGTTACGGCAATGCGGAAGCTTGTATTTAATGACGTCGGCTGTTATTGACTGCTCCAGTGGATGTTCGTATGGGCCTGTTAGTCTGTCGTCTGCTCTGAAGAGTTCTCTGTGGGTGTGTATGAAGTTGTTTATCGAGTGTTCAGCGACTGCGTGAAAGTCGGGGCTGGTCGGATAACTATGAACCGACTGGAGCGTATCCCGGAAGGCGGCCGCCTTTTCGCTATCGCTAACGATCACACTGTCACCCACTAGGATAGGAGTGGCTGGTTTTGGAGGTTTTAGAAGCCCTTTACTTTCTTCCAGAACTGCGCGGGGTCGGTATGGAAGGAGTCTCGTACTGAGGTACAGAGGCTGTCGAGCCGCGTGGTCCGGTGTACTCTGAACGCGGATTTCACTTCGTTCGAGAGTTTTCTGTATTCCGATTGGAGCAGCTCGTGTTGCCGGTCTTTATTCAGGAGACGGCGAATTCAGCGTTTCCTTCGGATCAGTACAAATATTTGTGGGGGGGGGGTAATCTTTGTTGGGAATAATTTATGTGTTTCGTTGGAATTACCATAGCTATCGCTGTCTTTATGGCAGTCGTTATTATTGTGTTGTAATTGTCGGTTTCGTCCGGTGCGGAAGGGGGTGCAGGGAGCGGCGAGAGGAAAGAAGCAACAGCGACAATTTACATCATCCATAATTTCCTTTATATACTGCAGACTTGGTCTTCCCTTATATCCTTTACCTTCTATTGTTCCTTCCATTACCAATTTTAGTAGTCCGTCACGCCCCAGTCTATGTCCAATAAGATCTAGCCTTTTTATAATTATGCTTTTCAACAAACACCTCTCATTGCCTATTCTGTTTAGCACCTCTTCATTTGCTATTCTGTCAGACCACTTTATGTTGAGCATAAAATACCATGTCTAAAATCTGTCAAATTTCCTATTTTCCTTCATACGTATTGTCCACGACTCACAACCATACATGACAATGCTCCATAAAATTTGGCAGGGCAAGAATCAAGTAAACCATTCTCAATGTAAACACTTTAGTTTCTAGAAAAGGAGAGTAGAAACATGTGATATTCTGATGGGTATTAAAACACTGATGTAAGATAATACATTTTAATCAGTTTGGCAAATTTCTTGTGCTCAGCAACTCTACAATGGAGCGTAAAACACATAAATAAAAGTAACACTTGATTAACATGCAAAATAAGCTCTAACGACTGCAAAGCATGTTACATTTACGTACATTTCCAAACCATACTTATCAGGTGCAAAATTCAGACTGTCTAGTTGTGAATTCATGACTTCATTTACCCCTGGCCTATACAAATACGAAAATAAGAGTAAAGATTCACTGGCGGTTTGCGTGATCAAATCACATAACTAGCAATGTTGGGTTTATTTATGTCGTATATAATTTCCGGAACGGATAAAAGTGAACAGTAGCCACACACAAAACAACTTTCACATAAAATAACAGACTGCAGCAGAAAATTGCTTCGTGCACACTAAACACAACATTCACTTTATTGCGGACTCCATTGTTCATTTGAAGAAACATTAATAACGTAAAGTGCGATGTACACGGTCAATACAATACACATTTAAAACAAAATTATAAGTTGCAATTTGTATTAACAAATGGATGAAGGATGTAATTTGAAATACATTTATACATAGTATATGGGCCTACTTTATAGAATGGAAACCTGACCTGGAATTTGAATGTATTACATCAAATAATACACTGCAGAGATTTATAATCATTATTTTTGTTCTAGCCGCTCTAGTTGTTAATATAATATTTATTGTTTCAGTTTTGTATTTGCTGTATAATTTTGTTGCATATGAGCTCACATTTTATTTAAAAAAAAAAATTAATAAAAATATATTTTTCTAACGGATATGACAGAATCTAACGGATATGACAGAACAATAGTCAGTAAACTCCTGCACAAAACACAAAACAAACAACAGACAAAGACAAAAAACAACAAATTCATAACACTAACATACATCAACAAACAAACTGAAAAAATTGCCCACAAATTCAAAAAAGCAGGATACAGAATCGCTTACAAAACTACTAACAAAACAGAACACACACTATCAAAACGCACGCACAAAGCACAAAACAAATTCGATCTACCCGGTGTATACAAGCTAAATTGCTCAAATTGCAATAAATTCTACATAGGCCAGACAGGACGTAGCTTCAAACAGAGATACATTGAACACACAAAGGCACTCCACACCACTACAGAATCCACCTTTGCAAACCACCTCATTGAAGCAAACCACACATATAAAAACATCGACAATAACATGAATATTCTACACGTACACACAAAAGGCCGAAAACAAGAACACTTAAGAACAATTAGAAATATACAAACACACAAAAACAAATAAAAACGACATCCTAAACAAACAGACACAATTCAAATCGCACGCATTATTCGAACACATCTCACCACACACACACAGCATCGGTCTTTCGAAAATCTATCCCGTCGCCAACAACAAGACGGACAGTGCTACCTACGGCAGCCTCTGATGAAGCCTTCTAAAGGTGAAAGCCGGTTTAGGCTGTAAGGTAAATCTTTACGATTTTACTTATAAAAACCTTAGTGTTCCGAGTCGTCAAACAATAGTGATATTTCTATTTTTCTTTTAAATATACGAGGTTTGTAAATTAGGTAATACGACTAATTCAGTAAAACTTTTATTAACAATCAAACTATATCTAACCTCTATCGCCCTCAAATTAGTTCCCTTGGAAAGCCAGACAGCACTTTAGACGTTTTTACATTTTTAAAATGTTGTCTGTCGTCCAAAAATGGTGTATTTTGAGATATTTTTTCAATCTCGAGAAGAGAAAGTAGTCACAGGGACTCAAAGAAGATGAATACGGAGGCTGTGGAACAACAGGAATATTTGCCAAAAACTTAACCGAGAATGCTGTGTGACAAGGTGGATTGTCATGATGCAGCACCCTGGTACTCACGACGGCTGGTCTCTCGCGGGCAACTCTTTTCCGCAACCTTTCAAAAATTTCTCGGTAAACATGTTGATTGACAGTCTGTCTTGTAAGCAAAAACGCCTTACGGATAATGCCATTACTATCAAAGAGAGAAACGATCATTGTTTTGATTCTGGATTTGCTTTTTTTAGACGTAGTGAGTTTGATGTGTGGCACTCCTCGCTCTGGCGTTTTGTTTCTTGATCATACACAAAAAGATCCATGATCCTTCGTTAGCAGTAACATTTTTTAGAAAATTAGAATCGTCTTCAATTCGTCCTAGAAGATCACGATACACTTCCATCCTGCTGTATTTCTGTTCAAGAGAGAGTTTTTTCGGAACCAATGTCACACAAACTTTCCCAATTCCTTTTTAAAAAAATCACTTAAACAATCTCTCTCTCTCTCTCTCTCTCTCTCTCTCTCTCTCTCTCTCTCTCTCTCTCTCTATTTATGCACCTAAGCATTCAAAGAATTTCGACGAAACCGAAACATCGAAGCATGATAATGTTTTTAGGCTTTTGAAACGTATAATGTGGATTACGTTTGGTGGATTACGTAAATCATTTCCAAACCACAGACGATCACAAACAGAGCATGTGAAACCAAATTTATTCTCACTAAAACGTTTGCTAAACTCAATGTCAGCAGCGATTATTTCTGTCTTGATGCGTTAACATATCAAATTTCTAGACTGTGGGGAATCGAAAGCGTGGAAGCGTTACGTTTTTCGATGACGATTTTTATGGAATAACCCCCCCAGCCTAAAAACATTATCATGTTAAAATTCGATAAACTGTAATTTAGTTAAATTTAATTATGCTGGGATGGTTCTGACGGTAATCGACGGTCAGACCGTACCAAGTCCTTGATTCGATCAACACTGTCGTCACTTCTTGACGTTGACGGTCATCCAGAGCGTGTATCATCCTTAATTAATTTCTGACCATCTGAAAATGCTTTAAACCATCTAAAAACGTGTGCTCTTGACAAAGCTTCATCTACATACGCCTTTGTCAATTTTGTAAAAGTCTCAAAATTTTGCCCGTGTTTAATACAAAAAGTGTTCGCTCAACGTTGCTCGTAATTGATGTCACTCATTTGTATAACGCACAACAAAAACTCACTTCACGAAACGCTTGATTACGTTTTACGTGGCAACAATAGACAATAAACTTTAATACTCAATATAAACCAGCTGTTTATCTACGCATATGGATTAATTGAAACCTTACAGTTTTACCATATTGACTGTTACATGATTAGTCGTAATACTTAATTTGCAGACCCAGTGTATTAACTGAAACCCTAGGCATAAATACATCATAAAATATAGAGAGGTATCATACTATCAGGCCGCAGCGATATTTTGTGTTGCGACAGAACCGTTTTGACGCTCCATGTTGCAAAGCGTCGCTTCGGTGAAGAGAGGCTTGAGACATTGTATTACGGCAAAACAATTTCTCATCAGCTGTTTTTGACCTGTAAAAGTGTGTGGTTCGTTAGTTTGTGACATTCATTAAAACAGAAGGCATGGACTACGTTACGAGTAATATTAACTACCGCAGAGGTTTCAGATTAATTTCCTCCATGTTCAGTAAGGAAATGGAAGTATGGTGATGGCAAAAAAATCGTCTTCGAGATAAGGGCTGATCCTTACCCTCAACATGAAGAAAAGTCATTTTTCGAAAAGTGTGTATGTGTGTCTGTGTGTAGAATTTTTTCTATGGCAAACGATAACTGCCGCAAATTCAAACAGAATCAAATAATATTTTGTATATGTGGCTGAGGTGCAGAGAGCTCAAGGCGTATTGATTTTGGTGAAGATCGGTTAAGGGTAAGGGGTAGTTTACTAGCAACGATTTATGTTTTAACAAGAGTAAAGTAGGTACTTAATTTTGATAAAGTATTCTAAAAAGAAGGTCATAATAATCCACTGTAAAAAGGTAGATGAAATATCTATAAATGTAAAGGGTAGCTGAAGGGGGAGGGGACAATTTTCTAAAAATGAAAATGATAGTTGAAGGGGGAGGGGATAATTCTTATTTATATGTGTAGTACGTTATCGGCAATGTTGTTAAAATTCCTTCCCAGGCTGTTTGGCCGTGGTTCAATGTTTTCCGCAAAACCAGACGTTTTGGCAGTGCCATCGACTGTCATCATCAGTATAAATCGAGTGCTCTAACGTGAGGTGGTATACGTTAGTGAGCACAGTACTGTGGTTATTGCTGAAGAAAGAAATAGTTTCTATGTAAATATTTCATTTCAAAAATGATTTTAAATGTAAATCTTAGAACATGGAAGTCATGTTTGCTTCTCCATACCGATATTTTCCATATTTCTGACGGTGTGCCGAGAGAATCTGCCTAGTTTCAAGAGCTCGAATAGTATGGAAGACAGTGAGTGCTAAACGAAAAACGTGTGGTATGAGGGAATCGTTAGGTAATTTTTGTAGCAATATCATTATTGCAATGATAAAAGTTAAGACACTCAAGGTAATTATAACTGGTTGGCTTTCTCTGATCTGTTACCGGTAATTCTTTTCTTACGAAATCCGTATTCTTACGATGTGTATCGTTATTACATGCTTATTGCTTATTACATGCTTACCTGTTGCTTGGATGTTGTTTCTAATCTGTTATTTTGTCTATTATGTTTGATTAATATTGGTTTAATAATCATCAAATTGCATTGGTTACAGAGATTACTTCAATATATATAGTTGTTGTGGTCTCCGAGTTGACCGTACAATTAAATTGTTAAAATTACCTTGTGTATTCAGGCTCCCTTCCTTAAAGCTTATTTTTTATACTTTAAACACAACGCGTTTGAGACTTATAGTTCTAACCCGTGATCAGGTGATAAAAACCCGTTGACTAACGGGACGTGTACGACTTTTATTAATTGACGTACTCCATGTGAGTGAACATATTTTATCACCTGATGATGGGACCTTAAGCCTCAAAACGTGTTGTGTTTAAAATATAAAAAAGAAGCTGCAAGGAAGGGAACCTGGATGCACAAGGTAATTTTAACAATTTAAGAGATTACTTGTTAACTAATTTCTTTGAACACTCGTAAAGATTAATGTCTGAAGCTTGACAGAAATTTGACTCAACCGTGCTAAAGTAAAAAGTAAAGTTAAATAGAAAACTTTGTATATTTAAAACTTTAGAAAATTCTGTCATCCGTTTGAACTAAAACATAAAAGTTTCAAGAGTAGACAATGGCAAAACAAACATTTATCTTAACTTTGGCGTTAGAATATTGTGGTTGCAGAGGGGAGATAAGCGACGATGGAAAACTCGTAGGAATTGTTTTTGCCGACTAATCTTACTATATTCAGTTGAATTGTTTTTTTGAGAAAACTGTAAAGTGAACACAAAAGTTTTTCAAGAATATATAACTATTTATACGGTTCTACAATACCTTTGCACTTATTTTAAACAATTTATTTAAACTATAGCACTATACTGTTAATACGACCGTTCCCTCTCGCAAGGTAATGGCAACCCAGCGAGAGGTATCCTGCCTAGTAGAAACCCTCAAAAAAAAAAAAAAAAAAAAAAAAACCGTTCTGCTCCGGCGTTAAACTGTAGGTCCCATATACCTGTGAGAGACTCAGTACCACACGCACCACGGGTATATGCGGGGAGGGTACTAACCAGTCGAAGGACTGAAGGACTACGAACTGAACTACAGTATACTGTTACGACGGTCTGCCATCGTCGTCGTATGGTACAGCGGACAACAAAATACAAGAAACCAATGAAGTCACCAATCAACAGCTTTATTTATCACAATTAATAATTTATAATAATACTCCCATCGGTTGCCTCTCTTGGTGGTGGGTAGAGTTATGCTCGCCAGATATGGTGGGTATCGGGGAAATAAAATACCCGTGGCTGACCAATACTAGCAGCTGCTGCCTTGTAGTTGAATATTGGTTTATCAAAAGATAAAGGAAGTAAACCTTGATTAAAAATTGCCTGGTCCTGAAGGTTGGGGGTTAATGCAATGGGCCAAACCCCGTTCATTGGAATAAAGAAAATGTAAAAAAACAAATAGATTGCAGCCGGATGGATTCAATAAGGGTATAAAGAGAATTTAACCACTTCTGTAATCTTTGGTTCCGGATAATGTGTAAACATTGTAAGTCGGAATGATAATAATAATTAATAATTTGTAATAAACAAGTTATTAAACAAGATAATACTTGTACAATAATTCAAATAAAATTTGTCCACACGCAATAATAACGTCAACTAAGAGTCCCGCACAATTATAACACAATAACACCTTCGCCACAATACTTCGAACCTCACTTGAATAAATCGCCACTTAAACTCAGTGAGTAATTGGCCGAAGTAAACTGTAAACAAAGCGTTGCTGAATACTTAATTTGTACCCCGCTGAGATTCCAGAATAACGTGTCACTTTGCATAACGTGCTAAACAGACAGGATCTCTCGAATCCACTATAAACAATGTCCTTGAACACAGTGCGCTGACCGGTACCGTCTGGAATAGCCTCGTTTGTTGACGCATGATAAGTGGCATGTAATCACGAAAACATCACAAAACGGCTTAATAGCCGTGATAACAGCTTAAATCACTATGACATATATTCTTTTTCTGTATTTAGCTCCAGTCACGAATTCCATAGTTATATAAAAACATACTTCCTGTACGTCGAAGGCCTTATTACACAACGCAACTGATTGCATGCAGTTGATTTCCAGCCTACATGAAACTAGTTGCAGGGTAGTAAAAACAGGCTGCAACTGCTCTGCAATCAGTTGCAGAGTAAGCGTGTCGTCTATACTACGTCTATAAAGAGGTAAAAATTGTTTGTAAAAAAACCTCAGAAACCACTAATCCGAAAACTCATTCTTTCGCCACAGTGTTCTTTGAATTTTGAGGATGGTTTTGGGCATAAATTTGAATCAGTAACTTTAAGAGATAGCTAAATGGTGACAACGAGTAAAATTTCGAAAAAAATACGAATTTTATTTTGGTTTTTGTTTCATTAAAACCTTCGTTTTTGTTTTTGAGATATTGGCAGTTAAACAAAAAATTGTATATATTGTGTCCTTCCAATGTCATGAAATTTCTTCGCTCTCTACAGAATGCGCGCGCAGGCGAATTGCATGCAATCGGTTGGATAGTGTAATAGGTTACATTTTAATCAATGCGCCAAAATGAGTGCGTGAAACTAAAAGTTCCACGAGCAGTTGCAAGGCTTGCAACGGTCTTGCAATCGATTGCAGACCGTGCAACCAATTGCAGTAAGTGTAATACGCAACCAAGTGTACATTTGTGTGCACGCAGTAAGTGTACATTAAAACCAATTCTACACAACATTATTGCAATCAGCTGCATGCCATGAGTTACATAGTGTAATAAAGCTCTTATAGTCTTAGAAAAATGTAAGATCTTATCCAGTTGTAATTATCAATTGTTAATGAATAGTCTTTTCAACTGAAATAAGTGTTTAGATTCAATAAAATCTTGTGCAGAGGGAATGGCGTGTTCATCTATGGAATACAACGTAATCGTCTGTCTAAGGTACACTGGTTACTAAATCCGTTGTAATAAGGTGACGGCATCAATTTGCCACGCGAAATTAACAAGGCTGTGAACGAGACAAGACGCAGTACAGTTTATGTATGAACTTAGAGCCGGAGTTTGAGTCCCCCGAGCCCCTTGTTACACTAATAGGCAAACTGCGTGAAGACACTGACTTGTCGTACCAATACGTAACAAGGCTCTCTAAACCAATCTGTGATACACACGCGCGCGTTCGCGCATTCTTATTGTAACGTGTCAAACGTTACAACACCGCCTATAGTTGCTCCTATTCTTGTTGTTGTTTGTTATAATAATAGTAATAATAATAATAATAATAATAATTTTAATAATTAATATTATTATTATATTATTAATTAATATTATTATTATAATTATTATTATTATTTTATACCGACGTTAGTTATGTGCTAAGTTAGTCTATTGCGATCGTGCGGAGAGAGCTCGTCAGCTGGGGTGCAAGCAACTCTCTAGAGGAAGAGAAGCCCGAAATCAAAGTTCCTGGTGCTCCAGGTTGGTGGTTTTACAGCAGGCCAGTAACCTGCTTAAGTAAAAACATATGTACTTATATAACCCATAGAAGCCTCGGAAATCGTATGAAAACACATCTGTGGAACGATTCATACGTACATAAAAAATAAAACACGGTATACCCGATGAAATTTTATAAAACTGTGGCTGTCCTCACATTCCTGTAACCTAGTAACACATGGATTCTTGGTAAAAGAGACGTGCAGAGGATTCAGGCAACAGAAATGAAATTTCTAAGAGGGATGCAAGGTTTTCCTCTCTTGGATAGGAGAACGAACGAGGATATTAGACTCGATTTAAACATTGTATCATTGCACCAGAAGGCTGAAGACCACAGAAGGAGATGGTGTGAACACTTGAATCGCATGCCTGATATCATATGGCTGCCTTGGGAAGCTATCACCCTACTGGGAAGAGAGATGTCGGTAGACCGAGGAGGAGATGGGTTCCGGAACAGATCTAAGTTCTACTCCTTGGAGTGGTGATGATGACGATTATGATGACCAACGTTTCTGTATTGACAATGTGTCTCACATTCTAGTTTCCAATATGCTTACTCTTGCAAGTTAGTATATTTTTATTTATCAGGCATCGCCTTCTTCCAATTATGTTTTCCATACCGTTTCCTATCGATATGTTCTCCTTTTATTTTGAGGTGTCCTTCCGTTTATTCTCCTAGGCCTTCTTCACAGGCAACCTTCTTAATGTCTCCGTATTACTTCATTGTTTCCGTATTTTACAGTTTCAAATATGGTTTTGTTAACTGTTTTTCTTCTTCTTCTACTTCAGCGCACTTCCGCTTCTTCTTCTTACAGTCCGTTGCGCACAAATTGTTCTGACCAGTACTGTTCAGTGTTTTGAGTTTGTGGTTTCAATTGGAAAAAATAAAATATTTGTTTTTTTGCTAGTCGGTGCACAATATTGGTCCTTATACTATCAGACTGGAAATCCCGAGGGCGTTCCATATGTCGTCATTCCTTAGCCGTAGTTTTCTTACTGGCAAACTACTTAGCAAATACCGGAGAGATAAATTAACAATTTCATTAAGTAACATTAACAAATAATATAATGTAAATTTAATTTAAAATCTTCTTTAACGTAAGATAAATATACATTTTCCTTCGACAGAATGGATTTTCATAGGGTTCACCATGCAGTTTTATAAGTATTGATATAAAACCGTTCCACAAACATACGGTCAACGAGACGTATCACACAAGCATTAAGAATACAAGAATACGAATTGTTAAATAAAGGTAGACACTTACGTGGAGCACTTACTATACATTTTCAACCATTGCATTAGACAGTGTAATTGTGAATATTCTTGTTTTGCGTATAGATATACAGAGACCCGAAGAATAAAGTAAAAAGAAATGTAAGTAGTACAATTTTTTTCAAATTGTCATGAGGCGTGGTTCATGACAAAAAAAGAAAAGCGGCACGATTCAGAGTGCTCAAATTCAGTTTCTTCGAAATACTTTAAATTATACATTGCAAGATATAACAAGGAATGAAGATATCGGAGCAGAACTCAAAATAAAGGACATTAATTAAATTATTTCAGTTTATAGAAACAACTGTGGGATCGTCTGCAAAGGATGACAGAGGATCTATTGCCGAAAGCGGCACTGAACCAAAAATCCATTATTAGAAGAGACGTGGGTTGTCCGAGGATGAGATGTTTGCCGGAACAGGTTTATATAACCCAATCCTAAAAGAGGAGAAGAAGAAGAAGATGTCTATCCCGAGTTTATTGCATAGCAACGAAACATGGACTCTCAGGAGTTCAAATGATAAAATCGTACAGACAACAGATGTGAAAATGCTACGGCGGATCGCAGTTTGCACGAGGAGAAATAGAATAAAGAATACAGAAGTAAAGAAACAATTACAAATCGTCAGCTTGAGTGACCGAATTAAATAATACAGGAATAAGGGGGAAGAACATTTACACAAAATGAACACTGTAAAGTTACTAAAGACTGCGTTGTTCAAATATAAACCATAGGGACAGAGATTTCCCGGAAAATCAAAAAGAAATGGAATAGAATGATCAGGGACGGATTAGATGCCCGTGTTTGCCTATGCTGCCATAGGACTGGTACACAGACTGGTACCCCCCTCTCCGATTCAAAATTCAAACGTTTATCCATTATTTGCACTAATAAATGGCACATACAATTTAAAAGTTTACAATTATTTTATTAAACTCTCAAATTACAACAAATATTTAGATAAATAATGATTACAATGAGCATAATAGTGCTTAAACTTAGGAAATACTAATCGATCCATTTTTTCTCGATTTTGCCTTAACGAAGACTTGTACAATTTCTTCTAAATCGAAGGATTCAAGTATCTCGCTTTCAATATTATCCTTGCTGATGAAGATAATCTTTCATCTCCCATTGTTGAACTAAACATATTTAATGCGTTTAAACCTCGTCAAAAAATGTGCACACATCTTTTTATGATTTTGTATTGAGGACATTATTTTTTTTCACATTTATTGTATTCAAAAGCGTTTTGTGATTTAGGGCCGGATGGTGTCCCCTCTGACAGCTGAGGCCGTGGTGTCCGATGCTGCAGCATACCCTAGCGTTATGGATAATCCACCACTGGGAATGATTAGGTCGCAATACGCTAAAGTTTGGTTGGAAGAAGAATTAGAATAAATTATTTTATAGGACCTTTTAGTAGCTGAAATATTTTACATAGGAGTTTTGAACATCGAACACACACTGAGTTTACTACATGAGATGATGCTAAATTTATCGTTCAGAATGTAAATAGCTGATACAGTAAACAGCAACTATAAACAACTGAATGTTGTAAACTGTACAACCGTATTAAGTGTAAAGTGTAAACTCAATGTGGACGTGTTGTACAAACATTGCTGTACAATTAGCTTTATGAGTGCGTGACAAATCCAATGTAATTACTGACAGATAAACACTGCACATTCCAGTTTTGTTGCTAAAATTTATCAGCATTATAATTTGGTGTTACTATTGTAAACTACCACTTGCTTTGGTGATAGCATTTATTGTCATCAAATAAACAAGTGGTAGCTCCGAAATGCTGGCTGGATATACCACGCGGCTTGGGTTTTTGAATCTCGACGACGGCAAAATACTATCAGAAATATAGCGACGTTAAATTATATGTCTAAGATATCAGTGGGAGAGAAACGATTAAACACACACAGTCACTAAGCTTGTTCAATACACTCTTACGCGCCTATACTCTTTCCGTTCTCAGTTCAATCCTGATGTAAACAAACCCACCTGTCAAATGCTATTGGTCAGGGGCGTTGACACTGTTCATACAGTAATGTGTAAATCGGGGCACGTCGTTTTTAGACTTCCTCACTGTATCACTGTATCCTGAACCGTATTGAATTAATATGGAGCCAGTTGAAAGGAAATGTTTCCCGTCACAATACAACGTTAGCTGCTTCATATAAAACAATTTATTGTGAAGGCGGTAAATGAAACAACGGCGGAGTCATTGTATGCAGCATATAATCAAGGAAGATGATAAGCTATAACAACTGGCTTACATTACCGACGTCGTTTTGGACAATGGACAATCTTGTCAATAACGCTGACTGATGACACAAGTTCAGACACAGCTATGAAAGACATTTAATTAGTCACCGACATCAACTGATATTATTAAGTACACTGGTATACAAGCCGGTACCAATCTGAGAGCTTGGCCTTGAAACAGTTCCGACAGGCGTGGTAAGGAAGGACAGGTTGTGTGCAGTTGGAACTGAAAACATCCGCTGTCAACGGCTTGCAAATGAGTGGATTTTTTTACTTCAGTGTACGGCTACGCCTCGAAGTGTGTTGCGTAATCTGTGTGGTACCATTTTGTTTATACTCGTTGGTGCGTCTTGTTAGTGTAGTGAGTCTTCAATTGTGTATTCATATTTTTTGTGTTTGTGCTTCGCAATCTTGGCAAATATGTCAGAGTTTGTATCAAAATTAAAAGACAAGAATTTTAATCTGTTACATCAAATTCTACTTTGGTCATGCCAAATTATTACAATTTACATGTGTTTATACAGTATCAATAATATATGTACCTGTCCATACTGCTTCTGTCAGAGTGACACGCCTCTAATTCAAGCAGTAAATAGAGTTTCAGATGTGCCACGCCTGATTGTATATATCAAGATTAAACTAAGAACGAAAACAGTGTAGACTGCTGACTCTGACTTCCAAACAAGTACAATTAATAAAAGCACTAAATAATAATGTAATCTTTTAAATTGTTTCAAAATACATGGTAATGTTATGCACGCCAAACGTTGGTAGGTATACCTTACAATGTAGTTAATTCACATTCGCCTCTTAACTCAGACGTTGCCTGTCAGACGCAGTTTAGAGTCAACCAGCGCCCGTCGCAACCAAAGTTTTTGTTTCATGTTACATGTTTCAAATATCGGTATAGAGAACCATACATGACTTCCATGTTCTAAGATTTATATTTAAAATCATTTTCGAAATGAAATATTTCCATAGAAATTACTTCTTTCTACTTCTTACTTCAGCCTTAACCACAGTACTGTGGTCGCTAAGGTATACCACATCACGTTAGCGCACTCGATTTTCACTGACAATGGCAGTCGATAGCACTGCCGAAACGTCTGGTTTTGCAGAAAACATTCGACCACGGCAAAACAGCCAGGGAAGGAATTTTAACAACAAACTACTTCTTCGTTGCCGATAACATAGTACACATATAAACAAAATTATCCCCTCCCCCTTGAACTATCATTTTTATTCATATAAAATTACCCCCACCCCTTCAACTACCCTTTTCATTTATAGATATTTCATCTACCTTACTACAGTGGATTATTATGACGTTCTTTTCAGGATACTTTATTTATCAAAATTAAGTACTTTACTCTTGTTAAAACATAAAACGTGTTGCAAGTAAACTACCCCTTTTCCTCAACGGATCTTCACCAAAATAAACAGTCGTTGCGTTCTCTACAATTCAAAAAAAAATGAATACGGTCTCTACGTATGCAAAAAATTAATTAATTCTGTTTGAACTTGCGGTAGTTATCGTTCGCCATGGAAACAATTACTCTTGTTAAACATAAAACGTTGCCGGTAAACTACCCCTCATTCCTAAACGATCGTCGCCTAAATCAATAGGCATTGAGTCCTCTAAAACTCGGAAACATATGCAAATAATTATTTGATTCTGTTTTAATTTGCGGCAGTTATCGTTTGGCATAGAAAAAATTCGACACCACACACACACACACATTTTCGAAAAATGACTTTTCTTCATGTTCTGAGGGTAGTACAACCAGAATCAGCTCTTATCTCGAACACGATTTTTTTGCCATCAGTATACTTACATTTCCTTATGGAACATGGAAATAAAATCATTATGTTGAATCTCCTGGTTTAGGTGATCTCATGACAGGTCGTCAAATATCAAAATTGCGTGTACACATAATACAGCAAAATAAATTACTTGTCATAAGTAACAACGGTCTTGTCATATAAAAGTTCTATGATAGATATGTTATTTTAGTAACAGCGTTATAGAAGTATATGATCATTAAATACTAGCAATAACAGCAAATACTGTATGTCAAATAACTCAAATAACAGCAATATTTCCATAAAATCGTAATTAAACTTTAAAACTAAATAAACAATTGCCTTTTACAAGAGTACAAATAATATATAAATATACTTAGGTCTAAAATTGTCACACCTGTGAAAAAGAAAGCGAGTGTATTTGAATTTCATTTTGCCTTGCCTTGCCAACAGGTAACTTGCAATGATTGTAATTGTTTCTATATAATTAAAAGATTTAAGATTTAAAGATTCAAAGAATATTTACCAAAATAACATATTATAACAGCGCGATTAAGTTTTAGCAGGATTTAGTAGACACAGATTTAGGGACAAATTTTAAACCAATATAAACATAAGGTGTTATTCAAAAGTTTGGGGACAGCGACCACAAGAAATAGTTGCTGACTGTAACGTCCAGTTTCTACCGTCCCATTGCGCACATATGCAACTATGCCAGCGTTTTTCTCGCAACACACCTTGCCTGTAATATACGTTATTATTTCTGATTGGTTGGTGGTTGATTTATGACTGTATCGTGGCACCTAAGAATTTATAAGTAGGAGTGGTGTTCACGGGACTTCTCCAGCCTCAGCCACAGTACTGTGGTCACTATCGTCTAACTCTGTACATTTTTTAGTACAGCTCGAATTTACACTGATGGTCGCAGTTGGTGGCACTGCGCCAAAACGTTTGTTTTTGTTAAAAACGATGGACAACGGTCAAACAGCTGGGAATAAATTTTAACAACAATGACTCCGGCCGTGGAAGCGAATGAAGTATATTACTGTAATTAAAATTGTAATTAACGACTTCATGTTGTGTCAGTTATTATATTTCTTCTGTACAACAAGATGATCCGTTACATCGCTGTAACAGTGTGACAGAAATTGGCTGGTAGTGTAAAACTTGTTTCTATTTATGAGAGCAATTTCTTGAAGAGAAACGCGTAATAACTACGGAACAATTAATGGCGCTGTCATACTACACCGCACACTAAGGCAGCTTACATCTAACATGTTCTGGGAAGCGGACATTCGAATTCACTACGAGTATCCAGATTGATTTGCTACAGATATCGGTAAATTGGAAAGATCAAGTGCACGCAATTAAAGTTGCCCCACAGCAAGATTATGTGGTCATTTAAAGTTAAGATAATAGACCAGGATTAGTTTGTGTTGTTCCGTTTCCAAACGTTGCTTTGTGTAAAGTATAGCGATACGATAACACGATTCGTACTAACGTTTGACAACATAATCGGCTTTAGTTCTCTTACCGCAAACAGAGTTTTGTTTAACCCCATGCAGTTAGCGAAAAACGCTGATTGCTTAAAGACGTCTCTTCATTTATCTTTTTAGTTCACCTCGCTTAACACTAACAGTTTGTTAGTATCACTGTATCAAATGATGTTTACTACAAAAGTTTAATAATCATTTTGCTCAGTTGGCAATAAGCTTTTTTTTAACTCCTAAAGGCAATGCCTTGTCGCTGTAGCCACGTCACTCTATCCCTTGCGATATTCTTCATTTCTCCATAGGACCCACTATTCACGACACTCATTGTGCTGCGGAAGTATGCAGTTCTTGGTCTTCCTTTGGGCTTCTTCCCCACTACTTTGCCCTCAAAGATGTTAGTTAAAAAAGCACTATGTCTGATCACATGCCCTATCAACTTAATCTTCCTCACCTCTATACTCCTAAGCAGTGTTCTATTCTCATTTATTTCCTCTAAGATCTGTTCATTCGTCTTCCTATCTGTCCAACTAGTTTTTGTCATTCTCCGCCAAATCCACATCTCCATTGCCTGAAGTCTGTCACTCTCCACCTTCCCTAAGGTCCACGATTCACACCCGTAAGTTAAAACACTTCATACAAATACCTTAACAAACTTTTTCCTTGTTTCAATACTAGTACGGTTGTTTGTTAATAAGTTCCTTTTGCTCTGGAATGCTTGTTTTGCCAGAGCTACTCTCCTCTTAATCTCTGCCAGACACTTATTCCCACTTGTAACTGTGCTACCCAGGTAACAAAATTCAGTAACGTGCTCCAATATTGTGTTGTTCAACATAATGGTTGATTTAATGTCTTCTCTTTTTTTACTTACAACCATTATTTTAGTTTTCTTAACATTTATCCTCAATCTCCAAGCGTGAAGAATTTTGTTAAACGTACCTAACATTCGGGTCATATCCTTTTCTGAGTCAGCCATCAGTACAATATCATCTGCGAAGCGAATACTGTGTATCCGTTCCCCATTTATTTTAATTCCCCTAGAACTCCGTTTCATCTGAGTTACAACATCTTCTATAAACAAATTAAACAAGTACGGTGACAGTGGGCAACCTTGTCTTACCCCTCTTCTTATTATTGCTTCCTTTTTACATCCATTTATGTCTATTTCAGTACTTTGCAACCTATAAATATTGAAGATTACCCTTCTAAGCAATAAGCTTATCTTACCATTAATGTCGAGTTATACGGCTGCACGTTTTATGTAACCAGTCTTACAGTACTAGTAAGCTCCATGAGCTATAGAACTCTTCTTCTCCACTTCAGGCATTAGGTCATAGACCTGTTGCGCCCTCCGGCCGTGATAGAACTCACGCCCCCCCCCCCCAGCCAGAGAGATATTAGCTAAACTTTTAACCCACGCCCAGTGGCAAGCCGTGCTGTGGAGGGGGGGGAAGAGTGTTGTTTATGTGTGTAGTATATATTGTGTGCCCTGGTTACTTATCTGGCCCGGTTATGCCAGAGAAGACGTATTATTTGTCCGCGTACTTGCGGGTGGACGAGCAAATCGAGCCGTGACCTTGACTCGATCTTACCACTTCGGCAGCACAGTAACGCTCTCATCATGAGTCAGAGACGCTACCACTGTGCCGGCTCGCCCACCAGCTATAGAACTCACACACAATTTAAATGAAATATGTTTACTGTTAGAGAAATTTAAATCTTAAATAATTAGTTAATTATCAGAAAAATTACAAAACGTTCCATTACTGTACTTTTTTTATATAAAATATCAAACTACAAGGCCATTAAACATTCCAAGTTACAGCACAAGTTATTTTTTGTTTATTTTATATGCGTAATGTTTAAATACGTACGAAACAATTAATCATAAATACTTTAACGAAATTACAGAACATTCTATGTGTTTCTCGGCTATTCCAGCGGAGCCCGGCTGTAATGTGTGTGTGTGTGCGTACAACATTGCTGCTACTTTGGGATGAAGGAGAATTACGTGACACTTGTCACGCGTCCGTAGCCGAGACTGTTCCAAACTGATCCGTAGCCAGAGACCGGTCCGCGCGCACTGTGTTCAAGCGGCAAGCATTACATTCTAGTGTTTACTAGTAGCGTTGTTAACGCGTAGTAGGGATTATTCTGGAATGTCAACACGGTATAAATACAAGCACGCAGGGACGCTTAGTTCAGTTTTAGTGGCAATTTATTCAAGTGAGGTTCGAAGTATTGTGGCGAAGTGTTATGTGTTTTATAATTGTGCGGGACTCTATTAGTTGACATTATCGTTGCGAGTTGACAGATGAATTTTATTTATTGTACGAGTATAATCTTGTTGAATATTTGTTGATTATAAACTGTACTTGTGATAATCAAAGCTAGTGATTAGTGATTTTATTGGTGTCTTGTGTATAGCTTTCTACTGTACCATACGATGATCCGTCGTAGCAATACGTTCCAAGTTTAAGTTTCTATAGACCTAATTAATTTTACAAAATAAATGTCGGTATGGAGAACTATACATGACTTCCATGTTCTAAGATTTGTATTTAAAAGCATTTACATGAATTCGGTTCGATAATTTCTAAAAAAAAATATCCCCCACCGGCAACTATTTTCACAATTTATAGATATTTCTGTTATTATAGGTAGTCATATAAAATAATATTATTTTTGAGTCCCTTTATCTATAAAAATTAGGTACTTTATTTTTATAAAGGATCTGAACTACGCAGATAATCACCATTAATTACATATTTATACAATTATGTAATTACGTGGCCACAAATTATTTTGTCAAATGCTGAGCCGTGGTTGCGGATCTTCACGCATAGATGATTTTAATTAAATTACAAAATTAAATTTTATTGCCTGGCAATCAAATTATTTTATTTTGAACCAATATCATTGTTTGAAAAAATTTAAATGAATTTTTATTTAATTTCATCAAACTCATTAAATCCATACCAAACGTAAAAAAATTAATCCTCAACTTTTAACTACCTTTTTAGTTTATAGATGTTTCATCTACCTCTCTACAGTGGATTATTACAACCTTCTTTATAGGATACTTTATTTATCAAAATTAAGTACTTTACTCTTGTTAAAACGTAAAACGCTGCAGGTAAACTATCCATTCCCCTTAACCGATCTTCACCAGAATCAATAGGCTTTGAGTCCTCTACAACTCGGGCACATATGCATAAAGTTAGTTGATACTGTTGAATTTGCGGCAATATGGTTCGTCATTGACAAAATTCTACACACAGACACAAAGGCACACACAGACACTTTACGGAAAACAACTTTCCCCTTCATGTTTTGATGCAATCAGAATCAGAACTTATCTCTGAACACGATTTTTTTTCGCGATCACCATACTTCCATTTACTTGCGGGACATGGAAATAAAAACAGTATTGAAATAACCGAAAACAAACAAATTTTTTTCTCCTTTCTCAGTCGCTTTCTCTCTCTCTCTCTCTCTCTCTCTCTCTCTCTCTCCCTCCCCTCTCCCCCCTATAACCCCTCTTTTGCATTGTAACTTATTAATTTTGCTTTAGTTACGCTTTCTCGTTACTGAGCGAGTGAGCTAGGGGCTGTGTGCACCACACTTGTTGCACACCTCGTTCTGCACGCAATGAGCCGTTGTTACAAACAGACACTGTAATTAAATTCTGTTGTTGTTGTTGATAATCACTACATGAAAACACCTTTAATATAATCAGCTACACACAACACAATGCGATGTCAAATTACAATAATTGCAAAAGCACATTTTTTTTGCTATCTCTTTTATCTCTTTTATGCCTTTCGTTATAGGATAGATATGTGATTGAAAGTTGAAGATACTAGAAATAAAGAGATAAAGAGGATAAAAGAGATAGCATAAAATAATTAATATAATGTGAATGCAGTTAACAAAACAATGGACAAGAGCCGTACAAGAAAAAATCTGGGAGATAGGAGGGACAAAAATTTTATGGAATCCAATAACATACATAGAAACGAAAACAGAAAGTATTCTGGAATGTTTTAAAAAGTATGATATAGATGTAGCAATTAAAAAATGTATGCACAGTGCGTGATAAAATTAAAAATAGTAATACAGAAGAAATTCCGATGTTACAAAAAAGTAGGGTATATAAACTTTAATATAAGGATTGTAGTAGATTGTACGCAGGCGAAACGGGACGTACGTTCGAGTGTAGACTGACGGATCATAAAAGAGGGGAAGAAATACGACATCCAGTTCACTATATGCTAGGCATTTTGTTGAAGAAAACCATAAGTTTGTTAATCCATTTAAGAAATATGAAATTATAAAGGTTGAACATAATTCGGTGGAAAGGAAATTTAGAGAAGAACTTAAAATATTAAAGGAAAAAAAGGATTTAAATAGTTTAATTATTTCAAAGATGAAATTTGATAATGGAAATATATTTGTTACATATAAAGGAAAAGAAAAATATAGAACGTAAAGGATGGTAGCAGTCTGATACTTAATGGTAGGAAGAGTACCAAGTCATAATAGAAAGTTACCAGGCAGCAATGAAAAAGTTAGGAGAAGGGGAGGTGACTCGGCTGATAGTTTGCTGGCTAAGGGGTAACAAGGGTGTTTACCTTCTATGTTCGTTTATGTCAAGTTGACGTTTCGGGATTGTAGATAAGATATATAGAGGAGTGAAGGTTTCTAAGTAGGTTGTTGTGTTCCATCTGAAGATGAGACGGAAGGCTTGAAAGTGCTTATGGAAAGTACAGTTGCGTGTTAGTGGTTGCAATAAAACTTTAGTACACATTATTTTACGACATTTCACTTTTTTCCAAATTTCATCTATGTGATAAATCTCCTTCTTTGTGTAAAAAATATATATCTTTCAACACACGCAAATATTAATTCCAACGCTAACCTGTAGATGTCACTACGCGAGTATTTCAACTCATTCTCGTATACACATGGTTAATATGAACAATAAAATTAAAGTAGTTATCAAAACGTGATATAAAAATTAAACGCGTTACTCAGCATCTTCATCCTTCACCGTTGCGACTAGAAAATCCAGCTTATGTATTCCCTTTATGCGTAGAAAAGTTATTTGTCTCTGTTTTCCTTTGTAAATTATATTCAAGGTCTTTGTTTCTTGTGGGTATGTAAAACGCTCATTCGGTTCCTGTATTCCTTAAGATCAATGGTCGACGCTCCATGGTTCGTCTCCAACAATTCTATACACCGAGACCTCAAAGTTCCAACTGTGAGAGAAGAAATCTTGCGCTTCTGCAGGATACATATCTCTAAATTAGAAAAGAATCCTTACCCCCTTGAAATTAATTTTTTAGATAATAGTAAAAACATTTACAGACGAAAAGGACATAAAACGTTAGACTTACCCTTCAGATTCAACGAATAATATGTAGGCTACTCTGTATTGTATGTACATTTATGTCTGTATTGTCTGTTCTGTAATATCTGTATCGTTTGTGTTCATGTTCACATTAAGTGTTAATGCCAACCAGTATAGTAGTCCTATAGGCTCAGTTTTTAATATATTGATTTATTGTATCATGACTATCGTTAATTTGTTTACATGTTTTGCCATTTAGTCTTGTAATTTGTGTATCTGTTTAATCTGTAGACAATAACAAGTAGAGCTGTCAACGGTCAGCTATTCATAATCATTTATGTATTTTGTCAGTCTATCTATTCAATGTTTGCTTAGTTGAATAGATTACAAATCTGCAATAAATTGAAAAAAATTCCTTTTCTGCATTTACCTGTAAGTCGCTATTTCTATAATTTGCTTGCAGCATAGTGACCTATTTAGACGCACAATAATCTTAAAATCGTTAATGCCTTTAAAAATTGGGTAATCTATGAGCCTAAACTAACTGTTTAGCGATTCAATACGATCTTTTGCAGGGCGTGAGACGTTTATTTATGGAATACAACGTAATCTGGTGTTGAGTTAATCATCTGTCTAAGGTACACTGGTTACTAAATCCGTTGTAATAAGGTGACGGCATCAATTTGCCACTCGAAATTAACAAGGCTGTGAACGAGACAAGACGCAGTACAGTTTATGTATGAGCTTAGAGCCGGAGTTTGAGTCCCTCGAGCCCTTTGTTACACTAATAGGCAAACTGCGTGAAGACACTGACTTGTCGTTGCAACACGTAACAAGCCTCTCTAAAGCAATCTGTGACACACACACACACATTATTATTGCAATTTATCAGACGATACAAAACCGCATCCAGCGATTATTATTATCTTTTAACGATGAAGAGTTTGTGAGAATCGGTCAAAAAAGTATAAAACAAATTATATGTGTCAACGTTTCGACAATATTTATTGTCATCATCAGGACCTGTGTACGGACACAAGAGAAAATATCAAACAAAACGGATAAATTAGTTGAGAGAATGTGTTTGTGTGTGTGAGTGTGCGCGTATGCGAGTATGTGTGAAACAAACTGTTCCAATTCCTTCACACATTGTTGGAACTGTTCCAGCTTCTGTCGTAGTTGATGGACAAATTTAACGTGCATTATTGTATAAGAGTGCTTTGTTTATTTATGACTACTCTTTGTGTCTAATTACCGTTTGCAATTAGGACTTCATTGTTGTCAATTATTGTGTTTCCACTGAAGAACGCGACAATGTACGTATGTAACCGTCGAAACAATATTTCATATAAAGATATGTTTGTTGTTGAATACATTAATATTATTTGCATATTGAAATGTTAATATTCTACTGTAATTGTTATCAATTCAGACTTCTTATTATTTTTACGCAATACGGAACGTTCTCGTAGAATGGAGAGCGCTGTTCTACAGTATCTCGGCTACCCCAGCATAACCCAGCTGTAATGTTTGTGTGTGTACATATTGCTGCTACTTTGAGATGAAAGACAATTTCGTGACACTTATCACGCGTCAACAATCGAGGCTGATCCAGACCGCACGCGTCAGCGCCCTGTGTTCAACCCCAGACATCGACAGTGTTTCTAGTGGATTCGAGAGCGCCTGTAATAGGCACTTATTTAACACGTCACCCAAAAAGTGACCGATTATTCTGGCATTTCAGAGGGGTATAAATATAAGCATCCAGAGACGGTCAGTCAGTTTATGTCGGGCGATTTATTCAGTGGGTGTCAATTGGTGAATTAGTGAAAACTGATTATTGTGCGGGAATCTATTAGATGACATTATTATTGGGTGTGGACAAATTTAATTGAATTACTGTATGAGTATAATCTTGTTGAATAACTTGTTGATTACAACCTGTTACTTGTGATTAACTAAAGCTGGTGATTAGTGATTTTCTTGGTGTCTGTATTTTCATTTCCACTGTACCATACGACGATCAATACCCCGTCGTAACATTATATCAAGTAAATACTTTTCCAAACCTAGAAATAATTCATTATGTTACTGCAAAAATACATTTTATAACATAAATCTATAGCTGGCATATTATATAAAGATATGCTATGTACCTATTATATAATACGTACGTTATATATTATGTAAAAATTACAGTAAAGGTTTAATTTTTTTAATTTGACAATTTTCATTGCGAAAGGTTTCGATTTTCATGTAACGAAGACTCGCTTCTTTATTCAATGTAATATAAAAATCGGTATGGAGAACTATATATGAATTCTATGATCTAATTAAATATAAAATAATTTATAATAAGTAACTCAAAACAAAACTTATTAGATCAGCATGCTTTTTTTAAAAAATGCTGAAAAGATAATAAAAAAAAAATTGTACATAGTTGTTAACATTTTAAAAATTAAGAATTAATTTGATTAAATTATCTTTTATTTAAACAAAGCGAATACTGCCCACCGTTTGTAACCTGTAAATTTTTAAAAACGAAAACTTATTTTGATTACGTATCCGTGGCACGATATTTTGTTTCCACGAAACAATATCAATTTTTAATAATAATAATAATAATAATAATGGCTCCCATGTATACCACCGAAGTAGCTTAGGAGAAGGCAGGGTTGGCTGCCTTATGTGAGCCGTACAGCATACAAGGAAGGCAGTGTGGCCAGCACTACGCTTCAGCCGCCCATTATTATCCCCAGGATGTTATCCCAGGTACTCGTTTTCAACAGGCTGAGTCGACCTGGGGGCTGAAAAACGTACCTTGATTTTATGGTGCGGGCCCGGGAATTGAACCCGGGACCTCTAGTTTAGTAGCCAGGTGATCAATTTTTAATATTTTTATTGAATTTTTTTTTAAGTTTCTGGTCGAATAAATTTATAACATTAATACAAAAAATTGCCCCATCTCCCTTCAACTACGCTTTTGATTTATATTTTATATAATATCTATTTTTCGAAAGTGTATTATTATGACCTTTTTTCAGGCTACTTCATTTATCAAAATTAAGTACTTTACTCTTGTTAAAACGTAAAACGTTGCAAGTAAACTACCCCTTCCCTTTGACCGATCTTCACCAAAGTCAATATGTCTTGAGTCCTGTACATCTCGAGCACATATGCAAAAAAGTAATTGATTCTGTTTGATTTCGCGGTAGTTATCGTTCGCCATATAAACAATTCTACAGTACATACAGAAACTTTTCAGAAAATGACTTTTCTTCATATTTTGAGGGTAGTACAATCAGAATCAGCTCTTATCTAGAACACTATTTTTTTTCCATCACCATACTTCCGTTTTCTTACGGAACATGGAAGTAAAAACGACGACTTGATCATTTAAACTTTCTAAACATTTAAAATTGTTATCTTGTGTACACTTTGTGTTAATAGTATGACACGTCGTAGAAGACAGAAAACCTCAAAACCAACCTACAAATGTGCGCATGAAGCTCTACCTTATATTTTATGTACCGTGTATTATAATTGTGTTTTTATATAATAATGGCTCCCATGTATACCACCAAAGAAGCTTAGGAGTAGGCAGGATAGGCTGCCTAATTTGAGCCGTATGGCATACAAGGAAGGCAGTGTGGCCAGCACTACGCTTCAGCCGCCTATTATTATCCCCAAGATGTTATCCCAGGTACTCATTTTCAACAGGCTGAGTTGACCTGGGGGCTGAAAAATGCACCTTGATTTTTATGGTGTGGGCCCGGGAATTGAACCCGGGACCTCTAGATTAGTAGCCAGATGCCAATTGTTTTTTTTTTTTGACAACCCAATTTTCTATCACAAACATTCCAGGAAACAAGCTCATTAACCCTCTAAAATTAGTATACTGTTACGTGGAAATTATTCATCAGAAATACATTTGGTAGTTTGCAGAAACATTTCTATAACAAATAACTCGGCCTGTTATTTGTATATCATTAGGCGCATGCTATAATAAGACTAATAATGACTGAATAAACTGACACAAATCATTTGGCGTAATTATGGTATCCACGATGTTTATTCACGGCTAATTATAAATATGTTAAATAAATAAAAAATATGTGATTTGCAGGAATGACGCTAATTTTGTACAAAGTTTGCATTATAAATACAGTTACTACGAAGAACTGGGTGTACACGTTCATATAGATTTGCTAGTATATATAACTTAGTCGGGTTATGAACACAAACATGTTGCACCATGGCTGGAGCAATGTTATTTTAACAATAGATTTTCATGTTTAAAAACGAAAACAAGAAGTTTTAACCTATTATTATTATTATCTTCTCCGTTTGTACAATGTTGACACATTTTTCGGAAACAAAGATTACAGAAGTGATTAAGTTCTCATCTTCCACTGCTGTTTGTCCCTCAAAAGATCTTCCTCAACTTCTTGTTCCATCAGTATAGTCTGAATTTCTTCTATCCAAGTGATAGGTGGTCTTCGTCTTTTCCTTCTTCCTGGTGGGGTCCATTCCATTACTCTTCTCGGCAATCTTTCCTGTGCCATTCTTTTTGTGTGCCCATACCTTTGTAACTTTTTTGTTTCGATAAAATCAACAATTGAATTTTCTACATTCATTTTGTTTTTAATGACTTTACTTCTAATTTTCTCACGTCTGGATACTCTTGCCGAACGTCACCAAAAGTCCATCTCTACTGTCATTAACTTTGTTCTTGTGTCTTTATTAGTAGTCTAATCGTCTGTGCCGTAAGTCACGATACTTTTAAAATGATTTTAAATATTTTGGTGTCAGTTACTGCTACAATTTGCTTATCCCACAGGATTCAGTTTAATGTATGTATAGCCATCTTTCCCAAACTAATTCTAGATTGTATTTCTATGTCTTGCTTCCTACTGGCCGTAATTACTACGTGTGTGAATTATTCCGTATATCTTTCTCCAATATCAAGTCTTGATGAAGGTCACCTATTGCCATGAAACCTATTACAAGATCTAAAATTTTTAGAGACATGAGACATACACTCGACAACTAAAAAAAATGTAATACCTCAATTGTGGATGTTACAAAAGGATATTAGGCACAACAGAATGTGATAGAGGAACAAAACTGAATACTTGAGACGCGTGTAAATCTGTTCCACTGATTGAAGATAACAAGCTGTGACACGAGTGTAGCAAAAATAAGATATTGAAACGAATGGAACCTTTGGAACAACCGAGAGCGTCTCCAACCCCCCCCCCCCAATAGTCGTGCAGGTGTAGCCTCAAGCCTCTAGTACGTTCCAGAGTACTCTGGAGAACACTTAAAGTACGCACAGCACAATGAGGATTGAAAATTTCTAGAACACCTCGGAAAATTATATATCCTGGCTTTGCCGGATCAGTTTATGTAGAGCGATTTACTCAGTGCATTCAAAGTAATTATTGTACGGAACTCTATTAGTTGACATTATTACTGCGTGTAGGCAAATTTCGAGCCTCCAGGTGGTCTAATGGCTAACGCGGGCGATTGATGCGTTCGTGGTCCCGTGTTCAATTCCCGGCGGTGGCTCCGTACGGCGTGCACTCAGTGTCGTGAGGCAGAACTGAGTAGGCGCTGAGATAACAGCGCCGCCTCCTGGCTGTGAATACCGCAACCGTAGCGGCTGGTGGCGCCTAGTACTAGCCATACACCGTCACACTGACACAAAAAGCCGCGTGGTACGCCTTGGTCCTTAACGGACTGTTGAGCGGAGATTTTTTTTTTTTTAGACAAATTTAATTTGAATCATAAACTTTCATTATGCCATTGTAAGTAACTCGTTGAGTTTCCTGCAGGTCTCTCATGTAATCTCTTCAACTAAATACACTGCAAGTATGTTTATTTCACTTGACCCACGTTTCACAGAAATTATTCTGTATCTTCAGAGGCTTGTTTGAATTGTAATTAAACACTGTAAGCGAAACATCCATGTCAAACAAACCTCTGAAGGTACAGAATAATTTCTGCGAAACCTGCGTCAGGTGAAAATAAACCTACTTGAGGTGTACTGTATTTATTTGAAGAGGTTATAATCTTGTTGATTACAAACTGTAATTTGTGATTAATTGAAGCTGGTAATTAGTGACTTCACTGGTGTCTGTATGTTTCTTTCCACTGTGCCATACGACGATCACTGACACCATCGTAACAATATATTTTTCAAAACCTTTGGTGTTGATTTTGGTCAATGAACGTTTGCTTTGTTTAACGAAATTAATAACAAAGGGTTTTGGAAGGCGAATAATTATTGTGTTGATTTATGCACCAGATTTAGCGTTTAGTAGTCCCTGTATTTCGGTAACAACGAAACGTCCACTAATGCGCTTGTAGCAGTAAAACCTTTCTCATGTGCCGGGAATTATTGTGGTCGGAAAGCGACTCAGAAAACACACAAACACAAGCGCAGACCCCAAACGGTTTGAACACGGTTTGCCCTTTAATACTGCGACTGTACAAACATTATACAAACGTTTGGCAACGAGAACCATTTGGGTACTTTCCATCAGTTGTTGTGAAGAAAAGTGCGTTCTTTTAAAACCTGAAAACACGTTTCACTTGGCTGTTTAGCTGTTAGGGAGAAACTTGCAACTAACACTTGAAAACAAACTGCTGCTCTACAAACAAGTCCTGAAGCCTGTGTGGAATTCATCTGTAGGGCTGTGCAACGAAGACAAACTTGGAAAAGATACAAACCTTGCAGAACAAAGTACTCAGAAGCATAGTGAATGCCCGTTGGTATATAAGGGACGACAACCTACATAGAGACCTCAATGTAGAACATGTCAGCGACATAATAACAAAATATGCAGACAAACATGATCAGAGGATTCAGATCCACTACAAACCAGTAATGCGACACGTGTTGGAAGAAGTTCCTCGCGTCCTGAGGCGACTCAAAAGACAGAAGACAGATGATCTGGTATCGCAATAGAAAGCAATTAATATGTACAGATCCATAAAACTCTAAGTTTTGAAAACTCAAGGCTAGTTCTCAGTTTTGCTTAGAACGTTTAAAGAATATTACAAGTATTAAAATAAAAAGTTTCAAGAAACACACAGTGAACATTTTCCGTCAGGAAAAAACAATTACGATAATGTTGATGACGCGACACTCGTAAAATCCACGTGTTCCTGCACTGCTAGTAACACATTTTTCTCCGTGTTTTTACTCACTTCAATATTTGCTTAAAGTTAAAGTAAAAATAAAACTGTTTTTTTTTTATCGGCAAATACCCGTGTTATGAATAATAAATATTGTAAACATACAACATAGGCTGAGATTAGTTTTGATTGTTACTCGTTTTTAAAGACGATTAACGTAAGGAATGAACCTCAACGTGTATTTGATATTGTAGAAAAACATTTAAGTGTACGTTTATTATTGTTTTACGTTTAATTCTAAGTTTAAAATCTTCAAATAACTACACTGTTAGTAGCTTTATTTTCATCCGACGCACGTTCCACAGATATTATTTTGTACCTTCAGAGATTTGTTTGAATGTTTCGCTTACAATATCAGAAGTAAAAACACAGATTTTAAGCGATACATTCAATTACAATGCAAATACATATTTTTAATTCAGTTTGTAATACAGATTAAACTATAATTTTTGTAATCTCCGTAAAATTGTGAGAAAAATAAGTCCAAACAACATATAATTGCTACAGATACGAGTATTTTGCAAATTAAATAACATTTGGAAAGTACTAATTTTTAGCCAAAGTGAATATTAAATTAGACTTAGTAGTACGTCTAAAATATATCACAACCACGTCGTCTTTGGTGTCATTTTCTTTAATATTTTTTTTAGATATTACAAATATGCTAAGTTTGTTTGTTAAAAAAATTCAGATTATAAAATTTGCAGTTACGTAGTGGAGGCCCGAGAAGATAATTCATACCTTAGGCGTGCGGGGCAGCTTCGTTTGTGTGTGTGTGTTAGTAAGGGTCTCCTAATCCCTCAGCTGCCATGCGACTTGGAACGCCGTATAGCTAGTAAAAAAATATTTACTTAAAAAGAATAAATAAAAATTTATGTTTAAAACAACAATAAATTTTCACCGGACATCATTTAAAACCATTACCATTACAAAAACACAACCTGAACACATAGCGGTAATATTTCATTAGAATCGGAAAGGATGTGTATTGAGTGTGATTTAAGGCTAAAAGTAACATCAGTAGAACTTGACATTAACTCTCTGGTAGAAAATACGCGAGGCAACAACAAGTTTCACATTCATTATTTCCTTTTTAATATGTTGTTATTTTTCAGTACTAACAAGAAAATCTATAATGAAAGTAATCAACCGTCTTTTGCAAAACTTTATACTTTATTTTAACATAGAACCAACCGGGAATTAATTTTAAAATTCGGTTCCCGTTTTGTAAATTCTATGTATTAGATTTAAATTAATATACATAACTAGGAATAATTGGTGAATAAGTTGCATAAGTTCAACCTTATGTGCGGGACCATTGGGCGAACTCTTAAATCAGCAAGTAAAGAACAAAGGCTAAAATGTGGAGGCTCTTCGTACACTTCTTCATGGATCTGAGAATTGGACTATAACGTAAGGCCAGACCAGTCCCATCTAAGCGGCTGAAATAACATTTCTTAGGCTTGCGGCAGGGTGTACCTACTCTCCACGATCATAAAAGAAACAAACACATATGTTAGGACCAGAATATGATGAGTATATTCGACAGGATTGCCCAGTACCGGCTGAATTGGTGGTAACATTTTTGCCAAATGGGGACGGAGAGGTGTGGGACGTCCGAGGAATCGCTGAATGACTAGTTCTAACTTTGCCTGTTTGAGACCGGAACAAACCATCCTTGGTTTAATCCTTGAAGGTGATGATGATGATGATGCTGATAAACGAGGAATAATAACATATACTATTCATGTTGTACCAAGGTTTTTATTGAGAAGACCCCAATAACCTTTCTTTAAGCTCCGGTAGTAGTCGAAATGAACGCTCCGGAAGGCCAAAGTGGTACGTTTGTCCGGAAAGGTTGGGAACCACTGGTCTAGCGGGACATCAACCTGCCCCACGGTGACTCATGCTGCGCGCTTGACTGATTACAAACTGCGCAGATCTTTGTTACAGTACAGACAGAGTCATTCATCATGTCGACGAAACAACCAAACAATACGCTGTTGACACGTAGTCGTTGCAGCTGTTGTTGTTGTTTGAATTAATCAACGGAACGCAAACAAACAACACTAGGGCCAGTCACGAAAACTGTCAATTTGTCGTCAAAAGTAAAGTATACACGAAATAATAGCGCCTGTAATTATGGTATCGTTGTAACTGAAAATAGGTGCTTAAGTAATTTGTTTTGCTCTAAACTGACAGCAAAATTTTATTTACATTTCATAACGCTTATTTATTGTCAAATATAATTATATACATAGTGGTGAAAAGAATAATAGAAATTAGTGTAATACCAGACGGTATCAAGCGAATGTTTGGTTTAAATCGATCGTTTGGCAGTTGCCTCTTTGTCTCCTTTGCTATGTCTCACGATAACTTCTGAACGCATTAACTAATATTTGTAGGATTTAGTGGTCGTGTCTATACATTTATTCTACAGACACTTGTTGTCTTTGAGACTAATATCTAAAAAAATGAGAGTGCAGCAGGCAAAAGTGTGATGTAATCAAAATTTTTAAGAAATGTAAAAGTTCATATGAATTGGAAATAAACATAAAAAAGACTGAATACTTGGCAATTAGAGATGAAGAAACAGCAGATTTAGAAGTAGACGAAAATTTTAAAATTAGAGGAACAGACAAATTCAAGTACCTAGGATTCACAGTGAGTAAACAAGGCACAACGGAAGAGAAATAAAAAGTAGACTAGGGCAGATTAGAACAGGGATTAGACAATTAGACAGTGTTATATGGGACAAGAATATTAGAAAAAGCACCAAAAAAATGATATATCAGACCATAGTCCAAAGCATTATGATGTATGCAGCGGAAGTGTGGGTTACTAACAAAAAGAATGAAAGAAAGATTCTTGTAACAGAGATGGAATATTGGAGAAGGTGCTGTGGAATAACGAGAGCAGACCGAATAAAAAACGAGGAGATCAGAAGAAGAATGGAAGCGGAAAGAAGTGTAATTTACTACATCGAAGAAAACAGATTGGTGTGGTACAGTCATGTCCGGAGAGCCCAAAATAGGTGGATCAACAAAGTGACGGAATGGAGTCCGTTAGGAAGGAAAAAAAGGGGAAGACCGAGAAGATCTTGGAGGGACGAAGTGGGTTAATCTACACAACGTATAGGACTTGAGGAAGGACAATGGGAACATCGGGAGAATTGGAGAGCCAGGTTGCAGGAAGGGAGACGGCACTAGCTATAGCAACGCTATTATATATAAAAGTTCATATGAGTTATCAAATTATAGAGTTAACATATTTATAGAGTCCATACTTGTCAATTATAGTGTCCATATGAAGTATCATACTTAATGATCATATTTGAAATTTTTTAAATATTGAGACGCCGAAGCCATAAAGTATGTGAACATTTTGATTAAATTGTAAATGTTATTGTTGTGTAACAGAAAAAGAGGAATTGTAACTAAAATCTAAGTGTAGAGTTTTTTTTTTTTTAATTTCAGCACTCTGAAACGCCAAGACCCAAAATGTAAAACAAAGATTGATAAAATTGCAAATACTATGTGAGATATCAAATAAAGGAGATCGGAATAAAGTTAGTGTAAAGTGTAAAGTTTGAAAATTTAAAAATTTTTTACCCCAGGGCCCAAAAAAGATCATTTCAAAAATTGTAAAACTTCATCATCAGTGTCCGAATATTATTTTTAAAATTTGATTCTAAATTTTTTATTGTATGTTTTCTTTACAATTATATTTTTACTAAACAAAAATAAAAGATAATCCAGAATTTTTTAATATTTCTGATAATTAAAAAGTTATGTAATATCAAAATTTATAAAGCCTAATATTAAAGGTACTTTGACAACAATAGAGAACCAGTTCTGCAGGTCAATGAGCACAGTAGTAACACTTAACAAATTTAAAGACGGGTCTAGAACAAACGACTTGCTACTTCTGGTGGTCCTGTGAGATTTCAAAATTTGATCATCGAAATTTTGTATTCTATGTTTTCTTTACAATTATATTTTTACTAAACAAAAATAAAAGATAATCGAGAATTTTGTAATATTTCTGATAATTCAAAAATTATGTAATATCAAAATTTATAAAGCCTAATATTAAAGGTACTTTGACAACAATGGAGAACCAGTTCTGCAGGTCAACGAGCACGGTAATAACCCTTAACAAATTTGAAGTCGGGTCTGGAACAAACGACTTGCTATTTCTTAAGTGGCTTCAGTAACGCTTCTTATTCCCCGTACGCAACTTTGACAAACCTCCTCTGCTGTGCTTCGTTTTTGAACTGACATTTCCTATCGCAAATAATGTATCCACCTAACGACATATAATAGTACCTACAAGTATTGGGTGGTCTCAGGAAATAAGCGCAAGTGATAATATTCTGGGCTAATATTGGGAGGCTGATATTTGCTGCTGGGTAACTTTCGTCTGAAATTGCAAGGCCGGTGTCAATGTACTCAAAATTACGTCTACAACTCCTGCTGTTAGGCCGTAGTCGGTGGCTGTCAAACGCCATTGCATTGGCAACGTTTCGATTGATACCCGACGGGGAATCAAAACGTTGCCGACGTGATGGCGTTTGATAGCAACCTATCACAGCATAACAACCCGGTTTGATAGCAACCGGTCACAGCCTAACAACCCGGTTTGATACCAACCGGTCACAGCCTAACAACCCGGTTTGATAGCAACCGGTCACAGTCTAACAACCCGGTTTGATAGCAACCGATCACAGCCTATCAACCCGGTTTGATAGCAAGCGGTCACAGCCTAACAACCCGGTTTGATAGCAACCGATCACAGCCTAACAACCCGGTTTGATAGCAACCGATCACAGCCTAACAACACGGGTTGATAGCAACCGGTCACAGCCTATCAACCCGGTTTGATAGCAACCGATCACAGCCTAACAACACGGGTTGATAGCAACCGGTCACAGCCTAACAACCCGGTTTGATAGCAACCGGTCACAGTCTAACAACCCGGTTTGATAGCAACCGATCACAGCCTAACAACCCGGTTTGATAGCAACCGGTCACAGCCTAACAACCGGGTTTGATAGCAACCGATCACAACCTAACAACCGGGTTTGATAGAAACCGATCACAGCCTAACAACCCAGTTTGATAGCAACCGATCACAGCCTAACAACCCGGTTTGATAGCAACCGGTCATAGACTAACAACCCGGTTTGATAGCAACCGATCACAGCCTAACAACCCGGTTTGATAGCAACCGATCACAGCCTAACAACTCGGTTTGATAGCTACCGGTCACAGCCTAACAACCCGGTTTGGTAGAAACCGGTCACAGCCTAACAACCCGGTTTGATAGCAATCGATCACAGCCTAACAACACGGTTTGATAGCAACCGATCACAGCCTAACAAACCGGTTTGATAGCAACCGATCACAGCCTAACAACCCGGTTTGATAGCAACCGATCACAGCCTAACAACCTGGTTTTTAGACGTAATATTGAGTATATTACTGCTGGATACCTTGGTTAACATTATTTTAATCTGAAACTGCCCACATAAGACAGCCTACTTTTGACAGTGCTTAGAAATGTTGTTGTTGTTGTTAATGTTACTATTGTTGTTGATATCAGTATGATTACTCTTATTATTAAACTATACATTTGTGTAAAGCTTATAGTAAACTGCACCGACGGGTTATTTAAATTACTGAATAACGATTACAAATCTTGGCTTTCGTTTTAAAAATCGTGTCCGGGTATCATTAAGAATTAATAATTTCTCTTCTGACGCAGAACACTAGTATTTTTAGTATTTTAAGTAAAAACTTTTCAAAGATATTTCTGAGCTAGATTTTGCTCATTGCGAGCTTCGTCACAGGCTGTCGTTAAGAGCGCTATCCTTCTGTTTCTGAAGATGGAACCATCGTTTTAAAGAAAGGAGGTGTGTGTGTGTGTGTGTGTGTGTGTGTGTGTGTGTGTGTGTGTGTGTGTTTTGTGAAATGTGTTCAGAAAGTATGTGTTATTTAAATTGAAAGTTTCGTTTAGTATGTTGTTTTTATGCCGCTTAATGTGTTTATATTTCAACGATACAAATTGAAACTGCATAGGTAGGTTACATCGAAATTATTCGACCAAGTCCTATATATCTGGATGTAGGAAAATTTTATTAAATTAAAACATTAAAATTTACTATTGTCTTATTACTTTATAATATGAAATTGTTTACTAATGAATTGCCTTTCAATAAACGAGTCTATTGGCTTGTTTTACACATATGTTACTTGTACGTAGAATTCTAACTGTTTGCGTAGACTCCCGGCGCTCCCCAGGCTGCTCGCTGCACGTCGACCCGCCCGAAGACCACTAATGCTGAAATATCAACGTCGTGGCCACGCACTGCGATATGAACTGTTACTGTTTATAACTTGAATTCACTTAATCTCAGCGATCAAAACTGGGTAAAATAGATCGTGTATTAAGCTTACACAAATTTCGGCTTCTTGAAGTGTTCTCGCGGAAACTGAGAACACCACGTTAGATATTTTGGCCCTAACCCAAAACATCTTGCACTTTACGCAAAAAATCATTAGAGAATGATCTATTTAAAAATATCTGAGTTCTATAAGTGGTAATGGTTACGAAGAACTCGAACCGTGAACCAACTCCTAAGTCTTAACGAAACCGACTTGTCTTGTCACGAAAATCTCGTGACAGCAAGTATGTAATTCTATGACTAGACTTTAAAATAAACTGGACGATGTGCACTCGACAGAGCATCGACTCAAATAATTTTTAGACCTTCTGATTGGTAGACACTCTAGCAACGTCACAGATGGGAAAACAGATAGACCGAACTCAAGTTAAAACTCTGTCCGATTCTGCAAAGGCCTGTCTGGATTTAATCTACAAATTTTACTACTTTCTAGGAGATAACGAGAAAAAAAAGACTGATTTCATTAAAAAAGAAACCATATAAAAATTATAATTTTAGAGAATTGAGTATATGGAAAATGTTGTTTATAACCTGTCACAGGACTAAAGGCTTGCCGCATGACAAATGGCGCCAATCGTACACTCTAGTGTTTTTGGTGGCCCTAAAAACGACCTGGTGGCGAGAAAGCTGATGTTGGTCGTGCCGCGCTGAGATGTTCGGCGGCTGCGCCCGCTGATCGTGGCGTACTGCAGTCCGCTTCTTTCGGCATCGGTTGTAGAGTCGGCTGCCGGGCCAGCGACGTCCATCGCTGGCGCGGAACGGGAGTTGCGAAGACGGCAAGAACGGCGGCGGTTCTATTCTTCGGCTGTTCCTTCCGGCTGACTCCGCCTCGATGTCGTCCGAGAGAGGAGAGGAGATGAAGTGCGTCCGATGGCGTGGCGATGAAGTGTGCTCAAAATTTTTTGCCGGCCCGGGTTTTATTAACTAACCGGGATCGCTGATTGGCTCGCTCCGAATGCTGATGCCGGATTGGCTCGCTGTGTCCACCGCTGATACCGGAGAGCAGATGTTCGCATACCGCTGCCGTCACAACTCCACCGGGTCTTGAGTGCTCTCCGGTAGCCAGCCTACTGCTCTTCTCCAGATGTTGTGGAGGTGTCTGTTGGGCGTCATGTTGATTCGTGTGCCGGCTGGTAGCTCGCTGGCGTGGCTGGATTGGATCTTGCATCCGCAAGATGATCGTCGCCCCACGTTGGGCGCCACTTGTCTTGTGACAAACTATGAGAACACTCTGTCCAAGTTTCAGAACGAAATGTTAATTTTCAACGAAGTTATTAAATAAAATGTAAATCACACGTGCACCCGCGCGCTTACACACAAATATTTCACAGGACATAGAAGAGAGAAAAATTGTGAACATTTTGACATAACATGCTTTATTAATATGGCTTGGTTCGAAACGTACGACTGGTTTACAAAGAAAGAACAAAATCAATTTAAAACATGTCTATGGCCGTCAGAACATGTGTTATAGCCTTATTATTCCACTTACATGAACATATATCCTGTGTACTGTTGTAATTTATTTCCAGTTGTTCCAGTGTGTATAGTTTTTGGCCTTTCGTCAATAAGTGCATAATTTCTGTGTTGATGTTAATGCTTGTGCATGTGGATGTTTCCAAAACAACATGGATATCCAACGTGCATTCATGAAAGGCTGAAAACTCCACACGCACAAACAACTGTAAATACATAAAAACAGGAAAACGCGCGTAAAGAACATCCTAAGCAAACGCGCACAATTAACATCACACATACTATTTGAACACATTACACAACACAGAATAACAATGTTTCAAACAGCAGCGCCGTCTCAAAAATCGAAACAAACTGCGTGCCTAAGCGACACCCTCTGATGAAGTTTGCAGTGAGCAAATTTAGCTCATGCAATAATTCAAAATATATTTTTAATATAGTTACGACGGTCTACTTGATCGTCGTAGGTACAGTGGAAAACAAAATACAAGACACCAATTAAGTCACTAATCTTTAATTTTCACAGTTAAACATTTCGTAATTAACAACACCGTATCCCACAATAAATCAAATAAAAATTGTTCACACGCAATAAAATGTCAACTAATATTAAAACACAATTGTATTACAAATATACCGCCCGATTATAAAACACAGCAGTTCACTAATAACCACTTGAACGCACACAGTATCGCCCGACAATAAACTCGAACCGCACTGTGTAATATATATCGCAACTATAACTCAAACTAAACGTCGTTGAGTACTGGTATTTATACCCCCCTCCAAATTACTAGATTATTCCACATACTACATATTAGCTCTAAACTACGACATAATTGATTGCGGCCTTGACACAGCGCTTGCGGCCGCCTGAGTTTCGGCACAGTCTAGCAAATGCGTCGAGAATAACGTACGCCACACAGATCCAGCTGGGATCATCTGGAACATTCGATAAACACGTAGATTGTTCTGTGATGTCGTAACAATATGTACGTAAAATTATACTGATGCGCGTGGGTCGGTACTGTTCGCGTTTGTAAAAGTCTTTGTAGTAACTGTAAATATTTTGCCCTATTGAATAATCAAATTATTTTAAGTGGCGACACAATTACTGATCTATTCAACTTTCCAAAGAACGTAGCTGTCGTTAGCTCTTCTTGAAAGTTTGTAGACGAACTGTACCGAGGATACGGAACAACTAGACACAGAAATGAAATATCTTTAACGAACAACTCTTGCGTAACTCTCCTTTACAGAACACAATGACTAATTGACTATGATAAGAAACAGTACCATGATTTTAAATATTACGTGTGTGTGTGTGTGTGTGTGTGTGTGTGTGTGTGTGTGTGTGTGTGTGTGCCGGAAGCAGAGAACCGTTGTCTCTGTTACAAACGTAAACAGTATACAATTAATTGCCTTGTACACCCTGCAGGCAGGTAAGCACGTGTATTGCAAACAGTATACACGGACTCTGTACGGCGCAACGCTGTCCTCGTTCCTGTGAGTACAACAAACAGCTTTGAAAACGCTGAACTGAAAACAACAATCAAGGAAGCGTAGCAGAAAGAATTTGATTGTTCTGATCTTTGCCGTAAATATCATAAATATCATACCAGAGGGTTTATCAAATACAAACAAGACTTTTTAGAATCGTTTTATTGCATCACTATGAAAACAAATACAATAATATTGTTACGACGGGCTTAGTGTTACGATCGTATGGTACAGTGAAAAACAAAATACAAGACAACAATCAAGGTACTAATCACCAGATTTAATTACTCACAAATAGTTTATAATCAACGTGTACAATAAACCGACCAAAAATTTGTTCACACGCAATGCCAACTAATAGAGTCCCGCACAATAACACTTCGCCTCACTTGAATAAATCGCCACTTAAACCGACTCGACCGTCGCTGGGTGCTTATATTTACACCGTACTGAGAAGCCAGAATAATCGGTCACTTTCTGGATGCCGTGTCGAGCAAGCGGGCGCTCTAACATCCACTAAAAACAATGTCGATGTCTGGCCTTGAACACAGCGCACTGATCGATGATGACAGAGTTGTTGACGAATGATAAATGTCACGTAATTCTCTTTCATCTCATGTAGGCACACAAACATTACAGCTGGGCGGCTAACCGAGAAACGCGTAGAACGACACACTCCATTGTTCGAGAACGTTCCATATTGCGTAACAATATTTTTGCGGTGAGGTATTTCAGTGGGACAATGGGCTTGTTGGTTGAAAAAAGTTTATGTTAAATCCAAAAAAAATTTTTAGAAACTGTTTAATTTTATTTAACATCAACATTAAAGCGAGAGGTAAAAATAATAAAAGTACACATTTCAACAACATTTTGAATGGCAGATCTAATAAAGTATGAATATAAAGAGTGATTAAAAGAAGTGGCATGCAATAACCTATTTTGATAAAAGGTAAAAATCTAAAAAATTACTAAAAATCTAGTAAGTTAAAAATAATTTAGGTGTCATAAATTGGAAAACGAAAATCGATCTTTCCGTGGTGTTTATTTGTCATTTTGTGCTTTCAGTTCCTTTACTGGTCAGTCGAGGGTGGGAACCAATTCCGAGTCCCTTAGATTCTACTTTGTCTATTTGCTGTCGGGGCCATATAACGGTTTTCCTTAAATAGGCTGACCTCGATCAGTAACAATGCTACACATACGCTTGCACACACGCAGAAACAAGAGCCCTCTCAGAAAAAACAACTCGCCACTGCGCAACTCTATGGATGCGGTAATATCCTATTATAAAGGCCATAACCTAATGCTAGATGATGATAATGTTAAAGGCTATGCTAAAATAATTAACGTTTACAACAATCATTCTTATTATAAATGTTTGTCATTACAAGTATCTAGATATCACAAGATATATAATATTATTACGACATCACAGAACAATCTACGTGTTTCTCGAACGATCCTGTGGAATCAGCTAAATGTTGTGTGGTAAGTGATTTCAACATGCGCCCGCGAGACTTTTCTGGAAGTCGCCAGCCTCGCGGACAGTGTCAAGCCCGCAATTAATTACGTCGTAGTGCAGAGCTGACGCGCAGTATGAAATAATCTAGTATTTCGGGGAGGGGGTATAAATACCAGTACTCAACGACGTTCATTTTCAGTTATAGTTGCGCTATATTACGGTTGGAGTTTATTGTCGGGCGATACTGTGTGCGTTCAAGTGGCTATTACTGAAGTGCTGTGTTTTATAATCGGGCGGTACAATTGTAATACAATTATATTTTATATTAGGTGACATTTTATTGCGTGTGAACAATTTTTATTTGATTTGTTGTAAGAGACTGTGTTGTTAATTACGAACTGTTTAACTGTGAAAATTAAAGCTGGTTATTAGTGACATAATTGGTGTCTTGTATTTTGTTTTCCCCTGTATCTACGACGGTCAGTAGACCGTAGTAACAATATGTAAACATGTTTACTTTACTTACAATAACGTAAAACAGGACAGGCTTATTTGTGCTTTGGGTGTCACCGGTGTAAATACAAAAAGAAGCTTACATATAATTAATTGTATTTTTGAACAAAAATAATATTACAAATGTTTTTAAGCACACACAAACACTTGATAATTTTCTGTGTAAAAGCTGTTATTAAGTTAACTTTAGATTTTGTCTTTCTATTATACTTAGTTAATACAGTCACTGGACCTTCTCTATACTAGCTCCTCCATCCCCTCTAACATACACACCTCACAACGTGTACTTATAATTGACATGTACACAGGACATTCGTTTGTCTCACCAGTCCTCTAGACATGAATCATGCTCTTAACGGGAGCCGCTGATGAAGCTCGCACTAAGCAAAAGTTAGTAGCTTAGGAAATACAAAAAGTTATAAAAAAAAATATTTCTCTTAAATACTGTGTACAAATGTTTACCCTTAACACATTTTCACCACCCTACACTATCTTTCTTTAGTTGTCCTTAGCAGCTCTTTGAAAATACATTAATAGGCTGAAGCAATAGTCATAGGTTAAAAATAAACTGTGAATGTTACAAAAACCAGACCTTACTTCGAAGCTGCTTTGGATACTGGAAATATTTTAAAGTTTTACATGAATAGGTTACTGGCCTGTTGTACAACTCTCAACCAGGAGGACCAGGGACTTCTCTGTCAGGTTTAAGATAGAGGACCAAGATACTTTAGAACAAGGAAACCGTTTCAAATATCTCGGCTGTGCATTAAGCTACAAGTCTGAATATGATATAAGAGAGAAGATAAATAAATTTAGGAATATTTGTGGTATGATTCATAGAAATCTTAAAAATAAATTAGAAATCTTAGAAATTAAACATTGCAAGGTATAATAAGGAATGAAGTCGAGGTGAGGCTGGTACATTATGATAATTCAGTTGCGTCTCTTCTCTTGTTTTATTGTTGGGTATATAACGATACATCTACAAAGCGACTGGAAGTGTATAATTTTGCTTTCAACCTATTTAACATATTCATAATTAATACTGTTTTAGATACATACCACCTACATACGTAAAATCTGACATCTGTTCTATTGGCAGGTCCTGTATGACAAAATTTGTTCTAATATGATTTGCCCCAGAAGAAGCCTCAATCTGTGGTTTAGATAAGAAAATTACTATATTATAACCTGTTAAAATGTTGCTAACATAAAACCACGAGATCGTTTTCATTTTTGTCGTTCGTCGTTAAAGATCGTATTTTATTTTTTGGATGGTCACAAGATCGTTTATACAGGATCTCTGATTGTGAACGCTATCAATTTGCCCCACATTTTGAACCCTGCCGTCCTTGAATTTTGAAGTCTTCCAAAATTAGAACTACATTTACATTTTTGTTACAGTTCCTTTTAACGTTACATGGTGCTACTTGGTAGCGGCTAGTGAGTCACATGGCTCTCAAGGTCGACTACTGGCTACTTAGTAGTGCCAAAATTTAACACATCTAACTTTTCTAGCTACTGATTTTTCACCCGCCGGCGAGCACTAGTAGCTGCTACTATCGACGTCACACCAGGCTTCACGAGTAGCGGACAGTTAAGTAGCATAGTGTGACACAAACTTAAGACCTTCTCAACAGTGGCACTGCTTCTGGTGCAGGTCAATTGTTTGACATCAACAATCTTTGCGTTTCTCCTCCACACAGGGAAAAGTGAATTTAATTTCTATACGTTGCGCAAATTATAATTAGATATAATTAAAGTTTTGGTAAAAAATTTTAAAATCAAATTTTATACAATTCAGCATTATAGCTGTTAGAAGGCAGTCAAGTAAACCCTGATTAAATGTAAACTAACAACAGAAAACTGTTGTGGGTTGAATTGCATGTAAGGTATCTGTAAGAAAATCTAATGCAAATTATTTCGTTTCTATATAAAATAAAACGATATTAAATTTTGCATGTCGAATAGACGCAAGACTATATACTTTGTATGCGTGCATGTTGTGTGTGTGTATGTGTGTGTGTGTGTGTGCGCGCGCGCGCGTACAATGTGAAGGTTGCGTGAGCGTATGTGGGGACGTATAAATGTCGCGCGCGGTCGTTTGAGTACGTTGATATCTTTGTGCAATCACTTTTGTTATTACGTTTAACAGAACAACATTTGAGTAACAAATTGAGTAACAAAAACAAAAGTAAACCAGTATTGATCTAAATCTATCAAAGCTGGTGTCGAGAGAAGTTTGTGCTGTTAGGCTGTGGTCTCGTTGTAATTGTACCAGAAGATTGTGCTGTTAGGCTGTGGTCTCGTTGTAGTTGTACCAGAAGTTTGTGCTGTTAGGCTGTGGTCTCGTTGTAGTTGTACCAGAAGTTTGTGCTGTTAGGCTGTGTTCTCGTTGTAGTTGTACGAGACGTTTGTGCTGTTAGGCTGTGTTCTCGTTGTAGTTGTACGAGAAGTTTGTGCTGTTAAGCTGTGGTCTCGTTGTAGTTGTACGAGAAGTTTGTGCTGTTAGGCTGTGGTCTCGTTGTAGTTGTACCAGAAGTTTGTGCTGTTAGGCTGTGGTCTCGTTGTAGTTGTACCAGAAGTTTGTGCTGTTAGGCTGTGTTCTCGTTGTAGTTGTACGAGACGTTTGTGCTGTTAGGCTGTGTTCTCGTTGTAGTTGTACGAGAAGTTTGTGCTGTTAAGCTGTGGTCTCGTTGTAGTTGTACGAGAAGTTTGTGCTGTTAGGCTGTGGTCTCGTTGTAGTTGTACGAGAAGTTTGTGCTGTTAGGCTGTGGTCTCGTTGTAGTTGTACCAGAAGTTTGTGCTGTTAGGCTGTGGTCTCGTTGTAGTTGTACCAGAAGTTTGTGCTGTTAGGCTGTGGTCTCGTTGTAGTTGTACGAGAAGTTTGTGCTGTTAGGCTGTGGTCTCGTTGTAGTTGTACCAGAAGTTTGTGCTGTTAGGCTGTGGTCTCGTTGTAGTTGTACCAGACGTTTGTGCTGTTAGGCTGTGGCCTCGCTGTAGTTGTACGAGAAGTTTGTGCTGTTAGGCTGTGGTCTCGTTGTAGTTGTACCAGAAGTTTGTGCTGTTAGGCTGTGGTCTCGTTGTAGTTGTACGAGAAGTTTCGGTCTCACCGTAGAAGGCCATCTTCAGTGGTTAAAGTAGTACGTGGCTGATGTTTGCCAAATAACCCCAGTGCTGAGCTACATTCTATTTATACCAATGAAGATGGCCTTCAAATACCATGACACCACAGCCTAACAGCCCGGCCTATACCTATATTTGACCTAATAGTCAATAATTAGTAAGGTGTTCTTTTTTTTAACGAAATGCGATGATTTATAAAATGCTTTATGTAAAGAGTTTCAAACTGGTAAAACACGTCGTAGAATAAACACGCGCACTTCTGTATACTCACCAAATTTCTCTACAAGTAGAAGATCTGGTTTTGATACTAGCCAGGATCACAGGTTAACACAGTCCTCAGATGCCTCTATCGTAATATAATATTACTTGAATTTCGATCCGTTGAATCTAGGATGATCCTCAGAAACTATGAATGGCTGTTGAAAGATCGTGTTCAAATATCTCATAACAGTGTCAAGGGAGTCTTTGAATTCATAGCTTCTGCGGACAATCCCAGATATTGGAGATCAAAATCTTAATTGAGACAGAAACCCCCACATAAATCCTTGTATGGGCCTGATCAATTTCAGAGCACAAAAATGGTGCCAATTATCAACTTCTCTTTTTAACTTATGGTAACCGTTTTGAGCGTTTTATGATTGGTAACACGGCAGTTGACATGTTGTTGATTGCTTATGACCAGGCTATTCTGCCGAACTTGGAAAGTGGAATCGAATCCGTGACCTACTTATACAACGACAATATCATATTGGCAGTGCCGATGCATTTAAACTTACAGATTCGTTCAGATTCAGTTAGCAGTATCAACACGTGTAAGCGATTCGTCGTTTTAATTGCAACAAAAAAAATAGTCTATACAAAATGTACAACAAAGTATATCTAAGTTTATCAGATTATCTTAGACTGTAGGTTTGTTGCATCGAATCTTCAAGGATTTCGACTTACAGATCTCCACACTGGAGACCAAAGTGATGCCTTTTCATGGATTTGATCTCATACGAGCATAACGTTTTTTAAATGGTACTGTTCTGAAATTACATACTATTACAAAGTACTGAGCACTGAAATTACATTTTGGTTAAAATTTCCATTCTTTTCGTACCCCACATGGACTTTGCATTTTTTCACAATTATGACCCTAAGGTTTTGCTTCTGACCATCTATTTTTTGTTGAATTAATCAAAGAAACAACAGACTTCATTAGCTTAAAAGTGTGAACAGATAAACTACGTTTTACGAAACATCGGTTTTTGCGTTGAAAATTTGTCATGAAATATATCCCAATTTCTGGCACTTCAGAAATTCTTAACATCTGGGCTGTAATGTGTATTACATTATAAACAATGACGCTTATAGACTACATGTGAAAAACATGTTTGAATACGTATCCAAGTCACTTATTGAAAAAATACATATAATATTTACTGTATTTCTTCCGTCGTGTGACTTCGTGTTGCGTTCGATTGATTATCTTTACGCGTTTTGAAACATATTTTTCCACTTCAGAATAAAAAAAATCACTCAAAGTAAGGTGATTAAATATCAAAATTACTAATATTAAAAACTGCTCAACACATATCCGCATTACATGAGTGCCCACTCGAGTGTGACCGATCGACACTCCGTGTCCGAAACTGAGTAAAGATGTTTAATCGAAAATTATCTTTCTCGATTAAAGAAAATGAGTATGATAAAACAAATTAATTAAAAAAACTGAGTATGTTTTGAAACGCTTAAAGATAACCCGTTTAGAACCCTGAATATAAGAATTTTGAAATTTCAAAAACTTAATACTAAATTTAGAATTTAGTAAAACATTTTGTGATGTGATCAAAATTATCACTCACTTTCTGTCTTTGGCGTCAACATGTTTTTAAATATTTAATATCGAGCAATAAAATTATATTTGGATAAAATTTCATTCCTTTTGATACCCCATACGGACTTTTGCATTTTTTCACAATTATGAAGCTAAGATTTAACCTCCCGCCCCCCTTCAATCTCAGAAACAACAGGGTACAGTAGCGTAAAAGTGTAAACACGTAAGCCAAGTTTTACAAAAAACGGTTTATGTTAAAACGTTATCATGAAATATACCCCAAACAGACAATGTCCGATATACATAGACAGAAATATACCCCAAACAGACAGTGTTCGATATACATAGACAGACACATAGACAGAAATATACCCCAAACAGACAGTGTCCGATATACATAGACAGACACATAGACAGAAATATACCCCAAACAGACAGTGTCCGATATACATAGACAGACACATAGACAGAAATATACCCCAAACAGACAGTGTCCGATATACATAGACAGACACATAGACAGAAATATACCCCAAACAGACAGTGTCCGATATACATAGACAGACACATAGACAGAAATATACCCCAAACAGACGGTGCCCGATATACGTAGACAGACACATAGACAGAAATATACCCCGAACAGACAGTGTCCGATATACATAGACAGACACATACATTCAAAACGGTTGAGTTAAAACTGAGAACTTGCTTTGCTCGTTAGTGATTCTTTGTAAGTAATTGACTACTTTATTTTTTAGGGTGTCGAGTTTTTTCTCAAGTATGTAAAAGACAAAAGTGTTTAAACAAGTCTTTGACTGAGCTAGTGTACACAAAACACTACTGAATTCTAATAAACATCGCAATTGTTTGAATAACCACAAAATCAAGTAAAAAATTGAAGCAAATTTATGAGCTGCATAAATAAACAGATTTATTTACAGACGGACGTTAAACAGAATGCTGTTACATATTTAAACAGCTATGTTAACTGACGGAACGCAAAAACGTAATGTTCCAAGTATATGTGAAAAAAATCGGATTGATATTATATGGTTTTTTTGAAATACATTTTACTTACTAAACGTGTTATTGTTAATGTAAAGACTGGATCACTGATACGTTGTATACTTTATTTTCATAACGTCTTAAACTTGAAGAGACTCTAGACAAGAGCACATCAATATCGATTAGCCGTAATTGAATCCGTGACCTACATATGCAACGACAATATTATATTGGCAGTGCCGACGCATTTAAACTAACAGATCCGTTCAGATTCAGTTAGCAGTATCGACACGTGTAGGTGATTCATCCTTCTACTTGCAAAAAAAAAAAAAAAGTGTATGGAAGTATAAAATAAAGTGTATCTAATTTTATCAGGTTATCTTAAAATTTTTAAAAATTGTAGGGACCCGTTTCGTTGGTATCATTTGTCTGTGATGGCATATATTCTTATTAAAATTGCACCTTATAAGGTGGATACGTGCTTTAAAGATAGCCACAACACACACACACACAAACGCATGCGTGTAGGGTTTTTGACGTTTTTTTCGCTTTCCAGTTTTCCCTTATTGATCGCTATGTTTTTAACTGGTCTTTAGTATTGCTTCAGTTTGTGAACTGCCATTGTTTGTAATGTACGACACATTGCTAACAACTTGTTCAAGCCAGATATAGGCAACATTATTGTTTTTTAAATCGTTTGTATTAGAGGCAATCTTATAATCGTTAAATGCGTTTTTGCAGCAATATCGTGTGTTCAGTTTAGAACATAAGCTGTTAAAGAATTTTCGTGCCTCAGCTCAAAGAATATTTCGCACTAAGTATTATGTTAACGACATACTGATTAAGCCGAGAATATAATTTTCCCTTACTTATATTTTTTATAATTTTAATTAATTACTTCCATGTTCCATAAGGAAATAAAAGAATGGTGATGCCGAAAAAATCGTGTTTGCGAAAAAGGCTGTTTCTGATTGTACTAACCTCAAAACATGAAGAGAAATCCTTTTCCGAAAAGTGTCTGTGTGCGTGTGTATGTCTGTGTGTAGATTTTTTTCTATGGCGGACGGTAACTATCGCAGTTTCAAACAGAATCAAATAATTGTTTCCATATCTGCCTCAGTTGTAGAGGACTCAAGACCTATTGATTTTTGTGAAGTTCGGTTAAGTTGAAGGGGTAGTTTACCCGCAACGTTTTATGTTTCAACAAGAGTAAAGTACTTAATATTGATAAATAAAGTATCAATAATAATCCACTGTAGAAAGGTAGATGAAATATCTACAAATAAAAAGGGTAATTGAAGGTGGCGAGGTAATTTTTTATAAATGAAAATAATAGTTAAAGGGGATGGAGTAAGTTTTTATATGTGTACTACGTTATCGGCAACAAAGAAGTAGTTTTTGTTAAAATTCCTCCCGTGCTGTTTGGCTGTGGTCCACTGTTTTCTGCAAAACCGAACGTTTCGGCAGTGCCATCGACTGCCATCATCAGTGAAAATCGAATGCGCTAACGTAAGGTGGTATACGTTAGTGACCACAGTACTGTGGTTATGGCTGAAGAAAGAAGTAGTTTTTACGGAAATATTTCATTTGGAAAATGATTTTAAATTTAATCTTAGAACGTGGAAGTCATCTATGGTTCTCCATAACGATATATACTTTACATTTTTTTGGGTTGCGTAACTTTTGATCACCTCGTAGTTACTAGCAAATTGAAAGAGCAGGAACAGACGATAACAGTTACATTAACTAAACTGCTCAAACCAAAATGACGTAATATACCAAATGTAAGCAATTTGATTTATGGAATTCTTAAAATATTTGTAAAAGTACCTTTATATTATGATGCAAAGATTACAATTTTGGCCTCCACAAATTCGATCGAATTCAACGTGGCAGATATGGTTTAGCAGAGAGTATTACGTGCTCAATACGACCGTCACAGCTTGATATTAATTCCGCAACTGTGGCCGACAGAGGGCGTGACTGATGGCGTGCATATGCTAATGTAATTTGCCACGGGACACACTGAACTCTCTGTTTGCAAACTCACAACCTTTAATTAATTATTACTGACCTGAGTTTTAGTTTAGAATAGACTTTTATCGTCTTTATTTTTATAAAAACAAGGTGATATATTGCTACATATATGTTACATAAAATTTAAGAGAAAAGTTTTAATTGACAAAGGCATTGGTATGTGGCAGTGATGGTGTGTTCGGATCATGTAAGGTCTGGTAGTAAACTCACACATCATATGGATCGGGACAAAGTGTCTCAATTATTAATCCCTTTACATAAATTAGTAAAACCATATTTGTACAGCTAATATTTTACTGGTATTGAAACCTTAAAAAATTTATTATATCACGTTTGCTTCATATAAAACCGGTTTATATTAAGGATAAGCTAAGTATAATTTCTATAATATTTTAATTTTAAATTAATTAAGTAGGCCTGCAATCAGCCCTTTTATTCATACTATTTATTCAAAACAGATAGCAAGCTAAAAATAAAGAGAAGGAATAAATTAAAAAATATACCAGCCATATATAATTTATCAGTATAACCCCTCTAAAAATTCAACTTAAATTGTAAATTGATGAATACGCTAAAATTTTTCGAATTGATGAATAACATAATCCACCTAATGACCCCCAAAAACATGATAAAATAATGAATAAGAAAAACATAAATATATACATGTTGGACGGGGATTATATTATGGCTCGTATAAGAATTTTGAAACCTGGGCTGTAGGAGTAATAATTTTATTAATCTTGATAGCTACTGCTTTTTTAGGGTATATATTGAAACTATTAGAAATTTAATTCGACCGGTATCATTGGCTGTTCGTCTAACGACAAACATAATTGCCGGTCACTTATTAATAACATTATTAGGAAATAGATCAACTAATTTGGGAATATACATAAACTTAATTATTTTGTCAAGTTGATAATTTCTGGAAATTTATGTACTGTATTTATTTTATGTTTTTTTTGGGAGAGTGGTTGTTTGCGACTTGTCCGTGGACAAACCTCGGGTTGATCTGGGGCAAGCCCCCTTTAGCCAAATGATAGGATGTGGGGAGACGCACGGCCGTGCAGGCCGGAGGCAATGAAGGTGGGGCACACTGAAGGTAGAGTAGTGCATGTGCATGTATTTGTGTGTAGCCATGTCGGTGAAGGAAGAGCCTGATGGAGGTGCCATTTATTATTGTTTATTTATTTTTCAGGGCTGCCAAGACAGGGACGAGTGACGCAGGTCGCCAAAGCTGGAAGGAGGCGACGGAGAGGCGTCTAGGTAAGCGGGAAACACAAAGAAGAGGGTTAAAGGCTTGGTAAGAAGGTAGGGAAATTTAAATTATTGGGTGATCAGGAAGAATGGCAGGTTGAAAATGTTTGTAATTTGGAATTAGATGCTCCTATATGTTTCTATTCCTCTTACGCCGACGGCGAGGCGTTCTGGGTGGAGGTCCATCGCCTCCGGAAGTAAAGGCTGCTGGTATTGCGGGTAGTTGTGTTGATGGATTGTACGAATGTGTATTGTGAATCGTTTTTCTAATTGAGTTTAAATAGGAAGGAATCCAGGTTAGGGATAAGTGTATTTAGAGCATCCATAGCGCTAGTGGAGGTTGTGGTGATGGGAGGTCTGCGGTATATCAGTCGTAGAGCTCACCGTTCGGTGATATTGATATGGTATATGAGGATATACATGAAATGCTACGTTCTGTTTATTAACTTTTACGTTTTTAATAGGTTTAGAAGCTTAAAATGCCGCTGTATTCATTATTTCTTGGACTGGTTGATATAAAATTTGTTTCAGTGCTTGCACTAATTTGTTCATGTGTTTTGTTGTCCATGGCATGTCCAGCATTACTAAGAATATATAATCACTATTCTCACGCAGAACACTACCGTTTTAGATAAAAATATTTCGATAAAAATTACGCCTGTTCTGTGTTGAAATGGTGGTTATAAATTCTTTGCATTCTGTTTTATAATTCCTTTGTAAGTAGCTCGTTGAGTTTCCTGCAAGTCGCCCGTGTAATATCTTCAAATAAATACACTTCAAGTAGGTTTATTTTCACCTGGCGAACGTTTCACAGAAATTATTCTGTACCTTTAGAGGTTTCGTTGAATTGTAATTGAACGTTTCGCTTACAATACAGTTAACAGGTAATCCTCAGTTAACGGATTACATTGTAAGCGAAATATTCAATTACAATTCAAACAAACCTCTGCCGATACGGAATAATTTCTGTAAAACGTGCGTCAGGTGAAAATAAATCTACTTGCAGTGTATTCGTTTTGTAATTGTGTGAGCGGTTTACTATTTAGTCTACGTTCTTGTCTGTTCCGTATGCTACTTTGACATCCATATTTTGGAGTAGTTTAATAAGTTCTGTCAAGGTATTCTTTGTGTAAATCAATATACCCCATCTTATTGTGTTCTTTTTTGTTAGGTTTGTTATAATTATTTCGTTTGTTTCTTTGTGGTCAGTTCTTATTTTGCGTATGACGTTATGGTAATTTATAATGCAAGCAACAATGTTGTAAATAACTTGTATAAGTTCAAATTTATGTGCGGGACCATTAGGCAAACCCTTAAGTCAGCAATTAAAGGAACACTCCTAAAATTCTACAAGGTGATGGCTCTTCCCACACTTCATTATAGGTCTGAGAACTGGACGTTAACGAAAGGCCAGGCCAGTCGCATCCAAGCGGCTGAAATTAGATTTCTCAGGCACGTGGCAGGGTATACTCTCCATAATCATAGACGAAACACAGATACACGGTAGGAGCTTAATGAGTATACTCGAAAGGATCGCCCAGTATCGGCTGAATTGGTGGATGGACGTTTGCCGAATGGATGACTGCCGCATCCCTAAACAACTGTGGATCTTTAAGCCGAGGGGACGGAGAAGTTTGGGACATCCGAGGAAGCGCTGGAATGATCATCTCTATTCTTTGTCTATTTGAGACCGAAACAAACCATCCTTGGTTTAATCCTTGGTTTAATCCTTGAAGATGATGATGTTATGGTAACTATTTTCTATAATACACTAATTTATTATATAGCTTCTGTTTTCATTTTTGTTTCTACCTTTATTCCTTTTTTTATAATAAAGAATGTTTATTATGTCATTTACTATACTATATACTACATGCGCGCGACGTTTGTGTACATGTATGTGTGTGCGTATGTGAAATAGTAGTAGCATTATTTTGTGATGAGAAAACCATTTGATCGTTGACCCGATGTCAAGTTAGTGGGTGGGATCGTGTTAGTTTGAAAAACGATTGCCTAACCGAACACACATCTGACAATCCATTATCTGTTATTAATGATCGCCTCGGGCTCGGGCTTGCTCACGCTAGTCAAACATGACTCCGACCAAGGGTTACTGTTCCTTTTATTACATGTAAAAAACATGTAATAACATTACATTATTATTTACATTTAGTACATGTTTCCTTTCCGCTTACATGTAAAACTGTGTCTTTCTCAACGCAAATGTTACATGAAATTAAATTGCTTTCCGCTCTTTCTTATGAATCAGAAACAGAAGTCCTCATAAAATAAAATTACCGTTTACGAGGTCTGGAAATAGACTGCTGAATTAAGCATACATAGACACAGGTATACACTGTGTCACACAGAAAGACTTACGCCTTTCATTATGTGTAGATACTTTATAATTATTATTATTGGTATTATTATTATTATTCCGACTGTACAATGTTTACACATTTTTCGGAACCAAAGATTACAGAAGTGATTGAATTCTCATCTTCCACTGCTGCTTGTCCATCCAAAGGTCTTCTTCAATTTCTCGTTCCCTCAATATAGTCTGAATTTCTTCTATCCAGGTGGTATTGCTCTTTTCCTTCTTCCTTCTGGGGTCTATTCCGTAAATCTCCTTGACAATCTTTCCTGTGCCATTCTTTTCGTGTTTCCATACCATTGTAATTTTTTTGTTTGGGTAAAATCAAAAATTGAATTTCTAACAGCAGTTCTGTCTTTAATGACTTCATTTTCTCACGTCTGGATACTCTTGCCGCACGTCTCCAAAAGTTCATCTCTGCTGTCATTAATTTTGTTCTTGTGTGCTTCCTAGTAGTCCAATCCTTTAAACATTTTTTTCAAAGTTTATAACACAGATTAACCTTTCTAACTTTTTTTGGAAACTGCCGAAAATGTTAATCAAAAAGCTCTAAATTTAAAATACATATGAACTATGAAAATAAAAATTCAATAGCGTAATCAAAATTTAAAATAGTAAAATGACTTTCATATCAATAAACAGTATAAAACAGTACACGATATGTTGATAAATGTATAAACAACATTCGACTTAGTAACAAAAAGTTACTTATGATATTCATATTTATAAAGAAACCTACACTTTCGAGAAGTGTAAAACCAATCGTAAGTTTATCTCTTTTCAACATGTAATGCGTTGCAGGGAAACTTTTGTATAGACACAGACGGAAAATAAAAAATGTTAGTCGGAAAGGCAACTGTCAACCTAAATCCTACGGGAAGAAAAAAAAAACACAATCCCTCTGTTTTCACCTTACGTGAATATATTGTATTGTCTAAGCCAGCCAGTCAGTCCCCTGTCAGGACACACTGTAATATAACATACGCAGATTGCTACCTCAGTGCCAACTGTATTTTGTCGCTTCAAGTTATTTCTTATCTTCACTGACGATTTGTTACACCACAGAAATAAATAACTAAAATACCAGGCACAGCTAATTATAATAAAACTCACATTACAATTTAATTTTAAATGGAAAAAAATGAGTAAGTGCTCAGGTATAGAGGCCAGTCACTACACATATACCTGAAAACAATGTTCTTGCTGACGACAAAGTTACAATAGTGAATAAGTTGCATAAGATCAACCTTATGTGCGGGACCATTAGGCAAATCCTTAAGTCAGCAAGTAAAGAAACACGCCTAAAAGTTTACAAGGTGATGCCTCTTTTCACACTTCTTTATGGGTCTTAGAATTCTACTTTAACGAAAGGCTAGGCCAGTCGCATCCAAGCTGCTGAAATGAGATTTCTAAGGCACGTGGCAGGTTATACTCTCCATGGTCATAAAAGAAACACAGATATACGGCAGGAACCAAATATTATGAGTATACTCAACAGGATCGCCTAGTATCGGCTGAATTGGTGGAAAAATCTTTGCCGAATGGATGACTGCCGCATCCCCAAACAACTATGTAACTATAAGCCGAGGAAACGGAGAAGTGTGGGACGTCCGAGGAAGCGCTGGAGTGACCAGCTCCAGTTTTGCCTATTTGAGACCGGAAAAACCATCCTTAGTTTATTCCTTGAAGATGATGATGACAAAGTTACAATAAAAGACATTGAGACAAGTTTTCATTTCTCTATCTATAGACTTTATTAGACGAGTCGCCCTTAAAATATGACTGTATTTTTGTCAGAAACTAAAGCCATGGTTTTCTCTGGTAACTGTCAAATAAGAACAAACATCAATAATACTGTCTCAGAGCAAGCCTCACATTTTTAGTGCTTAGGCTACGACATTTCTTACGAAAAAGACAGACGCGTCAGCAACAAAATAAGTAAATTTCTAAGGAAATGTGGCACAGTTATAAGAACTCTTAAAAATAAGACATTAAAAATCCCGCAGCTAGTAGCAGTTCCTACACTGTTATATGGTTCATAATGTTGGACATTTAGGAAAATACATCTCAGACAGATGGTGTCCTCAGAAATGAAGTTTTTTAACTCTTTAAAAGCCTGTGCAACCATTATAGAGGAATTTACAGTTTAATCGGTCTGCCCTACAGGCAGAAATGTATTAAGAAAAGATGGAAAGAAGATGTATTCAAAATGTAGAAAGACAATTCTCAAAATTAATAAATTACCTTATATCCTAAGGTAATTTATTAGTTTATAAATAACGAAGTGACTTGGATACCAATAACAATATGTATGTCAATTTTCCAAAATAGGCCTTGAATTACCACCCGATATGTGAAGCGTGGGAAGAGCTAAGACTAGGCCTTGAAACCGAAACACCTAGAATTGACTAATTATCGTAGAAGAAGCTAAAATTGCCTAAGCAGAAGAAGAAGAAGACGACGAGGGGAATGATTTAATTTTGATCGCATATAAATTGCGTCAACGGGCAAAAAGTAAAGATATTTTCAAAGATTTAAAAACATTTTTTGGAAGAAAAATCATGTTATAAATTTTATAGGTTTTGCACAGGATGGATAATAGAAGAAATTAGTCTGTCGTATCCGATAATATACACCTACTGTTGGTCGACCACGTAAATGGTTAGTTTCCGCTACAGGTAAACTTGCCTAATCCACGATGCACAGAAGAATAAAAATAATAAGTTAACACTTTTATTGGGCCTAGTCCTGTTTGGTATTTATCAGTATTATTCCGTCTTGACAGATCAGTAGCATATTGGTTCAGAAAACGTTTTATTGTGTATAATTTCCCAAAGCCCTAATTTTTTTAAAACGTTCGACAAGGATCAAATACTATTGAAGGTACTAAGCAATAAATTAATGATAGCTTTTGAGAATAGACAAGAGAAATTTCTGCCTTTGCGGAGAAATGAGCTCATGCTAGAGATTACAAATATATGAATGGGAACAGAGCTGATGGAGAAGAGAAAGAAGCGAGTGAATGAGAGAAATAGGGGTGGTATAGGCAAAGAGACAGAAGAAAAAGAGAAGTATGCAGACAGAGACAGATTGAGCGGAAGAGGGGTTCAAATGATTACAGTAATATCGCTAGCGACATATCAGAATAATAAATTATAATGCTAAACGTGACACTGGGTAGATTGTGGGGCTCTTTGTACCTTTGTCAGAAATAGTCTTTCAGAACAGGTCTCACATTTTCAGTATTTAACCGCAAATTTTCTTACGAAGAAGACAGAGATATTAGCAATAATATAAGTAAATTGCAAAGGATATAGGATACAGTTATAAAAAACTTAAGAATAATAAATTAAATGTCCCGCAGCTAAATTTTTATAAGCTGACGGCATTTTCCACACTGTCATATGGCTCAGAATGTTGAGTAATTATCTATTAAAAGACTTCTTAGGCAGATAGATTCATCAGAAGTAAAGTTTCTTAGGTCACTGGAAAACTGTGTGAGAGGATATAGGAAACGAAATTCAACCATTAGACAGGAATTTGAAAATTCAATTTGTCTGACCTACAAGCAGTAATGTATAAAAGAAGGTGGAAAGAACAGTGCACCCGGACGAAAAGTTATCACCCGATCAACAGAAGAAACGAGAAAAGAGCGGAGATTAGATGGTGAAGCCGGAGTAGCTGGAATTGTCTAATCCTCGAAGAAGAAGAAGAAGAAGAAGAAGAAGAAGAAGAAGAAGAAGAAGAAGAAGAAGAAGAAGAAGAAGAAGAAGAAGAAGAAGAAGAAGAAGAAGAAGAAGAAGAAGAAGAAGAATTCGATTTACTCTTGACTACATATGCTTTGCTCCAACGAGCAAGGAGTGAGGACAGCTTTTAGGTATTTTGTGTTAAAAGTAGAACCATAAGTTATAAATTCATTTGATGTAGGCGTTTGGACAAAATGTTAATAAAAGGTATTGGCCTGTGATGTCCGATAACACAGACGCACTGGATATGGAGATGTTAGCCGCCCATGGTAAATGATAGTTTCCGCAATAGAGGCAAGCTTGCTTAATGCACGATGTATAAAAAAAATTATGAAGTTTTAATTTTAATGAGGCTCAGTTCTGTCGACAAAGGTCATTATTATTTCGTCTCGGCAGAGGCCAGCAGCACAGTGGATCACAAAATCTTTTCATTGTGTATAATTTCCTAAACTCCTAAATTTTACAACACATTCAACAGCTATCAGTTAATATTATTACCAACGACTACTTAATAAGTTACTGATGGCTTTTGAGATTAGACAAGAGAAATTTCTGCCTTTGCGGACTAATTAGCGGATCTTAGGAATTACACAATTTATGAATGATAACAAAGATCATAGAAGGGAGAGAGAGAGAGAGAGACTAGTGTATAAGAGAAAGGGAGCAGGTATAGAGAAAGAGATTAAAGAGACAGCTACATTGACAGTGATAGAGGAGTTGAAATGATTACAGTGATATTGATAGCGATTTATATGAGAATCATAAATTATAATGCTAAACGTGTCACCGGGTAGACTGTAGGGCACACAGGTAATCGGAACGTATTACTGGATTAACCTGAATTACTGATGAATTGAATAAGCACACGGGTACATTATGTGTCATCAGTTGTGTGTATTGTACTAAGTTTATTGTATGTGTCATCTGCTTGTGACGTCACGTGTCCGGCCTCTCTTACACCGTCCTTCATCCGACACGTTTCCATTTGTCGTAGTTTTCAGTTTCATAAAGACTCCATTATTAGTTATGTTCTATAACCCCCTAGCTAAGAAGACTGAAAGCTTTAGAGACAGATAGAAAGGCCGAGTATATGGAGTAGGTTGGGCCGAAAATTTTTTTAATTTTTGTTGTTTTTTTGATTCGCTATATCGCGGATACCCAGAAGACAGGTAAGTAAAAAAAAAATAAAAAATAAATAAAAAATCACCCCCGAAAATCGTAATAACTGATCAATTTTAATAATTTTTGGTAATATTACAAAACACGAAACTTTTTCTATGTAATTCAAAAGCTACAACTGTAGATAAGTAAAGAATAGCACAAGAAAAATAAAATAAATTTAAAAAGCATAGATATTTTAACTCATATTGGTCCCGCATTGCTCCTGAAAAACACATTCCGAACATTAAAATTGCAAATTTGACATTTTGACATAAAATAGTTAATAATAAATGTTATAAGCTTTTATGTAAATAGTCTTTTACTCATTCTTTATGGTACTTGCTATTTTAAACTCTGATCTGTGCGAAAAACATGGTTGTTAGTGAAAGAAACGTCATTCTGATGAACCCATCCCTGGACTTGGTACAAAAAATTGTTAAAATTGATCAGTTCTTATGGTTTTTAGGGGTAATGCGCAACAAGAAGATATTATCCGATTTTTTATTTTTTTATTTTTTTTATTTTACTTATCTGTCCTATGAGCAAGTTTTCTACGGTATAGCGAATAAAACAAAAATAAAAATATTTTTCGGCCCATCCTAATACGGAGTCAGATGGAAGAGAAAAGTAGATAAACAGACAAAGACGGAGATAGACATTGAGAGGTTGAAATGATTACCGTGATGTCAAAAGCGATACATCAGTGGTAATGGGAAAAGTGTCACTGCGTAGATTGTCGAGCACACAGGTGTCGGAAATGGATTAACCTGAAGTATTGATGGACTGAACAATCGTGCGGATAGTTACTGTACTGTGTATGTCATCTGTACATATATGTCCACACATGCCCGTCCTATCCTTTACACGAAGTATAGATTTTCAGTTTTTATTATATTTTACGAAGACCGCATTGTTCATTACGTTATTTTAACCCCCAGCCTAGAAGACCGGAAGCTTTAATTCTAGAATTAATTTCCCGTAGTCGTTACCTTTCTTTCTAGCCAATAAACACTGCCTGACACTACAATTTTAATTGAAGTAAAAGATGAAAAGATATTTATGGAATAAAGAAAATAACAAAGGCTTTGTGAGATTTGGTGAATGAACAGACACAATTTTAACACGTTTATAACAACGTTTTATAAGACTTCTATACAGGTAATACAGGAATAATTAATCAGGATAATTTCTCATGTGAATATATTTTAGAACTGTTGTAATTTACTTAATGTCACCACGGTCTGCGATAATCTATACAAGCCAAGAATGTCGTATTCTTTTTGTAAATTTTATTCCTGAATTATTTTTGTATAGTGTGTTTTATGGAATAGTTATTTTCCTTCTCCTGATATATGACCTAGATATTGAACCCTGTGGCTTTAAATTGTTAATATAACTTACTTCGCAGATTCGTTTTCTTTCAAATTCTCCTTGTTTGTGATTTCGTTATCCGTGATATGCTATCGTTAGTTTTATTTAAAATTGTTTTCAAATCACTGTGTATCCTTACTTGCTAGTCTGGCAGATTGTGTATACGTAGGCCTATATATTTACGGTGTCCAGCGTTCATTCTTAACATTATTATCAATTTTGTTTTGTTCACTTTTAGACAAAACTCGTATCCGTTATTAAACTGTTCTTACAAAAACAAGCTTTAAATCATTAACTTTATTTTACTTTTGTTGTTTAAGCAAACAAATGGGTGATAAGCGTAACTATTTCCTACAAATGTGAATTTACTTTTTTCGGAAATAATTTTTTTTTTTAATTTTTTTATAAATGTTCGGCAAACTATCACTTGTCTTGACCAGGGAAATTCGGAATCACCGTTGCACCAGAGGAATATATTATATTAATAGCCCAATCTCTACACTTCAGATAAGTACACAATGAGTTATCGCCTTTCTAACTGCGTTTACTAAACTAAAATCTACGCAGACAATAACTTGGCATTTATGCCCAAAATAAACTGAACTCACATTGTACGTGAATAGAGATGAACACGAGAATTTTATACATTTAAATCTAAATAACCTCAAGTTCTTAAGGGCTGTTTGAAGGCCAAAAATAAAACACCTTTCCTCCTCTAAAAATGTTGATTTAATAAAATGCCTACTTATTGAATTGTGTTTTAATAAAATTTTGTTTTTTCTTAATAAAATGGTATTCGAAAATAAATTTGTGATACGAATAAATTTAAAAGCAACTTTTATTAATAATTTCAAGTATTTATGCACACAGCAAAATAATTGTATTAGTGTACAAGATTCCATTCAACAATATGTATTTTCTAGACGGTTTAACTTAAAATAATGTGGCTAGGTCAGTTAAGTTATGCTGTTTGTGCGGTACAACCCAGCCACTTTCAAAGGTAATCTTGTATATAATAATCAGCTCTGGATATGGTATACTTTAATGCAGGTTTTAAAAAACCATATGTTTTAACCGTATCTTAGAACATATGCTACGTAAGATATTGATATATTCAGAGCTGATGAAAAACTACTAAAAAGAATTTTAGAACTAAACTTTATAATGTGATTGCTGTGCAAAAGAAATGGTTGTTAATATTTCTTGAAGTAAATTTACATAATTAAAAATACAGTAAATCTTGTTTTGAATACAGAAATAAATAATTTCGCTTCGGTAATAGTAAACCAGACAAATTAAATTTACAAATTTTCAAGACTCTATTTCGTTTTGATTTCAGAAAAAAATTACATAACTTTGGCAATTTAACATTACCAACAGAGGGCATACCGACTCACTTAATGTAAGCGAAACTTCAGTTTCACACAAATTACAAGAAATTACACAAACGCGTATTTGCATTAAAATATTTTGATTTTCGTGGACAGTATAAAAATAAAATCAATAATGCAAATTATTTGGTTCTTATTTAAAATAAAGCGGCTTTAAATATTCCACATATGTTGAACAGGTATGTCGGTGTATGTGTTGCTGACAAATGTGAATTTCGCGTGGACACGTGGTGGCCTTGAACGTGACATTTATGATTTATGTGTAATCGTTAGCTTTACAACTTGTATGCAAAACATAAGAAATGAAATTTGTGTACCTCAGTTTATCTTAGTTTAGTCATGCCAAAATCAAATTGAACATACATATCAACCGTATGCGCTTATGTATGTACATGTGGGTTTATATGTGTGATATTAGTAACAAATAATTCTCAGTATTTTAACTTCTGTTAGTTTTATTAGCAGCCATCTTAACACCAACTTTGTCACTACTTATTGCCACACTGCTAAATACTTCGTTCTTGCCGAGGCCTTTCGGTGTCTCCACCATCTTCAGGCCTTAAAAGACAATCTGTTTACCTCTCCAAAACCCATAAATATACCTAGAGACCCGCTTAATTGTTTGAATTCGCTCGGAATCGACCAACCCCATATTGCGTGTTCCAACTAGGCCACGCCATTTACCGAGTTTTCTTAATATTTACTTATGATGATATTTATATTTTCTTAAAAATGCACTAATGAATATAAAGACAGAGTTTAATAATATAAACCCTAGGGGAAATGTTGAAATATTAAAAATACAAAATAACTTAAACAAACGAAAATTATTAGAATAGTTAGAAATATTAAAGGTACAAAATAAAAATAAAAATGCACTAATGAATATAAAGACAGATTTCAACAATGAAGAAGCGTTTTACCATATTTTGGGGGAGTCATAAGAATAAGTAAATATTAAGAAAACGTGGTTTACAAGAGTAATTCAACCTCTATATGGGTTTGTAAAGGTAAAAAAATTGTCGCTTAAGACCTGAAGATGGTGGAGAAACCGAAAGCCCTCGTCAAGAACGAAGTATTTAGCAATGTGGCAATAAGTAGTAAAAAAGCTGGTGTTTCAGTATTTTAATTACAGAGACATTATTGTTTTTATACTTTAAAATCTTCTATAATTATCTTGTTGATCCATCCTCTTCGTTCACTTTATAAAATATTATTATATATATAAACTTTCACAATACGAACTTACTTTCTTTATCACTTCCCCAAACGTTTCGAGGTGATGTGCCTCTTCCTCAGTGCGAGTAAATACTGCCACTGAGTGCAGTATTTACTCCCACTGAGGAAGAGGCACACCACCTCGAAACGTTTGGAGAAGTGATAAAGAAAGTAAGTTCATATTGTGAAAGTTTATATATAATAATATTAAAATCTTCTATTTATTGGTGATACATGTGTATTGCTTGTAAGAAATGTCTTAACATAAGTACTGCAAACAAAATTAGACAGATAGTGTTATCAGGAAATAAAGTTTTTTTGGTCAGTGAAAGGCTGTGTTCGGGGAGATGGGATAAAAAATCCACTCTTTAGACAGGAATTAAACATTCAATCAATTCTACTACAGAGAGAAATGCATAAAGAAAGATGGAAATTTTTAGTATAAAACAAACATGTTTGTTTCGACAAAGCTGTAAGAAAGGATTCCAAAGCAGGCCTAGAATAATCACCCGAAAGCTAGAAGAAGCGTGGGAAGACCTAGGATTAAATAGTGAAGATGGAGGAAGTGTGACGATTTAAATTGTGGCAATTATAAAAAAAAATAAAGAAATAAAAAATTTTAAGTTGCGAACAATTAACCATTTAAATCTCACAATGATAATAAAAAACCATGTAGGTACTAAGTGTGAATGGAAGTAGTAATTAATAAGGGCAAAGAAACGGTAAAGAAAAGACATATTGTAAATAATTATTATTGTCGCATTTAACCCTTTGCTTGTTATCAGGCGCCTACCTGTTGATACCGGACTCGACATGTTTACCGAGTCTTCTGTAATTAAAAATAATATAGAAAAATAATGTTAATAATTAAAGAATCTGAAGACACAGATAGCCACGAAAACAACTAATTTAAATGATGTATTTTTATTTAGCGATAGTTTGTGTGAATAAAAAGTTTTATTTAGAGAGAGACCGGGACTATATTCTCGCGGAATAAACACCCCACTATCTATTGTAATGTACCAGTGGTAGCGGACGAAAAATCTCGCTCTCGCTATGACGACTCCAAGCAGTGCACACGCACGAGCGAAATGCTCTGTTGAAATGTTATGTGATTGGTTATTAGTTTGGATTAATTCTTATGTATTTTACTAACTGCTACAAAAGAGTGTAATATGTAACGTTAAGGAAAAGAAAAATTAAAAAAAACGTTGTAACAAGAAGAAATATGTGACAACCAAAAGTACGAGTGTTAATAACTATAACAGCTATCTTCTCCGATTGACGACTCACCACAACATCCTACCTGGAGACATGAATCATCAGAATTACAACTCTCGTAGACCCGACCGATAATGCAGTTCGAGACATCTGAGAATCAACGAGTACCTGTGTAGAAGGCCCACTCTATCCTGAAGACGTTTAAGCCGTGAACAATTGAGACCAGACCTAGACGAGGACGACGCCCTTAGGATTCCCAAGATGTAACCATATGGAGGAGATTTCTACATCCCAAATTAAAGGTGACTCGATAGCACGTCTATCGAGGAATAATAATAATAGTAATTGTAACACAATACTGTCTTAAAGAGACTTTCAGAGACGATTGACTTTATAAGAATATAAAAATTTAATTGAATATAAAAATTTAAATCTAAGAATTTAATTGTAACTATTCAGGCTTCTTACAATTGTAACAGTTTAGATTTTAACGTATCGTAGTATAATTAATACCATTCTTAAAATGGAATAATAATGAAACTTAAAAGTAAAAGTAAAAGTAAAAGTAACAGTCTTGCAAGCTAACATCTTGAATTGAATATGATTAAAAGTTTAAAGACTAAATACCAATGGTTACCCGGATCCGGGGAAAAGCTAAATATAATTTGTTGTGATCCCACAGGATATATAAAGCAATTTAAATAATTTTGATAATTTAATTAATAACGCAATGGGATCTGTATTTTGAGTAAATGTCATTTGTTTTTTAAATGTTTAATAAAGGGGAATCTTCTTGTTACACACATATACTGAGTACATAAATCAACAGTTGTCCCTTCCCTGATTCCTTTTATATTTACTGTGTGTTGTTCTGTTTAAATTTCAGCTCGTCCCGAATAAGGCAGCCTTAAGTAATTGGGAGAACCAATTACTTTGGGTTCCCTTTGTTATAACTCAAGAGAAGAGGTTATAAATTGCGCAACTCTGCTTATTTTGCTAATTTTGCTAATTGTGCTAATTTTGTTATTTAGCTATTTTCTGCTATTGTTGTGCTGTTGTTTAATAATTAATTGTGTACAGAGTGTCACAAATAAATTGCGCCACTCTGCTAATTAGTTAAAATTTTGCTGCTAATTAAAAAAAAAAAATTTTGTGACTTGTGTTATTAAGCACCAATTGTGCCTATTAACCCAGACCATAATCTGTTGATTTATTTACTCATGTACTTTAAATGTGTCTAAAATCTTAAATAAAATTAAATGATAATAGTTATTATAATAGTTTTGTAAATAGGTAATTTTAATTATTATTTAGATATAGCAATGAACAAAATATTAACTAAAGACGCCCCGAGAATACGATATAACATCAGGTATGTGCTTGTCAAAAGTTCATTCAACAACACGTCTGTTTGTAAACGAAATCAAACCAGTTTAATTCTTGTCCAAGCCTGTGTGTGAGTGTCCTTGTCACCCTAGCGCAAAGTTGCGTTAGACAATACATCACCTCCCTCTATTGTATTAAAAAGTGTGTGACCCCTTGCCCAGTAACACAGGATTTCAGACATATGTTGAAAATTAAAACAAAAAAAAACAAGTAAATAATTTTATTATTAAAATGCGCCACTGTTTTTGGTTTCATTTTGTGTAAATGCTTAGTGTACTTAGTGTCAATTATAAAATACTCTATTATGTATATCTATACACTCAGTTTGGAAATTGTATGTAAAAAGAAAGAGGCGAAGTAGCATATGTGAATAATATTGACGATATTTATAAGTGTATATTTTGTGTGAGATTACGCACATACTCGTATATAATTATACGTGAAAAGATTAGATTGTATTATACCAATTCATGTATGTACGTGTCAAAGTATTCAGTCTCTAGCACGTCAATTTTCGACGATTTAAGACCTGTAGTTTTCCTGTACAAGCCTGCATAAATGTGTAATTCGTGTTTCTATTGACACGATAAGTAGATAAACTACTGACTAAACAAAACAAGTGTACTAATTAATTTTATGGAATGATGCTTCCCGAAGTAAACAACCGAGTCCTAAACAAATAAAAAACTAAGTTTTTTAAATCTGAGTAAAGTAAATAATAATAAATAAATGATTAGTCATTTAAAAAAAAAAGTTTAATAATATCGTAAATTATTATAACACGTTAGTATAATTATAATTATAAAAGTGTAACTATACTCACCTTAGTAACGGGCCGTAACATTGCGTACGCATCGCACCCGCCACCCCTTTTGAAGCAAGCCAGGGCAAGTTAATAAGGTGTCCGTTAGCTATTGTTAAATGGAACAATAGAGAAATATTCTCCCTCGAGTTGACTTCTCCCCTTAGTAAGCAAAACTATGCCATTGTTTAAAACTAGTCTAACCTACTTTCCAGCGAAACAGCTGATCGCTTAAATAAAAAACTAATGCTCTGTTTAATTACCTCTGTTAATAAACGTTTACCATGTACTAAAGTGTGTAGGAAATAATTGTGTAGTATAGTAAAGCGAATAATATTGTGACTTAAATTTTCAAATAAATAATTGACTTAGTTAACCCTCCCTTGTTAGATAAAGTATTAAACCCCATGTCCCAAAACAGTAAACTTGTAAACTGAGTCAAAAAAAAAAAAATCCTACGTAAGTTTTTTTAAATCCCCAAAGTAATAATAAGTGAATAATAATTGCTTAAATAGTAATAAAGGCTAAATAAATCTTAAGTTAAACAAATTTGTGTAACGTGTAAATAAGTAGTAGTAAATCGTATCGCAGTAAATAAGAGAAAGGTAAATAATAATAAAAGTATAGTCACATAGTGTAAACACCCCAGTTGTGGTGGACAGTTAGAAGAAAATAAAGCGTGTTCAGTATTGTACTAAGCAGCCACCCTCTCTATTGTATAAACGGTAGCCTCCCTAAACAATGAATGCCACCGCGTGTGGAATACAATGAATTGTGTACACTGTCTCCCCTTCCGCATAGTTTGTCTAGTTATTGTTAAAGAGTTAAAAGAGAAGTATCCTCGTGAAATTCCGCTTCTCTCCAAGTAACTATAATCAAGAGTGTAGTATGAGACCCTCTTTGGATTATTTAAAAGTAAGTCTATGGTATATAATCAAGATAGAGTTATATACCGGTGTACAATCAAGATAGAATTATATACATGTTAAGTAACGAGTCACAACGGCGCCGGCTGAAAAGGATAATGATGAGCCAAGAGAGCCAAGAGATCATTTATGAATGCTGAAAGCTAACCTGTAGTGTTAGAGTAAGCTGATGTCAGTCGGGCCACGATATTGTGAGTTGCTGAAATTAGGGAAATTAGTATTATAAGTTAGTACTGTAAATAATGAGAAAAAGGGAATTTCACGAAGGAGAACATTTAAATGAGAACTAGATCATTTAAAGAGAGAAACAAAACAAAACAAAAAGTGCAATAATAATAATAATAATAAAAGAGAATAATAATAAATAATGATAATAATAAGAAATTTCACACGGTACTCCCCAAGCATACTCTCGGTACGTATCTAACCAAATTTTCCGGAGTCGGTGTTGGTTAAGAGGCGGAGTATGTGACGATTTAAATTGTGGCAATTATAAAAAAAAATAAAGAAATAAAAAATTTTAAGTTGCGAACAATTAACTATTTAAATCTCACAATGATAATAAAAAAACATGTAGGTACTAAGTGTGAATGGAAGTAGTAATTAATAAGGGCAAAGAAACGGTAAAGAAAAGACATATTGTAAATAATTATTATTGTCGCATTTAACCCTTTGCTTGTTATCAGGCGCCTACCTGTTGATACCGGACTCGACATGTTTACCGAGTCTTCTGTAATTAAAAATAATATAGAAAAATAATGTTAATAATTAAAGAATCTGAAGACACAGATAGCCACGAAAACAACTAATTTAAATGATGTATTTTTATTTAGCTATAGTTTGTGTAAATAAAAAGTTTTATTTAGAGAGAGACCGGGACTATATTCTCGCGGAATAAACACCCCACTATCTATTGTCCTGTACCAGTGGTAGCGGACGAAAAATCTCGCTCTCGCTATGACGACTCCAAGCAGTGCACACGCACGAGCGAAATGCTCTGTTGAAATGTTATGTGATTGGTTATTAGTTTGGATTAATTCTTATGTATTTTACTAACTGCTACAAAAGAGTGTAATATGTAACGTTAAGAAAAAGAAAAATTAAAAAAAACGTTGTAACAAGAAGAAATATGTGACAACCAAAAGTACGAGTGTTAATAACTATAACAGCTATCTTCTCCGATTGACGACTCACCACAACATCCTACCTGGAGACATGAATCATCAGAAATACAACTCGTAGAACCGACCGATAATGCAGTTCGAGACATCTGAGAATCAACGAGTACCTGTGTAGAAGGCCCACTCTATCCTGAAGACGTTTAAGCCGTGAACAACTGAGACCAGACCTAGACGAGGACGACGCCCTTAGGATTCCCAAGATGTAACCATATGGAGGAGATTTCTACATCCCAAATTAAAGGTGACTCGATAGCACGTCTATCGAGGAATAATAATAATAGTAATTGTAACACAATACTGTCTTAAAGAGACTTTCAGAGACGATTGACTTTATAAGAATATAAAAATTTAATTGAATATAAAAATTTAAATCTAAGAATTTAATTGTAACTATTCAGGCTTCTTACAATTGTAACAGTTTAGATTTTAACGTATCGTAGTATAATTAATACCATTCTTAAAATGGAATAATAATGAAACTTAAAAGTAAAAGTAAAAGTAAAAGTAACAGTCTTGCAAGCTAACATCTTGAATTGAATATGATTAAAAGTTTAAAGACTAAATACCAATGGTTACCCGGATCCGGGGAAAAGCTAAATATAATTTGTTGTGATCCCACAGGATATATAAAGCAATTTAAATAATTTTGATAATTTAATTAATAACGTAATGGGATCTGTATTTTGAGTAAATGTCATTTGTTTTTTAAATGTTTAATAAAGGGGAATCTTCTTGTTACACACATATACTGAGTACATAAATCAACAGTTGTCCCTTCCCTGATTCCTTTTATATTTACTGTGTGTTGTTCTGTTTAAATTTCAGCTCGTCCCGAATAAGGCAGCCTTAAGTAATTGGGAGAACCAATTACTTTGGGTTCCCTCTGTTATAACTCAAGAGAAGAGGTTATAGAAGCAGAAGTTCCTAACCCTAGAGGTGGAGCAGAAGCTGAAGATGAAGAAATATTTTCTCATTATAAATAAGTTATTATTAAGCTTAAATATTTTTATATATAATAAATTTGTATACAATATTTTATACAATTTATTCAATCGATCTCATAAATAGTAGTGTAAGTGTAGAACAATGAAAAGAAAGGCTAGCTAGAAAAAATTCACTAATATTAGTTGAGCAAGCTACCTTAAGGATTAGCATGCATAAGTTTCCTAATATGCATCTTGGATACATGTACGTATATGTAAGGTGTCTTGTTCGTATAAATTCCTATGAGTTTCGCACTTAAAATGCAATTATGGATGTTCCATCGTTACAAGATTAATAATCAGAAACTAAAGAAAAATTTTATATATGTCTTATAAATGTCTAATATAATAAAAAAACAAGGACTCAAGAAGCATAAAAATTGTATATTAGCCGGAGTGTTTGGACACAATTTAAAGTGACGTCAGTTGTTATTGTTAGTAGCGCTGTGATCATAAGTCCTGTGAAATGTGAAAAATTAATTTCTACAGGTTATCTGAAACGATACATAATTTGTTTCAAACTACCTCCACATGAATGACTAATTGTGACAATAACCAATAAAATAAACCGTTAAGTTGTCCGCTTTAACCGTTTGAAGTTTAAGAAAAGTCTAATTTTAAAGAGCATTACGTCAGACTGATCTCAGTTAGACAAAATTATGATCCATGACAACGATATAACGTTAGCAGTGAAAAATAAGTTTTTAATATCACGTTAATATGTATTTGGTAATATATTTACTTTGTACCTAATTTTCCTTTTCAGTAAATCAGGTCACTTGAGGATACAATTAATTATTTTAAGCTATTTGACAGTTCGTTACTGATAATGCCGTTCAACTGTACGTTAGTATGTAATATGTTTTCCCTTTATGGTGTTTTATACTGTGCAAAAATTCAAGTCAAAAGAATAATATGTAAATATGCCCTGTAAATATTGAAGACTTGGGCAGTATGTATTTACGTTAGCAAGTACATTTAATAAATTCTTTGATCTGAGAGCTCCTGTATTTGCTTTAAAAATAAAACGCGATCTCAATAAAACAAATCAGCTGCAGCTGCATTCCATTTCCTCAAAATTACTTTCCTGCAGATTATAAAACGGCGTCTTTAATAGAACACGTCAAACGCCAGCGTTTTGATATTTGACGGGAGTCGTAACCGAGACAGCGTCAATATCAATTACCACTGATGTAATCCGCCCTCTGTAAACCGAACCTGTGACCTACATACAGAAAAGATATTACATTGGCACTGGTACTGAAATAAATCCATAATTTTTGTGATCGTATTCTTACACGCCCATACGTTTCAAATTATGTAACGAATTAAGTAGTGCAATTTTAGCTGTGCAACAATTTTGTTTTAACACGATAATGTTTTTAGGCTGGGGGGTCATTCCACAAAAATCTTCATCGAGAAACGTGACGCTTCCACACTTTTAATTCCCCACAGTCTAGAAATTTGATATGTAAACGCATCAAGACAGAAATAATCGCTGCTGACATTGAGTTTAGCGAACGTTTTAGTGATAATAAATTTGGTTTTACATGCTCTGTTTGTGATCGTCTGTGGTTTGGAAATGATTTACGTATCCACCAAACGTAATCCACATTATACGTTTCAAAAGCCTAAAAACATTATCATGCTTCGATGTTTCGGTTTCGTCGAAATTCTTTGAATGCGTAGATGCATAAATATATATATATATATATATAGAGAGAGAGAGAGAGAGAGAGATTTTATTGTTTTTAACTAACTTTTGCATATAAATCTTGAAATAAATTTAACAATACATTTATTTTGCAACAACAGAATAAAATATTACCATATTTTACAACATGGATTAAGTTACGTGTTAAAACTTACAGTTATATTGTCAGGATATGGCAGTGTCTTAATAACCGGTAAACATTTCGGCTAAATAAATCTCAAAATTTTCTACACAGTACATAATATTGCATTTTGTATTTTAAAGAAAAATGTACAACGCAATGGAAAAATAACTTACATTTTGAAACGTGAGCTATCTTTAAATGCATAAATTAATAAAGTGGTATCGATATGAATTATTTTTATTCATCGTAAATCTATTAGAAATAAAAGCATGAAGAAAAGTAATTAATTTTATTAACAATTAATAGATTTTTTAAATTATTTAATAAGCAAAACGAGTTCGTAATTTTAATTCAACTGTTCAGCGTTTGCTGTCAGTTTTATATCTATACTAGCTGTTACCCGCGGCTTCGCACGCGAATTTTTTACTTTTAGTAAGTATTTTAATATAATTTTTATTGTCTATGTCTATATGCCGTTCTGACAGCTCGTATAACAATTTTGTACTCATTAGTCAAATTCTCTTAGAAGCTGTTTTCAAACACTTGTAGTATTTTAATTTGTACTAAATTATTATGTTGCTGCAACACCCTTTGGAGATTTAAAGGTAACCGTTTATAAAGCCTTTGGAGATATTTATAAAGTACCTGTTAAATAAAAAACGCTAAATTCTTTATTTTAAGTTTTACTGTGTTAGAAGCATTATATAACACATGTTTTCCTCAACCATGGCGTTTATTTGTTTCAGCAGTAAACTAAAAACCAAAAACCGTTGTCACCTAACCTCACAAATGAAATCAAAACGTATTTTCGCTTTGGATTAAGTAATAGGACAATTTAAAATAAGTACACTTCTTATTTTTCACATCGTAATATATCGATACAATCGCTTATTAATATAAAACATAAAAAATAAACTACAGGAATGGATAAATTTACAGTTCCTATGCTGCTAAATAGCTTTTGTATTTTTACTTGTTACTATGGTAATTAATTCTGGTCTTCGTTATGTTGTTGACATCTTTAGTAGTAGTATTTAATATATTTCATTACTTATTCATTGCATCATCAGAAATATGTATAAATATTGTAATAAAATAAATAAATAAGTTGTATTGTAATATGTTTAATTGGTGTGTAATTGGTGTGGCTCTCGACGTCTTACTGGCCTGAAACACTTCCTTAAGTTTCCCAGCTGGTCGAGTCCCAATGGTAGCAAGACCGGTCGAGTAGCGTAAAGTTGATGAAGGAATATATATGTTCAGCTTCGCCGATAGTTTCAAAACAAAATTTATTGTTTTGAAGGAAATTAAAAAAAAAATTATGTTTATAAAAAAAGTAATTATTAAAAAAATTTTTTTTTTTTTAATTTTCTTAATTAATTAATTAGGATCAATTAATTAATATAGGGCTGTGAAGTTTTAAACAGTGTAATGCTCTTCTGAAAATTTTTATTAAAGTTTTAGTATATTTTAAATAAGCTATCACCACTCATAAGACTGTCTTCAAACCAATCGATACTTGTTTACCTTTTTATTTTTTAGGTTATCTTCACTTACGGGTGGTAAAGTCCTTGTAGATTATCAATTAGAATTATCTTATTGGTAATTAGTATTATTGAAGAAATAAAGAACTATTAAGTATTGAAAAGTATTAATGTTTTTTATTAATTAATAGCAATATTGACTCTTATCGATTAGTATCGATTCTCAGGATATCGAAAAAAGTTACAAGTATATGATATAAAAATTATATAGGGTTCTTTAAACAGCCAGTTATTACCAAAGTCAGAGAAATCGGGCTAATATTTAAAAAGTATAACGTTACAATCAAATTAATAGTTATTAATAAACACAGACATTGAATAATAATTTGTAAATATAATAATTATTTTCACCAAACAGCTGAGTTGTACTAAGAAGAAGGCACTGGAATCGTCAAAGCAAATGGCCGCCGTCAAGTTGATCAAAATGTTGCTCGTTCCTGCAGTGTTCCAAATAATGTATTTTCTGGCAAAATTCCTGTTCTTGTCTCTGCAAATCTCTTGTTAAATGTTGTGTAGTGACTGGTGTAGTGATTCTGGGTTGTATTTAGTATGTCTGTGTAATTATAAGTCAAAACACTTTTCCCAATTCCGACACTAATTTGGTTAATGTGTTATACAGTTTTCTGGTGTTTTGTGGTGTTTTTCAGAGTAGAAATGTATTGTTTAGTGTTAATTAGTGTTTCTTGATCGTTTTTGTCACAATGTATAGGTTCTGGAAAGATTTTATAATTCACTCCCGACTTTACAGTAACGTACTGTTCGCCACTAAACTTCACCTTTGTAAGATAGGTTAGATCGTCACAAAACTCTCGTTTATGTTATCCGTTCAAATACCAATAATCAACTAACTGTTTCCTTTAGTTTCAATTAAACTCTTAGCCCATATAATATTATCCTTAACATTGTTCAAAAATATTTTCACATCCTGTGTATACTTTTACATTCACTATATGAATGCCTAAACTTTGGTTATTTGTCAATTTTATTCACTAGATGTGATTTAAATTAATCTTTCATTTCATTCAGCTTATTTTCAGATTAAATAACGCCATTTTATAGTGTTTTCTGTCCAAAAAATAGTAATTTCACTTTCAGTTTGGTATACTCTGAAGAGTCCAAAACATCAAAATTTACTTCCTGTCATTATATAAATTCAGCCATTTTGTCAGTTATATTTTTATTAATAATCCTATATTGTATTAAAAGGTTCATATTCCCTTATTTTCTGGTAATTAATTGAATTAGTTGTATTCGGAAACATTATTCTGAAATATACGACTCCCATGTCCAAATTTCTGAGTTTAGTCATTCTCATTTTTATTTATAATTCTGAATATAATTTATTAAAATCTCTCTAAATGGTATGTGCAATTATATGGCATGATCTCAAGTTTATTTTGTCTAAACCCCTTTTGTTTATTTGCTTTTAAATGAGTAATTTCTCTGTTTTGATGAAGTTTGGTTTCCATTCTTTTGGCCTATGATTTTTTAACAATTTTTCTTACAAAATAATTTACAAACAATATATGATGTGTGATACCCTCTCTGACTTTTACAAATAGTATTATAAATTATACATGTTTTCAAATTACACAAAAACAATTAGTATTGGTTACAATACAAACAATAGTTAAACAAAATAAAGAATATTTTTTTAAATAAATGGTTGTCTTCAAGTCAGACATTTTGCAACAAAATCCCCATTTCCAAACATGGAAATATGGCTTACAAAAAAGGTTTTTTACTAACTAACATCTTAATTGCCCTCTACTATTTACAAGTATTAACTATTTTTATAGTTCTGATGTTAGTTGTATCAGACCCAAACAAATGGCCTTATATCTAAAACATTTTTAAACATTCTTGTACTATATACATAAAAACCTTATATTTATATTCTTATTTCTAACTATTATTATAAGTAGGATTCCACAGTTTTTATACAGTCTTTTATACATTGTCTTTGGGTAATTGCACCCTGTCATTAACAAATAAATAGTATGAATTGTTCAAAAAGCACTATGAAATCTGTTTTTCTTTTTTCATGTAAAACAAAAATGTTATTTTAAACAGATTCATGTCTTATGAACAACATATTGTCACAGTACACATTTTAAGTCATTGAAAAATGCATATTTCATTGCATCCAATGTTTGTGATTGCCAAGAATGAAACACAAGGTTCATTTTTTTATAATACCCAAAACTATCACTGGTTCACTTTCACTTATATATTATGTTAATGCTAAATGGTCGTATAGTCTTATCAACATAATAAATTGGTTAGCGTTTTTCAATGGAGATTTGTTCCATGGGTACTATATTATTAATGAAGAAATTTGTGTTAGTGGTTGAAATCACAATCAGAATGATCACAGTTGCACACCACTATGTAAAAATTATCCCAATTAGCGCTTTCAAGCTTCACAGCCCATCGTCAGATTGGAATAGGCGATGAACCCTATTCCAATCTGACGATGGGCTGTGAAGCTTGAAAGCGCTAATTGGGATAATTTTTACATAGTGGTGTGCAACTGTGATCATTCTGATTACTATATTATTGTTTCATCTTAGTTCACAGGAAACTTTTACTTTGTCCACTTCTCTCTCTTAAATTTATATACATGTGGTTTTTATTTCGTTATACTTTTGTTTTTAGATATTTATTTTGGGGATATAGGGATTTGGGTGTCTTTTATAAGAGCATGACATCTTCTTCCGGATGCTGCCTTCTTCTTCTTTCATCAGTCTTCTTTTCTCCTGCCTTCTGGGACTGGTATCTTCTCCATCTTCTTCTTGATGCCATCAGGTTTCTTGGGATCTTCTCCATCTTCTTCTTTATTTCAGAAATACACCACCTGTATTGGTTGATCTTGGCTTATTTTAGGGTTTATATTCTATTTATTCTCCCTCGTTGTGGGTTTGGTCATATTCAGTGCTGCTTTATTATTTACTTTTTTACCTTCCTGGGTTATACCTTGAAAACCTTTGGTTATGAAACTGGTCTTGGATGACTCATCACTAGTAACTCCTTTTACTTGAACTTGTATTTTCTTTGTAATAATGATTTCTTTCCACAGTTGCTATGAATTTATTTATTTATATTAAACTTAATGCTTTCTTCCAAATTTAAACATTAAAACTTCATTGTTCTAATGATCAATTGCCATTCAATATTATGCATACATCTGTCACGCTACAGATTGCTCTCCTCCAGAAGTAATTATTTCAGACATGTTTATGGATGAAATAATTTCTTATGATAATTTCATCATTTCTTATAATTCATTTTCTTCTCCATTTTTATATCGACTTTTTTATATTAGAGTTTTATTAATTTTATATATATGGTTACTTGTCTTACTACTGATCCTTTTCGGATAGTTAGTGTCTTCTGAGATACATTATAATTGTAATACATTTTCTTTCTATATCAACTTCGTGTTGCATCCTTGGGATATTAATTCCCTAACATTCCCTATCACGTGGGCTGGGGCAGATCAGAGGGGCACTGTACGCTACTTCTCTGCCGGCCATACACCACTTCTATAAATTGAGTACAGAGGCATATCCATCCCTGCTCAAAAAAAAACATAATGCTGCTGGAATTATCTTCAGTCAGTCATCGAATAAATAAATAAAAAGTAGTCTCATTTTCGACTAATAAAAATATCTTTGGATTCTTCACTTCGTAGTCTCTCAGATTATCTCACATTTTCTATCTTAATAAATCTTCATAATCATTATTATACTCATTATATATATATTTTTTCAAAACTCTTAACTTGTCTGATATATTTATTTTAATTATGGTTGAAAACCTTTCTTTTAATAATTCTGGTTACTGTTTACAGTGTAACTCTCTTTCTTCTCCATCTGAATTCTCTTTATACTTTCTTCTGGTTATTCATAGTATTAGCATGGTCTTTATAAATAGTCTTTCGTATTCATTATTTGAATGGTCTTAATATATTATATTTAATTTTTTAACATTGTATCTTTACATTAGATATACAGGTTGTTATATTGATCATTTTATTTAAACATTTTGGTTCTTTCCTTTCTCTTAGAAAGTTATTAATCCGCCTTCGCATTCATTAGCATTAATTCATTTATATTATATTTCATGTGGTATTTCTTCTCTTTGCATTTCATATAGGTCTTATTATTATCATTTGTTCAAAATCATCTTCTCCATCTGTTTGGTATGAGTTGTTCTTCTTCGCTCTTAATTAACTGTTTTCATTATCGTTTCATAGGTAATTAGTCTCTTTGCTTCCAAATTTTTTTCCTTCTCTGGCATATTACACTCTTTTTTGTTATCCTTCTCTACTCCTTCAAATGCTATTGTGAATGTCTAGCATTTATTCTGGATTAACGTTAATTCTCTTTTCTGAATTAATCACTTTATTTTCTTCTCAATTCAATCATAATTGACACATAATTATTTTTTGGAACTTGGTTAGTTTTAATCTAAAATTCAAACTATTCTTTTTATTTAATAGAAAAATATTTCTCATAAATCCTTGTAATATGTTGATCTTATCTTGTTTCAAAGTACTGACGTTCTATCAACATTCAAATTCTGTTTAATTCATTTACTCCCAGAATTGTTTCATTCAGAATTGTTTATAGTACTGTGATTTTACTATTATTTCTGCATGTTTTGGTATTTCTTCAAATTCAAATTCTTCTTAATTATTTACCATAAAGTTTTCTCACAAACTTAGTTGTAGTAAGTTGGTCTTACTTTATTTTTAAATTTTTTGTAAAATTAAGTTCAAAATTCTCTCTCTTTCTCTTTCTTCCATAAAGTTTTGTTCTAAATTATCAGGTTGTAGTAAGAAGTACTTACATATTATAGAATAAGTTATATTCAAAATTCTTTCTTTTTCTTTCTTCCATAAAGTTTGTTCCAAAATTATTAGGTTGTAGTAAGATGTACTTACATTATTTTCGAATTTTTATAAATATAAATTCTAAATTCCTTCTTCTTATAATTCTCCAAAATGTTCTTTTCAAAATATTAGGTTGTAAGATGTACTTACATTATTTTCGAATTTTTTAAATATAAATTCTAACTTCTAAAACTCACAAGTCATTCTTCATAATATTTCTTCATAGAAGCTTGATTGTACACTCCTTTGATTTTTCCTGAAACGATTTCCTTCAACTCATATGTATTGTTATGCTTATCATTTACCACAACATATGGGGTTATATTGTACTCTACACTGGCCCATTATTTATACTTTAATAAGTTGATCTCCACTTTTTCTTTTCTTATAAATTTTCTTTTCTTTTATATACCCAGGAAGATGGATGATTTTCTTTATGTCACTGCATTGCTCATATTTTTATTGGTCATGTTCATTTTCTTACATAGTCTTCACTCATAAAACCCAGTTTTGTTTCTATGTTTATTCTTCGTATCATTTCCTTTCAATGATATTTATTTCGTCTCCTTCAACATTGTTTTTCGCCGTAGTCGGTTATCATGATCCGTCCCTTTTCTTGATGTCGTGTGGTATTTGTGTCAACCAGGGTCCATCATCTCAGTTGCTCTTATAAAATTTACCCTAGGGCGCGACACTGGGTTATTATTACGGTTATTGTTTTTATTACTAAATTTATCATGATAATAATTTCGGTTAAGTTGGTAAGGTCTATTACCATTATTGTTGGGATATGGATTTCTCTGACTGTATAGAATATTATTATTATGTTGATAAAAATTGTTTCTATTGTTTGGATAGGGGTTGTTATTCCTAATGCCGTTAAAATTACTGCTAAACTGGTTATTACGCGGCGGGTTGTTAGGGCCGTCGTAATTACTGGGCTGGTTCCCTCTATCATCATTTTGTATACACCAATACTTCTCTGGTCCATGTTTTGTGTTCCCTGACAAATATATGTGAGGATCTTCATCTGGGTTATCACTTATTATTTCTTTATCTGAAACACCATAAGCTGGTTTACCATCACATATCCACTCTGAAGGAATATATTTTAGTCTAACCGTACCCTGGAACTGTCCTAGATGGCACGCTAATGGAATACATTCTGGTGATTCACCTGTGCCGTCATTACAGTCTGGTACGATATCACATTTCCATCTTTCTGAAATCCACTGTCCAGTTCTGCGCTGATATTGATCTTGTCCACATGTCGTATTCTGTTTACCTCTGGTCCTTTCCCATTGGTACACTACTGTCTTGTGGTAAATTATTTTGGAAATTACTTCGATTCTCCTTCTATAATTCATAGAATTCATGATGTCTTTGTCATAGGTAATTGGGATATTATTGCCATCAATTAACCCATGTTTCATCATCTCCAACTCTTCCTTCGTTTTTATCAAGTTTCTTGGATACATTCTCCTTTCCCTTTGCTTAATATTTTCCTTATTTCCACTAGTTTTAATTCCAGGTACTACCATTACTTGTTCCTGCGTTTTATCATTTGGTACTTCTTCTGGTTCTGGTTTGCTATCATATTCTATTTCTTCGGTCTTCTCCTTTCTTAATTCTTCCCTTTTTAATCTGTCCTCTCTTATTTCCTTAATGTCCTCTTCCAGTTTCTTATTGGTTTCATCAATCTTCTTACCCAGGGATTGGTTGTCTTCCTTCAAATCTTCTAACTTCTTATTTGTTTCTTCCTTGCTGGATTTGATTTCTTCTTTCAAATACTGGTTGTCTCCCTTCAATTCTTCCATGTTCTTGTTCATCCCACTTAATTCTTCTTTCAAAGACTGGTTATCTTCTTTCCTTTCCTTACTCAAGTCTTCCTTCAATTCCCTACAATTTTCGTCCATTTTCTCTTCCATCCTTTTCATTATTTTCTCCATCATTTCTATCATCTTGTCCCACTTCCCATCTCGTGCAAGTTCTGCCATATTGCTTGTCGTTGTTCCCTTGTTATTATCTTTCTCTGACTTTGTAGCTGTTGCCTAGCTCCAACTAGTGATTGGGCAGAATTTATTGGCCTTCCAATCGCTAATTAAAGCCCCTAACGTTGGGCGCCAATTTGTAATAAAATAAAATTATTTATTGTGTGTTGATGATAAGCTATTATGGAGTATGTGACTCCGATGTAATCAAGTCCAATGTAATATGTTTAATTGGTGTTTAATTGGTGTGGCTCTCGACGTCTTACTGGCCTGAAACACTTCCTTAAGTTTCCCAGCTGGTCGAGTCCCAATGGTAGCAAGACCGGTCGAGTAGCGTAAAGTTGATGAAGGAATATATATGTTCAGCTTCGCCGATAGTTTCAAAACAAAATTTATTGTTTTGAAGGAAATTAAAAAAAAATTATGTTTATAAAAAAAAGTAATTAAAAAAATTTTTTTTTTTTAATTTTCTTAATTAATTAATTAGGATCAATTAATTAATATAGGGCTGTGAAGTTTTAAACAGTGTAATGCTCTTCTGAAAATTTTTATTAAAGTTTTAGTATATTTTAAATAAGCTATCACCACTCATAAGACTGTCTTCAAACCAATCGATACTTGTTTACCTTTTTATTTTTTAGGTTATCTTCACTTACGGGTGGTAAAGTCCTTGTAGATTATCAATTAGAATTATCTTATTGGTAATTAGTATTATTGAAGAAATAAAGAACTATTAAGTATTGAAAAGTATTAATGTTTTTTATTAATTAATAGCAATATTGACTCTTATCGATTAGTATCGATTCTCAGGATATCGAAAAAAGTTACAAGTATATGATATAAAAATTATATAGGGTTCTTTAAACAGCCAGTTATTACCAAAGTCAGAGAAATCGGGCTAATATTTAAAAAGTATAACGTTACAATCAAATTAATAGTTATTAATAAACACAGACATTGAATAATAATTTGTAAATATAATAATTGTTTTCACCAAACAGCTGAGTTGTACTAAGAAGAAGGCACTGGAATCGTCAAAGCAAATGGCCGCCGTCAAGTTGATCAAAATGTTGCTCGTTCCTGCAGTGTTCCAAATAATGTATTTTCTGGCAAAATTCCTGTTCTTGTCTCTGCAAATCTCTTGTTAAATGTTGTGTAGTGACTGGTGTAGTGATTCTGGGTTGTATTTAGTATGTCTGTGTAATTATAAGTCAAAACACTTTTCCCAATTCCGACACTAATTTGGTTAATGTGTTATACAGTTTTCTGGTGTTTTGTGGTGTTTTTCAGAGTAGAAATGTATTGTTTAGTGTTAATTAGTGTTTCTTGATCGTTTTTGTCACAATGTATAGGTTCTGGAAAGATTTTATAATTCACTCCCGACTTTACAGTAACGTACTGTTCGCCACTAAACTTCACCTTTGTAAGATAGGTTAGATCGTCACAAAACTCTCGTTTATGTTATCCGTTCAAATACCAATAATCAACTAACTGTTTCCTTTAGTTTCAATTAAACTCTTAGCCCATATAATATTATCCTTAACATTGTTCAAAAATATTTTCACATCCTGTGTATACTTTTACATTCACTATATGAATGCCTAAACTTTGGTTATTTGTCAATTTTATTCACTAGATGTGATTTAAATTAATCTTTCATTTCATTCAGCTTATTTTCAGATTAAATAACGCCATTTTATAGTGTTTTCTGTCCAAAAAATAGTAATTTCACTTTCAGTTTGGTATACTCTGAAGAGTCCAAAACATCAAAATTTACTTCCTGTCATTATATAAATTCAGCCATTTTATCAGTTATATTTTTATTAATAATCCTATATTGTATTAAAAGGTTCATATTCCCTTATTTTCTGGTAATTAATTGAATTAGTTGTATTCGGAAACATTATTCTGAAATATACGACTCCCATGTCCAAATTTCTGAGTTTAGTCATTCTCATTTTTATTTATAATTCTAAATATAATTTATTAAAATCTCTCTAAATGGTATGTGCAATTATATGGCATGATCTCAAGTTTATTTTGTCTAAACCCCTTTTGTTTATTTGCTTTTAAATGAGTAATTTCTCTGTTTTGATGAAGTTTGGTTTCCATTCTTTTGGCCTATGATTTTTTAACAATTTTTCTTACAAAATAATTTACAAACAATATATGATGTGTGATACCCTCTCTGACTTTTACAAATAGTATTATAAATTATACATGTTTTCAAATTACACAAAAACAATTAGTATTGGTTACAATACAAACAATAGTTAAACAAAATAAAGAATATTTTTTTAAATAAATGGTTGTCTTCAAGTCAGACATTTTGCAACAAAATCCCCATTTCCAAACATGGAAATATGGCTTACAAAAAAGGTTTTTTACTAACTAACATCTTAATTGCCCTCTACTATTTACAAGTATTAACTATTTTTATAGTTCTGATGTTAGTTGTATCAGACCCAAACAAATGGCCTTATATCTAAAACATTTTTAAACATTCTTGTACTATATACATAAAAACCTTATATTTATATTCTTATTTCTAACTATTATTATAAGTAGGATTCCACAGTTTTTATACAGTCTTTTATACATTGTCTTTGGGTAATTGCACCCTGTCATTAACAAATAAATAGTATGAATTGTTCAAAAAGCACTATGAAATCTGTTTTTCTTTTTTCATGTAAAACAAAAATGTTATTTTAAACAGATTCATGTCTTATGAACAACATATTGTCACAGTACACATTTTAAGTCATTGAAAAATGCATATTTCATTGCATCCAATGTTTGTGATTGCCAAGAATGAAACACAAGGTTCATTTTTTTATAATACCCAAAACTATCACTGGTTCACTTTCACTTATATATTATGTTAATGCTAAATGGTCGTATAGTCTTATCAACATAATAAATTGGTTAGCGTTTTTCAATGGAGATTTGTTCCATGGGTACTATATTATTGTTTCATCTTAGTTCACAGGAAACTTTTACTTTGTCCACTTCTCTCTCTTAAATTTATATACATGTGGTTTTTATTTCGTTATACTTTTGTTTTTAGATATTTATTTTGGGGATATAGGGATTTGGGTGTCTTTTATAAGAGCATGACATCTTCTTCCGGATGCTGCCTTCTTCTTCTTTCATCAGTCTTCTTTTCTCCTGCCTTCTGGGACTGGTATCTTCTCCATCTTCTTCTTGATGCCATCAGGTTTCTTGGGATCTTCTCCATCTTCTTCTTTATTTCAGAAATACACCACCTGTATTGGTTGATCTTGGCTTATTTTAGGGTTTATATTCTATTTATTCTCCCTCGTTGTGGGTTTGGTCATATTCAGTACTGCTTTATTATTTACTTTTTTACCTTCCTGGGTTATACCTTGAAAACCTTTGGTTATGAGACTGGTCTTGGATGACTCATCACTAGTAACTCCTTTTACTTGAACTTGTATTTTCTTTGTAATAATGATTTCTTTCCACAGTTGCTATGAATTTATTTATTTATATTAAACTTAATGCTTTCTTCCAAATTTAAACATTAAAACTTCATTGTTCTAATGATCAATTGCCATTCAATATTATGCATACATCTGTCACGCTACAGATTGCTCTCCTCCAGAAGTAATTATTTCAGACATGTTTATGGATGAAATAATTTCTTATGATAATTTCATCATTTCTTATAATTCATTTTCTTCTCCATTTTTATATCGACTTTTTTATATTAGAGTTTTATTAATTTTATATATATGGTTACTTGTCTTACTACTGATCCTTTTCGGATAGTTAGTGTCTTCTGAGATATATTATAATTGTAATACATTTTCTTTCTATATCAACTTCGTGTTGTATCCTTGGGATATTAATTCCCTAACATTCCCTATCACGTGGGCTGGGGCAGATCAGAGGGGCACTGTACGCTACTTCTCTGCCGGCCATACACCACTTCTATAAATTGAGTACAGAGGCATATCCATCCCTGCTCAAAAAAAAACATAATGCTGCTGGAATTATCTTCAGTCAGTCATCGAATAAATAAATAAAAAGTAGTCTCATTTTCGACTAATAAAAATATCTTTGGATTCTCCACTTCGTAGTCTCTCAGATTATCTCACATTTTCTATCTTAATAAATCTTCATAATCATTATTATACTCATTATATATATATTTTTTCAAAACTCTTAACTTGTCTGATATATTTATTTTAATTATGGTTGAAAACCTTTCTTTTAATAATTCTGGTTACTGTTTACAGTGTAACTCTCTTTCTTCTCCATCTGAATTCTCTTTATACTTTCTTCTGGTTATTCATAGTATTAGCATGGTCTTTATAAATAGTCTTTCGTATTCATTATTTGAATGGTCTTAATATATTATATTTAATTTTTTAACATTGTATCTTTACATTAGATATACAGGTTGTTATATTGATCATTTTATTTAAACATTTTGGTTCTTTCCTTTCTCTTAGAAAGTTATTAATCCGCCTTCGCATTCATTAGCATTAATTCATTTATATTATATTTCATGTGGTATTTCTTCTCTTTGCATTTCATATAGGTCTTATTATTATCATTTGTTCAAAATCATCTTCTCCATCTGTTTGGTATGAGTTGTTCTTCTTCGCTCTTAATTAACTGTTTTCATTATCGTTTCATAGGTAATTAGTCTCTTTGCTTCCAAATTTTTTTCCTTCTCTGGCATATTACACTCTTTTTTGTTATTCTTCTCTACTCCTTCAAATGCTATTGTGAATGTCTAGCATTTATTCTGGATTAACGTTAATTCTCTTTTCTGAATTAATCACTTTATTTTCTTCTCAATTCAATCATAATTGACACATAATTATTTTTTGGAACTTGGTTAGTTTTAATGTAAAATTCAAACTATTCTTTTTATTTAATAGAAAAATATTTCTCATAAATCCTTGTAATATGTTGATCTTATCTTGTTTCAAAGTACTGACGTTCTATCAACATTCAAATTCTGTTTAATTCATTTACTCCCAGAATTGTTTCATTCAGAATTGTTTATAGTACTGTGATTTTACTATTATTTCTGCATGTTTTGGTATTTCTCCAAATTCAAATTCTTCTTAATTATTTACCATAAAGTTTTCTCACAAACTTAGTTGTAGTAAGTTGGTCTTACTTTATTTTTAAATTTTTTGTAAAATTAAGTTCAAAATTCTCTCTCTTTCTCTTTCTTCCATAAAGTTTTGTTCTAAATTATCAGGTTGTAGTAAGAAGTACTTACATATTATAGAATAAGTTATATTCAAAATTCTTTCTTTTTCTTTCTTCCATAAAGTTTGTTCCAAAATTATTAGGTTGTAGTAAGATGTACTTACATTATTTTCGAATTTTTATAAATATAAATTCTAAATTCCTTCTTCTTATAATTCTCCAAAATGTTCTTTTCAAAATATTAGGTTGTAAGATGTACTTACATTATTTTCGAATTTTTTAAATATAAATTCTAACTTCTAAAACTCACAAGTCATTCTTCATAATATTTCTTCATAGAAGCTTGATTGTACACTCCTTTGATTTTTCCTGAAACGATTTCCTTCAACTCATATGTATTGTTATGCTTATCATTTACCACAACATATGGGGTTATATTGTACTCTACACTGGCCCATTATTTATACTTTAATAAGTTGATCTCCACTTTTTCTTTTCTTATAAATTTTCTTTTCTTTTATATACCCAGGAAGATGGATGATTTTCTTTATGTCACTGCATTGCTCATATTTTTATTGGTCATGTTCATTTTCTTACATAGTCTTCACTCATAAAACCCAGTTTTGTTTCTATGTTTATTCTTCGTATCATTTCCTTTCAATGATATTTATTTCGTCTCCTTCAACATTGTTTTTCGCCGTAGTCGGTTATCATGATCCGTCCCTTTTCTTGATGTCGTGTGGTATTTGTGTCAACCAGGGTCCATCATCTCAGTTGCTCTTATAAAATTTACCCTAGGGCGCGACACTGGGTTATTATTACGGTTATTGTTTTTATTACTAAATTTATCATGATAATAATTTCGGTTAAGTTGGTAAGGTCTATTACCATTATTGTTGGGATATGGATTTCTCTGACTGTATAGAATATTATTATTATGTTGATAAAAATTGTTTCTATTGTTTGGATAGGGGTTGTTATTCCTAATGCCGTTAAAATTACTGCTAAACTGGTTATTACGCGGCGGGTTGTTAGGGCCGTCGTAATTACTGGGCTGGTTCCCTCTATCATCATTTTGTATACACCAATACTTCTCTGGTCCATGTTTTGTGTTCCCTGACAAATATATGTGAGGATCTTCATCTGGGTTATCACTTATTATTTCTTTATCTGAAACACCATAAGCTGGTTTACCATCACATATCCACTCTGAAGGAATATATTTTAGTCTAACCGTACCCTGGAACTGTCCTAGATGGCACGCTAATGGAATACATTCTGGTGATTCACCTGTGCCGTCATTACAGTCTGGTACGATATCACATTTCCATCTTTCTGAAATCCACTGTCCAGTTCTGCGCTGATATTGATCTTGTCCACATGTCGTATTCTGTTTACCTCTGGTCCTTTCCCATTGGTACACTACTGTCTTGTGGTAAATTATTTTGGAAATTACTTCGATTCTCCTTCTATAATTCATAGAATTCATGATGTCTTTGTCATAGGTAATTGGGATATTATTGCCATCAATTAACCCATGTTTCATCATCTCCAACTCTTCCTTCGTTTTTATCAAGTTTCTTGGATACATTCTCCTTTCCCTTTGCTTAATATTTTCCTTATTTCCACTAGTTTTAATTCCAGGTACTACCATTACTTGTTCCTGCGTTTTATCATTTGGTACTTCTTCTGGTTCTGGTTTGCTATCATATTCTATTTCTTCGGTCTTCTCCTTTCTTAATTCTTCCCTTTTTAATCTGTCCTCTCTTATTTCCTTAATGTCCTCTTCCAGTTTCTTATTGGTTTCATCAATCTTCTTACCCAGGGATTGGTTGTCTTCCTTCAAATCTTCTAACTTCTTATTTGTTTCTTCCTTGCTGGATTTGATTTCTTCTTTCAAATACTGGTTGTCTCCCTTCAATTCTTCCATGTTCTTGTTCATCCCACTTAATTCTTCTTTCAAAGACTGGTTATCTTCTTTCCTTTCCTTACTCAAGTCTTCCTTCAATTCCCTACAATTTTCGTCCATTTTCTCTTCCATCCTTTTCATTATTTTCTCCATCATTTCTATCATCTTGTCCCACTTCCCATCTCGTGCAAGTTCTGCCATATTGCTTGTCGTTGTTCCCTTGTTATTATCTTTCTCTGACTTTGTAGCTGTTGCCTAGCTCCAACTAGTGATTGGGCAGAATTTATTGGCCTTCCAATCGCTAATTAAAGCCCCTAACGTTGGGCGCCAATTTGTAATAAAATAAAATTATTTATTGTGTGTTGATGATAAGCTATTATGGAGTATGTGACTCCGATGTAATCAAGTCCAATGTAATATGTTTAATTGGTGTTTAATTGGTGTGGCTCTCGACGTCTTACTGGCCTGAAACACTTCCTTAAGTTTCCCAGCTGGTCGAGTCCCAATGGTAGCAAGACCGGTCGAGTAGCGTAAAGTTGATGAAGGAATATATATGTTCAGCTTCGCCGATAGTTTCAAAACAAAATTTATTGTTTTGAAGGAAATTAAAAAAAAAATTATGTTTATAAAAAAAAGTAATTATTAAAAAAATTTTTTTTTTTTTTAATTTTCTTAATTAATTAATTAGGATCAATTAATTAATATAGGGCTGTGAAGTTTTAAACAGTGTAATGCTCTTCTGAAAATTTTTATTAAAGTTTTAGTATATTTTAAATAAGCTATCACCACTCATAAGACTGTCTTCAAACCAATCGATACTTGTTTACCTTTTTATTTTTTAGGTTATCTTCACTTACGGGTGGTAAAGTCCTTGTAGATTATCAATTAGAATTATCTTATTGGTAATTAGTATTATTGAAGAAATAAAGAACTATTAAGTATTGAAAAGTATTAATGTTTTTTATTAATTAATAGCAATATTGACTCTTATCGATTAGTATCGATTCTCAGGATATCGAAAAAAGTTACAAGTATATGATATAAAAATTATATAGGGTTCTTTAAACAGCCAGTTATTACCAAAGTCAGAGAAATCGGGCTAATATTTAAAAAGTATAACGTTACAATCAAATTAATAGTTATTAATAAACACAGACATTGAATAATAATTTGTAAATATAATAATTGTTTTCACCAAACAGCTGAGTTGTACTAAGAAGAAGGCACTGGAATCGTCAAAGCAAATGGCCGCCGTCAAGTTGATCAAAATGTTGCTCGTTCCTGCAGTGTTCCAAATAATGTATTTTCTGGCAAAATTCCTGTTCTTGTCTCTGCAAATCTCTTGTTAAATGTTGTGTAGTGACTGGTGTAGTGATTCTGGGTTGTATTTAGTATGTCTGTGTAATTATAAGTCAAAACACTTTTCCCAATTCCGACACTAATTTGGTTAATGTGTTATACAGTTTTCTGGTGTTTTGTGGTGTTTTTCAGAGTAGAAATGTATTGTTTAGTGTTAATTAGTGTTTCTTGATCGTTTTTGTCACAATGTATAGGTTCTGGAAAGATTTTATAATTCACTCCCGACTTTACAGTAACGTACTGTTCGCCACTAAACTTCACCTTTGTAAGATAGGTTAGATCGTCACAAAACTCTCGTTTATGTTATCCGTTCAAATACCAATAATCAACTAACTGTTTCCTTTAGTTTCAATTAAACTCTTAGCCCATATAATATTATCCTTAACATTGTTCAAAAATATTTTCACATCCTGTGTATACTTTTACATTCACTATATGAATGCCTAAACTTTGGTTATTTGTCAATTTTATTCACTAGATGTGATTTAAATTAATCTTTCATTTCATTCAGCTTATTTTCAGATTAAATAACGCCATTTTATAGTGTTTTCTGTCCAAAAAATAGTAATTTCACTTTCAGTTTGGTATACTCTGAAGAGTCCAAAACATCAAAATTTACTTCCTGTCATTATATAAATTCAGCCATTTTATCAGTTATATTTTTATTAATAATCCTATATTGTATTAAAAGGTTCATATTCCCTTATTTTCTGGTAATTAATTGAATTAGTTGTATTCGGAAACATTATTCTGAAATATACGACTCCCATGTCCAAATTTCTGAGTTTAGTCATTCTCATTTTTATTTATAATTCTAAATATAATTTATTAAAATCTCTCTAAATGGTATGTGCAATTATATGGTATGATCTCAAGTTTATTTTGTCTAAACCCCTTTTGTTTATTTGCTTTTAAATGAGTAATTTCTCTGTTTTGATGAAGTTTGGTTTCCATTCTTTTGGCCTATGATTTTTTAACAATTTTTCTTACAAAATAATTTACAAACAATATATGATGTGTGATACCCTCTCTGACTTTTACAAATAGTATTATAAATTATACATGTTTTCAAATTACACAAAAACAATTAGTATTGGTTACAATACAAACAATAGTTAAACAAAATAAAGAATATTTTTTTAAATAAATGGTTGTCTTCAAGTCAGACATTTTGCAACAAAATCCCCATTTCCAAACATGGAAATATGGCTTACAAAAAAGGTTTTTTACTAACTAACATCTTAATTGCCCTCTACTATTTACAAGTATTAACTATTTTTATAGTTCTGATGTTAGTTGTATCAGACCCAAACAAATGGCCTTATATCTAAAACATTTTTAAACATTCTTGTACTATATACATAAAAACCTTATATTTATATTCTTATTTCTAACTATTATTATAAGTAGGATTCCACAGTTTTTATACAGTCTTTTATACATTGTCTTTGGGTAATTGCACCCTGTCATTAACAAATAAATAGTATGAATTGTTCAAAAAGCACTATGAAATCTGTTTTTCTTTTTTCATGTAAAACAAAAATGTTATTTTAAACAGATTCATGTCTTATGAACAACATATTGTCACAGTACACATTTTAAGTCATTGAAAAATGCATATTTCATTGCATCCAATGTTTGTGATTGCCAAGAATGAAACACAAGGTTCATTTTTTTATAATACCCAAAACTATCACTGGTTCACTTTCACTTATATATTATGTTAATGCTAAATGGTCGTATAGTCTTATCAACATAATAAATTGGTTAGCGTTTTTCAATGGAGATTTGTTCCATGGGTACTATATTATTGTTTCATCTTAGTTCACAGGAAACTTTTACTTTGTCCACTTCTCTCTCTTAAATTTATATACATGTGGTTTTTATTTCGTTATACTTTTGTTTTTAGATATTTATTTTGGGGATATAGGGATTTGGGTGTCTTTTATAAGAGCATGACATCTTCTTCCGGATGCTGCCTTCTTCTTCTTTCATCAGTCTTCTTTTCTCCTGCCTTCTGGGACTGGTATCTTCTCCATCTTCTTCTTGATGCCATCAGGTTTCTTGGGATCTTCTCCATCTTCTTCTTTATTTCAGAAATACACCACCTGTATTGGTTGATCTTGGCTTATTTTAGGGTTTATATTCTATTTATTCTCCCTCGTTGTGGGTTTGGTCATATTCAGTACTGCTTTATTATTTACTTTTTTACCTTCCTGGGTTATACCTTGAAAACCTTTGGTTATGAGACTGGTCTTGGATGACTCATCACTAGTAACTCCTTTTACTTGAACTTGTATTTTCTTTGTAATAATGATTTCTTTCCACAGTTGCTATGAATTTATTTATTTATATTAAACTTAATGCTTTCTTCCAAATTTAAACATTAAAACTTCATTGTTCTAATGATCAATTGCCATTCAATATTATGCATACATCTGTCACGCTACAATATAAATTTTATAATCGTTTAAGAAAATTACAAAATATATAGATGTATCGGTATACAAAATTACTAAATATATCGATACAATCGCATATTAAAAACATTAAAAGCTATAAATGGATAAAGTTAGAGTTCCGATGCCGCTAAACATAATTTGTTTATTTACTTGTTATTATTGTAATTATTTCTGGTCTCCGTGGTTTTGTTGACATCTTTATACGTGTCAACAAAAAGGCATAATTAAAAGGGCCTAAATCGTTCGGACGAAGCAAAATATCAAATTCCAAGTTAGGCAGTGTTTTTCGCCTTGTGTCAAAGGTTACCTGTGCAAACTTTGGTGGCAACGGTGTAACGGTGCGGATTTGTATTCAGTGCCCATAAATCCTCAGACTTTGAGTTTTGTATAATATATTATATAGATTTCTATTTGGTGTATGCCTTACCATAACTTTTGAACGCATATACCGATTTTTGTAAAACTTGCTACGAACGTCCACATGTTTACCCTACTGAACGGTGTTGTTGTGAGAGCGATTTCTCTAACGACTGGGGGAAGGGAGGCAAAAATGTGAGAAGATTAGGTTAGGTTAAGTTAGGTTGGCTTTCCACGGAATGTATCACTTCTGTACAGGTTACAATTTAAAAATTTCAGTACAAAAACCAAATATCTCTTCACGTATGTAGCGAGACTCAATACGGAAAATTTAACATAGGCCTAGGTACTTTCTTCTGTTCCTCCTCAACCCAGAGGTTGTGGGGTTGCAAATCCTTCCTTTCCGTGGACAGCCTGTTCATCACCTTCTTTCTTTAAACCCAGCCATGTACTCCTGTCTGGGCCTTCCCCTCAAACTATGCACATCGATCAGGGCGGGGTACTGGTTTGGATTGCGCAGAAGATGACCGACTTCTCTTTCCCACAATGGATCCACGTAAACACCCTAAACCCGATGAACACAGATATTACACGCTTCCTCCGATTAGCAAGTCTGCTTGCAGGTATATAGCCTAAACGTCCCGTTAATAGAACACATATGAAATTTGCCTTTGTAAATAATCGTAATCTGGAGTACGACATCTGGTAACAATTTCCAACATTGTAGTTCAAAGAAAGAAAAATAAATTTATAGAAGACAATAATGAGAGAATACGTGGCACTATACAGCAAAATATAAAAAGTAAAACGATAATTGAAATTTAGAAGTAGTTTTATATAGGTTTATGTGTCTATTGTGGACTTTTAAGAAGACGATTTTATATACTATGAATCCCTCAGTAATAAAATTCCTCTAATCTGTGATAGTTGTAAATGACTCAGTCGTTTAAATAAAGGTAATATGATTATGGATATACTCAATACTCTCTGAAGATGATGTTCCCGAATCAATTGTCACATTTTTGTTAAATAAAAGGCTTATTTTAAAGAGTCAAAGTAGTTAAAATTATTATTATAATTCTGCCATCGGATGCAATTATTATTGATAATAAATGTAGTATTATTTTTCAAGTGCTATGGGAGACAATAATAAATCAAAAATTAAGAAATTACTACGCCCCTCTCACTATTAATTCCTTTCATAAACGACATCGCAAAATAAGTGGCAATTAAGATAAGATACGTTGTGTGTTTTGTGTTTTATCATTTTAAAGCAAAGTAACACACAAGGGAGAAAAGAAATATTTCATAAAGTGTAGCATGTAGCACAGAGACACGGCCCTGTCACCCTCCACCAACTAATATACTGTCCCTTTGTTTGCACCTGTAGTGAATATATTAAATTCCCTAAGCCAGCCAGTCCGTGATAGAAATACTACACACACACTAGTGTTGCCCATCGTTACATATTCCTCGTTCATTCTACACAGAAGTGATTAAATTTTAAATTCTCTGTACACGTTCTGTAATGTGTATTATAAAAAGAAAAGACTGAGTTAATCGCTCACTGAAATTAGTTTGTCAATTAATAACAGACTATGGTGACCTAATATCGTCGTTAATGTAGGTGGGTCATAAGTTCGACATGCACATGGCGGATTGCAGACAGATTGGTATTCACGTTTCCGTGACTTCAGCTTTACCCGCAGACGTGATAAACAAGGTAAATTAATAAAGGTGAGTAATTAATGTCTCTATTTTGTTAATGGCGCACCCGTTTATCAAAACGTTGTAAAGTCTACGTTACAACAATACAGCGTGCAGCAGAGGATTTTTTATACTGACGCTTACTTTAACTAAGTGCGCAACACCATTCCGAAGAATCTGCTGAAGTACCAAGTCTATGCGCACCCGGTCACCGCACATTCCTTATTATACTGAGAAGTGGTACTGGGCATTGTTCCCCAGCCGTCTCGAGTAGCCACCGGAATTGTTTAAACTGTTCTTTCTAAAACTCGAACACAACAAAATAAGCCATTACACAAAATAAATTATATTTAATTGAAATTACATTGATAAATGCTCAATTTTTGTGTGTTTATATTATTACTAATAATTAAAAAAAATTAACAAGAATATATTTTTTATTTTGTAAATTACAAGTGTTTTTATAGTAATATAACTATCATCATCAGATGTAATTATTAAATTCAAAATCTGTAAATCAATTGTTCAAAATAGCTGTTTTATATGTAGACTAAATTTAAAGTTTTTATTGATAACATTTTCAGCTCTGGGTGTGAATTATTAAGGTAATAGAGGAAGAGACAAAGCTTGTAATAGGTAGCAGGAGCTGAGCCAATCGGGTAGCGACAAGTAGACTTGTTTACAAATTTACCTGCCGTACAAATTTACAAATTCACGGGTATGTATACGGGTTCCAGCGGGATATTTTTTGTCGTGGTTTAATACTTGAAATTGGTAGAAACACTGAAAGGCCTCCACCGGAAGTTGACAAGTAGCAGTTCAGTAAGTAAACACGACAAAGTTGTAATATTTAATTGAAGTTATACAGAGAAACACAAAACCGAAATTAAATTTGCACTTCTCATTTCATTTGAAAACGTAAGAGAATCATCTTCTTTGATTTCAAAAATAATATTACTTCGGAAGTCAAACACCGCTACGACGACTAGCATTTGAAATGCGTTGTTATGGCGCTATTTAAAACTGAAAACTAACCGGCCAGTAAAAATTTACAGCCGGCTCTAAAAGCGACCAGCTGGCAGAACCACTTGAATGCCATTAATATACAGTTTATTGTGCTTATCGAACGTGTCTGTCGCTAGCAGAAGCACACTGGATAAATGTCCTCAGCTGGTTGGTTGTTACTGGCGGCAAATCTAAGGCAACCTATTGCCAATATCAATCTGTCGTGTACGTGTCGATTCCGCGGCACACGACACATACATTAATGATATTACATGACCTCTGATGGCGGTCCTACGTTTGATTCAGTTGAACTGATATTTTTATATTACAAGAACGGCTAAGGAAAACCAAATAAAACACGTATTATTGTCAACGATACGTTAGTGCTTAGTGGAACATGATGGTGTATAAAATTGATAACAACTTAACGTGGGACAACCCAGCAGTTAGTAGAAACATAAGCTAAAAATAACAACAAATTTCCCATTTCAATTTCTTGAATGAACTTGTAAAAAACAATACCTACAACAATAGCTATATGTATTTTTATGGGGAGGGGAAGCATAATGAACCATCCGAGAAAGAGAGATAGAGAGGTACGACTACCTATAGTATGTGGAACTGCCGCCTATTCCTCTTCGAGGAGAAACACCTCATAACCGCTTTTTCTCATTCCATCAAATTGGGCATTTATTTTTCCACTACCAGTTCTACTAACTTTTCATTCAGCACTCAGTGACGCAAAGATGTCTTTCTTCTTGCTTCTTGGTGCGCAGCACAAATGCTGCCACCCACATGATTCTCTCAGAAAATATGGTCTTTACAACATTGTCGGACGTTATCTGACCATCCCCCGCCTCACGTCTCTGTTTCTCTAACGCCTCTCTCTATCCCTGATATTAATGGAGGCACTTAGGTTGACTCAGTTGATAGAGAAAGCTTTAGATAAAGCAAGAGTAATAATAACCGGACGAGTAAGAAAAAAGACTATTACGTTTGTGGATGATAAAGTAGATGTGTAATTAGCAAAAGAGCAATTACTTAGATGTGTAAATGAAAAGATGAAGGAGATAACTGTAAGAAGAGGGAAAGAATTCGGTATGAAGATACATTTCTGGATAGCAATGCGGAAAAGGGTTTGGTAAAGGGTCTCACTGAAAGGAAAAACTATAGCGCAAACACGTTTAAATACTTGGTGAGTACGGTGGAATGGGAATTGTACGGAGGAAATAAGAAGTACGATATGGGTTATATACCTTCTGGAAAGCGAAAATCATTGTTAACAGAAAGAAAGATTCCAATTTTAATCAGGAACGGATTTCAAAAATGTTTTATTTGGACTGTGGTTTTTATTTCGGTGAAACACAAATTGTTAAAAAGATATAAGAAGGAATCATGAAAAGTTAAAAATAAGATTGTGACGGAAAATGATTAAAGTGAAACGGACTGATACAGTGAGGAACGGTGAAGTGTATTGGTGAAAGCAGGAGAGAAAGAAAATTGATAGAAGTATTGAAACAGAGAAAAAACATTAGTTTTGGTTGTGTAGGTCTCTACACATACTGCGTAGGAACTGTCTGTAGCTGGGGATCGTAAAGGAAAAGCGGAAGGGAAGAGAGGAGTTGAAGAAGAAATTTCGGAATGATTAATGATGTAAGAAACGTATGGAGTTATAGGCAAGGGAATAGAAAAATGTACATTGCCAAGAATAATGGAGTGCACCACTTGAAACTTAATTGTAATACCCACGTTGATTTATGCGAGTGAGACGTGGGTCATGACAAAAAGGAAAGCGACAAGATTCAGAGTGTTGAAATGCAGTTTTTTTTAAGATATTTTAAATTATAGATTGCAAAATAAGTTAAGGAATAAAGATATCAGAGCAGAACTCGAAGAAAAGGCCATACATTAAATTATTTCAATTTACAGAAGACAATGGTGGAATCATCTGCAAAGGATGACAGAGTATCGATTGCCGAAAGCGGCAGTGAACTATAAAGCCATTGGTAGAAAAGATGCGGGTTGTCCGAGGATGAGACGGCTGCCGGAACAGGTATATAACCAACCCCTAGAAGAGGAGAACAGGAAGACCTATTTGAAACTTGACGTAAGACAATTTTGCCGGAAAGAGAGAGGGATAGAGGGGGAGACAGAGAGATAGATAGAAAGAGAAAGAGAGAAAGATAGATAGAGAGAGAGAGAGAGAGAGAGAGAGAGAGAGAGAGAGAGAGAGAGAGAGAGAGAGAGAGAGAGGGAAAGCGAGAGAAAGAGAGGGAGAATTTACTTTTGTTCTACATTATACTCTATTTTATTAACTCATATAACTAAAAATGGAATAATATAAAACTATGAAGAACAAACCAGTACACAATTTCAACGTAGGGTACTCCGCACCCGGGCATTAAGAACAGACACTCCGTTAGACGACGTTTTACACTTAGTGTATAATTTGTATTGTATACCAGCGGAAACACTTTTACGTCATTGTCATGTTGCCTGTATGACGTATTGATAGAAACACACAGTGTGACAAGTGTTGTCATCTAAATACTACATTGTCTACACACTGTACACACTGAGTTGTGGACATCCTGTCTATATTTGTAATACATGTCAATAGCGCGGACAACTTTTGGCATGGTTAACTCAATAAATGCAATCTGCTGTTCTTTGTCCGTGTATATTATTAAATGTCGTTTCCGACTACAATATTTGGTAATATCATTGATCTGTCTTTACATCTGTCCGTTACTCTTCCTCTTCATCTCCCCCCTTTCTCTCTCTCTCACTCTCTCTCTCTCTCTCTCTCTCTCTCTCTCTCTCTCTCTCTCTCTCTCTCTCTCTCTCTCTCTCTCTCTCTCTCTCTCTCTCTGTATTTCTCTCTTTGTTCATCTACCTAATTCCTCTATCTACCTGTGTCCGTCATTAGGCGCCTGAACATTTTGGGCCAGTGTTTAGTTCCCCTTATCCTGAGACAGACTTTTCTTCCCTGAATGCCCACAACATCCAGCACCCTCAACAATCTCTAGTTCGTTCTTCTTCTTCTCCTCATTTCTTTCTTCTTCATCTTCTTCTCTACTTTAACTTTTTCATCTTTGTTCATCTATCTATCTCTCTACATATTCCTCTATCTACCTATCTTCTTCATTAGGTGCCTGAATATGTTGGGACAGTGTTTAGTTCCACTTATCCTGAGGCAGTCCTTTCTTCCCTGAATGCCCACAACATCCAACACCCTCAACAATCTCTAGCTCCTTCTTCCTCTTCTTCTTTTTCTCATTTATTTCTTCTACATCTTCTTCTTTACTTGAACTTTTTCATCTTTGTTCGGGTGATTAGCGCAACGATGGCAGGCGAGTAACCTCGGGACAGCTGGACTCATTTTTCATTAAAGTCTCTAATGTTCAGTGAATCGCACTGAATACAACTTTGAATTCATAAATAATTTATTTATCCATTCTTCATTGAGTGAACAGGTGGAATGCGCTTACAATAAAATATTTATACAACCTTGAAGCATGTTTGCATTCAACAGTGCGACCTTGTGTTTGTTTATCTCATCACTGACACGAGTGAAGAAAAACGTCAATTCTGTTACAGTAACGTCCGACACAAATATTTAAATATTAATGAATTTTGCGCAAATTATTACAGTCTGTTTCATAAAAGTTGACAGCAAGCGTATGGTAAGCAAGTAAGTGTTTTACAATCAAACCACCACAAGGCGTCAACACAAGATGTGTACTACTATTGTTTTCACGACACTTTTATAAGTTATTGAACGAACAATCAAGTTCTCGGTACTAACTCCACTGTTTGGCATTTGTCTGTCTGTCTATTTAGCGGTCTGTCTGTTTGGGTTGTCATTCACCACAGTTTCTAAACGTACCAACATACGTATTTTCGTATTAGTTAGCATGCGTGTTTATATTTGTATACGCTTATTTTATTAAGGGTGTACTGTACCTTTATCCGTTCCTGCAGTCATTTTCCATATTTCGTTTGTGTGATTGTTTGGCTTCGATCTTTATTGAATACCGCACATAATGTTATGTACGTGAAGGAATAACGAAAATTTTAATTTCATATGTTGCAAAATGATTGGGTGGTGATTGCAGTCGGTGTTCTTAATCGTTTTTTTTTAACGAAAAATTATTGTACCTGTGACGCAAAAAGTTAATGTTGTTAAGTTAACATCAGGACTGAAATTATACATGGAAAGCAACGTGTGTAATGTCAAACTCGTTTTTTTCTTTGGCGGAAACTACGAAAAAAATTTGTAGTTTTTTCTACAAAATTTTTGCAGTGCACAAAGATGGGCATTCAAAATGCTTCAATAAATCTAAAAACTATAGATTCATTCATCAATCAATGAATTCATTCTTCATTCACCAATCAATTAATTCATTCTTCATTTGCCAATGTACAGATTATAAGTTAAATGTAGTCGCATTCATAAGCGAAGTTTTACATGTGTACTACGTTATTGACAACAAAGAAGTAGTTTCTATGGAAACTCACCGGTTCCCATTTTCAATAACGCACCAGCGATCGGCCGCAAATGTGCGACACGTCCTTACAAACATATTCAATGTTAAAATCAACTCGGAAGTAAAAAAACTATTACTATACATGTCATCTTATTGTGGCAGAAGTCGATTTTCAGTAGAACTCGTTTTCCCAATTCATGTCACTTTTTTGAGGCACAACTCGTTTTTTTGGTAGTATTCGTTTTCCAACAAGTACTCGTTTTGTCGTAAACCATTATGTAAACTATGTAGAGCGTATGTTGTCATTCCTAAATACATTATTATTATTTGTGTTTTCCATTAACAATAAATATTTGTATTTGTCAATCTATATTTGCTGTTGTAGTTTTGTTAATTTGTCAACTCAAGATCGTTAGGTTCTTTATTTTAAGTATTACTGTGTTATAAGCGTTGCATATATCATTAAGCGTTATATTTTCCTCAGCCATGTCTTTTTTTATTTCAGCAGTAAACTGAAAGCTAAAAACCATTGTCACCTTACCTCACAAATGAAAACAACCCGTATTTTTGCTTTACGTTAAGAAATAGGACAATTTACATCTAGTACACTTCTATTCAACATCGTAATATACCGATACAATCGCATATTAAAAACATGGAAAATGTACTGCAGGAATGGATAAAGGTACAGTTCAATTAAGTGTTATCCTTTTAACAGTAAAAGTAAAAGATAAATTCTTGGATTTCGTTGTCCATGACGTGTCCGTTACTTAACTTATTATCACTATTGTAATAACAACTCGGAACACTAAGTTTTTTATAAGTAAAATTGTAAAGATTTACCTTACAGCCTAAACCGGCTTTCACCTTTAAAAGGCTTCTTCAGAGGCTGTCGTATGTAGCGCTGTCCGTCTTGTTGTTGGCGACGGGATAGATTTTCGAAAGATCGATGCTGTGTGTGTGGTGAGATGTGTTCGAATAATGCGTGCGATTTGAATTGTGTCTGTTCGTTTAGGATGTCGTTTTTCTTTGTTTTTGTGTGTTTGTATATTTATAATTGTTCTAGAGTGTCTAGTTTTCGGCCTTTTGTGTGTACGTGTAGAATGTTCATGTTATTGTCGATGTTTTTATATGTGTGGTTTGCTTCAATGAGGTGGTTTGCAAAGGTGGATTCTGTAGTGGTGTGGAGTTCCTTTGTGTTTTCAATGTATCTCTGTTTGAAGCTACGTCCTGTCTGGTCTATGTAGAATTTATTGCAATTTGAGCAATTTAGCTTGTATACACCGGGTAGATCGAATTTGTTTTGTGTTTTGTGCGTGCGTTTTGATAGTGTGTGTTCTGTTTTGTTAGTATTTTTGTAAGCGATTCTGTATCCTGTTTTTTGAATTTGTGGGCAATTTTTTCAGTTTGTTTGTTGATGTATGACAGTGTTATGAATTTGTTGTTTTCAGTCTTTGTCTGTTGTTTGTTTTGTGTAGGAGTTTACTGACTATTGTTCTGTCATAACCGTTAGATTCTGCTAGATATTTTATCGTGTTTAGTTCGTCTTTGTAATCTTTTTCATCTAAGGGGATGTTGTTAAGTCTATGGTTCTAAAAGCAGCTAGTTTGTGTTGTATTGGGTGATTGGAGGTGTTGTGTATTAGTGTGTCAGTTGTAGTTGGTTTTCTGTATATACTGAATTTGTGCCTGTGTTCTAGTTTTGTGATGGAGAGGTCTAAGATGTTTATGGTATTGTTCTGTTCGTATTCGGCAGTGAAGGTTATGTTTTTATGTATTTTGTTTATGTGCGTTAGTAACTGTTCACATTGTCTTTTGTTTCCCCTGTATAGTATTAGAATGTCATCAACGTATCTGTGCCAATATAGTATTTTATGTGAGTGTCTGTCATTGTTTGTGAGTATTTAACAACACCCCCTTAGATGAAAAAGACTACAAAGACGAACTAAACACGATAAAATATCTAGCAGAATCTAACGGATATGACAGAACAATAGTTAGTAAACTCCTACACAAAACAAACAACAGACAAAGACAGAAAACAACAAATTCATAACACTAACATACATCAACAAACAAACTGAAAAAATTGCCCACAAATTCAAAAAAGCAGGATACAGAATCGCTTACAAAACTACTAACAAAACAGAACACACACTATCAAAACGCACACACAAAGCACAAAAAAAATTCGATCTACCCGGTATATACAAGGTAAATTGCTCAAATTGCAATAAATTCTACATAGGCCAGACAGAACGTAGCTTCAAACAGAGATACATTGAACACACAAAGGCACTACACACCACTACAGAATCCACCTTTGCAAACCACCTCATTGAAGCAAACCACACATATAAAAACATCGACAATAACATGAACATTCTACACGTATACCCAAAAGGCCGAAAACTAAACACTCTAGAACAATTGGAAATATACAAACACACAAAAACAAATAAAAACGACATCCTAAACGAACAGACACAATTCAAATCGCACGCATTATTCGAACACATCGCACCACACACACACAGCATCGATCTTTCGAAAATCTATCCCGTCGCCAACAACAAGACGGACAGCGCTACCTACGACAGCCTCTGAAGAAGCCTTTTAAAGGTGAAAGCCGGTTTAGGCTGTAAGGTAAATCTTTACGATTTTACTTATAAAAAACTTAGTGTTCCGAGTCGTTATTACAATAGTGATATTTATTTAAAAGATAAAGATGTAAGAGATAAAACATTTAAAAACTTTAGACAAGTCTATATTGGGAATAAAATTTAGAAAGTTTTACTCTAAATTTGAAAATTGTCTTCAGCCTTAGATTTTAAAAACGCTTTGTTACAAGGGCCCAAAATTTAACAAAAAGTGTAACAATCAATGTCGGTTATCAGGCTAAAGGAAACTTCTAACCCAAACCAAAATACAATATTTAGTTTTAAAATGTTTTCAAATTCAGGGACCCTTAAGATAATTTGTGTGGTATAATTTTAAAAACACTGGAACAAAAAGAGTAAAGAGACATTTTATTAGCATTTTATAGAGTAATGGCTGGTTCCTGGTGGTGAGGTTATATGGTAATTAGGTGCAGACATCACCAAAAAATAACTATAAACTTACCCAGGCTGTAGAGATCAAATTCTTGCGTCCAATGTCAGGATAGACATTAAGAGATGGTAAGAAGAATGATTATATCCAGTAGTAACTGAGTATATGTTTAGTAAATTGTTTTCATAAATGCTCATATTTTTTAATGTATCCTATACTTCTTTTTATTTTACACAATCAGGCCAGCTGTGGACCACGCAAATGTCATTTCCTTTTTGTCTGCTCCCAGAAAGCCTTCATTCGCACACTATGCGCCGCCTTCCTTTCCACTGTCCACCTCTTTCTCGTCTTATTTTCACCGCAGAGGACCTCGAGATTTTGAATTTTGTTTATATATATTGTTACGACATTACAGAACGATCTACTTGTTTCTCGAATGTTCCAGTGGAATCTGGCTGTAATGTGTGTGCGTATGTGATTCTCAACGCGTTAGTTAGACTGTGTCAGACGTCGCGCGGCTGCGCGAATTGTGTGCAAGGCCGCAACCAATTACGTTTCGGTGTTTTCTAGTAGCGTCCTTAATGCGTAGTATGTATGTTTCTGAATTTTTGGTGGGGTATAAATACAAGTACTCAGCGACGCTCAGTCCAGTTTTGAGTTGCGATATACCTCAGTGGGTTTGAAGTATTGTAGCGAAAGCGTTGTGTGTTTTGTATTCGTGCGGGACTATTATAATACGATTGTGTTTCATACTCGTTGACATTATAATTGCGTGTGAACAATTTTTATTTGATTTATTGTAAGAGACTATCATGTTGATTAGAAACTGTTTTATTGTGATAATAAAAGCTGGTGATTAGTGACTTAACTGGTGTCTTGTACTTTGCTTTCCACTGTACCATACGACGATCAGTAGACCGTTAGTTGTAACAGTGGTGTCAGAATTGGGACAGAACCGTTAACAGTGGAAACAGTGGACACTTTGTACAAGACGAGTGTAATTCGTAATTAATCGGAAAACAATGGATGCCAGTCAGATGATGGAAAATTTCCAGGCGCTGCTGTTGGAAACAGAGGAACAACGACGACAGGATGGAGAGAAAGCAGATAAAAGACGCCGACAGGAGGTGGAAGAACTAGAAAAACGGCAGGATGAAAAACGTAAGCAGGAAGCAGATAAAACAGAAACTCTTTTTGAAGCTATGCAAAAACAGTTGCAACAGCATACTACAGCAACTATGTTGGGTCTCCTACGTGGTGACTTGAGCGAATTACGCAGTGATCTGAATAGTGAAGATATAAGAATGTGTACAGTAGAAAAATCTGCATCAAATATAGAACAAACAATATCTACAAAAATACCTGCAGTAGAAGTCTCAATGGAAAATATTAAAGAGCAAATTACAAATGAAGTTGAGCGGTTCCTGAAGATACAACCAAAACAAACTTTTGTACAGACTGTACCAATAATAAAGACAGAAAAGACAATAGAGAAAGTCTACCTGCGGTTGGGACAGTTCATCAAGGCTCCAAGCTTTGATGGAAGCACGCACTGGGCGACGTATATACGCCAATTCGAAGCTGCCGCATGCCCAAATAGTTGGACAGAAAAAGACAAGGCAGTTTCTTGGTTTAAAAGGACCTGCCGCAGAACTACTACAGAAACTGTTACCTGACAGCCAAAACACCTATGCCGAATTGATAAAAGCTCTGGAACTACGGAATGGTGATAAACACTTGCGAGATGTGTATAAACACTCATATGAGAGCAAGGCGACAGCATTCCGGGGAGAGTTTTCAAGATTTTGAGGCAAGAATCGATGGACTGATTAAATTGGCCAATCCTGAATGATCAGAAGATTTTTGAATGAGGTTTGCGGTGCAGATGTTTATTGATGGCATCGGAGATTGTGAATTTTAGCAAATGTTACGAATGGAAAGACACCGAACTAGCTCAGAAACTCATGTTCACGCACTAGAGTTTGAAGCTGCCAAGTCAGCGTCCCGCTATATTAATGGGTTTATGCTATCACATTGTAGTCCGAAGATTCCAGTATCACATTGCCGTTACGATGGGTGCAGAAAAACAATGTTGTCGGACAAACAGTTTAGAAGTTCAAGAGCGCCTCAACGATTTGAACGATAGGAAAAGAACGGAATACCGAAGTGTTACAACTGTGAAAAACGTGGTCATCTACAGGTAGGCTGTTGGGAGAAGAAAATACCGAAAGAAGAGAGTGATCTCACCAATTGGGGAAGTAAAGCCTCAGAACAGCACACAGTTTCCACGTTACATAAGACCAGTGAAAACTGGATCGTTATTGGAATTGCGGAAGGTAAACCAACATCATTTACAGTTGACACAGGGACAACAGTGTCTATTGTGCGCCCTGACTTAGTCAGGAACCGCCAGCCTCAAATTAGCTCTTGTACAATACAGACTGTGACTGTAAACCCCGTAAAGGTGCTAGGAAAGATAGGCGAACGTGTACGCCTGGGTCTTCTCGAGTTTAGCCACCAAATGCTCGTTGCAAACATTGTCGATGAAGTGAGTCTTGGCACGGACTTTACGAATGCAACAGATTTGTTGTGGACTTAAGAGAGAATGTCTGGAGGGTTGGCCAACAGAAGATAAAGCTTTGCATTGCTAAAATGACAGGTTCTACTAACCATTCGATTAAGCAAGTGGCATTAGCCGAAGAAAAAGTCAACAGGTCTGGTCAAGAGGTACCCTCCTATTGCAAGCGGAAATGGAGGAAGAACTAGCAGTGGAAATACAAATAAGTGTAACAAAGAAACACGTGATTGAAACGCCAGCTATGGGTGTCGAGACAAGCCTCTTGCTTGTTCCTGAGTTAAAGGAAGAACCCGGGGAAAACGTTACTGAAGATGAAGTCACGCAAGAGGTTGTTGACGAGAACCAATCAGATTTGGACCAGCTAATGGCGTATAGCTCATCAGTACATGACGCAATGGGAGTGATTCCCGGAAAACTAGTGGTTGAGCGGAAGAATCATATCCCTGGAAAGTTGATGTTGGAGTCACACGAGATTGAATTCGAAGAATCGGAGAAATATCTTTTGCAAGTAGACCGGCTACGTAGATCCCCTGGCCGAGTATTACTTCAGAAATGGTTTGCCAGTTCGAAGCGAACCGGCTTAAGTAGAGGGCCGTGTTACGACATTACACAACAATCTACGTGTTTATCGAATGTACCAGAAGAATCCGTCTGTAACATGTGTACGTACGTGATTGTCGACGTGTTAGCGAGACTGTGACAGAAGTCGCGCGGGCGCGCGCACTGTGTGCAAGGCCGCAACCAATTATGTTTTGGTGTTTTCTAGTAGTGTTCTTAATGCGTAGTATGGATGTTTCTTGATTTTCGGCGGTGTATAAATACAAGTACCCAGCGACGCTCAGTCCAGTTTTGAGTTGTGATATACCTCAATGGGTTTGAAGTATTGTGGCAAAGTGTTATATGTTTTATATTCGTGCGGGACAATTGTAATACAAATGTGTTTCATACTCGTTGGCATTATAATTGCGTGTGAACATTTTTTATTTGATTTATTCTAAGAGATTATCTTGTTGATTACAAACTGTTTTATTGTGATAATTAAAGCTCGTGATTAGTGACTTAATTGGTATCTTGTATTTTGCTTTCCACTGTACCATACGATGATCACTAGACCGTCGCAACAATATTTTATATTATTATTAACAATACAATTTTTTTGTTACAAGAATATTTTTTACTTTTTTGTAAATTACAGTGTTTTAATAGAATTCAGCACTTCAATAGCAACGAACGTCTGCGGTGTGAGACTAAACAGATATTTTCAAAACTAAAGTGCAGTCGAATCTGTTTAAGTTGAGAGATCGGAAATTTTTATGAAAGTAATTAAACGTTAAGTGTATCAGATTTTGCACGTTTAGTCTCACAGATTTGCTACTTTTGGAGGGCAAATTTCACTCCCACTACTGTTTGACGAACACCGAATAGTTAAAAGAAATGGATACACATACCCATAAGGTTGTACACGTAAGTAACTTAATATTATGCTAGTTAAGTATTTACTCACTTTAGGTTGTCTGGTGTGCTGTTGTAACAGCCGCGTACCTGTAAACAGAACAAAATTCTTATTAACATTCAAACATATGATAAAGAATATTTATATTAGTAAATGGACAAACTATGAATAAGCAAACGATATTTAGTATGCGTATAAAACGTTTATAATTTCTTAATAGATTAGTCGACAAGTACATCAACAGAGAATTTAAAAATATTTTTTCCGACATTAGGCACGTGGAGGAAAAACAGCTGTTACTTGCAACACTGAAACTTTTTCTTACAGTGTCATTAGATTTCAATAGTGAGTTACACTGTTTATAGTCAACATGTTTGCTATGTAACAAGCGCGCGCGTGTTTTAGAATGAGTACTGAGTACGGCTAAAAGAGTTTTCTCAGAAGAGACGTGTCTAAAACTAAAAACATTATCTAATAACAAAGTTTTATATTCAAAACGAATTTGAAAATGAGTTTCCTGACACACGTGAGCCGAATGATTTAAGAATGAAATATTACTAGTAGTATGTTGGGGAGAATACTGGGTCAATTGGCGAGGGGGAGAGGTGGCAGGGGGTGGTTGAGGGCAATTGAAAAGAGTAATTGATCGTCTGTTTTTCTCCTCTGTAACATTATTTACTACATTTATTTTATTTTTTCATCTTTTTAATTATACACGGTTGGTCATTTGCTTTATCTATAGTTATGCGAAACTAACTTTTTAGTTATTACCTTTGGTATTTTGTTTTCTGTGTATAATATCTAACAATATTTCTAACCTTTTTTTATTATTTTACATCTTTTTTAGTTGTCTGAGGTTGGTAATACGTTTTTACTATCTTTTAACAGGGTAAATTTTGTGTTCGACAATGCACCTCTTACAGTGTATACTACTGTCCAGCGCGGTGCATCCTACTCACAGCGGACGGTCGAGTTACGACGGTTCTCCTTTTCATCATTACGCCTACCAAGTCTTTGTTGTACACGTTCGCGTGCACGAATCTCGAGCTCGTACTCGGTTTTATCATTTCCCGTTCGTTGGAGACTAGGTGGAAATCTATACGTTTCCGGACGATTTCTAACGATCTGCCGTACACCGCGTTGATAATCGGTTTAAAGAAGTCCTTTTCGAAATCGTTCGCCGCGGCTCTGCGTTTCTCCGTGTTAAAGTCAACGAACTGCTTCGTTCACGCGCTCCGACGGAACGCTAGCATGCGATTGATAAAGCGCACTTTTTTTAGGTTAGAAAGCACTAGTTTTCACCAACGAGTCCGGCTGTTAACCGAGACGTAGGCAGTAAGTCTATTAATATGACTACCGAACACTTTTTTTAGGTTAGAAACCACTTGTTTTCAGCAACTTTTCCAATTTTCTTAATCACACACACACACGCACACACACAGTACGGACAAGTACGGCGGACTAACGAAACAGCAAACGTGTCGTCACGATCTACTCTGATGACCGGATCGACGACCTCACGATCGGCCACGACCTACCTCATGGACCGATGAACCTATAACAGGTATTTTTGAACGATATTTTTGTGGAACGAATTATTTATTGTACTATCTACGATGATTTTTCTTAATTATACTGAATACGAACTGACCGAGACCGAAATGAACGACAATTAGACCGAAACGAACGGACAAGACCGAAATGAACGATAACTAGACAGAAATAAATGAGATTTAGCCCCCCCCCCCCGTAACGTCACGGATTACCGAGCCAGCGGTCGGACGAGGGGGGTGGTGGTCAGTCGTGACGTCATGTCGAGGTAGGCCAAGAGAGCATATGTTCGTGACGTCACTTGTGATGTCATGATTAGCTGTTCGTAACGTCATCACCCTCAACCCCACCCCCGTCCATTGATTTAGCTCCACCACCTCCCTTGTCCATTGACTTAGCCCTCCACCCCCTCGTCCATTGATTTAGGAAACATCACCACCCCCCGTCCAACCATCATGTTGTGGTAGGTCAAGAGAGCATCTGTTCGTGACGTCTTCACCCTCCACCCACCTCCCGCCAATTAATTTTGCCTTGCACCCCCTCCCCCGTCCACTAACCCAGTATCCCGCCCAAGGTCAAAAGTGCATCACTATGTAGGTCAAGAGTGCATCTGTTCGTGACGTCATCACCCTCCACCCCCGTCCTGTGACGTCATCACCCCTCGCCCATTGATTCAGCCCTCCACCCCGCCCCTCACCAATTGACCCAGTATTCTCCCCAACATACTACTATTACTTAATTCTTTGTTTAAATTTATAAATTTTCATACTTTTTTCTGCTTGTATGAGCGATTGTTTTCTTGTAGCACCTATTAACGATCTTATTTCTATCATAGATGTGTGGTGGAAATTCTTGAAACTTTCGAATACATGTAGTCTATTCTATGTAATCGACAATCAGTTTGGCCTGAATAAAACTGACTGTAGGGTACAAGAAGCCTGGACCATGACCTCAGCCCAAGAAGATATGATTAGAAGATGGGAAAGAAAGATTCTGAGGAGGATATATGAAAGTGTACTAGATACTGGAATGTGGTGTATGAAGACAAATGCCGAATTGTACGATCTACACAAGGAACCAGACACCGTTACAGTAGTGATACAAGGCAGAATTGGGGGGGGGGGCTGGTAACGTACAAAGGAAACAGCAGTGAAAAAAGTATTCATTGGAGGACCAGGTGACGGAAGAGCAAGAGGGAGGCCAAGGAGAAGATGGGTGGATGATATAGATGAAGATATGAACTATAAACATGAGACTATTGTGAGAAAAGAAGTAGTGTCGCAGACAACGTGATTAGTCACGTTCCCAGCCGATCTGATCCTGCGATTTGAAAGATGAAGTAATGTTAACAAATATTCGTTACTTGGGCCGGGTAGAAGTTTACCCCTAATCCCGAGAGATGCTCAGTCCCTGCATCCGTTAACCGCTTGTTCATACAATATGTACAAGGAAACGTTGCACCATCGGGGAAAAGAATGTCAGGATTTTCGCTTCATCGAGTCCAAGAGCTTACTGACATTTCTCTTTCAACTATCAGAGTGTATTTAGTAATTTTATGATGAGTGAATGAGTGTGCTTTGCTTAGGATAGAATATGCGTTCTGTAGCGTGTCTAACACAAGCGTCGAAAAAGTCACCACAAACAGGTGATGTCATCACATTTTACACCTTTTTATTTCAATTAGCAGTCTCTGTAATTCCAACTTTGTCGTGTTTACTTGCTAAACTGCTACTTGCCATCTTCCGGACGAGGCTGTTTAGTGTATTTGCCTTTTGTTGTGGCTTAGGACTTGAAAATGGTGGATACACTGAAAGGTCTCGTCCGAAACATGGCAAGTTGCAGTTCAGCAAGTAAACACGTCAAAGTTGGCAGGGTATTATAATTCAATATTTTAAATCTAGAAAATTTTAAAGGATTTAATTCATAGTTAATTAAAAAGTGTTTAATGTTCTTGACTATGGATTATAAAATCACATATCTCTCCCCCCTTAATCACACTCTTTCTAACTACATCTCTCTCTTTTCGCTCCGTTTCTTTTCCTCCCGCCTTATCCAGTATCATCTTTTATCTATACTTGCTCCTCACTAAACGTTTTCTGTTTGTGTATTCAAAATTGACTAAAGCTTTTAAAACTGCCCTTTTTCTTCCATCAGAGTATAGGAGAATCGTCTCTTCCGGCCCCAATGGAATGATCTCTTCTGAATCCACTTTACCGACAATTGCTAAGTCTTATCGTACACATTTGTCTAATACGCTTGTGTTGCCAAACTTCCTTAGGTAACCTGTCATCATACATCGTAATCAGATGAGCAATCCATCACACTTAGATTTCTGCAATTCAATCTTGGATATTAAAAAGGTTGCGAATGACTCCATTGTAAAGTCTACCTTTAACAGAACGCTAGAATCTCATATAAATTATATATATTGCAACGATACAATTATAACTGCATATATAGATTACATTGAAATTATTAAACCAAATCTATATCGGGGGGTAGGAAAATTTTATTAAATTAAAACATTAAAATTTACTATTGTCTTATTACTTTATAATGAAAAATTGTTTATTAGTGAATTGTCTTTCAATAAATGAGACTATTTGTTTGTTTTACAAATATGTTACTTGTGAGTTGAATTCCACTGTTTGCGTAGACTCTCGACGCTCCCCACGCTGCTCGCCTGCACCGCTCCGACTTTGCACGTCGTCGGACCGATGACCACTAATGCTGAAATATTTACGTTGACAATTCACGTCTTTGCACACATGCACACTGCGCTATGATACCGTTATTGTTTATAATGGGAATAATCTTAATATCAGGGATTTAAAACTGTGTAAAATAAATTTTGTGATGAGCTTCCTGACGTGTTCTCGGGTTAACTCAAAATATCACGGCAGATATTTTGCCCCTACCGGAAAATCTTCCACTGTGCGCGAAAAAGCACTAGAATGGTCTATTTCTTATTTGAGTTTTATAAGTGGTAATGGTTACGAAGAACTCGAACCGTGAACCAACTCCTAAGCCTTAAGGAAAACGACCTGTCTTGTCACGAAAATCTCGTGACAGCGAGTATGTGTTTCTATGGCAAGTCCTCGGAAGCAAGTGACCAATGTGCACTCGACAACGGACCATCTCAAATAATTTTTAGACCTTCTGATTGGTTGAAAATCTAGCAACTTTCATAGGTGAGAACACAGATAGACTAAAATTAGTGTTAAACTCTGTCCGATTCTGCAAAGGCTTGTCTAGATTTAATCTACAAATTTTATTACATTCTTAAGAGTTAACGAAAATAAAAAAAGACTGATTTAATTTAAAAAAACATATAAAAATTTTATTTGTAGAGAATTGAATATATGGAAAATGTAGCTTAGGACCATGAGAATACCCTGTCCAAGTTTCAGAACGAAATGTTAATTTTCAATTAAGTTATTAAATAAAATGTAAATCACATGCGCACTCGCGCACTTACACATAAATATTCCACATGACAAAAAGAGTAAGAAAATTATGAACATTTTAACATAACATACTTTTTTAAACATAGCGTGGTTTAACACTTATGACTACTTTACAAAGAAAAGAACAATATCAATTTTTAATATGTCTATGGCTGTCAGAAAATTTGTTATAGCATCAAGTATCCCTATTATGTGAACTTCATATCCTGTGTTCTGTTGATATATATATGTCACTGTCAGTCTGATATAGTTATACAAATTTTATTTTAGCCAGGACAAATTATTACAATTTACGTGTGTTTAAACAGTATCAACATTATATGTACCCTGTCTGTATTGCTTCTGTAAGTGACATGTCCTATTTCAGGCAGCACATAGCGTTTTAGGTATGCCTTTAAACATAGGGAGAATGCTTAATGGAGACACGTAATGCGTGGTGAGAAATACACTGTTTTGCAACTTATTCTGAAGGGCGAAATTCATGGACAACAGTGTACAGGGACCAGACGACAGACCCGCCTCTGGACTGGAAGTATTAAGCAAGAAGTATTAAACAGTTTTACCATCTGGCAGGAAGGTAACATACGGAGGAAGAGGGAAACAAATAGGAGATGAAGAGTCCTAAAAATCCCACTGCGCAGCGACACAGAAAACAAAAGAAAAGAAAGAAGATTTTATAATCGCCACTTGAATGCTATTTACGCGACTTGTAACGCCCTTATTTTGGTATGATAAAAACAAAATATTTTAATATTTAAAAATGTTTATATCTGAATAATTGAAATGAATTATTTTAGTTCTTACTTCTACACTTGGTTGTTCTATTATAAACCTACTTCACTTATTAATTTCTTCTCTATTTTAAAGATTATATTTGCATCTTGTTTTAAAATTATTACTATTTATTTCTTACTTGATGCTTTATAGTTAGTGGCTTAAGAAGAAATGAATTTTTTAGTTATTTTTTAGTTGTATTATTGCATTATTGAGACTGCTTTCGTCTTCTTACTAGGTTTGTGTTAACATTATAATATTTTATAATTTTTAATTTCTGATTTTATACACCTTTTTTACATTTACATATAAACTAATTGAAATACATTTCATTCTCAATAATTTACATTATTTTGGTATTTTACAGTACTTTTCAAAATTTATTATTTTATCTAGTTTTACATAAAGCCTGTGACAACTTGATTATTCTGTGTTAATTTACTTTCTGTTTCCTTAAAATTATTTTAATATTTAATAAAATGTTACTTTCCTATTTTTTTGAGACTCTAAATGTTACAGACATAACTGAAGTTAGTATGTTACAACTTCTTAACATGTGCATTCTTACTGCAGTTATTTTATCAAAATATTTACGAGGATTATACTAATAGCTACTATAAGTTTTCAGACCCTAAACCAATTCAATATGGCCTAAAATCTACTTTGAAACATAAAATTATTTTAAAATATTTTATAAATTTACTTGATCTAAATAGTTGTTACGTATTGTTGTAATTACAGCAGTTATATATATATATATATATATATATATATATATAAACTAACTACAGCAGTTTATTTATAAACTAAAAATAATAAATATAAATGAAAATACATTTTTCACATCATATGATATCACAAACATGTACACCAACATCCCAGTAGAAGAAACAATAGATATAATCATAAACAAACTTTAAAGAACAAAATGAAAACAAACGATATATAACCGAAATAAAAAATAGCCTCCAACTAATACTAAAACAAAATTACTTTGAATTTAATAGCAAAATTTATCAACAGCAAGAAGGTTTAGCAAAGGGATCACCAGTATCAAGCATAACAGCAGAAATATTCCTACAACACAGACACCAAAATACAAAATATTATAAAATCATATGATCCAAATGGTATATGGACAAGATATGTAGATGATAGGCTATATGTATCAAATAACAAAAACACAAATGCAGAGAACATACTGAAACAAATCAATAACATACATCCTAAAATACAATTCATAGAAGAAAAAGAAAAACATAACAAAATCAACTATTTAGACATAACCATCACAAGATACAACAACCACATACAATATGCAATATATAGAAAACCAACTTCTACTAACATCATTATACCTAACCATTCTGACCACCCACCACAACATAAAATGGCAGCATTCTATTCGCTATTTAACAGAATGTACATAATTCCCCTAAACAAACAAGAAACGACAAAGAAAGAAATATAATACACCAAATTGGTTATGAAAATGGATACAATAAAAATACTGTAAACAAAATAGAAAATAAAATCAAATATAAAATAAAAACTGAACAATTAAGAATTAATCAAAATGAACAACACATAAATAATAACAACAACAAATGGGCCACATTCACATACATAAATAATAAAATGACAAAACTAACAAAATTATTTAAAAACACAGATATAAAAATACCATACAAAACTAATAAAAATAATTTACAAAAACTAAATAGCCCACACAACAAAGATAATACAACAACTAACGGTATATACAAAATTGAATGCCAAGATTGCACTAAATGTTACATAGGACAAACAAACAAAAATCTGAAAAACGTTATTTTGAACACTTAACGCATACAAAAAACCAGAAATATATAAATCCAATTTAGCCACACATGCAATAAACACAGGACATGAATTCCCAGACATAACCAATGTGACACTAATAAAACATATACCACACAAAGGCACCATAATGAACATTTGGGAAAATTTACAAATATACAAACAGAAAACACAAAACAATCTAATACCTGAACAAATACAAATCAATACAAAACATGAAACAATATTCAAAGCACTCAACATTAAAAATACACAAAAAACTAACACGTACACTACAATCACACACAATAAAACCAATTTGAAGTACCAGAAGCCAACAGGAAATCACAATAATAATAGTCAACCAACAACACATATGTACTTCACCAGACACAAAAACCGGAAGGCTGAGGGTGGGTACAAGATGGTACCCGAAACATGTTCCTAATAAGGAAAAAAAAGTATATATTGAAGTAAATTTATTTATAAATATTAAATGTAATATGTATATATATATATATATATATATATATATATATATATATATATATATATGGGTGTATATCGTTAATGTGTTTTAATATTTCATTGGCATTTACTTTTGTTGTTATACACATAAATCACCACATCTTATACACATCCCATTTAAGTCTAATGATTTTATAATTTTAATGAAGAAAGTTGTGTTAGTGGTTGAAATCACAAGCAGAATGATCACTGTTGCATACCACTATGTAAAATTATCCCGATTAGCGCTTTCAAGCTTCACAGCTCATCGTCAGATCGGAATTAAACAAAAAATCTGAAAAAACCCTTCACTCACATCTGACCCCACCCTACTCACACACAACAAGCTATAATTGAATGTCCCTTCCCCACCCTCAGCCCTGTCCCACCATCTGGACAGTTACATATTTTTCTAGCAAATTCCTTGTGTTTCAGTGATGTGTGTGTGTGTGTGTGTGTGTGTGTGTGCATCACTTTTAAACCTCGTCTTTCTCATCTACACATGTTTAAACCTCGTCTTTCTCATCCACACATGCTTTCTCAACACATTAGGTGTTTTTAAAATAAGGGTGTGTGACTGGCACACATGTGTGGATGAGAAAGACGAGGTTCAAAAGGGATGCACACACACACACACACACACACACACACACACACACACACACACACACACACACACACACACACACAACACTGAAACACAAGGAATTTGCTAGAAAAATATGTAACTGTCCAGATGGTGGGACAGGCCTGAGGGTGGGGAAGGGACATTCAATTATAGCTTGTTGTGTGTGAGTAGGGTGGAGTGAGTGAAGGGTTTTTTCAGATTTTTTGTTTAATTTTGATCTGACGATGAGCTGCGAAGCTTGAAAGATCTAATCGGGATAATTTTACATAGTGGTGTGCAACAGTGATCATTCTACTTGTGATTTTATAATTATATGAATTTTGGTGTCAACGTGCTGCACGAATATATTTGTTATTATATTTGATAAAGAAAATCCCCATTGACAATCATTCGTTTCTAGCAATAGAATTTAATATTTTATAATAGATAATACATTTTTTATAATAAAAATAATTAATACAGAAAATCAATCTGCATGGTAATAGTATTACCACTTCCAACAACTAAGACCACCCAGCACATCATAAAATGGCAGCTTATCACTCACTTTTTAATAGAATGTGTAAAATAATCCTAAGCACAAGGGAAATAAAACGAAAAAGAAGTTTTGATAAATTATTTTAGTTATGCCGAAGAGTTATGGTGGTTAAGCACAAACACCACAAACAAAATAGAAAATAAAATAAAACACAAATAAAGCACATTTACGAACGGGTCCTAAAGAATCATAAAAATTGCTTCACATTCAAGTACATAAAAAACATTATGAGAAAACTTACAAAACTCTTCAGGAATAAAATATTAAAATAGCTTACAAAACAAATACATACATACAAACAAATAGTATACAAAATACACAAATACCAAGGAAATCATACAACAAAGATGATGCATTAAGCAATGGAATTTATAAAATAGAATCCAAAAACTGCAATAATTTTACATTGATCAAACAAACAAACAAACATTACTTTGAACACCTAAAAGTACCTGTGTAGAAGATTCCTGATTCACCTTTATAAAGCTGCTGATCTGGATAGCTATCTAGAAATTTGTAAATCTCGTGAACCTATTAAACCGATTACGCCCAGCTAGGTGAGACAGCCTACTTAATAAATTATCATAAAACATATAGAGCATCTATATGTTATATACATGGACTTTGAGAGTGGTATTGACAAGTTCGATATGTGTACTAGTGTGTTTACTAGTGATCCTAATAAAGCAGTTATTATCAAGAGGTACTATAGAAGCATCATCTACAGAGGGACTTTCTACTCTTATGATTCAACAAATGAGAAAATGTTGATCTACTCAGATCAGTTATATAAGTATAATGGAAATTGTCACCGCTATTACAGAATAATAGATTGATTTCTAACTCTGCATCGTAAACCTTTGAAATCTTTAAAGCAAGTAAAGTTCCGTTACCTTCGAAAATCCTGCGAATGATCACTCAAGTAGTTTTTGCATTGTTAACGCTTTCAGGACGACTTAGTTGTTCCTTGTTATAAATATCTACAGTTAATCTGATGGAATATATGCAGCAGTACTCGTCCTTATTCTCAAGTTAATACAAACATTCTTAATCTATATCTCATCTGGCAACTTGCCTATATCTCTACCTCCTTGAGTTTACTACCTAAGTATCTTAGACATGGGCGGCTAGCACGTAGGCCCACTTAGGTCAGTGCTCGTAATTAATTTAACTGAATACTGAGCCTATGAAAATGAGAATATATTAGACTATGTCGTGACATCAATACAGCCTTATTGCAATTTTTAGCAGCAATTTAGTAAAATTCAACTTGAACTCAACGTTTAACAATGAACTGGGTAGTTTCTGCTTTGCTTTGCCTCTGCGCGCGAATTTTACTTATTACTCTCTCAGTTTGAATGTGCTTAGTTTACCTGTACAGCAGTGTTTGTTATTAAAAACACGGTGCGTGCCTACAGTATCTAGTGGCCAGAAATATTACGGTGTTGTGAACTGAGTTGCTTGTGTTGCGTATGTTTTGAGTTCTGTACGTATGTTAAGTTTCAGTCGTCTTTACAATACAAGTAGCTGCTACTGTTGGCTATATATAGACATAGTATTTGTTACGCATTTTCTACTATAAGAAACGGTAGCTTTGTTTCCCTGAAAAAAAAAAGTTATATTCCTTATGTCTCAGAACAGCCTCTCTTCTCCTCTAGTTTGCACACGAATCCCATGTCAAAATTATCTTAATTATTCTATGAATACCAACTTCGTAATTAAAAGAAATTCGTAAAAACTTTACAGATTTAGAACGTAAAGTATACATTATTACAAACATTTCTAACATCACGATATTCTTTCACTTAAATGAAGTAGTACAAGTAAGGAATACCGCTGTGTGTTTGTTAGGAAAACCAATTTTTACGTAGGAGATATGAGGAGTCGAGTCTGACAACAAACATTAAAACCCTTCCTCCACCACCACAAGCAGTTTATAACGTACAGCAGAATGGCATGCACAGTTGCTTGTATACTAAATTGCCACTCCAAATATATGTTACTTTTAATAAAAATTACATTACGAACAACGAATGCTGTAGTCTACTGTTATGACAGACTGTAAAATCTAAAGAAAATCGATGGCACCAATATACCTCTCTGCTACAGATTTCTTTTACCCGTTTTTATATGTATCAGCATATTAGCAATGCTAATAGAAATAAGCTTACAAAATCCAAATATGAGAAAAAACATGCAGGTTTAATTTTCTCACATTTTTTACAATTGTTACAGTCATTACTAAGAATTAAACAATACAAAATTGTTATAACATGAAAAAATAAAAGTGTTTAGTAAAACCGGATTCTACCTTTTTCGATCCTTTTAATTTACAGTAAACATTACACATTCTTATATTTAAAAGCAGAAAATAAAAGAATATTTTCTGTAAATACAGAGAATTTATAAATTTATAAAAATTTAAAAAATTTTGGGAAAATGAAATGAAACCATAACTCGTAAACAGAATAACAATATACCACGTCCGTGAGTTCTCTATAATTAGATAAGATTTTATACCTTTAATTACTTTAATACGTTATCTTAATAAATATTTAATTGGCTAACTGTGTGTTAAGTTTGGCTGTTATATGAAATAACAATTTAAAAAATTTACAGGCATTGCACAAATTGAAAATGCTTCAATAAATCTAAAAAATATATATATTTATGTTCATTCACCAATCAATGAATTTATTCCCCATTTACCAATGTACAGATTATAAGTTAAATGTAGTCGCATTCATAAGCGAAGTTTTATATGTGTACTACGTTATTGACAACAAAGGATTAGTTTCTATGGAAACTCACCGGTTCCCATTTTCGATAACGAACCAGCGATCGGCCGCACATGTGCGACACGTCCTTATAAACATTTTCAATGTTAAAACAGGTTTATGTATGTAAGGAAAAACGTTAGTGGCCAAAGTTAAAAGCGTATGATGCGTTTTTAGCATTGGGACGTATTCGTCTAAAAGTTATTTGTGACAAAACGAATTTCAGCTTAGATGATGCCCAATGTCTTCGACTCTAGATAATAAAGATGGTACATTTTGTCTTCTGTGTGCTAACCTTTCCCATTAAACGTCCCATTTTAAAGAAGTGCATTCTGATATGTGTGGGAATGTCATCACAACTCCCAATTATGTAAATAACAGTAGTCAACTTTGCTTAAATCAATCGTTCTTTATTGTAGTTTACACAATTTGACACTAATGATCTACTGCCGTAAATTACGAATATTTTGCTACGTTAAAAAATCCTCTTTAGCCACTTCCTCTCAAAATACGTTTTATTACCAATTTAAATAATTTTTTACCGTATAGAGTTTCTAGGTGATCTACGGTGTCAGATTTCTATGGCAATATGAGTGTTAGTTGTCAGCCATTACGATATAAGGGCAATTTTTACTTCCTTATTCCTGAAGGAATATGGCAAAAAAAATCGTGTTCAAGATTATTGCAGATTCTGATTGTACTACACTCAAAACATGAAAAAAAAGTCGTTTTTCGAAAAGTGTCTGTGTGTGTGTGTCTGTCTACAGATTTTTTTTCTATGGCAAACGATAACAGCCGCAAATTCAAACAGAATCAAATAATTTTTTGCATACAGCCCTGATTTGTAGAGTACTCACGATCTATTGTTTTTGGTGAAGATCGGTTGAGGGAAAGGGGTAGTTTACCTGCAACGGTTTTTTTTTATCAAGGGTAATTTTTTTTTTGGCAAACGATAACAGCCGCAAATGCAAACAGAATCAAATAATGTTTCGCATACAGCCCTGAATTATGGAGTTCTCAAGACCTATTGTTTTTGGTGAAGATCGGTTAAGGGAAAGGAGTAGTTTACCTGCAACGTTTTATGTTTTAACAAGGGTATTTTCTATGGCAAACGATAACAGCCGCAACTTCAAACAGAATCAAATAATTTTTTGCATACACCCCTAAATTGTAGAGTTCTCAGGACGTGTTGTTTTCGGTGAAGATCGGTTAAGGGAAAGGGGTAGTTTACCTGCAACGTTTTATGTTTTAACAAGGCTAATTTTTTCTATGACGAACGATAACTGCCGCATATTCAAACAGAATCAAATAATGTTTTGCATACGTTACTGAATTGTAGAGAACTCAAGGCCTTTTGGTTTTGGTGAAGATTGGTTAAAGGGAAGGGGTAGTTTACCTGCAACCTTTTACGTTTTAACAACAGTAAAGTACTTGAAAATTCATTTAAACTTTTTCAAACAATGGTAATTGTTAAAAATAAAATAATTTTTTTGCAAATAATTTTGTTGCCAGGCAATAAAATTATAATTTTTTCATTTTAATGTAAATCATGTATGAGGGAAAATATATCGTTCGTGGCAGGCAAGCATATCTCAGTTATGTAATGTTTACGTTTCCATTTTATTATTATGACTACCGCAATAAAAAGGCAGGGAAGACACACACACACACACACACACACACACACACACACACACACACACACACACACACACACACACACACAATTCGCGTTATTTCTGGCCTCATTCATGTTTATTTTCTTACATTTGCACGCTTTTTAAATGGAAAGTGCCGAAACCCATACCAACATAACGCGTGCAAGCCGAAAAAGTGTCCAGCGTGGATAGCGATTTGCTTCCTGTGGATCGCTGGGCAGTGTAACTGCATGTGTTTACAGAGGAACGATTCATAGACAGACTTTTCGTCTTTAGGGAATGAACCCTCTGCAAGATGCTGAGGGTCCATGAGTTACTTCGGAGCGCTCCTTCTTTTCCGCGTGTTTGTTCTGTGAAACGTACACTGTAGATTCGCAGCTTTACTCTAAGCAACGCTCAATAGGAAATGTTGAAAATTTTTGTCCACGGTGTACCCTCATACACACTAAACCTGCTCTGATGTTTTAATTACGGACATCATAATATTAAAACTTTGTAAACTTGAGCACTACTTAATGGAGATCAATCATTAACTTATACAAGCCATTAATTTTATGCATATTTTTTATATATATGTGTACAACGTTATCGGCAACAAAGAAGTAGTTTTTGTTAAAATTCCTTCCCGGGATGTTTGGCCGTAGTCCAATGTTTTCTACAAAACCAGACGTTTCGGCAATGCCATCGACTTCCATCATCAGTGAAAATCGACTGAGATAACGTGAGGTGGTATACGTTAGTGACCACAGTACTGTGGTTAAGGCTGAAGCAGTAAGTAGAAAGAAGTAGTTTCTATGGTAATATTTCATTAGGAAAATGATTTTAAATATAAATCTTAGAATATGGAAGTCATGTATGGTTCTCCATACCGATATTTTCACATCTTCCAGCCACATGGACAGAATAAGACACAAGCAGCGTAGAATTTAGAAAGATAATGGCGTTAAAAGATACACGAGTTAAATGTTACTGAGTGCTGAACGTTTTTATAGCGACTTTGTTTCGGTTTTTGTGAAATGTTTCCTGTGGTATACCGTGTCTTCTACGGAATCTCTTGTATTGGTGTGGACAATCTCTGACTGGCCAGCTCTTAGGCCGGCTGCACACTGCACCGATATTTTGTTTCGTGACAGTACCTTTTTGACGCTTCACCGGTTTTGAAAAGCGTCGCTTCGGTGGAGAGATGCTTGAGACATTGTCTAACGACAAAACAATTTCTCGTCAGCTGTTTTGACCTGTAAAAGTGTGTGATTCGTGAGTTCATGACAGTCGCTAAAATAGAAGGCGTGGACTAGGTAATATAAACTCCCCCCCCTTGCGTGGTTAGAATCCATCGCAAGCGCAGATTAAAACGTCGCAAGCTGTTTTGTTTCGAGACATAAATCGAAGGAGATTCGGCTTTGGTCGCAAGGGGCCTTGCGACGCCTTAGACTATGCCTTAACCACAGTACTGTGGTCACTAACGTATACGCCACGTTATCGCACTCGATTTTCACTGATGGTGGCAGTCGATGGCACACACATTGTCGTGCGAACACACACATTAAAACATACTTTACAATATTCTGTTTAACAACTTTTGGTATTTCACAATTCATAATGCAATTTATTTGTGTTAAACAAGCCTATTTGTCAATATCTTCGAGTATTTTAAGCAAACTGAAATAGGTTTTTTGTGTATTACGCTTTAATTAAACAAAATTTAAGGCTTAGCAATTAAACTTATTTAACTTGGTGTACAAACGCATCAGTGCAATAATTTCATACATAAAAAACGCTTGGTAGATATTCTCGTAAATAAATTTGAATGTAATAATTTGTTTAGCTCTAAACATTTTTACAAAATACGGCGCCATGTTTAATGAAAAAATTTTACTCTAAGCAAAATTTAACGATTAGCAATTAAACTTATTTAGCTTGGTTTACAAACGATTCAGTGCAATAATTTCATACATTAAAAACGCTTGGTAGGCATTCTCGTAAATAAATTTGAATGTAGTAATTTGTTTAAATCTAAAAAGTTAAATCTGAAATATGGCGCCATGTTTAACGAAAAAATTATTAGTGACGCCACCCCGATTAGTGTTTTCCTGAGTTTGTTATTTAAGTAATGACACTTTCACAATTATCTTTCGAAAATAAATTTTACGTATAAAATTATAATCGTTTAATAGCCAGTATTTTCCATTCATTTTTATATTATTTGAATTTAAATTTTAATAACTTAAAAATCGTAAGTACATAAGATCAGCTTGTTATGTGACTATTAAACAAGAGTATAATTTCTATTACCGTTATGATAGGGTTTTATTAAACTTATGAAACAGTTGTATAAATTCGGTCATTTCTATTTTTTACTAGAACACATACAACATTTTGCCAGTCACTACTGCAATGGGTCACGCCATACAACACACCAGCATCAGCTGTTTTGAATGTACCGAGTTTTGTACATTTTAATAATTTACGTTTATTGATATAATTTTATATTAATTTATATATAACATATTGTTCAAATAATATATTATATTATTTTACGATGAGAATGGAAGTCGCACAGATTAGGTATTCAATAAATGTCGTAGTATTGAAGTATTAGATTGATTATGCTTTTTTTTTTAAACATAACGGTAGGTTTGGAATATTTTTGTAATCAATTTACAATAGTTACGAGCTTATGTAGCGTATGCATGTTTTTAATATAACTTAACTGTTAGTTTACAAGAAAAAGAAAAAAAACACACACACTCAAAACACATAAGGTCACTGTGTGCGTGTGTGTATGTGTGTTTAACAAAACAAAATCTATTTTGATAGCTTATACATTTGTCTTCTGTTCCAGATTTCTCTATTTTGAGAGACAAGTATACAGTCCAAAGAGGAGTGGAAGCTATGTCTGTCAAAGTTACTGATGTTGATAAAAATGGTCTAACCTCAGCGTTTGGTTCGTTATTTTTTTTATTTATTTATATTCTCTACATCACTTGATTTTTATACAAATTTTCTAAATAAAACAATGGTAGGAAGTTCTTGTGTTCATAAGCTTTTTTTGTACAGTTACTGAAGTCAACTGTGATAAAAAACTTAAATATTTAAATATTTCAAACAAAACAAAATTTTAAAAATATTAGATTTGTTAGGTAAAATTATTTTCAAAATTTAAAATTATTTTTTATAATAATACGGTACTAATTTTGTTTATGTACCTAAAATAAAAATGTATAGTTTTGTAGAATACAGGTTCTATTATTGAGTTAGAAAAGTCGGAGGTTTGATACTGTTCCTGTCTATATTTTGTATGTAAATTTTTATCTCTTTGGAATAACTAAAGATTAAATGTAACACTTCAGAATTTCATAGGAACAGACAATATAAGCTGATCTAGTCATGGTGTTTGTACCTTACACTTGTGCAATTTCTTCTTAATGATATGTAATATTTAGAAACATATTTATAAAATAGATTTGTTGAAATACAAATTAATTGTTTATCCTATTTTCTCCTTGTTTTCTATTGTGTATTTAGCTATTTAGTTATAGTTAAATAGTCCATCCACCAAAACATATTCAAACTATTTTTATGTGATCATGTTTCTTAGATTCCCAAGACTCATAAATTTTATGTTGCAAATTTTATTTAGAGTTAGGCCATATAACATAAATCTTCAGTCAATGTGTCCACACTGATGTACGGGTGTCTTTATGGAGGCTACTGGTTCAGCAAAAATCTTAGTTCTCTATATTAACATTAAAGAAGCAATTGTTAATTAATTTCGTATTCTTTTATGTACTGTATTAAAGCATTCCTACACACCAATACTGCTTCTTTAAAATTGAATTTTTTATTTCACTCTGTACACTCAAAAAGAAATACCCTAATTAGGTATTGTGATGTTTTTAGAAAATCTTAGAATTGATCCCAGTTAGGTTTAACCTGTATTCTACAGAGTAAATGGATATTTTTCAAAAATAAACGCACATTTCTAACAAATGCAAGGAAAACTACACATCAGTAACATTGGCTGACAAGATAGGGGAAAATTTAGTTTTTAAAGAAACCATTAGTGCACAGTAGTGAAAAAAGTGGTGACTTAACCGTGAAACGTATAGTTAGTATTGTATGTTGTTAAGTTAAACATAGTGTTGAAGTGGTCAGTATTTTCAAAATTCAGCAAGAACTACAATGAAGATGTGATTTCGAGAAAGTAGTCTATCCACTTCCAGAAGAGATATTGCATTATATAGCAGCAGTGAGGCTAACAAAGAAGAGTACTATATTCAAAAACAATCAAAACGAATCAGTGGAGTGTAGAGTGTAGTTTTGTGTGTTGTAAGTAGAAGAGAGAAGACATCTACAATTCAGCGGAGGCTATCGTGAAGATGTGACTTAAACAAAGAAACTCTGCCACATCCAGAAACGACACTATATTGTATAGCAGCAGGAGTCGAATAAGAAGAGTCCTACACTTCTAGGATAATTGCAGTGAATCATGGTAGTGTAGTGTTTAGTGTTGTGTGTTGTAACTAGAACAGAGAAGGTACCTCCACTGCAGCTGTAGCGAAATTGAAGATGTGAGATCAAGAACGAAAACTTGCCACCTCCAGAAGAGACACTACGTTATATAGCAACAGCGCGGCAAACAAAGAAGAGGTCAACATTTCTTGGTTTATGACGACGAATCAGTGGATTGTAGTGTTTAGTGTTGTGTGTAGTGCGTAGAAGAGAGAAGATACCTCCACTACAGCACTAGCCTCAGTGAAGATGTCAGTATAAGAAAAAAGTCTTGCCACGTCCAAAAGAGACACTATAATATATAGCAGCAGTGAAGCGAACAAACAAGAATCCTACACTCCTAGGATAACCACAATGAATCAATGTAGTGTAGTGTTTAGTGCTGTGTGTTGAAGGTAGAAGAGAGAAGATACCTCCACTTCGGCTGTAACGAAAGTGAAGTTGTGAGTTTGAGAAAGAAGTCTGGCCACCTCCTGAAGAGACACTGTAATATACAGCAGCAGTAAAGGGAACAAAGAAGAGTCATACTGTTCTAGGATATTCAAAATGAATCAGTGTAGTGAGTGTTTACTGTTGTGTGTTGTAAGTGGAAGAGAGAAGATACCTCCACTTCTGGTGTAGCGAAAGTGAAAATGTAAGTTCAAGAAAGAAGTCTTGCCACTTCCAGAAGAGACACTATATTATAAAGCAGCAGGAGTCGAAAAAAGAAGAGTTCAGCAGTACAAGGTAATCACAAGGAATTAGTGTAGTATAGTGTTTAGTGTAGTGAGTTCGTCGTAGGAGAGAGAAGATACCTCCACACCAGCTGTAGCTGCAGTCAAGGTGAGAGTTCAAGAAACAAGTCTTGCCACTTCCAGAAGGGACACTACATTAGAAACCAGCAGGAATCGAACAAAGCAGAATCCTACAATTGAAAGTAATCACAAAGAATTTTAGTAGTGTAGTGTGTAGTGTACTGAGTTTTTTGTAGAAGACGGAAGATATCTCTAATTCAGCAGTAGCCGCAGTGAAGATATGAGTTCAAAGAAAGACGTCTTGCCACTTTCAGAAAAGACACAACATTATATAGCAGCAGGAGTCGAACAAAGAAGAGCCCTACAGTTCAAGTTAATCACAAGGAATTTGTGTAGTGTAGTGTTTAGTGTATAGAGTTGGTTGTAGAAGAGAGAAGAAACCTCCTCTTCAGCAGTAGCTGCAGTGGAGATGAGAGTTCAAAAAGAAGTCTTGCCACTTCCAGAAGAGACATTACATAATAGAGCGGCAGGAGTCGAACAAAGTATTGTCCTACAGTTCAAGGTAATCACAAGAAATCAGTGTAGTGTACTGTGTAGTGTTGTGTGTTGTTAGCAGAAGAAAGAAGATGCCTTCACTTCAGCTGTAGCCGCAGTGAAGATGTTAGTTCAAGAAAGACGTCTTGCCACTTCCAGAAGAGCCACTAGACTATGTAGCAGCAGGAGTCGAAAAAGAAGAGTCCTTTAATTCTAGGATAAGTGTAGTGAATCATGGAAGTGTAGTCTTTAATGTTGTGTGTCGTAAGTAGAAGAAAGAAGATACTTCCACATTGGTTGTAGCGAAAGTGAAGATGTGAGTTTGAGAAAGAAGTCAGGCCACCTCCAGAAGAGACACTGTAATATACAGCAGCAGTAAAGGGAACAAAGAAGAGTCATACTGTTGTAGGATATTCACAGTTAATCAGTGAAGTGAGTGTTTAGTTTTGTGTGTTGTAAGTGGAAAAGAGAAGATTCCTCCACTTCTGGTGTAGCGAAAGTGAAGTTGTGACTTCCAGAAATAAGTCTTGCCGTTTCCAGAAGAGCCACTACTTTATATAGCAGCAGGATTCAAACAAAGAATAGTCTTTCAGTTCAAGGTAATCACAGGAATTTGTGTAGTGTAGTGTTTAGTGTAGAGAGTTGGTTGTAGGAGAGAGAAGATACCTCTTCTTCAGCAGTAGCCGCAGTGCAGATGAGAGTTCAAGAAACAAGTCTTGCCACTTCCAGAAGAGACACTACATTAGAAACCAGCAAGAGTCGAAAAAAGATGAATCCTACAATTGAAAGTAATCACAAAGAATTTGTGTAGTTTAGTGTTTAGAGTTCTGAGTTTTTTGTAGAAGACGGAAGATGTCTCCAATTCCGCAGTAGCCGCAGTAAAGATATGAGTTCAAAGAAAGAAGTCTTGCCACTTTCAGAAAAGATACAACATTATAGGAGTGGAACAGAGAAGAGTCCTACTGTTCAAGGTAATCACAAGAAATCAGTGTAGTGTAGTGTGTAGTGTTGTGTGTTGTTAGCAGAAGAAAGAAGATGTCTTCACTTCAGCTGTAGCAGCAGTGAAGATGTCAGTTCAAGAAATACGTCTTGCCACTCCCAGAAGAGACACTACATTATAGAGGAGCAGGAGTCGAACAAAGAATAGTCCTACAGTTCAAGGTAATCAGAAGAAATCAGTGTGGTATATTGTGTAGTGTTGTGTGTTGTTAGCAGAAGAAAGAAGATGCCTCCACTTCAGCTGTAGCCGCAGTAAAGATGACAGTTCAAGGAAGACGTCTTGCCACTTCCAGAAGAGCCACTACACTATGTAGCAGCAGGAGTCGAAAAAGAAGAGTCCTACAATTCTAGGATAAGTGAATCATGGAAGTGTAGTGTTTAGAGTTGTGTGTCGGAAGTAGAAGAAACAAGATATTTCCACTTCGGTTGTAGCGAAAGTGAGGATGTGAGTTTGAGAAAGAAGTCTGGCCACCTCCAGAAGAGACACTGTAATATACAGCAGCAGTAAAGAGAACAAAGAAGAGTCATACTTTTCTAGGATACTCACAATTAATCAGTGTAGTGAGTGTTTAGTTTTGTGTGTTGTAAGTGGAAAAGAGAAGATACCTCCACTTCTGGTGTAGCGAAAGTGAAGTTGTGAGTTCCAGAAAGAAGTCTTGCCATTTCCAGAAGAGCCACTACTTTATATAGCAGCAGGAGTCAAACAAAGAATAGTCTTTCAGTTCAAGGTAATCACATGGAATCAGTGTAGTGTAGTGTATATTGTAATGAGTTGGTTCTAGGAGAGAGAAGATACCTCCTCTTCAGCAGTAGCTGCAGTCAAGGTGAGAGTTCAAGAAACAAGTCTTGCCACTTCCAGAAGAGACAATACATTAGAAACCAGCAGGAGTCAAACAAAAGAGAATCCTACAATTGAAAGTAATCACAAAGAATTTGTGTAGTGTAGTGTTTAGTGTACTGAGTTTTTTGTAGAAGCCGGAAGATATCTCCAATTCAGCAGTAGCCGCAGTGAAGATATGAGTTCAAGAAAGCAGCACGAGTCGAATAAAAAGGAGTCCTACAGTTCAAGGTAATCACAAGGAATTTGTGTAGTGTAGTGTTTAGTGTAGAGAGTTGGTTGTAGGAGAGAGAAGATACCTCCTCTTCAGCAGTAGCCGCAGTGCAGATGAGAGTTCAAGAAACAAGTCTTGCCACTTCCAGAAGAGACACTACATTAGAAACCAGCAGGAGTCGAACAAAAAAGAATCCTACAATTGAAAGTAATCACAAAGAATTTGTGTAGTTTAGTGTTTAGAGTACTGAGTTTTTTGTAGAAGACGGAAGATATCTCCAATTCAGCAGTAGCCGCAGTAAAGATATGAGTTCAAAGAAAGAAGTCTTGCCACTTTTAGAAAAGATACAACATTATAGGAGTCGAACAGAGAAGAGTCCTACTGTTCAAGGTAATCATAAGAAATCAGTGTAGTGTAGTGTGTAGTGCTGTGTGTTGTTAGCAGAAGAAAGAAGATGTCTTCACTTCAGCTGTAGCAGCAGTGAAGATGTCAGTTCAAGAAAGACGTCTTGCCACTTCCAGAAGAGACACTACATTATAGAGGGTCAGGAGTCCAACAAAGAATAGTCCTACTGTTCAAGCTAATCACAAGAAATCAGTGTAGTGTTGTGTGTTTTTAGCAGAAAATAAAGATGCCTTCACTTCAGCTGTAGCCGCAGTGAAGATGTCAGTTCAAGAAAGACGTCTTGCCACTTCCAGAAGAGCCACTACAATATGTAGCAGCAGGAGTCGAAAACGAAGAGTCCTACAATTGCAGGATAAGTGTAGTGAATCATGGAAGTATAGTGTTTAGAGTTGTGTGTCGTAAGTAGAAGAAAGAAGATATTTCCTTCTATTGAAAAAATGCTTTTTAGGTCATTGTAAATAATGAATTTAGAGATTATTTATGTTAATAATGAGAATTGCATAACAAAAAATAAGAAATAAATTTTAAATTTATCTTGAAGTATATATAAATATATTTATATAATTTGCAACCAATATAAGTATATGAACGCTCATAGATGTAAAAACCATGGGCGTACTTGAATGTGTGTGTGTGTGTGTTTTTTGAAAAACAATTTCAAAAATTTTTTTAAATAAATTGTTAACGTTTGTACAATTTTAGTTATCTACATTTTAAAATAATCACTAGGATTATGTTTATTAATCATTGTGTACACAAACAATTATTATCATTTTAATAAAACTGTAAATTTGATTTTCTTGTATAGAAGTATTAAATTATAGCATTTCTACAGAAGCTAGATTCATTTAATAAGACTCTCAAATGTCTTAATAGAACAAATTATAAAAAGTTCGAACTACTGGAATTACTATTAAAAAAATCTATTGTGGAATGACTTATTAACGTGACAGGTGACAATAATATATACATGACAACAATTTTAATAATATTTTTAATTTCAATAGTACAGAAAATTATTGGTTTATTTTCATTATCTGACGATAAACGGCTTCGATCGTTCAGCGCATCTACAGATTGAAACTGAATTTTGAATAAGCACACATTTACGTCTAATACTGCAAACAGAACAGAAATTTACATTGTGTGCGTGCGCGAGTGTTTCGTGTATCCACTATGCTTAATAACACTTTTTGTTTATGATGTAATTAGCAATGAATATATTTAGAAATTAGAGTAGATTTTAAGTAACACTAAATTCCCGTATTATTTCATATATTTTATCGGCTACTTGAGCATACCGTATGGAATTTTAAAGCCACATTGTTATAAACCAGTTATTTTCAACAGGCGACCCGCGACAAAATCATTTTTATAAATAATTATTGTATTTACTTTAATAATGTCTGTTAGTTAGGCAGACTTAAGCACTGCATGCTAACTGGAGTAGCTAACCTCTGCTATAAAGCGCAATATGGGAAAATAAATATTGTTTACAAAGGTTTATTGTGATGGGTGGGTGATAGGGTTATTGAAGACTACCTGTACACTGCACAGAATGTCTTTGTAATTTTCCTTACACATTCGTCAAATGTAATATACTGCATAATCTTTATTATTTGCAAAAAGATACGAATCGTTTCCTTGCTAGCTTATTCTAATGATATTCCCAAATTACGACTCAGAAGTAATTGAATTAGATATTTATTTTTCTACTTATACAGTTTTACATTATAATTGAATACACATAATGTCAAAATAATATGACAAATGTTAGAATTGTCGAGTTTACACTCAGTCTGTCTGAATATATATCTTCAAATAAATACACTGCAAGTAGGTTTATTTTCACCTGACGCACGTTTCACAGAAATTATTCTGTATCTTCAGAGTTTTGTTTGAATTGTTCTTTTGTAAGTAACTCGTTGAGTTTCCTGCAGGTCTCCTATGTAATATCTTCAAAACACAATTCAAACAAATCTCTGAAGATACAGAATAATTTCTGTTTAAACGTGCGTCAGGTGAAAATAAACATACTTACAGTGTATTTATTTGAAGATATTACATAGAAGACCTGCAGGAAACTCAACGAGTTACTTACAAAAGAATAACACACACACACACATAAATATCTTGTCGTTTTCATATTATAAAAATTATGTATTTGTTCTTGTGTATTTCAGAGTCTCAAGGTAAGTGAGGATAATTTACGTCGGAGTCGCAGTTTGCTAACGTCATTGGTGAGTCAAATTTCATTTCGTTAACAGTGCCAACTAAATTTTATAAACAGCTGATACACTCACAGTGTTCCCTGGTTAGGTCGCGTCGGTTCTGTTTCCAATAATATCATCATCGCGCAATAACACTTAACTTTTTTTCGTTGGGAGATAAAACATTAGTTTTAAGAGTTGTTTTGTTGCAGGTCTTCGAGATCATCGGGAGAAGCCCACACACAGTTTGAAAATATTTTAGAGTTTGTGTATTAGTTGTTAATGTAGGTTTTATCTCCATTAGATATTTGTAAGGAAGTGGGTGTGTCAGTCTGTATATGTTGTTTCACTTTAAAACAAAACAATAAATTTATTTGGTACTGTATAAGCCGAGTACTTGGAATATTCAAAAGTTTTGAAAGTCTAAATTGTGTTTTTATTTTAAAACATACTTTTGGTGTACATATTATTTCCAAATACTCTTTAGTTTTTAAGAATATCTTCAAGAAAGAAGAAAACACACCTTCTCTTTCCGTTCGTCAAAGATGCGATCTCTCCTTGGGTGGTGGGGGGATATGATTACTTAATCATAATAGGGTGACTATGAACCTGCAGTCCTTGGCTGCAGACTCATAGTCACCCGAAGAACAACAGTTCGTTTCTTTCTGATAACTACCTTTCCCCTCGTATTATGACTCCCGTTCTTCCTCCACTTCATTAATCCATTTTTTCTCCAATTGACCTTCTGCTTCCATCCCCATAAAAGCTCATTAGAGGCCTTCCTTCAACAACTGTTCTCTTCATACGTATACCATATCCAACATGAACCTGATTCATGTCTCTTGCCTTTGATTTCATTTACAATATCTGTATTTTTACATAAAGATTCAAGTTCCTCATTTATTCTTACCTTCAGTTTCTCACCCACTCTCAAAGCGCCCAGAATCTGGCACAAAATATTCCATTTCCATCTACATAAAGACTCTTCAAAAATTATTTTAACAAGTTTCATGTTTCGGTCCCGTACATAATAATTATTCCACCAATAGTTCAATACCAGTCTACCTTTAATTTCAAATTCTTACTCAATTCTCTTGTTTTAAATAAGATGCTGACTTACGTAGTTATTCTTGCTCTTATTTCTTCTTTAACAAGTACTTTGGTTACAATTACGTAAACAGTGTTTTTACACGGTTAAATATTGATATTGGGTTTTAATACGTGTTTGTTTACATCCCTCCACACTCGCGTTGCTGTTAGGTCTTACAGTGATTTTCAGGTAGGTCCTCGTCGCAGAGTCTTCAGAATTATTTATTGATTTTTCTCTTTCAGGTTCACCTTTGTACTGTACAGCGTGACATTGTGCTAGTGAAGTTTTATTAACCTGGAGGTACCATTTTTAGACTAATCTAGCCAATGAAAATGTCTGACCTTCTCACGGTTGAAGAACACACATGTCATTGTCACGCTGATCACACAATACACAATAACAATACACACCTTACACAACCCCTCAACATTGCACTGCGTTGAGGGGTTTTCAAGTCCTCACACACGTATCTGAGGCAAAACCATTTTTTTGTCGTCAATACGTTGCGGTTTATTAAGATGGTTAGGGTCTTATTAGTTTGTAAGTGTAATTTTTTCAGATGCTGGGGCTCTTTTATATTTATAGTGTACACAATATTATTAGTATTATTATTTTGTGAATTATCATGTGCATATACTTGTATTGTTTTGTACATGAAAAAGTCTCCAAACTTTTTTTTATATTTGAAATTTTAAGCCACAAATCTTTTTATCGTCTAATCACTTAACACCGACTTTTTAAAAACGTCTTCCGTAAATATTTCTTTCGAATTTTAAATGACTTGGATGCCATGGAGTAGGTTTACGAAAATAGAAGATACAAGAAAGAAGCTCAACTACTGAACAACCAAGTACGTAACTACAATGACGTAAGGAATCAAAGTAAGCTAAATCTGTGTTCTTTGTGTTGTATATACGATATAGTTAGTTTATCTTTTTTTTTCTGTCAGTACTTAACTCGAGATGACATATATGCTTTTTAATACGGACATAGACAAGCAGAGAAACTTCTCTTTTGAATGGTTTTCTGCTTGTTTCTCCTGATTTATGTAAACATGCTTTGTTCACGAAAAAATAGTGGGAAAATTAAGTAATTTGTAATTTTAACTTAATGGTGTGGGAGTGAACTATTGTTAATTACATACATTGCAACAGGAATGTTACTAGGCAAGGGTTACACTAGACCTTGATTAGTAACATTCCTTTTACAATAACTGAAAAAGCGGGTTCTTCATTGGTATGGGATTGTCACCATCCTACAGCAAGCCTCTCCCGCTTCCAAAAATCAAATGAGGTCCCTATCATGGCTGCTACTTTGACGTAGTGATAGGGCTTAAGTGAACTAAACGCAGCTTGGTGACGTCAGTTGTCATGCCGCAGTTTCGATTGCCTGAAGATTGTTTTCTCTTGATACTCAGGGACTCAGGTTGTACTGATGGACGCTTTTCTCCTACAGTATTTATTAGACGCACATGGAACTTTTAACAGCTGTCTTTGAAGACAAGATCTTCTAAAACAGAACACTTCTTAAGACCATCTGAACGAGTAGATTCTGTTACTAATTATCAAGGACTGCAAACAACTCGAACATATCTGTATTTCTGTAACATTCCTGAAGTATCCTTTACACATCCGACTAGTCATTCAGTGCGATATACTGTTGTCAACATCAAAAATGTGATTCGTCAATGCAATGTTAAGTAAAGTCGCCAGGACAACAATGAAGTGCGAAGACTAAAGAAATTTATTATTGTAATTCCTGGGTAAGAAAATATAAGAGGACCATACAGGCCTGTAGCCAGATTATATGTGTGTGAGTGTGTGTGTGCGCGTGTGACCTATAATTATCAACTTATAATTCATTTTCTATATACGTCACTTAAAGTTTCTTGCAGCAATTATATAATATTCTGATATTCATTATGGTTTCTTCTGCAACACAGAACACAGAATTATGTCGATTGTTATTGATTTATTTACAAACATATATGCTGATATTTTTCAGCGAAACGTGCGTCAGGTCTTGAAACGACAAAAACGCAACACACTACTTGCAGAAGAAACTATATTGAATAATATCACAATAACACACACATACAAAGTCGTATTTGCGTTTCACTTTGTTAATGCCATTTTTGTTTAATTTTAAAATATTAAATAATGATGTCTACCCTTATGCTTAAAGTAATCACGTTTTGTACATTTCAATTTGAATTCCATTGACCACCAATTAGTCTCAATTATCCACGTTTTACTGTATTTACCTGTCACGAGTGCGCGCGCAAACACACACACACTGACATAATTTGTTAATCAAATTAAAAATTAATTTTATATTTATAAAACATTTTCTTGAAATTTTAACGTTCCAGTTGTTTAAAAACCATTATTTTAAATTTAAAAATTGTATTCTGTAAAATTTAGTTATTTGTTTTCAAGAGGTTATAGAATACGAATACGATTTTAAAAACCTTTAGAAAGAATATCTCTCTAGCTATGCAGTTATGATGTTTTAAAAGTATAAAATTAAAAAAAAATAACAAACTTACATGATGAATTAATTACAGTTTGACTAAAATTCTTCTGTTTGAAACTAATTTTCAAATACGCAACATAAAAGTTATATATTTATTGAGCGAAAGGTAATTATCGACTTTCTGGGCCGCGCTGGTATTGGCGTGACATTTTTTTTTCTATTCTTCTATGTTATATAGACACGAGAAAAATAATCTTAAACGGCGGTCAAACCTATTTACGGAGAAAAAAAAATAAAATAATTACTCCCATAAGCGCGCATGAAAGTGAACGGCCGCCATGTTAACTGAGCGACGGCGCACAAATGCACAGTAAATGTTTGAAAAATGGTTCGCCTTAATTTTTGCAAGAATTATATGAAACAATGAACTATATCCGCGGCCCTTCGGGCCGCCCCTCCGAACCTAACCGGCAGGTATCGGCTCAACTCGCTTTTCATCCAACTCGCTTGTAAATGTTTGAAAAATGGCCGTCCTGTACAGTGTACATCTGTTGCATGCGTTCTTATGGGAGTAATTATTTTATTTTTTTTTCTCCGTAAATAGGTTTGACCGCCGTTTAAGATTATTTTTCTCGTGTCTATATAACATAGAAGAATAGAAAAAAAAATGTCACGCCAATACCAGCGCGGCCCAGAAAGTCGATAATTACCATATAGATATATACATTGTATATATATAATTTTCTATATAAGTAACTTATATACTCGAGTTACTTATATAGAAAATGATGGATGAAAACACCATACAAGGTGATGCAACTCATTCCTATAATACTACTTGCAGAAGAAAGAAATAGGATTACATCACAATATATATATATATGTATATATAAGTATTATAAAAATGTAAAAACCCACCTCGTAATCCAATACGCCAATTGTTCTGGTATATGAATCTCTCTCTCGCTCTCTCTCTCTCTCTTTTATTTGCCATTATACTATGCTTTCTTTTAATCACTTATCACTCATTCACAGCACACTTATAATCAATCATCATTCACTTTTAATCACTTATCAGCACATCATAACACCACTGTACTGTGAAATCCCACATCGCTTCGGAGGCTGTCTTCTGGCCGCTGTTCCACCGAATCTTCCTCAGTTTTTCCTTTATACATCATGTTCTGGTAACTGTAGCTGTGCATTCCTCTAGTCTCGGTGTCGTCCATCCTTTCATTAATCTTCCTGTATTGTGTTCCAGTTTTGCTTGTCTTCATCGGATCAATTACGTTTTAGTTTTCTGCGTTTACACAAGAAACACATTTTTAGAATTTGACAAAAGCTTGGCGCATGGTTCTTTTATATCATTATATCAATATAACTCTATTCAGTTGGTTTGTTTCCAAATCTAAATATAGTTTTGAACCACTTTCTTCCCTGCCATCCTTTAGTGCCGTGTTGTACGTTTCTTTTATCTACAGATGATATGAATAGGTCAACACGTCTTACAAGATCGCTTACTTTACGTAAAGTACAGCTTCGTACTGTAGGTAGTGTTTAATTATGCTAACAGTATTATTTAACTTTTTGAACACGTAAATATCTAATTGTAAATACTTTACGACTATACGTATACAGGTTCTATTGTAAAATATTGTAAAACGATTTTTTCACGATAGCGTGCGAGTCCACCGGGTACACAAACCGGATGCGTGGAATTGATTCCATGATCTACACTGTCTAATGTTGGCAGCAACTTCTATATCAATCCGGGCCGTGAGAAATGTCTTGCTGACTTGGTGAAAAGACGCACCTACACAACTGAATGTAATGTACACCTGCATCATACGACTGATAGTGGTCACCGGATGTGATATATTCACCACTTGGTTATCAGCGCAACACAACGTAATCGTTGCTGAAGCGTGATAGAAAGTGAAGACTTGCAGAATTACACGCCTGCATACTCTCGTTATCAGTGGCTGACAACTGAGTGATACTTAGGCCTCTATTACACTAGGCAACATGTGGCGGGCAACTAGTTGTCCGACCTCGGACAACCTCGGAAAACTAGTTGACGAGGGCTAAAATGCTCTCGGCCACATGTTGATGATTAGTCGAGAAAATGGCGTCAAGGAATGAAGAGCTTCTGCTGCTCGCTTTGTTATTAAAGAAAAGAAGACGCAGAGCTCGGAGAAGACGTATGTACATACACCCTATGTTATCAACAAGGATGGATAAAGGATTATTCTACACACTGTTCGATGATCTGTGCGCGGACGAAAATAAGTTTTTTAACTATTTTCGTATGTCAAAACAATCATTTGATGAATTGTTGGACTTGGTCAAAGCAGACATAACTGGCACTGATACCAAAATGAAGAGAAGCATACCACCAGAAGAAAAGTTAGTCGTAACCCTGAGGTAAGTGATCTGTACAATTAATTAATCAAATTAAATACAATTAAATTTTATTGTAACGTTTTCCACTTTATACAAAAAAATTAACAAACTACAGTTTAAGATATTAAAAAGTCTTGGATGAAAAAAACAAACATTAAAATAATCTGTAAACAGTTGAATTCTTACAAAAATACAATGTTACATAACTAATTATTTTAAAAGTAAACAGAAAGAAAATTAAAATAGTAAAAAATCACTTATTTGGGTGCTGCTACTGTCGGACTCTGCAGGCGAAGCCACTGGTGATTGTCCGTTGGAGCTGCTTTCTACGGATAGGCAAGATTGATTTTGACTTTGGTATTCCAATAGTTGCTGTGAATTTCTGGTTGAACTTTGGATTGCCTTTGGTGTTGATGTATGTTGCACGGGGTTTGGATTTCGGCATTGTTTTATTTGATTGGAAAATCCTGTAGGATTTAGGTATGATGGTGATGGTGATGGATGTTGCTGATGGTTTGGACTTTGGTAATGTTGAGCTTGATAGGAATATCCTGCGGAATTTGGAAATGATTGTGGTTGTAACGAATACTGTTGATATCCAAACTGGCCTGTATTTGGCATTGGTGCCCATTGTTGAGTGATGGGGGTTTGAGCAGCAGCAACGGCTGCAATAATGTCACTTCTAAGCTTTAACCTCCTTTCTGGAGGGACTTTATTTATTTCTGAGACAAGTGACAGTAAAAACAACTTATCCTCATGTTTTTCATCATGTGTTTCTTCTTCAGTAACAATTTTTTTCTTCAAAATTTCAATAAGGTTATCTTCGTCCTTTCTTAATTTCTTGTTGCTTTTACTTTTAGATTTTGAAATACCTTCAACCTCTAGCGAGCCAGTCGCGTCAGTATTATCATTGTTTCCCTCGACACTGTTTTCTCTGTCATTGTCGTGATCCAGTGTAGTAGCAGTTTTCTTACATAACGTTTCTAATAAACTCAACTGCTCAAAATAGACATACTGCTTATGGGCCTTCGCCCCTGATCCACTTTTTACTTCTTCTTTTTCTGAATTTCTCTCGCATAGCAAGTACGAATGGACTTCTACCTTTTCTGAATGATTGTCACTGAAAATAAACCAAAATGTATAGGCAACAAAAAATTACTAAAATGTAGTAGGGTTTTTTTGTTTTAACCTTAGAAATAATAATTATAATTAATTTAAGAATTTTACCTTATATAATCCACTAGGCGATCTCAGTTTCTCAAATACGACATGTTTCAGGGACTAAATCCCCATCCTCAGGTACAGTAAAATGCTATTCCCCTAATACATAGGGGTCGTCGAAAAGATTAAAACGTTTATACACATAAACACCACACGCACAAAACTCACTATGAATAAATTAACATATATACATAAACATATGAAAACGTTATAAGTGACTCGGTGCAACAAATTAATCAGTTTATGTATATATGTTAATTTATTCATAGTGAGTTTTGTGCGTGTGGTGTTTATGTGTATAAACGTTTTAATCTTTTCGACGACCCCTATGTATTAGGGGAATAGCATTTTACTGTACCTGAGGATGGGGATTTAGTCCCTGAAACATGTCGTATTTGAAAAACTGAGATCGCCTAGTGGATTATATAAGGTAAAATTAAATTAATCATAATAGCGATCTGGAGACTGCATAAAATGTATCTCGAAGCCAATAATTATAAATTTTCATAAACCAAACTTCACAGGTGTTGTGTTGTACAGGGTGGGTGGTAGTCAGTGTTAAACAATTTTTTTCTTGTAATAGTACATACAAGAAGTATGTACATTTCCTATTGTAGTAGGAAACCACTTAGAAAATATTTATCTCAAACGGCCTTGTAGTGATTAATTTTTTAGTATTTTTACAAAAATTCTTGACTTTCAGACAGAAACTTCTAATTTCCGCTCAGTCATTGAATACTTGCATTTTTTCTTAAAGCTTATAAAATTGTTATTATAAGATGACCATTCCTTTTATGAAAAAGTAATTAAAATGTACTACTTATTGAATTTTAAATTTCTAGAACAATTCAAAAAAACATGAAAGTAAGTCAACGATGTTTTTACACAATTCACTACTTTTTGGCAGTTTGAGATAATTGTCTTAGTGGTTTTCTACTCCATTAAGTGTATACTATAATAGAAACATTTTCTAACACTAACTACCACCTACCCTTTATACATTGGTGCGTATGTTTTTATGAGTAGTTAATGTAGTTAAAATTGTTTTGTATTAATGCTCTCTGTTTTTACAGGTATCTGGCAACTGGAACATCAATGATCGACCTCCAATATCAATATAGAATAAGTCAGCCTGCAATATCCATGATCGTAAGACAAGTTTGTAAAGCTATTTGGAAGTGTGTCATGCCAAAATGCTTTCCACAATTTACAGAAAAGTTTTGGCTTGAAACTGCAGCTGAATTTTACGAGAAGACAAACTTTCCACATTGTATTGGTCCGATTGACGGGAAACACATCAGATGTATCAAACCTCAACATAGTGGTTCCTTATACTATAACTACAAGAACTACTTCTCTGTACTTCTTATGGCTATGTGCGATGCGTCGTACAAATTCATCTTTATTGATGTGGGTGCGTATGGCAAATCATCAGATTCAACCGTATTCAAAGAGAGTGCGTTTTTCAATAGACTTCAAAATGGTTCATTAAACATTCCTCCTCCTCAGAACTCCTTCACAGGTCTTGATGAACCCATGCCTCTTGCAATTGTTGCAGACGAGGGATTTGGCCTATCAACGAATATTCTAAGACCGTATGCAGGTAAATGTCTCACTGTCAAGAAACGTGTATTCAATTACAGGCTTTGTCGTGCACGTAGGAACATTGAATGCACCTTTGGAATACTCGCAAACAAATGGCGAATATTCCACAGGCCAATGAATGTTGACATATCATTATGTGAAGACATTATTAAAGTATGCTGTGTGCTACACAATTTCGTAAGACAAAGGGATGGCTATCGCATTGAGGACACGTTAACGGTGGAAGGACTGTTCGATATGGATCCCATTATTGAGAAACCACCAAAAAAGGCTAGTAAACTGAGGGATATGTTTGCTGACTACTTCCTCAGTGAAGAAGGTGCCGTTCCGTGGCAAATGGATCGTATGTAGGCAAGGATATATACGATGGATCGTCTTCTGTAGAGGTTCATGAACACATTTGTAGAGGTGTTAATACAGTACGTATAAGTTAAGTTGAATTTAAGTAAGTTCCTTACCAATGTAACCAATGTTTTAAAAATAACTGAAAATATATTACTACTCACAATTTATTTGTTAAGAAATTGCGACTTTTTACTTATTAGGAAAAATACTAAACGTTTTATATTTTTCAAATTTTGTGTTATCTTTGTATAAAAAATAGACAAAATAAAGCAGATTTTTTGCATTTTAAAAACTATATTTTTTTTTTTAAATACTTTTCCTTGGTTAGTACACTACTTCTGTAATGTAAAGAAAAAGTAATTTTTCACATTGGAAATAGAGGTGTTTTATATATAAAACAAAACCCCATGCTACAATTAGTAAGAAAAGGGAAAATATAATACGTTGTGTTTTTTTGCACACTCTGTATATTGTATCACATTTTTATCCCTGTTGAGTGGAGTGGACTGTTGAGCGGAGGTTTATTTATTTTTATCCCTATTTGAAAACGGATCAGGCAAAGACCTTTTAAAAGCAATTCTATTTTTACAATGTGTTTACAACAACTAGACGCTAGAAACCGAGAATGTTTCAAATTTTTGAGACACTACAGATGAACTAATGTTTCTTTTTATGGAAAATCCTGTACATAAATGACATTTGTAACATGCAAAATTGAGCAACTTACCTAGTACATTCTTTTCACTTAAAGCCATGTCATCGAAGTCAGGGAAAAATACTAGCAAAATATCATGCCATGCATTAAGTTTGACTGTTTTGTTAGCATATTCTTCACTTTTGCAATCCCACAGTTCAGGATGTTTTTCTATTTCACAAATCAAATCTTCTGAATTCACTTTAGTGTCAAGTAATTTTGTTAATTTCTTCATTGCCTCATTCTTCTTATTTGGTTTGTCACTATTTTCCGCCCTTTCAGTACTATCATTTTCGTTTTCCATGATCGATCAGAAAGAACAACACTTATAACTAAGCACAAATTACGTTAGCACCAGTAAAAAATTATGATAATATACTAAACAACACCTTCACACTGAAGGAGGTTATGTCTTGCGTATTGAATGCGAAATGACAACTGGGCCTCTCGTCTGCCGTCCCAGACACAGTTAAGGTGGTGTCTGGGGCGAAGTGCGCATGCGCGGAAGCGAGAGTGGCGCGCCACATGTTGCCCAGTGTAATAGCTCCCATCTGAAACAATGCCCCACGTCCAGCGTCAGCAACTTCCGAGTGGTCGGGAAGTATGCCGATCTCGTCCACCGTCATCCACTAGTTGTCGACCCATATCAACTAGTGGCTTAGTATAATAAACAATGTTTAGGCTCCCATATAAACAATGTTACTAGACGACCTCGGCAACAAGTTGCCCGCCACATGTTGCCTAGTGTAATAGAGGGCTTAGTTTGTTCGTAACCAAATATTACTTTGTTCAAGTGCAATGTATTCCTCTTTGCCGGGACACGTCGGGACTATGTCAAGTTGACTCAATTAAGCGGCTGAACCTATTATCCGAAATTTCTTAATAACGGAAAATCAGACATAACGCTTAACTACAGTAAACCCGCATTTATAAGAATTGTTACTAACAAAGTATGCGTAAGGAAAATATATATCAGTAATAAATATTGTAATATCCAATAAACTATTCTCTCTGTCTTTTTTAAGCCCCAAGTTGCTGGTGCCTATATATAATATCCAATAAATATTATCCTCCTTCTCTTTGATACTTTTATTTTGTTCAACCCCGCGTTGGAAGCCAATATGTAGGCCTAATATCAAAATAATTAGTATCTCTGAAGTTGATTTGTAACAAAATAAAAAAACCGTGATTTATTTTTAAATAGAAAATTATTTATCTGAGATCTCAGGGTTATCATACAAGTATGTTAAAGTCTGGTACAATTCATACATAGAACAGACAATATAATATTTATGCATGAGACATGGTAATATGGTGTTGTGTGTGTCTGTTGAAGGTTTGTGGGTTCTTTTAAACATACTAGAAACTATAACAAAAACTCTTATTATTAATGACTATTGTATACTAGTGTACAAAAATAATTCACAATTATAATGTTTTTATATTGTTTTTTAGTTATTGTTTTTGTTGTAATTCAATCGTTACTGTCGTAATGTTTGTTCAAATATTTGATTTAGTCTTGGAGCGATATCACCAATCTAGCAGGTTTCTTAACGGATTTATTGGTTGATTCTGAGTCCTGGACATCTGGTTTTTTGGTCTCTTGATTAAAACATCATTCTTCAAGGTTTTGCGTTGTTTCTCCTGGTCCTCTCATCTTTTATTGATCTTCAATTTGTATCCAATTCAGCAGTAATTTTTACACGTTCTGCCTTGCAATTAGAAATTTTCAACAATTCTCTTCTTCTACAAAATACACTAATTTCTTTAGTTAAGCCCTTGGCTATATTTTATGGGCCACAGGTTTGGTTTCGCAAATTCTAATTAATAATACTCTGTTGAACTTTATTTTTTCTCCCTTACACTTTCACACAATAAACTTTTAGAATTACAGTTTGACATGATTATATTTGTAACACTTAAATAATTCACTTTGTATAGTTTTTTTTCTTGATATATAAAATAACGGTCTGAGGTACGCAGACCTCCTCATAGTTGAAATAGGTTTATTTACATTTTCACTAGTAATGAAGTTTTAAAAATAATATAAATTGTCTTATTAGAATGAATCAGCTTAACACAAATAAAAACATATATAAATGTATTCAACGGTGCGATTAATTAACTGATTATTTACATCTTTTGTCACAGTCAGTAAATTATCTTTTAGTTAGTACTGTTATTAGTTTTACGTTTGGTGAAACGACACGTTACAATATATAATAATACTCTAGGCCTGATTACATTATAATAGAATCGTATGAGTAGGCCTAATTTTAAGAATTGGAGGCCCTAGTGGTGCTTGTACCTGGTTTATGGTATGTCGCTAACGGCAGACACCGAAAGTCCGAAACCCAACACATGTCGTCGGGTTGTTGTTAACAATGTAGGCGTACTGTATTGTTATGGTTTGTTGCCCTCACTAGTTTACTCGTGTAGCCTAAATTACGACCTCAAAAAATATGTTTATAACTTCTATTTATGAAGAGAAAAATAGCCATTACTGGACCAAATAACCAGCGGTCTGGACCTGTTAAGCGAAGCAACTTTCTATGTTCAACCATGTTTTGTTTTCGTATTTTGAATATTGGCCCAATAAAGCGGGTGCCCCTAATAACCGCTGGACCCAGTAACCGGAATGCACTGTATATGTAAGCATTCAACTCGGGGAGGGTGTTCAAGATTTGCTTTACTTTGCTTACAAAGGAAACGGGGGCGGGGAGATAATTTGGTTCTCAGATAAATGACCACAGATAAATGAATATGATAAATGATTAGCGGGAGATACCTAACCACTTTTGTTAGTTTTATTAGCAGCCATCTTAACACAAATTTTGTCACTACTTATTGCCACATTGCTAAATACTTCGTTCTTGACGATGACTATCGGTGTCTCCACCATCTTCAGGTTTTAAACAACAATTTTTTACTTCTACAAACCTATACATATATAGGTTTGTAGAGGTAAAAAATTGTTGTTTATATATATATTTTTTTTTCAAACCCTTTTTGGTACAATCCGTTTCTTGATGTATATATTATATTTAATTTTTGTAACGAATTTACAAATATTTGTATTATATTTGTACATTTTAAATTGCATAATTACAAATATTTGTAAATTATATTTGTAAAATTTACAAATATATAAACATAAAACACAAAACAAATTAAACACCTGAACAAATACGAATCAATACAAAACATGACACAATTTTCAAAGCACTCAACATCGAAAATACACAAAATACTAATACATACACCACAATCACACACAATAAAACCAATTTAAAGTGCCACAAGCCAACGGGAGGCCACAATAACTGCCAACCAACACACATGTATTTCACCAGACACAAACCCGGAAGGCTGAGGATGGGTGCAAAATAGTACCCGAAATATGTTCCCAATAAGGAAAGAAATATCTTGAGGTAAATTCATTACAAAAATCAAATATAATACACGTTTGTTTCGAAACGTGTAAAGATAATAAATCGAACGCAACACGAAGTCACGCGACAGAAGAAATACGGTAAATATTATATGTATTTTTTCAATAAGGGACTTGGATTCAAACATGTTTTTCATATAAATTTCGTATAACCAAATCGAGTAATTTATAACGTAATAGCTTCTAAAAAAATTCCTTAATCCAATTTTGTCACATTATCGTTTAATTTCTAAGCGTCACTTTGTTTTATTTTGTCATTCAATTTTAGTAATTCCAATAAACACATTTTTGCTGAACCAAAGTGCGATAAACTTTTATTTTGTAATAAAAATATATGGACAATTGCCTACGTTGATAACTATTTGTCATAACCTAGTTAGTGTCACAACTGTATTAAGAGAAATTTAATCACATCTCATCTGAGAAACGGTGATATTTTCTATTTCCGTCAGCAGTAAAATTTGAATTGAAAATCTTTAACATCTATTAGGGAATTATGAGGATATTGGAAAAAAATATTTAATATTGAACCCGATATTAACTTTTAAAAAGTACATTCCAACAGGGTGAAGGATGATTAAGCAAATTTTCGCGGCACAGAATTTGTTTCTTTGTCTCTAGTTACAGATTACTTTTATTAAGCCAAGTAATACAGGCTGGTATATTGTTGTACACTGATTATTGTTTGTGATTGGAAATGATAAATAACAGAAAATCCGTTGTAACAAAAATATGTAACAACTTTTCGGTCGTATATAAGTTAAAAGATGTGTGTGTACCCTTACAAGTAAATCTGTAAACAAAATATCAATGACGCAACGGATTCATCATAATTTCCATATTTCTCTCCGTGGTCGGTAAAATAGTATTTGGATCAGGTTAAAAGCAATATAGCTAGTACAAAGAGGCGTGTAGTAACGCTTAAGTGGGGGTACATGGAGACTACCGAGAACAGAACAAATAACCGTTAAAATAACAAAATAATTTCTCTTTTGTGGATAAGTAAAAGAGACAGATTACAACAAAGAAAAGCAGGCGACATGAACAAACAGCTGGTTGGGGTAGGAATGTTTGAATATGACTGGGAAGATAATAGATGATACTGTAATCTACAGCTTGTTACTGTCTCGAAGCAAAATTAGAAAAGTAACACTCCTAACCGATGGGCGACTGCTCCAACGTAATATTCCTCTCGCTTGACGTTTCGAATTGTAAACTCTAGGTTCGTCCTCAGAACCTGTGAGTGACCAGTGAAAACCCCTAATTAACGACCTAACAGCAGTTCAGAGGAAATAGCAGTTCAAGTAACCGTCTTCTTTAAAAGAGTAAGATTAAGAATGAGGATCGAAACAAGGAGAAGAAACGAATGACGGATTGAATTAAAGAATGTCATATACCAGACTGCCAAAATAGTATGGGTAGACCCAGAAAGAGATGGCTGGAGGAATTTTGAAAGCGGAACACGCAGCACCTTACTTATGCCTTGTTGTGAAAATGATGATGATGAAACAAATGTCGGTGAAGTGCAGGAAAAAATAAAATAAGGAAAAAATAAACAAAGACAAATAATGTAAAAATTACAAAAACAGGAAAAGAAAGATAAAGAAGAAGAGAAGAAATTAAACGGTGAGGTTGAGGAGGTGGAGCAGGAATTGGAAAAAAAAACAGAAGAATAAGGAAGAAGAAGAAAATTATGATAGTGATTGTGCTGCTAACTGGTGATTTGTAATTAATTTATACAATTTCAGTAAATTGTAATTACAATCTAGCTTAATTGAGATTTATGTTGAAGTATCATGTTGTAGTAATATCAGTTACAAATATTTAATCGTGGTTAAATTAGCCGCATAAAATTAAAAAAATAACACTTTTAAAGGTTTAGTTAAAAATACACTCGTCAGTTTGTCTCCCACGTTTATTCAGATTTTCTGCTTTCCGTATTTCTGCCTCCTCCATTGCCTTCTTTATCTTCAACTCTATATTTAAATGTAAAGTGGCCGCTCGTTTCTCAGTTTCAATTCGTTCCACGCTTCACTGAACGGTCCCAATTCCCCCTGCCCCTGACTTCATGTTCGACATCAACCTACTTTGAATACAGAGATACTTCCTGATACGTTTTACATTCAAATGAACACGCTTCTGTCGTGTCGTCAAGTATTTCTCTTGTATCTTTACGTTTCTTCAAAGCAGTCAATTTGTGCTTTGACTCTTGCCGCCTAAATTGGAGTAAATCTTTCTCATGGCTTATCTACAAATTTCTCATTTATTATTCATTTAATGTCAGTGTATTCTTAAAAGGAAATATTATCTTTGATTTGCTTAGTTCTTTTGGCCCTTTTATAACAAGTTCTGTTTAAATTTACCCTAGTGAATGTTTTAGTGTATTTTAATAAATAGTACATTTCGTTCGCTATTATATGTTTTTGAAAGTAGTAGTGCCTAATTCTTGGAACGGCTCGAGGGGAGGAGGTGAAGGAGGCCGATGACGACGACGTGACCGATTAGAAGGGTAAAGAATAGAAGGAGATGGGAAGGGGATTACGAGACTGTGGGGATGAAGGTGGCGGAGGAGGAGAAAGAAGAAGTGTAGAAGCAGAAGGAGGGGAAGATTATAATGAGGTGGAGGAGGAGGACAGGATGATGACGATGATGATGATAACGATGAAAAGAGGAGAAGGAGGACAAATTAAAAGATTACAAGATTACAAGATCTTGAATGAAAAATTGAAAGATTACAAACAACGGTGGAAGAACACTTAAACATGGATGTAAGGAAAACAATTCTGGAAACAGAAACCCATAGGACACAGATGTGAGGGTAGACCCAGAAGAGATGGCTGGAAGTTTTTTGAAAGCGGAACACGCAGCACCTTATGTACGGCTTGTTGTGAAAATGGAGATGGTGAAACAAATGACGGTGAAGGACAAGGACAAATAAAATAAGGAAAAAAGAAACCAAAATAAATTTTGTAAACATAAAAAAGAGGAGAAGGAAGATAATGAGGAGTAGGAGGAATAAGACGTTGAGGAGGAGGAAAAGGGATTAGAAGAAGAAGAAGAAGAAGAAGAAGAAGAAGAAGAAGAAGAAGAAAATTTGTACCCACTTAGCAGTATAACATAAGATGACGAAGTTACAAAATACTACCACTCTATACGTGTTTCGTACCTCGTTCAAACCAGTTTAGTGAAACAGTTGAGAGGGTTCTTGGAACTTAAAAAAAAATGTATTCATGAAGTGTAATAACGTGTATATGGAGATGGTTTCTCAACAATGCTTCAGTAACTCTGCATTAACGAAGTCACGCCCACAAACTGCGACACGTTCAATTTTCTCGTTTCGTGGTAAATTCCAATGAATGTTTAACACTGACAGTGTCGGTAATATCCAGCCGTCTGCTAACAGTCTAACCTCTAATTTTCTTATACATTATTTAGTTTATCGATCAGTTTGCTTGTTTCTATTTACTTTTCAGAATTATATTAAGTAAATTTAGTGTAAATGGGTACCGAATATTTTACATCTGAACCGAACATTCTATTTAAATATTAAAATCGTGTTAATTGATTGATTGATTTAATTGATTACTTAAAAATTTTGTAACTTTCAACAAAATGAGATGTGCCATAGCCGGATTTAGTGAAAGGTCGAAATATTCAATGTGGCAACACTGTAACCAGCTGATATTTGAGGCCGACTAGACGATCTGTTAATTTGTATATTTCAATAATCTAATCGCGTCAATTTTATTGCCGAACAGCATTTTTAAATTCTTCATTTTTGTAAATTAAATGTTTATTATGTAAAATACTGTTATATTATTTAAGAAATATAATAATTAACTCATTCATATGATACGAATTCAATAATTTGAACAAAATTAATTCATTAAGCCTAACAGTAATTCACTAATTTCGTCAACTTAAACGTAGAGTACTAAGTGCGCACTGACCTATAATTTAGATTTAGCTATCTCTAATATTATATTAGATATATTATATTAGATATAATATAAAATATTATATTAAAAGCATACTCATGATTTTAGTAATACGATGAAATTAAATCAACATATAACATGTTCACTGTAGCTATTTCATTACACTATGCTTATAGGCCTCAGACGCAACATTGCTACTTTTAATATTCCGGCCTTCTACAAGAGCCGCTCATAGGTGTGCTTATATTTTTGGGGTTGGGCAACAGAGATAACTAAGAAACTTCCACCACAGTCAGGATCCTTAAGTTGGCGCTGTAATTGGATTCTTTAAGGTCATTCCCCAGGTCCGTTCGTTCTTTGCTTAAAGAGCTGTTTTTTTATTAACACCACTTCAAATAACACATTTTCTTATAAATAATAAGCAAGTAATAAAGCTTTAGATTACAACAGATATTCATAAACACATGACAGTTAAACAAATTATAAAATAAAAAATGCACACACACACACACACACACACACACATACAATAGGACAACGTTCAAGACTAAAACGAATAGATTCTTAATATCAGAAGGCTTAAGACACTTAAATCTGCAAAGTTTAACTACATTTTTTATTAATTTTACCTATAGTCTGTTTAAATAGGAATTCATGTATCTATATACACAACTCTAAGTCTGAGGTTTTATTTGTATTGAATAAAAATCCACACCGTTACATCGGTTGCCACCAAATCTTGCACAGGTAACCTTTGACACAAGGCGAAAAACACTGTCTAACTTGGAATTTGATATTCTGCCCCGTTCCCACGATTTAATTATTCCCTTTTGTTGACGTGTATATAGACATCAACAACACCATGGAATCCAGAATTAATTACCATAGTAAGCATTAAATAAACAAATGCTATTTAGCAGCATCGGAACTGTACCATACCCGTTCCTGCAGTACATTTTCGATGGTTTTAATATGCGATTGTATCGATATATTACGATGTGGAAAATAAGAAGTGTACTAATTGTAAATTGTCCTATTTCTTAATGCAAAGCGAAAGTACGTGTTGTTTTAATTTGTGAGGTTAGGTGATAACGGTTTTTGGTTTTCAGTTTGCTGAAATAAATAAAAGCCATGGTTGAGGAAAACATAACGTTTAATATGTATATACAATGCTTATAACATAGTAACACTAAAAACAAAGAACCTAATGTTTTTGAGTTAACGGATACCTGTACACTATATTTTTTAAACCCCTTACGTATAGTTTGCGTATATAACTGACTGGTCAGGTGTTTGTTTGGAACATAGGAAGGTTGTTTAAGCATATTCTAATTGTGGAAGCAAGTGTGAACTGCTGCAGGGAATGCAAAATTTGCAGACAAAGTTAGGAGACCTGCTGTCAAGCAGAATCAATTAATGTTATTAAAATTAATTCCCGGGCTGTGTAGCCGAGGTACGTTGGTTTCGATAGTACCATCGAGCGCGTGCTCCGCCTCGGCAGATTTTTCCAGCTCCCTCAATCGACAGTAGCGGCTGTGTTCACCCACACGAGTGCTGACACCACGCTTTGCGGTTCCGCTGGCGATCAGCGAATTCCGTAGACTTCACACGGAGACAGCGCGTCTCTGACGTCCTTCGCCGGCCTCAAGAACTGATTTTTCTTGTCGGCTTGAAAATCGGTTTTACGCCGTACCGGCTAAGCAGCCTGCCAATGCGGTTCATCACCCTATGGACATAGGCCAACACCGCGGAGCCAGTACTCTCCCGTAACACTAACTCCGCCGGCCTGGCTCGTCTCACCTCCCCGACGGAATAGGCGTTGGCCTGCAGCGTTCGTTCAAGGTGGCGCATCTCTTCGTCGGGTACTGTGGAAACGTATGTTTTAGTTACAAAACAATGGACCACGGCCAAACAGCCCGGGAATGAATTTTAATAACATTGCCACCTGGCGTATAAGCCTACGAAGTGTATTAGAATCATTTAACATTGACAGATTGGAGTTCCGTAAATAGGTTATGTGCTCATCTCATGGCCGAAGTAAAGGAAATGCGAAAGCTTTGATTATTATTCCTGTTGTTTAATGTTTTATATTTGATAAAGTAATGACTTTTATCGTTATACATTTGGGAGTGGAGAGTGTAATTAGAAGAACAGTCATACTATAAACGTTATTGTTTTGAATAAGTTTTGATAATAAACCTTTTAATTGTGAAATTACATTCATCTGACGTTCAATAACAAAAGTTAGCGTTTCACTGTCTAAATGACAAGATATATACAAATATTGTTAAAATAATTTTCAAATTATCTATTAATATATTATCTATATTAAATTACATAATTAACCATCATCTATTATATATAAACGATTTTGAAGTATTATGAAAAGATATATGTTAATGTTATTGTTTTGATAAAATTAATTAATTATTTGTTTATAAATAATCAAGTATTTTTTCAGCATATGGAATTATATAATTTTAATCTACAAATTTTGTAGAATTACATTTATTTTATACAAGTATATATTAATAACTTAAGATTGATGACACATCACGAGAAGGTATTGACAGTTATATAATCGGGGAAAACGATTCAACCTTACTTATTGTTTTGGTAGAATCGTTGTATTAGCAACAAGTTGCAAAGGTCAAAACTCAAACCCAGCGACGGTTTAGTATAATGATCGGTGACGGTTATTTTTAACGAAGGCTGACCTTATTGAATCAATGGTTCTGCGAACTGTCTATATTTGTCGTGAGACACATGTTGTTCACAAATGTCTAGAGGGCGCTTATGCCTCCTACTCGCACACTTTACCAAGTAAAGTGACGTTATATGATTTGACTTACTTTTATAAGCTGATGTTTACAAGATAATTTAATCTCGTAAATCTCATATTTCAACACGATTATATTGTTTTATTGAGAGCACAACGTTGCTCTACAAATTCGATTTTATAGATAAATTATTCCGGTTAGTGCTTTCAAGCTTCTCAGCTCATCGTCAGATCGGAAAAAAAAATCTTACATTTAGCGCTAATGGGAATAATTTTTTTATAGTGGTGTGCAACAGTGATAATTCTGTTTGAAATCCGGTTTACTTTACTATTTAGTATTGTAACGACGGTCTCACTGATCGCCGCATGGTACAGTGGAAAACAAAATACATCCACCTATGAAATCACTAATAGTCAGGTTTAATTATCACAATTTGTAATTCGTAATCAACTCTTACAATAATTCCAGTTAGATTTGACCACACACAATAATAATGTTAAATAATAGAGTTCCACACAATTTATATCACAACACATCACACCATACTTCGACAAACACTCGATCCGGGCTAAGGAAAATCGCTCACGTAACTGAACACATAAACCGACTGCTATGGCTTTTTATAGGTAGCACACACCTTCTAGAAAAATCCTCCATCTTCAATTTGCACGCCACTTAATGCTGGCGCTAATGGGTATCTTAAGTGGCCTCTTGAAGAGTCTGGAACACACTTGATCGCGGCATTGACTGAGGCAACACATGCCACATTCACGGCAACATCACTATTTTACTTCCATGTTCCATAAGGAAATGGATGTACGTATGGTGATGGCAAAAAAATATCGTGTTCGAGATAATTGCAGATTCTGATTGTACTAACCTCAAAACATGAAAAAAGTCATTTTTCGAAAAGTGTCTATGTGTGTGTCTGTGCCTGTCTGTGTGCCTGTCTGTGTGTCTAACTGTATGTAGATTTTTTTCTATGGCAAACGATAAGAGCCGCAAATTCAAACAGAATCAAATAATTTTTTGCATACAGCACTGAATTGTAGAGTACTCAAGACCTGTTGTTTTTGGTGAAGATCGGTTAAGGGAAAGGGGTTGTTTACCAGCAACGTTTTATGTTTTATCAAGGGTAATTTTTTTCGATGGCAAACGATAACAGCCGCAAATTCAAATATAATCAAATAAGGTTTTACATACAGGCCTGAATTGCAGAGTTTTTAAAACTTATTGTTTTTGGTAAAGATCGGTTAAGGGAAAGGGGTAGTTTACCTGCAACGTTTTACGTTTTACCAAGGGTAATTTTTTCTGTGACGAACGATAAATGCCGTAAATTCAAACAGAATCAAATACTTTTGCATAGCTTCCTGAATTATAGAGATCTCATGGTTTGTTGATTTTGGCGAAGCTCGGTTAAGGGAAAGGGGTAGTTTACCGGCAACATTTTATGTTTTAACAACGGTAATTTTTTCTATGACGAACGATAACTGCCGCACACTCAAACAGAATTAAGTACTTTTTTGCATACGTTCCTGTATTGTAAAGGACTGAAGGTCTATTGATTTTGGTGAAGGTGGGTTAAAGGAAAGGGGTAGTTTACCTGCCACATTTTATGTTTTAACAAGATTAATTGTTTCTGTGACGAACGAAAACTGCCGCAGATTCAAACAGAATCTAATAATGTTTTGCGTGCATCCATGAATTGCAGAGGACCCAAGACCTACTGATTTTGGTGAAGATCAGTTAAGAGAAAGGGGTAGTTTACCAGCAACGTTTTATGTTTTAACAAGGGTAATTGTTTCTATGGCGAACGATAACTGCCGTCAATTCAAACATAATCAAATAATGTTTTGTATACATCCCTACATTGTAGAGGACTCAAGGCCTGTTCATTTTTGTTGAAGATCGGTTAAGGGAAAGGGGTAGTTTACCTGCAACATTTTATGTTGTAACAAAAGAAATTTTTTCATGACGAACGATAACTGCAGTAAATTCGAACAGAATCAAATAATTTTTTACACATCTGCCTGAGTTGTAGGAGACTCAAGGCCTATTGATTTTGGTGAATATCGGTTACAGGGAAAGGGTAGTTTACCAGAAACATTTTTCGTTTTAACAAGAGTAAAGTACTTAATTTTGATAAATAAAGTATCCTGATAAGAAGATCTTAATAATCCACTGTAGAAACGTAGATGAAATATCTATCAATGAAGAGGCTATTTGAACGGGGTGGGGGCAATTTTCTATAAATGAGAATTATAGTTGAAGGGGGAAAGGATAATTTTTTATATATGTACTACGTTATCGGCAATAAAGAAGTAGTTTGTTGTTAAAATGCCTTCCTGTCCTGTTTGGCCATATACGTTTCGGCAGTGCCATCGACTTCCATCATCAGTGAAAATCGAGTGCTAAAACGTGAGGTGGTATACGTTAGTGACCACAGTACTGTGGTTAAGGCTGAAGCAGTAAGTAGGAAGAAGTAGTTTCTATGGAAATATTTCATTTCGAAAATGATATTAAATATAAATCTTAGAACATGGAAGTCATGTCTGGTTCTCCATACCGATATTTTAAAATTGCCACGACTTTTTTTATTCTTAATTTTGTATCACAGAGTATATTTTACTAGGATATTGATTAATTATTCTACACATTTTAGTATATAAACTTGTACACTTTGTAGTTAAACGTTATTAAATTTGAAAAATATATAGTAAAATAATCTTTTCCGTACACAGTACTAGTTACGCAATATTTTTTTATTATGAGTAAAGTAATTTGAAGACTTTTATTGTGAAAAACAAAAAAAACGACTTTTTACTTTTCAGAGAAACAGTCTGTTTTACTCACAAAGTTTTACCGCTCAGGTTGATATCACTGTCGAGTATTCTCCGTAGGCGTCAGTGAGCTCATTTTTGAGATAACATCGCGTCTTGCTCGCGGGTGTTTTGCAGATAAAGCTGAAGCCGCTTTAAGCTTTACTGGCGTGTATAGCCTTTGCAATCTGCTTTCTAACGTTTGCGTAGGTCTTGCTGGCTATTTACAGTACTTTCTTCTGTGCTACATTCACTTATGTATTCTACTATTCTACTACTCTATGGAATTAAATAGTGTTTTAAAATATTTACCAACTTGTACAATAGTTCACAGATTCCGGACGTTGAAAATGAGATTTACTAAGAATTTACGCGGCCTAATACGAATTATGCAGGAAATATTTATGAAAATTATCAACACAGACAGTTGAATGTATGCAGCATTGGAAGGTTTGTACTGTCGTGATAACACGTGTCGATTTGAAAAACATACTTTAAAATACTCAAATATTAGATAAAGATGATTTTTTTCGCGTCACTTCCATTACTGTTATTGTTTTACTTCCATGTTCCGTAAGAAAATGGAAGTATGGTGATCGTGGAAAAATTGTGTTCGAGATAAGGGCTGATTCTAATTGTACTACCCTCAAAAAATGAAGAAAAGTCATTTTCCGAAAAGTGTCTATGTGTGTGGCTGTTTGTGTGTCTGTGTGTAGAATGTTTATATGGCGAACGATAACTGCCGCAAATTAAAACAGAATCAAATAATTTTTTGCATATGTACCTGAGTTGTAGAGGACTCAAGGCCTTTTGATTTTGACAAACATCGGTTAGGGGAAAGGGATAGTTTACCAGCAACGTTTTACATTTAACAAGAGTAAGGCACTTAACTTTAAGATAAATAAATTATTCTGAAAAGAATTTCATAATAATCCACTGTAGAAAGGTAGATGAAATATATATAAATGAAAAGGGTAGTTGTAGGGGGGGGGGAAACTTTTTGTATTGGTATTATAAATTTATTCTACAGAAATTTAAAAAAATTTCCAGAAAATGTTAACAATTGATATCGTTTCATGCTATGTAACCGTTGATACGTAAACAAAATAATTTTTTATTTTAAGGATTTAACAGACAACAACCACTGGCCGGTATTCGCTTTTTTCGCGTTGTTTAAATAAAAAATAATTTAATAAAAATAATTCTTATGTTTAAAATATTAACGAGTGGGTACAATTCGTATTTTGATTATCTTTCTCACCTGATATATTTAGTTTCGTTCTTAGTGTAAAATATTAAAATAATTTTATAATTAATTAGAATATGGAAGTCATGTATGGGTCTCCATACCAATTTTTTCTTTTTTTATATGGCGACGTGAAGAAATAATTTTAATTAGATCACGACTACTTTCCTTTGCCTTTTAGTTTTACTTTGTCTTTTACTTCAAATATTTCTTTTTCAAATATATATATATATATATATATATATATATATATATATATAAATCGGTTCATAACGTTATCCTACGTCTTCCGATCCCTAGTCTCCATTGGTCTCAATCTAACCAAGATTCTTCTTCCAATTCCCGGTCTCTCATTGCCCAATTGATGCCCTCTCTCCAACTCAACCTAGGTCTTCCTCTCCGCCTACGACTATATGGTGTCCATCTCAAAATTTGCTTGGGGAGTCGATTATCCGGCATTCTTTGCACATGCCCAAACCATCTTAGCGGTTTTCTTTTTACGTCGTCGACAATAGAGTACTGTACCCCCATTATCTCTCGGATTCTGACGTTTCTTACTTTTTCCAGATTTGACCTCCCTAACCGCTCTTCGAGAATAATCATTTCAGTAGCTTCCAACAACTTTTCTGTTCTTTCTACTATTGGCCATATTTCACACCCGTATGACGTAATTGGTTTTACAACTGTATTGTATATACGATGTTTATTTTGTTTTGATATTTGTTGGTCCCACAATATGTTGTTCAGCAATGTTATTGATTTTCTTCCCAGGTTATTTCTTTCTCTTATCGCTTTATCTAGACTGCCATCTTGTGTTACTGTTGTTCCTAGATATTTATAGCTACTGTAGTTTATTATTTGTAGTTTTTAATATTTCTACTAATTAAGGAAGAAGAAATTTATCCTTTTGTATATCACTTGCGTTACATGAACGAAATTGCATCTCAGCTTGGGTGACGCACAATCATTTAAGAGATTAAACTGTCCTTTCAATAAGATTTAATTTTTTAAATTTCCAAGTGAATGACACTGAAAATTTCATAATTAAATTTAAGTAGAAAGCTTCCTGAGCTGCAGAATTGACTCACTGTTTTAAATGTATAATTACGTTTATTATGATATACACGTTGATATTAGATAACTGTCTTATTGTCAGATAAAATTACAAATAATTAAGATTACTCTTACTCTTACGAGTATTCTGACACCCTGCTGGATTTTCACAACTTTTATCAAGTTTTTAGTCTCTTTTGTAAGCTTTACGATCAAAACTTTTGAAATTTCCAAAACTTAAAACTACATTTAGATGTTAGATTAAAGTCTCTTTAATTTGAAACCCTACATGCAGTTTTGCGATTTTATAAAAAGTTTCACCCCCATTTTTGACAATGAAGTCCAAACATTGTTTAAAATGTTTAACATATTTAGATTAATGTTTAAATGTTCTGTACTATTGTTGCGTCATAACAGAACGTTCTACATGTCTCTCGGCTCTCCCAGCCGAACCAGCTGTAATGTTGCGTGCGTACGTGATTCTTAATATACGTCACCCTGACCTAGGCTGTTCCAGACTTCACCGGTTCGCGTGCACCATGTCCAAGGCCGCAAGGAATTACGCTCTAAGGTTTTCTATTAGTGTTGACGCGTAGTATGGGTTATTCTGGAATCTCAGCGGGGTATAAATATAAGCATTCAGCGATGCTCAGTCTCAGTTCGAGTGGAGATTTATTCAAGTGAGATTCGAGTTATTGTCGGGCGTTTTACACAGTGCGTTCAAGTAGTGTGTTAGTAAAAAGTGAATATAATGCGGAATTTTTTATAGTTGACATTATTATTTGTGTGGACAGAGTAACTTGAATTGTTGTACGAGAATAATCTATTTGAATAAGGTGTTGATAACAAACTGTTAATTGTGATAATTGAAGATGGTTTTTAGTGACTCACACGGAGTCTTGCATTTTGTTTTCCACTGCACATACGACGATAAGGGAGATCGTCGTAACAATATGATTCCAACTGCGCTTTTTCAATGACATCAAATTTTTGTCTAGTTTCTAGCTCTAGGCTTCCAAATATACAAAAATTCTTCAATATGATTACTATATTTAGATTGCCGTTAACAATTCGTAAAATTTGTTACAACGCATAAGTTTTTCTATTTATTTTTACAATTTCGCCACACTCACGTTTTGTCCCCCCCCCCCCATTCTAACTTTCAGGGCTCAATCTTACAAACAATATCGTTTTGTAGGAAAAAGTGTGGTCACGCGTACAAAGGATTACAAAATTTCGGTTGATGCGTGCAAAAGTAATCGTGATTATACTCGAAACAAAGAGATATGAGAGACAGAGAGACAGACAGACAAATGCCAGACGGTCGAGTTAAAACTGAGAACTTGCTTTGCTCGTTCAATAAAATGTTTACACATCAGAGGATTAAGGGGAAATACAAATTAATCATGACTCGCTGATAACGTCATGGCGGAGCCGTCATAAAGTTATTTAATCAGACGGCTACAAGTCCTGACTATACTGAATCAACAAACGCTTCCCTCGCACCAGACTGTCACTATCAATTTTATATCTGATTTATTTCCTCTGGCTGAGTGATTTACGCTGATCAATACGCAGTTCTTCCGAGAGGAAGGAGTAAATCATTGCACGGTCACGCAATCTCTTTGTCTGTATTTTCCTGTCTACTATACTTTCTTCTATCTGACTTTTGTTTGGTAGACAACTTTTGTACAACTACTAAGCTAACGGAGTTGCTGAATTCACTTACTATTTCCAACGGAATACGTTTACTGTTAGATATATCAAGTAAATCAAACATTTATTTATAAAATTTTACACATTTTAAAATCTTATAATAAACGTGCATGCCCCAACTGATGATAAGCCTGAGGAGGAGAAAGAGGATTTTTATTACTTGCTGGAGAATGCGTATGCTAGCAGCCCTAGACATGACATAAAAATAATCATAGGTGACTTAAATGCCAAAGTGGGAAGCAGCCATGCTTGTAGTAATATAGGAAAGTATAGTTTACACTCTGAAAACTCAGACAATGGTTTCCGACTATTGAACTTCGCAGTTGGTCAAAATATGATCATAGGAGGGACATTCTTCGACCACCGGGAGAACGGTCAATCAAATAGATCATGTCCTATTGGATGGCCGCCAGAAGTCAGACTTACAAGACGTTCGAGTTTACAGAAGTGCCAACATGGATAGCGATCACTATCTCGTAGTTGCAAAACTGAGAGCTAGAATGTCCAATAATAGAAATGGAAAAGGAATAAAGACTGTTAGATACAATACAGAAATACTAAAGGGAGAAGAAATAAAACGGAGGTTCGAGGAAGTTACTAATGAGGAAATTAGACAATGGAGACTTGAATGCCGTGAGGAACAAGATATAGAAAACCACTGGCTTAATCTAAAAAACATATTAGTGACCACGGAAGAAGAAGTCGTTGGTTTGAAGAAGAGACATGGGCGAGATGAGTGGTTTGATAAGGAGTGTGAAGGGGCAACTGAATTCAAAAACGAGACATACAAATTTATGATCCAAAGGAATGCACTAGGGCTGTTCGAGAGGAATACAGGAAGGCCAGGCGGATGGGAAAGCAGATTCATAGAGGAAAAAAGAGGGAGCATATGGTGAGGCAGATGAGAAAGATAGAGAAATATAAGAGTAAAAGGCTGAGCCGAGATATGTACAGGAAGGTGAATGATATGAGACAGGAATTTCAGCCTAGAACAAATGCCTGTAGGGATAATAATGGTGGCCTTGTGAGTGATACTGCTGGCGTAATCAGGAGATGGACATAACACTTCGAAGAGTCGCTAGGCTCAGTTGGGGAGGCATCGATGGAGGCATCTGAGAATGAAGAGGAAGCAGGAGAATTCGAGGATGATAGAGGAGGAGTTGGTGCCATCCTATGACGAGATGTATGAAGCTCTTTAAAGGCTTAAAAATAACAAGGCAGCAGGTTCCGATGGTTTACCAGGGGAACTATTAAAGAGCGCAGGAGGAGATTTCATAAAGGAATTTGCCCATTCATAGAGCGAATATGGCTGGAGGAGCTAATGCCTGATGAGTGGAACAATGGGGTGGTGTGTTTAATACATAAAAAGGGTGATCCGCTCATATGTAAAAATTATAGGGGCATCTCTCTACTTAATACAGCATATAAGGTATTGTCCAACATCATATTTTCTAGGCTGCTTCCCTACGCTGAGGAAAACATAAAAGAATGTCAATGTGGATTCACTAGGAATAGGTCAACAACAGACCAAATATTTACATTAAGGCAAATCCTGGAAAAAACGTTGAAATATGGAGTGGCCACTCACCATCTCTTTGTGGATTTCCAGTCGGCATATGATTCAATCAACCGGAAAATGCTATGTAGAGCTATGAAGGAGTTGAATATACCATCTAAGTTGGTGCGTATGGTTGGAGTAGTTATGTCCAATTCTAAGTGCCAAATCAGAATTCAATCAAATCTATTTAACTCCTTAAAAACACTGAATGGGCTGAAACAAGGAGATGCCTTAGCGTGTCTGTTGTTCAACATAGCTCTAGAAAAGGTCATCAGGGATTCAGGAATTCAAACTAGCGGACACATATTTCACAAGGAGGTACAGCTTCTGGCATATGCCGATGACATTGACGTCATAAGTAGGTCTGAATCTGGCTTAAAGGAAGCATTTCTGGAACTGGAGTTGTCCGCTAAGGCTATGGGCTTGGTTATAAACCAAAGCAAAACTAAATATATGGTTGTAGGTGCCAACACTCGTGTCCTGTCCCTGCGCATTAATGATTATGAATTTGAAAAGGTTCAGGGTTTTCCATATCTCGGGTCATATGTGGAGTCTGGAAATGACCCTAGAGACATTGAAAAACGGATATTATCTGCTAATAGGTGTTACTACGGACTGGTGAAACGTTGTAAGTCAAAATTAATAAGTAAAGATACAAAAGCCACCCTATACAAGACCTTGATCAGACCAGTCCTGATGTATGGCTCGGAATGCTGGGTGCTAAAAAAACTAGATGAACAGAAACTATCCGTTTTTGAGAGAAGGGTACTGAGGAGAATCTTCAGTACCCTTCTATGGCCCTGTGAAGGAAAACGACATTTGGAGGCGACTGCATAATCGAGAGTTGTACGAAAGGTTTAAAGATCTTCCGATCGTGCAACTCATACAAATTAACAGATTGCGTTGGGCTGGTCATGTGCAGAGAATGGCGGAGGATAGAATCCCAAAAAGAGTTATGAATTATTTGGCGATGGGAAGGAGAAGGAAAGGAAGACCCCGTACAAGATGGCTGGACCAGGTTGGTAAGGAGGCAGTGAGGCTGGGTGCAGCAAACTGGTGGACATTGGCCGGGAGTAGAGACCAGTGGGGAAGATTTCTTTTGGAGGCCAGGGCCCGGACTGGGCTGTAGCGCCGAGGATATATGTATGTATGTATAAATGTTAGAAAGTTACGTATATATAACATTTTGTGTATGTTCCCTACCGTTAAACTTACCTTAGTGATAATCATCAAGTCAGGATGTGTCTGACTTTTATTAATTGACGTACGCCATGTGAGTGAACGTATTTTATCAACTGATGATGGGACTGTAAGTCTCAAAACGCGTTGTGTATAAAATATAAAAAAATAAATTGCAAAAAAGAAGGGGAACTGGATACACAAGATAATTATAACAATTTAATTATACATAGAACTTTGAGACCTCAACAACTACGTAAAATTAAATACTTTACTATTGTTATAACGTTAAACGTTCCTGATAAACTACCCCTTCCCCTTACACGACCTTCACCAAAATTAATTGGACTTGAGTCCTCTACAACTTGGGCATATATGTAAAAAATTATTTGATTCTGTTTGAAATTGCGCCAGTTATCGTTCGCCATAAAAAAAATTACACACACACACACACACACACACACACACACACACACACACACACACACACACACACACACACACACACACACTCTTTTCAGAAAATTACTTTCCTTCATGTTTTGAGGGTAGTACAATCAGAATCAGTATCTTATCAACATGACTCTGTTTACGATCACCATACTTCTACTTCCTTACGGAACATGTAAGTAGAACTGATTGTTAAGCCGAAACGTTTGTGACAGCTGTAATATGTTATTCTCTCGATGACACGACGGATGTCTAGTTAATATGGGCAGAACTTATCTACAAAACTATTACGCAGCACCGCCGAAACAAACCAAATATATTGTTAACATCAAGCGTCACCAATTTTAAAGAAAACTGTGCTTTTATATGTCGACTATGCACTGTAAAAAGAGAGAGGCATTATGTCTGCTCTCCGGTACCAGCGACGCAAACACCTGGCGGCGCGTGACACCTGACGAACACACAGCGAGCCAATCAGGGATCAGCAGCCGAGACGTGACACCTGACGCGTTCGGAGCTAGCTAATCAGCGATCCCGGTCAGGGCATAAAAACAGCGCCGGTAGAAATTTTCGACGCGAAATGACCACCTAACGCAAGCGCTGTTCCTGACAACCACAGGTACTGTATCAACTGTGGCGGCGCCCATGCTGCAAATAACAGGCGCTGCCCAGTTTACAAAGAGCAGCTGGACAAACTTGTAAAGCCACTCCAGCCTAAGCTTCGACAAGTTGTTCAACCAGTAAAAACGGCCAAAGCCTCTGAGCCTGTGGTCCGGAAACCAGTCCCAAGGTCTGCTCCGGTTCCGAAACCACCACAAAGTGCAGTGAGCCCGAGCGTAACTAAACAGGCCACACCAAAAGCCGCGCCCTCGGAACCGGAACGCGAGATACCAGCCTACGCTAAAGTCCCGTTACCGCAGGATGATGAGGAAATTGATCCTCCACTGCCGCCGCCACCCAAGCCTCGCTACCCCAGATCAGGCAAAAAGCAAGGTAGACTTCAAGCCAAGAAGAAGGGCCAGCCAAAACCTGCCACTGGACCCAAGCCTGTCCGCCAAAAGCCAGAGCGACCACCCGCTCCAGAACCTGCCCCCAAGGCTTCCACCGCTTCACCCCGCCGCAGCTATGCAGCTGCCGCCAAGCGTTCTCCCCAGGCCTCATCTACCGATGATCTCGCCGTCGTTTCCGACTTTCTGGCAAGCTACGACTTGCAGAAAGTAGCCCAAACTTTCCGCAATATCAAGGAACGCTTGGCATCAGCCTCGCCCCAAGATAAATTCCTCCTCTTGGTGGAAGCCTGCCGTATTATTGGCCTGCTATGAACGGACAACCACGGCAATCCCTCAAGCGAGACCTCGAGCTCGTGGCGTGGAACGCCAACAGCCTAGCTTCCCGGCATTCTGAGCTCTTAGAGTTCGTTGCCCGTCACAAGCCCGATGTGCTTCTTATTGGAGAGACGCACCTGACCCCGCATCGTCGATTCCGACTACCCAACTACGTGTGCTACCGGGATAACCGGTCGGATCGCGCAGGTGGGGGCACAGCCATCGCGGTGAAGGCGAGTCTTCGCCATCACCGCGTTGTCCTGCCTCAGCGGCGGAACCTCGAGTGCACCGCGGTTGAGCTCAATGGTGTTCTCGGCGGTCTGCTCGTGGTTTCCGCATACAAGCTTCCACAAACGGAGCTCCTGTCGAACGATCTGGAGGCCGTCTTTGGCGCACACAGAAGGGTAGTCCTGGCGGGCGACCTGAACTGTAAGCACCATGATTGGAGGAGCCGCTTGGTGAACCCAAACGGGGCCGCTTACGCAGGTATGCTGATGCGGCTCGGGTCACAGTCATGGGTCCTACCGGGCCGACGTACTATCCCTCAAGGGATAACTCCCGTCCTGATGTACTGGACATTGCCGCGGTCAGGGGCGTTTATTGCCCGGTCCACGTCTCCGTCATTTCGGAACTGTCCTCGGACCATTGCCCCATCAGTGTGCATATAGCTACCCAGTATTCTACCGTCCGCGACGAGCGGCGGGTAATCGAGTGGGAACGCTTTGACCCGGCGTTCAGTCGCCGCCTACCTGAGCATATCCCGCTCGACACTACCCAGCATGTCGACGAGGCAGTTGCCTTATTCGACACAGCCGTAGTCTCGGCGGTAGACGTGTCCTCCCGGATGAAGCCGGAGCTCACGCCCGAATATCAGCGTATCCCCGAAGAGGTGTCTAAGCTTGCTTGCGAGAGGAATCACCTCCGGAGAAGCTGGCAGAGGACTCGTGACCCGGTTGACAAGGCTGCGTTCAACAGAGCGTCCGGCAAGTTGCGTCGCGACATGCTGGCGTTCCGTAGACGCAACTGGGAGCTAGCTGTAACACAGATGGATGGCCCTGCCGAGAACCGTAATATCTGGGCGGATTCCCAGTGCCCTAACGGGAAAGCGTAAATGCGCGCCTCTCCCCGCACTGGTCGGACTCGGCGGTCAACCCCTTGGTCGCCCCCTCGAAAAGGCAGAGTTCTTGGCTGACAGTTTAGAGCGACAGTTCGCTCCCAATCCATCCAAGAACCCGGCTTTCTCTGAGCAAATCTGCCGCGAGGTAGAGCGCTTTCTATCGGCCGGTATCACAGTCCAGCCGGAGCCCATCTCCCCGGAGGAGGTCTCTGAGAGGACTGTTCAGCTCAAGCCCCGGAAGGCGCCTGGCCCGGACGGAGTCACGAATTCCGCCCTCCATCGCCTTCCGGAGCGAGGAACGCAGTTCCTCTCTGACCTGTTCAATTCATACCTAAGACTGGCCTACTTTCCGGCGAAATGGAAAACGGCTACAGTAATAGCGATACCCAAGCCGGGAAAGAATTCTTCTCGCGTGGAAAACCTCAGACCCATCAGCCTCTTGTCCGCGACGTCCAAGGTTTTCGAGCGGTTGATCCAGCGTAGGATCCGCGACCACCTAGAAAGACTAGACGTGCTGATCCCCGAACAGTTCGGCTTTCGTGAGCTGCACTCCTCGACTCATCAGCTGATGAGACTCGTGGAATCTATTATCGAGGCTGGCTGCCAGGGCAAACAGACGACTGCGATCTTCCTAGACGTAGAGAAAGCCTTTGACCGCGTGTGGCACGAGGGTGTCCTTTACAAACTAACGGAAGTCCTTCTTCCAGATTGCTACGTTCATTTGATCGGCAGCTTTCTGCGAGACCGTAGCTTCCGAGTGAGAATAAACCATGCTCTCTCTTCGGAGAGGTCTATTACCGCCGGTGTCCCTCAGTGAAGTGTACTTGGGCCTCTCCTGTTCTCGCTGTTTGTCAACGACACGCCCTGAGTTCCTGGAGTTAAATTGTCGCTGTTCGCGGACGACACTGCGGCTTTTGCCTCAGAGCCGAACGCGAGTTATGGGGCAATCAAGCTCCAGCGTCAACTCGACGCGTATGTCGGGTGGACCGATGACTGGAGATTTGCCGTTAACGCTTCCAAGAGCGCCGCGGTAATATTCTCGCGCAAGCGCAAGTGGCCTCGGCCGCTTAAAATATGCCCCGTCGAGGTACCCTTGGACCAACAGCGTCAAGTACCTCGGGCTCCATGTGGATTCCCGACTCACCTGGCGAACCCATACAGAGTATATCAGACAACGCGCTTCGGCGCAACTCAGTAGACTCTGGCCGGTGCTATCTAATCCGGCAGTGACCCCCCGGCTAGGTAAGCTCATAGTCAAATCGTACGTGTTGCCCGTGATTACCTACGCTGTCCTGTTTGGGGATACCTGGCTGGTGGTCATAGAACAGCGCTCCAGCGCGTACTCGACCGGGGACTGAAGCTTCCGTGTAAAGTCCCCCGGAGGTACTCTTCTCGTCTTTTGAGGAGAGGACTCGGTGTCCGCTCTTTTGATGACACCGTGAGACGCCTGGCCCGTAGATTCTGTGTTCGTTCCGACAGAGTGACCCACAATTCCCTCATTGCCGGACTTGGTAAATACACCCCGCGACCAGGTGAGTCCTGGAAGCGATGTGTCTATTAGCCCTAGTGGTATACTCCACCAATCGCAGGTCGCTTCAGACCCTCCCATAATTAGGTAAAACATATATAACTAACTCAAACAGACACAGTGGCAGGAGTCCTTTCTGAGACTCGGGACACTGCACTACTCACAACCCGCGCTTCGCGCGGGCCACGCAACCCCCAGTCGTCGTATTTTCGACGCACTTCGCCACAGCACTCCATCCCCAGACGCACTTCATCGCCATGCCTCGGACGCACTTCATCTCCTCTCCTCTATAGGACGACATCGACGCGGAGTCAGCCGGAAGGAACAGCCGAAGAATAGAACCGCCGTTCTGGCGTCTTCGCACTCCAGTTCCGCGCCAGCGATAGGACGTCACTATGTCGGCAGCGGACTCCACGCAACCGATGCCGAAAGAAGAGGAGGACTCCAGTACGCCACGAACAGCGGGCGCAGCCGCCGAACATTTCAGCGCGCCTCGGGTGGAACACCACACGACCCTTAGGGTCACCAAAAACACTATGAGTTATACGATTGGCGCCATTTGTCATACGACAAGCCTTTTGTCCGGTGACAGCACTTACATAGATTTCTCAATTCTTGTCACAAAAATCCACAAATTGCTCTTTCAATTGCTGCCATATAAACTGTATTCATCAGATTTATCCCCCACTGACTGTTTGTATTCCCGGATCTGAAGAATTGACTGGCTGAAAAAGATTCACTTAAAATACAGAAGTCAGCGGTCTGACACAAAGTTTTATTTTCGACTGTCAGAGAAATTGTGTTTTATTGAAGATATAAAAAGTTATAATATTGATGGTCCAACCATGGTGTGTTGATTCGTAAAAAGGATTTGCAAAAACATTGTTTTCCCTGGTAAAATTATACTTCTTCTTCTTATTTTTCTTCTTCTCTTCAAGGATTAGGTTATATAAACCTGTTTCGGCTCTCAACTCGTCCTCGGACGACCCACGTCCCTTCTACCAGTGGTTTTATAGTTCAGTCCCGCTTTCGGCAATCGATCCTCTGTCATTTTTTGCAGATGACTCCATCATTGTCTTCTGGAAGTTCACATAATTGCATTTATGTCCTTTACTTTGCCGGAGTTCTACTGCCATCCGAGGCTGCTTTGGGTAGTACAAATATTTTAAAGTTTTACATGGACTGGTTCCTGGCCTGTTGCACAACCTCCTACCAGAAGGAACAGAGACTCTTCTTTCAGGGTTACATACCTTAGTCGAAAGCCCTCTGTTTTGAGATTCGCTCTCGCCCTTCTCTTTGTGAGATAGGATTTGGTGGCTTTGTATCAGTTATTTTGATATTGAAAGTTTCCTAGTATTCCCAGTTTTTCACCTATCGGCATCAATGAGCACTTCAAGATCCTAAGCCATCCAAAATTAAGGAATTAGAATTGAAAAAGAGACACCGGACCCCTAGATTACTCTAGTAGAATCGGGATCAAAAAAAAGAAGAGGCAGACAAGACCAAAGGAAGGGATCTCGCCCAAGACAATTTGAAGCAAATTAAGAATCCAACTAGGCACATAGGGGTTGCCAAACCCGTATCCACAATATGTGGACCCTTGATGTAAAATTAGACTTATTATAATATTTCCAAATAAAAAATGTTTAATTGCATAACTGGTTGTGTTTTATTTAACGTAAAACAAGTTTACTTTCAACTCTTTAAACATAAAAAAAATGTATGCTCAAGTTTACTACTTTCCCTATGTTACCAAGTCCCTATAAAATGAGCAATTGCTATAAAACAGGCGAAATCACTAAAATGTTTTAAGAGGAACTGAGTAGACACTGAATTTAATACAAAATAAATTTTTCCAGTTCACGACAAATTAAGCAGACAATAATTTAAAGTTTTGTATTACAAACAAAACTACAAAATCTTTTAGTTTTGGTATTGCTCTTTTAAAGAGAACCGTGTTTGCAACAGTATATGTTGAATGCAGTTTAAACTATTAAATTGTGCTGTTGGTAATGCATTTATTGTCGGCTACAAGTAATGATGCTCTCAACAATGGCGAACGGTGTGCTTGTGTTTTGAACTGTCGCTGTTTATCGATTGGCACTTAACACTAGTGCCACACATCACAGGTGTAACGTCGATGACAATGGAAACAATTCTGTTAACACGAATATAACAATAACAATCAAATAACTACAATAATACTCATTGGTAATGTAATTGCAACAATTACAAAAATGTACTCAGCGAGACTGGAAACTACTGACGGGCAGTGATGGGTTCGCGGTCAGTTGCGACCCAAACATATAACACCCGGTAAGCTGCGACCGAGATGAAAATTTGAACCCGGTCAGTTGCGATCAATTGCACTTACATGTTATAATAATAATAATAATAATAATAATAATAATAATAATAATAATAATAATAATAATAATAATAACAACAACAATAACAATAATACAGAAATTATCATCATAATTTTATTAATTTCTAGCATAATCTAACCTAACCTGACCTAACCTAACCTAACTTAACCTGACCTACTCTGACCTAACCTAACAAAAATATTGGAAGAAAGAGGTGATACGTACAAATGAAAAGTTGCAGAATTGAAATCCCATTGAAGTTCAGAATAGGAACGTTTTTAAGTGACAGATGTGGTTAGTAAGTGAATGTGTGGGGCGCAGTTGACCGGGTAAGAACAGGTAACACCGTTGTTTCGTCGCAACTGACCGAGACCGCTCGAAATGTGAGGTTCTGTAGTGCCTTATGAAGGATGTGGAGGTTTAAAAAATTTTCCAGTCAAGAACGGTTTTACGTCACTTATTTTCGACGCCACTAAGTAAGTGAGAAAAATTTGACACTAAACATATACCGTATACCGCAAAATACCTTTTTTAAAACTCTGTATAGTTACAAGTCCTTTAAATTACTTAAAAGTGTGAGTAATGTCTTACAATCTCATTTCTCGATGAAGGAAAATGTTCAGCCGAAATGAGATGCTCCGTAGTCTTGTACTATGTATTGTTTGTTTGATGCAACCACAGCATATAAAAACACTGATATATTTTTTAAAAATTACGAAACACGAAAGAGCTCCTAGTTGTACAAAAGTGTTTCTTTTAGTTACAATCGACCAAACAAAATGGGAAATAGGTTTAAGTTAGCCGTCCGCTTTTACTTTTTGCAATGGTTTTACTCAGAATCCTTTCATCTACTCTGTTTAATATCTCATTGTTTGACACTCTTTCTGTTAATGGTATTCATAAGGCCTTTCCACAACACCACGTCTTAACTGACGCAACAGCATTTAATCTCCTCCTTAATGTTCCTTATGTGATTATTTCAAGATCTACACTTGCCTCGTAATACAAAAGCCTTATTTTGTCCATGCTACCTAAATAGTAATTTTTGTTACCAATTCTGTAATATTAGTGACAACGGTCACTAGAACTTCCTGACACGTTCTCAACGTTTTTAACAACGTGCCACTTCCCACTTTATAAATGGAATGGCTGCCTCCTTCTGATAGTTCCCTTTCGTTACGGATGTTGGATACTGCTATGACATTACAGAGCAATCTACGTGTTTCTCGAATGTTCCAGAGGAATCCGGCTGTAATGTTGTGTGCGTACGTGATTTCAACATGTTTGCGAGACATTTCTAGACGTCGTTAGCCGCGCGCACAGTGTCAAGGCCGCAATCAATTACGTCCTAGTGTAATTGTAGTCCTCGTTAATGCGTAGTACGGATGTTTCTGGGTTTTCGGAGGGGTATAAATACAAGTTCTCAGCGACGTTCAGTTCAGATTGAGTTGCGATATATTCGACTGCGGTTCGTAGTATTGTGGAAGTGTTATGTTTTTATATTTGTGCAGGACAATTGTAATACAATTTTGTCTTATATTAGTAAACATTATTATTGCGTGTAAACAATTTTTATTTGATTTGTTGGAAGAGACTATCTTGTCGATTACAAACTGTTTAATTGTGATAATTAAAACTGGTGATTAGCGACTTAATTAGTGTCTTGTATTTTTTTTCCACTGTCCCATACGACGTTCAGTAGACCATAGATCGTAGACCATACGATTAGTAGGCTATAACATACACACTATTTTATATTTTGGTACTGCTGCACGGAATAAGTCATTTGTATTCATGCCAAACCAGGTCCTTAAATTTCTCATCCATGATATTCTCGGTCGCCCAACTCCTTTCTTTCTCCTTCCAAGGACTTTTCCCTGTACTATCGACTGCGATAAGTAAAATCTCTGTTCATTTCTCATGAGATGTCCCAGATACTGAAGCTTTCTTATCTTCACTGTGTTAATAACTTCCATTTCTTTCTTCATCTTTCTAAGAACTTCAACATTACTTATATGTGCTGTCCATGAAATGCTCAGTACATTCTACGGTAAAGCCACATTTTAAAAGAGCAATGGGTGTAAATGAAATATAAATATATTCTTGAATTATGTCTTATGTCGCTTCGTCCTCTTCTGACACTGCAGCCTGCAATCTGGTCTTGGATTTTTTATATAGACTTTCCACCTCATTCTATCAGCAGCAAATGACTGCCGTCCTCATAGAGATAAAAACTGTCTCGTATCTGCACCAACAGTGTACTCTCATAATAAATCACGATACCACCCACGAAAATAATTTTTCAGAATTTATGATTTACTCATTCAATTCTTTAATTGTTCTTAAATTTATGACATTTATACCATCATTATCATCGTCATCAAACTAAAGGATTAGGCTCATCCTGAAACTTTTCCGCCACCCACTTTGCTCTCGGCCATCTTACATCTTTCTTCTCCACCGGTCTATATTCCATTGTTAGCACTGGAATCGCCCCACCGACTTCTCAAATGTTAACACCGACATTTAGCATTCCTGGTGGAAGACAACATTATCCACGAGTACCAAGTTAAAGCAAAAAGGAACGGCTTATGTTTGGAATATTGCAGGCGTGAATGAGGATGATTCAGACGGCTGTAATACTGAGAGAAACGGGGAGACGGCCTCAAAGCCATGGAGAAAGAAATCACCCTAGGACAAGGGAAGTCCGAATTACATCCTCCTCCCTCCTGATGGAGGTTGTGCGGATAGGGCCAGTAACCAACGGACGTATTAAAAATATTTTAATTGCAAAATTCAAAAAAGGCCTGAAAAATAGGCACTTATATTAATAATGAAACAATAAACTCAATATATAATTTTAAAAAAATATTTAAAATCAATATTTAATATTTTCTAGAAAATTAAAATACTTAGTAGTGTGATTCTTTAAAAAATACTTCAAGTTAAAAAAAATAAATCATTTTCTTAAATAAACCTCTTTTTTGTCAAAGTCTTTTGCTAGTCTGAGATACCAATTTTATAAAAACACAAATTGATGTAGGTATATTTGTTGAAAATTCAATTGTTCGCAGAATTACAATTGGAAATGCTACGCAAAATCTTACACAGCATATAATTTGATATATTTTTATTTTCTGTAAAAGATTAAACGCCTTTACAAAGATACTGTATTTTGATACACTGAGTGGGCACTGTTTCCGGTAGATAAGAAGCAGCAAGTTCCACAGACATGCCAACGTTGGGTTGTCTTAACAATAATTAAACGCGACGTGTGGCGAGAGCACAATTTTGTATCTTAAGACGGTGTGTTTTTGTTTAACGTTAAGTAAACCCTCCCTGTGTTGGGGTTAATTGATTTACCGCTTAATTCAGTCGCTACTAAGTAAGTTGGCGTAATATCAGCAAACAATGGCGACTACAATACAGTTATTAATAGTGTTTTTAGTTTTCTCTCTTATGAAAGTCTTTTTTAAGCGGGCATTTAAATAGGATGTATTATGACCTATTATACGTAGTGCTTAAGAATATGCAGTCAATGGATTCATGTCTGTATGCAGGATTTTATTTGGAGCGGATTTCGGAAAAGAAAGGAAAAAATATTTCGTCCACCCAGTTCGTAGTAACATTTATATAGGTACGTTGTTTATAAGTGTGTGTGTGTGTGTGTGTGTGTGTGTATGTGTGTGTGTGTGTACACGTATAAGTACCTTAAAAGGTCAATAAAATAATTCAATATTACCGGTTTTAGTTGAGTGTGATATTTTGTGAAGCAGCTTGAATTTAAACTCTCGTCTGCCTATGCTCAAACACTGGGCACAGGTAAGCTTCTTGCCTAATGAAGAAAGTTCCGGAATTTCCGAAACAAGCACGTTTGTTCACATCGTAAAGAACAGAAGAAAACCTACGACGAAGAAGTTAAAGAAGAAAAATGAAAAAGAAGACGAATAAGAAGAAGAAGACGTTTAATGTTGTATACAACATTATTAATTTTGCTGTCGGCAGATGGCTAACAACATAACGTGGCAACAACATAAAAATATCGGTATGGTGATCCATACATGACTTCCATGTTGTAAGATTTATATTTAAAATCATTTTTGAAATGAAATATTTCCATAGAAACTACTTCTTTCTACTTATTGCTTCAGCATTAACCACAGTACTGTGGTCACTAACGTATACCACCTCACGTTTTCGCACTAGATTTTCACTGATGATGGCAGTCGATAGCACTGCCGAAACGTCTGGTTTTGCAGAAAACATTGGTCTACGGCCAAAGAGCCCGGGAAGGAAATTTAACAACAAACTACTTCTTTGTTGCCGATAACGTAGTACACATATAAAAAATTATCCCCTCCCCCTTCAACTATAATTTTCATTTATAGACAATTACCCCCACCCCGTTCAACTATCCTCTTCATTTATAGATATTTCATCTATGTTTCTACGATCGATTTTTATGATCTTCTTATCAGAACACTTAATTTATCAAAATTAAGTGCTTTACTCTTGTTAAAACATAAAACGTTGCTGGTAAACTACCCCTTAACCGATCTTCACCAAAATCAACAGTCCTTGCGTCCTCTGTAATTCAGTGATGTATGCAAAACATTACTTGACTCTGTTTGAATTTGGAGCTGTTATCGTTTGCCAAAAAAAATTCTACACACAGACACATAGACAGACAGACACACACACAGACACTTTTCGGAAAATGACTTTTCTTCATGTTTTGAGGCTAGTACAATCAGAATCAGCCGTTATCTCGAACACGATTTTTTTCGCCGTGACCATACTTTCATTTCCTTACGAAGCATGGAAGTAACACTCTGAAAAAGACAAAAAATTAAAAAATAAATAAAACTTATTGTTACTCGAAAAACGTGGTAACGTTTGAATACACGAAGCAGAAGGTCTCCCTCCTACTCGTGTACCGCACCGTGATTTTATCAATTTCTATAAAACTTTATTGCAGGCACAAGGCAAACGCAACGCAATGTTGTCCCACTTGGCGGGAGTTGTGAAGTAAACGGCATTAACCGTAGGGACGTGACTTCAACGTAGTATAAGAGTGTAAGGAAAAACAAGAACTTACGCCACAGCTTCAGACTGTCAAGAACGAAAAGGATCACCAATGATCAAATAAGAAGATGAACGAAGGTGAGAAAAGATGTGGTCGATTGTATCGCTTACGTGCGTGGTGTATGCACGTTAGAAAAGCTGGAGCTTACAGATGGATAGCAATGTCTACAGTCTTGAGTGTTTTGGCTTGTTAACGCTTTAGGAGTCCTGGAGACATGAAATGGTTAAGGTGATTGAGAGACAGTGAAAATTGAGAAGATTAGATGTTGGTGCTCTTAATGTAAAAAGGTAAGCTGCGATAGATCTAAAGTCACCGTTTATTTCTTTTAATACACAGGTAAGAAATTACATAGAACGTTTCATTACATATGAAGTAAATTAAACGTTTGAGCAAGAATAATGTTACGAAATCACAGAACAATCTACGTGTTTATCGAATGTTCCAGATGAATCCAGAGGAACTGTGGCGTACGTGATTTCAAGATGCGCTCCCGAGACTTTTCTGGAAGCCGCCAGCCGCGCGGACTGTGTCAAAGCCGCAATTAATTACGTCGTAATTTAGAGATGACACGTAGTTTGGAATATTCTGGTCTGTGAGCGTTGTAAAATACAAGGCGTCAGAGGCCTTAGTTTTTCTGTTATTATCGGGCGATATTACTCTGTGCGTTCACGTGGTTATTAGTGAAGTTTTGTGTTTTATAATCGGGCGGTATAATTGTAATACAATTGTGTTTTATATTAGTTGACATTTTATTGCGTGTGAATAATTTTTATTTGATTTGTTGTAAGAGACTGTATTGTTAATTGCGAACTGTTTGACTGTAAAAATTAAAGCTGGTGATTAGTGACTTAATTGGTGTCTTGTATTTTGTTTACCACAGTATCATACGACGACGAAGTAGACCGTCGAAACAATATACATTTTATTATATCTAAAATCATGGAAAACAACCTAATTGAACGAGAAGCCGAGTTTAAAGTTTTAACTTCAAAGTTTTGCATTTGTCTGTCTGTCTATCCGTTTAGTGTAATTTTTAAACACTTGCCTGTCCATTGTTTTGACTTACAGTCTCCTATTATTTTTTAAATTGGTCTTCTGAAAATATCGTGTAGACAAGATTCAGAATTTTGAGATATTTAAAATTGTGAAAAATTGTAAAAGCTCGTTTGGAGTCTTAAATAAAGGTACTTAAACCAACATCTGAATATGGTGTTCACTTTTTAAAAACTCATTTCTGAATATAATATGCATAAGTGAAAACTTAGATAAAATCTCAAAATACTATGTGGAGGTATAAATTAATAGAGAAATACAAGTAACATATGCGAGTAGTATCAAGTTTGGGAAATTTCAAAATTTGAAAACAAAATTTGAAAAATACAGCAGGATGTCAGGTTAAAAGAAACTGTAATATAAATCCCGTATTTTCTTTCTTAAATGTTTATTGTTGATTTGCGCTCTTAAATTGTTATATTACTAGCTAGCGGTTACCCGCGGTTTCTCACGCCAATATTTGACTTTTAATACGTATTTTAATATAATTTTGATTGTCTATGTCTGTATGGCGTTCTGTAAGCTCGTATAACAATTTTGTACTCATCAGGCGGTACTCTCTCCAAAGCTGTTTCTTTTTGACAATTTTACTAAGTTATTATGTTAGTGCAACAGCATTTGGAGATTTAAAACAATATCTTTTCTTGTTTTGGGGATGGCTTTACAGCGTCGATCGGCCTGGACTTGATCGTCTCCCATGAAATATATTTGTGAAAACTTCGGATTTTCATTTTGTACAAGGAGAAAAGACCCGACTTTGTAATATATTTCTCCTTTTACCGGTACTTTAAAAGTTGCAATAAAACCACCATTTCTTCTGTTGCTGCTGTCGTACCGAAAGATGCCATCTGGTGGCATGATTTGTGTCAACGAATATTTTGGAGAAAATGCTTGGATTCTGATGTCGTTCCTGACGTGTACGAACAAAGTGGTTCTGGTGGCTGATTGAGTGGTTATAAAATTACGTTTACATTAGAACAGCACATCCCAGACGATTTATTTTTAAATTTTTTTTCTTGGCAGAATTCGCATATCACATCTATTTTCCCTATTGTAACATTTGGATGTGACGAATAGTCATAATTTGGATCATACTGGAAAACCTCTAAAACATCTGTGTAGGTCAGGGAGCACAGTAGTCACAGCATGATTTTAATATAAAATGTAGCTTTTTAAAAACAAATGTACATTTGTTTATTACATAATAACAATAAGAAGAATCAGATGATATAACAATTTGAATAGTTTTGTTGAATTATTTCTGCTCGCGCGCGCGTGTGTGTTTCTGTACATCATTAAAGAACAGTACATTTAAAATTACTGTAATATATTTCTTTGAAAAGATGATACCAATAATACGCAAAGAAGGAGAATAAAAGAAGACGAAGAAGAAGCTATAAAATTAAATTCCTGCAAAAGTTATCGTTTAATGTGAATATTTGAGGAAAACTTTGTGGGCTAAGTGAAACACAGTTTGATACAATCACAGCCAAAGAGTGACATCTTGCCTAAATTAATTAATGTAAAGTCAATTTTAAGCTCATTCGCAATTCTGGTACTAATTAACGCTTTCTCTTAACGGCAACTTCTAATCAAGGAAATATTGTTTAACATCTTGGTTTATTACTTTACTCATGGCTGAATCAATCACTATTGAAACCCCCGCTGCATTTCCTACTTGTACAATATTTCAAATTGTTTTAATTTACACACCACGTGCTGCAAATGTTGACATTTATGCTAATTCTTCACTTAAAAATCATCATCTTCATCTACAAGGATTAAACCAAGGATGGTTTGTTCCGGTCTCAAACAAGCAAAGATTAGAGCTGGTCACGCCATCGCTTCCTCGGAGGTCCCACACCTCTTCGTCCCCTCGACTTAAAGTTCCATAGTTGTTTGGGAATGCAGCAGTCATCCATTCGGCAAAGATGTTCCCACCAATTCAGCCGATACTGGACAATCCTGCCAGTATACTCATAATATTCAGTTCCTACTATATTACTTAAAAATAATGAAATTTACCCTAAAGTTAACCTCAAATGACTCGACGCAACCTCAAATTTTGGTACGTTGTTGCTCACATCGTGTCCATTGTTAACACTATATAATGGATTTTCTTAACTCTAAAACACCACTTTATGGATGAAACGTTCAATAAAATTATACTTCCGCGTAATAATCTAGCTCTTGCTTAGGAAAAGAAAGGGTTCCCAGCGATCGCCCCTGATGAAGCTTACCTACAAGCTAAAGCCAAGTCGTGTAACGTTAAAAACGGTTATAAAAATATTAGTGTACTGAGGCCAGAAAAAGTGACTTACAAAAAGTAATCCAATGACGACCTTTTGAAGCTGTCTCGAATTCAAGATGTCTTGAATTTAAAAATTAATTTTGTCAGAACCTGGACACAGATATTTGTTGTCATTCCCAGTGAACTGATCTTACTATGTGAAACATTTTATTATTTGAAAAAAAGTAAAATTTATAAAAAATACAATTTTAATTACAGATAATTAACGTATCTGCATCATTAAAATGAGAACGTGACAACAGATAATATTGTTACGATATCACAGAAAAATCTACGTGTTTCTCGAATGATCCATTGGAATCCGGCTGAATGTTGTGGCGTATACGTGATTTCAACATGCGCTTGCAAGACTTTTCTAGACGCTGCCAGCCTCGCTGACTGTGTCTAGGCCGCAATTAATTACGTCGTAGTGTAGAGAATACGCGTAGTTGTGGAATGTTCTGGTCTGTGAGCGGGGTATAAATACTCGGCGTCAGCGTCTAGTCAGTTATAATCGGGCGATATTACTCTGTGCGTTCAAGTGATTATTAGTGCGGTTCGTAATATTGTGGCGAAGTGTTATGGGTTTTTATAATTGCGCGGGAAAATTTTAATACAATTGTATTTTATATTAGTTGACATTTTTTTATTACGATGAACAATTTTTATTTGATTTGTTGCAAGAGACTGTCTTGTTAATTACGAACTGTTTAACTGTGATAATTAAAGCTGGTGGTTAGTGACTTAATTGGTGTCTTGTATTTTGTTTTCCACTGTACCTTACGACGATCAAGTAGACCGTCGTAACAGGCTTTTTTTAACACGTGGCTTGTTGACGTATGTTTTCTTTAACATGATAACGATTTACATAATGAACATAATGGCAATTATTTGGACTACACAATTTTAATCTTGAAAAAGAAATAATTTATTATGTGACGATTGCAATATAACTAAATGGAGTCAAGTATTTGTAATTACAACAAGAAGCTCTGATAAGCAAGTATAAACTATCAAAAATCAATTAATATGTTTTGTCCGTTGTTATTATTATTAAACAATCCAATTGGGAAGGGTGAATAACTATGAAGTTTAATCAGATAAAGCTTTCTCAGATCAAACAATATTCAGTGATCTGACACATGGAAAATAATTTTCAAAAGTAGTGATTAAATGAGATGGTAGTCATTGGAAGAGATATCGTAGGTTTCCATGACGTTCATTTGTCAGATCGCTATATGGATTCGGTTCAAGTTTGAATCTATGTCACCCAGTCTGCCTTTTCTCCGGGGCAAAGCAAACATTTGTCCGATATAAACGTCGATGCCTCGGCCAGCAACAACTCTATATATACACATAAACCCACACAGTAACATTCACCCCCTCGCGTAGCTCATCAATGGCCGCGGTTAAATGTATATTGATTCTCTCTGCTGATAGCCTGATATGGGTATCGGCAATTCTTGATAGGCAATCAAGATGATGAAGTTAGAAGCTATGTAAAACCGTAGAATCGTTAAATAAGCTTATAACTAATCCCTTAGCTGCCTAGTTTCTTCATTATTTTGAACAAAATACATTATTATTGTATATATTTTTAAGATTACTTTTCAATTATGGTAATTTACTAGAGTAATTATTACTTTACGCTTCCTTCCATATACTTCGTTTTCTTTACTTTAAGGATTAGGTTCGCAGCCTGGTCCATGTTCACAGCCACCGTTTCTCCTGTGGAGATTACGGGTAAGTGTAGTTTCCCTATCAGAGGTAACCAGCTTCCACTAGGTAGTCAGGTGATTGTGCTGCCACCATAAGGCTTTCAAACGTGCATGTTTTTCTGTTGGGGTTTTCTTCCTTAGCCTTTCAGTTCACCTACGCTAGAAGGGAATGGTTTTGTAATATTTAATCAAGGTTTTCTTCCTCTAGCCTTTGACAAACCAACGCCGGACTGCTAGGCAGCAGCTTAGAAATTATAATAAAAAAGGAAGACATCCCTCAAGTACTCTAATAACGTCGGGGTCAGAAAAGGGTAAGAGTCAAATGGAGACTAGACAGAAAGGATGGGATCTCACCCAAGACGAGTTGATGCAAAATGAGAATCCAGCTAGCGCACCTCGGGATTCCCAAACCCGTATCCACAAGGTGTGGGCCCCTGATGCGACATTTTTTTTAACAATATAAAAATTTTACTTAACCCAATAAAACACTAGAAATCTGAGTCATTTGTTTTTGTAATTCAGTTCCTTTTAGTCTGCTACCCTGTTAGATTTCCAAAACGTTTTCACAAATTTTGATCTTTCCACGTCTCTAAGATTTAAAACTTTTAAAATTACCCAAACTCAACACTACATTCAGACGTTAGTAAAATTTATCTTTAATTTTATACGTCACATGAATTTTGGCATGTTATCAAATTTTCATCAATTTTTTATGCTCTATCGTCTAAAAATTTTGAAATCTTCAAACAAACATTATATTAAGCCTGTGGTTAAAATCGGCATTAATTTGAAATCCTTAATAGGGTTTCCCAAATTGTTTACAATTTTAAACCCACAACATTTTTCTTCTTTTACTATTTTTGGAGACAAAAATCTCAAAAAACGACAGGGTTTTTGCAAGGCAAAATTATGAACATACATTTCACGTCTTAGAAAAAGGGTTGGTGGGTTCAATAGCCATACACCAAACTAATAAACAGACATAAAAATGCCAAACATTTGAGTTGAAAGTGAGGATTATAATATAACGTTGCTTGTTCAATTAATTTAGTTTTAGCATTTTTCCTTCCATGTTCCATAAGGAAATGCAAATATGGTGATCGTGAAAAAAATTTTGTTCCAAATAAGTGCAGATTCTGATTGCGCTACCCTCAAAACATGAAGAAAAATCGTTTTCCGAAAAGTATCTGTGTGTAGAACTTTTTCTATGGCGAACGATAACTGCCGCAAATTCAAACAGAATACATACAAATTCAAAATTTTTACATATATACCCGAGTTGTAGAGGACTCAAGTCTATTGATTTTGGTAAAAATGTGTTTATGGAAAGGGGTAGTTTACCTGCAACGTTTTACGTTTTAACATGAGTAAAGTACTTAATTTTGATAAATAAAGTATCCTGAAAAGAAGTTCATAATACTCCACTGTGAAAAGGTAGATAAAATATTTATAAATGAAAATGTAGTTAAAGGGGAGGGAGTGATTTGGTGATTTTTTGTATTGATGTTATAAATTTATTCGACCGGAAACTGAAAAACTTTAATAAAGTATAAACAATTGATATCCTTCCATTCTATGTAACCACGGATTAAAAAAATTTTTTCGTTTCCAAAAATTCACAGAAAATAAGACGTTGGGCGTTATTCGGTTTCTTTCGCGTTGTTTAAGTAAAATATAATTTAAACAAATTTTTAAATACCAACATCTAGGTACAATTCATATTTTGATTATCGGTTTTAGCAAAAGCATGCTGATATGTTTGGTTTCGTTCTGAGTGTACATATTAAAAACAATTTTATAATTAATTAATTAGGACATAGAAGTCGTGTATTCTCCACACAGAATTTTTACATTAAATTAGTTCAGTTGGAAACATTTTCCATAAATTATTTAGTTTTGAAGACATTGATACCAACTGTATAATCGCGATTACAGCAGTTGACGTCACTACTTAGCTGTGATGTTCTGAAAATTGTTTTAGTCGGTTATTCCAAGCGTACGTGGCACTTCACATCGCATCCACAGCCTCATCAATCATATAGCGTCGTTTCCCAGTGAGCAGCGTCTCGTTTTCTGTGTTGTATTACATTGTTAATAATGCGATCGTAACACAATCGTCTCAGTCTGTCACCACTTGGGACAGAAGACTTTCCCAGTCCACACAGGGACCAGACCAATTACCATGTGTAAATATACCCAGGTTTTTGTAGGAATTATAGCATGAGATCGCTAGAAATAACGCTTGCCTTTAAAACGGAGATTACAATGTTTCAACATCAAGGCTGTACTGTTGGATTGCTTTTCTAATACAAAACAAGAAGTAGGCTATAATTGTGATAAACGGACACTCTGTTGTGTAATTTCGGGAAGTACTATCACCTTCGCAAAGATTAATTAAGTCATCATCATCATCTATCTGTCCAGGATTAGGCAGGTTGCCTGTTCCGGCTTCACCATCTCCGTCTCGGTCTGCCAACATTTCTTATTCCGGTTGGCTTATAATTCAGGATTTTTCTTGTACAGCTCTAAATATTTCTCATAATTCTTTCTGGAAACATACGCGTAGCATGCTCTTTCCATCTTTTGTTATAGTTTTTCGCTAGTTCCGTTAATGGTTGTACTTTTAATTCCTGTCTTGTAGATTAATTAAGTATGGATCCTAAAATTAAGGACAGAGAAACTACTTGAGGCAACACAAATGAGTTCCCAACGGATGGCAGGGGAGAGACCATGACTTGACTGCATCCCTAATTGTTATATTTAGAATGCAATAGGGATGCAACTTCAAAACAAAATAGCTAAAATTTAGCGGTAATGTATAACAAAATCATGATTACTTATGATCAAGATGATATAGAAAATGAAGAGACGAATTTCACAAAAATGTGTAAAACGATTTGGAGAACGTTGGGAAATAAATGTAGAAAAGAAACCGAAATAAAATGTTATAAAACAATGGCAATACCTACACTACTGTAAGGTTCTGAAACTTGGGTCACAAAGGAAAGAGATGAACAGAAGATACAAACGGCAGAAATGAAATTTCTGAGATCAGTTAAAAGGTGTATTAGACGAGATAATATAAGAGATGAAGAGATAAGAAGTGGATTCAACATATCAATAGAATAGAAGAAAGTAGAATACTGAAGATGGCGAATGGTTACAACCTTAGAAACATAAGAAAAGTTGGTAGACTTAAGAAAATGTGGACTGTGTAATAGGAACAGGCCGCTAAAGCCTGAAACCGTCTAGAAGAAGATGATGATGATGATGTATAGCCAAAACCGATCGTCTTCCGACCGTATGGATATTTCACAAAAAGCGTAGAATACAAATACCAAGAAACAGCTGGAAAGAGGAAACAGAAAACAATGAAATAAGTCATAAGAGAGCTGCTATCGGTATGTATGATAATCATATTCTTGCAAATTGTTAGCGTTTATTTTGTGATTCCACATAAATTGTTTCTTTACTCAACAAAAATCAAAGGGTAGTAAACTCTCGTAAGTATTCTTATCAAAGAAAAAAATTAAAATAAAAATTTCTTTAATAATAAATATACTTTGTTGAAAATAGCGAACGAGTTATACAGTTCAATGATGATCCTAGTTAAACAATAAGAAGATAATAACAGCAGGGATGAGTACGTTGACTATACTCGAAAGTATAGACGGATTAAAAAATGACTATATACTCATTGCTCATTTCATATTGTTACGACGGTCTACTGATCGTCGTATGGTACAGTGAAAAGCAAAATACAAGACACCAATTAAGTCACTAATCACCAGCTTTATCACAATTAAACAATTTGTAATGAACAAGGTAGTCTCTTACAACAAATCAAATAAAAAATTGTTTACACGCATTAAAATGCCAACTAATATAAAACACAATTTTATTACAATTGTCCCGCACGATTATAAAACACATAACATTTCGACACAATAATTACTTTTTTCACTAATAACCACTTTGAACGCACACAGTAATCGCCCGACAATAACTGAACTGAGCGTCTCTGAGTACTTCTATTTATACCCAGCTAAGGTTCCAGATTATTCGCTAATAGGCGTCCACTAGAAAACACTAGAACGTTATTCATAGCGGCCTTGAACACAGTACGCGCGCACCGGTATGGTCTGTTATAGACCCGATAGTTGACACGTAATTTTCTTTCACCGCAAAGTAGCAGTATTATGTACGCGCACACACATTACAGCTGGAATATTCGAGAAACTTGTAGAACGTTCCGTATTACGTAACACTTTTTCCAAATTACGTAACAATATTTTCATGTTGTCGTTTACGTAAACTTATTATAAATGCATTCGTTGTTTTGGACATTACACGCTCATCCAAGTATTTAGCAGCATTTCACTTAATTCAACTACTTCTTAGCTAACTTCTGCATGATTCTACGGTAGTCTAAAATAAAGTATGCAGATGGAAGCTTGTTCAGTCCCATAGATAAATCAACGATCAAAGCGAGTTCTCATTTTTAAATTGATGGTTTGGAATTTGTCTGTCTTTATATCTGTCTGCTAGTTTGGGGTATGTCTTAGTAATCAACACATTAATTCAAAAAACATGGCTTTCCATTCTTTGATCCTATAGAACTCTATTCTTTTTGGATAGATCCCAAGGAAATAGTCACAAGGCAAAAATTTAAGGTAGTCAAAATTGAGAAAAAATTGTGAAAGCCCACGTATAAACAATTTAACAACAATCTGATTGTAAAGTTTATTTTTGAAACTTTTAATGTTTTAGGCGTCAGGACTCAAAAAGTTGGCAAAAATTTCACAAAAAAGCAAAAATTTATTTAGGGTATCAAATTAAACATAATGTTACTAACACCTGAATGCATGTTAAGTTTTAATAATTTCACAATTTTGTGATCCCAGGGCAGAAAATAAAATATCAAAGATAAAAAAATGTAAAACTTAAGCAGCGGGCTAGACTAAAAATAAATGTAATCTAAATCCGAAAGTTTCAAACTCATACAATTTTCTATTACTAAAAATGTAGTACAGTTGGGTTATCGAGATGCTTGTAAATTTTTCCTTATTTGAAAAATTATCTAATATAAAAGTTATGTAGCAATCACAATAGTGAGTGAATTCAGCAACTCAAGGGGCAAACTAGTACGTATACTGACACACAAAAGGTATAAAGTCAGAAAAATTAATTATTTTAGAAATGAACCAAAGCGTGTAAAATTTGTTACCATTACATAATATCCTTAAGAGAATCAACATTAACTTTATAGAAATTATGTAAGGAGGTGATACTCTCTTCATTAAGAAACACAAACGCACATATGTTTCTGTACGGAAGCACAAGCTTGTGTGTGTGTAACACACACACACATTTTACAAAGGAAAGAAGATAATGTATAAACCGATTGAAAGTATCAGAGTGGAAGCTGGGCTTGGTGACCACAAATAAATCATACTGTGGCTGGCAGTTTCCGGATACTGAAGCTGCCAGATCAGTAGATCAATACACGAACACAGACACTGAATGCCATATATTACAGCTGACAGTGATAAGGAAGGATGAAACTACAGACTGAGTTTGTTTGTCTGTAATAAGATAACAACTAGACGCACCAAACGTAAGCCTATTTGTAATACAAAGCAACACCTTTCCCTTTACTTCAGAAACGCCTGTTTCTCATAAATGTTTCTGAAATACAGTAAAGCGTCAATTCTCCCACTGTCTATTATCCGTCAACTGTCCTACTATCTTGGACGTGACCATTACTTATGATCAAGTTAGAGATATAGAAAGTGAAGTGACGAATTTCACAAGAATGTGTGGAACGATTTAGAGAACGTTGGGAAATAAATGTAGAAATGGAAACCAGATAAAATTTTATAAAGCAATGACACTACCTACACTACTGTATAATTCTGAAAATGGGTCGTAAAGAAAAAAATATGAACAGAAGATACAAACAGCAGAAATGAAATTTCTGAGATCAGTTAAACGGTGTAATAGAAGACATCATATAAGAAATAAAGAGATAAAAAGTGGTTCAGATATTTTTGCAGTTAATGAAAGAATTAAATAATACAGAAGAAAATGGATTAAACACATCAATAGAATGGAAGAAAGTTGAATACCGAAGATGGCGAACGATTACAACCCTAGAGGCGGAAAAAAGTTGGTAGACCTAAGAGAACGTAGACTGTGGAATAGGAACAGGCCGCTAAGATGGTGATGTCGTGTATCCTACCCTCAAATGTCCGAACTTCATGATGAAAAAAGTGTCACGAATAATATAAATTCAATTTTTTTTGTAGGTGTGAGGCATAATGAAACTCTTTTCTTCATTAACTTATTTGATTTCATATTAATTTTTGATGTATTCAAAATACTAAAAAAAGAAAAATTATTTTTTTTTTTTTTATACATGTCAAGAGCTAATTGTGAAATGATAGTGAATGATTGTGATTGTGATTGTGATTGTGATTTAGTGTGCGTCATCACTGGATTGGCGCAGTGGCGAGGGAAGTTGATACTTTACTTAAAACAAAACAATGTAGGCTACATCGATCGCCAAGAACAGGTAAAAATAGAAGCGGATGATTATGGAGGATAATATTCGACTGCGAACTAGTGGCTACTGAAACATGTAAATATATAGAATCGACAATAACAGACAAGGCTAATACCAGACAGGATACGAAAGTGAGTCTAGTGCAATGAAGTCCAACTGTACAGAGATTAAATTAAGTGATACGGTACCTGGACATTTCGGAAAGAATGAAACGCTTGATATATAAGAGTACATTAGACACAATAACAGTTTTATAGAATATTGAAACTTTCAACTTGTGAAACTTACTTGTCTTTTCTTCTCGTACGTGTTTCGGCGTGGTGTTCGCCTTCGTCAGCTTTGAGACAGACTCTGACGAAGGCGAACACCACACCGAAACACATACGAGAAGAAAAGACAAGTAAGTTTCACAAGTTGAAAGTTTCAATATTCTATAAAGTTTAGTGCTGTGAAAAAAGATGATGAACAATCAAAACAACTACAATAACAGTGTATGTATTAGAAGCCCGGAGTACACCACAAGAAAGGAGGACAGATTAAAATTAGTTGAAATGAAAAACTGGAGAAGAACTTGTACGGTTGGAAGCTATGAAGTAAAAAGGCGAGCCAGATTAGGCGTAGATATCAAAGAATCCTTTGAAAAAAAAGCGAGTGGAATGTTTTCAATCATAACCACTCCAAGGACTAGGCCTTAGACCTGTTTCGGAATCCATCTTCTCCTCGGCCTACCGACATCTCTCTTCCCAGTAGGGGGTTAACCCAAGGCAGCCACAAGTAGACAGATATCAGTCATGCGATTCGAGTGTTCACAAGAAATCAAAGTTCCTAGTTCTCGATGTTAATGGTTTTACAGCAGACCAGTAACCAGCTTAAGTAAAAATATATGTACTTGCAGAACTCATACGGGTCTTGGAAATCGGATGAGAAATACGGAAAAATAACCTAAGCTAATCAAAACAAATGTTTTCAGTGTCCACCTAAATGGAATATCAGAAACAAAAAAGCCCAAGAAAATATGGTACTGGGCAGCTAACAGAAGAACTGTCATGGAGCAGGGTTATAGAAAATGCTGTGAGAAGCAAATACCAACAAATCACAGATTGTATACGCTTGAATATGTATAATTATGCTCAAAATACATTTATATGAAATTCACGGATAATTCTTAAACGTGACCATAAGAAATACTAAAAACGATCAAAGGAATCGGTAACTGTAAAAAGATACCTACTACCAGTACGGTTATCTGTAATGAACCATCGTTGTAAACTACAAAACTATTCCTAATTTAATGATAGGCTCAAGTCGTTTCATGTTTAACCAATAGTAATCATGTCGTGAATGCTTGCGAATAAGACAGTGTGTGAGGTTTAGTCTCTGATACCTGTATTATTGTTATATAATTGTAATTTTACTAAACAAAATTAATAAGATAATAGGAATTTTCCTAATTCTTTAAATAATTTTAGAATTATCTAATATCTTAATTCTTCCAATAATAAATGTACTCTGTTCAGATAGTGAGCTCTGTTCCTGAGCGTATACTGCAGCTCAAGAAGCATCTAGTAATAAAGTTATGAGTAACGTATTTTCTGGTGTACAATTATGGTATTACACTCTTTAAGCACTACTATCCTTGTATTGAACGTAACAATCTATACGGTATGTAAAGAAAGTAACCAGAACTATATGGCACTTTAAAGCTATCAACATAGATTTGTTGAATAAACGTTGTTGAAGACGTCTATTGCATAGAATAAAGAATGCAAGCTTAAGAGAAGGCGTGAGAATACATTTTTGCGCATAAGAATTGTTGTCATACGCATTTTAAACGTACGCACAAGATATTGCCGCCCCTTCACTAAAGGTCGTTACAAAATATTGTATTGTGGTCCCGACCGTTACAATAAAGCATATTTGTTGTGTCCCTAACAGAGAAGTAATTGTTACCGTGTACAGTTTTATGACGTCGACAACGTCATTAACGCAGTTCAAACAATAAACGAGTCCCATAGAAAACGGTTTGCCCTACTAATGACGATACGTGTGTTGTTCCACGCTTTTGTTGCCCCGTGTCATTAATTAAAACTCTGTCACCGCGCGCGTACGGGCGCGTTCATTCTCCTTCACCAACGTGTTCCGTATTCACCGTCGAGCATTAGGGTCATACCGCTTACGCAGGGACATAGGAAAGGTTTAATGCTTAGAACGCTGTGTTAAAAATTAAAGTTTTGTATTGCCATCATGGTTTTTGCTTGTACCGTCATCTTGAATCTCCCGAAGCGTATAAATAACACATTTCTCTAAAGTTCAAATATACGCAGCTAAATACTGTAAGTATACTTATATAAAATACAAATTCAACTTTCGATAGACTTTAAAGTTGTTAGTTAACAAACCGAACGAATTGCATCGACAATGCAATACAAAAATCTGGGAGAAGGACAATTAAATATTTATAATTGAATTTACATTTATCTTCATAATTATATATTTTTTGTTTATATTTGTATTTATGTATTGGAATTGTTGTAACAGAAATTAAGAATTCCGTGAAAGTTGATGTAATAAATATTGTTACGACTGTCTCACTATGGTACAGTGGAAAAACAAAACACCAATTAAGTCACTAATAACCAGTTTTAATTAATCACAATTGACAGTTTTAAATAAACAAGTTATTCAACGAGATAATACTCGTACAATAACTCATGTCAAATTTGTACACACGTAAAAATAATGTCAAGTAATAGAATCCCACACAATAATCACTTTTCACTAATAACCACTTGAACGCACTGTGTAATCGCACGACGTAAACTGAAACTGACCGTCGCTGGATGCTTATATTTATACCCCGCTAAAATTCCAGAATAATCTGTCACTTCTTCGATGACGTGTTAAACAGGCGCTCTCGAAACCAGTAGAAACAGTGTCACTGTCTGGCCTTGACCACAGTGCCCGACCGGTGCGGTCTGGAATGGCCTCGATTGTTGACGCATGATAAGTGTCACGTAATTGTCTTTCATCACAAAGCAGCAATATGTACGCACAGAAACATTACAACTGAAATCTGCTGGGATAGCCGATAAAAGGGTAAAATAACGTTCTCCAATGTACCAGAACGTTTCGTATTTCGTAACAATATGAAAAACAATGTTACGATAGCAAGATAGCAAGGATATGTGAAAGTCATGGAGACGGAATATTGTCATCGGGTCTGATGCTGTGCAATCCAATGAAAAAAGAAGAATTAAAAGACAGTATGACAACTGGATGGTTTGAGTAAGAGAAACTGTGAGATGACACAGTAATAAATAAACGAATGTGGAAGAATGGAATTAGAAGAGTATTGGAATGTATATCGTAAATATCTGTTGTATTCAGCAAGTGTGACAGTTTACTTGCGTTTTTGTTAAGGAAAGTTGCAATACTGTGTGAATTTCTAAATATAAGGATCAGGGACGGATTATCCATTAGGCTGAATAAGCTGTAGCCTAGGGCGTGGCACTTTGGGGGACACAAAATTTTAGCTAAAAAATAATAACATTTTACAGCTAAAAATTGGTAATAAATTACAAGGATAAAAATTTGAGTTAATTTTGAACACAGGCGCTTGTTTGCGAGAAATTATGGTAAAACTCTTCATAAATAATAGAAATGCTAAATAATAGACAAAAATCTGATCACCTTCTAGAAAATTATGCTGTTGACTTGGATCAGATATTTCCTGATGAGTGTGTGAATTTAGCTCAGTTTTTAAAAGGCTATGGACCTGTCAACCCAGAACAAGAAGGAGAAGAAAAGAAGAAAAAGCGATCTGAAGCAAAACCACGGTTAAATTTTTTGAAAACGCTTAACTTAGAATCAATGTTTCCTAATGTTGAGATAGCTTTGCGCATTTTCCATACTACGCCCGTCACTAAATGCGATGGTGAAAAATCTTTTTCAGCTTTGAAGAGGGTGAAGGATTATTTACGCTCAAATTTTCGCCAGGATAAACTGACCAGTGTAGCCCTCTTGTTGATTGAAAGTAACTTTCTGCAAGGTCTTGATTTCAGAGAGGTGATTAAAATGTTTGATCAATATAAAGCGACAAAACAGAATCTATCTTGAACTTTACATGAGACAACTGATTGTCTTCTTTGTGTAAATGATGTTAAATGTACCCTTAATAAAACTGTTATAATTCTGTAACTACTTAGTTAATTTTTCCCTTATAACAGCCATGCAAACTACAAATGGTTGAAGTGTAACTCTAAAACAATCTCTGAAAAATAGTCTCAGTTTTTAATTCCTTCGACTATTTCCAAAAACAGTATGATATTTGAAATATCCCAAACTAAGAAATATATTGTAGGGTGTTTGAAACTTCATTCAGCCCCTTGGAAATAAACGTAAGTGTACACTATGGAGGTGAGGAGGGGTGCTAAAATATAATTAGCCTAGGGCGCTAAGATACCTAATCCGGCCCTGATAAGAATACCTTTTTTATAAGTTCTGCTATTTTTGTGTATTTACTGACTCTCAATAGAGATTGTTGTGTTCAACTAAAAAATGGTTTTGAACAATTAAAAAATTTGTTTATGTCAACATGTTACTTTGATAGCTACGTTTTAGCCTTTCAGCATCTTGTATTTTTCACTCTGGCACTAAAATGTAATACGTATGACTAAAAAAAGGACTATGCGTAGGCTCATAACTAGTGTTCGCATGTAGGCCTACGTATGTGCGTGGGATGATTGATTCCTTCCTACACCATAAATCACATGAACATCGCTCTTCCACTAACAATGTCTAGGGTATACCAACAATCAATAACCTTTCTGGTCTATCGAGCATTTACATATTTCACTGTCACCTATCATGTTATCGCGAAAAGACACTCTGCACGCTTACTGTAGCTTTATCTTCTTTATGACTGTGAATGTAAAGTCACAAGTTTGAAACAAATTGTATTTACCAGACGGCACGGTTTTCGGTACGACTGTAGTTCTATTCCGAAGTAAAGTAGAGAGAAAATATTATTCTAATTGATAGAGATTTGGTTACATTTGCGCCGTACTACATTTATTAGATAATATAATGCTAGAAAGTATTTAAAACCGTATATTTATTATTTTCAAGATTATAGCGTTGACAGAATTTGTAGCCGTGTGATGGTATGTTCTCTTTTAAGATCTCGGATCAATGCCACGAGCGTAACATTCTTTTTCTTCTCCCATACTCTAACTCATTAATTTCAAATTTCTTGTCAGTCATCATGATCATCATCACCGTCGTCGTCGTCATTATCTTCTTCTTCTTCTTCTTCTTCTTCTTCTTCTTCTTCTTCTTCTTCTTCTTCTTCTTCTTCTTCTTCTTCTTCTTCGTATCCTCTCCTACTTTTTATTATTCCTCTCCTCTCTTCTTTTTGCTTCTTATTCTCCTTTCCCTCCTCTTCCTCCGCCTACTTCTCCTTCTCCTCTCCTTTTGCTCCTTTTTTATTCTTCTTCATCTTCTGCAACTGTTTATCAACGTCATTTCTTCTTCTTCTTCTTCTTCTTCTTCATAGTCTCCAACTTTTCATCAATATTTACTTATTCTTCATTTCCTCTTTTTCTTCTAGTTCCTCTGTCTTTTATTCTTCCTGTTTCCCACGGTCGTTTCATCCATCTATTCTTCGTTTTCTTTTTGTTTGTATTTTTATATTTCTTCTTCTTTCCCTCCTGTATAATTTCCTCCTCCTCCTTCTCCTCCTCCTCCTCCTCTTTCTCTTCCTCCTCCTCCTTCTCTTTCTCCTCCACCTCCCCATTCCGCTGCTCCTCCATTTCAGTCGCCTTCTCTTCTCCTCCTCCCCCTCCACAGGTCTTCTTCTTCTTCTACTTCTCTGGTTAATTTTTTTTCCTTTAAAATTGCAAGTTCTTTCTGTTCACATATTTCCAGCCTGCATAATTAAATTTCATTATACCCTTCTTGATTTTATGGCAGAGAACAAGCATTGTTTATTTTATCTGGAGCTGAGCCTAACTTTATTTTTCATCTTTTCCCTGTCCGCCAATTTACGTTAGCCTTCCCACCAAACGATGATCGTCAAATCTCCTGGCTGTGGCGTTATAATTTGCGACGGGGTTAATTTAGTCGTTATGACAATTTCAACGTTCTGACTTAGAAAAGACTATATCCTTTTGAATTTCAAACTACTTGGTTTCTTCAATAACTCTTATAACTAAACTTGATTCAGTTCAGTTATGTCCAAATAACAAAGGAAAATCACAAAGTATCCTTGAATTTTTAGTGAAGTACTGCCAATTCAAATGTGTCACACTCGTAGAAATATTTAGTGTGCCTTCACCCAATATTCTGTGTGAACCTCCTGACTCTAATTGAGTCAAAGTAGTTTATAATATTAATCAAAATTGAAAAAAAAATGGAGTCAAACCTATTAAATTAATATATTTTATTTTTAAGAAATTATTTAGTGGTTAACCATATTAAACCTTCTTTACGATATTTTGAAATTGTAGCTGAAACGATGTCTTCTTTTTTTTATACATATTTCAAATAACATTTACCTTAAACTGAAACAGACACGCTAAGTAAAAAGTAGAGAAATGAGATTTTGTAAACAATTAGCTTTTTGAAAAATATGCTACGTTGAGATGATAGATAGCAAAATTGTCTACCTAACTCTTTACACTCGGAAATTCAGAAGGTTATTCCAGACTCGCATCCAAGACATCTTGATTATTCTCTCGGCATCGTACAAAGTCGGACGTTGACATATTTCCAAAGAGTTCCAGTGCTTGTGACAAAGCAAAATATTTTTCCACATAGGCTGAAAGGTAAAAGATTACTATTAGAAAAAAACCTTCTTAAAATCATGTACGGATTAAAATTATTAAGATTTGACTTTAACATCCTTCGTTTTGTCCTCCTCTTTTGCGGCTGGTTTTCCTTCCTTTTTACCTTATTTCTTCTCTGCATCCCGATTGCTTAACTTGTTGTTGATGATGTTGTGAAGAGCTATTATTGATCTCATTAATGCAGCCAAGTACACAAGCAGCATTTGGTCATTAGCTTTAATGTACAATAAATCTACAAAATAGCTATGTCTAATATCTGGTAGCAAATTAAATATATCTTGAAGCTGATAAACAGTTTATAAGTTTCAAGATATGTTTAATTTATTACCAGATATTGGTCATTGCAATCAGAACAATAATAGCTCTTTACAACCTTACAACAACAAGTTGAGCAATCGAGATGCAGAGAAGAAATAAGGTAAAAAGGAAGAAAAGCCAGCTGCAAAATAACGGACAACAAAAAGGATGTCAACGTCAAATCTTAATAATTTTAATAATTATAAGAGTTTAAAAGTGGTTTGTCTAATATTAGATTTTAATTTTTCTTAAAGAAAATGAAAGATTACTTTTAAAAATCAACGGAGTTTAAAATATAAGCGCCATCTGCAGACCAATTTCATTTTGTACCAGCGATATTGCAGTGCGGCTCGGAGCGATTGTTATTGTGACTTGGTGTTTAGTGATCACTTGGTGTAAACAATAATAAGGTGACATTTATTGTTGAGTGTTGGACAAATTTTAACTTTACGAGTTGTACAAGAGTGTATCTTATACAAATATTATACATGAAGAAATAAAAGTATTGTAATTGATTATATCTTACTTTAAATAAAGGTGTTTTATTTTAATTAATTAGTGATTTAATCTGGAGTCAATTATTCTGTTTCCATTCTACAGCACGACGTAGCAATGTGTATTGTTTGTATTAATTCAAAGCATAAAGTTTTGTTACATAACACAAACAAACTGCATTATTGGAGGACTTTTAAGCCAATAATAACTAGGCAAAGAGGTTTTTCCCGCACTACACTCATGTTGCAGACAACATAGAGCCCACAGGAAACATTGTGTTCCTATATTCAGTAAGATTTTTGTAACCACTCAACAACATCAGTCATTAATTACAAATCGCGTGACACTAACGAACACGGCGCCCTCTTTTATTCTGTAAAATATTTTTTACATTGTCACCTTGCAAACTTTGTAAATATCTCCTTACACAGGTGGCTGACACTTAATAACTTCCTGCAATACAAACAGTGAATTCTCTACCTGTTATGAACAGAATGTTTAAACGGGTTTAAACACGCGTATATGCAAGCAAGTAACCTTTCCTTTTTTTTTGTTACTGTAAGTGTAACGACAGTCAGATAACTCTGGTATCTGCTGCTTGTAGTTGTCAAGCTTTATTGGTGTCTTAAATAGAATTTTCGTCGCCCCCCCCTACACAACCTATCAACTAACCTGTAAATTAATTTCTTTATTTTTATTGTTTAAATTGTAATAATACTGTCTCATACCTTTATTTCTGCCAATGAGTTTCTGCGGTTACTACAATTAGTTATGTATAACCATATCATAATAGATCCGCCCTGCTTTACTTTGTGAGAATTACGAGAATTTTTAAATTTACTCCAGTAAAGGGTACCAACCTGAAACTGGATAAGTCAAGTGATGGGGCGGCCATCTCTAGGCCACTTCACCTGCCTGATTTTTTTATCAGGGTTTACTCCCTTAGCTGGTATGTTCCAGTTTTACGGCGCCGGAAACCAGCCATTTGCCCTCTCCTGTTAGCTATTTAACGTAAACCGATTGCACGCCAACCGTTGCCCGGAAGCCACGCGATATAAATTAGTTATGTCTCGAGGACGTAGGTGTAGGACTTGTTGGCAGAGCTGATCCGATATCTCGGACACTGTCTTGTTTGTCAGAAATCAGTGGGCATTTCTCAGAGTTTTCATACTGAGAGAGCAACGCCCTCAGCCCCTGAGACCCTTTACCAACCTTTGACTTCCAACAAGTCAAGTTTACAATACGTAAATAGAATGGGAAATGGGAGAATACCCAAAAAAAATACTTAACTACAACCCAAGAGGGAAAAGAGATATAGGAAGACCACGAAAATGGTGGTCGTAAGTGTGTGAGTACGGAACAGGCAAATGCCTAATCCTTATTAGAAGAAGAAGAAGAAGAAGAAGAAAAAGAAAAAGAAAAAGAAAAAGAAGAAGAAGAAGAAGAAGAAGAAGAAGAAGAAGAAGAAGAAGAAGAAGAAGAAGAAGAAGAAGAAGATCATAATAGAACAAATATAAGTACAAAATCAGGAAAATTCGCAATGTAAGGTCCACGGAAACCATAGAGCATGTCATTGTTCAAGGTACGACATTGTTTCAGTGTGTCGTAAAACACGTTTAAAGTAAGATCGACAGTAACATTTAAAGAAACAAAACAGGTAAAGTTTGCCCACTACAAAATACGAACTTCGGAATCTGAAATCGTTATTTCAAAATTATTGCATTTTTTAAAGCAAATTCAGATATAAAATTGATTTGTTGAAACTAAGAAGATTATTTCTGTTATTCTTCTGCACTACCAAGGTTAAGCAATTCAGCCGGTGTCGGTTGTAACATCTGATCTTAGGCTTCAACCTTCCGGGTTAAAAATTCAAGGTCTCCTTTAGAATCCGTTCTTTTTGAATTTTTGTTACATTTTATGCACATCTTTTTTTATATATTACTGCCTGCGGGGCAGCCTACTAAATGTTTAATTCTTCTCAAACGGTTAGATTTCGTAACCGTTTTGGGAATGGTTCGTATCCAGTAACACAGACTCTCACTTACCTACAAAACCTCATTTCTGATGACTCCATTTGTCTAAGATCCCTTTTCCTTGCTGCCCAACATATTGTAACAAGAAGCCTGTCGAACAGCCCAGAACATTCTCTACCCCATTCCCCCCCCCGTCTTGTGTGCCAGGTGTTGGCTCAGTCAAGACCACCCAGAAGTAGGTTCTAGTGTGTTCAACACTTTGAGATACTCATTAAGCCGGCGTGCAGTAAGGAAGAAAAAATATTCTAGACTTCTGCGGAACCTATAAAAGCAGAGCTTCTGGTTCTGGCGGTGTAAAGTCAGTTACGTGAGCGATTTTCCTTAGCGCGGATCGAGTGTTTGTCGCAATGTTATTGTGTTATAAATTGTGTGGAACTATATTATTTGTGTGGACAAATATAACTGGAATTAGTGTACGATTACGAACCATCAATTGTGTTAATTAAAGCTGGTTTTTAGTGACTTCATTCGTGTCTTGCATTTTGTTTTCCACCGTACCATGCGAATAGTTAGACCGTCGTGACAATATACAATTGAGCGGAAACTGTCATCACCTTAACAAATTTTTACCTGCGTGTGTTTTAGTGCCTTATTTTTAATATTTCTCATAACTTTATTAAATATCCTTTTGGAAGTGACTTTAATCGCTTGAATAACACGTTTAAGCCTGTTGTACGGTAGATCTGTCAGCCAAATTCAGTGGTGCTTATATTTGAGGTAATAATAATAAAATATTGGTAATCAACAATTTTACTCAAAATTATAAACGTCATTACGGCTAGGTGCCTTTTGTTATGCCTAATAATTTACTAATCGGAAGTTGTACAAAATTTTGAAGTATTTAGTTTTCCATTAATTTTTTTTTTTTTTTTACAAAAACGCTTTCTGCAGAATATGTACTAAAATTAAAAGGCAAGTTATCGGTTTGAAATTGAGTGTCTTAATATTGAGATTATCCTTAAATTTTTAGTGACCGTCAATCAATGAATGTTTTAGTGGATGGTTAGTGAGGATCGGTCAATAATACAAATCGTAGCTATTTTGCGTCGACGTTTCGACAATATTTATTGTCATCTTCAGGACCTGTGTATGAAATACAATAGAAATATCAAACATAACGAACCAATTATATATTTGGGTGAACGTGTAGGTGTATGTGAGTGTGCGTGCGTATGTATGTATCATTTTATATGTGAAGACTTATGATAGTTTGTTTATAACTTCAATTATCTTTAAGAAAATGAAAAATTATAGTATGAGAGAACTTAATTTATACAGTATTACAATTTAAATTACTAAATGTAATGATATTTTAATTAATTATCCAATATAAAAAATTAATATATCCAATTGTTGGTTACTGTTTGTTTAATTAATTAAAATATCATTACATTTAGTAATTTAAATTGTAATACTGTATAAATTAAGTTCTCTCATACTATAATTTGCTCATTTTCTTAAAGATAATTGAAGATGCAAACAAACTATTGATTTGTACAAAAGTGCTTTAGTGTTCACAAAAAGACATGCTTGATATCCTTTACTTTGATATAGTCATCATCACCAACCTGTTAGTTCTGACAAAGTAAGGACTATCTCCTCTTGAATTCCAAACTACCTAGTTTCTTTAATAGTTAAAGCTGCTTCAGTTCAGTAACATTCAAATAACAAAAGTACAGTTCCTTAAATTTTCAGTGAAGTACAACACACTTATAGAAATAGTTGTGTGTGTTTCATCCAATATTCTGTATGACCTTCTGATTCTGATTAAGTCAAAGTAGTTTATATTATTAGTTTGTAGGTTATTGCTGTCTTTTTTAAGAATATTTAGATATTACATTGCATCACTTCAAAATTATGCACCCATCTGATTTCCGGGGACGTTTGAGAAATGATTCAGGAACAGATTTGTGTATCTTATAGCTTCATATGATCGATTTAAATTTGTAAAGAAATTTAAATTAGAGATCAACGAAGTGACCCATGCAGGACATGGTTGCCAACTCGTTACCGGATTGAGGCTGCATAATAAACTGTTGTTATTTTAACCGAAATTACAGAATTGGTCATAAATATAAATATTCAAATCAAACGAGCGGTTTAACTTATAAACCGTATAGCATAGTATCCTATGAGGCATATAAAAATGCACAGAAGTAAATATTATTCAAAACCTTCAAATGTTTAATAAATATCAAACGCAGTAGGTAGATGATAATGAAAAACAAATGTTTCTAATTAAAATACTAAACGGAAGCGAGATGTAATAATTTCCTTTCTGAGGAAAGAAGAAGAGAGTGTTTGAAAAGAGAAAGTTAATTAAAGGTGAGAAAATCTGGAGATACGCAGAGTTTGCAGCCTTTGACTTTTGTGTTCATTAGTGTTGGTGAACGTTCCCCTTAACTGGGTCACAACATGGGCTTTAGGTATGATAAATGTATGTTATACTTAGGGCACTTATTATTACTTATATTCTTTTGCCAATTCTTTTTTGCTTTCTCAATTTACTGCATCTGTTATTTAATTGAGAAAATAAATACATACATTTATTTGCTGTTACTTAATTGCATTCAGTTATATAATTATATGTATAAATAATTTAATATCTTCAAATAAATACACTGCAAATAGGTTTATTTACACATGACGCACGTTTCACAGAAACTACTCTGTATCTTCAGAGGCTTGTATGAATCGTAATTAAATGCTTTACCCACAACATAGATAACGGATAATCGATTAAGATGTTAATAACATTAAGATAATTATTTTAGTTAATAAGATAACATTTCATAAGATGTTAAGTAAGTTTCTTTTAACATTGTAATTATTTTTTGCTACATACTGACTGTCTGTATTCAATTTTGTGTTTTCAGAACTGTCACCTTAATCTGGACTACCATAACATTTAGCATTTGGTAGTCCTTTAGAGAACTAGGAACGAGTGGCTACTGATGTGCACAGTTTGAAAGACTGTCCGTTAACTAAGTTATGTGCGAAGCACTCAGTTCTAATTCGTACAAAAATATAAAGACAGAGAGTAGTCTCTGTAAAACGTGAGTCAGGTGAAAATAAACCTATTTGCAGCGTATTTATTTTAAGATGTTACATGGGAAACCTGCAGGGAACTCAACGAGTTACTTACAAATGAATTATACAATTGCATATATAAATAATTCTATGACAACTAAGTATGTTTATTTAATAGTCATACAATAAGCGCTAAAAATTTAAACAATCGGCTTTGTGTTAAAACTTCCTTCCCGAATTTATTTTTACAATTTAAAAAAAAATTTGTGATCACATTATTGAGTTCTGGGCTCAGAAAAATATGCAAATTTCAAAAGTAATTACTAAATTCATATTTTAGTTAAACAGTTTCTTTATTTTAATACCTTACATGAACATCTGTTAATTTTTCCAAGATTTGTTTCTCTCATTTTTCCCTTTTTGGATTTTTTGGGGGACCGATCTCATTCTGTGGATAAAAGTGTGGACGCGCAAGCCACGTTTTACGTAAATCGGTTGATGTGTTCAAAAGTTATATCGAGACATTCCCCAAACAGATAGTCTGACAGACAAATGTCAAACGGTCGAGTTAACACTGTTCCACTCCACTCCGCACGGTCAAGTCTCAACCTCCGCAGTGAGCAGCACCCTGTGACTGTCTCAACAACACATGGCCAGCATGCCAGCAATCTAAGAGACAACAAGCACACATTCGCCCCCTTCCACCGGTAAAATTCAACAATTATTTTCTATAGTCAATTGTGCATATAATCCTGTAAGTCCATGAAACCTATCTCCGTCGGGTTAAAATTTTACGATCTAGTGCGTAATTAATTTACTACATTTGCGTTAAGAAATAACAGTTTTGCAACACACACACAAACACACACATAATTTTCATTATGTTCCCTTTGTGTGGTATGAACATTTGGGAAAATTTACAAATACACAAACATAAAAAACAAAACAAACTAATACCTGAACAAATACAAATCAGTAGAAAACATGACACAATTTTCAAAGCACTCAACATAGAAAATACACATAATACTAATATATACACCACAATCACACACAATAATACCAATTTAAAGCACCAGAGACCAACAGGAAACCACAGCAACAACCAGCCAACACACAAATACCTCACAAGGCTCAAAATCAGGAAGGATGAAGATGGGAACACAAGGCTTCCTGAAACATGTTCTAAATAAGGAGAAAACATCTTGAGGTAAAGTCATTATAAAATATATAATAAATATATATAACTTATATATATATAAAATATATTTTAATAGTTACAATGTATTCGGTGTTGTAAAATGTTGAAAAGTATGTATTTGTATAATCGTTAACAGTTTGCATTAACAGAAGCAAAATTATTAGTATTCAATTATTTACAGTAACAATGACAACAAACGAAATATCTCAAGTGAGGAAAATGTTTTCGTCAGTAAACGTGAGATTAAAGTTAACTGATTTTATCAACGATTTTAGTTAAGTGTAGTTATATTACTGTAACTGAAACTTTGACTAACGATATGTCAATTTACTGCAAATGTCTACCATCAAACAGCAGTCTGAGAAATTATAATTGCTAAATTTATTGCCCGTCAGAGTGTGCGACGTGCAGTTAATGTCACTTTAACGAGTGTTTGAATTGCCGAGAGTAAATCAGTCTGCTTAACATTGTCTGTGTTCTGTGCAAATTGCTGAATGATCAACTACGACAATGCTGGTGACTTAAATTGTTTTTAGCGTATTAGACGTGATTTACCACTATTAAATATGAATGTTCCACTTTTCCCGTATATGATGCTACCCTTATATACTGGCTGTCAGATTCGTACCATGTGGCCGGTCGTAATTTTATAAAATCTTCTGTCTCTCTCCTTTTCCTTTTCTGAGTATTATGTTCTTTACCCGTAACACCAGTCTCGCCTCATTAACGCATATTGCTCTAATGCTCACTGATGAAGCCCTGAGGCTAGGACCATCTACGGTGGCTCAGTTCGGAGCTCATGCATTTCCGTACGCACCGGCTCATCGTGGTACGCGTGATGCACAGCCCTTTTACTTGACATAACCCAACAATAGAAAGGTTTGTAACTTGGTTAAACTCATTATGATTTTATTGTTTTAAATTATTTTGCTCTTCATCATATTATTATATTTTTGTTGAAAGTGATGACGTTCTACTATCACCATTATCAACTTCACAACAAGGCATAACAAGATGCTGCCTGCTCCGCCTTCAGAGATCCTCCGGCCATCTCTTACTGGGTCTACATGTGTCCTCATCTCACCTATGTCCTGGTTTGTATTTCCAAACTTGTTTGGCCGGTTTTGAATCTGAAATTCTTTCTATGTGTTCTTTCCACGGTTGTAATCTTTTAATTTTTCATTCAAGTTAAAAACTTGTAAATCTTCTCTTATGACCTCATTCTTTACACGGTCAAGTTTATAACACCTTTTGAATCCTCTCAAGAACACCATTTTTAAGGCCTGCATTTTACTGTTTTGTCTCCTATTTGTTGTCCATAATTCACTCTCATAGAATAGTACACGGACTGCCATAACCTTTTTTTAGACCTTTAATTTTTTTATTCCGACGTACCTTGTTTCTAAAAATACGGTTCATTGTTCTGCAGAGCGTTTGGAACTTGCTTAACTGAATCTTCTTTCACGTTATTTTTAATACCTTACCGATAATCTACTCCCATTATCCTGTTTGTTAGGTTGACTAGAAATTAATTCGTTTGCTTTGAATTTGTAAATAGCACCGAAAATGTATACTACTTTTTGTGGGTAAGAAAATACTATCAATATTTTAGCTTTCATGGTCGCAATCACTTGTTTTTAACTAATTAGTGGTCTTCTAATTGAAATAAATTTTAACCATAGACCTCGGGTCAGTAGGCAGGATATTTTATCAACCAAAGGCAAAGAGCTTTAAAAGTAACCAACGCATCGATTTTTGTGTCCAGTCTACGCATCTATCTTGCCGTGCTGAGAAGGGTTGATGGGGAATATTCCCCAACGTTTAGTTAAGTCGCTGCTCTGTTTGGTGACACCCGCCTGGACGGCCCGGTGCTACGGATCGTGGAGGTTGGAATGAGGGCATGTCGCAGAAGCCAGTGGCAGTTTCCAGTCTCCGAATCACCCACCCACACTGCCGTATCAATGTTTTAGCACTCAGGGTCGTAGTCACTTGTTTTTAATTCCTGAGAGGTCTCTTGGTTAAAAAAAAAAAAACTTTAGACCTGAGGTCAATAGCCACGATGTTTTATCAGCAAAAGTTAAAGCGCTTAAAAAGTAACCAACCGAGTCTTGTGTACCGAGTCTATGCACCTCTTACCTTACTGAGACGGGCTGGTGAGAAATATTCCTAGCGTTTTGGTGGTTGGCTGACACCTGCCTGGTATGTCCGGAGCTACGGATAGTGGAGGTGGGAATGAGGGTACGTTGCTGAAGCCGGTGGCATCAAATCACCCACCCGCACTACCACAGGTGTGCGGGCGTAACCTGACTTTCCAAGGGATTAGGCCTTTGGTACGAGCGGTACCAAAGGTGAATCCAGTGTTCGGTGATACGAATCTGAATGCCGTCTGTGTAGCCGTAGCTGTTGGTGTCTTATGCGGTTTGTGCTCCCGAAGGTTGGTCTCCGCCGTTCAGCTGATTGGTTAACAAACATTACCCCCATCACGTCTACGCTGGTCGACCTTAAGCTTTGTATCACCAGGTTATGTTGGTTTATTCCGCACGGGAAATTTTTTATCCTCTTTTTAGTAGGAGAGAGTGTGACCCAGCTCTTTGAGGGCGCACCCTCACTAGGTCTTTCGGAGCTGGTATGGGGATTTGAGGGCGCACCTTCGAGATACAGCTGTGGTGATATTCCCTTCCCATACAACCGATACTGTGATACACCGTCTTCACCGTTCCACTTCAGCAATGCAACTTATCGTTAATTCAGTTCGTTCCTAGATGCGTTTGTTGTTCTAGCAAGTCACTAGTGTGTTCTGTGGAAGATGCACGTTTTTCCATTGTACGTCTGATCACTGTATATTTTTTCTGCATACTAAAGGAATGGTGGTGATACAAAACGGGAAAAATTATCTGAATTTAGAGTGTACAAAAACCTTCCAACCCACATTCAAAGTAATCTTGTGAATATTGTATGATATATTAAGCAATACCCTGTTTTCCATTTTTTAAACTATTTATCAGTTTATTAAAACTATTATACAGACCTAATATATTGGTTAAGTACGTAGCTTACGAAGGTACGAATGTTCTGTACCAATGTACTACACATTGATGGTTAAACATAGTTTGTTCTAAAGGTTTCTTTAATATACACCTGCAATGATCTCGACTCTAATAATAAGTAACGCATGTTTGTGAATGACAGCTTTAACAACTATTATAATATAAACATTAGTAGACGAAGGAAAGATTAGTCTTCATTGAGAGTTCGGCTAGTGATTAATAGAGTTTGTGTTTGTTTGATACCACATTTTTAAAACAATATTAGATTTGTGTGTTATTGTTTTGTTTATATAAATTCCGGTTGTGTCAATAACCAATATCACAGTTGTAGATCGAAAGTGAATTTTTTGTTTTATATTTTTATTTGTAAAAGAATTAATTTTGATATCGGTAAATTATAAAGTGTCGACAGTGAGTATTTCTTTAATTACTGATCTAGAAGACGACAAACTGTCCTGTGTGTGGGAGGGGGATTAACAGGCGTAATGTAAGCGGAAGAGTAAAGTTTACAAATTTTTCTCTGTAGAGAGCTAACATAGATCGTGCTGAATAAAGAGTCTTAGTCAATGGAAAGTACTGATATTTTGTTGTTGTTATTAATGTAAAAAAATACAGCAAATCGTCAAGGAGCAGGCGGAGAAACAGTGCTGTGTGTTTCCACCGAACTACTAGAGTGGAATGTCTAATAACAGCTGAGGGAGGGAAACATTCCACAGCATGGTCATAACAGACTCAACAGTGGAAGAATGTGCACTAAGAGAACGCAATTCGTCAGAATGTTCAAGTCTACTGAGATGTTTGTCTACTGTAAACGGTCGCACCTTACAGTTTGCCCCGCGTTGTAAGCAATTTGTCACGCTAAGGTAGAAAAGTCAAGGTAGGACACTTGTCTGGTGAAGGGGAACCAGAGTGTTGATTGCGTAATGGAACATCACCGTCACCATCTTGTTATTGTTTTCATTCTTCTTCTTCTTCTTCTTCTTCTTCTTCTTCTTCTTCTTCTTCTTCTTCTTCTTCTTCTTCTTCTTCTTCTTTGTTTTCTTCGTCGTCTTCTTCTTCTCCTTCTTCTTTTCATTCTTCTTCTTCTTCTTCTTATTCTTATTCTTCTTCGCCTTGGTTTATGAAACTCTCTTGTTTGTAAGACATATTACTACTTGATAAATCTCACAATATCATTCTCAATTGTCCATTTTTTATTTTACTCTGCATACGATTGAGGAAAATGTGAAGACATAATTGAAGTACGAGTCGTCAATGCCTGAGTAGGCGTGATATTAAAAGATTAAGAAGAAGAAATTTTTCCTAGAGGATCTTAACTTATCTCATTCCGTATGACTGCTTTCCTTCCTTATTTTCTTTTTCCTCTATTTGTATCAGCCGTCTGAGGACCACTTGACAATTTCAATACTTTATTCCTTGTTCATTTTTTTTCCTGCAATATTATTTCATTTTTAATTATGTCTCGTTTCTCTGTCTTCAGTCCACTTTGAACCAGCGTAGTTTTCTCTTCAACCATGGACTCCTTCCATTTTTAACACTTTTGCCCAAAAAACGTTTCTTTCAATTGCTTCTTCTTCTCCGTTTATATTATTTTCTCTAAATCCTTTTTGGCTCCTTTAATCCAACTTGATGTTGACTTAGACCCCATAGATCCTTATTTTCTTTAATATAAAGAAATTTCATTGCCTTCTGAGGCAATTGCTTTGCCAGTGTTTAGGGTACTTGTCTCTGGTCTCCGTTCGTGTCTGTTTTACTCGTATACAACATAACAGGGAGATCCAAGATGTTGCTACGAAGACTTGCCTTTGCAACCGTCTTGTTTATTTGTAAATGTCTTTGCAAGCGGTTGCTACTTTTTAGTTTCGCTTTTTAGTAATTGTATAAAAGAGACTGGACAGAATGAGAAACTGAATGAATTCCTTAAGGAACGTATCACTACAGAGAGTGAAGAGACTCGTATAAAAAAGGAGCGTATAATACGTAAATCGAGCTGTCTTTTATCGATCTTGTAAAAACCAATTGAATACAATGTAATAGCAAAAACTGTGACCAGGATTGAAAAGCGCGCTTTTTCCAGCACATAATAAGAGGAAATACAAACATACTGTTAAAATTTCAGCTTGCCGGGCTGTAAGTGAGGCCGTGGTCCAATGTTGTTCAATGCACACAACGTTTTGGCCGTTCCTTCGTCGGCCATCTTTTCAGTGCTGAAGGCTGTGAAAACACTGACAAAGGTTTCGTAGTCAGTGACCATTGTGCTCGTATTTGTCAGTGTTTTCACAGCCTTCTGCACTGAAGATGTCGTCAAAGGAACGGTCGAAACGATTTCATTGAACAATATTAGACCACTGCTTTACAGCGCAGCCAGCTAAAATTATAACAAGTTTGACGTGAAAGTTGTACACCAAACATACTACTATGCTGCAAGCTTTAATAGGGCTCGACGAAGTAAGTTTGAACTAATACAAAAGCAGTTGGGATATATGTTTTTCTTCTATGATCCACACTTTCCTATATGTATTATTTGCGGATAAACTGTTAATAATTCTACCAAATGGAAACAACCTCCTGACACAGTCATACTAGTTAGACACAGTAGTAACAGGGTCCAATACTTGGCAATTAGAGATGAAGAAACAACAGATTTAGAAGTAGACGAAAATGTTAAAATTAGAGGAACAGACAAATTCAAGTACCTAGGATTCTCACTGAGGAAACAAGGCACAACGGAAGAGGAAACAAAAAGTAGATTAGGGCAGACTAGAACAGGGATTAGAAAATACACAGTGTTATATGGGACAAAAGGATTAGAAAAAGCACAAAAAAAATGATATATCAGACCATAGTCCAAAGCATTATGATGTATGCAGCGGAAGTATGGGTTATTAACAAAAAGAATGAAAGAAAGATTCTTGCCACGGAGATGAAATATTGGAGAAGGTGCTGTGGAATAACGAGAGCAGACCGAATAACAAACGAGGAGATCAGAAGAAGAATGGAAACGGAAAGAAGTGTAATTGACTACATCGAAGAAAAAATATTGGTGTGGTACGGTCATGTCCGGAGAGCCCAAAATAGGTGGACCAACAAAGTGACGGAATGGAGTCCATTAGGCAGGAGAAGAAGGGGAAATCGAGAAGATCTTGGAGGGACGAAGTGGATGAATGTATGCAACGTATAGGACTTGAGGAAGGACAATGGGAACATCGGTAGAATTGGAAAGCCAGGTTGAAAGAAGGGAGACGGCACTAGCTGTAGCAACCCTATTATATATACAGGATGTCCCGGGAGGAGAGGGAAATAATTTGAGAAATGGTTCTATAGTGTAAAAGAAGAAAAAAAGTTCATATAAACATATGTCCGCAAACGCTTTGTAAGCGAGTTACGGCTAGCGAAAGATTTCGCCCGGGTTCCGGTTCCCCCGGGTAAATGAAGACTTTCTGAAATTCTGGGAAGGTAAATTAAGGGGCGAATTCTGTTGTTTCTTATGGTTTTTGACCTGAAAAATCGAATAAAACAGGTAGCAGAACTGTATCTCCCATAACTTTCATGATATCCGACGTGTTTTTAGGTTAGAAGTACAATAACTTTGTTAAATGATTAATAAATGCATAAAAGTTAAAAACAAAACTTGTAAAGAATTTAATTCTGAGAAAAATGGTGTAAATAAAGTCAATAAAAATCAACAAAAAAATTTAATTTTGGTTAAAAACAATACAATACGTTTGTAAGCAAAGTTTTTTCTGTTTTACGTCGGATATAATAAAAGTTATGGGAGATACAGTTCTGCGACCTGTTTTGTTCGATTTTTCAGGTCAAAAACCGTAAGAAACAACAGAATTCGTTCCTTAATTTACCTTCTCAGAATTTCAGAAAGTCTTCATTTACCCGGGGGAACCGAAACCCGGGCGAAATCTTTCGCTAGCCGTAACTCGCTTACAAAGCGTTTCCGGACATATGTTTATATGAACTTTTCTTCTTCTTTTACACTATAGAACCATTTCTCAAATTATTTCCTCTCCTCCCGGGACACCCTGTATATACGTAGTAACATGGTTTTTCGAAACGATATCAGCTGAGAAACAAAGGCAATTGCATACTAAGGCTATAAGACGATTTCCTAAACGTAACATTGAAATTTGTTTGTGTTGATATCTTTGAAGTAAATATTCTTACGACGGTCTCACTGATCGTCGTATGGTAAAATGGAAAACACAATTACCATACACAAATCAAGTTACTAATCACAATCTTTGATTAATGACAAATACTGTATATAATCGTCTTGTACAATTATCCGGGCAAAATTTGTCCGCATATAATAATAATTTCAACTAATAGATCCCCGCACAATAATTACACCACAATAACACTCCGCCACAATACGTCGAAACTCAGGTGAATACATTGCCTCTTAAACTGACTGCTAAGCGGGAGCTGTCTTTGTTTAAATAGATTGCACAAGTGTTCCAGAATAATACATAATACTCGTCAACACCACTCGAAAACACTAGAGCGTAATTTGATTGCGGCCTTGAACACAATGCGTGACCGGTGAAGTCTGGAACAGCCTCGATTGTTGACGCATTTTAAGTGTCTTTCTTCTCAAAGTAGCAATACGTACGCACACAAACATTACAGCTGGTCTCTGCTTGGATAGCAGATAAACATGTCGGACTTTCCCTAATGGCGTAACAATACTACCATAATTGTAAAATATTGATCTTTGTAACGTTGTTAATATAAAACTAACAGAAGTTCATTAACGTTTTAAATACATCACCGTAAGGGCATTATAGCTCGATTACCTTCGTATTCTAAACGATATTCAAAGTCGTTGCCTATTGTTTTATCAGAATCACTTAACAGAAACAATGCACCAAGTTCAGCTGAAAGGAATACTGCTGACGTAGGTACGAGCTGCATTAATATTCTCCCGTACATTGATTGAGTTCTTCATCTCCAAAACCCATCCCAGAGCCTCACTGGTGAATCAATTAACTTTAAAACATTGGCTGCACAGGATTTGCCTGAAGCGTGCGACTATTAAAAAGTAACCGACAACAACCAAGCTTTACGACGCGCGTCTCTCATGTTTAATTAACTTGCATCTGGTATCTACTCTGCGATTCGCTAAGCCCAGATTTAGAGAGGCTGCACTAACGACGCGGCCCCGATACCTGTTCTACGTTAGATTTAATTAATTATACGTGCCAGACTAAAACATTATTATGATTATCACTTGTGTATTTGTATGTGTGTGCGCTCGCGCGAACAAAATCAATATGCGAATTATATTAAATGTCATTCTTTTATTCACGCACGTTAAATAACAATTCCAAAGCCGCTTGTTAACAATCAATTCCTTTTATAATTTCCCGTATTGAGAGTTTTTGTGAGATACGAGTCGGTGATAGCACACAACTTCGAAAATTCATGTTGATGTTTTTAACAAAATTTATTTGTATCAAACTTGTATACTTGCAGTAAAGAAATAGTTAATACAGACATAATAATTATTAGTCTTTAACGCATTTTAAATTTTATAATTATTTTTAATTTAAAAATATTATTGTATGGGCTATTGTCTGTAGATAGTCTCGTACTTAACTTTACTTTCCAGTAAAACTATAAATCAATTTTCAATAAAATATTCTAATCATTAGATTATATATTTCTTCTCCAGTTTCAGTAACGGAGCCATTATACGAAATACACAAATCCAGAAATATATTACTACGACGGTCTCATTGTTCGTCGTATGGTACAGTGGAAAATAAAATACAAGACACCAATGAAATTACTAATCAGCAGCTTTATTTATCACAATTAATAATTTGTAATCAACAAGATAGTTTTTTACAACAATTTGTCCACACGCAATAATAATGTCAGCTATAAATAAATTCGCACTAATTATAACATAACAACACTTCGCTATAATACTTCTACAAACACTCGATCTGCGTTTAGGAAATCGCTCACTGTCAACTAACTGACAAGCCGGCTGCTATGACTTTTTATAGGCAGCGCACGTCTTCTAGAAATTTTCCATCCTTAATTTGGTGTGTCAGCTAATGCGTATTTCAAGTGTTCTCCAGAGGATTCCGGAACGTACTTTATCGCGGAATTGACTGAGGCATAGACACGCCTCCAGAAGAAAAAACTGGCATATATAAGTTAACATGTAATGATTGCGAGTGTTTCTACATTGGACAGACTGGGAGAGGTTTCCTTAAACGATTTCGAGAACATTTACCCAAGAAAATAAGAAATATTGACAACATCAAATCAAATTACGCCCGACACCTGACATCACACAATCATAATTACACAGATTTTAATTCCAATTTAATACCGTTACATGTGTGTAATAAGGGCCGTTTCATGAATGCCTTGGAGGAATTTGAAATTTACAGTGCATATGCAAACCCAATGAGTCGCGATATCGTGCTAAATGACCACCTGAACTTTGTATCCAACCGATTGTACGATACTGCCTTGAGTCTGCTCGCTAGAGCTACGATAAGGTAGCAACCGCTCAGTGGTAGAATGGCCTTGAACGGGTGCGCACCCAAATCCGCCTACGGTTCATATGCATATCTTGACATTTTAAATTTTTTAACGATCTCGTATGAGTGACTGTTTTAACTTTTAATATCTGATGATGGAGTATATGCTCCGAAACGCGTCATAGACGAAGCATAGGAAATCACACGGCGGATAATTAAGGTAATTAATTTATTAATTCGTACAAGTGATTTGGTTACCATATTAAACATGAATATTAAATTTTAAACTGACTGCCCTTTTGTCTTGACAATGTTTATGAAATGTAGGCCTACCTAGAATAAATTTTAGTTTTTACACCAAACCCATTGTTTAATAATTAGGTATCCCAAACACGGTGTATTGTTACGTAATACACTAACAGAAGCATTGTTGATGTACACAATCGTTAACCCAGTTTGCAAATTCCACACACACTGGTTAATGTTTAGTAAACACACGGTTTGCCCATAACAACGCTCGACCGCTGATTCTGTAGTAACAACATTGTAATCTGTAGCACTTTTCCAACCAGCCGTCATTAATTAAAATCCTGTCACACGACCTAGCGCGCCTTTCCTTGTAATTTGTACAACTTTTTAACTTTTCCAGTGTGCAAACTCTTGCGTTCCCATTTTGTAACCTTTGAAAAGTGGAGGCTTGCGTCAGATATTTGACCTCCTAATGAAAATTAAAAGGTTTGTTATTGTAAATAGCAAGTATCCATACTTTGCTGTACAGTAAGTACGTGTTTAATGAAACACAAAAGTATTTTCAATACATCACAAGTGTGCTTTTAAATAAATCTTGTGTTTTATAATTCATTCTTCTGTTGACACATTTACTCCACGAACAAACGATGACTCCACTAAGCCCTTGCTTGCCACAAACCGAAAGTAGGTCAGAAAACCAGCAATCCTGCATTAACTTCATAAAATTTGAAATTGTTCAGTCTGTTCTGATTGGATTTCGCTAGCTGTTCAAGATATTCAGACAAATTCTGTTCCTATAATTCTGTCTTTCTATATAGTTACGGATTGTTCTGTTTAAACAGTAAAACTAGAATAATAGACAATAAATAAAAATTGATACTTAGAACTTTAGTTACAAATTGACAAGCCACTATTATAATTATAGCTCATGAGATTACCAAATACACACTAATGCAACACAAAATAAATATCACTGTTTTTTTACAGGTGTGCACTAAACTAAGTAAGTCACCAATTACAGATGTCCACACACACACACACACACACACACACACACACACACACACACACACACACACACACACACACACACACACACACACACACACACACACACACACACACACACACACACACACACACACACACACACACACACACAGTAATTGACAAGGTACATTCACACAAAACTCGGACAACGCAAATGCATCGCTTGTACAAACTAACTAACTCTGCTTCTGTATCATGTGTTTATATGCCGGTTATAACGCAGTATGCGAAACTCTTTCCCACCCTATACTTATTCATTTATAAATTACATTGGCAATACGCCCAAACTGCCAAAAACGTGTCTCCCTCCAATCCGTTGCCACCTCCATCAACAAAACAACCAGGAAAACCCACAGACCTTCTGTCCTCATAAACCGCATACTGGCTTTTGACGATGAGCTTCCACCTAGGAATGCTCGCAGACACAGAAACCACTGCAGACAAGAAGCATTGCAACAAAATTACTCCACATCGGGTCAACTTGTGTTGCCATGTTTCTCCATATTGCCAATTCCATAATTCTCCCTTACTTCACACTTAATACTGTTATGACGGTCTACTTGATAGTTGCAGGTACAGTGGAAAACAAAATACAAGACACCGGTTAAGTCACTAATCACCAGCTTTAATTTTCACAGTTAAACAGTTCGTAATTAACAACACAATCTCTTACAACAAATCAAATAAAAATTGTTCACACGCAATACAATGTCAACTAATATAAAACACAATTGTATTAAAATTATACCGCCCGATTATAAAACACAACACTTCAGTTGAACGCACACAGTAATATCGCCGGATAATAACTCGAACCGCACGTAATGTAGCGCAACTATAACTGAACTAATGCCGCTGCCGTCTTGTATTTATACCATCGCTCACAGACCAGAACATTCCAAACTACTCGTTATCTATACCTACGACGTAATTATTTGCGGCCTTGACACAGTCCGCGCGGCTTCTGTTACAGTCTAGCTAATGCGTCGAGAATCACGTACGCCACACGCATTACATTCCGGATCCCTCTGGAACATTCGATAAACACGTAGATTGTTCTGTGATATCGTAACAATACTTATGTCCTGTTCTTTGAGTTCCCCGCCTTTCCCTTAACGCAGCATTGACGTTACCCTCCGTCTTTCGCGACTTGTGCTACCCGACCCCGCTATTACTGTTTACTAGTTTGGCACTCCCATCAATCCTACCCCATCTCCAATTAGCTGTATACACCATATTCACACACAAGCAAACACTTAATCTCACTTTTGGGTGCCTTCACTCTCTCCGCCTCTGGTTCGCGCTGGTGTGCGTTTCCACATTCCTATTACCATACGGCCGAAGGGGGCTAGCACCAAATCAGCCTGAGACTAAACTGGAACAGCTTAAACAACTCAGAAAACTGTAGGATGTGATACAAAATGATCTTGATGTCGGTAGAATAACGGACCAACTAGAAAAGTTGCGGCTGCAAAACTCGAGCACTTACGAGAGCGTTGCGTAATATTAACGCTCACACAACGCGTGCAAACCGCACGCCACCACACGTCTTATCTGGCGTCTCGGCGTAGCATATATTTATCCAAATGTTTATTTTACTGAAATTCTAACTGCCTACGCTTCTATGACAGTACTCCTCTCAGTTTTCACATTCGCTTTTTGTAAGCAGTAATTTAACAAAGTGCTTAACAGGTAGTAAGCATTGCTAAAATAAATTGTTCATGTATATGTTTTATAGAACGTAAGTTGACCTTACAGTCGATTCTTTAATCAATCTAAAATAATACAACAAGAACAATAATGAAGAAGTCTTTTAATTAGTATCTGAAGACGGAAATACTTTGAAATATTGTCTTCGGAACGGATAAAACATTGAACACTTGAAATGAAAAAATTAATTAAGGTACAGGTCTGGAACTGATGCGTGTTAGGCCTTGTTATTAATTAATATTGACACACTTTGTAATTTTTAATGTCAAACGGTTATAATTATACACAAGTGGGTTGCGAGTGACTTTAATAAAAGGCAGAAATATTTGTGTAAGTCTCTTCTGCTTCTTCGTCGCCATCTTATTCTTATTCTCCTCCTCTTTTTCTTACTTTTGTCATTATTATTCTTATTATTAATGTCATCATTATTATTATTATTTCTTTGAGACCGGGCAGCTAATTGTTGTCTTCTTCCCTGTGGATGGCTTTTTATATCTGAACTTTGTATATATTATTTGTTATTCCGTGTCATGTTCGTGCTTACCTGTATTATGTATATTATGTTTTTGAAGTCTTCTCCCGGTGTAGACGGCGCAAAAATGTCTTGTATGACAACGTTTCACTCATATAACAATGAGATCCTTAGGTCTAGACGCAGTCCATACCGAAAGAATACTTCAAACACATAATGGCCACCGGTCGCGGAAGCCTTTATTAGATTGCATATCATGTATTTTTAATTGTCATTACTTTATTTTTAAAATAGTATACTTACTTTTTAATAAGTTTTTAATTTTCGAAATATGTTTAAATACATTAGTATTGTATTTTTATGGTTAAATACAGTTTTATTCAAGTAAAATGAAAAATAAATTTTTTCCATTTCCCATCGCCTAAAACAGAAAACGAAAGGAGACATGCAGCACAACCAAATGAGTTAGAATAAAAAATTAACTACAGGAAAAAATGTTTGCCTACTAACATTTTACATTTCTCCGGTATGTGAACAAACTGACTGATTCATGTAATCAAATGAAATGTGAGTGACAAAAACCTGGATAATGGGGTCAGAAAAATGATCGAACAAATCTTGGTATTACCTCATGATATACTGTACATTGCTAGACATTATTATTGCCTAAAGACTGGATTCATGGACAACTGAAGACAAGTGAAATATATTTATTTATGTGTGTGTCTGTATGTGTTAACATGCAAATTTGAAACTGCCCGTACTTTTTTTACCGGTTTATGACCTAAACTTTAATTTTTCTGTATGTTTTCGTACATGTGACGTTATGATGACTTTCATACATAACTCATACTTCAATCACATGATGTGTCAGTAATCCCTAAAATACAGCACTTTAACACTTCGACACGTCTGTGACAGATTTGTTGGTCTATTTAGTGACCCAAATGGGTACCTCGTTGAATGTTTCTAAGCCACATCCGACACTCTCCGATCGGTACAACACCATTAACGAAACGTTTCAACATGTCACTGTCAATCGCAAGTGTGACACATCTAGTAACACAGTGTGTTATTGTCTCTGTAACTTACCAGGAGCTGTTGATAATTGTAGCTGTGTTACCATGCCTAACGTTCAAAACGTCCTATCGAGAGCGTCATATTCTTCTAAATCATGGAATTTAATGTCTACTGTTTCTAATCAAAGACGACATAATTAAACAAATTTCCCGATTTATTATAGATTGCTTGTGTGCTAAAAGGACAAAACCAGCTCGATTACCGCTGTCCTACCCTACCTTTATTTTGTTTTGACTATTTATATTTTTTCTGTTCTTCATTTTTAACTCGATTTTGTTTACAGGAAAAGAAGTATATGTGAGATTTGCGTCTTCTATTCTTTTATTCTTCTTCTTCTTGTATATAGATTTTTGTCGCTTGTTTTCTTCATGCATGAAGGGTATTCGCAAAAACCCATATGGAGTATTAAATTAAGTAGAATTTTAACCACAACCTAAATATATTGTACATATTGAAAAAGTTCAAAATTGTATGATCTCAAGACTAAACGTGGTGGAAGAAATTGATAAAATTGAAAAACTTTATATCGGAGATACAATTAAAAAGACTTTTTGTTATACCCTCATACGCACGTTTCGGAGTGGTTTGCTCCTTCATCAGTGAGGTATAAATGCAGAAAGAGTCAAGGCGTTGATAATCTGTAACGGTTTTTTTGGGAATTGGTTGTGTGTGGGGGTATGTGGTGATGGAAGGGGGTTGGCGCGAGATTCTGAATTGTGTGCGTTGTGTATTATTGTGTCGAATAGTGTGTTGGATTTAAATTGTAATTGTTCATTGAGTATGTTGTTTGGTTGTGTTTTATTGTGTTTGTATATTTCGTATTGTTCTGCGGTGGTGAGTTTGCGACTTTTGGACATGTAATGTAAAATTTCAAGATTGGTTTTTACAACGCCTTGACGCTTTCTGCACTTATACCTCACTGATGAAGGAGCAAAAAAATCCGAAACGTGCGTATGAGGATATAACAAAAAGTAAATATTTTCACAAGTGAAAGTACCTTAAATTATTAATTGTTAAAGTGCTGTGAAAGAAGTAATGATCATTCAAAATAAAATTAAAAAGAATTTAACTAACATCGGAATGTAGTCTTAATTTATGTAAACTTGAAAATTCTAAAACCCCAAAGCCCAGAAATGTGATAAAAATTTAAAGAAATTGTCAAAATTCAGCAGGATATCAGAGCAAATTGAACTATAACGCACATTCAAATGTTTTGAATTTTTAGTGTTTATTATGAGATAGTGTGCTCTACAATTTGTATATTACTACAGCTATAGTAGATAATAAGGTCCACAGTTGTTAATATCTTTATGTTAAAACAAATAGTGGAAAAGAGTATTGAATTTAATGCAGAGACACACCTTGCGTTGGTGGACCTTGAAAAGCATTTGACAGGTTGGATGGATCAACATTATGGAGGATAATGCAGAGAAGAAAATACCCTATTCAGTTAATAAAAGTAATTAAAATTTATATAATGGAACGCAGATACGAATAAAAACTAACAGATTGTCAGAGCCCATTAGACTAAGCAAAGGCGTTCGGTTGCAGTCTTTTTTTTTATAGATGGTGCCATAAACAAATGGAAATTTGACGCCCCCAAGGGATTATACTTGGGGAAAGCATTTTATTTAAATATTTTAAACGGACAATATTGTGATCATCCAAGAGACTGAAAATGACCTCCAAAGGTCGTACTGACATTTTGGCAGATTACAATCAAATCATTTCCTTATCCAAAACAACAGTTATGGCTTTTTTATGTGGCAAATCATAGCAGTCATACAGAACTCACCAATAGAACAGGTGCCAGATTTCAATTGTCTAGGGTGTAGCATCACATACCAAGATGATAACGAGGTTGAAAAGTAAAATTTATCTCTTCCAGTCGCTTTTTGGCTGTATCGTTAAACATTTAACGAAGAAAACAAGGGAAGTGACGCATTTGAAATATTACAATGTAATAGCTGTAAGGTACAATTACATACCTCAACTACTGTATAATAGTGAGACTTGGATTAGAAATGTCAAAGGTATATATAGAATACAAGGACCAGAAATGAAGTTCTTGAGGGCTGTAAAGGATCGTACCAGGACAGATCTTATCAGAAATGATCGTATTAGAATGGAGCTAGGCATATCTGAAAGCTTAAATAAAAACATCTCCCGGTATAAAGCGAGTGGCGATTACGCGTAGATAGAATGGATCCAACTAGATTATCAAGAAGAGCCCTTGACTATCATCCAAGGGGGAAGAAAAGTGTAGGAAGACCCCTTAACCGATGGATAACTTCCATTAAGACTGGAGCAGACTACTAGTCTAAGCCGTAAAGAATGATGACGACGGCAGTAGTAGGGTAACCAAGAATGTTTTTACTTTTGTCCATAGTAAAAAATACCTTATATGAAAGTTTGTGTAGTAAAAAAAGCTACGCGGTTAAAAATAGTGAGCTAGCTCTGCAGGTCAAGGACCATACTAATAACTATACGCAGGTGAAGGGATTGGCTGCAAAGGAGGTGGATTGGTTGGTAGAAGATACTCTCCAGTCGACAGGTGATATATTAAGTTTGACTGCTATAATGCTATAATTGTCTCGGAACGTGTGACGTGTCAGCGATTTGTGTGTTTCCCACCATTCGAAAACGTACCTGGTCATTTCTTCTTCTCCAGTGGCTTTATAGTTTAGTGCCGCTTTCTGCATCGATCCTCTTTCATCCTTTCCAGGTGATCCCACCATTGCCTTCTGTAAATTGAAATAATTTAATTTCATTTATGTCCTCTATTTTGAGTTCTGTTCTGATACCCTCCTTCCTTAATCTATCTTGCAATGTATAATTTAAGGCATTTTGAAGAAACTGAATTTCAGCTCTCTGATTCTTGCGGCATTACTTTTTGTCATGACCCACGCCTCAGTCGCATAAATAAATGTAAGTATTGCAATTGTCTTATAAAATTTCATAATTGTGCTGTGTTTTGTTTTATTTCTAAGATTTCTACAAATCGCACCACAAATATTTCTTAATTTTCATTATCCTTTCTCTTATATCATATTCAGATTCATAGCTTACTGCACAGCCGATATATTTGAAACGGCTCACTTGTTCTAAACTGCTGTTGTTTATAATTATCTTAATCCTCACTGGATATTTGCCTTTAAACGCCATGGGTTTGGTCTTTCTTACTGAAATTGTCACTGAGTACTCTCTTGCCACGCTTTGTAATTGAAACATAGCTCTTTGTAAATCATCTTCATTTTCGTGAATATGAACTATGTCATCCGCATGTCACCTATTTGGCCATTTCTTCTCTTCTTCTGATTGTTCCTATCCGTTTCGGATGTTGAATATCATACAGACTATTTAACTTTCTGTACTTCTGCACGGAATAAGTCAGTTGTATTCATGACAATAGGCCCTTAAATTTCTCAGCCATGAGATTCACGGTCGCCCAAATTCTCTCTTTCAATATCATCATAGTCATTTCAGCACACATAAAAGAAGACGTAGTTACAAAGTTGTATTTTTTATTATGCAAATACAAGCTCTGTGTTATGAGTGTACAGGAGAAAATGTAGATCTCGAGATGCAAGAGTGACGTACATAAATAATGAGTACCCTACAAAAATACTTTATGCTTCAGCTTTATGCAAAGGCATAAACCAGCTTACGGGGTTAATGGGACTATAAAACAAGCTGTTAATTATTTAAGATAATCCTTATCGTTTGGATGCAGTAACATTAAAATCTGTTCCAGCGCTTGACATCTGACGTTACAGAATGCTGTAACCTAGGAAAGACCACATTTCTGTGCTATGATTATAAAAACAATTAATCCCGTAGACAAGAAAGATTCTAGTTAACGTGTCACCTTATCAGGTTATATAAATCAAAATTATTAGCTGTACGTTTTATTTTAAGAATTCCTTTAATGTCAAATTTACCTAAAACCTACGCTTAGTCACTGCTAGCAGCTGGTACGTCGGTTTTATGTTTTATTTTAAGATGACTGTGTAATTTTAATCTTATAATAGGTTTTTTTAAATAATTTTGTCGTAGTCCTTTTTTACCATCACTTTTTATATTATTTTCCCGTTAGAGAACAAATACAGAACTAAGAACACAAATAATTAAAGGCAATGCAGATGGATGTGCTTTGGAGATTCTTAAAAATGTATAGTTGGAACAGAATTTCAAATAAAAGTAATGTAAAATATTAGATCCTTAAATTCGTAGTAACCGTCAATCGATGAATTTTTTCGGTGAAAGGTTTGTGAGGATAGGTCGAAAAATGTAACAAAAACTTTAAGTTATTTGTATTGAAATGTATGTCGTCATCAGGACCCGTGTATGAATACAAAAGAAATGTCAAACACAACAGCAGAAACAATTATTTGAGTGAACGTGTTTGTGTATGTGAGTGTGCGCGCGTGTGTATCCTTGTACATGTGAAGGAGTTGAGACAATTAGTTTTACATCATGAAATGTTTTCTTTAAAGAAAACAAGAAAATTATAATATCACAGAAATTAACTTATACAATATTACAATTTAAATTACTCATAATGTAATGGTATTTGTAATTAATTATAAAATCAGAAATCAGCAAATAAATATTAGAATTGGTGCAGAGAATCTTAGGATTCTTTGTTTATTATTAGTGGTAACTAGTGTTTGAAGGGACACAGTTAATTAGAATACGAAATTCAAAGTAATCGAACTCCGTTTGTTACATTCGAGACACGATTATTTGTAATCAGGACACAATGTTACAGATGTTCAATACCAAGTCCTAATTGAAACAATATGAGTCTACTACAACCTGCAGCAAAAGTGTAGAAAACCTGAAGTTTATAAATTACAAATTGCTGAATTACAATTTCTTGTTAGTACTGCAGCTTATAGGAGGATAATTTACGACTTGATAACTGAAACGCTCGTATTCTTAGCTTCATTGTTAAGAATACGAAAGGGTACAGAAAATATAATATAAAAGTTCTTTCACTTTTTTATATTATAATGTAAAAGTAGTAGGCACTCACATTTAGAAGAACAAAATTTAAATTTATAATTAATAAATTATACGCCAACTTACGATTTAATAGGTGGCTAAACTTGCATGTTTTTAAGTTGGTAATTATACTCGGAATGGCTTACCCAAATAATACAAGTTATTATTTAAAATTTTAAATAGTTATGCAATAATATTAGATATTTGTAGAATTTAAAAATTTAGCACAGAACGGTAATTACTTCCATGTTCCATAAGGAAATAGAAGTATGGTGATGGCGAAAAAAATCGTGTTCGAGATAAGGGCTGATTCTGATTGTACTACCCTCAAAACATGAAGAAAAGTCATTTTTCGAAAATTGTGTGTGTGTGTGTGTGTGTGTGTGTGTGTGTGTGTGTGTGTCTGCTGTGTGTCTATGTGTAGAATTTTTTCTATAGCAAACGATAACAGCCGCAAATTAAAACAGAATAAAATAATATTTCGCATACGTCCCTGAATTGTAGAGGACTCAAGGCCTGTTGTTTTTGGTGAAGATCGGTTAAGGGAAAGAGGTAATTTACCAGCAACGTTTTATGTTTTAACAAGGGTAATTTTTTTCTATGAGGAGCGATAACTGCCGCACATTGAAACAGAACCAAATAATTTTTGCATACATCCCTAAATTGTAGAAGATTCAAGGCCTTTTGATTTTGGTGAAGATCGGTAAAGAGAAAGGGCTAGTTTAGCTGCAACATTTTATGTTTTAACAAGGGTATTTTTTCTATGACGAACGATAACTGCCGCATATTCAAACAGAATCAAATAATAGTTCGCATACAGCCTTGAGTTATAGAGGACTCAAGGCCTGTCAATTTTGGTGAAGATCGGTTAAGGGAAAGGGGTAGTTTACCAGCAACGTTTTGTGTTTTAACAAGGGTAATTTTTTTATGATGAATGATAACTGCCGCACATTCAAACAGAATCAAATAATTTTTTGCATATTTACCTAAATTGTAAAAAACTCAAGGGCTATTGATTTTGGTGAAGATCGGTTAAGAGGAAGGGGATGTTTACCGGCAACATTTTATGCTTTAACAAGGGTAATTTTTTATATGACGAACGATAAATGCCGTAAATTCAAACAGAATTAAATAATTTTTTTCCATATGTGCCTGAGTTGTAGAGTACTCAAGGCCAGTTTATTTTGGTGAAGATCGGTTACTGGGAAAGGGTAGTTTACCTGCAACATTTTATGTTTTAACAAGAGTAAGTACTTAATTTCGATAAATAAAGTATCCTGATAAGAAGATCATAATAATCCACTGTAGAAACGTAGATGAAATATCTATAAATGAAGAAGCTAGTTGAACTGGGTGGGGGTAAGTTTCTATAAATGAAAATTATAGTTGAATGGGGAGGGGATAATTTTTTATATGTGTACTACGTTATCGGCAACAAAAAAGTAGTTTGTTGTTAAAACTCCTTCCCGGACTGTTTGGACGTAGTCCAATATTTTCTGGAAACCAGACGTTTCGGCAGTATCATCGACTGCCATCATCAGTGAAAATCGAGTGCGATAACGTGAGGTGGTATACGTTAGTGACCACAGTTCTGTGGTTAAGGCTGAAGAAAGAAGTAGTTTCTATGGAAATATTTCATTTCGAAAATGATTTTAAATATAAATCTTAGAACATGGAAGTCATGTATGGTTCTCCAAACCGATATTTTTAAAAAGTTATGGGTTTCCGAGCACGCCAATACTAGTGTTTAATTATTTTGTATCAGTTCTTTCGACTTGCTTATTGTAGCACTGTTTGTTTTATTATTTAAATGCATTTAACACATTGAAAGTGATAACATATTGTTGGTAGTCTTAAGTTTTTATTGTTGTATTGTTAACAATTGCGAGTATCCAATTATTTGACAATAATTTGAAGGCATTGCGTATATTCCTTCAGGATATTATCAGCGGTTTTTGTTGAACCAATTTTGGTAGTCATTGGAGACCACGTACATTGTTATCGCAAAACAAACCACGCAACACCCAACTCGCTTTGCATTCTGAAGGACGGTTTACAATTCATGGCATATTTACTGGGACTTGGGTACGCCTAAAATCTTTGACAACGTTTGTCCCCTCTGTTACTAAAGTAGTAGTGATAGAACTAAAACTTATTTAAACCATTTGTAATTGTTTTCAGTAAGACTGCAATAGTAGGTGTGTAGGATATTAGTTAGCTGAAAGTTTTGTCTGTTTCTTTACTCAAATAATAACGGTTTGTTTAATGTCGTCCACGAATATATTACAATAAATATTTATATTTCTTTATTACCCTTATGAGGCTACAATTGTCTATACGCAAATGATGTTTGCGAATATGAGCAATCGTCTGTAGGCACTTACTGATCGTGTAGTCAATGTACAATATCAACAACAGACCGGAAGATTATATTTTGAATGTATGTACCTTCTTTAACACTATACGTTGGAGGCATGTGAAATAGTGAAAAGACAGTGGGGAGTACAAATGAATCTCATTTGTTTAATTAAATGGGTTTTCAACGAGTAACGTTTTTTAATATGTTGTAGCGTGACAGATATAAGCATAATATTGAATGGCAATTGATCATTAGAATAATGAAGTTATAGTGTTTAAATTTGGAAGAAAGCATTAAGTTTAATATAAATAAATTAATTCATAGCAACTGTGGAAAGAAATCATTATTATAAAGAAAATACAAGTTCAAGTAAAAGGAGTTACTAGTGATGAGTCATCCAAAACCAGTCTCATAACCAAAGGTTTTCAAGGTATAACCCAGGAAGGTAAAAAGTAAATAACAAAGCAGTACTGAATATGACCAAACCCACAACGAGGAAGAATAAATAGAAGAGAAACCCTAAAATAAGCCAAGATCAACCAATACAGGTTGTGTATTTCTGTAATAAAGAAGAAGATGGAGAAGATCCCAAGAAACCTGATGGCAACAAGAAGAAGATGGAGAAGATACCAGTCCCAGAAGGCAGGAGAAAAGAAGACTGAAGAAAGAAGAAGAGGGCAGCATCCTGAAAAAGATGTCATGCTCTTATAAAAGACACCCAAATCCCTATATCCCCAAAATAAATATCTAAAAATAAAAGTATAACGAAATAAAAACCACATGTATATAAATTTAAGAGAGAGGAGTGTATAAAGTAAAAGTTTCCTGTGAACTAAGATGAAACAATAATATAGTACCCATGGAACAAATCTCCATTGAAAAAACGCTAACCAATTTATTATGTTGATAAGACTATACGACCATTTAGCATTAACATAATATATAAGTGCAAAGTGAACCAGTGATAGTTTTGGGTATTATAAAAAATGAACCTTGTGTTTCATTCTTGGCAATCACAAACATTGGATGCAATGAAATATGCATTTTTCAATGACTTAAAATATGTACTGTGACAATATGTTGTTCATAAGACATGAATCTGTTTAAAATAACATTTTGTTTTACATGAAAAAAGAAAAACAGAGTTCATAATACCTTTTGAACAATTAATACTATTTATTTGTTAATGACAGGGTACAATTCCCCAAAGACAATGTAAAAGACGGTATAAAAACTGTAGAATCCTACTTATAATAATAGTTAGAAATAAGAATATAAATATAAGGTTTTTTATGTATATAGTACAAGAATGTTTAAAAATGTATTAGATATAAGGCCATTTGTTTGGGTCTGAAACAACTAACATCAGAACTATAAAAATAGTTACCACTTGTAAATAGTAGAGAGTAATTAAGATGTTAGTTAGTAAAAAACCTTTTTTGTAAGCCATATTTCCATGTTTAGAAATAAGGATTGTGTTGCAAAATGTCTGACTTGAAGACAACCATTTATTTAAAAAAAAAAAATATTCTTTATTTGTTTTAACTATTGTTGGTATTGTAACCAGTACTAATTGTTTTTGTGTAATTTAAAAACATGTTTAATTTATAAAACTATTTGTAAAAGTCAGAGAGGGTATCACACATCATATATTGTTTGTAAATTATTTTGTAAGAAAAATTGTTAAAAAATCATAGGCCAAAAGAATGGAAACCAAACTTCATCAAAACAGAGAAATTGCTCATTTAAATGCAAATAAACAAAAGGGGTTTAGACAAAATAAACTTGAGATCATGCCATATAATTGCACATACCATTTAGAGAGATTTTAATAAATTATATTCAGAATTATGAATAAAAATGAAAATGACTAAACTCAGAAATTTAGACATGGGAGTCATATATTTCAGAATAATGTTTCAGAATACAACTAATTCAATTAATTACCAGAAAATAAGGGAATAGGAACCTTTTAATACAATATAGGATTTATTAATATTAAATATAACTGATAAAATGGCTGAATTTATATAATGACAGGAAGTAAATTTTAATGTTTTGATTTCCAAACAGTTTGTATACCAAACTGAAAGTGAAATTACTATTTTTTGGACAGAAAACACTATAAAATGGCATTATTTAATCTGAAAATAACCAGAATGAACTGAAAGATTAATTTAAATCAAATCTAGTGAATAAAATTGACAAATAACCAAAGTTTAGGCATTCATATAGTGAAAATGTAAAAGTGCACACAGGATGTGAAAAATATTTGAACAATGTTAAGGATAATATTATATGGGCTAAGAGTTTAATTGAAACTGAAGGAAACAGTTAGTTAATTATTGGTAGTTGAACGGTTAACATGACATACGTTTGATAATGTGGATAACCTAACCTATAATCGTCATACAAAGCGAGTGTATAGTGAGTTATTGTGAAATCGCGAGTGACTTGTAAAATACTTCTGAAACTATCATATTATAACAGAAACGATCAAGTAACACTCCATAACACAGAACAATATAAATCTACTCCGAAAAACACCATAAAACACTAGAAAACTGTATAATACATTAAACCAAATTAGTGACGGAATCGGAGAAAGTGTTTGACTTATAATTACACAGACATACTAAATACAACCCAGAATCACTACACCAGTCACTACACAACATATAACAAGAGATTTGCAGACACAAGAACAGGAATATTGCGTCAAAATACATTATTTGGAATGCAGCAGGAACGAGCAACATTTTGATCAACTTGACGGCGGCCATTTGCTTTGACGATCTCAGTGCCTTCTTCTTTGTTCAGCACAGCTGTTTGGTGAAAACAATTATTATATTTACAATTTATTATTCAATGTCTGTGTTTATTAATAACTATTAATTTGATTGTAACGTTATACTTTTTAAATATTAGCCCGATTTCTCTGACTTTGGTAATAACTGGCTGTTTAAAGAACCCTATTTAATTTTTATATCATATACTTGTAACTTTTTTCGATATCCTGAGAATCGATACTAATCGATAAGAGTCAATATTGCTATTACTTAATAAAATATTAATACTTTTCAATACTTAATAGTTCTTTATTTCTTCAATAATACTAATTACCAATAATATAATTCTAATTGATAATCTACAAGAACTTTACCACCCGTAAGTGAAGATAACCTAAAAAATAAAAAGGTAAACAAGTATCGATTGGTTTACAGACAGTCTTATGAGTGGTGATAGCTTATTTAAAATATACTAAAACTTTAATAAAAATTTTCAGAAGAGCATTACACTGTTTAAAACTTCACAGCCCTATATTAATTAATTGATCCTAATTAATTAATTAATAAAATTAAAATAATTTTTTTTAATTATTTTTTTTTTATAAACATAATTTTTTTTTAAATTTCCTTCAAAACAATAAATTTTGTTTTGAAACTTTCGGCGAAGCCGAACATTTATATTCCTTCATCAACTTTACGCTACTCGACCGGTCTTGCTACCATTGAGACTCGACCAGCTGGGAAACTTAAGGAAGTGTTTCAGGCCAGTAAGACGTCGAGAGCCACACCAATTAAACATATTATATTGAACTTGATTACATCGGAGTCGCATACTCCATAATAGCTTATATCATCAACACACATCTATATTTATTTAATTTGTATTATTACAATGTTAATTGTAAATTTTTTGGACATATTCATATTTTACTTAAAAGTTTTTACCGCCAAGTCATTGAATGGTTCCTAAACCTCTTTGCTCGCTTTCTAATGTGTTATAAGTAAACAAAATACAAAATAAACGATTTTCAATGTCTTTACATTTACCCATAAGAATAAAAAGTTGCAAAAACTCATGAAATTTTAAAAAGTGAACACTATAAAAAATTACGAAGTTATGTTGTAATTAGACGAGAATTTTCCCGTATCAATTTTAAGCCTCACTGTTGGGATCGCCACTTTGTAATAGGACGTTACGTATTGGTTAAATAACCACACGTTGTTTGCGTCACTTCGTAACACCTCGTGTATTACCGTTAATTAACTTCGTCTTTATTGGGTTAATTTATATTTTAAAATATTATTTTTTATTTTAATTTTTGTTTATTTTATTTTAATTAGGGTTCGGGTTAAAAATTTATAACCATCCAGATTTAATTATTTCTTATGTAAATATGTTAATGTAAATGTATTAATTAACACAAAACTAATTTCTTAGTTTCTTGTGTTATCACTAGTTAACATTTCACTGATGTGGTTTAGTTCCATAGTCTTATATCTAACACTTTTCCTTAACCTAAAGTACATTGGTTCATTCTTTAATAGTACTGTACTTTTTGGTTATTTTATAATGGGTTTTACTCTTTTCTAAATTATTTTGATTATTTGGCATTTATTTTCTTTATGTAATGGGAAGGAACGTCACGTTACAATGTACACACGAAAAGAAGGGCACAGAGAAAATTGTCAAGGAGAATTATGGAATGGACCCCACCAGGAAGAAGGAAAAGAGGAAGACAAGGTAACAGCTGGACAAAAAAAAAATCAGACCATATTGAGGGAACGAAAAATTCAAGATCTTTGGATGGACGAGCAGCAGTGGAAGATGAGAATTCAATCAATTCTGTAATATCCGGTTCCGGAAAATGTGTAAACGTCGTGCAGTCGGATTAATAATAATATCACTATATTTAGATTTTGGTTAAAATTTTCTTTTAAATTAACATCACAGATGGAAATTTTCTCCGTTTTTTTTTTTTTTTTACATTTTTGATCCCTCAGTTTTCCCTCCTGCCACTCTATTTTAGGGAGACCAATCTAAAAAACAATAGGGTTTTGTGGTTTAAAATTATCCACACACATTCTGAGTTTTACGAAAATTGATCAATGTGTTCAAACGTTTTGGTGAGACATACTCTAAATAGAGAGAGACAGACAGACAGATAACAAACACACGACAGAGAGACAAATACACACGGTCGTATACATAAATAGAGAGACAGACACACGGTCGAGCTAAAACCGGAAACACGCTTTGCTTATTTAATTAATGCGTTCATTATTTATTGCAACAGTAACTAATTAATTGATATTGAATATCTGTTATGTTAGCCTGTGTTGCACAAACATAAACATTAAAAAGTGTCGATCACGTGTTGTTATTGTTGCTTTGTCCACTGTGACAACAATTACTGTTATAATTAACTATTCATCTGGTAGAATTATCACTGTTTAATTAATTATTCATCTGGTGTTTAATTAATTTATGTCCATTGTTCAAAATTGACGATCCGTGCGTCCATTGTAACAATATGTACATGTATATGCCAATAGTTCGAACTCTTCTCCGAGATCTGCGTTGTTCGTTTTACTATAATCTGGTACTCGTCGTAAACTTTTAATTTAAGTTGCTTGCAGTTCGGATAAACATATTATTTGTTAGATGTACATTTTTAAATACAGTTCACTGAATTACACTCTTCTATCGTCTTGCTATATAACAATTCCATGGTTGCCACCGGAGTATTGTTAGCACAGTGTCACGGATGACGACACTACAGCAGTGACACATAATAAACTAAGGCCACTGAAATCTTTACTATAATTCTGTCTCAACAAACACACTCGTCTAATAAGATTTTCCATATTTATAATTGTTACCAAACAAATATAGCAACATTATTAAAATTCATTTCGGGGCTGTTTGGCCGTGGTCCAATGTTTTCTATAGAAACAAACGTTTCGGGAGTGCCATCGACTGCCATCATCAGTGTAAAATCTTGTTACGCTAACGTAAGGTGGTAGACGTTAGTGACCGCAGGATGACGACAGTCGATGACACTGCCGAAACGTCTGTTTTGTAGAAAACAACTGACCATGGCCAAACAACCCGTGAAGGAAGTTTAACAACATTGACTCCGGCCGCGTAAGCCTACGAAGTATATTAAATATAGCAAGAAATAAGAAAAGCTGCATATTCCATACACATTAATTAATAATAAATTAAATATGCCAACAGTCAATGACAGCTCACAACTGACCGGCTCCTTTCTAAACATGGTTATTTACGCTCAACCAGGTCACTGGTTTGGTCATTTCTAGAAATTGTCCTGGATGACGGCACAATAATCGACTAGCCTTTGCAAGGCGTGAAAACCTGTAGAAAATTGAAATTGAGACATAAGCCGACGTTGTAGGCACATCTGCAGCCCCTACGACACATGTGCCATGCAAGTTGCCTGCCTCAAGGGCGTAAGAGTATTTTGACATATACGTACGTACGTTGTACGTAAGGGTATTTTGATGTACGTACTTGGCCATGAAAATCATTAACAAAAAAAACTGATTTATTTATTTGTGCTGTTTTTTGTGTAATAAACCTAATAGCTGTTACACCCTCGCCTACGCCCGCTTTATATATTTCTTTTAATTGACATTTTTATTTCCACATCCCTTAATTCAGCCTGCCTCACCATGCCCCTCACGTGTGTTGCGCCCCTTAAATTAACCTACCTCAGACGTTGTTGGTCTGCGCGCTTCCCAGCCCATACGTGTTTCCGCGCGGCCCTAATCTCTGCCTGTCTTTTTGTTGTTGGTCTACGCTCTCTTTGTGCTCCCCAGGTGCCTCCGCAGTCCTAATCTCTGTCTGTCTTCTTTGTTGTTGGTCTACGCTCTCTTTGTGCTCCCCAGGTGCCGCCGCAGCCCTAATCTCTGTCTGTCTTCTTTGTTGTTGGTCTACGCTCTCTTTGTGCTCCCCAGGTGCCTCCGCAGCCCTAATCTCTGTCTGTCTTCTTTGTTGTTGGTCTACGCTCTCTTTGTGCTCCCCAGGTGCCTCCGCAGCCCTGATCTCTGTCTGCCTTCTTCGTTGTTGTTCAAGCCTGGACGTTCCTCGGATGTCTCAGCTGCTCGCAATAATCTTACTCTCTTAGCATTTGGATGGACCTGTCCAATGCTTTGTCGTTTTTCGGAGGCATTCTTTGAAGTAAGGTGATAAAGTACTCGTATTTCAAAGGAGGCTTGATTTGAAGGGACGCGAAGAATAAGGAAAACAAACAGGATTCTAAAGTTACTTGAAGGTGAAATTTAAAAGAAGTGTTGTTAACTGGAACTTGAAAGGAGGATGAGTTTGATAGGAAGTAAAGAGTAAGAAATGCAAAACGGATCAATACAGTTATATGAAGGTGGATTTTAAAAGGAATGTAGTTAATGAAAACGAATAACGGAATGCAGAATAACTCGACCAAGTAAATGTAACTGATACGACGATTAATGAACAATTCAATAGGGAAACTGAAATTATAAAAGCTCTGTGAAGGTGTAACTTTCGTGTACTGTTCACTTGTCTTCAAAGTCGAAGCAAAAACTGATCAACTCTGGCGATCGCTATGCCTTATATACCCCTCCACCCGCGGAGGGAGTGGGGAAGTTGGTGCGTACAGAAAATAGAAAGATGCAGAATATTCTAGAGGCGAAGAGAGAAGTGGAGGAAGCGTCCCGAATGCTCGTAAGAGGCCTACACGAACGGACAGAGTGGTAGCGGTTGAAGGTAGCGGGCAACTGTTCTCGACATAGGATGGTGGTAGGGAGAGGCAGAAAGAGACAGTGATAGAGATGCCAAAGCGAGGACGGCGCAAGGCGGCACTTGTAGGCAATCCGCGTTACACAAAATTAAAAGGACCTAAATCCTGCGAACGGAGAGGAATATCAGATATTAGGCAGTGTTTTTTTTTTGCGTTCTGTCAAAGGTTACCTGTGAAAATGTGGTCGGAATCGGTGCATCGGCGTGGATTTGTATTCAATACAAACAAATCCTCAGACTTTAAGTTTTATATTGCAACAATACATATATTTGCATATTTGCCCAGAGCGGTATGTTTTATATTGTAATTAGTATAAATAGAATAAGGAACAGTTTTATACAATTTTGTGCAGGAATTTACAATATCTAACCTCTCGAGAGGGACACCTGCTGTGGTAGCGTAAGTTACAGCGTGTGTGTGTTTGCGTATGTGAGCACGCTGCGACATGAAAATATGGGGTGATGCAAATGACTTATTGTTTTGTCTGTAATCATGTCTTAACAGGATTATAATAAACTAATTACTTGTGTTAAACCTGTAAGCAAAGACTTACGTTAATTATAAAAACACCATTGCATTAAGAAATTTTTAACTAATGCAGTGATATAAAAATATTGCAGAAATTTGCTATATTAAAGACGCTAAGTAATTAGTGTTAATTACGGGTGTAATTAAAGAGTAATTAACATGTGTGTTATATGTGCGTGAACAGAATAAAAATTACGCAAACAATGATATCGCGCATGCTACAAGTGTGTTTACGAAATCGCTAAAATGAACAAAAAATGTGATTCGTAATTAAAAGGACGCTTTGCATAAAAGTTACAATTTCTAACATGTCAAGAACAATCCTGGAGATGTCAGATTGAGTCCAGTATAAATACGACCGACAATTTTGGGGCATTCTCAGACTCAAGAAATCTACAGACGACGTTACGCTGCCCGTTGCGGATCGACATGGACACACGCACACACTACCACACTCACACAAGACGTATGAAGGAACTCAGGAGCAACAACGAAAACCTATATAGACAGAGAACACATCGTCATCATCAGCAGCGTCATCATCATCATCATCATCATCATCATCATCATCATCATCATCATCATCATCAAATTCTCAGGATTCAGGGCGCGCGAGCGCGCACACGCACACACACACACACACACACACACACAACGGTAACGGCAGCAGTATGCAGGTGATGACTAAATATTTATAATTTTGTTGTGAAAAGAACTTTCAGAAAGACAATTTTACATGAACATTAAGACTTAAAAATTTTAAATGTAAATAATAGTTAAAGTCAATAATTTAATTTTATAAGAAAATTTGAAAGTTACAAAATCTTTTGTTATACAGTATGTTGAAAATTTGGGTGTGTCAATAGAGTTAAATAATAGTTTGGAAGTAAATGTAATTAGTTTATTTTGTCTATAGCAACTAGTAATTTTATGCTTAAGTTTAATATTATTTTTGTTTCTTTTGAAATTAGCATTTGAAGATTGAATCAAAGTCAGACACACAAAAAATGAAAGAATTTAGATGACTTATTTAACATGTCTGTTTAGTTAATAAGAGTATACGATTGTTTAGTTTTTAGATGTTATGAACAGCTTAATATGTGTGAAATTTATAAAAGTGGATATTTGATCTATACGAGTATAATGTTTGAATTTTTTAATATTGGAATATTTTTCTATTAATGAATAAACTTTAGGATGATTATTTTTAAATCGTTTTAAATAATTATTTCACGTCAACAACATCTCACTCCTCTTTAAAATTTATTTAATTATTTGCAACTTCATATACTTGACGCAACGAGAAACAAAAATGCTGCGACCTGGCCGGTGTATCAGGCTTAATAGTTGCGTTAAGTAAATGGTTCTGTATTTGTGTCAATTTATGAAATAATCGTAACGATGCAATATATATACTAGCTGTTACCCGCTGCTTTTCACGCAAATGTTTGACTTTTAATAAGTATTTTAATATAATTTTATTTTCTATGTCTATATTGGTTTATGTCAGCTCGTATAACAATTTTGTACTCATCAGTCAAATTCTCTCCAAAGCTGTTTTTAACACTTTTACTAAATTATTATGTTGGTGCAACAGCTTTTAGAGATTTAAAAGTTCAGTTTATAAATCCTTTGGAGATATTTATAAAATACCCGTTAACTCAAAAACGTTAGTTTTTTTTTATGTGTTACTGTGTTATAAGCATTGTATATACACATTAAATGTTATGTTTTCCTCAACCATGACTTTTAATTATTTTAGCAGTAAACTAAACACCAAAAACCGTTGTCACCTAACCTCACAAAAATGAAAACAACACGTATTTACGCTTTACATTAAAAAATAAGACAATTTACAATTAGTACACTTCTTCTTTTCCACATCGTAATACATCGATACATTCGCATATTAAAAACATCGAAAATGTACTGCAGGAACGGATAAAGGTACAGTTCAGATGCCGCAAATAGCTTTTGTTTATTTATTTGTTACTATAGCAATTAATTCTGGTCTTCATGATGTTGTTAACATCTTTATACGCGTCAAAAAATGGGTATAATTAAAAGGGACTAAATCGTGTAAATGGGGCAGCATATCAAATTGAAAGTTAGACAGTGTTTTTTACCGTGTGTCAAAGGTTACCTGTGCAAAATTTTATGGCCATCGGTGTAGCGGTGTAGATTTATATTCAATACAAACAAATCCTCAGACTTTGAGTTTTATATATATAGATAGGTATAATACAATACTGCTTTTTCATAGGAGGAAACTTGTTACTTCAGTGTAGCAACACACATCGGCTGTATACTTCAAACGCACTTTGGCTACAAAATGTAATTATTATTTGTTTTGTCACAAACAGTTTCATTGCTACCGTTTTTAACAATACATTCAACCATAAACTCTGCACAATTTGGAGATCCAGAGATACGTGATCAGACACCGTAACCTCTTGAAGTTAATTAAACTTGGCATGCGCTGGAGATGTAATTTTGTAGCATGCACTGAGCGCCGGGGTTTTTTGTTTCCATCCAAACAAATCTCGCCCCGTCAGTGTTTCCAAGTTAATTGATTTACGCTGTCACGTAAAAGTCCAAAGGTTGTCCTTTCCAATTATTTCAGATAAAGCAAAACAGTGCGCGATGCCGTAGAGGGTTAACGGACCTCTCGTGTTACTGGATTTTGCTCAAGTTAAAACTTTGCATATAACGTTTGGTACAGTGACATTGCTTGCTAGCGGTTTTATATAACATTCTTCCAAGCAAGAGTACTGCATCGCTAGAAAGGTTTTCCTAATACGTTTTAATCTTAATTTGTTTTAAGACAACTTTAAACGTTTGGCTCTCAATAAGAGAACTTTAAACAGATTAGCGCTCACAATTTATATGTTAACAATAAAACAAATAAAAAGCTGAAAAGACTTAAAGACTATAAAATTATTAAACAGTTGAATATATTATTTCAAAATTAATTAAAACTTTCACAACGACACGCTGTAAGATGTGTACATACAGCCTGTCAGGTGTTTGTGTAGAGTGACTACAACAAGATGGATAACGCCCAAATTATCAATTCACGATCCCTTTGGATCCAATATAGCGGGGCATTATATTTTAATAATTTTATTTTTCATTTCGCAAATGAATAACGATTGTCTCCATAATAAATCCAAAAGAATAAGTAAAGAATACGGGTTGTCTGCAATATTGCTTTTACATCACTCTGATACTATGTCAATTTAAGTAGTTAGAAATAACTACTGTAAGTAGAAATAACTAAAGGACCTGTTTTAATGTGGACTCACCCACCCAGTAAGAGTTTATTGGATAATGTTGACGATTAAAATAATGATGGTAGAAATATTTCGCCTATAGTTTTCAACATTGTGGGAACATATGTATCACTTTCCTGCTAGTACACTCTCTAATACTAGTGATCTTTACAATAGGCCTACTTATTCATAAAATATTCATAAAGTACAGTAGTTACTTTTACTGTACACAACGTACAGTGTAAGATAAAACATGATATTAGTTAAAAGTGTTGACGTATTAAGTTTTGCTTTCAATCAACCAGTTGTAAGAGTAATGTAGATATAATATAAAACAATGTATTAGCTAAAAACTGTTGAAGAATTATATTAAGAATCGTTTATAATCAGTCACTAATTGTCAGTGTAATTCTAGTTCCAATATTCACCGCTACGTCTCAAGTAACAAAACCAGTCAGCATTCGAGTATCCACCAATTTCGTTGTACTGTATGTAATTACGAAGTTCAGAGGAAACGTTCGCGGAGCGACATCAATATCCTATTGGTAGATGTAAAATTTTTCGTGTGTTGTAAGTCTCATATTAGTTCTAAACACCTGTTAATTTACAAATCTATCTAGAAATTTACTCATTGTTTACCAGCTGTTTTAAATTTACGTGTGACGTGTGATTAGGAAATTGACAAAATCAATAATGCTTTGTTAAAATAGGTCCATCGGTCAGTTACAATTAAGAAAAAAAAAATGCAACTATTATATTAACGACTCGGAACACAAATTTTTTATGAGTAAAAACAAAGTTTTCCTTACAACCTGAACCGGTTTTCACCTTTAAAGGCTTCTTCAGAGGTTGCCGCTGGTAGCGCTGTCCGTCCTGTTGTGGGCGACAGAATCGAAGTTCGAAAGATCGATGTTGTGTGTGGGGTGAGATATATTCGAATAATGCGTGCGATTTGAATTGTGTTTGTTCATTTAGGATGTCGTTTTTTATTTGTTTTGTAGAATGTTCATGTTATTGTCGATGTTTTTGTATGTGTGGTTTGCTTTAATGAGGTGGTTTGCAAAGGTGGATTCTGTAGTGGAGTGGAGTGCCTTTGTGTGTTCAATGTATCTCTGTTTGAAGCTACATTGTCTGGCCTATGTAGAATTTGTTGCAATTTGAGCAATTTAATTTGTAAACACCGAGTAGATCGAATTTGTTTTGTGCTTTGTGTATGTGTTTTGATAGCATGTGTTCTGTTTTGTTATTAGTTTTGTAAGCGATTCTGTATCCTGCTTTTTTGAATTTGTGAGCTATTTTTTCAGTTTGTTTGTTGATGTATGTTAGTGTTATGAATTTGTTATTTTTTGTCTTTGTCTGTTGTTTGTTTTGTGTAGGAGTTTACTGACTATTGTTCTATCATACCAGTCAGATTCTGCTAAAAAAAAAAATGCTGAACATATTAGGAGACCCTCTGCCTTCGAAAACGGTGGCGTTAAGTTGGCACTCGGGTTTATACGTGGTAGTACGAGGCCCTGAAGTTGATCCCCGTAGTGGACACCCAAATGAACTCCAAATGCGGCACCCATCTTGCACAAAATTTTTTCACCCCAAGTTCTTGAATCAAAATATGATACACACAATATATGATGTGCCTGTGATCTCAGCAATGTCATCCACTTTCAATCGCTGTTGGTCTTCTAACATTGATTATGAAATTTTCTTATTCATGTTTGGGTGTGCTGCACTTTTAGACGTCCACTGTGGGGATCATGTTCATTGCCCGTATGACAAGTTTTAACCTCGATTGCTCACTATAACCATTGCTTTTAAAGGAGTAGCGTTTCCTAACACATTTATCATATTGCTGTGACGTTTTATTGACGCTAGACTCTTTTTTACAAACAATTCTATTTCAATAAGATGTATAACTTTGACATTGTTTCAAAACGCGCGTCACACGTAAATATCAAACATATTATGAACAATTAATAAATTGACAGATTTATTTGGAAATTAACAGATTTTTTTAAAAGGGTGACTCTTACAACACACGAAAAATTTCATTTCTAACGTTAATTAGAAGATGTCGACCCACGAACTGACCCTGATAATTATAATACAGGTTCTCATCACTTGGCATACTATTTCGGCATTTTCATTTTCGGCAATTGATCCCCTTTATCCTTTGCAGATGATCCCACCATTGTCTTCTGTAAATTAAAATAATTTCTTTTATGTCCTCTACTTTGAGTTCTGCTCTGATATCTTTATTCCTTATTCTATTTTGCAAAGAATAATTTAATGTATTTCGAAAGAACTGCGTTTCAGTATTCTGAATCTTGCCGCATTATTTTTTGTCATGGCCCACGCCTCACTTGCATAAATCAACGTGGGTATTGCAATTGTCTTTGCAACAAAATTTAATCTTTGTGCTGTGTCTTGTTTTATTTTTAAGATTTCTCTGAATCGTACCACAAATATTCCTAAATTTATTTATCTTCTGTCTTATATCATATTCAGACTCATAGCTTACTGGACAGCCGAGATATTTGACACTGCTCACTTGTTCTAAAGTGCTGTTGTTTATAATTACCTTAGTACTCACTGTATATTTACATTTAAAGGCCATGGTTTTGGTCTTTCTTACTAAAATTGACAGATCTCTCTTGCCACTTCTTGTAACTAAAACATAGCCCTTTGTAAATCATCAACACTTTCTTGAATAAGAACTATGCTATCCGCATGTAGCAGGGAACGCACACAGATTGATTTGTTAAGCTGCATTCCGAAAGTATCTCTGGACTTCCATGGTCTCAGTATGTCGTCAAAGTATATAACTATGCTATCCGCATATAGCAGGGAACGCACACAGATTGATTTGTTAAGCTGCATTCCGAAAGACTCTCTGGACTTCCATGGTCTCAGTATGTCGTCAAAGTATATAACTATGCTATCCGCATATAGCAGGGAACGCACACAGATTGATTTGTTAAGCTGCATTCCGAAAGTCTCTCTGGACTTCCATGGTCTCAGTATGTCGTCAAAGTACATAACTATGCTATCCGCATATAGCAGGGAACGCACACAGATTGATTTGTTAAGCTGCATTCCGAAAGTCTCTCTGGACTTCCATGGTCTCAGTATGTCGTCAAAGTATATAACTATGCTGTCCGCATATAGCAGGGAACGCACACAGATTGATTTGTTAAGCTGCATTCCGAAAGTCTCTCTGGACTTCCATGGTCTCAGTATGTCGTCAAAGTACATAACTATGCTATCCGCATATAGCAGGGATCGCACACAGATTGATTTGTTAAGCTGCATTCCGAAAGTATCTCTGGACTTCCATGGTCTCAGTATGTCGTCAAAGTATATAACTATGCTGTCCGCATATAGCAGGGAACGCACACAGATTGATTTGTTAAGCTGCATTCCGAAAGTCTCTCTGGACTTCCATGGTCTCAGTATGTCGTCAAAGTATATAACTATGCTATCCGCATATAGCAGGGAACGCACACAGATTGATTTGTTAAGCTGCATTCCGAAAGTCTCTCTGGACTTCCATGGTCTCAGTATGTCGTCAAAGTACATAACTATGCTATCCGCATATAGCAGGGATCGCACACAGATTGATTTGTTAAGCTGCATTCCGAAAGTCTCTCTGGACTTCCATGGTCTCAGTATGTCGTCAAAGTATATAACTATGCTATCCGCATATAGCAGGGAACGCACACAGATTGATTTGTTAAGCTGCATTCCGAAAGTCTCTCTGGACTTCCATGGTCTCAGTATGTCGTCAAAGTACATAACTATGCTATCCGCATATAGCAGGGATCGCACACAGATTGATTTGTTAAGCTGCATTCCGAAAGTCTCTCTGGACTTCCATGGTCTCAGTATGTCGTCAAAGTACATAACTATGCTATCCGCATATAGCAGGGAACGCACACAGATTGATTTGTTAAGCTGCATTCCGAAAGTCTCTCTGGACTTCCATGGTCTCAGTATGTCGTCAAAGTACATAACTATGCTATCCGCATATAGCAGGGATCGCACACAGATTGATTTGTTAAGCTGCATTCCGAAAGTATCTCTGGACTTCCATGGTCTCAGTATGTCGTCAAAGTATATAACTATGCTATCCGCATATAGCAGGGAACGCACACAGATTGATTTGTTAAGCTGCATTCCGAAAGTCTCTCTGGACTTCCATGGTCTCAGTATGTCGTCAAAGTATATAACTATGCTATCCGCATATAGCAGGGAACGCACACAGATTGATTTGTTAAGCTGCATTCCGAAAGTCTCTCTGGACTTCCATGGTCTCAGTATGTCGTCAAAGTATATAACTATGCTATCCGCATATACGGAGCGGTCGTGGCGTAATGGCTAGCGTGTGACGCTGCTACGCTGTCGGCGCGGGCTCAATTCCCGCCAGGGGCCATCTGATGTAGATACGACCGTTCCCCCTCGCAAGGTAATGGCAACCCAGCAAGTGGTATCCTGCCTAGTATAAACCTCCCCCCAAATTTGCCGTTCGGATCCGGCGTTAAACTGTAGGACCCATATACCTGTGAGAGACTCAGTACCACACGCACCACGGTGTATGCGGGGAGGGTACTAACCAGTCGAAGGACTGAAGGACTACGAACTGAACTGATCCGCATATAGCAGGGAACGCACACAGATTGATTTGTTAAGCTGCATTCCGAAAGTCTCTCTGGGCTTCATTGGTCTCAGTATGTCGTCAAAGTATATAACTATGCTATCCGCATATAGCAGGGAACGCACACAGATTGATTTCTTAAGCTCCATTCCGAAAGTCTCTCTGGACTTCCATGGTCTCAGTATGTCGTCAAAGTATATAATTAAACAAGGCTGGAGAAACACAGCATCTCTGACTAACTCCCTTATTTATTGGAATGTCACCTGAGAGCCTACCATTCAGATCCAGAACTACAGATGTTCTTATATAAAGGATCTTAACTAAATTTATTAAATGCTGTGGATATATATCCAACAATACTACATTTACAGATTATAATTATACAATTAAGATTTTAGTATGCGGTACAGTGAGAAAATTCAAAAGCAAAGAAACTGTCACGTGTCGACTATTAAACACCAAACACATGGGCTAGTACTGTACTTGACCTGCTAAGCTACTACGAGTAACATTTTTAGAAAAAAATTAATAAAAACTGGAATTTTCCATTGGCGAGAACTGTCAGAAAACTTCTTATGGGAACCTACGTGTCAGCATCAATAGTTTTCGCGTGTGGAAAACTTGGTTCTAAAACACCTATGGCTTCTTACCTGCGTAACTACCAATCAAACATTAAATAAAAAATAGAGCGAAAGCTATTTCAGAAGAATTACAGAGGGATACAGAATAATAGAAGAAGAGTTCCTGGAAAGAGTTGAAGGAAAAAGGATATGCGCGTTGAGATTCAAGCCACTAGTAACAATAAAAAACTGTAAGAAAACTATTTTAAAATGTAAAGCTTAAAAGGTGTTGCAAGTGTTACTGTATAAAATTAAATACAAACGTATTTATAGTCAAGTAAATAAAAGTATTATCAAACTGGAAAAGTATAAAAATGGTCAGAAAATAAGAAGTTTGTAGAATTTATATTTAAAAAGTTTATGCTATTTAAAAAATGTACTAATTTTATTTATATGTATATTATCCAATATCCGTTTCTAAAAAAAAAATTATTATTATTTTTTACAAGTTCATATCAAAATAATAATTAAAAGAAATTAATTCTTTTCTAAAGCTAAGCAAAGTTATTTTTCACCCCCAAATCCACCATCCTCTTAAAATTGTGTGTATTCAGTACGTAATCTACCTCGTAACGTTGCGCTCGGTTGTATGATTTGCGGTGCAACAAACAACAAATAGTTAAAAGTGATATGCTAAAATCTTAAACATATTAATTAAAGAAATTAATTAATACCGAATCTAGAGTTGTGGCAAGTTTAATTATTGAAATCTATCTGTGTGCAAATTTAAATTCTCAAACATTTTTAAAAACAAACTGAGCAAAAAATAATTGTGTGAGTCATGTTTTGATAACGCCTGTCATTACAGTAAGAAAAGTTATTGTATAAAGTGAAAAGCCGCAACGAAGTTTGAGGAGTAGATAAGTCCTCTGCCCACGCACGTTGACGATACTAAAAATAACTCCAAATGTGTTTACTTTACAGCGGATCATCCATCCCTCAAAGTTAATTATATCTATCCCTTGACTGGCGACGTTGTAATTTGACACCCTAGTACGGAAAGTAATCCATTTTTTAGCTAAAGATTCTATAAGCTTTTTAAAATTTGGATTTGACACAACTACATACCTCTCTACATAATCTAACTTCATATCTTGTCTGCAAAGCAAACAAGGAAAAAAATAAAAAGTGACCGACCCAGCCCACTGACGTCATCACCGAGCAGGATAGTTTATAATTTGCCAGGCGACTAGCGAATGTGGCCACTGTGGTATGTAACGGCCGTTAGCCGGGATATCGTAAAGGAAGTGTTTTGTTGTCCAGACAAGCGTCCAAAGGACGCCAGCCCCTCAAAGCAAAACAGATAAGACTTGTCGTTACATATAAATTACCTACGTATTATACATTAGTAAAAATTGTAGCCTTCAACAATTTTGAAGGCCATAGTTACATTTATACGGTCTTGTTTTATTGTGAAACTTGTCATTCAGAGATGAGACGTTGTCGTTATAAATGAGTAGGTGTGTCTTCTGGCTTCCCAGTCTCTCTCTCTTATGTAATACTCTTAAAATTACATTATGTAAGTCTGCAGGAAATCTGTAGAACAAAGGAAATGTCAAAAGCCTGTAATTGTAAGACAAACACATGCGAGAGTATACATGATCTGAGTTAAAGATCCTAGGAAAGTCGACGATAGAAATCGCTCAACCTAATGTTTGATGCACGCTGTTTGCTGATCAACACCGATACCACTAAAGACCGGGTTGCTCCGTAAGCAGTGTAGAACGTCGGGCCTTCGGAAAGACGGAAGAGTCATTGGCATCAACGATGTACTCTCCCTCTAGCTTTCTGGAGTCGAAGCCTTGAACACGCATGGCGGGGGTCACCAGGTAGGCAACTGCCTGCCTGCCTAGGAACTTGGCCTGGGCAGGTAGTGCTACTAGATTTGACTGTGCATGTTACTGAGGCGCCACAGGGATAAAACGAGGCGATATTACAACAATTCTACGTACTAGATACTTGCCCAACATCGTGTCGTTTGCTTGATACAGATTACCTGGCCTTGCACACTTCAGCTTATTTGACTGTCCAATTCGTCTTTAGATTACTTCGGACTAACTTATACAAACCTACTGGAGAATAAATGTTGTGTTATATAGAGATTACATACGTTATCATCATTACCAATCACGAATCTGTCCTAAAACAGGTTTCTACTGAAGTTCAGTGTCTAGGTTGTTTAATCCTGTGCTACTGTCTTCAGTTGTCATAATTTACGTATGCTACGGTAGTTCAGTTTGCGTTTAGTGTAAATTGATATTAGTTGATTATTTTGTGCAGATATCTGTAATTTGTGACTTGTATTATTTAGTGAGGTACAATTAATTAGATGATATTTATTGTATCTTATATAAGTGTGTGTTGGTAATTGTAAACTTGTTTACAAAGAAATGTTTGCTGTTATTTTGTTTTACAAGCTGTCAAAAAAGTTCTAAATAGATTTTAGATAGATGTTTCAGTTTCCTACAGGTTTAACAAGTTAATCTGTAACATTTTCCTTAAATATTTATTAAATATTATTGGACGTTGTGAATAAGTTGCATAAGTTCAACCTTATGTGCGGGACCATTAGACGAACCTTTAAGTCAGCAAGTAAAGGAACACGCCTAAAATTTTACAAGGTGATGGCTCTTCCCACAACTTCTCTGTCGGCCTGACAATTGGACTTAACCGAAAGGCCAGGCAATTGGATCCAAGCGGCTAAAATGAGATTTATCATGAAAGTGGCAGGGTATACTCTCCATGGTCATAGAAGAAACACGGATATACGGCAGGAACTGAATATTATGAGTATACTCGGCAGGATCGCAAAGTATCGGCTGAATTGGTCGGAACATCTTTGCCGAATGGATGACTGCCGCATCTCCAAACAACTATGGAACTATAAGGCGAGGGGACGGAGATTTATGCGAGTGACCAGATCTAATCTTTGTCTATTTGAGACCAGACCAAATCATCCTTGGTTTAATCCCTGAAAATTATGATGATGATGATGACAATTAATTTGGTGATATTTACTGTATCTTAGATAAGTGTGTGTTGGTAATAGTAAACTTGTGAACTTGTTTACAAAGAAATGTTTGTTGTTATTTTGTTTTATAAGTTATGAAGAAAGTTCTAAATAGATTTTTGATAGATTTTTCATGTATACAGTTCTTTTAGTCCCATTGTTTTAACACGCTGATTTGTACAATTTCCCTTAAATATTAATTAAATACGATGCAAAATATGTCTTAACGAAACCGACTTATTTGTAAAAAACGACTACAGTTCAATAAAAATCGTTTCACCTTAAATTTAGTCGAAACGATACCTGCCGGAAAAGCTTCCATGTAGACCGGTTCAGAAATTACAAACTGCCTTTGAAAAGTAGAATTTCAGCTTTCGAAAGTGAATGACCGCTCAAGATTTGAGGGAAGTAGAATTGGTTGGGTACCGAAACTGCAAAATTGGCTTGTACAAGAAGTGAAGAGTATGTAAAGAAGATTATAACTTAAGTAACAGAATTTTAAGATTAATTATTTTATCACTGCACGTCAACCGTTTTTTAAAGAAATTTAATCCTAACAAGTTGTAACTTTATACTTGAGGCAAAGTTAATTAATTTTATCGAAGAAGTTGTGTTTAATTTTCTTCCCCTTGAAAGTAGAACGACTAATTGTTAGCGGTAAACTGTGTAATGGATTTAAGCTAAAATGAAGAACGTTCAGTCGCACTGCCTGAACGTGTCTGTGGACACTTGCTGGAAGACTTAACGAAGACCGAATAAAATTATTTCAAAACTTATTTAGCATGCATTAATTCTGACAGCTTCAGAATTAGTTTTTATAACTTTGATTTTCGTTTTAAACTTATTTCAATTCTACCTCATCATGTGATTCTGTTAACGCCGACGTAGACAATAACATCAGGAAGGAACAAGCAATATAAACTCTGTTATGAGGACTTCGGCTTGCCAGGCTGTTAGGCCATTGGTGGTCCAATGTTGTTTGATGCAAACGTTTCGGCCGTGCCTTCGACGGACATCTTCAGAGCAGAAGGCTGCAAAACACTGACAAAGGTTTCGTAGTCAGTGACCACTGAACTGTGGTTAAGGCTATGAGAAGGATACCCATATTTATAAACTTCTGATGTCCGCACGAAGTCGTCTGACACCACCAGCCAATCAGAAGAAAGGCAAATTCTTATTGGTTTTCCACAACTCGCGTCCAAATAGCACTCAATGCGAGGACTCACCCCGCTGGTTCATTGCATGTTGTTGAATCTGGACAGACTCCATATGCAGGCGAGGGAAATACAAACTCACCAACGACAGAAGCCTCGTCTCTTGAAGAAGTATGCGATGGTCAGCATTGGCGAGTACGTGCTTCACTATAGCAGACTTTTCCGGCTGCCTCAAACGACTGTAGCGGCTGTGTTCGTCAATGCGGGCATGGACACTGCGTTTCGTAGTTTCGATATACAACTGGCCGCATGAGCAAGGAACTCCAAATTTATAATAAAATCTCTTCCTTTGCCGATGGCTCCACTAACACTTCTCACTAGAAGAAAACTCGTTTTATTAAAATAAAAACTTAGGAAATTAGGTAAATCGAATTAGGTTAAGTCTAACCTACAATACTTGAAGTCGGAAGTATATGTTTTCGCGTAGATCTGGGACTTTAACCTGGGGAACATCACGTAGATTGGAGTAATAAGATTACCCAGTTCCGCTCCAGAAGACCTGGTTAATTATGTTACTGCGTGAGTTTCGCAGTGCGCTCACTTTGATCATCACCTTAATTAATACCGCATACATTTCGTCAACAAGCTACTGCTCGACGTATAGTAATTTGCTGCGTGTCATGTTAATCTGCTTTGTACGTTTTGGGCTCACATACAGTAAAACATTTCTAAACCAATAATGTTCTACGAAATCTTACACGGCCATTGTCATTTTGATTAAAATTATTTCCAGGGCTGTTTGGGCGTGGTCCAAAGTATGTGACAAAACCAGACGTTTCAGCAATTCCACTGACTGCCGACGTCAGTGGAAACGAGTCAACGCTAACGTGGGATGATAAACGCTAGAAACACAGTACCGTAGTTAAGGCTCAAGATGTCGCGTGATATAAGTAGAAGTAGAAATAGTGTTCCGATCAAATTTCCAACAATGAAACATGAAAATCGCCAGTATAAAATGAAGGTAATGGTATTTCGAGGCAACGAGTCAATAAGAAAAAAATAATGATTATTGATCGAATTCTAGAACAGCTGAGCCAATTTAATTATTCGGGAAATTATATTTGCTATAATAGAAATTATGACATTATTGTCCAAACTATCTGTGAAACAATCAATCGTATTTTTAGAAACAAGCTACGTTGGGATATATAATTAAAGTTTTTTAAAGTTATGGCAGTCCCTGTTCTGTCCTATGGGTGTGAATTATGGACAACGACCAAAAAACAAAACAATAAAATACACAGGCCGCCTCGAAAATGGCAATATTAAGAGGAGTTAAAATGTGTTCTAAACTTGACGGTATAAAATATGAGACCGTAAGAGAAGAGTTAGAAGCTTTTAATTTGAATGAAAAATTAAATAATTAAAAACAACAATGGAAAGAACACTTAGAAACAATGTCAGATTCCGGACAGGCCAAACACGTCTGGAAATACAAACCTATAAGGATATAGGTGTGTGGGTAAACGCAGGAAGAGATGACTGGAGGATTTTTAAAGGCGGGACAGGCAGCTCCTTGCTTATGCCGTGTTGTGAAGACGATCGTGACGATAGATAATATATTTTAAGTTATAATATAAAATGTTAATATATGTTATACTTTTAGTAAAATATAATTCTTGTGTACACCACGTTATTAGGATTAAATAATTAATGCTAACTGATCTCTAAATTGATTGTTAGAAGGAGAGAAGTGTAGGGCACGAATCGAACGCATGACCATGTAGTCTCTAACTGTAGCCTCTAACAGGGCGCTATAAACCTGCTCAGAGAACCTAGCTTAGTTATACTGTTAATTAAACGGGACGTGTGGCCTGAGCGTAATATTGTAGTTGTTTGGGATAGAGAGCGCTGCACACTTAATACCGTCCGTGTTTTGTTTTCTGGGTAATTGATTTACGCCGAGGCTTAAGAGCCGTTTGGAGCAGTGGATTTTGGTGTTTTCACGAAAAAAAAAACGTTAATGGAACACGCTATACACAGAGAAGTACTTAGGCCAACTTTTACCTGGTCACGGTAACCTGTATTTATTTTATGAAGGTAATATTCGTAAACAGTAGAAAAACATTTGTAAACATAACATAAATTCTAGCAATTTAAAACCCACGGCCTGATTAGTTATTGAAAATGTATTAGAGGTACGTTCAACAGCTGGACATGTGTTGTGATTTAACAATGATAAATATTTTAAGAAAGATGTCTAAAAACAAGATTTTAGAAAATTGTACATGCTTATGTAGAAATGCAAGATACGTAAACGTTTTCAAATTCAAACGCGTTTAATAATCTGAGAACGTTGATCATTCACAGAATTCTTTGCAAACTTTCAGACTCTTTCAGAAATATTCTAATCACTGATGTTAAAATTCATTCACTGTTTGGCCGTGGTTCATTGTTTTCAACTAAAACAGACGTTTCGACAATACCATCGACTGCCATCATTAGTGTAAATTTCGAGCTTTGCTGACGTAAAGTGGTAGACGTTAGAGACCACAGTACTACCACCCCACGTTATCAAAGCTCGAATATTACAATGATGATGGTAGTCGATGGTACTGTCCAAACGCCTGCTTTAGTTAAAAACACTGGACCACGGCCAAACAGCTCGTGAATGAATTTTAACAACATTGACTGCGTCCGTGTAAGCCTACGAAGTATATCATTGCAAACACTGCTCACACAACACAATTACATGTTACCAATCAAACATATTTGTCAAAGTGTTATGTGTACGCCTACACTTATCTACGGAAACATAAAGAATCGCGAGAGCTAGGACTTGAGGTTATTTTGTAATTTACGTTATTAAAATCCTCTTCTGTTCTTTTAATCTTTAAGGATTAATTAATATAAACCCGTTCCGGCACCCATCTCATCTTCGGACGATCCACGTCTCTTCTACCGATGGCTTTATAGTTCCACTCCTTACTCCAAGGCTATTTTGGATACTACAAGCCTTTCAAAGTTTTACATGAACAGGTTACTGGCCTGTTGCACAACCCCCTACCAGGAGGACCAGAGACCAGTTATTCTGATACAGAAAGTTTCTTAGTATTTTCTAGTGTTCACTTAACGGCATCAGTATGCACTCTAAGATCCTAAACCACCTAAAACTAAGAAATTAGAGTTGAAACCTAGCCCTCGATTACTATAATAGCGTCGGAGTCAGAAAACAACAAGAGACAGTCAATAGAGACTAGACAGAAAGACTAAAGGAAGGTATCTCACCCAAGACAAGTTGAAGCAAAGTAAAAATCCAGCTAGAGCACATCGGAAACCCGTATCCACAAGATGTGGAGCCCTGATGTATGTATTAATAACATAAATTTAATAAGATCGTAGTCATTTGGTTGTTAACTCAAGTAAGAAAACCAATTCGTTGGTTCGGAGTTGTTATTGTTTATTGTATGTCTTCTTCTTCTTTACTTCAAGGATTACATTAATAAACCTGTTCCGTCACCAATCTCATCCTCGGACGACCCATGTCTCTTCTACCAATGGCTTTATAGTTCAGTGCCGCTGTTGGCAATCAATCCTCTGTCATCCTTTGCAAATAATCCCACCATTGCCTTCTGTAAGCTGAAATAATTTCAGTTATGTCCTCTACTTCGAGTTCTGCTCTGATATTCTCATTCCATATTCTATCTTGGAATGTATAATTTAAAGTATTTCAAAGAAACTGCATTGGAGCACTCTAAATTTTACATTCAGTTTTTTAACTAAATCTCTTCTTTAATGTCCATTTAAAACACATTAAGTGTTAAACTCAATTAAGTGCAAAAGCATTAACTGTGAATATACGAGTCTGAGATTAAACACGGGCCCGTGACATTCATTGAATTGTTCCAGAGATAACAAAAACCAATTTACATTAGATAAAGGCGTCGCAGTGTTGCGACACAACATCATTACAATCACCAGCAAAGTTTTAGCAGAAGTGTTACAGCACCGATGTCCTTGGGCTTTCGAAAGAATACCCATCCCGACAGGGTGTTCGTAATCGATTCTGGGGCAAACTGTTATATAAATCTCTTTGGAATAAACTGAATAAAATTGTTGGAAATCCTATTAAGAGTGGAGCCTGTTTCATGGAACTGAGATTAGAGAAATTTCATAGAAATGTAAAAAAAATTCTAAAAATACTTATTAATACGTGAATACAATTAAAAATAAAATGAATTTGACGTGCGTTAGTGGTTTCTATCTAACTACATAATGTTGTAGTTTTATAAGAAGCGAGGAAGAATGATTTTCTTAAGGGAGGAATAAAACTGTATACTTGCTACTTAATATTACTCTTTCTAAGCATTTCAATTATGTTGATAAAGTTTTTGCAGTAATTAGGAGATTTAATTACCAACAGGAAAAATTGGAGGACGTTTTACGTTGCTGAAGGCATGTTGAAATACGCTATAACTCATTTAAAATCCCGAGGGAGCCGCGAGTAAAGAACAAGGACAGGACAGTAATAAAGAGATAGTGTAGAGAGGCAGTAGTGATGAAACGATATAGTGATTATCAAGTAGACGCTACTTTTAGGCAAAAGATAAGCAGCTCACTTTCTTCAGGCCGTCTTAACGGCTAAATCTAGTGGTCATTGAACAAGGTGAGAGAGATGGTACAACGACGACACTCCTTGTTTTCTGACGACGTTCAAGTGGTAGATAACGCTACTGAAGAACTGGAAGCGACTGTTAATGAGGCGGAGGCCACCCCCCACCTCTGATTTAGCAGTGAGCAGATACGTCACGGTTTTGAAGTACTGGCTGGGCCCAAAACGCCTGTAGATTGTAGTCCTTTAGTAATAAAACATTTTGTTGGATCTTAGAAGGAAAAAATACATCTGATGGGAGATCTAAGAAAAGATACATTTTTTGTTGCACTTTTGGACGTCCACTGCTGGAATAGTCTTCAGTGCTCGTACGACCACGTTTAAACTCGAGTGTGCCCCACTTACCGTTGTTTCTGAAGGTGATGTATGTCTTCTGTAACACATTTACAGTTTCGTTTTGATTTTCCATTGGTGCTAAAAGTTTATAACAGAAAATTCGTCAAAACACGATGTTGATTTTATGCATTTTAAAAACACGTGTGACAGGAAAATTTCAAGCAGCTGTTAAAAAGTGAACAAATTTACAGAATGATATATCGTGTTCACGCGAAATATAAGTCTTGCAGCACACGAATGATTTTAGTTCTACCATTGAGCTATAGATGTCGCTCCGCGAACTTTTCAGCTGACCGTCCGTCGTATGTTTCAATTAATTGTTATCGAACGTTGGCGTTATTAATTGTTAACAAAAGAGCAGATACGTCATACGTTACATTATGACAAATGTATTTCAATGGTTACAATTAATCAGAAGACAGCTTGAAGGCAGCAGATTGATCACGTAATCAAGGCCGGATATAAACTCTTGTTTAGGTTGTCAGTCAACTTTTCATACGGCAGTTCAGATTGCGTTTAGTGTAATGTGATATTAGTTGATTATTTTGTGCATGCATTTGCAGTTTGTGACTTATATTACATAGTGAGGCACAATTAATTAGATAATATTTACTGTATCTTGAATAAATATGTGTGTTGTATGTACTTACTGTTTTTTTATAATTCTCTTTTACAGCATGCAATTTCTCCATTACAATTGTGTAATACTACATGCTAAGATGTTCCTTATTTGAATAACAATGTGTTTATATGACGTTAAATTGGTAGATAACGCTACTGAAGATTGTAGAGTCCTGTAGTAATAAAATATTTGGTGGGTTTTAGAAGAAAATAAAATACATCTGACGGGAGACCCAAGACAAGATGGGCAAAAATGGCAGACGAGGAAGTCCCAAGACAGCTATATGTCTTGTTCTGGACGAGGCCTTCATTTTCAACTCCTAAGCCTCATCAGAACATGATATTTAGCAGTTTACCAAATAAGCACGGCGAAGTTGGAGTTAGAGAGACTGCTAAATTAAATAACAAATTAAAAAGAGGTAGTGTTGAGGAGGATGGAGGAGCCAAAGCCCTGATTGTGGGAAACGTTACAGGCAGGAGAAAACACTTCTTGGATAGAGCGTCTCCTGAGGCATGACAGTATCAGTTGCTGATCTAAATTCTCGTCGTCAACGCCGACGTGACCGACGACAGCTTGAGATCTTTCATTGTATCCAAAGTTTGAAATACTTTGCAAAAAGTCTCCTGGTCAAAATGATCATAATTAAAGCGTAGTTCTTCGTATTGTTTAAATTAGCAGCCATCCTTACTTTTCTTTTATAATATTCCTAAACTGCTATAATTGTTATTATTTATACAAAGCTTTTCGTCATCACTGACATCTTCAGGTCTTAAACAACCTGAAGATGTCAGGTTGTTTAAGACCTGAAGATGTCAGTGATGGCGAAAAGCTTTGTATAAATAATAACACTTAACTAAATAACACTTTTAGTTAAGTGTTAGTGCTGTGAAACAAGAGATGAATAAGACAAATAATAACAATTATAGCAGTTTAGCAATTTTACAAAAGTAAAGCGTAGTTGTGTACCCTAACAACGTGAAACTTATCTGAAGCGCAGGCGAACAGCTGCATAATAAAACCTCAATCTATGCGCGTATGGGAGCAAGTTCGCTACTCAACCCCACTTAATTAAACAAAGCGTGGTCTTTAATATACTTCAAAAATAGAACACGATTATAAGCAACAGATGGAGTTATATCCCTACTGTTATCTTTACTATTCCTTACCGTTATTCTTTTTTGCAGCTCGTCCACCCAATAATCTTTGTTTTCGTTCTCCTCCTTTCTCCTTCTTCTTTTTCTTTTCTTCTTTTTTTTCTTGTTCATCTACTTTTTACTTTTGTCTTAGCGCAGATTAATAGTGGTGGTAATAGTGGTATTATAGCAGTAATAATAATATAATCAGCTTTAACAATAGAAGCAGCATTATTAGTCGTGATACAGTTATGGTAGCTGTAATGGGCTGCAGCTAGCGTAAGGTTACCAGCAATAAAGCAACAGTACGGTTATGAACGCGTTGATTGTTATATTAAGCGAGCGCTAATATCGTTGTCAGTAGTACAGTAAACTGTTACAATAGATCGCGTCAACAACAATCAACCGCAGGATGTTGTTAAAGCTGCTGTGCTTGCACGAGATAGTGGCCGATGTTTCCTGGTAGTACCCCACCACCGTCAAGAAGAGATAAATTCTCCCAGTGTTTGACGTGTCTAAGAACGCTGCAATGCTGTTTCAAAGAGAGCACAATCAATTTACGCTTTTTGTTAGTTTATGGTTTATATAAAAATGAATATATCAGAATCGCTGTTACTCTTCAACTGAATATAAAACTAAAGTCTAAAATGTCTATTCTAGAATCTATATTTTGGTTTTCCAGTTCCGGAACATTTCGCCACTTTTGTTTTTTCTTTACCTATCATCATGCCGAATTTATCTTTTAGGATTTTGTTCACTTAGTGAAGTGCATTCAATGCTTTACAGCAACTCAAAAATATAGATCTGTTGAGGATCTTGACCAAATGGTGGATATGAGCACTTGGATTGCTTCAGCATTCAGATCCTGTAAAACTTATATTTTATGGAGTAATCTAGATTTGCACCAGATTTTTCAGACTATATTACCAATTCTAAGCCATTTTTTTTTTAAAGAACGACAACCGTCTAAGCATGTAAAGAAATCAAACAATCTATTGCATAAAACGAATAGAAAATAAATCACTAAATTTTCATAATCATATTTGATGATCAGCACACAGAATTGAAGACGTTTTAATGTTTTTGGAATACTTTTATACTCTGCGTTACTTTGAGCATCAGAACGATTGGAATTAATTTTTGCGATTAGGCAGTAACAAATCGGGCGAAGCAAACGTACCACGTAGAAAGGGTTTGTTGTGGCGTCTTATTAATATTCATAGAAAATTATACAATACAGTTTTGCGAGCAAGAAGTTAAGCTTTTCTCAATTGTCGATTCTCCACTGCCAGTACCAACTTTTGTTTATTGTAGATGTTAAGTTAAATACTTTTTACATTTACATACCGTTTTATTGCAATTCCACCAATGTAAATTAAATAATTCTACACGTGCTTAAAACCTACGTCTTATGGAGCCTACGTTTTGACAAATAAATCCTTTACACAAACGGATAGTTGCATATTAGGGGGAATATTACGAGATTTGGGTGAATGATAATCTGAGAACAGTAGTATAGTATATAAATTAGTAAGCTTCCATATATGCAAAACTCGCTTTCTATTTTTAAATATGTATAAATGTTTTCTTTTTTCTTTTATGAATTTGCTAACTGCTACAATTTTTATTGTTCGACAAAGCTTTTCGTCATCACTGACATCATCAGGTCTTAAACAACCTGTTTAGCAAATTCATAAAAGAAATAGTAAGGATGGCTGCTAATTTAAACAATACGAAGAATATATATGTTTTGTTTTATATATTTGTTTTTTTATTAGAAAAAATATTGACTTCTCTACTATGTTTTGGTAAAATAAAAACTATAAGCAGACCGGTATAAAATAAAGCAAGAGAGTACTCTCTGATAATGTCAGTGAAAAAGACTGAAACCATAAACATTTTTGATATTTCGTGAAAGAAAGCGAATACCGCCCAAAGTTTGTTATCTGTAAATTCCTGAAAACGAAAAGTTATTTTGTTTCATAGCATGGAACGACATCAATTGTTAATTTTATTGAAAATTTTTCGGTCGAATAAATTTATAACATCAATAGAAATAAAAATTACCAACTCCCCCTTCAACTACCCTTTATTTATAGATATTCCATCTGCCTTTCTACAGAAGGGCAGGTGGATTATTATAACCTTCTTTTGAGGATACTGTATTTATCAAAATTAAGTACTTTACTCTTGTTAAAACGTAAAATGTTGCAGGTAAACTACCCATTCTCCATCACCAGAATCAATTGATGAATTGGCTTTTAGACCTCTACAAGTCGGGCACATAATATGCAAAACATTATTCGATTCTGTTTGAATTTGCGGCAGTTATCGTTCACCATAAAAAAATTCTACACACAGACACACACATAGACACTTTTCGGAAAATGACTTTTTTTTATATGTTTTGAGGGTAGTACATTCAGAACCTGCCCTTACTTCGAACACAATTTTTTTTCGCAATCACCATACTTCTATCTCCTTACGGAACATGGGAGTAAAAGAATATTCAAGCAGATGGGCTTGTTGCATTTTCTTCAGTATAAGTACAGAGTAACATTCAACACGACAACTACAAAATCTAGTAGTGTAGTTTGCAGACATTTTCTGTGAACGTTTATTATTCCCCTGAAAAGAATAAAATTTAATTTTATTAAAATCCACTTAGCAAAATTGTTTCGCCTGTATTGCTTTTACAACTGCAAAAGTTGTTATTTTTAATGTAATCTGAAAGAAATTCTATACATTAACGCAGTCGTTTAAATGAATGTTTTAAATAAATTGAAATTTGTTTTTTCTTTTCGATTAAGCTGCGACTAATGCTTTCCAGTAATTTTGTTAAACCTTATTCAGATTAACGTTTTCTTTTATTTTATATCATTTGTTTGTTATTATAGGTAATTGTTTTAAACTTCAGATTGCAGAAAAATTGCCTTTAATATTTCCCCTTAGTCTTCCCCTTTCTCTTCCTTACTCAATCACTGTTTTTCTATCCTCTCTATTATCTCTTTCCTTAAACTGTCGTTTCCTGAAACTAATCTATTCTTCTTCAGATATGTAGAAGATACCACGTCCACTACAATCTGCCTCAGCTACTATAAACCCTGTGCCCCATTGCATTTTGTCCCTTACACTATACCCTCCATAACTAAACAGTACCACAACAAACTAATCTATTCCTCTTCAGATATGTAGAAGATACCACGTCCACTACAATCTGCCTCAGCTACTATAACCCCTGTGCCCCATTGAATTTTGTCCCTTCCACTCTACACTCCATAACTAAACAGTACCACAACAAACTAATCTATTCCTCTTCAGACATGTAGAAGATACCACGTCCACTACAATCTACCTCAGCTACTATAATCCCTGTGCCCCATTGCATTTTGTCCCTTACACTATACCCTCCATAACTAAACAGTACCACAACAAACTAATCTATTCCTCTTCAGATATGTAGAAGATACCACGTCCACTACACTCTGCCTCAGCTACTATAATCCCTGTGCCCCATTGCATTTTGTCCCTTACACTATACCCTCCATAACTAAACAGTACGACAACAAACTAATCTATTCCTCTTCAGATATGTAGAAGATACCACGTCCACTACAATCTGACTCAGCTACTATAAACCCTGTGCCCCATTGCATTTTGTCCCTTACACTATGCCCTCCATAACTAAACAGTACCACAACAAACTAATCTATTCCTCTTCAGATATGTAGAAGATACCACGTCCACTACAATCTGACTCAGCTACTATAAACCCTGTGCCCCATTGCATTTTGTCCCTTACACTATAGCCTCCATAACTAAACAGTACCACAACAAACTAATCTATTCCTCTTCAGATATGTAGAAGATACCACGTCCACTACAATCTGTCTCAGCTACTATAATCCCTGTGCCCCATTGCATTTTGTCCCTTACACTATACCCTCCATAACTAAACAGTACCACAACAAACTAATCTATTCCTCTTCAGATATGTAGAAGATACCACGTCCACTACAATCTGCCTCAGCTACTATAATCCCTGTGCCCCATTGCATTTTTTCCTTACACTATACCCTCCATAACTAAACAGTACCACAACAAACGTTCTCCTCTTTGTAGTACAGTTTTCTTCAAATTTAAAATTTCTTACATACCAAAATTTTACCCATTTTACGAATAACCGATTAACCCAATTATCATCTAACAATTTTCATTTAGCATCACATTTTAAATCTTCTAGTTTGCTTTCACAGTAAATTTTCTTCTAGAAAACGACCTTCTTTATTTTGTCATTTTGCTTTTATTGCTGTTTGCTTAGTCTGAATCGGATATTATAAGAAATTGTAAAACATCATACTAACACAGGAAGTAACAAATCAACAAAAAATCACTGAAATGTAAAGGAAACACGTTTCAAGAAAACAAATATCTTTGCTTAGAATTACGTAGTTTCAGGCAAAAATTTTAAAGGTAAACAAATAAAACTTAGGCAAACACTGGGTTTGATTAGAAAACTACAAGCAGCTCTTTACTACTGAAATAATACAGCGTTGTCCGAGATATTCATAAGTAACCATAACTACGAAAAAATATCTCCGTGTATGTCATTATTCACCTGATTGGTTAAATCAGGTCGTATATTTTAGAGGAACAAAAGATAAAAACTAATAAAAGATAGCCCCAGTCTGGAGAAAATAATAAGGTCATTACTTTGGAGAAAATCATGGGAGGAAAATCACATCAGCCAAGGAATTAGACTAGGCTATAGCAAAGATAACCTGCCAACAGATTGTCTAGCGTTTACAGACGATCTAGCAATCCTGTCAGATTTAGTAGAAACAGCTATTAAACATGTAGAATTGCTGATAGAACAAGCCGAAATATTGGGTTTAAAAATTAATTTCTTTTGAAGAAACCAAGTTCATGATAAACATCAAGACAATATCCAAGGAAATGAAAACTCGGTACGGGCAAATCTATAGAACTGACAAATTCAAGTATCTTGGGGGAAGTTATTGAACGCAGTGTCTCAGAAAGAAGCCATTAAAGAACGAGTTAATAAGATAAAAGTTGCTTACCATTTAACCAAGGACACACGTAACAAGAAATCAATATCAATTAATGCCAAACTTAGGCACTATTCAACAGTTATTCGCTCGGAAGCACTTTATACAGCTGAGTGTCTGACTCTAAACAAGAAAATGATGATGGAAGAACTGGAAGTCACAAAAAGGAAATTATTAAAAACAATCTTATGATCAGTAAAAGATAGAGAACAGTACAGAAGACGCCACAATAATGCATGTGATTTTGAGGAAATCACAGACGTAATTAGAAAAAGAAGATTACTTTCTACGGACATGGTCAAAGAGTGAATCCTGATAGACTAACAGAGACGTTTTTACTATTTCAAAAAGCTCAAAATGTGCAATACGTGGTTCAAGAAAACAGAAAAACGTAGAAAAACTTTAGATTACTCAAGAAGACATTGAAGAATGCTTGTCACTCAAAAAGAAATTTAAAAATGCCCAAGGTTTTCAGGAAAAACCCAAGAAGAGGAAAGATGCCAACTGGACTGTCGAAAGGAAGGAGTGACATCGATCAAGAATGAAGGAGATGTGGGAAAGGAGTAAGAGAGATGACAAGAAGGGAGGATCCAGTTGAACCAAACCTAGTACACAGTGGCTCATACGCAAGAAAAGAGAGACGATCCAATAAATAACTGTTAGAAATATTTAACGATAAAAATAGAAAATGAAAGCTACCTGTAAATTAAACGATTATTGTTAAGCGATCGCACAAGGCGAACTCCAGGAGAGCTTGATATAATTGTAATATCGAGACAACTCTAAAAAAAAAATAAAAATGATTAACAGACCTCAAATAATTTGGTCAAAATAATATATCTATACGACAGGGTTAATAATTACATAGGTTAACATTCTGTCAAGCAGTATTAAAATGTTGCATAACCATTATAGGAATAAGTGCAATAAATCAAAAAGTTTATCCTGCCTATAAACTTTGCCGAGGTAAATTCACTTGGAACATCATCTGTCGAGCGCTGGCACAGATTTAATGTCGCTGCATCCAAACGATAAGAGTTATCTTAAATAATTAACGACCGTTTTTATAGGACTATTAAACTCCTAAGATGGTTTATTATGTCTTTGCATAAAACTGAAGGATTATATCTTTTATAGGACTTTCAGCGGCACCCCCAGTTACCTTGTCTTCCACTAACGTCTCGTAAGGTCGCTTGTTTTTTTTGTTAATTCATTTGCATAATACAGAGCTCGTATAGTGCAAGATAAACATAACATTTCTAACATCATGAAGCTACAATTTACGTACGTTTTAATATAACCTGCTACTTTAGATGATACTAGTCCGCTAACATGGTCCGCTACTAGTCAGCTAACATACTGTTACGTAATACGGAACGTTCTACAAGTATGCCAGCAGTGCCCCGCTGTAAGTGTGTTTGCGTACATACTGCTGCTACTTTGAGATGACAGACAATTACGTGACACTTATCATGCGTCAAGGAACAAGATTATTCCAGACCGTACCGGTCAGCGCACAATGTTCAAGGACACTGTTTCTAGTGGATTTGAGATCGCCTGTTTGTTTAACACGTTATCCAAAGTGACAGATTATTCTGGCATATCAGCGGGGTATAAATGTAAGCATCCAGCGACGGTCAGTTCAGTTTACGTCGGGCGATTACACAGTGAGTTTAAGTGGCGACTTATCCAAGTGAGGTTCGAAGTATTGTGCCGAAGTGTTATTGTGTGCGGGACTGTATTAGTAGATATTAGTATTGCGCGTGGACAAATTTTGCTCGGATTTTTGTACAAGTTGATTATAAACTGCATTTGTAATTAATTAAAACTGGTGATTAGTGACTTCATTGTTGTCTTGTATTTTGTTCTCAACTGTACCATAGTGAGACCGTCGTAACAATGCGTCCCGATATTACGAGCAGTCTCATTGTCTCTGTATATGCGTCTCTTTATCTCTCTCTTTCTCCCACGTTCTCCTTCTATGTATATGTAACTGTGTGTCTGTAGGATTGTCTGTCTTTGTATCTCTGCAAACAAAAATTAGCAGACAAAATTTTGGTAACTCTTAATTAAAAGTGTTTTCTATTAGGGTAACATTTTCTTAAATTAATTATTCACTTGACATTTCGATTGCTAGAATTTAAAATGTTTCTCATAATCTCCGTGAGTAATCGTTCAGGTTGAACGATCCTGTAGACGTCAATTCATTCAACAGGGAATTTAACCGCCAATCCCAGCTTATGAGGAATATTCTATATTCAATACGATGGAGGGAGTTGAAACCGTGGGTTTATCTTTTTTCTTTTTTTTCATTTTTCTTACCGCCTTCACTGATCTACTGTGTCCTCTTCATCACACATTTATTACATGGCCAAAACTGTGGTTTATATGAAACCAAGTGGTATGAGACGTTTTTCCTTTTTTATTTTAATAACACCTGTAGCTAATACATTCACGCATATGCGTCACTGCAGTTAGTAGCTCGTCGTATCTGATATCGGCACTGCCTCTTAGAGATTATCACTACCACTCAAACCACAATATCTACAACAACGTATTGCAACCGTCTCGGACATCACGCATATGCGTCACTGCAGTTAGTAGCTCGTCGTCTCTGATATCTGCACTGCCTCTTAGAGATGATCACTACCACTCACACCACAATATCTACAACAACGTATTGCAACCGTCTCGGACATCACGCATATGCGTCACTGCAGTTAGTAGCTCGTCGTCTCTGATATCGGCACTGCCTCTTAGAGATGATCACTACCACTCACACAACAATATCTACAACAACGTATTGCAACAGTCTCGGACATCACGCATATGCGTCACTGCAGTTAGTAGCTCGTCGTCTCTGATATCGGCACTGCCTCTTAGAGATGATCACTACCACTCACACCACAGTATCTACAACAACGTATTGCAACAGTCTCGGACATCACGCATATGCGTCACTGCAGTTAGTAGCTCGTCGTCTCTGATATCGGCACTGCCTCTTAGAGATGATCACTACCACTCACACCACAATATCTACAACAACGTATTGCAACCGTCTTGGACATCACGCATATGCGTCACTGCAGTTAGTAGCTCGTCGTCTCTGATATCGGCACTGCCTCTTAGAGATGATCACTACCACTCACACCACAATATCTGCAACAACGTATTGCAACAGTCTCGGACATCACGCATATGCGTCACTGCAGTTAGTAGCTCGTCGTCTCTGATATCGGCACTGCCTCTTAGAGATGATCACTACCACTCACACCACAATATCTACAACAACGTATTGCAACCGTCTCGGACATATCGCATATGCGTCACTGCAGTTAGTAGCTCGTCGTCTCTGATACCGGCACTGCCTCTTAGAGATTATCACTACCACTCAAACCACAATATCTACAACAACGTATTGCAACCGTCTCGGACATCACGCATATGCATCACTGCAGTTAGTAGCTCGTCGTCTCTGATATAGGCACTGCCTCTTAGAGATTATCACTACCACTCACACCACAATATCTACAACAACGTATTGCAACCGTCTCGGACATCACGCATATGCGTCACTGCAGTTAGTAGCTCGTCGTCTCTGATATCGGCACTGCCTCTTAGAGATGATCACTACCACTCACACCACAATATCTACAACAACGTATTGCAACAGTCTCGGACATCACGCATATGCGTCACTGCAGTTAGTAGCTCGTCGTCTCTGATACCGGCACTGCCTCTTAGAGATTATCACTACCACTCAAACCACAATATCTACAACAACGTATTGCAACCGTCTCGGACATTGTTGGCGTAACTATTATGAAACTACAAGAATAAGAAGCCAAGGAAGAGTTCAATATTGATGAAAATACTATGGCTTCGTTAATCAGTGAGGTTATTAAGTCACATACTGAATATTACATGTTCCAACGCGTTATTTGAATTTGCACACGCTCATCCCCTTAAGTATTTACACTGACACCGTCGTAAATGAATGGGTGAGAAGAATAAGGAAAAGATTCCAATTTTTGTTCAAATTTAACTCAGATAGCAATTTTGTTTAAAAACTAAAAACACATCAGTTCGTGTATAAAAGGGAAACATTTCTTGATTTTTAATGTAGTTATCAACAGGTTGAAAATTTCTATGAGTCCAAGAAGGAAAACATTCCAGGAATCTGTTCTTTCTTACTTTAATATAGTTAGTATTCTGTACATTTTGCTACAGTACAGATGCATTATCCGAAGTAAGATCACTAGAAATTCAACAAATATTAAAATTTTAAAAATTGATGCCCTAATTTTTTAAAAGATGTACTTAATATTTGAGGTAGAGACGTGTTCAATATAAGCAAATATCGACATTTCATCTACAAGGAAGGACAAAAGGGAATTGCGCTAGTAAGCCTACATGAGTTTATTGTCAGTATTCACATTGAGGTGTTGAAGCTCTACAAGAAGGTGATATTTTATTCCCTGTGAGCAATGTTTATGATAAAGAAGCTCTAACACATGATAAGAAGACACAAAATGTGGCTAAAATCTGTTTATGCAGATGAACATAAAGAATTTTACAGACGTATGATGCCATGCCCTACATTAAATGCACGAGAAGAAAATGCTTAGCAACATAGTGATTAAAGTGCTTTAGTATTAAAAAAGGAAAACACCGATGACTTTTAATTTATATAGTTTTGTTTCCTTTATAATGATAAACAACGTGATAAAAAGTATTACTGACTGACAAGAGAAAAGCCGTGGTTATTTTAATTTTTGTATTTCTGTTTCTCATTTTTTAAAGCAAACACATAGAAAGATTACTATGAATCTTTACTTTAAAAACGCTTTTACTTGCTCTGGGACAAAATCTTTGTTTACGAGTGCTATTGCTCACTTTCAACAGGATTCATAGGTTAAAATATGGTTCATCACTATTCTGTGGATTGTAAATAAAATATGAAAAAGAGTAGAACATTTAAAATTGAAAAAACTATATGTCAACTGTGGAATTCCCTATTAAATATTAATACTATTTTATAGTACTATTAAAACAACTGTGTAAATTAATAAAAGCAACAGAATAAGGATGAGGAATGAGATTGAAAGAGATATTACACAGTTGAAAGTCGATAAGGCAAGCTTTCAGTAAAAGTAAAGAAAAGTGGAAATCTTAATTAAGCACAAAGCGCTTTTGAATGTAAAGGGACGATTTGAAATACTTTCATTGTAGTCGTTTGGTGCAGCTGCGCTTAAATCATAAATAAGGATGAAAAATGGAAACAAACGTTAATTATAAAGCAAAAAGCGCACAACTACAGCTGTTTCAAGCCTTTTAATTTTAAAATAATGGATTCACAGGAGGCAGCGAATGCTTTGTGCGAAACATAAGAACATTATTGAAAAACAAATTATATTGTTACGAAATACGGAACGTTCACCAAGTATCTGGGCTATCCCAGCAGAGCCCAGCTGTAGTGTGTGCGTGCGTACATATTGCTGCTGCTTTGAGATGAAAGACAATTACGTGACACTTGACATGCGTCAACCATCGGGTCTATTCTAGACCGTACCGGTGAGTACAATGTGTTCAAGAACGCTTGTTTGTTTAACACCTCATTTAAAGTGACATATTATTCGGGCCTATCAGAAGGGTATAAATATAGGCATTCAGCGACGGTCAGTTCAGTTTACTTTGGTCGATTACACAGTGCTTTTAAGTAGCGATTTATTCAAGTGAGATTCAAAGTATCGTGGCAAAGGTGTTATTCTGTTATAATTGTGCGGGACTCTATAAATTGACATTATTATTACGTGTGGACAAATTTTATTTGAATTATTTTACGAGTATAATCTTGTTGAATAACTTGCTGATTACAAATTATTAATTGTGATAATTGAAGCTGGTGATTAGTTACTTCATTGGTGTCTTATATCTTGTTTTCCACGGTACCATACGACGATCAGTAAGACCGTCGAAACAATATGTTTTTTCCTCATGGATTACAAGTTTCAACTGATTTATATAAGTTGTTACAAAACTAAACTAAGCCAAAAACATTTCTAATATTAGGAGACGCATAATTCTCTTTTAACATTTAGAGAATATAGTCTGGTGTGCTGCCAAAAAAAATCTTTTTTTGTGTACAGTAATGTTTATAATTTTATTGCTTATTAGGGACAAGAACTTCCGGGCAAAACCTCTATACAAGCGTCCCAGTACAGACAACCTAGGACATTCTAAAAAATAATTTAATACGAACAGGAAAGTTAAATCTACAAGAAGTAACAGAATTGTTACTTTTACTAGACGTAATATTGAAACAAAATTATTTCACATTCAATAACACAATTTTTATTTAAGAGGAGGGTCTTGCAATGGGTTCACCCTTGTCCGGTTTGTTGGCTGACATTTTCCTGAATAACTTTGAAAATACATATTTGCTATCACCACATAATAAATGGCAACGTAACATTACATTTTATAAAAGATACGTAGATGACACATTTGTTATCTTCGACGGGACAACGAGACAGGCAAACATGCTGTTACATTACATGAATAACATCACCAAAAACATACAGTTCACACTCGAAATAGAGTCAAAGAACGCAATAAATTTTTTGGATTTAACTTTTATGAAACACAGTAATAAATTTCAGTACAGAATATACAGAAAACCCACCACAACTGATGGTGTTATACATGCTGATTCTTTCCACCCGCACTCACAAAAAATGGCCGCGTTCAACAGTCTGATACACAGACTATACAGTGTACCTTTAGATCCAACAAACCACAAGGAAGAAATAGATATAATTAAACACATTGCAATTGCGAACGGTTACCGCAGCTCATTAATTGAACACTTGATGCTTAGACACAAACGCAGAACTGACAACCCTCACCGTGTCACGATGGACGCAATATATAGGGCGGTTGATTATACTAACAACTTCTCAATTCTCATTAGAAATGGATTTAAAAAACATAACATCCACATCACATTTAGAACAAATAACAATATCCAAAAAATGTTAAATAATGCCACACGAACATCAATTGAAAAAAGAACGGGCGTACAGAAGATGATATGTGATGACTGCGACATGCATTACATTGGTCAGACTGGCAGGGTTTTTTCGAAAGATATAAAGAACACTTACCCACGAGCATTTCAAATATAAATAAATCAAATTACGCTAAACGTCTCGTTTCATTAAATCATAATTACACAAATTTTGAGGCAAATTGCAAACCCTTACACTTTTGCAAAAAGGGAAGATATATGGATGCAGTAGAAGACTTCGAAATTTACCGGGCCTTCAGAAATAATCCTAATAATATACTAAACGAACAATTGGCATTTAAATCACATACACTATATGATAAGATTATAGATAACATAACCATAGAGTACACGCCCCAACACAACAATAGATAACATGATAACTTAAATAAACTGTGCAGTACGTCGTCAACCGGTGTCGAGTGCGCACTCACATCCGCGTACGTCGCTGTGTTTGTAGAACATATACATAAATGTATTTTAGTGTCTTTTTAATGTTTTAACGAAGTCATAACCGACGAATTTTTACTCTCTGATGATGGACTAAATTAATCCGAAACGCGTAAGAAGACAGAAACCAAGCGGTCACATAGACGGATTAAGGTAACAAATTTTTAAAAATTTAATTATAATAATTGTGACGCGGATACCAGTACAATGACTTTAAAATTATGTAAGTTGTTTGTGCTACCTTATAAAGTAGGCAATTTTACTTAGAGGATGACTTTCGTAGATTGATAGACTTTCGGAGGCAAGCCGAGAGAATTTCATAAAGATACAATAGTGCTTAGCAGACAATACAGATATATACCTAAGACTAAAACCCGAAAAAACTTGTTCTTGTTCTAGTTTTGAGTTGTGTATTCTGCGAACAAAGAATGAATAACGATATTTATCCTGTTTACACTGCAGATAGAAAATATCTGTAGAGAACCATACATGACTTCCATGTTCTAAAATTTATACTTAAAATCATGTTCGAAATAAAATATTTCAATAGATACTACTTCTTTCTACTTTCTTATTCAGCCTTAACCACAATACTGTAGTCACTAACGTGTACCACCTAACGTTAGCGCACTCGATGGCATTGCCGAAACCTCTGGTTTTGCAGAAAAAATTGGACCACTGCCAAACAGGGCGGAAAGGAATATTTTAACAACAAACTACTTCTTTGTTGCCGGTAACGTAGTACACATATACAAAATTATCCCCTCCCCCTTCAATAATCATTTTTGTTTACAGAAAATTACCCTCTCCCCCTTTAAATACTCTTTTTATTTAGAGATATTTCATGTACCATTTTACGGTGGATTATTATGATCTTCTTCTCAGTAAACTTTATTTATTAAAATTAAGTACTTTACTCTTGTTAAAACGTAAAAGGCTGCAGGTAAACTACCCCTCTCCATTAACCGATCTTCACCAAAATCAATAGACCTTGAGTTCACTACAACTCGGGCACATATGGAAAAATTATTTAATTCTGTTTTAATTTACGGCAGCTATCGTTTGCCATAAAAATTCTAAATGACTTTTCTTAATGTTTTGAGAGTAGTACAATTAGAATTAGCCCTTATCTTGAAGACGATTTTTTTCGCTATCACCACAGGAAACAGCGATTTTTTCTTTTATAGAACACGGAAAAAGGGAGGCGTGTTGAAAATTGAGGAGGAGCTGAGGAGAAATCTTATTAACTTATAAATAGAAAGAAAGTGTGTTTAATTGGTCCAGTAGGAATAGCTATAGATTATAACTGAAAAGCCTATCCTCTTTATAACCTCTTCAATCTTTCGTAATAGCATCACCTTACATGAATTTGCAAACACTCCATCAGAGCATCTCTGGCATCCACGAGTCACAGCCACTTACAAACAAAAATATCAGCAAATTTTAGTAGTAAATTTTTAACTTAGTTCTTTACACACTTAAATATTACTTTAAAATGAGTTATATAGGATTCAATGTAACACTAATACTTTACCATTCCTGTTTGTTTTTTCAACTTTAATTTTCCTGCATCATACGTTATTGTTACTGTTTATTTGTCTCCTCCGCTTCATTTTCTTTCCCTGTTTTACCTCATCCATTTGCTCTGGTATATGGAACATGTACATTACCTCTTCTTTTGTTAGAATAACTGCTACATTATGTCTTTAAAGACTTTTTTCTATTGATTTATCTGGCTTTATAAATTGTTTTCATTAGTTTAAAAAACTGGACGTACAACCATACGCATACTGATTTACTGAATGTAAGTTATTCAGACTAAGTTCCAACCAGAATATAATATTGTAACGTAATGCGGAACATTCTCGTGCGTTCGATGGCGTCGTTCTACAAGCTTCTCGACTAGCCCTTCCGGTGTGTGCTTCTGCCAAGGCCGCGCTGAAGTATCCTCTAGAATTATGAATGTTCGTTAAGGACGCATATTATGGAATCCTGCAGACTATAAATAGCCTACACCTGCCGCTTAGTTGTCAGTTTAGTTCGGGCAATTACTCAGTGCGTTTCAAGTGGCTTTTAGTGAAAAGTGATTGTTGTGCGGGACTCTACTAGTTGACATTGTTATTGCGTGTGGATAAATTTAAGTTGAATCATTCTACAAGTATAATCTTGCTAAGTAACTTGTTGATTACAAACTCTTGATTGTGATACTTATAGCTTGTTTTTATGACTTCATTAGTGTCTTGTATTTTGTTTTCCACTGTACCAAACCACGATCAGTGAAACCGTTGTAACAATAATTTTTAACTGAATATTTGAATATCTGAGAGAACACTCTTGAACATTTAACTTTTACAAACGAATTTTACGCTAATAAAATTCATGAAACCCAACTACGGTGGTGGTACTTGAACCTTGCATACGTATACGAAACGAATCAAAGTACTGAAGCTAAATTTCTACCACTCACAGGCACACGAGTACAAACACTATACCATCACAAACAAAACAAACAAGGACAACATACACATATTACATTTACAAAGTGTGGCGTATATAGTTTATAAAACGAAAAAAGGCGATGTCGTTACCAAACAGTAAATCGTGTATATGAACACGAGATATTGTATGATTTACCGGTATATTTTAATGAGGTATGTTGATGAAGTGCTGTTCCAATAACAAACGGTAGATACTCAAAACCATTTGTGAGTGAATACGAGGAACCCGATACTGTAAAACAAATTATTAAAAGAATTAAGTCGACATTTTAATAATTGTTTCAAAACAGGAAAACGTCGTTTTCCTCTTTGTGGTCGTACAGTTTCATATCCCGTTCTGTCTTCATAGCAACAATCTCTCCAGCCGTCTGACCACGGATGTTGTTTCGACAGCTTTTTTAGATCATTATCAGAGTATTCATTGTGTGTGGTCTCCAAGTTGCATTAATTAAATGAGATAATAGTTAGATACCTGATTATATTGTCCTTTTTGCAACTTCAGTCGTTAGGTACGTCGCGTTTCGGGCTCACAGTCCCATCTTCAGGTAAAAATCATTCGACGTGAGCTCGTCAATAGAAAGCAATTAACACGCACATAAACACTGAATTCATTATACACACATGTCGCCCGAGAACACGATGCGCGTCGACGAGAACATGAAAGTGTAATACTCCTCATGTCTGTGCTTACTTTTGTATTATTGTATCAAAGAGTGCGTTAGATTTGAACGAGACCATATCGTTCAAAAGGCAATCCTTCTGTAATCTAACCGCTTTGTATATCTCGTATTCTTCCAATGCATCCATATATCGGCATTTTTTACAATAATATATGGGCTTAAAATTAACGGAGAAGTCAATGTAACTATGATTACACTCAATCAGATCTTGCGCGTATTTCGATTTACTGTGCACTAAATTCTTCATAGACAGGTGTTCTCTAAACCTCTCTTCAAAGCGTCTTCCTGTCTGGCCGATAAAAAATTTGTCGCAGTCACCACACACATGAACTCTATTCAGCCAGTAAGCTTCTATGTTCTCGACGATGCGCATCGTGTTCTCGCGTAACATGTGTGTATAATGAATTCGGTGTTTACGTGCATGTTATTCTTTTGCACTGACGAGCTTATCTCGAGCGATTTTTTCCTGAAGATGGGACTGTGTGCGTCGTTCCTAACTACTGAAGTTCAATATAATCAGGTATCTACCAATTATTTCATTATCAGAGTAACTACTTTTATACCTGTAATTCTACCAATGTGGTCCATTTCATCGTTTTTTGATTCCTTCTATTCTACTATTTAAACTTAATAAGTTTATTTTGATTGTGCTTAAATATTTAAGTATCTTTATTCCGCTTCCGACCTTGTAAACTATAATTTTTATATTATTAACCGTTACTCTGTATAACTGAACTCGTGTATAATCTTATATCGTGTACTTTAAGCAAGTTGTGTTAAATACAACTTTCCTTTTTACAAAATATTTATTAAATATGTAACTTGCATATTTCTACAATCAATACTTTCCAATATTTAAATTAGATAGAAAGACATAGATATATGTCTTAAACATAAGCTGAAACTAAGTTAAAAAAAAACAAATACCCTAATTAAAAATTGTAATATAAAGGAATTCTTTAAACTACATTCTTAGTAGTATTATATTTAAATTTTCTTTTTTTGTTAAAGACATTTATACACTATTTCTACTTTGGCTGAAATTTAATTAAGAAAGTTGTGTTAGTGGTTATAATCACAAACAGAATTATCACTGTTGCACACCCACTATAGAAAAATTATTCCGATTACCGCTTACAAGCTTCTCAGCTCATCGTCAGATCGGAAATAACCTCAGTTATTGAGCTGAGAAGCTTGAAAGCGGTAATCGGTATAATTTGTCTATAGTGGTGTACAACAGTGATAATTCTGTTTTTTGTTGAACTGTAAGAAATCTTATGACGAGGGGATGTAAATAATATATATTATGTACACTTTGTACCTGCAGCAATCAAAAATTAATAGACATAATAATTATAAGTAAATAGTACGTACGAAATATTAAACAAGAATATTTGTCCTACCTTTAATGAAGTCCACAGCCATTTCCAATCCGTAAGTGTCCTTATCACAGTCGTCTAGGATGTGCGCTCCCAGCGAGAACGGCACTTGATCGTTGGAGTTGATCACGTCCAGAGTGTACAGCATCGTCTCCAGCGCCTGGATACCGCCCTGCGGCATTATCGGTCCGCACGTGATCGTGTCTTCCCGCTCGTGCACCATCATCAGACCGCCCAGTATGACGTCCCCTTCCAGTACGGCCTCCTTCTTCACCGGCCACGCGGGCTTCTCCTGCTGCTGGCCGCCGTTCAGAAAGTTATTGTTTCCACTGCTGCCGCTACTGCTGCTGTCTTCGATCAGAGATCGGAAACTTCTCGACTGAAAATCGTCCGGCAGGAAAAATCCGGCTCTACGAAATTTCGGCAAGTGCGAAACGTTACGATTCACTACGCGGTTGCGATGAAATATCCGATTTACGTCACTCGAATGTTTCCAGTTTCTCATGCGTTTTTCCAGCGTCAAAAGGCCTTTTGATTTTGTTCCGTTCAAGTAAAACACAATTTCATTAGAAGTATTGAGAATGCCGTACGTTGGGCGAAAACCAAATTTAGTTTTCACGTTAAAGTTTTTATTATACGAAAATATATTGTCTTCACTGTTTCCGTCTAAATAATGTTTGTTTTTATTTGGCTCATGGTGGTGGTAATAACGGTGATGATGATGATGATGATGATGGTGGTGGTTGTGGTAATGCTTATTGTGGTGGTGGCGGTGGAGGTCACCATGACGAATGCTACAGCTGATCGGCAGAGTCAACACAGTTATATACACAATCAGGTTGCACAGTAACACGATAGGCACACAGTTACTAGAAGAACAACAAAACTTATGTCTCATTATGAAGTAAGCATACGTATATTAATAAACACATTTTTTCTATGTGGACATTGTTTCTTCTTGCGAGGATTATAAAGAGTTTAACAATGAAACGATTGTTGGCAACAATGGAAACGCTCACAACAATGGTCACCGCATGTGACGATTGTGTTTCACACGCAACAATTATCAAATGTAACCGTATATAAACACAGGGCTCATAGTGAAAATAAAATGAATTTTAGGAGATTAAATATGTTTTTACAATTTATGCGACACAATAATTTAATAGATTATAAAGCGTAAAAAATTATAAAAATTTCGCAGATATTTACATATATCATACATTATCTAATAGTATATTATACGAGCCAAAAGTCAGCTATTTTTCATTAAAGTAGTTAATCCGAAAGATGCTGAAATCTGTCAACATGTTAAATATTCAACCTTCACTGTATCACATGAACTTTGTTCGTCACTGTTGTCCTTGTTTTTTTACACCACTATGTCTTCAGAACATTAGAAATGATTTCAGACCTTCACAACTTCTTTTGAGATATTAAAAAAACTTGCTTCTTCTTGCCATGTAATATTCATAGTAACGTAGTATCTGTAAGTTAGAAGCCACATATTTAAACTGTTTGCCATTTAAGTAAATTTTTTAAACTGTTTTTGACTTGAAAAAGTCAGAATTTGCATAGAATTTGTGAGACGGTGCTGTGAAACACTGTATACAAAATAAACGGTTTTAAAATAAACTTGAGTCAGTGAATAAAGTTTATTACGTTTCACTTAGATAAGGATTTTTTTGAAATATTAACACAGCTACTTTTTAAAACTGATTCAAAAGCAGTGGAAACGCACGTGCATACTATTGTAATTCAATAATAGTTAATAGGGAACGTAGTAATAGATAAAAGGGAATATACTACTCTGTTTGCTGAAGGGTTAAAGTCTTTGTGTACTTTCATTACTAATAACGCGAAAGGGGCAAACTATAAGCTTTGTCGATTTTCTTAATGAAAGCAGTGCTCTTGAATGCATCGCTAACAAAGGTCTATTAAAATAAAAGGCACAGCTCGTTTCTGGCATAATGAGCTGTTCTGTGTACTGGTCGAGATAATAGTAGCCTACCTCAGACAGCAGCTGAGATAATGAAGCTCAGTAATGTTAAAATATGTCGTTCAAAAAACACAAAATAATGTACACAAATATTGACAATTTAGGTTAAATATCTTACTGTATTAAAAAATGTTAAGATTGGATAGCATAATAACAACACGTATAAAATAATGAATGTAAATAATGTAGTCAGATGGATCAGATTAGTAATTTATTTACCTGGGTTGCAATACGTATCTCATATGGAACTGATATTGATTGGCATAGTAAGCTAACAAAATTTTGACGCATCTGTGGAACGCTTCATAGGGAGCTGAAAAATATAACACGGAAGGATACCCGAATGAAATTCTATAAACCTGTGGCTGTCCCCACATTCCTGTATGATAGTGAGACATGGACTCTTGGTAAAAGAGACCTGCATACGATGCAGGCAGCCCAAAAGGAGATTTATAAGAGGGACACAAGGTTGTTCTCTCTTGGATCAGAGAAGGGACGAGGATATTAGACGCGATTAAAACATTGTATCATTGCACCAGAAGATTGAAGACCACAGAAGGAGACGGTGTGAACACATGAATCGCAAGCCTGATATCCGTCTACCCGTGGCTGCCTTTTGTTATCACCATACTGGGAAGAGAGTTGTTGGTAGACCGAGAAGGAGATGCGTTCCAGAACAGTTCTAAGGCTTAGTCCTTGGAGTGGTTATGATGATGATGATGATGATGATAATGTAATCCTCTATTTCAGTTTGATAATGAAATTTTTATCTTAAAGACAATGAAGTGAGATACTATAAAACTATTAAGTCTTTCTTAGAATCGAGCGAATTCAATTGCAGTATACGTTCTCTTCGTACGGAATGAAACCTTGATATAGCAAATAAAGAAAATTAATCCCGTATTGGAAATTCAACCAGTAACATAACAAGTAGAATAAGACAAGCATGACTGGCAAATGTCAGGAAAATATCTCTTCTAGCATATAACAGGTTTTCCATGGAAACCAGTAAGAAATTTGTAAACCAGTTCATTTGAAGCATTGTGACGTGTGGCTTGGAAAACTCGACCTTAAGGAAAGTGGAGAGGAGTTACCTGAGATCTTTTAATATATGGGACTGAAGGAGGGTCTTATGATTATCGCAGATAGAAAGAGTACCTAGTGATAAGAAGAGGCTAGATAGATAAGGACGTTGATTGAATTCGTCCATCTTGTAATTTGAATTAATAATCTCTGTAGATTCAACTTTTTCGTGCTTACTTGGTGAACTGCTATCTGTCATTCTCCGGACGGGCCTTTCAGTGTCTCTACCATTATTAAGTCCATGTCGTGGTTTTTGACTTGTCAATAGTGGAGACACTAAAAATTCTCCATCTAGTGGAGGTTGATCAAGTAATCACGACAAATTTGGAAGAAGCAGTATGGTTGGTCACCTGTTACGCCGTTTATACTGGCTTATCACCTAATATAGGGACCAATCATTGTGTTTGGTTGTGATATATTAATATATCAAAAATATATCGCCATAAATTTCTTTAAAATATTATGGAAATTACAAATATGCTAAGCTTGTTTGTCAAAAAATTCATATTATTGTTACGATATCACAGAACAATCTACGTGTTTATCGAACGTTCTAGAGGGATCCGGAATGTAATGTGTGTGGCGTACGTGACTCTTGACGCATTTACTAGACTGTGACAGAATTCGCGCGACCGCTCGCTGACTGTGTCAAGGCCGCAATCAATTACGTTGTAATGTAGAGCATCTTACGTAATATATGGAATAATCTAGTATTTCGGGGTGGTATAAATACCAGTACTCAACGATGTTCAGTTTCAGTTATAGTCGCGATATATTATAGTGCGATTTGAGTTATTATCGGGCGATATTACTGTGTGCGTTCAAGTGGTTATTAGTGAAATGCTGTGTTTTATAATCAATGGGTATATTGTAATACAATTGTGTTTTAATATTAGTTGACATTTTATTGTGTGTGAACAATTTTTATTTGATTTGTTGTAAGAGACTGTGTTATTAATTACGAACTGTTTAACTGTGAAAATTAAAGCTGGTCATTGGTGACTTAATTGGTGTCTTGTATTTTGTTTTTCACTGTAGACCGTCGCGTCGTAACATTATGAATGTTACAGTTACGAATTGGACGCCCCATTAGATGATTCAAACCTCAAACGTGCGGGCCAGCTGCGTTTGTATGTGTGTTAGTAAGGGTTTCCTAATCCCTCAGGTGCCATGCGACTTGGAGGGCCATATAGTCTCATAAATGTCCGGCGACGAGCGGAACAGTATGTGCAGTATGGTGGAAGTGGGACAAGCTATGCTTGAACACGGAGCGTCCTATAAACTAAATGTAATAAATCAGTTTGGCAATTATCTACGACAACGATGTAACAATAGACAATGCGAGGAAAATAAATCCAACTGGAATATTATTAATACGCCAGTGGAAATTGTAAGAAGTTGTTTTAATCCACTCAAAAGGTTCAGCCATTTATTTGCTTTTATCTAAATGAGAATGAGCAGCGTCCCAGCGTTGGCAATCAACAGTTGATTTAACACGTGTGCTGGAGTAATTCCAGTGTTGACAGTTACACCAACATTTGTAAGCTAGCGTAGCAGGGCGAAACAATGATATATCGCAGCATTGTTCCAGGCAGAGTAATTTGTAAAAAGCAAAACAATTTACAAAATTGTCACAGTAATTTAGAGGGCTTTTCCTCTTATTTGAGTTGCGTGTTTTTTTTTATTAGTACGTTACATTTGTATATTACAATGTGACAACATTTTCATTAAAAAAAATATATATATAAATTAAAAGAAACCTGATTTATTATGAGCAAGTAGTTATCTTCGACGCAAGTTTATACAAATAAGAAATTACACAACGATCATTTATTTAGATTTAACACAGTTTTATGATATTAATGATACAATTATAATGTAGAGTTCTTAAAAAATATATAATGAGCGGAAGTGTAATAAAATTGTATTCATTCATGAATACGATACGAAGACGTTTTGGCCAGAACAGCGGTAAAGCACGGAACAGGCTAATAATTTTAACTTTAATGAAATAAAAATAAAACAATACTTATTACCATTTGCTTAAATAATGCAATTTAATTTGTAATTCAAGCCACATGGTTCACCAAATATTTCCAAACAGAAGGTAGATATTTTGAGAAACATGTCGTCTACATGTTAGAACCGGTTTTAAAAACTCCGAGTCGAGATAATTTCATATGTCTTATTTGCCCGTTAGAATACAATACTTAATTTCTGCAAAACGATATAATGTCACCAGATTCTACAGCATCATTCACGCTTAGTGAGACGTTATGTTCAGTTCTGATAAAAAAAGACGATGGAAAGTTGGTAGGGGAAGGGTTAAGGAAGGCTGAAGGTTCTAAGGAATAAAGAACGCTCGCAACAATGCGCGAGATCTTTCGTAATTGTTGGCTGACAGATCGCCCGCATTAGAGTCTACAATTAACGTAAGACAGAGGCGGGGTCGATAGAAGGCATTCTAATATCTCAAGGGAGCGACGAGAACGGAGGAGACAGACAACGGTGTGCATTTGAGGTGTCAAACTACGGATCCGACTTCATCGTGAATGATTCTGAGTCTTTGACGTCACACAACTTTATAACTAATTATTTCACTAATATTGCAAGCAACTTTAAAGACAGTTGTATTTGAAGTAAGTACCGGGCTGTTTGACAGTGGTCCAGGGTTTACAAACAAACCAAACGTGTAGACAGCACCACTGGCTGCCATCATCAGTGGAATTCGAGGAATTGGAGTCTACCTGAACGCGGGTTGTTAAACGTCAGTCCCACAGTACTGTGGTGAAGGCGGAAGATGTCCCGCAGTGTAAATACCAGGTTCCACTTCGTTTTACCTGTACGTGGGACTTGGTGAATTTATAAGTACAGGTAGCATCGCAGGACATCTCCATCATTCACCACAGTACTGTGGGACTGACGTTTAAAAACCCGCTTTTAGGTGGACTCGAATTCATGGAATTCCACTGATGATGGCAGCCAGTGGTGCTATCGAAACGTTTGGTTTGTTTGTAAAACCAGGATCACTGCCAAACATCCCGGTACATACTTCTAATACAACTGACAGAGGCAGTGAAAGCCTTAGAACAATATAAGTTTGAAGACAATTTATACAAGTTTTAAAAACCTTTTTATTAAAACAAAAACTCATATTCATAAACATTATTAAAAGGTTTCAACATAAGTCATATTTCTTTTAATAAATTGAGTAAAACCTGATGCATATTATTTTCTTACACGATGTCTACAATACTTACATTTAATACATTAAAATTTTTAACATACGTAATAATGTTAGGGAATATTTTTAATTGATATATGACACTATTTAAAGAGTTAAATTTTACTTACATTCAAAATGTAAAACATGACTCATTTGTTTTATTTTATGTTCATGGACAGACAATCTGATAAATTTTACTCTATGTGAATGAAATTTGGGATTACAAATAAGTATATTTATCACACGTCCTAAGAATTTATGCAATTTCTGTATACATCCAATGTGTAGAATGTCAGTGTTGTGAAAACTGCTAGCTAAAGTGAATCGTCATTATATTTTTATAGTCACTTATATGATGGTTTTACATTACTTGCAAATTTGTAGACACCTTTGAAGGCAAGTTGAAGTGATGAGTCACTTCGCTCTATTCTTTGCTTAACAATACAAATTTCCATGAAACGTTTGTACCTCAAACGTCTTTTTACATTTTATAGAGCGTTTTTTTCATAAAATCTATAACATGAGTATTTGTCCATTCCCTTTTTTATCTATTTTTGAATATTTTTTATTACGAGGCCCATGTTATGACATATTATAATTATATTAAATTGACTTTTTTAAATATATTATCTTAAATTATATGTGTACACATGCTTACAAACCATCTTACCTTTGTGTTATAATATATTTTATAATTTCTTTCTTTTTGTTTATGCTAATAAATTGGTTGCAATCGTATATAACTCCCTAGACTTTGTGACGTCCGTGTTTCTACGCCAGTGTCCTTCGTTACTTGGCTTGCTCTGTCTTATCTCTTGCTTTTTTTCTTATAATCATGGTACCACTTCATAAATTTGTGTTTTAAAAATTCAAATCTGTTTCTTCTGTTTAGTGGTATTTTTATGTCTTCAACAGACGCTTTACCTAGTTTTCTCTACGTAATTTTTAATCTACCAAACATTTAGAATGTTATAATTATGTAAAATATTGTCCTAAGGCTTTCACGGCCGGTGTCAGTTGTATGATTAAAGTTATCCGGGCTGTTTGGCCGTGGTCCATGGTTTATTACCAAATCAAACGTTTCAACAGCTCCAATGGTTGCCATCATCAGTGGAATTTTCAAAAATCCTGAACGTAGGGTGTTCACGTCAGCCTATACCACAGTACTCTGGGCCTGACGTGAACACCCTACGTTCAGGATTTTTGAAAGTTCCACTGATGACAGCAGACATTGGAGCTGTTGAAACGTTTGGTTTGGCAATAAACCATGGACCACGGCCAAACAACCCGGATAACATTAATCATACAATTATATAAAATATTTCGCTACCTGGAGAACGTCTTTTATTGTGTTATATTATAATTAACAACAATAATAATAAAACAACTTTACTGCTGCTGAATGGATGGTGAGAAAGGGCTCGGTAAGGTGAACTGCCACCTGACTAGACATGGATTCTTTAAAGACTTCTCGGAAAAAACATTTATGATTATAGACACAGGCAAAAAAAGTTAATAATTTCTTGGATGTGGAATTGTCGCCAAACAACATATTGTCACGCTGTTACAGAAAATTCTACGCGTTTCTCAGCTATTCCAGCGGAGCCCGACTGTAATGTGTGCGTGCGTACATATTGCTCCTACTTTAAGATGAAGGACAATTACGTGGCACTTGTCACGCGTCCGCAGCCGAGACTGTTTCAGACTTTACCGGTCCGCGCGCACTGTGTTCAAGGCGGCAAGCAATTACGCTCTACTGTTCTCTAGTATCGTTGACGCGTATTATGGATCATTCTGGAACCTCAGGCGCATTCAACGACGCTTAGTATCGGTTAAGTAGCGATTTATTCAAGTGAGGTATGATTTATTGTCGGGTGATTTACACAGTGCGTTTCAAGTGGTGTATTAGTAAAAAGTGTTTTTAATCCGGAATTCTTTATAGTTAACATTATTGTTAGTGTGGACAGATTAACTTGATTAACTTGTTGTACGGCAATAATCTTGTTAAATAACTTGTTGATTACAAATTATTAATTGTAATAATTAAAGCTGGTTATTAGTGATTCCATTGGTGTCTTGTATTTTGTTTTTTACTGTACTGATCAAGAAGAGCGTCTAACAATATTGAAAGACAGATTTTCTTCTATAAAGGACTAGGCAGACAACCTGTTTGCCAAAATATGGAAATAAATTTTACGTATTAGTAATTTCTAAAGCAAATTGTCCGTTTTTACTGGACAGTTTAAAATTTGTCTGTCTGCTTTAGTGTTAAGTTTTGATTATGTCAATATTTATGGAATCCAGGGTACCAAAAAAATTGAAAATGTAAAAAAACTAGGATAACTGAGCTCGGTTTTAAGAGTAAAGTAAATTGTAACTCAAATCCAAATATTTTGAATTTGTAGTATTTATAGTAGGATTATGTATTTTACAGTTGTTATATTATTAAAGAATAATAAAGCAATCGGTATTTCCGTAACTTTTTCTATCATAAAATTATTATTTAATATTGAAATTTTGTAATAATGTATGTACTTTGTTCAAAATAGTGAGAAGTTTCTGTAGCTTAGGAAGCTCACTTAAAATACTAAATGCTTATAGTTATAAATTTAAATAAGACCCAGATGTTTTTTAACTTAAAAGGCGAAAAAGAAAATCTTAGTATATTCCGTAATATTTATATTTTCCAGTGTTTTATTATCTAGCTTAATACTCATCAGATGTAACGTTTATATTGCCGCCTAAAAATCGTAGTGTCTTTATTTCTCGTAGTGTCTCACTATGAAGGCAGACAATACGTTCGAACATCTCCGTGTGGCATTGCGACGCTCCACTGAAATCGTATTTACAAGCCGCATAGGAATCATCATAAGATAACGTGTGTGTTTTTCTTATAGCCACCTGCTTGTGTCGCAGTTTTATCTACCGCAAAAATCTAAGCGAAACGTAATTCAAACGTAACTACGTTTCTCAGCCAAAAGGCGTTTTCATTTAAATTAGACATCTGTGTACATAAACTGATATTTTTTGAGTAAATTGTTACTGAGTATTGACTTTAAGGAATTAAAGTATTTTTGAAACAATAAGATAAACCAATTTTAAAATTAATTTTAATATATAAGCATATTTTAATTATTATATTCATTATAGCGGCCATTATTAATATTAAACGTTAAATATTGTTCAGTTATAAATATTTTATACCCTCTAGTAACTTTTCAAAAACCTCCTTCCAGGTGTAAACACCTTTTCCGGTTACTAAAGCTTTCTGCACATAAGTATAGTTATTTTACAAAAACTTTAAGTTGAATTAAAAATCTGACCCTAGGTCTTCTTACATCACGACTGCCCAGTGAAGTATAAAAATAACTTTGTAAAAATAAAGAACCTAGTTATTTACTGAACGAAAACAACAAGATCACACCAAATTTTTTGGGGCGATAACGTTTATATAAACCTTCTTCGATACTGTTAGTCCGCCAGAAGGTCTCTTAGAGATAATTCTTATTCATCACCTCTAGTGCTACAACGACATTGCTCTTAGTTTACATAGTGTGGCATCATTGCTGACATCATCATCAATCCATCTCGGTTTTGGTCTGCCTCACTTTCTTCTTCTATTCAGCTACATTGTCAAGACTTTCCTCGGTATTGCATACTTTGTCATCTTCATAAAATGGCTAGCTTACCTCAACTATGATAATTTATGATATTTATAATATCTACCTTTTATTTTACAAAAAAATTGCGTATAATTTTTAATTTACCATCTTGTATAATTTAAATAATATATTTATAGTTAGGTAACATACGAGAACGAAGTGGAAGCAAGTATTTTAAATCCCTTGTGTATTGCCACATTTATGTAACTTCTATTACCTAACGACAGTATGGAAGATGCTGTTGCAGTTGAGAAATGTGCAGCTGTTTTGCAAACGCTACGTAGAAGCTCCAGTGTGTTATCGGTAAAGCTATAAGGTTACCACTATACTACCTCTGAGGGCGTCATAATGAGGTACCAGTTAGTCACTTAATGCTGCACCATAATATTTATTCAAGATAACCAGACGCTCTACTCAAGTAAGTCTATTAACGACCCAACTGGGAGCGGTTTCTATAAATGAGCGCTCGTTTTCTCGACTGTTACTGCAACCTATTTGCATTTCCACAGTTAATGGAAGCCGGTTGAACGTATACCTACTGCATCGACGAAAGCTAATATCTACCCCTTTTATATGAGTATAATTATATTAATTGTTTTTGCTGTATAACCCCAAGTTTGGTGAGCCATATTTTCTCTTATCTTGTTATTTGAATTAGCAGTTTCTCTAATTCCAACTTTGTCGTGTTTACTTGCTGAACTGCTACTTGTCGTGTTACGGGAACTGTGGCTTGCCGGCCTGTGAGGCCGTTATCCATGGTTGTTTGGTGCGTTTTGGCCGTGCCTTCGACGGCCATCTTCAGTGCACAAGGCTGGAAAACACTGAAAAAGATTTTGTAGTCAGTGACCACTGAACTATGGTTAAGGCTAGTGGCTGTGAGTTGGACGCCCATATTTATAAAGTTTTGGTGTCCGCACGAGTTGTTGTCTGACACCACCAGGATATCAGAAAAAAGGCAAATTGTTTTTGCCAGACAATTGTTTGCAACCAACAACCATGGACCACTGCCTTACAGCCCGACGGCGAGCCGAAGTTCTCCTAACATTGAAGCCGGCCGTGAAAGCCTCAGATAGAATTTGCCACTTGTCATCTTCTGAAACATTAATTTAAGGTAGAATACAAAGAACATTTAATACAAATATTAAAAACTTGCGTGAATCAGAATCGTTTTAGGTTTAATAATAAATATAATTTTATAAAGAAAACTACAAACTTGTTTTCGTGATTTTCACTCGTCATATATTTAAAAAATATAATAACCACGACAGCTGTTTCGGCACACAGTGCATTCTTCAGATGGTAAGAGCTGACTAGTTACGTACAATAAAATATCACATAAAGCCAGTGTACCTTTTTCCCGTACATGTAAAATTTTAAAGTTATCATTAAAATTATGATCATTTTCCGACAAATGATTCGCATAATTAGATTTACCATCCTGATATCTCAAGCTATAACTGTGATCGTACATTCTTTTTAAAAAACTTTTTCAACAAAAAAAAAAAAAATTACGATCACAATTATAGTTTGAGATATCAGGATGGTAAATCTAATTATGCGAATCATTTGTCGGAAAATGATCATAATTTTAATGATAACTTTAAAATTTTACATGTATGGGGAAAAGGTAAAAAACTTGATTTACTTGAAGCCCTCGAAATTAATAAGCCTAAAGATTTAGGTTTGCTTTTGAACAACCAAACTGATTTAAAGAGCTCTCCGCTTTTAAATTTGAAATTATATAAGTAAATGTACGTTCCTTTCTAATTTGTATATAGTTGTGTATATGTTAGGTGTATTGTTTATTGTTCTAACTTAAGTCGATTATCGTTTTCATAGCACTGGCTTTATGTGATATTTTATTGTACGTAACTAGTCAGCTCTTACCATCCGAAGAAGGCTTTGTGTGTCGAAACAGCTGTCGTGGTTATTATATTTTGTAAATATATGACGAGTGAAAATCACGAAAACAAGTTTGTAGTTTTCTTTATAAAATTATAAAAATGGATTTTCATCAAGTAAAGGCCTCCAGTATAAATTATTTAATAATAAATACTATATTCGAGAAGCCTGCCAATGGGTTCATCGTTGTTTCCGGTGATAGCTGATATTTATATGAATAGTTCTGAAAAACCTGTTCTAATAGAAACAAAACATAAAGAAAACGTGAAGTTTTGGATCAGATATGTAGATGTCATTCTAATAGTTTGGGTGTGGAATAAACAAATAATTTGAAAAATTTACGCATGAAATTAATGGGAAAAAAGTCCAAATTCCAGGAAGAAATAGGAGGATTCAAAATAAATTACTTAGATATAAATATAAAGATTTGACAACGGCAGTTTTAAGTTTGATATATACCGGAAGAAGACTTACACGCATTGAATTATACCCGAGGAATCATAACATCCTATAAGTAAAAAAATTGAAGCATTACATTCTTTTTGTTACAGAAAAGTGTCTGCAATTTAGCAGACACTGTGAGCAGCGATGCAGAAATAAAAAGAATCAATGACATAGCTAAAAAATAACAATTAAAAGACGAGACTGATAGACAAAATTGTGAAAAGGATTAGTAGTGATCGGAGCTATTTGGCACATTACTACGTAGGCAATAAAACGATAAAATACCTCTACTAAATTATGTTATTATAACTGTCCTGTCACTAATGGAGAAGTCTCCATAGCATTTTGTTGTTTGCCCAGTAAATACGTATAATGCTGACTGTACATTTCTTCCTCTTACGACTGTAAATTCTGGTTGTAGTTCACGTTTATTTTTTTCATAGTCCCCAGATAGATTGGTTATCTTTTTATTGATTAATTCATTTGGTACTTCGACTGATGAAAACCAGAGCTAGTGGATGTTCTTTGCTTAGATCCTGAGCCCTAACTTAAGAGTAACATGTACACACAGTGCCTGAAAAAAGTTATACTACAGACAGAGATGGATGCGCGGGACCCGGTAACTGATATTTCTAGAACACTGGAAACGTTAGCAAACAAACAATACTGTCGCAAGGCCAACTGACTGGTAGAAGCATTCACAGTCAGGTAGCTTGGTAGTAACAACCTCAAAGACACAAATCTGAGAACAAATTTCCCTCGGGTCCTCTGCACCCATGTGTGGAATTATAATACTTGCACATTTATAAGAATCGGCATATACGAGGCTCGTATTTCAAAATTTGAACATTTATTTTAAATAAAACGTAATTATAATGTTTTTAAATTCTTCTTAATTATTCCATTGTACGGCACTCTCTCCACTCTACTAATTTAAAGTTTGTGTGTGACGTGGTGTTTCAACGTAACTCAAATACCACAGCTTGGTTGGTTATTACAGATTCGTTCAACAAATTAACACAATTCAAAACAATGTATTGTCGCAGTGTGCGCTATACAATAATTAGCTCTCCGGTGCTTCAAGAATATTGAAAATACTTGATGATTATAATTATAATACTACTGACTTGGAACACACAGTTTTAACATGGAAAATGTTTATAAGGACGTGTCACACATTTGCGGCCGATCGCTGGTGCGTGATCGAAAATGGGAACCGGTGAGTTTCCATAGAAACTACTTCTTTGTTGTCAATAACGTAGTACACATATAAAACTTCGCTTATGAATGCGACTACATTTACCTTATAAGCTGTACATTGGTAAATGAAGAATGAATTAATTGATTGGTGAATGAACATAAATATATAAATTTTTTAGATTTATTGAAGCACTTTCAATGCCCTTCTCTGTGCATTGCATTTGTGCAATGCCTGTAAATTTTTTTATTGGTAAAAATGTAAAATTTTTACCTTGTAACTTGAACCAGTTTTCGCTATTCCAAGCTTCGTCAGAAGGTGCCGCTAGGAGCGCTGTCTGTCTTGTTCTTAGTGACGACGCTATTGTTCGAAAGATCGATGTTGTGTGTATGCGGTGTGATATGTCTGAATAATATGTGTGATTTGAATTGTGTCTGTTTGTTTAGGATGTCGTTTTTATGTGTTTTCTTATAATAACCACATCTTGCAAACGACATCCTAAAAGAACAGATACAATTCACATCCCACATACAATTCGAACATATCACACCGCATACACACAACATCGATCTTTCGAACGATAGCGTCGTCACCAAGAAAAAGACGGGCAGCGCTCCTAGCGGCAGCCTACGACGAACCTTGTAATAAGCGAAAAATGGTTCAGGCTACAAGGCAAAATTTTTACATTTTTACCAACAAAATATTGGTGTTCTGAGTGTCAGCAGTGATATATTTTTAATTAGTTAATATAACAAGACTTGATGCACAAAACTTGGTCCGTTGGTTACTTTGAAGCTTTTTGCCTTTCCTTGATAAAATATCGTGGTTATTGACATGAAGTCTACAGTTACAGTTTTTATCAATTAAGAGACTACTCAGCCAAATGACTCCGACTGTGAATACTCAAATGTTAACAGTATTTTCTCATCCACAGCAAGTAGTGTACATTTTCGTTGTCATTTACAAATTCGAGGGAAATGAGTTTGTCGTCAACTTGTCAACAGGATAATAGGAGTAGATTGTCGGTAAACAAATGAAAATAACTCGAAAAAAGATCGTTAAGTTAGTTCTAAACGATCTGTTGAAGAATCTACCGTATTTTTAGAAACAAGGTACCTCGGAATACATAATTAAAATTCTAAAAAAAATGTATGGCAGTCCGTATACTATTCTATAAGTGTAAATTATTGACAATAACTAGGAGACAAGACAGTAGAATGCAGGCCTTGGAAATGGTGTTCATAAGAGGATTCAAAAAAGGTATAAGAGGAGTCTTGACCGTATATAGAATAAGGATGAGGTATATAAGAAATAGTTGCGTCATGGCCAACAAAATCCAGAAATATTTGCTCTCTTACAGGGCGGCTTTAGCTGGTCATTAGTCAGTCAATGTTTATAATCGTTGGAAATGCAAACTAAGTGCTGTATCAAATGGACGCTTGCTGCTGATCTCATAAATAAGCTCTGCTGTGTCGCTAACAAAGACTCAGGGTAAATTGGGCGTCCAGTAATCTCATAGAAACATTACGGAGAGCCATTAAGCAAATAAGCGAAACAACAGAATTCAGATGACCTCAGAGACTTATAACGTTATTCCTAACAACGTTACTGCTATTAGGAAAACAAAAGGGAGAATATATAAGTACGTGGGATCTGTAAACAGATGCGCACTAGTTAGTCGAGTGAGTTTACGGGTGAAGTTACGAGACAGCCTGGACTACATTATAGACTGTACTAGTTTGTAAATACGAGGGAGTTGTCTAAAATGTATTGAGACTGATAGTATAAAATTGTTTATTGCTGCATTAACTGCACAGAAATTTTATCTCCTTTAAACCAGTTACTTTGGTAAGCCACAACACTTATGGAGACGTTCCCATTGATTGAAACAGTGCTGGAAATATTCAACTGTCAATGCCTTTGGCTGGTCCGTCACAGTCTTTTGTATGTTCTCCACACTTCCAGGGGGGACCGTGAGTTAACCTTCGATTTTTTTAAATAGACAATTTTCACATTGACTAAGATTAGGGTAGTAAGGGGGCTGGGGTTAAACAGGAATCCCCTTTTTCGCCATATACTTGGTCACTGATAGTGCGGTGTGACATGGAGCATTATCGTGATGAAACACCCAAGAGTCAACAATCTCTGGGTGGACACAAATGACCCTTTTCCTGAGTCTCTTAAGAACCTGACGGTAGTAAGTTTGATTGACTTTCTGTTCTTGAGGCACAAATTCCTTATGCATGATACCTCGAATGTCAAAGAAAGTAATAAGCATTGACTCGATCTTGGATTTGCTCTTTCTTGCTTTTTTTGGGCCTCGCGAGTCTGTTGTGTGCCACTCTTTACTTGCCGTTCTGTTTCTGGATCATAGTCAAAAATCTACTATTCATCACCTGTTATGACACTTTTCATAAAGTCTGTGTGATTATCAGTGCGCTCAAGAAAGTCAAGACACACGTTTTCTCGGTTGTAATTTTGTTCCTGGGTGAGATTTTTTGGAACCATTTTTGCGCAGATTTTACGCATGCTTAAATCATGCGTAAACATTTCAGGAACTGTCTGGTGATTTAAATTTTCTTCATAGTCAATCATTCTGACCTAACCTAGGATGACCTAACCTAACCTAACCGTCAAACGACGATCAAACTTGATGAGATCTCTCACTTACAACACATTTTCGTCAGTTCGTGCTGTGCTTGGTCGTCCAGAACGGTGTTCATCTCCACGGTTTCATGGTCATCCAGAAATGCTTTGTGCTACCTAAAAACCTGATCCTGGGACATTGTTTCATCCGTAAGCTTGTTTTAACTTGTTAAATCTTTCTGTTGTACTGTCTTGGAGTTTGACAAAAAATTTGATTTCATAATGCTGTTCAATATTACTATGCTCCATTCTTGTGACATGAAACTAAACAAACAAACAAACTTTAGCACAGCCAAATCTGTTAAAATTAAGAAACTGAAAATTTTTACAAATGTAAATCAGCTGTTGCATTATTGATCTCACAATGTTGCTACTACCTAGGAAAAAAAATTCAATCTCAGTACTTTTTAGACGAGTTTCGTACACTACTACGATAATCAGTTTTCTGAAAACACTCTGAATATTGCCTTGCCTGGAAAATATTGTAACGTCAACGAACCTTTTAGTAGAAGAATATACAATCTACAATAAACAAATAATTTTAATCTTAGTTTTCTTCTTAGTACGAACCAACTTTAAACATAACACCAACTTTGTCAACACTTATTGCCACACTGCTAAATACTTCGTTCTTGACAAGGCCTTTCGGTGTCTCCACCATCTTCGGGTTTTAAATGACCATGTATTTGGCAGTGTGGCAATAAGTAGTGACAAAGTTGGTGACAAGATGGCTGCTAATAAAACTAACAAAATTTTAAATATAAGTTTTCAGTTATGCAAAAATTTACTCCCCATATTTGTTTTGGATAAGGATAGGAATAAGAGGATAAGGATATGTTTCAAAATTTTTATATTTATTTTAAGTAAAACACAATTTTAATGTTTGTAAATTCATCTTATTTTTCCATTTTATAATACTCTGTCTTCTCTACTAATTAAATCGTCATATTGTTGCGCAATACGGAACCTTCTCGTACAGTCGATAGTGTTGTTCTACGCGTTTCTCGCTCGGCCCAACCGGTGCGTGTTTCTGCCAAGGCCGCGCTGAAGTATCCTCTAGAATTTCGAGTGCATGTTAAGCACGTATATTATGGCTCTGCAGGCTATAAATAGCCAATACCTGCTACTTGGAAGTCAATTTACGTCGGGCGATCACTCTGTGCGTTCAAGTGGCTATTAGTGAAAAATGATTATCGTGCGGGGCTCTATTACTTGACATTATTATTGCGTGTGTACGATAATTACACTTGAATTATTGTACGAGTATAATCTTGTTGCATAACTTGTTGATTTCAAACTGTTAGTTGTGATTGGTGACTGGTGACGGTTAAAACTGGTGATTAGTGACTTAATTGGTGTCTGTATTTTGTTTTCCACTGTACCATACGACGATCAGTGAGACCGTCGTAACAATAGGTCACGTAGTGTTTGAACGTAACTCAATTACCACAGCATTGTTGGGTATTAGAAATTCGTTCAACACACTAACACAATGCACAAAAGCGTATCGTCGCAATGTGCATTGTAAAATAATTGTCACCACTCGGGAGGTTGAAGAACAGTAAAATTAATTTGCTTTTATATAGGGCGATTATATAAAATTAATTTAATAAAAATTAATTTATATAAAATTAATTTAATAAAAATTAATTTATATAAAATTAATTTAATAAAAATTAATTTATATAAAATTAATTTAATAAAAATTAATTTATATAAAATTAATTTAATAAAAATTAATTTATATAAAATTAATTTAATACAAATTAATTATTATATAAAATTATTTAAAACAAATCCAGAAATAATTCCTCTGCTACAGGGCGATTTAAGCTGGTAGTTTTTGTTGAGACTGTGTGTAGTTAGTTAACTTTCACAACCGTTGAAAATGCAAAGTGCAGTAATAAATAAACGCTCACCGTTGATATCATAAATGTAAATACGTTCTGCTGTGTCATGTAGATGGGGCGTCCAGTCACCGCATACTGACATTACTTTGCGTCGCTAAGTGAATAAGCAATCGCGTTTAGAAAACGTCAGAGATTTATAATGTTATTTGTTTTATCGTTACTGCTTTTGGGAAAACAAAGCAGAGGGTATGTAAGTACGTAGCATTTGTAAAACAGATGCGGAGCAGTCAGTTGATCGAGTTTACAATTGGAGTTGTGAGACAGCCTGCACTACATAATAGCCGGTTGGAGACTGCACTAGTTTATAAATAAGCTACCACGACAATCAGTTTTCTGAACACATTCTTGAGTGTTGTATTCTTGGACACCTAGATTCCTGGACTTAAGTCAGCACACCTTTTAGTAGAAAAAAATTCAGTCCAGAATGAACAAATAATTTGAATCTTACCTTGGAAATACTCTAAACTATCAGAATGGGATGAGTGACACCATTAAGGAAAGAATCCTGTTTGGACGCTGTGCTTATTTTGCCAATATAAAAATGTTTAAAAATAAGCTGATTAAAAGTCAAGCTTAAATGAATACTTACGTTAGTATGGTGTGACACACGGCTGTAAAACATGGACTTTGTCAGAAACTGACTGAGGAATTTTGAAATGTAAATCTTGAGAATGATATTTGTTGCGAATAAAAAAGTATACATTTGCATAATGAGGAAAACAGAACTGAACACACTTTACTTCGTGGGCTTACACGGCTGGACTCAATTGTTGTTGAAATTCATTCCCGGGCTGTCCGGCCGTGGTCCATTGTTATCAACAAAAACACATGTTACGACAGTGCCATCGACTGCCATCATCAGTGTAAATTCTATCTTCGCTAACGTAGGTTGGTAGACGTTAGTGACCTCAGTAGTGAAAAACGAATAACGATTTTCGTTACTGACCACACAGTAACGTTAAAACAAATAACATTCTAAATCTCTGAGGTTGTCTAAACGCTGTCGTTTTGCTTATACACTTAACGACACCAAGTAATGTCAGTTTGAGGCGTGTCGACCTCAAATTTACACTATCTATGGCAGTCAATGGCACTACCGGAACGTCTGTTTTTTGTTTAAACAATGGAGCACGGCCAAACAGCCCGGGAATGAATTTCAACAACAATTGAATACACTTTTTTTTCTACTAGTAATTTTTTTACAAACCACTATGTTGTATTTGGTACTGACGAGCGCTTTCGGCAGGCAAGCCATCTTCAGGCCATTTACCAACTACATGATAGATCGTTTGTACATTTAATCATTGGTAAATGACCTGAAGATGGCTTGACTGCCGAAATCGCTCGTCAGTACCAAATACAACATAGTGGTTTGTAAAAAAATTACTAGTAGAAATATTTGAGACCACTAACACTCCAAAATAACAATAAATTGGATACACTAATTGAAGTAAAATATATAATAAGTATCCTCAAACCACAAAGAATAAGTTGACTAGAGCATGTTGAAAGAATGAAAGATACAAGGACGGATATGACTGTCTTATGGTGAAATTATGTGTAACAAGAAGTAGGGGTCGACCAAGGAAAAGATGGATGGACGACGTCGCTCGAGACCTTGCTGCAATAGGTGTAAGTGGCTGGAACGGATTGGTAAGTGATAGAGGGGAGTGGAGGAATGGAGGAAGATTGTTGCGAGTCCAGGGACTACCAGGAGCGGTAGAACTAGTGAAAGAAGAAATAAATGGGAAGATAGAAGCTTACAAATATTTAGGAGGGGAAATTACGGACAGTGGAAAGCAAGACAAAGAAATACAATCCATAATTATTTTGGAAAATAATTTAGCATAATAATAATAATTTTGGGAAGCAGATTACGGCAGAAGCTAAAGCTAAAATATTTTAAACTATTGTTAGAAGTATCATGACTTACGGCTCAGACGTTTGGACAACTAATAAACACACACAAACAAAATTAATGACAGCAGAGATTGACATTTGGAGACGTTCGGTAAGAGTATCCAGACATTAAATCATTAAGAACAGAATGAATGTGATAAATTCAATTGCTGATTCTATCAAACCAAAAAATTACCATCGTATGTACACACGAAAAGAATGGCACACGAAAGATTGCTAAGGAGAATTATAGATTGGACCCAACCAGGAAGATGGAAAAGAATACCACCTATCACATGGATAGAAGAAATGTAGGCTATATTGAGGGAACGAAACATTGATGAAGATCTTAGGACGGACAAGCAGCTGTGGAAGATAAGGATTCAATGACTTCTGTAATCTTTGGTTCCGGAAAATGTGTAAACATTGTACAGCCGGAATAATTAAAAAAAGGAAGAAGCTTGAACGTGTACGCAACATACAGAAAGATATTTAATATATCCTATTTTCTACAAAAACCTGCAAGAATGATAATTAAAATTAAAATCAATTTAAACGATTTCTACAAGTGTATAATTCGACGAGTTATTTCCAACTGTTATACGATAGAACAAGAAAAATACCTTCATTAAATGTAATTCTGAGAGTATCAAAGTAAAGAATAAATTATAATGCTAGAGTATACAGTTTATAGTCTACAGCAGTCATAGGCAATCTTTAAATTTATAAGGCCGCATATATAACTGAGTACCAGTTTGATGGGCTCACCCTATCGCCTACCCGTCAATAAATAGAAAGGTACGGAGTTGTAGGTTGGACATCAGTGGCCAAAACCTGGACGTTACAAACACTAACTGTTGTGGAAACTTACAAAAAATTAGCGACATAGAACACCGAATAGAAAAAACCTTTGCACTATTTTTCATATAAAATTGTGAAAATTTTTCACATTTTTCATCAACAAACTGTCATCATGCACACGCATGTTAAAACTAACAAAAACTTTAAACAAACAAAAATGGTTACATTTTTTAACAAAAATAGATTAAAAATTTACCACAGCAATTTAAACATAAAAACACTACTTATTTTTTTATAAAGTACAAGAAAATGTAAAAGTTGAAAAAATCACATTAAAACATAAATGAAGGCTTCAGTTCGTTTTCTTGAAAAAACTAACAGTAATTATTGTATTAAAAAAAAAGTAAAATTTAAAATGTCTTGTACTATTTTATAATAAAGTACTTCGAATCAGGTACAATGCGAGTGCGTTTCTTCGTTCAAAAGAGAATAAAATTACAAATTTGGTCTACTTAAACCTTATCGACGAGCGCAGGGTTGCCGACTGCTGGTCTACTGGAACAACGAAACTATTACAATTTCGATTGGACTTTTAAAAATTTAGCTTCTGTATTCGGCGGATAATAAAGAACATGTTTTTTTTTTTTTAATATCATTACTGTAGAAGCACAAGACTGTCGTCTAGGGACACATACTACAAGTATTAAATGGAATTAAAATGAAAAAAAAATAAATGTTTAACGGAGAGAGACGACAAATGTTAAAGATTACTGTGAACTCTTAAGGGACACCGGTAGAGCTGTACGACAAGAAGGGGGGCGGGTCGTAGTCTCTACAGCAAATGTAAGATCTTATCTGTTACGTATATCAGAGACGAGATTCGCTTTATGAAAGAAAGTTTCACGTAAATAGTTTCTATAAGCTGCTGTGAGAAAGAAAACTTGTATTCTTGTAAAATTGAAAAAATGTATTCATTGTTCATAATCTAACCATACCATACCATACTTAAACTTTTAATTAATCACAATCTTAATTGCGATGGATTTTGGTCATAGACCATGGTCAGGACATATATACACTGTGCACTCACGGTCACAATATTGTAAAACAATTACTATTTACAAGAAACAAATTGTTAAAGACTGGGTAATGATCGTGAACGTACAAAGCTGGCATATGAGAACTCGCCGTTTGAGGTTTCTTAAGTTTAAACCTTTAAACCCTTAATTAAAACTAGAAATTATAAATTGTGCTACATTTGTAATCACTTTTCATGTTTGTAGTGTCGATTACTGCATTGTTCAGCTATAGATGGGAGTTTGCTAGTCTTGATAATAAAGTTTGGATGTTTACTGTTCCAATTTCACCGTTTATGTCGAATCGAACCTTTGGTTTACTGCCATTCCGCTGATTATTTACATTCGTATGCTTTCTGAGCTCCTGAACTCGCCCACTATTTAAAAAATAGTACATTTATTATTGGCTACATTTTTAGTTATCAAAAAATTATTAAAAACCCAGTTAACCAAATTTTATTTTAGTAACCAGGAAACGTATGTCGTTTGCTATTATGAAAAAGCATTTGATAATATAGACCGACAAAAGTTATGAAATATTATGGATTAAAGAGGATATCCACAGCATTTAATAAATTCAGTTAAGATCTTTTATAAAAGTATATCTGCAGCCCTGGATCTGAATGGTAGGCTCTTAGGTGACATTCTAATAAATAAAGGAATTAGGCAGGGATGCTGTATTTTCCAACCTTGTTTTATATAAAAGGTAAATATCCAGTGAGGACTAAACGAGTTATAAACAAGAGCACTTTAAAACAAGTGAGCCGTTCCAAATATCTCGGCTGTGCTATCATATCTGAGTACGATATAAGAGAGAAGATAATTAAATTTATTAATATTTGTGGTACGATTCATATAAATCTTAGAAATAAAACAAGACACAGCACAGGGATTAAATTTTATAGGGCAATTGCAATACCCTCGTTGATTTATGCAAGTTAGGCGTGAGTAATGTTAAAAAAGGAAAGCGTCAAGATTCAGAGTGCTGGAATGCAGTTTCTTTGAAATACTTTAAATTAAACATTGCACGATAGAATAAGGAATGAAGATATCAGAGCAGAATTCGAAGTAAAGGACATAAATGAAATTATTGCAACTTACAAAAGACAATGGTGGCTTTATCCGCGAAGGGTAACATGATCGATTGCGGAAAGCAGCACTGAACTATAAAGCCATTGGTGGAAAAGGCGTGGGTCGACCGAGGATGAGATGGGTGCCGGAACAGGTTTATATAACATAATCCTTGAAGAAGAAGAAGAATTTTTTTTTAGTAAAGTACCAATTGTAAAGTAATTATACAATAAACACTAAAACTTTTGGCTTTGTGTGAAACTTCCTTGAGCCACGTGATAACCAGAACAATACAACACTTAATAACCTACCGTTAGGTCCAGGACTATAGATGTATTTTCGTAATGGGTCTTGACTGAAGTTTATAGTGTGAATATTCTATGAAGTGATTGCTAACAATAAATAAGCAACATAGAATAGTAACAATGTGTGTCAACAATGAATGAAAGTAACAATGAAATCAGTTGTTGTCGTATATTGAGACCGTCTCTTTTCCGCTTTGCAAGAGATAAATATACGGTCGGATAGAACCCCACGTGTTTTCTCACCCCGACGCGCTGTCGTTTTCACTTTGCAACCTCATAAATACCGCGCCAAAAACGATACTCTACTTTCGACCCCTGTCACAACTCATATAAATAACTTTACGTTAATATTTATAGGGCATAAGACACCGCCTACACAGAGAATTTAAATATAGAAACAGCCAAGTCTGTATAAACATTTTATAAACAGTTAAGAATTAAAAGATGCGGGTGTAGAAGAGGCGTATAATGAAGACAAAATAATTTGAAACTCAAAGAGATGGAAATGTAATTTAGAACTTTTAATATTATGTGGGTCATTTTATATGATAATAATTTATCTAACTTCCGCAATACGTTACTCACACGTTTGTTATTAATGAAATTAGCAATAAATTTTAAAGCGTATTTTTAAAAAACTTACTGTGTTGATAACAGGAAACTCTATTTATATCTTTGGTTTAGTAATAAATGCGAGTAAGTCTAAGTACATGGCAAGTGATAAAAATTATTATAATAATAGATCTGATGTTTGTATTAATGGTTACACTTTTGAAATAGTCGATTATTTTTACATGTCAGGTTTCAGTAGTGGTAACAAATGGTAATACTACAAATGAGACACACCAGCCAAACTCGGTAGAAAATAAATGCTACTTTGAACTGTTGAGAAGGAGATTAACATCGAGATCAACAAACGGCACCCTCTACAAACCTTTAATAAGATGGGTCTTGGTGTATGTAGGATTGACCATCACCAAAGTAAAAGGATAGACGTCTTTTTTTTCTTTTAATGATGTATGGTAGATATGTTATAATCAAGAATTATACGCACTCTGTAGAGATGTAGAGATATTATATTAAACAATCAAGTTTGAGGTGGGCCGGATTGTTGAGGATGACGGAGAATGAAATACTAAGAACAGTCTTGACGATGCAGCGGAACTGAAGAAGAAAGAGAGGCAGGCCAAAGCTGCGATTCATTGATGATGTGAGCACTGATGCTAAAGTATTTAGACTAAGAGACTGGAGTCAGACTGCGTCAGACTGGGACCAAGCCAGCTATGGATAGTGATGATGATGATTTATATCTTTACTAGTTCCTATCGTTTATACTTTAGTCCCAACCAAGTCAAATCTCACATTTTTCAAACTTCCTTCTGGATCCGGCCCTGACTATTAAGAGTATCTTCAGTTCCTTTAGAAAACTCGTGTCTGCATTTAAATACTTTACTGCAAATACTCTAAAGTGAGATGGGTTAATAAAGTAAGGAATGATGAAGTTTTAAGGAAAATAGAGAAAGAGAAAAGAATCCTGAAGGTATTAGAAAATAGGAAAAGGAATTAGTTAGGGCATTTAAAAAAAAAAAAAAAAAAAAAAAAAAACTGTTTGCTTACACCTGCCATGGAGGGTGTCGTTGAAGGAGAAAAAACAAGAGGCCGTAGAAAAAGTTAGTAGATAGCATTAAAATCAGAGGGTGTTACGAAGAAACAAAAAGACTAGCATGCGATAGGACAGCTTGGAGAGCTTTTACCATTTAAAAACCTGACTTAGGGCAGAACACCAAATAATAACTGCAGGTGCGCAACGGTATACAATAGATTGTAATCTTATTGAATAGATTGTTATCTTTCACTGGATTTTACTAATTTATGCCATTGTTTTGTTTGCAGTGTAGACGAAAATCGTAACATATCATATTTGACAGGAAACTTTATACTAATTCCATTATTAGTCTTCCTATTGCTGTAGACAGTCATACTTTACCAGTGATCTCGTTATTGAATTCTGTATAATAACCACCATCCAACTAATAAATATTATCTTTTGCCACTGTTGATCTGGCTGTCGTAGTAAAGTGGCTTAGGAAACTGCAAACCTCTGAAATTCATTGTTTTAGTTTACTCGTTTAAAATTTTTTTCATTTGGTTTTAAAATCTAGGCATTGTTTGGCAAATCCGTCTTTTGTTTTCAGTCCCCCATTGTATATAATACCGTAAAGAAACTTTATTAGACGCAAAAATGAAAGATTATATTTTTAAACACAGCAATAAAATTGTACATAAAGTTTTCTGAAAATCTGTAGTATGTACGCTCGTACGTATATTCTGACTATTCTTACGCTCTATTTCTCTCGCTCTCTTATTCATGCTCTCTCTCTCTCTCTCTCTCTCTCTCTCTCTGTCTCTCTCTCTCTCTCTCTCTCTCTCTCTCTCTCTCTCTCTCTCTCTACCTATCTAACTGATATTTGCTTGTGCAGTACATTTTCTGCTAAGTACTAACTTGCTGTAAACACCGTTAGTTTATAGCGAACGATAATTCTCTTTTTCTTTGAACACTAAACACATTCTTTTGAAATATTTAATGTTAGGAAAGGATTGATAATGAAATATATGTTAGGGAAAGATTTAATATATAAACAGGTGTAGATGAAGTCTTTGTAGTGTGTCTCAGCAGAGCCACTGAGGATGCCACATCGTCGTAAGGACAAAACTCATGACTTTAAAACAAATAAAAAGAGTGTGTCAACAAAAGCACGCTGCTAATAGAATATTACGTTTATTCTTGTTGAAAGCAGTAATTTCAGTTATATATTGGAATTTGTTTAAGTTGTTTTCTCTCTCTACAAATACTTACTTCTAACATATTTCCTTAAATCATTCCATTAAATCATAATTCCATTATATTATACTATTAAATTAATATTCTATTATCCATTTTTGTAACTTATTATTTCATTATAATTACGCTTGTAAATTTTTTAAAAGTAATCTCGCTAGCTGTCACAATATTTAGAGTTCTGGCACATACATTGATTTTGCGAATCTTTGAAATGTTAACATAATTGCGAGTTGTTTTGAAATGTTTCACCGTGTGCCAAAACGCAGTTAAAGTTATTACTGTGATTTAGTTTTGCCCAAACCTAACAGTTCAGAGTTTGTATCTCACCATCGTGGAAGAAGTAATCTAACAGAACAGTGAAAAGCTATTGCGGGCGGACCTTTCCGTATAAGCAGGGGTGATAAAGACATTCTGCTCTGACAAAGTCGAGCAACTGACGGTGCGTTATCGTGGTATGCACAAAGTGTTGGGTTATAAAAAATTAATAGCCGTGTGTTCAAACAAGAAATAGTGTTATTTTTCACGAAAACCGTTAAAAGCTTATAAGGAATATTATAGTACACCGCTTAGGTTGTTACATTATGTATTTGACGAAAACTTCAATTAAAAAAATTTTTAGCCTATCATCATCATCATCATCCTCATGCACTATGGCCATAATCTGTCACGTCTTTAGCCGTGGAAGGCGAAATTGCCATCAGATAAATAACAATCTGCGTTTAATGTCGTGCGCTGAGGAGGAGTCACTTTCCAATTTCGTCAAAGTTGACGTTACATTGTTAACAATTTATAATCGATTTTTTAGTAGAACATGATATTTCTTAAATTTTGTCTGAGGCTTTTACGACCGCTTTCAATGTTATGAGAACTTCGGCTTATCGGAATGTAAGGCCGTGGTCGAAGGTTTTTGTGGAAACGTTTCGGCCGTGTCTTCGACGGCCATCTTCAGTGAAGAAGGCTGCAAAACACTGACAAAGTTATGGCAAACCAATAAGAATTTGACTTTCTTCTGATTGACTTCGTGCGGACAACAAACGTTTATAAATATGTGTGTCCTACTCACGGCCACTTGCCTTAACCACAGTTCAGTGGTCACTGAAACCTTTGACACTGTTCTGCAGCCTTCTGCACTGAAGATGGCCGTCGAAGGCACTACAGAAACATTTACACCGAACAATCTAAGACCACGGCAAGCCCATAACATTGAATTTTTCATAACGTTGAAGCCGGCCGCGAAAGCCTCAGACAGAATTAAAGAAATAGTTCTACTCAAAAATCTATTATAAATTATTAACAATGTAACGTCAACTTTGACAAATTGTAGATTCAGCAACATGATATTTTTTTACTTTTTTTGTACCGTAGTTTATAGAGGAGTTACTTTTTCGCGTGATTGCGAAATTCACATGAAACCCGTTGACTGTGTAGCTACAAATTTAATGCGCTTTTGACTCTCAGTTGTGACATAAGTTACCTACAGAGTTGCTTTAACTATATTGTTCACGAGTCTAGGGAAATGAAAACTCTTTACACTTAGTGAGAGAGAAATAATATTGTAGAAAGCAAGCTGGTGTTACTCGAGCAAATGAATTTATATTCCTTGCAGTAGCGAACACTTCCTTTTATGTCAGCATCAGACTCATTAAAATACATTGTCACATCCATGTTGCTTTGTAATTTTCTATACTTTATCTTCGCTTAGAATATAGTTGTTTTTTTTTGTACGTATACTTAATCTACATTGCTCGGAAATGTTCTGGCATTTGATAATTATTTTTTAACTCAACCCCGCACCTTTGCTACTTTACTGATACGAAAAATTGGTAAAATAAAACAAAATAACAGCACGCGACAGCAATAATTTATTTATACACCTGTGATAATTGTCCAAGCCAGCAATGTCATTTTTTGAAAATTACAAGGATAGCTAAGTACACTAAAGTTAGCGAGTCATAAGAGTAAGCATCGTGAGGAGGGTTGGCATTATGTTTGTGTTGGTGTGATAAAATGTCACATTTATAAACACAAACAAATAATTTAAAAAATATTTTGTTTATTGGTAACATATAGGCCTATTAGTACAGATAACTTTTGAAGTGGCCTTCAAAGGGAAATATTCAGTGAGGACGAACATAGTTAAACAACAGAACTTAGAACAAGTGAGCCGTTTCAGATATCTCGGCTGTGCAGTAAGCTATGAAACTGAATATGATATAAGAGAAAAGATAAATAAATTTAATAATATTAGCGGTACGATTCATAGAAATCTTAGAAATAAAACAAGACACAGCCCAAGGATTTTTATAAATTTTATAAGACAGTTGGAATACCCATATTGATTTATGAGAGTGAGGCGTGGGTCATGACAAAAAAGGGATGCGGCAAGATTCAGAGTGCTGAAATGCAGTTTCTTCAAAATACTTTAAAACAATACATTGCAAGATAGAATAAGGAATGAGGATATCAGAGAAAAACTCGAAATAGAGGACATAAATGAAATTATTTCAATTTACAGAAGAAAATGGTGGGATCAACTGCAAAGGATGGCAGAGGACCGATTGCCGAAAGCGACAATGAACTATAAAGCCATTGGTAGAAGAGACGTGGGTTGTCTGAGGATGAGAACAGGTTGCCGGAACAGGTTTATTAACCTAATCCTAGAATAGAAGAAGAAGACGGAGAATAGTGTTTTTTAGGGTAAAATTATGGACATAGATACCTAGTGTTATGAAAATCGGTTCATGCATTCAAAAATTGTTTTCAGACATATCTAAAGTAGACAGAGAAGGAAATACCAAACAAGTGAGTCAAAAATGAGAACTCGCTTGGCTAGCTTAATAAATTAAGGAAATACGAAATATTGAAAAAATTATAAAAATGGTTTGAAATTAATATTAAGTTACTCTAAAAATATTGTAGGGGCCGAGGAGCAACGCTATCATCACGTTAGAGACAGTAATGCTCGTTGACAAGGGAAGACAACAACACAAAGAAGTATAAATTTATGCAGTCAAGCGAGACTGCACACTTCCTGCTACAATTTCACTTCTCTCAGAAAGCTCAGCGTAATAACATACTTTATCGCACTCGTAAAAAAGCAGGTAGCAGCTCTGACATCGCAACACGTAAAGCTCGTATATCGTATATTGAATACCATAAATATAAAACATAAATTGACTAAACAAACACCATACAAACTTTCGTGCAAAAATTTTTGTACTAATGATAATATAAAATAAACTTTACTTATCACGGAAACATAAGTAGTAAACTAAGCAAACTATTTAAAGATGCAAACTTAAAAATAATGTTTTTAATAAAATAAAACCTAAAACTAGATTCAACATTCATAAAAAAGTGGAGTTTACAAAATAGAATGTGTCCAGATTGCAATCAATTTTACGTAGGCCAGACGAAGAAAAAGCTGTCCCAGAAATTCATTCAACATCGCAATGCGTTTCAAAACCTAATATTTACAAATCTAATTTAGCCACACACTCTTTAAACAATAAACATAAATTTCCAGACATTAAAAATGTGAAATTAATTAAAAACGTACAAAAAGGTAACAAAATGATTATCTGGGAATAATTTAATATTTATAAACACAACGATAATAATCTACTAATTAAAGAACAAATTTAAATAAATACAATACAAGGCTACTTATTTAAAATCATACATTTATTAGAATAATAAAGTAAAATATTAAGTATATAATAAATAGTTGGCTACATGAACATTACACCAATCGAAAATAGAATCGAAGTGAAATCGATTATCCGTTAACTCTATTGTAAGCGAAACGTTCAATTACAATTCAAACAAACCCCTGAAGATACATAACAATTTCTGTGAAATGTGCGTCAGGTGAAAATATACCTACTTGCAGTGCATTTATTCGAAAATGCGAGACCTGCAGGAAACTCAAAGAGTTACTTACAAATGAATAAATCGTATATTTGCACAGAATTTATGGTGTGTGAAATAAAGGTAATTTACCGAAAAGTAATATTTTAAATTTAATTACAAATATGTCACTGTTAAAATTAAATGGTATGGATGGGGATTACAGAACATAAATATATTAATGCGATGAGATGAATGGTAATGAAAGTAACTCCAACTTTGTCACCACTTGTTGCAAAACTGCTAGTCGCTTCGCTTGCGACGAGGCCTTTCGCTGTGTCCACCATCGTCACGTCTTAAATGACTTATTTTTTTACCAAGTGTTTTTGTATAATTTAACTTTAATCTTTAAATACATAAACAGTAACCTTACTTTATTCATCTTTTTCCCATCTTCCACTTGCAACTAGCTTATATTTCCAGTCAAGACCTGTGTTTTCACACCTGAAGATGGTGGAAACAACAAAAGGCCTCTCGCGAGGGAGAACCGACTAGCAGTTATGTAATAAGTGGCTGACACAGTTGGTGTTATGATGATGTTACTAATAAAAGTAACTTGACTGGAATGAAAGTAACTACTTGATACTCTTAACGCGGCAACGCTGGGATTGGCTCAGACAACTTTCAATTATTCTACCGAAATTCGGTCTGCGTAGAAGGTCGTACATTGACAGTTTTTAAAGTGCTCAAATGCCTGTAACTAAGCTGTTTATTTTCTACTCGACGCCCGGAAAATGAAAGAGTATTCTTGAGTTTCACCCGAGTATAAATATAAGCGAATGCGGACGGCCAAATTCAGTTTTTTTTTAATTTGCTATATTACAGAGCGACTGTTATCAGTGACTGTTATTGCGACTTACAGATTTTGTTTGATTGAGTTACTTAGTACTATGGGCTACAGATCTCTGCTACAACATCAAAAAGGATGTCATTTCAGAGCAGGTATCCTATAAGAACTAAGATATTCGTGAATAATCAGATTTTGGATCAGGTTAGTCATTTTAATTACTTTGGTTGTAATATCTCATATTGAACTAATATTGATTGGGATAGTAAGACAACAAAATCTAGACGCATCTGTAGAACGATTCATAGGTACCTACAAAATAAAACACTGAATGATACCCGAATAGAATTTTATAAACATATAGCTGTCCCCACATTCGTGTATGCTATTGAGACATGGGTTCTTGGTAAAAGGGACGTGTAAAGGATTCAGGCAGCCGAAATGAAACTTCTATCTAGCAGCAGCAAGGTTGTTGTCTCTTAGATTGGAAAAGAAACGAGGATATTAGACGTGATTTAAACATCGTCTAATTGCACCAGAAGATTGAGGCCCACAGAAGGAGATGGTGTGAACACTTGAATCGCATGCCTGATATCCGTCTACCCGTGGCTGCCTTGGGTTATCACCATGCTGGGAAGAGATGTGTTGGTAGGCCGACGAGGAGATGGGTTCCGGAACAGGTTTAAGGTCTAGTCCTTATAGTGGTGGTGATGATAATGATGACGATGGGTTATTTAGCGCAAAACTATGATAAAATGACATTTATTAATTTGTGTTTGATAAATTTAACTTGAATTATTCTGTAAGAGTGTTTCGGTTAAATTTTTGTTATCTATTTTCTCCTTAAAATTGATAATTATTGACTGCGTTAGTGTCAGTATTTCTGTTTCTATTGCACAAGACGACGATCCTCGTGACTGTCGTAGTAATTTTGTTACTGCGTTGTAATAAGCAACTCAAATAGTAAACTTGTGACGGTTAGCAGGTATTGGGTATTTAAAGGTAATGTTGCAGTATTGTAGCGGGATCAACAGAACTACCCGCAACACCCGTAGACCATCCTTTCTCATAAACCGCATCCTCACCATAGCCGATGGACCACCTCCCAGAACTCCTTGCCGCCAGAGTCATAGAAATAGAAATACTTAATTCTCAATTACAAACATACTCAACCTGCCATTCTTTCTGATCACATAACAATTTAAGTTTTCCCTAACCACTTAGATAGTCTTTAACCCTCTTATCTGTGTCCCCCGCTTACCTAGACACCCCTCTGTCACCACCCTCCAGCGATTTGCGTTACTCGTCCCTGTCTTGGTCGCTCTCATGTACAAATTTTAGGGTACTGCCATCGGCCACTTCCATTACCTACACACTACATTTACACACCAACACACTCACGCAGTACTCTACCTCCAATGTGCCTCCATCTTCTTCACTTCCGGCCCGCATTGTCGGGCGTCTCCTCATATCCTTCCAATCGGCTGAAGAGGGCTTGCCCCAGATCACGGCGAGACTTGTCCTTCGGGGAAAATATTTGTAGCTCGTACTACCCTTATTATTTTCTAATAGCATATGGAAACTTCTCGCAAAAAACTTTAAGCAACTTGGTAACCCGAAATATCTATAAAAGGGCACGCGTTGGAAAATCGGTGAGTTGAGTTATGTCAACGAGAGACAATAGAAAGAAATAATGAAGTAAGAAACAGAAGAAGGCAGGAAAAGGTAATGAAAGAGATGGAGGAGATATTAAGAAAGAGAACCTTTTCTGTTTTTATTTATTTTTTTTTCATGAGAAATAATATCAAATAAACTCGTTTAAAAAAAATAAAAACAAAACCAATGGCACGAACATTGGAAGAGAGAGAGAGAGAAACATTTTAGTTTTTATGCCAGAAGGAAACGCTGTGATTACTCATAAGGTAAAAAGAACAAAATAATAAGAAAAATGCAGGTGGTAAGATAGAGACAGCTAGAGGTGAGTGGGAAACATTAAATGCAGGTGGTAAGATAGAGACAGCTAGAGGTGAGTGGGAAACATTAAATGCAGGTGGTAAGATAGAGACAGCTAGAGGTGAGTGGGAAACATTAAATGCAGGTGGTAAGATAGAGACAGCTAGAGGTGAGTGGGAAACATTAAATGCAGGTGGTAAGATAGAGACAGCTAGAGGTGAGTGGGAAACATTAAATGCAGGTGGTAAGATAGAGACAGCTAGAGGTGAGTGGGAAACATTAAATGCAGGTGGTAAGATAGAGACAGCTAGAGGTGAGTGGGAAACATTAAATGCAGGTGGTAAGATAGAGACAGCTAGAGGTGAGTGGGAAACATTAAATGCAGGTGGTAAGATAGAGACAGCTAGAGGTGAGTGGGAAACATTAAATGCAGGTGGTAAGATAGAGACAGCTAGAGGTGAGTGGGAAACATTAAATGCAGGTGGTAAGATAGAGACAGCTAGAGGTGAGTGGGAAACATTAAATGCAGGTGGTAAGATAGAGACAGCTAGAGGTGAGTGGGAAACATTAAATGCAGGTGGTAAGATAGAGACAGCTAGAGGTGAGTGGGAAACATTAAATGCAGGTGGTAAGATAGAGACAGCTAGAGGTGAGTGGGAAACATTAAATGCAGGTGGTAAGATAGAGACAGCTAGAGGTGAGTGGGAAACATTAAATGCAGGTGGTAAGATAGCTAGAGGTGAGTGGGAAACATTAAATTTAGAAAAGTAAATATCAGTGAGACATAAGAGTGGTACTGTAGAGCAAAACAAGAGAGAGAGGAAGCATAGGCAGCAGACAGACAAAGGAAAAGAGGAGCAGAGGTAGAAATATAGTTGGACATTTAGGCAAACAAAGACAGATCGGAAGACACAGGGACAAATATAAAAAAGTCAGAACTAAATAACGATGAGAGAATGTATATTTTACAATGTTTTTAACAAGTCTTTTTAACATTTAAAAGCGTTCTTAACGTATACTTAGCATTTGCTTTACACAAATCGCAGCCTATATATTTTTCTTCCCCCGCCCCAACCACACTGAATTGTTGCTTTCCTTAATGGGGTTTTAACAATATAGTATTTTATTAATGATTTTCAGCAATTACGCTGTTATCACGTTTAATGGTTTAAACTTCATAATTACATTTTCGCGTGAAATATAATACCTGGCGCTAGTAATTTTTTTTTGTAGTTACCGTAGTGTTAAACGTTTTTTCAAAAGTAGCACGTTAATTACATTTGAAATACGTTTTGTTTTTATCGATTACACTGTTTACAAAAACATGAAACGTTGTAATAATGTTAATGCAATTTATAGAGTTGCCAAAATATGTAAAAAATGTCAGTCTAGGCGCAAACAATGTAGCTGGCAAAATGCCAATTACGCTTCTGCTTTAAAAACTTTAAGACAAGAAGTAGAAGAAGAAGCAATATAATAAAAATAGTAAGAAGAAGAAGAAGAAGGGAAAACAACACCTCTGGTTAGGATTAAATGTTTCAATTTTTTTTTCACATAACATTAGACTTACATTTACTAATTGTAAACAATAATATATGCTATGCTGTATATTTTTATAACTTTAATTCTCTTTCTCGGTTTATGATCCTGTATGTGCCTCAATTTTTGGAGTTTCTCATATGTGGCTCTCGTATTTCAGAGCCTTTGTCCTTTGAACATGCTTCAGTTATATAATTGCCTGAAACTATACATAATAATGCGACGTAATTTCTGTTCTGTTCATAAGTATATAAAAATTAAACTTTATACAAATCCGCTAGATGCCATTTTGTCCCTCTGTTTGGTCGAAAATCTTCCTTAATATTTTCAGGTAAAAATGTTTGATATTAGTTTCAAAACGTTTCTCGTAGTCATTAAAAAAAGCCCAAAGTCGTCATCATCATCACCACTCAAAGGACTAGGCCTTAGACCTGTTCCGGAACCCATCACCTCCTCGGTCTAGCTACATATTTCTATCAAATATATTGGAACTTACCGTCTGCGGCTTTCCAGAAACAGCGTCTTTATAAATTTACATGTTTCGGGACCCTTGTCCCATCATCAGAATTTAAAAAGTAATTGTGTATCATTTAAATATGATACACTTGTCAAACACTTAAAATATTAAAATCTAATATAAAACAACTTAATATAACATATTATAATATTTACAACGAGTACGAAGGTTACCGATGTACATCGTATGAAAACCGACCGCGCACTAATCTATGTCTCGCTCCCACCACGACAGTAGCGCAAGGCAGTGTTGTACAATACATTTGATTTGAAGACCAATTTATCATTTAAAACATGCGGCTTGGTACCAATATTATTGTGTGATTTATAAATTTCGTATTCTTCAAGAGCGTTCAAATATCGCCCTTTCTTACATATGTGAAGGGGTTTCAAATTAGTTTTAAAATTTGTGTAGCTATGATTTTCGGAAATGAGGTGTTCTGCAAATTTTGACTTGACACTGTCCAAACTGTGAAAATGTGTAGGCGGCCTATGTTCTAAAAATCTTTTTAAAAAACCACGTCCTGTCTGGCCCACATAAAAAGCGTCGCAATCGTCACATATTAATTTGTAAACACCAGTTTTGTGTTCAAGGCTGGTGGTTCTGCGGACGCGAAGATTGTTCATAATACTATTAGTGGTCTTATAAGTGACCTTGATATTACTGGTTTTACCAAAAATTGACCCAAAGATCCGTGGCATAAGGTATGTATATGGTGTTGCAATATATTTGCGTGTTGTATTTTCGCGTGTTTTACGTCCGATAATGTTGCTATGTCCTTTCTTATGTTTTCGAAGGATGTTATTCACCATATTGACATCATAACCATTAGCGACAGCAATGTGTTTAATGGTGTCCAACTCTTCACGGTATTCTTTATCACCGAGGGGCAAAGATAAAAGTCTGTAAATCATACTGTGGAAGGCAGCTAATTTTTGTGATAAAGGATGAAACGACATAGCATGTATTACAATGTCAGTCGTTGTGGGTTTTCTATATATGTCAAATTGCAACTTTTTATTATTATTGTCCTTAGCAACAGTCAAATCTAGAAAATTCAGTTTACCATTTTCTTCACTTTCAAGCGTGAACCGCATTTTGTTATTGATATTATTTAAATGATTGTGTTAATTATCAATTTGTCTTTGTGTACCTTTGTATATTAAAAAGGTATCATCAACATACCTGCCGTAAAATATTATGTTACTCCTGTGTTTGTTATTCGTAAGAATGAATGAATTTTCGAAATTATTTAGGTATATATCTGCAAGAAGACCTGAAAGTGGAGAACCCATTGCTAACCCATTTTGTTGTCTGAAAAATTGATTATTGTGGGTAAAGTAATTTTGATCAAGAACTAACTCCAAAATGTGCATCAATTCATTTATATTATTAATATCCAATTTATTAGTATTAATAAGGTTAGTCCTAAGTATACGCAAGGTCTCCGCTACTGGTATATTCGTATACAAATCCACAATATCAAAGGAAATAAGTTTGTGGGTCGGTTCAACTATTAAATTTTTAACTTTATTCACAAAGTCAACGCCATTAATCAGACTATGATCATTAATTATATGTATATTGTGTTTTATTATGGTGACTAACTTTTATGTGGGCCAGACAGGACGTGGTTTTTTAAAAAGATTTTTAGAACATAGGCCGCCTACACATTTTCACAGTTTGGACAGTGTCAAGTCAAAATTTGCAGAACACCTCATTTCCGAAAATCATAGCTACACAAATTTTAAAACTAATTTGAAACCCCTTCACATATGTAAGAAAGGGCGATATTTGAACGCTCTTGAAGAATACGAAATTTATAAATCACACAATAATATTGGTACCAAGCCGCATGTTTTAAATGATAAATTGGTCTTCAAATCAAATGTATTGTACAACACTGCCTTGCGCTACTGTCGTGGTGGGAGCGAGACATAGATTAGTGCGCGGTCGGTTTTCATACGATGTACATCGGTAACCTTCGTACTCGTTGTAAATATTATAATATGTTATATTAAGTTGTTTTATATTAGATTTTAATATTTTAAGTGTTTGACAAGTGTATCATATTTAAACGATACACAATTACTTTTTAAATTCTGATGATGGGACAAGGGTCCCGAAACATGTAAATTTATAAAGACGCTGTTTCTGGAAAGCCGCAGACGGTAAGTTCCAATATATTTGATTGAACAACACGTGGCTTGGTACTAAACATTTGGGATTTATTCCTTTTAAACATACATATTTCTTCCCTGTAGGGTGATTACCCAAGGCAGCCACAGGTAGACGGATATCAGGAATGCGATTCAAGTGTTCACACCATCTCCTTCTGTGGTTTTCAACCTTCTGATTCAATGATATAATGTTTCAATCGCGTAGAACTACCTCGTCCCTTTTCCGAGAACAACATTGCGTCCCTCTTAGAAATTTCATTTCGGTTGCCTGAATCCTCTGCACGTCCCTTTTACCAAGAGCCCATGTTTCATTAGCATACAGGAATCTGGGTACACCCACAGTCTTATAAAATTTCATTCGAGTATCCTTCCGTGTTTTATTTTTCAGTTACCTATGAAACGTTCCACAGATGCGTCTACAATTTTGTTAGTTTACTATCCCAGTCAATATCAGTTCCATAGGAGATATTACATCCCAGGTAATGAAAATCCCAAAGTAAACAACAAATTCTAGTTTCAGAAAATCTATTGCACGTTTTACTGTTCTTTTTTTTTTTTTTTTTAATTGACTACTTTAGCAGTTTCAGTATAGCTACACACTGTACAAATAAAGTAACTTATCAGCTACAGAGTAATGGAAGCTTCTGTGAACAATGCTTGCCACGCAGTAGTCGCTCAATGGGAACGGAAGGGTTGAACTCAGCAACAAAGGGAGAGCGTCGCTGGTACTTATTGTAAGGGACTGGAAATTAAAAACGATATTGTAAGAAGAAAGTAGAAACCGCACAAATGAGAATTTCTATTAAATATTTCATATTTCTTAAAGACATTATAAAACGATAAACGTAATATTAATAGCAAATCCTGTACTTTCAACAGAACATTTAATTCCGCTTTTATCTGAACGCTTTTTAAAAATTCATTCCGCCTTCTCTTTTTTAATTCCCTTTATAAATTATCCACTTAACCCATTTGATTAAAGTAACTTATGGGGAAGTTAGCCTTTAGCTTATTTAGCAAGTAATTACATCTTTAATCTTTGACTTTTAAAATAAAATTATTTTACTGTAGAAACTTAAACGTTACAACTATATTACAGGTGTAATAAATCTTGTCGGATTTAATAAAAAATAATTTAAATAGAAATTGAACAACATTAAAAAAATTTGTGTTGCTAATGTAATTAAAAATCTAATCTTAGTGTTAATATGCTGGAAATCCTGTTTTCCTAAGTAACATAATTACACTTACCAGTTCTATTATCGAATATTTCAGATTTACAAATATCGTTTGAAAGAAATAATACGAGAATCTAAGCCCAACAGATTCAAACTGAACAACAAGGACCGAATAAGATAATACAAAAAAAAACGCAATAGTTCCAAGTACTCTGGCGAGATTCTGATCCCGTATAAAATGAGAAGTAAACGGCGTGAAATAAGGAGATACCGTCCAGATTATGTCAAAAGAATTTAAAGGGGTAATAAATGTTTTGTCAGGAGAATTTAAACAATATAGGTAAGCCAAAACTATTATATGCCACAAATAATATAGCTAGTATTAAATGTAGAAAAGACAGACAGCACGTATCTAAGAATAATAATATGTAATTATTATTAGAAATAGATTATAAGAAATAATAGCTAAGAACACGACCAGGAAAGTATCATCAAATGAATCTGATTTACACTAATTTTAAACTATACTACAAGCTGTGTTAATAGTGATAGAAAATTTCAACCACGATAAAGAAATAACAAAGCTCCTTTTCTGTAGCTACTTTAGAAAAGAATGGAACCAGAAAGAATACCGTAAAAAATTCAGACCTTCCAGGAAAATAGGAGTTACAAGTGTCATGGGTGAAAAATGTCCGTCGGAATATAAAAAAAAAATGGGGAATCCAGGGAAGAAGATATAGGAAACCGAGAAATGTTCATAAATATAATTGTTAAGATTAATGATCTGTTAGAAGAGGAACAAAGCATAGCCAAAAAGTTGGTATCGGAAGAGTGGCTGGCAACTATTATAACTGTAGTAATAATAATAAATTTATAGGCCTATTATAATGCTATTTTTTAATATAAAATTATTATATTGTACAATAAAACTTTTGTTCTCGTTATTCCGATTGTTGTTATTATTATTATTTCTAGCGGTAGTGGTAGTAGTAGTAGTGCTGGTGGTAGTAGTAGTAGTAGTAGTAGTAGTAGTAGTGTTGGTGGAGGAGATGGAGGTGGAAGCTGAGACAGTATTTACAAAGAACGGTGAGCAATACCTAGGGGTAAGACAAGACTCCTACTAAGAGCCAATAACGTATGCAGCTGATGAGTCGGCTCACGTTACAACCAAGCCCAGCAGACTTATGGCCAACGTAGGGGATCCCACTTCAAGCAAGAAGCGATTGTTCATGGTGGTCACAGAATCCATCCTACTGTACAGATTTGGGGTGATTCACTTAAGATGGAGAAGTACAGAAACGTATGGCATCGGTGCAGAGAAGAGCACCCTCCGGAGTAGCATCCTCTTACCGGACAGTGGTAGAGCCAGTACTCCTGGTGATAGCGGGAGTGATTTCCATATACCTGTTGACTCTAGAGCGGAAGCATTTATTCGAAAGACGAGACGAAATTGGAAGGGATGCTGCAAAGCATGAAGCCAGGGAACGCACTCTCCGGCACTGGCAAGATGTTGGGATAGAGAGGATAGGGGAGCATGGACCGCAAGGCTCAGGTAATGACTACCTCCATAGAATGCGAACGGTGCTAAGCCCAGCATGCCAATACGGAGACTCTACACATGAAGATGCCTTGCACACCATTTTCAAGCGCTGCGGACTCGCAAGAGAGAGGATGGTACTGGAAATAGAGCTCGCGGAGTTCACATCCAAGAGCGTAGTTGCACTTATACTTCGTGGTAAGGCGGAATGGGACCGCATCAATGCATTTATTCAGCGGGTCCGACTAGAATAAAAAGACAGGCTCAACTTGTACCCAGCGGGCAGTAGAAGATGAGGAACAACTAGCAGGAGCCCGACAAGGATGCAATAGGCTCCATCCTGAAGTAATACGTTAAGTGGTTCCAGGATGGATATGAATACCTGAATTAGAGGTGAGTTTATTAGTGGGTGAGATTCCCACACACCAGGGCTAGCACGGTCTCTTCTGATGGTGCATCCCCCCTCTCACTCACTAAAAAAAAAAATAATAGTAGTAGTAGTAGTAGTAGTAGCAGCAGCAGCAGCAGCAATAGTAATAGTAGTAGAAGTAGTAGTAGTAGTAGCAGTAGTAGTAGTAGTAGTAGTAGTAGTAGTAGTAGTAGTAGTAGTAGCAGCAGCAGCAGCAGTAGCAGTACCAGTAGTAGTAGTAGTAGTAGTAGTAGTAGTAGTAGCAGTAGTAGCAGTAGCAGCAGTAGTAGTAGTAGTAGTAGCAGTAGCAGTACCATTAATAGTAGTAGTAGTAGCAGTAGCAGTAGCAGTACCATTAATAGTAGTAGTAGTAGTAGTAGCAGCAGCAGTAGCAGTAGCAGTATCATTAATAGTAGTAGTAGTAGTAGTAGTAGCAGTAGTAGCAGTAGCAGTACCATTAATAGTAGTAGCAGTAGTAGTAGTAGTAGTAGCAATAGTAGTAGTAGTAGCACCAGCAGCAGCAGCAGTAGTATAAGTAGTAGCAGTAGTAGTAGCAGCAGCAGCAGCAGCAGCAGCAGCAGCAGTAGTAGTAGTAGTAGTAGTAGTAGTAGTAGTAGTAGTAGCAGTAGCAGTAGTAGTAGTAGTAGTAGTAGTAGTAGTAGTAGTAGTAGTAGTAGTAGTAGTAGTAGTAGTAGTAGTTGTTGTTGTTGTTGTTGTTGTTGTTTTCGTTATTGTTGTTGCTGTAATATTAAATGTTATATTACTAACGTATGTCAAGCCATCAAACATTCTTCCGCTCCGCTCCAACAGTATCAAAAACAAAATAAATGAATTCCCTTGAATTTTCTCGTCCACAGAAGTTTAATAAAATATTTACGTTGACTGAGGTAGCTTTTGCTCATTTCAAGGTATATCAGAGGGAGCTGCTAGGAGCGATGTCGAATTCGGTGCTGGAAGTAATTCACATTTTGATTGGCCGTCGTCTCGTCAATGCGAATAATCGGCCGTTATATTTTTAAAGTTATATCACAGTTATCTCTAAAGATAGATCTATTTTTGCACGTAGATTTGCACGCTTCTTTTTAGCATAAAAAACCGTCAACTTTGTCTTGATTCAACAACACGGGGCTACGCTTAACTGTGCAAGCATTTTAATGTAAGCATAATGCATTTAATGATCAAAACGTTTCCTCTCCTGGACATCTGAATGTGATTATTTTCTGTTCAGGGTACACTGAACATATAATTTATGCAACGCATCTACACACAATTTCTGCACTGCGAACAATGCCTATGTATACAGGAATCAAAAACATTCCTAGCCAGGAGTTGTAATGTTGACAATTTTCTTGTCAGGTTTTCTCAGCGAAAATGTTTGAATTGTGACAAGTATTCCATAACAAGTATTGAATAAATTAATGTTCCTCTGTATATTTTAAAAAGAGAAATAGAAAAAGTTGCAGGGCGTGTGTATGCGACGTTTTAACAATCGATAAAGTATTAGTTTTGTTGGCTTGAAAAACTCACGTTGGATACTGTATTCACGAGTACTATCATCTGAAAAAATCCAGTATGTTCCGTGTCAGTCATTACGCTTCTTGGTTCCATTATTATTATTGTCTGTACGGGCGCGCGCGTAAGCACACACACTCACACACCGAAACGTTCCGTGTGACGTACAGAAACTGCCAATGCAAATATTGAAAGAACCCGAATACAAATAATCAAATAATGTATTACGCGAAAGCCAATATTGAACTCGGTTAAAACAAGACGAAAAGAAAACCTCATATCTAAAAATAATTTTTAATCCCGTTGCTTTATTCAAACTTTTTAGCAACGAGCACAAAAAATGAAAGAAAAGAATATCAATAAAAAGCAATTATAAAAATTGTTGTTGATGTTATAAGCTTTCACAAAGCACTGCATTCGAGATAATAAAATTTGTTACTATATGCAGATAAAACTCGGACACTTTATATACAAATAAACATTAATTGTTTTCTGTCGGTAGGCGGAAAGCTATTGTCTCTTTTTGAAACATACATTTATCACAGAATGATGGTTATTTCATTCGGACATTGGTGTTTGTGTGCGTGTGTGTGTGTGTGTGTGTGTGTGTGTGTGTGTGTGTGTGTGTGTGTGTGTGTGTGTGTGTGTGATGTGTGTGCATGTGCGCGCGCATGTGTAATTTTATTTTTTATATTTTTAAATGGAAGCATTTGGAATAATATAAAGTAAAAAAAAATTTAAATAAAAAATGAATGAAACAAGAGACACAAGAGGTGCACAATTATTCAAAACCCATATGTTTGCGCTCGTTCTAGCGCAATATACGCCCACACTATCAAAGTACCAAGTGTGTTTTAAAAATGTCAATGTTTTGTAATGAAATTTTTATTAATGCCATTACATTTTTTTAGGTATGGGCCCTTCAATCTGATAAAATATATCTTCCCCAACGTTTATTGCAATTTTTAACGTTTCCTTCAATGTTATAAATATTGTGTCGGATGGAAGAGCGTAACTCAAAAAAAAAAAAAAAAAAAAGAGCATACAAATTATTTAATTTTTCAAAGACCTCAAAGAGTAGAAGTGTTTTAATACTTCAAAGAGTTTTTTAAACGAATAACTCTAAGAAACCGATAAGAAATGTTAGAGAGGAAAGTATTGGCAAAATATTTAAAGTCATATATAGAGTCCCATACATTGAAAAGGAAACTTGAAAATCGGAAAATTTAGAAAACAGCTTTAAACTACTTACTTGTAGAGCCAATTTGTGAAAAGCAAAACAGAGCGGGGAGAGAGATATAGAGAGAGAAATACAGACCCTTGTTTTCAAGTGGTTCGTTCAAAAACGACTGGAATGTGTGAGGTAAGTCGGGAAACGACACGGACAAAATATTCTCAATTTACACTTAAGTGGCCAATATTAAGATTATATTAGTCATCATAAAACCCGCGTTTTAAAATTTATCAAATATAAATTTACTTCCAATAAGCGGTTTTGAGCCTTCAGCTCTTCATAAAATCCGAAACGTACCTACATTGGCTATACAACAGTGTGCAACAGTATAATATTTGTTTGTGAAGATAGCAACTAAAACAAATTAGTTGTGTCTTAACTTGTGATAATAGATTGAATTAAACCCTTTGTGAATGAGTAAAGCGTGTTTTATTTTGACCGTTTGGCATGCGTCTGTCTGTCTTCTGCTTGGAGGATATTGTACGATAACGTTTGGGGGGTAGCAACTCCTATACTCCTATAACTTAACGTGTGTTGCATTCATACGTGTACTCCACAAACCTACAATTGTTTTTGAGTCTGATCGTCCCAAAGGTGAGTGTAGAAGAGAAAAATTTGTGTTGTCAAATTTAAAAAAAAATCACGATCAATGTTGACTTTCAAATAAAAGAGAATTTTAACAAATAATTAAATATAGTCTTATTGGAAAGACGAATTATTAGGAAAATATTAAGCCCACGAAAAACTTCAGAAGGTTGGAAATTAAAAAGTAATGATGAAATATATCAAAATACAGAAAGTATAACACAAAAAATGAGAAAAAGAAGACACTGTTTTTTGACATTTATATAGAATTGACGACAATAGGTTGACAAAGCAAATCTTCAAACATCTGTGGGGGAAGAAGTGAATATCAAGTTGGATTAAAGAAGTCCAAAAGGATTTAGAAAAAATAATATACACTCAGAAGAAGCAATTGAAAGAGACGTTTTTCGGGCAAAAGTGTTAAAAGTGGAGGGAGTCCAGGGTAGGAGAGAGAAAAACGCAGGTTCAAAGTGGACTGAAGACAGGAAGAAGAGATACAGTCAGCAGATGAAAGTTGTAACGAAACAAAATGTTACAAAAGAATAGTAAATAATAGTGGAATCCGATCCAGAGAGGAACCAAGAAATAATAATTGAAAGCAAATTAAAGGAAAACTATTTGGTTTGACTTATATAATATTATCCAGAAACCCAGAAATAACCCAGTAGAATAGGGCAGTAAACAGAAAAAAGTGAAATAAATAAACCTAGTAGGCCTAATCAACTTATCCTGAATAATAATCCAAACCCAATAAAGAGTACCTAATCCATATAATAAAATTGTATTAATTATAATCATATAGGCCTATAATCAAGGAAAGGAAAAGGGACACAAACCTTTAAAGTAATGAGTGTGATCATAAGAAATAGCGACACAGACTACCGTTAAACAGTGTAATTATTTTTGATGGAAGTGTTTTGTTATTATTAGATAGAATTTTAGTTTATCATACAGACAATAGTTTAGCAGTATAAATAAACTAAAACTGTCAAAAACAATTATTATTATTAAAAGTTTTGTTATATGTTATAAGATTTTATGTCACCAGTTAATTTATGTAAATATATTTATCTCAGGTAGTCAAAGTAGAAATTACAATAAATCATAACAAATTGTTCCACCACATATCATAGAAATTCAAATTAATAAGGTTATACAGTTATAAACTGAGGCATGTTTAGTATCAAATTGTTTATAATTATCTAATTAATAATTGTATAAACATTGCATATATAATTAGAGTATAGTAATAATATTATCTATTAAAGGTAATTTATAAAATATAATGTAGGTAATGGGTGTTGATCCTATAACATTTAAACTGTACATAAATGACCAATCAAAATTTAAGAAATTTGTATGAGTTAGGTAAAAAAGAAAGAAGAAATAACACTTAATTGTTAATTGTGATGGAAAGCAGTTGAATAGTGCGTGTCTAGAGGTATTTAAAGTATATAAAAATAGATAACCCGTTTGTGAAAGAAGATCTGAAGGACCATCATCGAAGATAATAATCCTTCCACTACAATTTTTATGAACTAATAATACACACAATCAAGAAAAATATTCAGAATAAACCAGGAACCCTTCAGCAATATCGTCTAGATGTGTAAAGTATAATTTGACAATATTTTTTTCAACAAGGAACAACCACTAGACAATATAACAATTTACACTAACACTAATCACTAGTCAACATTTTAAAGTGCAACCAAATTAAATATATAAGCTAACAGTGATTACAAGGAAAACATTTATTGTACACATTAATAAACTACATTATTTTCTGAGACGGACAAATTGAATATCGTCAAAACTTGTATGTAACTTAATATATAATTTGTGTAAATTTGTAGATTATAAGTAATATATTGTTTGTAAAGGTACTCTCTATTATTAATCAACATGCAAAGGAACTTTTCGTAGCAGCCACAAGAATTCCCACGAAATATATTAAAATTATTTAATTATAAATCCTGAGATAAATATCGACCCTGTGACAACCTTATGTATCGAATGGAATTTTCCAATAATTGAATTTATGTTACACAGATTAAATCATTAAATTATTAAATCATATCCATGAGTTATTATTCCAATAAGTGAGTATTATAAATTGGCGCACCAACTAGTGAGGCTGAAATTAGGGAATATTAAGTGAAGAAATTGAATCAAGCAAATTAATTTCCTAATTTTTAGCTGGCGACTGCTATAAGTTCCAAGAAATTGTAAAGATGCGTAAGAGGGCTACGTCATTGAAACGGACGAAGGAGGCAGAGAAGGAAGTCAGGATGGAAGAGAAAGAAGTAACATCGGTGGAGGATGTAGAAATGGTAGCAAGAAAGGAAGATAGGGGAGACCCGAATCTTATAAAATTAATGGAGTTAATGAATAGTATGAGTGAAAAAATGGACAGAAATAAGGAAGAAACGAATGACAATTTTAAGAAGCAGAAGGAAGAATTCACTGAAAACTCAAAGAAACAAAATGAAATTTTGAGTCAAAACTTATTAAAGCAAATGGAGGAAAAATTCGATAACATCAAGGAAGATAACAGACAAACGAAGGAAGATTTGAAGAGCATCAAGGAAGATCGCAGACAAACAAATGAGAAAATTGATAGTATCAAGGAAGATAACAGACAAACGAAGGAAGATTTGAAGAGCATCAAGGAAGATCACAGACAAACAAATGAGAAAATTGATAGTATCAAGGAAGATAACAGACAAACAAATGAGAAAATGAGTGAAAATTTAATAAAACAGATGGAGGAGAGATTTGACCAAAACAGAGAAGACACTAACGAGAGTTTAAAACAGATAAATGAGAAAATTGATAGTATTAAGGAAAGTACTAATGAAACTTTAAGGCTATAAGTGAAACTATAAGTGAAAATAATAACCAAATGAAGGAAGAGTTCAGACAAATCAATGAAGAGAATTTAAGAAGAATTAATGGTAGAATTGAACAAGTCAATGATACAATTAACCAGAAGATGGACAAAATCGATGAGGAAAGGAAGCAAGAAATAGCTGACACTAATGAGAGATTGAGAAAAGCTAACGAAACCATCATACAAAATAAAGCAGTGATAAATACTAGAATAGACCAGGTCCAAGAAAATAGTCGTATTCAAATAGAAGGAATACAAAAGGAACAAGAAAATTTAGTGAATTTACAGAAACAAACCGGAGAAAGGTGTGACAATATTAACACTACGGTGAATAATTTAACTGGTCAGGTACGCCAAAATCAAGAAGAAATTGAGTTAATTAGAACCAGACCAAATAATATTACTCATGTTTCCACAAATGAAACCAGAGAAGGAATTAATTTCAAAAATTATCGCAGAAACCCCATGGAATTCCTGGCCAGAATTGAGGAACATTTTAATAAACATCGAATAACTATCTGGAGCTCGATTAGAGAGATGTTGGATGAGCATTTTAGGGAGATTACGGACAACTGGTGGACAGCAACCAGGAATGAGATAGTGGACTACGCTCAATTTAAAAAACTGTTTAAAGAAAAATACTGGTCCGAAGCTATACAAAATATTATAAGGGACAACATTTGTCAGGGAAGATATGATGGAAATAGAGGTACATCTCCAACTACTTACTTCTGGGGAAAGGTATGTTTGGCGAGACACCTAGAGCCAAGAATACCAGAAGAATCCCTAGTAACTAAAATGGCATACCATTATGACACAGGAATTGCCAGAGCACGCCTGGGAAGCCAGATTAAAACGGTCCACGCAATGGCTGACTTATTAGAAAATTATGAACACGAGGGTTACTACAAAAGAAGCAGACAACGAACGGATCAGTGCAGTTCAAAAAATAATAACCATGGTATGAATCATAATCAATATAATAACATGAATAACCGGAATAGTTATGTCAACGATCGTAATTACAACCAAAATTTTACCCCAAATAATAACCAACCAGCAAACTTCAATCGAAACCCAATTAACAATAATGATAACAACAGGCCCAATCAAAATTACCATCCGGGTAATAGAAACAATAATAATTATAATAACTACCGAACAAACCAAAATTATAATAATTTTAGGAGTAACTCAGGAGTTAATAACAATAATAATCAGGGTAATTGTAATAATAATCGTTCGTACCGACCCCGAATAAATTACATCAGTGCCGAAGAAGGGGATTACTGGAGATACCATCAACCTCGGAGGAACAGTTTTAATAACAGTTATGATCAAAGAGGAAATCCCAGAGGGATGAGTCACCATTATAACCGAGTCAGAAGTAGAAGCCAGGAGGACTTCCGAGAATCAAGGGGAAGTGAACAATTAGACAACCGAGAGGTTGAACAACCAGGAACCAGCACACCAGTCCAGGCAAATCAACAGTCATGCCCGGAAAATAATCATGATAGCCTTAATTTAAACGGAGTGAGGCAGTAATAAACCCTCGCGACCCCTTACTGCTACTAACTACTGGGTACAATAACCACCAAATTCAAAAACATAGTAATAACAAATTACTACCAACTAATTATGAAAAACTAATTATGGAAAATAAAAGAATTTTGAAGTATAACAACAACCAAAGTTTAAGGACGGACAGTCAAAATCTTACTATTATTTACAATTATTATTTGAAAAATCTTCGAGAAGAACTGTTGGAGGAAACGGTGACAAGTAGAATCAACCAGCATAATGAAATTTTATACATAACCGCTCAAATTGAAGGAATTCCTACACGAATAATGATAGATACTGGTGCAAATGTATCACTTATTAATGACGCTGAACTGGAGAGAATACAGAAACAAAGTAAAAATATAATACCTACCTTACTTGTCAATAATGTTATTTTAATAGGTGCCACTGGGCGTCAAAATAAAACAGTGAGAAAACAAGTGTCATTGGAAATAGAAAGCATAGGTGTTACAATTAATATTATATGTTTGGTCGCAATCGGCCTACCATTCGAATTATTAATCGGATGCGATATGCTGAGGAAATACTCAGCCATTATTGATTTGAGCAAGGAGAAGGTGTCCTTGAACTCAGAAGGTGTTATGTGGACGGCAGAGTTAATAGGAAGCGATGGTGCCCCTCTGAACCGTACCCATCACCAAGTTAGGGAATTAAATTTTTTAAAGAATGACACCCAATGCAGAAAAATAATCTATAATATGACAAATGAAGACCTGTGGAACAGTAAATTACAGGAGATAAGAGAGTTTAGACACCAAGGCACAAATAATTTGACAGCAAAACAAGTAGAAGATCTCATCATGATATATAAGAAGTATACACATGTATTTTCAGAAAAACCAGGAAAAGTAAAAAACTATCAGTGTAGAATACAATTTAAAGGACCAGCAGAATTCCACAGAAAATCCTATCCTATACCATATTCATTGAAGGAGGCGGTTAGAGCTGAAATTAATAAAATGTTGTTAAATGATATAATTGAGCATAGCCAATCACCATATACTAGCCCAATAGTAGCAATTCAGAAGATTATAATCAACAATCCATGAAAAAATATCATGAGAAAGAAAAGTCAAAATAACATAAGTAATTATGTCCTCACACCTAATGAAGTGTTCAGAAATAATTACTTCTGAAGGGAGGCAATTTGTAACGAAACAAAATGTTACAAAAGAATAGTAAATAATAGTGGAATCCGATCCAGAGAGGAACCAAGAAATAATAATTGAAAGCAAATTAAAGGAAAACTATTTGGTTTGACTTATATAATATTATCCAGAAACCCAGAAATAACCCAGTAGAATAGGGCAGTAAACAGAAAAAAGTGAAATAAATAAACCTAGTAGGCCTAATCAACTTACCCTGAATAATAATCCAAACCCAATAAAGAGTACCTAATCCATATAATACAATTGTATTAATTATAATCATATAGGCCTATAATCAAGGAAAGGAAAAGGGACACAAACCTTTAAAGTAATGAGTGTGATCATAAGAAATAGCGACACAGACTACCGTTAAACAGTGTAATTATTTTTGATGGAAGTGTTTTGTTATTATTAGATAGAATTTTAGTTTATCATACAGACAATAGTTTAGCAGTATAAATAAACTAAAACTGTCAAAAACAATTATTATTATTAAAAGTTTTGTTATATGTTATAAGATTTTATGTCACCAGTTAATTTATGTAAATATATTTATCTCAGGTAGTCAAAGTAGAAATTACAATAAATCATAACAAATTGTTCCACCACATATCATAGAAATTCAAATTAATAAGGTTATACAGTTATAAACTGAGGCATGTTTAGTATCAAATTGTTTATAATTATCTAATTAATAATTGTATAAACATTGCATATATAATTAGAGTATAGTAATAATATTATCTATTAAAGGTAATTTATAAAATATAATGTAGGTAATGGGTGTTGATCCTATAACATTTAAACTGTACATAAATGACCAATCAAAATTTAAGAAATTTGTATGAGTTAGGTAAAAAAGAAAGAAGAAATAACACTTAATTGTTAATTGTGATGGAAAGCAGTTGAATAGTGCGTGTCTAGAGGTATTTAAAGTATATAAAAATAGATAACCCGTTTGTGAAAGAAGATCTGAAGGACCATCATCGAAGATAATAATCCTTCCACTACAATTTTTATGAACTAATAATACACACAATCAAGAAAAATATTCAGAATAAACCAGGAACCCTTCAGCAATATCGTCTAGATGTGTAAAGTATAATTTGACAATATTTTTTTCAACAAGGAACAACCACTAGACAATATAACAATTTACACTAACACTAATCACTAGTCAACATTTTAAAGTGCAACCAAATTAAATATATAAGCTAACAGTGATTACAAGGAAAACATTTATTGTACACATTAATAAACTACATTATTTTCTGAGACGGACAAATTGAATATCGTCAAAACTTGTATGTAACTTAATATATAATTTGTGTAAATTTGTAGATTATAAGTAATATATTATTTGTAAAGGTACTCTCTATTATTAATCAACATGCAAAGGAACTTTTCGTAGCAGCCACAAGAATTCCCACGAAATATATTAAAATTATTTAATTATAAATCCTGAGATAAATATCGACCCTGTGACAACCTTATGTATCGAATGGAATTTTCCAATAATTGAATTTATGTTACACAGATTAAATCATTATGTTATTAAATCATATCCATGAGTTATTATTTCAGGAAGGTAATATATAGTAGTATTATAATGTATATTGGAAAAAAAAGGAACGAGGAGTAAGGAATTGAAGTTGCCGTGTGGTCCTTAGATGGCCGATACAAAAAAGATAAATATAGTCTTCAGTGTTGCTAAATTTAAATTTATGACATGAGAGCTCAGAAAAGTGGTCAAAATTTTGTAAACGTATAAACCCATTGCGGATACCAGACTGCAAGTAGTTTTAATCGAAATCCATATGTTGCTTAACCGATAGTAAAGTTTAAAAAAAAAATTGAAACATCTATTCGAGAATCAAATTATCGGGAATTTTATCGAAAACGCGAGCCACTTATCTTTTGGCAATGCGACAAAATTAGTGCATATCAATCAATACTTGCAAATATTGAATTACTTTACACTATATTTTAAACAAATTTGCAATTCTTTTATCAGTTTTATGTTTGGCTGTGTGTGTGTGTTTGTGATAAGTATTAGGTGTAGGCCTGTAGGCCTATAGATATCTATGAAAACATACTAAGCATAAAAGGTAAGAATAAATTATTGGTTATTCAGGCAATTGATAATAAACATAACAAACAATCTATTACAGTTTTCGAGTCTTTTGTGTTTATTATATTATTAATACCAATTATTCGGGTTACAATTGTTATTTTATTAAACACAGGTAGCATAATAGTCAACGTTTTTAAAATTTTGAATTTTTCAACTTTTTATGGTACAGAAAAACTGTATATTAAGTACCTCAAATAGTATACACAGCGTGCGACACACGATACGGTGACGTTTCTCGTGATGTTTCTCAGCAGATGATAAGAACCATTTGTACAAAGAACTTTATGTGCATTTTTAAAACGTTAAAAGTTATTTTGTCGTAACATTAAAAAAAAGAAATGTAAAAGTACAGACGTAATACAAATTGATTAACTGTCCAAGGAAAATTCAAGTGTGCAGAATTGTGCCCGTTGCGAATAATAAATGAAAAAATCATCGCACAGTAAAACTTAAGAACTTTTGAACTTCACTGTGTTATCTTAACGATGCGTTATCTGGCTCGTCTACTTTATAGTTAATGAAGAGCCGCCGAGTGGCGTCCCGACGCTCCAGTGACGCTTATGACACGTTCGGGACCAGTTACTCGACTGTAACGACTACCCGTCTTACCTAACGTCAACTTATACACAAGTGTCTCATTTCGTTTGATGTGAAGTGTCGCAAACGGGAAAACTAAAGTAAAAACGATTAATCTGTAATTACAATCTTTTCACACGTTGAAAAAGAACAATGGTAACATTCAAAGATAGTAACGTTATGTAAAATGGGTCTATTCATTAAGATAAGTTTCAGTTAATTTCGTTTACTATAAAATGACAAGAATATATGACGTTTCCATACTTTCGTTTTCCTATTTGCATCATCAACACCTTCAAAGATTAAAACAAGGATGGTTTGTTCAGGTCTCAAACAGGCAAAGATTAGAGCTGGTCACTCCAGCGCTTCCTCGGACGGCCCACACTTCTCCGTCCCCTCGGCTTATATTTCCATTGTTGTTTTTGGGGATGCGGAGTCATCCATTCGACAAATATGTTCCCACCGATTCAGACGATACTGGCCAATCCTGTCGAGTATACTCATCATATTCAGTTCCGCCGTATATCTGTGTGTTTCTTCTAAGATCATGGAGAGAATACCCTGCCACGTGCCTGAGAAATCTCATTTTGGCTGCTCCTATATTTTAGAAAGTAAATTATTGTAAATTTTTTGGCAATTGTCATTGTTTTACTGGAATCAAAAGTGGATCTGACATAGGTCTACGACAAGATCTATGATCTTATCTATAATGTGTTGAAACATGCGGTACTTGTATACGAGTACCAATATTTTGTAATTGTATGTGCTCGTCGGATATACTGCGTGACCGTTAACCGTGTAGCGCCAAAACAATTAAACCGCTACAGAGGGTAATAAAATGTTTATCGCCCGTAAGTTTACTTTTGGACCTTCTATATTGGTGTACCTTTTCGGAGTTGTTGTTTTTCAAAGTGATTATTGTACATTACTTAGTGCGACATTGCTAAATAAGTGATACTTATTTAGTGGTACGTAGGTGTGAGTTGGACGAATACAATAAGCTTGAAGAATTATTGTATATGAGTTTGTTTGTTTATATTATTTAACCTAATTAAACCTGTAGGCCTAATTAGTAATTTCATCTGTCGTCAATTATTCTGTTTCCATTCTTCAAAACCACGATCCGGGCGACGACGTAATATTTTTACGACGCGACGGTCTCATGGATTGTCGTGTTGTACAGCGGAAACAGAATAACTGAGACTAATGAAATCAGTAAGTTTAAACTTTAAATAGACACAAAAACAATTATAAGTCAACAAAAGCGCTCTTATACTGTAATGAAAGTTACGTTTGTCCAACAAACAAAAATAATTGTCACCTTATTACAGTTTTGCAGTAATTAACACAGTAATCACTTCAAACTAAATCGCAACAATCACTTTGAACTGCTCTTGTAAAATTGCTAGGTGTATCTGAACTGCTAAGTCGGGCGTTGACGCTAGAAAGGTTCTAGTGAAATCTACCGCTTGTCTCATATAGCTCTCACACTAACCACCCAATAGCACTGCCATGTATACTTCAAAGTCACCATAAATGTTGTACTCGAAGTGGTACCACGAAGCATATGTGTGTATTCACCTTCTATTGCAAAAATTACTGTTCCCTTACATTCACTTATTGGTTTTACCAGAGCCGTAAGCGTAAGGTAATATGTCTATTGAAGAGAGAAATATAATGATTGTTGTGTAAAAGAAAATATTTCATATAAAACGCTTTTTTTATAAACACCATAATTTACGTGAAAATACGTTACGACAAATTTAAAAACGTAGTTCAGAGGAACAGAAGGAGTACAGACGAACGGATACAAAAATTTTCAGAGACGTAGGAAAATCGCGTCCTTTAATTATTAAATGAGTATAAGCCACAGGGAAGAAAAAAGGTTGGCCTCCATAGGCAAAGATCGAAAGATTACTTCCAGTATGCTTAAAGGCGAAATAAGACACTATTGTGTAAGCTGAATGTAGTGGTGATAAAGTTGCTCATACTCGTAGCAGACTGTATTTTATATTCTCCAATAAGTAGATTTTGTATTAACAGAATAAACACTGTCGCACACCACAATAGAGAAATTATTCCGTTTAGCGCTTTTAAGTTTCACAGCTCATCATCATATCGGAAATATTTTTCCGATCTGATTATGAGCTTGAAGCTTGAAGGCGCTAATCGGAATAATTTGTCCACAGTGGTGTGTAACAGTGTTAATTCTGTTTGTGATTATAACCACTAACACAATTTATTAATTAAAGATTTTGTATTAGTTGAGTCTCTAAATTCATAAACAATACTTAACAAACTTTTGTTTTGCCAATTTATTAAACTGTCGTGAATAGATTTCCTCACGAAAAGAAAATTATTTTTGTGCCCAAGTTTCAGAACGGGAAAGTGAAAGCACGCTGCGTTGGACGTTAATACACGTTGACGTTAGGAAACAAAAGACGTGTACGCTAAGCAAGTCTTTATTCACCTAACTACGTTACACTTTCCTCCCCTATGTTTCACTTTCTACAGAACATAAATAACAGAGTTAAATGATTCTATTTTGCGTTCACAAACTGTCACGGGTAATGTACGTATAGCTGCGACGGAAGACGATCTTTAACGTTGAATTTGGACCAGCGTCCACCGGCGAGCTCCTTGGAAACGGGAAAACAAAATCAAGGAATAAATTTAATATAAAAAAACCGTCAAAGTATATTAAATTAAATTATATTAAATTTACCTGTTATAATTGTTTTCATGTATCTTCTTCAATTTCCTCGAATGTAAACATATAGCATTTCTATTATACAAAATAAATGGTTTATTTTCGTTAGTTTTATGACCTTGCGTATTGTCACTATTCTGTCTTTATCCAATTTAGCCTTATGCATATCTTATTCTTCTTATCTCATATTATGGTTGTCAACGTTTCACCTTTCTCTTATATCCGCGTTTCCTTCCACATCTCCCATGGTTCACTTAGAACGTTATTTCTCACACATCTTCTTCTTTTTCACTTCATAGATTAGGGCCTAGTTGACTTGTTGCGGAACCCATTTTTGTGCTCGGTCTATCAACATTCCTTTCTCCATTCAGTTCGTATTTCAAGGCTGTGACTAGTAATCGGTTATTTGGCATGCGGTGCAAGTGTTGGCGCCATCTTCTCTTGTCGTCTTTAATCTTATTGTGCAAACATTCTAATGTTAGTTCTTGTCTAATAACTTCATTCCTCTTCTTATCCACATAAGAATATTCCTCTTTGGGTCTTAAAAATTTTATTTCAGACGCTTGAATTTTCCGTTCACTATTTTTACCAAGGATTCACGTTTTAGTTGCATACAGGAAGGTTGGGATAGCCATTGTTTTATAAAATTCTATATCAAAATGTCTCCTTGTCCCATTTTTTAATCGTCTATGGTTTGTTTCACATTTACCTCTGAAATTTTGCTTACTTAACTTCTAAACTGTCATTTTCATGTACGATAGTATATAACTTTTGTTTGCTGCTTTTACTCATCTCAATAATTTTAAAATGTAAATAAAGTCACCTAAGGATAATTTATAACATTTCTATATTCAAAATCTATTTTAGTCTTTAGAATTTTAGAATTTTATAAATACACGCATTATATGTGTGTGTGTGTGTGTGTGTGTGTGTGTGTGTGTGTGTGTGTGTGTGTGTGTGTGTGTGTGTGTGTGTGTGTGTGTGTGTGTGTGTGTGTGTGTGTGTGTGTGTGTATTTACCGGAAATGTAATTAATGTCCCTGTTAAATATTTAATAAAATTACCCTCCTCACTGGCTACTTACCTGGTAACCAGTTCCCACGGGATAGTCAAACGCAATCACATCTGATGAATTCTCTAATAAAATCGTACACTGTGCTTACAAGGAGCAAAACAGAAGCAAAGTTTCAATTATTTACTTAATTCTAAATATAGAATAACGATAACCCTATCGAACAACCGAGAACGTCCCCCCCCCCACCCGCTAGTCAAGCAGATGTAGCCTTAATCAAGGCCGCGATAAAGTACGTTCCACAGTACTCTGGAGAACACTTGATATACGCATTAGCAGGCGTGGAGTAAGGAGGGAAAGCTATTCTGGACTTACCCGCGACATATAAAAATCACAGCAGCTGGCTTTGTCGATCAGTTCGTTGAGCGAGACTTCCCTTAGTGTGGAGCGAGTAGTGAAGTATTCTGATGAAGTGTTATTGTGTTATAATTATTGTGGAACTCTATTATTTGACATTATTGTTGCGTGTGAACAAATTTAACGTGAATTATTGTACGAGTATAATCTTGTTGAATACGTTGATGGTTACAAACTGTTATTTGTTGTTAAAGCTGGTAATTATTGACTTAATTGGTGTCTTGTATTTTGTTTCCACTGTACCACACGACGATCAATGTGACCGCTGTAACAATATTCTAGTAATTTAATCAGTATATATTATGAACGATGATCCCAGAAACGAAATACCAAAATGTTGTTAAAATTCCTTCCCGGGCCGTTTGGCCGTGATCCATTGTTTTCACCGAAAACAGACGTTTCGGCGGTGCCATCGACTGCCATCATCAGTGTAAAATTCGAAGTTTTGCTAACGTAAGGTGGTAGAAGTTAGTGACCACAGTACTGTGATTAAGGCTGGAGAATTTCCGTGAACACCACTACTACTTGTAAATTCTCTAAGTGCCATGATACGGCAATAAATCAAACACCAGGCAAACGTGAAGAAAAGCGTGTATCATAAATGTGTGGTCGCAACACACCTTGCCACAGGGTACTTAATGAGAGGATTTATCCCGTCGATAAATAAACATACCAAAATATATCATATGCACCAAAATATTTTCTTATACAAATATGGAACTTCCTAAAATATCGCTCAAAAATGGTTGTTTATATGTACTGATTTTAGAGATGAGAATTGAAAGCACCAGAACATGCAACGTCGGTCGCTAATATACGCAAACGTGAGAAAACAAAGAACGACGCTAAGAAATATAAATCTCTGGCTACGTTAGGCTACGCTACGACGCCCCTGTCATTTTATTTCTCTCACAGTGAAGAACGTTTCACTTTTGTGCGCACATAAATAACACAGTTAAACGCCTCTATTCTGCATTCAGACGATGTCACTCGTAATGCTGGTAATTTATAGCGAGATGACGACGAGACGGAAGTCGACGACGAGTTTTAACTTTAAATTTGAAAGTCAGCATTGAATAACAAGATACTTATAAACAACTGGCGCACAAAAATAAAAATTCTTCTTTCCCTTCTATTCTTTTGTCTTATATTGGCCTCTTACACTTCCTTCCCATTTTAATTCTTCATTACATTTTTTTTTTCTTGTTCTGGTTTTGTTTTCTTTCCACTTGCCCCTCTTCTTTCCCTGGTCTCCCCTACCTACCTGTTTCAAAAACCAATGTAGAAGTATTTATATAGTTTGATTCGTCTGGCACTGAGCTACGCGATGACTTTTTTTACTGTAAATCTTTTAAGATAACGATAGATTCCTTTATTTATAACAAACTACGGAACAACTTGTAATTATATAAGAGAGGTTGCTAGCTTGAATATTGAAATTTATATTCAAATTTTACATAGGACAAATTTCTATAACAAGAATGGAAAAGTAAAGCTAGATGACAAAAAGGTGTTGGAAGACTCTGAAAAGAATAGACAGAAAAGTATCACGTTAGAACAGGCAACACGTGTTACATCTGCATAAGAACAGGAAACGGAGAAAGAATAAGAAGAGGAAGGAGGGTGTAAGTGCAAAAGTTTGTGGAAGTGGAGGAGAAAGAGAAGGAGGAGAAGGAGAATTAGCATGTGACGGAAGAGGAGGAGGAGGAGGATAACGTGAAGGAGTATTATGGGGGAGAGGTAGTGGTGGTGGAGCAGTATGAGAAGGATGATTAGTAGAAGAATGAGAAAGAGGTGGAGGGGAACGTAGAAGAAGAGGAATAGGAGAAGTAGAAGGAAGATGATTGGGGAGTACTATGAGGAAAAGTCGATGGTTGAGAAGGTGGGGGAGCGAGGAAGTGGTGGTGTCCGTGGAGGAGGAGTAGGAGAGGTGTTGGAGAAAGACGTAGAGGGTGAGGAGAAGTAGTAGTAATAGTAATAATAGTAGCAGTAGCAGTAGTAGTAGTAGTAGTAGTAGTAGTAGTAGTAGTAGTAGTAGTAGTAGTAGTAGCAGCAGTAGTAGTTGTAGCAGTAGCAGCAGTAGTAGTAGCAGTAGTAGTAGTAGCAGTAGTAGTAGTAGTAGTAGTAGTAGTAGCAGTAGCAGTAGCAGTAGTAGTAGCAGTAGTAGTAGCAGCAGCAGTAGCAGTAGTAGTAGTAGTAGTAGTAGTAGTAGCAGCAGCAGCGTAGTAGTAGTAGTAGTAGTAGTAGGAAGCGGAGGAGGAAAATTATGACATAATGGTGAAGGCATTATGACGTGGCATAATGACGATAAGACGTAGAAGGAAAAGGTAAACTATTCTTGATTCTCTTGTACCTAGAAATTGTTATAGGTAGAGTAATTATAACTGAATGGAAATATAACAAGATTATTTGAAATTAATAACTCGACGTACAATTGAGTTATCGACAGCAGAAAGAGGTTTTGCGTGTATAAGAGACGCGATGTCATTTTGATAAAAGCTTTTCCTCGAGTGTGTGTGTGTTTGTTCTGCTTTGAATAATATCCATCGCCGCTAATGGTGGACTGGTTATTATTTATTTATATTATTCTCTGTCCCGGCTGTCACTCACTATGATTTTTAATCCGCTTTCACTACACGTCAACAAACCCGACGCCATTAAGAACATTGTAGAAATCTATATATATAAGTGAGTACTGAATTGTTTGTTAATACATTATGCAGACTTGAATTGAACTGGCTAAAATAATAATGAAAGAAGACGCGTGTCGTTTTCGAGTGGTCCTCAAATCTTCGGTTAAATTACTCAGAGTCATTAATTTTCCAACAATCGTGGGAGCGTAAGTGACTTTCAACAGCTTATAAGTTTTGTTTTATTGTTACTCCGGTTGTACAATGTTCACACATTTTTCAGGAACCAAAAATTACAAAAGTGGTTTCCAGTGCTTGCTGCTACTGCTTGCTAAGTACTTACTGCTGCTTGTCCATCCAAAGATCTTCTTCAATCCCTCGTTCCCTCAGTATAGTCTGAATGTCTTCTATCCAGGTGAAAGGTGATCCTACTCTTTTCCTTCATCCTGGTGGGATCCGTTCCATAACTCTCTTGGCAATCTTTCCTGTGCCATTCTTTTCGTGTGTCAATAATATTGTAATTTTTTTGTTTTGGATAAAATCAATCAGTTGTGGTGAATCAGTTAGAATGGTGTAGCAGGTGACTAATCATATTGCCACTTCTTTCCACAGTGGATCCAATGAGCAACACCCCATAATTCATCACCATCGTCATCTTCAAGGATTAAACCAAGGATGGTTTGTTCCGGCCTCAAACAGGCATAGTCTAGAGCTGGTCACCCCAGCGCTTCCTCGGACGTCCCACACCTCTCCGTCCCCTCGGGTTATATTTCCATAGTTGTTTGGGTATGCGACACAGTCATCCATTTGGCAAAGATGATCCCACCAATATTCACCCGATACTGGGCATTCCTGTCGAGTATGCTCATAATATCTAGTTCCTGCCGTATATCTGTGTTACTTCTATGATCATAGAGAGTATACCCTGCCACGTGCGTGAGAAGTCTCATTTCAGCCGGTTGGATGCGACTGGCCTGGCCTTTTTGTAAAGCCCAATTTTCAAACCCGTAACGAAGTGTGGGAAGAGCCGTCACCATGTGGAATCTTAGGCGTGTTCCTCATAATTGATAAATTTGTTATAATTTCTCTCCTCCTGGTTTCCGAGGATACTGTAGGAATTGTGAGTAGCTGATTGAGACCACCGTATAGGGCAACCAACCCTATACCGGCTAGAAATTTGATCAAAATTCTCTGGTCAAGATCCGTCGTGTTCTGTTATACGACCATCTTGAAAAGGGTGTGGCTCTTCAGCACGCACGACGGTCTTGAGTAGGTAGAGGGTCTTAACAGCAGAAGTGAATTTTCTGAGATCCGTTAAAAAATGTAACAGACGAGATCATATAAGAAATGAAGAGATAAAAAGTGGTTTAGATAATTTTGCAGATAATGAAATGTTCAGAGAATACAGAAGAAAATGGATTTCACACAAAAATAGAATGGAAGAAAGCAGAATACCGAAGATGGCAAGAGATTACAACTGTAGAGGCAGAAGAAAAGTTGGTTGACTTAAGAAAATGTGGACTGTAAAATAGAACAGGCCGCTAAAGCCTAAAACCGTTAAGAAGAAAAAGAAGATGGTGATGATAAAGTTGATGATTAGTATTACTTTTATTATTATGTGGAAGATAAGTATTGTAAGATACCCAAATTTACAGACCGTTTTATTTCCTTAACAGTAAAAGTGTGTAAGTATTACGGTAAAGGTGGTGTTGACTTATTGTTGTCTTCTAAATAAGAAAAATGTCAGAAAAGTTAATAGTGTGTATTTTAATAGTGTGTATTAATATTTATTATTTAAAATGCACCAACAATATGTCTCACAAAAGAAGACAAATACACACACATACACATATAGACGAGCATACAAAAGGACTATTGATACCTTGGTATTATTGTCTACTGACGTGAGTAATCTATAGGCAGTGAGCGTCCCGTACAGATACACAGCACTCTCTAACATTACAGAGTGTTTCCGTTCTACTAGCGTTGTTGTCCCAAGAGGGTCTCGAACCGTTGATTCTGCAAAGCCCAACCGGAACTAGGGAAGCAAACTCATGACTTATTTACACTTCCCATCGAGTTGACTCGCTACAATTTGGACTCATGCAAAGAGATATTTCTACTAGCGTATTTTTTATGCGTATTCTAATTTTATTGGATTAACTTTAGGGGAGGTGGTGGTAATATGGACCGGTTTTTTGTTTTGGGCAAAACACTCGATTTTGAATGTAGCTATTTCATCATTAATCATCACTACAATGAACAAATACGTTCCTTGTAATGTATTATGAGTAGCTATGGACAAAAATTAAACTCTTCCATAGTAAATTATTATTTTTTAAACAGACAGCAAAATATGGGTTTTGAAGAGCAGGGTGGTAATATGAAACAAGTATAAGAATAAATTCAAAATGTTTTATTTTAATATTGTGAGTACTTTATTACTTTTATTTTTACAGTAATGCCCTATTTTATTCTCTTAAATGTAAAAAAATCAAATTATACTTTTAGATGCTAATAAAACTTTTTGAACATAGGTAAAAAACTAAGACAAATTAGACAAAGTTCTTTACGAACAGAAGTCGCAAATAAAACATCATTTTCACACGCACTGCACAACATATGAGCCCATTTCTGGCACATCACACATTGAACCCTAAGTTCTGCAGATTTCGATTTCTTGAATGTCTCGCCACAAAATAGACAAACTGCATCATCTTCCGCCGGAACTCCTGCCCAATAGGTTCTGATATGTTTGAGCTTCCAGAAGACAGACACCCTCCCGTCTCATCCTTACCGCTAGAAGTTCCATCTTCATTTCTCCTTCTCTTGGAAAATAGACTTCGTCTTCCTTTTTTCTTATTCAGGGATGTTCCTTTGCTAGTTCCGGGTTGACTTATTTGGTTTTTATATCTGACAGCTGCTTTGTGAGCTGGAGGTCCCTTCTTCTTTGAGTTCAGTTTAGTTGCTTTTTTATCAAGTGACGATTTTAAAGCGTCCTTAAATGGAGAACTAGTTATAATAGTGGCAGAAAGTGCTTTCCGACCACTGTTTGATGTTATCTTCTTCTTTGCACTTACAATTGGAGAGAAGTCTTGTGGAGTGACGTGGCTTATAGGTGTCGATGAGGAGCCTCCAGCTTCCTCTAGTGTTCTCTCATTGCCGTTCCTCAAGACAGCACTGCTTTCTGATCCAGAAGGATGCAGATCATCATCACCATCCTCGTCGCCGGCTTCATGAAGTTCACTGTTGTCAGCCACATTTTCTGCTTCATGTTGAGCCGCAATGAAGTCAGTCTCGGTGAAGACGTTCCTGTTTAGTGGATATATCCCGGTGCACTTAAAACCACTGACTGCTATTATGCCAGTTTGAACCTTGAGATATGCATTTGCAAACTTCTCAGCAATGTCATATGTGTCCATCCCGCCTGTTCTCAGTGCCTGCCTAACCTCTTCGCTATAATAAGTCTTTAGGGGACCCATGAATGTTCGCTCCAAAGGCTGAAGTCTATGAGTTGTGTGAGCCGGCAAGCTCAGGATCGTTACATGGTTGTCTTTTGCCTTTAAGATAACATCAAGGTTCCTTGTATGGGAAAAGTGTCCATCCAGTATAAGTAAAACTGGATTCAGATGTAGGCTTTGTATGTTCAATGAAATGGGAAAACCATTCGGTGAAAAAGTAGGACTGCACCCAGCCTGATGGATGACATTTCCCTATAGCTCCTGGGGGTGCCCCCTTCATCAATCGGTCTGTCCAGTTCGTGCGTGGAAAAATCATCATTGGAGGGACGAAATTTCCTCCTGCACTCATGCAAGCGATGATCGTTACAAGACGTCCCCTCTCTGTTGCAGTAAGAGATCCTATCTGCTTTTTACCTTTCATTCCAATCACATGCGGAAGTTTCGTCTGCACTACACTCAGACCAGATTCGTCCACATTAAAAATTCGATCTGGAGGATAACGATGCTTCGCGTATTCCGTTTCCAGAAGGTCGAAAAGTTCATGACACTCTCCTTGTTAAAGCCAATGGCTCTGGCAAGTGATGTCCCTTCAGGTATTCTAATTGACAACAGAAGTTTGTGTCGATTCATAAAGTGGTCAAACCAGGCCCTCCCAGCCATGTCGTCATTAAAGTTGTTGCTGATCCCATTTCCAGCTGCCAGCTGATAAGCTATTCGCCTGATGTCATTTCGAGTAAGCCCATAAAACTTCCTTTCCATCAATAAAAAATACTCCACCAGTTCCTTCTCAATTTGTAGGGGAAGAATAGGCTTTCTTCCTAATTTTTCATTAACCAAAATCTGTGGATCAACATCTCTTTTAGCCAGCTTTCTAGAAAGTCTAGCTTTGGGTACATTGAAACAACGTGCTGCTTCGTTTAAAGTTTTACTTTTCTCCCGTATTGCTGATATTGCATTTAACATATCTGCTGGTCGCCATTTCTGCCTTAGCCCCTTTTACTTCCATATTCCTTAAGGAATGGAAGTATGGTGATGGCAAAAAAAATCGTGTTCGAGATTATTGCAGATTCTGATTCTACTACGCTCAAAACATGAAAAAAAGTCGTTTTCCGAAAAGTGTCTGTGTGTGTGTCTGTAGATTTTTTTCTATGGCAAACGATAACTGCCGCAAATTCAAACAGAATCAAATTATTTTTTGCATACAGCCCTAATTTGTAGAGTACTCGCGACCTGTTGTTTTTGGTGAAGATCGGTTGAGGGGAAGGGGTAGTTTACCAGCAACGGTTTTTTTTATCAAGGGAAATTTTTTTTTTGGTAAACGATAACAGCCGCAAATTTAAACAGAATTAAACAATGTTTCGTATACAGCCCTAAATTGTAGAGTTCTCAAGACCTATTGTTTTTGGTAAAGATCGGTTAAGGTAAAGGGGTAGTTTACCAGTAACGTTTTATGTTTTAACAAGGGTATTTCCTATGGCAAACGATAACAGCCGCAAATTCAAACAGAATCAAAAGATTATTTGCATACAGCCCTAAATTGTAGAGTTCTCAAGATCTGTTGTTTTTGGTGAAGATCGGTTGAGGTAAAGGGGTAGTTTACCTGCAACGTTTTTTTAACAAGGGTATTTTCTATGGCAAACGATAACAGCCGCAAATTCAAACAGAATAAAATAATTTTTTGCATACGTCCCTGAAGTGTAGAGGTCTCAAGGACTTTCGATTTTGGTGAAGATCGGTTAAGGGGAAGGGGTAGTTTACCTGCAACCTTTTACGTTTTAACAAGAGTAAAGTACTTGAAAATTTATTTAAACTTTTTCAAACAATGGTAATTGTTAAAAATAAAATAATTTTGTTGCCAGACAATAAAATTAAAATTTTTTCATTTTAATGTAAATCATGTATAAGAGAAAATATATCGCGCTTGGCAGGCGATATTAAGATTTAAATATAAATCTTAGAATATGGAAGTCATGTATGGTTCTCCATACCGATATTTTTTCTGGTCCTAACTTGCTTTTTGGCATGGGGCACCTAAAAAAAAAGAAGGGTTGTATTATGGAACAGTCTGTTTCATATTACCACCCTACGCCATTTTCAAATCTAACCTGTTAATCATAGTGTACAAAATATTATTTCAAATAACTATCCATGGCATTTTCAAGTTAAATCATATTACTATCTGATACTCTAATAATAGTATACTTCATTTATTAGTATAGGTACGAAACAGAATAGAGAATCTTACCTTGTGAAAAGTTTTGAACGTTAGAAAACAAAACACATGTATTTAAGACTGCAAACAACACCATACTGAAGTCAGCAGCCTCTGGAGACCAATAAGGAAACTAAATGTTATAATTACAACCATTGCCGATAGATGGCTGCACTTCCTGGACAAATGCTGTGCTGTTTCATATTACAACCCCGTTTCATAATACCACCACCTCCCCTATTTTAATTTTTTAATGTATTGTTACGGCGGTTTCCTTGATCGTCATATGGTACAGTGTATAACAAAACACAAAACACCAATGAAATCACTAATTAACAATTTTAATTATCACAATTATTAATTTGTAATCAACAATATAGTACCTTACAACAATTCAAGTAAAAATTGTCCACACGCAATATTAATGTCAATTACAAAGAATACAGCAATAATTATAACAGGATAACACTTCACACAATAGATCGGCAAATACTCGATCCGCGGTAAGGAAAATCGCTCAACACAACTACACTTCTAAGCGGCAAATGTTGACTATTTATAGTCTGCAGGGTTCCATAATATCCGTCCTTAACAAGTAATCTACAGGATACTTCGGCGTGACCTTGGAGGAAACAAGCACGTACTGGGCTAAGCGATAAATGCGTATAACAACGTCTCCATAGTACCAGTGCGTTCCGTATTGCGTAAAAGCATGTTTGTTTCAGTATCTATTAAATTAAGATTTTATTTAACAAAATACTTAAATCTCAGTCACTGTATTCGTTTTTGGTTACCGTCACATATTCAGTGTTTGCGACGAAAAATTTGTTTTGATAAAACCAAACACGTCGGGATTTCCTAATCAACAGGCAGTGTGGTAACTTGTTCGTTGTATAAACTACATCAATGAGGTGATGCTTCCCTGTTCTTCTGTCCAGACGACTTGGAGGGTAAGAAACGATTCGTTTGTAATTCCATGTTCCGTAAGGAAATGGGAGTATGGTGATCGCGAAAAAAAAATCTTGTTCGAGATAAGGACTGATTCTGATCGTACTACCCTCAAAATATAAAGAAAAGTCATTTTCCGGAATGTGTGTGTGTGTGTGTGTGTGTGTGTGTGTGTGTGTGTGTGTGTGTGTGTGTGTGTGTGTGTGTGTGTGTGTGTGTGTGTGGAATTTCTCTGTGGTAAACGATAACTGGCGCAAATTTAAACAGAATCAAATAATATTTTGCATATGTGCCTGAGTTGTAGAGGACTCAAGGCCTATTAATTATTTGGTGGAGATCAGTTAAGGGAGAAAGGAAGTTTAACTGCAATGTTTTACGAATAAAATTTTACAAAACTGTGGCTGTCCCCACATTCCTGTATGTTACTGAGACATGGACTCTCATCGTAAAAATGACGTACAGAGGATACAGACAGTTGAAATTAAATTTCTAATGGGAACGCAAGGTTGATCTCTCTTGGATCGGAAAAGGAACGAGGATATTAGACGTAAATTAAATAGTGTATTGTTGCACCAGATGATTGAAGACAACAGAAGGAAATGGTGTGAAAACTTGAAACACGTGCCTGATAACCCCGTCTATCTGTGGCTGCCTTGGGTTATCACCCTACTGGGAAGAGAGATGTCGGTCGACCGAGGAGGAAAAGGGTTCCGGAACAGGTCTAAGGCCTATTCCTTGGAGTGGTGATGATGATGATGATGACAATGAAGATACACATGTTAGGCACTAGACGAAGCGGAGGACAAAGGTGTCACGGACGGAACAATCTTCAATGGCGCTCTGAAACTCTAGGGGTGAGGAACGTGTAAGCAGCGCAAACGCTAGTTCGGAGCGAAAAGTAATAAGATCAAACCTAACAGCGGGGTGACGTAATACGGATAGAATAGGAAAGGATTTACTTCCATGTTCTGTAAGAAAATGGGAAATATGGTGGTGGCGAAGAAATCGTGTTTAAGATAAGGGCTGATTCTGATTGTACTACCCTCAAAACATGAAACGTGTTATAAAACGTGTCACTGTGTAGAATTTCTATTGGCAAACGTTGACTGGCGAAAATTCAAACAGAATCAAATACATTTTTGCATATATTCTCGAGTTGAAGAGGACTCAAGGCCTATTGATTGTGGTGAAGATCAGTTAAGGGGAAGGGGTAGTTTACCAGCAACGTTTTACGTTTTAACAAGAGTAAAGTACTTAATTTTGATAAATAAAGTATCCTGAAAAGAAGGTCACAATAATCCACTGTAGAAATGTAGATGAAATATTTATAAATGAAAATGATAGTTGAAGAGGGAGGGTTTAATTTTTTATATATGCACTACATTATCTGAAACAAAGGAGTAGTTTGTTGTTAAAATTCCTTCTCGGGCTGTTTGGCTGTGGTCCAATGTTTTCTGCAAAACCAGACGTTTCGGCAGTGCGATCGACTCCCATCATCAGTGAAAATTGAGTCCGCTAACGTGGGGTGGTATACGTTAGTGTCCACAGTACTGTGGTTAAGGCAGAAGAAAGACGTAGTTTCTATGGGCATATTTCATTTAGAAAATGATTTTAAATATACATGGAAGTCATGTATGGTTCTCCATACCGATATATTAAAACGCGATGTTTAATTTTTCTTGAGGTTACTTTGTTCGGTCCTAACACAGAAACAGGGAAAAGACACTGTCCGTAGTAGAAGGTTTTGTTGTATAATATGTTTTATCATATATTCATTTTGTTTCGCTATGACTGCATGTATGTGAATTTCTACAGATGTTTTTCCTAGAAATGTAAACAATATGACACAAGCTCTATATTTCGTATGGCGAGTACACAGAGAGAAGAATGACAGATATTATTACAATGGCTGTGTCTGACACCAGTTGCTACTTATGGAGGCGAGACATGGACATTGAGAAAATAAAACAAGTAACACTAAGAAGACTTCAAAGAAAGATCATAAGACATGTTTCTTGCCCGGTTAAAGAAGATGACAAATGTAAAATGAGAATTAACTAGGAGATGAATGAGCTATTTGCTTCGTCGACATCTATATTCACGACAAGGAATATCCACCATCAGTCCCCCCACCAGTCCAAGGACACATTATATAAAATTATGATTAGACTCGTGATAACATATGGCAGCGACACTTGGACTCTGAACAAACAAGCCGCTAACATAGTCAATACTTTTGAAAGGAGCATTTTGAGGAGAATATACGGACCAATACATGTCAATGGGATATATGGAATGCGACACAATGAGGAGCTGTACAAGCTGTATAAAGGCAATGATCCGGCCACCACCATCCGACTAGATAGATTGCAATGGGTAGGACGAAGACATCATTAGGATGGAAGGCAACTGAATACCTAGGAAGGTACTGCTTAGTCAAATCGAGGGCAGAAGGCCTGTCAGAAGACCCAAGACACGCTGGGCTGTCTTGCGACCCAAGACGCAATTGCGAGGGATGCTGATATTTACTTAAATAAAACGATGGACATCGAACGCCAAGGAAGGGAAAATAGAGGCGGATGATTATAGAGGCAAAGGTTTTACTCCAAACGTGACACCATAGAAGAAGAAGAAGAAGAAGAAGAAGAAGAAGAAGAAGAAGAAGAAGAAGAAGAAGAAGAAGAAGAAGAAGAAGAAGAAGAAGAAGAAGAAGAAGAAGAAGAAGAAGAAGAAGAAGAAGAAGAAGAAGAAGAAGAAGAAGCTTGGCAAGTAGATTCCTTTAAATATTTCAGGGTCTGCATTAAATCTTTTGGGATACGCAACAGTGGTTTAAAGAGTAAAATTGCACAAGTAAGAAAGGCTTTTTACAGAAACGTTCTCTTCCAGAGTAACGTGTACCTGAAAAGCAGGAAGATATTATCAAGAGTTTAGTTAGGGGTATATGAACATATGGCTTGGAAGCCTGGACTTTGAGGCAAATGGAGAGGTTCTACCTTGAATCTTTTAAAATATGGTGGTGACAGAAGGCCTTCAGCCTCTCATGGAGGGAAAGAATACCTGATGATAAGGTTTCAAGGAGACTGGTTGGAAAAAGGATGTTTACTGGATCCATTGTAGACATGGGAAGCAATACGGTTGGTCACCTACTACACCAATCAAAATGAGTAACAATCATGTTCGAGAAAATGATCGAGAGGCGTATGGAAAGGGAAAGCCCAGACAGTAGTACATGGTCGTGGTTCATAAATTAATTGAAATTAACTTACATTTTATAATAGAAATACATCAGCTTTTATGCCGCCGACTTGAGTTTTACAGCATACGTGACAAGCACTGTGCTTTACTCAGTTAATTTTGTTCCAAAATATTATAACAGTTATTCACTGTCACAAGCGTGGGCTTCAGACGGTGGGGAAGAGCGTTATTGTACCTCCACGAACCAACAGGAAATCAAATTTTCAAAGACCATCGAAGACACAGTCAGATGACACCTATGCAAAAACAATAGAAAAAACCTACTGCGTCAATTCAAAATCCGAAGAGATGAAAAAAAGTTGAAAAACATAGATAATTATTTTACATGAAATGTTTTAGAAAAGTGCAGAAAATTACAGAGTATAATGTAAATACAATTACTATATAAGCTATCACACGTAGTTTCCACGTGAAAGCGTCCAATATGGACAAACTCATTGAAATTAATCCTACACATATAAACATGATAAATAACCGATTCTGCAAATACATATTGCCCACGATTTGATGGAAAATCTGAATTTGCTCGCACATTTGCATATCGAATGTAATATGATGGAAATATAGAGAACTCGTTTATAAAAAAATTGTTGAATTTGAAGGTAATACTAAAATGAGTTGTCTATATGTAAAACACTGTTGTCACACTGAAATTGCCATGCAAAAGTGTTTATTATAAACTTAATTGTCTTTTTTTCAAAGTTGAAATTTATGATCAATAAAACTGCATTTTAAAACTCACATTTATAATTAAACAAAACAACATGAATCGAGATGCTTTTAATATTTTCATACACTTCTACAGCTGTGTAGTTGAATATATTCATCCGCCAGTACGGTAAAATAGAATACCAATAGTCAGCATTTCACAAGAACGTGAACAGCTGTTGCAGGAAATTTATTGTGCTGAAACAAATACCTTTGTTACTCATTTCTACTTGTAACGTTCTAAGGTTGCGCCGTCTTTAATGTTCTTGTTTGTAAATATTTGAACACGTTTTTCAGTAACATATTGGGGAAATTGCACGATCCCTTTCTAATTAAAAAGGAAGGGTTCTTTTTTGTAATATTAATTAAACATATTGTTACTATAGTCTACTTGATCGTCGTAGGTACAGTGGAAACCAACTACAAGACACCAATTAAGTCATTAACTACAAGCTTAATTTTCACAGTTAAAAAGTTCGTAATTAACAACACAGTCTTTTACAACAAATCAAATAAAAATTGTTCACACGCAATAACATGTCCACTAATATTAAACACAATTGTATTACAATTATCCCGCCCGATTATTAAACACTTCACTAATAACCACTTGAACTCACACAGTAATATCGCCCGATAATAACTCGGACCGCACTGTAAATATATCGCGACTATAACTGAAAACTAAGGCAGCTGCCGCCATGTATTTATACCTCCGCTCACAGACCAGAACGTTCCAAACTACGTCTTATCTCTAAACTACGACGTAATTAATTGCGGCCTTAACACAGTCCGCGCGGCTGGCGGCTTCCAGAAAGATCTCGCGAATGCGTAATGCGTCGAGAATCACGTACACGTACAACATACAATAAACACGTAGATTGTTCTGTGATGACGTAACAATATCTTTCTAATATTGTTACGACGGTCTCATTGATCGTCGTTTGGTACAGTGGAAATTATTGTCACCAAATAAGTCACTAATCACCAGCTTTAATTAATCACAAATAACAGTTTGTAATCAACTTGTACTCTAACTCAAATTAAATTTGTCCACACGCAATAATAATGTCAACTAATAGAGTTACACTAATTATAACGCAATAACACTCCCCTATAATATTTAAACGAAAAATCGAGGATATTCAAGACCGTACCGGTCGGCGCACTGTGTTCAAGACCAGACAGTATGCACGGTTTCTAGTAGATTCTAGAGCGCCTGTAAAACGGAGTTTGGTTGACACGTGACAGATTATTCTGGCACTTCGGCGGGGAATAAATATAACCATCCAGCGACGGATGTTTTACGTCGGCGATTACTCATTGCGTTTACATCGCGATTTATTAAGTGAGATTCGAAGTATTGTGGCGAAGCGTTATTGTGTTATAATTGTGCGGGACTCTATTATTTGACATTATTATTGCATGTGGACAAATTTAACTGAAATGTTGCACGAATATAATCTTGTTGAATAACTAGTTGATTTCAAAATGTTAATTGTGATGATTTAAAACTGGTGATTAGTGACGTAGCCTAATTGGTATTTGGTGTTTTGTTTTCCACTGTACCATACGACGATCAGTGAGACCGTCGTAACAATATTGTGACTATTTCATGATCGCCTCAATACAATTGTTGTAACAATACAAGTGAAATTTTAATCTCTTTCAATAAAACTGTTTTAACAAGAACACGAAGTGTTTGCAATAAATTTGCCTCTTACGTGAAATATATTATACTACTAAAATTGTTCTAAGGCTTTCGCGGCCGGTGTCAGTAGTATAAGAAATGTTTTCCGGGTTGCTTGGCCATGGTCTATGGTTTACAGACAAACCAAACCTTTCGACAGCACCACTGGCTGCCATCATCAGTGGAATTCTAAGAAATCCAAGACCACCTGAACGTAGGTTGTTCTCGTCAGGCCCACAGTACTGTGGTAAAGGCCCCACAGCCTACAGTAATGTGAGCCTTTATCACAGTACTGTGGGCCTGACGAGAACAACCTACGTTCAGGTGGTCTTGGATTTCATAGAATTCCACTGATGACGGTAGTCAGTGGTGCTGTTGAAACGTCTGGTTTTTCATTAAACCGTAGACCACGGCCAAACAGCCCGGAAAACTCTTCTTATATTATATACTACTGATGCAGATCACCAGATGATTCTATAAGATCCGACGAATGATTGTAACAATTACTTGGTCTGTAAACGCTTAAGGGACATGCAGCAGACTACAATTTGTGTGTTTACATCAGTAAGCATTTACAGATAAACAAACCCTATTGCATATTTATTTTACAATTTTTTGACAGATTATTTTAATTACTTTTCATCATTTGATATATAATATAATATAATATAAAATATGTGTATGCAGCGCACGCGTCTAGTATCCGACTTTAGAAATACACGATAATCTTTCTGTAACATTACATGGAAATGTTAGAGAGAGAGAGAGAGAGAGAGAGAAGAGAGAGAGAGAGAGAGAGAGAGAGAGAGAGAGAGAGAGAGAGAGAGAGAGAGAGAGAGGGAGGTCAATATCCGCTTAGCTGAGACAACGATAGGAGAATGAGTGAGAGGGGGGAGGGGCAGAGAGATCTTTATTTATTGTGTTCGGATGGTTGTTAAGTGTTCGTTCGGACGAATTCTGGGAATTTCGTCCGTTTTAATGGCCACAGCCTACATGCTCTGTCACTTTCATTACACTCAACTGTAGGACTACGGGATTTTGACAGTTCTCAAAGTGTACAATTAACGATACTCGAACTGTCGGACTGACCGTTGATTGTGTAAGACGGCAGCCCTGTGCTGTACTGTAACTGTCACAAATTCCGTGCTCTGAAACATCGCTTTTCTGAACATAAGAAGGCGATTTTAACCAATACAGCCAACACAGGTTTTGCAGATCATTGCATACAACACAATCACTTCATAGATACAAAAAAACATAACACTACTCCACAACATACAAAAAGGTAAAAAATTAAAAATTGGATTTGATAGAAATTCTTTAAATTAAAAAAGCAATAAAAAATAACAAAAATTTAACAAATGAACAAACTGAACTCTGTGTATCCCCTTTATTAAAAGCTGTTATTTAGTTTAGTTAATTATATATTTTGCATACAGATTATATTTAGTTTAGTTAATTTTATATTTCACATTCAGGTTATATTTAGTTTTTACAGACACTTGACCTTCTCTTAGCTCCTCCAACCCCCTCCACATCTTCACCCCTCGCACATGTTCCCTAACACATGCCTTAACCAGATGTCCATCTTACATCCTGTGTTTAGCCTTTATTCATCTCTTTCACAATGACTTAAGAGGTCGAAACAGCTGTCAGAGTAAATAAAATCTGTGAAACTTACCGAATGTTTTTATATATTTTACAAAACCTTTGTATGACTTCCATGTTATAAGATTTATATTTAAAATCATTTACTAGAATTCGGTTCGATAATTTCTAAAAATATTTGACATACATATTGTTATTGGTATCCAAGTCACTTCGTTATTTATGAATTAACAAATTACCTTATATCCGTTGTGTCACTTCGTTTTCTAGCGTATTTAAAATAACACGTTTCGGAACATATGTTCCATCTTCAGATTAATTCACTCAGTTGAGGTCGTTGCATGTTAAACATCACATTACATTGTACTTACACACGTCCGTATGGGTGAGCACCTTCTGAAGGCCGACCGGATACTGAAGTTGTCTATCAACGTTTGTGCAAACTCAAGACTCTATGCAATTTTCGGGATTCAATATAACATACATAATCGGGATTTTATATTGAATGATCATCTGAACTTTAAATCGAACCCGCTGTATCATACAGCCTTGAACTTGCACAAACATTCGTAGACAACTTCAGTATCCGGTCGGCCTTCAAAGGGTCCGCAACCATACGGACGTGTGCAAGTACAAAGTAATGTGATTTTAACATGTAACGACCTAAACTCAGTGAATTAATCTGAAGATGGAACATATGTTCTGAAACGCGGTATTTTAAATAAAAAAGGAAGTCACACGACGGATCTAAGGTAATTTAATAATTTATAAAAAAATATCCCGCACCTTGTAAATTGAGTTTAATGTTTCACAAATTGAAATAAAATAGTTCCATAGAAGCTACTTGTTTGTTGCCGACAAAGTAGTACTCATTTAAAAAATCGGGATTGTACCGTACACGACATCCATGTTCTAATTAATTATGAAATTATTATTTATGTGTACACTCAGAACGAAACAAAATATATCAGTTAGCTTTTGGTAAAAATGCTGAGAATGATAATCAACATACAAACTGTACCTAGTTGTTAATATTATAAAAATTAAGAACTAAATTACCTTTTATTTAAACCACGCTAAAGAATGCGACTACCCATCCCCCGCAGCGTTTATCATCTGTGAATTTGTAAAAACTAAAAATTATTTTGTTTACATATCGTAGAACGATATCAATTACTAACTTAATATTTCATTGAATTTTTTAACTTTTCGGTCGAATAAATTTATAACATTTATACAAAAAAAAAGGTATGGAGAAGCATCCATGACCTCCATTTTTTAATTAATTATAAAATTATTTTTAATATGTACACTCAGAAAAAACCAAATATATCAGCAAGGTTTTATTAAAAACGCTGAGAAATACAATAAAAATACGAAATGTACCTAGTTGTTAATATTTTTAAAAATGAATATTTAAATTATCTTTTATTTAAACAACGCAAAAGAAAGCGAATAGCGCCCAGCGTTGGTAATCAGTGAATTCCTGAAAACGAAAAATTACTTTTTATTACGTATCCGTGATTTCATAGCATGGATAGATATCGATTGTTAACGTTTTATTGAAATGTTTAAGTTTTCGGTCGAATAAATTTTAACATCAATACAAAAAAATTACCCCTCCCCCTTTAACTACCCTTTCCATTTAGAGGTATTTCATCTACCTTTTTACAGTGGATTATTATGACTTGCTTTTCAGGATACTTTACTTATCAAAATAAAGTACTTTACTCTTGTTAAGCCGTAAACGTTGCAGGTAAACTACGCATTCCCTTTAACCGATCTTCACCAAAATCAATAGGTCTTGAGTCCTCTACAACTTGAACACATGAGCAAAACATTATTTGATTGCAAATGACTCCAAGAACTGAGTATAATAAAAGTAACCTCAAAAACGCTTTGAGAATAGCCCAGTAGGCTGAAACAATTGTCAGAGGTTCAAAATGAATTGTGAAACTATAAAATGTTTGTGTTTTTTTAAAGACGTTTTTATTAAATTTTATGCATAAGTCAAGTGAAATTTTTAAGTAAAGTCTAGTGGTTTTAAAATATTGAAATATTTTACAAATATCTTTCTGCAGTCAGTACAATTTACTATCTGGGTGCAACATAAAGTCGAGTATTTTGTAAGTTTTCTTATAATTTCTAAAATGCGTCTACAAACTCTCAATAATTACTTTTATTTTAGTCAAAAGGGTGAGGTTATCTTTAACGTTTCCATGAGCATACACCTAACCAAGTAAAAAAGTCTTAACTCCATCAACATGAAATCTAACTGTGCTCGCGATTTGATCCCACACGACGACAAGAATTTTGTGGATTTCAGTCTAACTTAAATCACTGCACATCTGTAAAAAGAACTAAACCATATAAACATTGGAGGAGTTTGAAATTTTGAGAGAATATACAAATATAAGCAGTTGCAATTTTGTATTGAATGTCCAGCTTAATTTAAATCTAATCCGCTATACGGTACAGTTTTAAACATGGTTTATCAGATAGAGACAACCAACCACTCAGTGGTTGACCAGACGTGATTGGGTGCTCACCTCCTAAAGTGTACAGTGTAAAAATATAATTTTCTCTTCCAAGCAGAACACCGGACTCTCTCTCTTCTTGCCACTGTGTGTACGTCTCTCTCTCTCTCTCTCTCTCTCTCTCTCTCTCTCTCTCTCTCTCTCTTTCTTCAGCCCCACACACATAATCCACTGTGTGTCTAATATCCTCGTTTCTTCTTCGGTCCAAGGCAGAACAACCTTACGTCCCTCTTAAAAATTTCATTTCGGCTGCCTGAATCCTCTGCACGTCCCTGTTCCAAGAGTCCATGTCTCACTAGCGTACAGGAATGTGGGGACAGCTACAGTTTTATGAAATTTTATTCGGGTATCCTTCCGTGTTTTATTTTCCAAGTACCTATGAATCGTTCCACAGATGCGTCTAATTTGGTTTATGGATCAATATCAATTCTATATGTGATATTGCAACCCAGGTAATTAAAATGACTAACCTGATCCAAAATCTGATTATTATCTGATTACGACTATCTTAGTTCTTATAGGACACCTGCCTAAAAATGCTATCCTTTTAGATTTTGTAGCAGAGATCTATAGCCCACAGTCTTGTATGATGCTATTGAACGTAAATATCGCCCGCTGTAACTGGCCTTCTGTTTTCTGTATCATTACCTTGTCTTCTTCATTAAGCAATACACTCACATGAATATTTCCCTGAAGTGATTTTCCCGAGTCAACTTTAGCTGTCCATCGCCAAAATATGTCGTCAATGTGTACATTTAATAGTAAAATTGAAACATATTTTATAGTTCGTGGTAAAGTTAGAAAATTAGAAAAATTAAATAGAAACATTATAGAGGAAATTATTATTAGCTATACATCAACATATAAAAAAATTTCCAATCTTGATACACTGTAAAATAATAATGCATTGCCCTACTGCAAAAAACTAATACAAAGATCAATAAACCAATGTACATTTATTGAAAAATAAATACGCATAAAGAAGTCTTACTTTCTAAAGAAAAAGTAAACTATAAATAAAGAACATCAAATTCAGACTTTTGTTATATCAAAGTATACATCACGTAGTTTTAAGAAAAACTTATTTACAGTTCACTCCGCTAAAACTTTTAACGCATTTATGACTTGCAGTGTTAAACAGATCAGTACCCTTGTAACAGTTTAACAAGACACACATTACTACACAGACAGGCATTACTACACACACGCGCGCGCGCGCACACACACAACACACACATACACATACACATGCAAATATATACGATTCCCTTGAATGCCACCAATCTGCAAAGACTATGGATTACAAATATCTACACTTAAGACCAAGGTAAAAGCTTTCCGTGGAACTGATTCCGTACGGGCAAAAATTGTTATAAACAGTAGTGTGTCTGGAAAAAGTCAGCAATTTTGAATACCTGGGCTACAGTGTGTCTTATAACACAAGGAACTACGTTGTGAATAAGTTGCATAAGTTCAACCTTATGTGCGGGACCATTAGGCGAACTCTTAAGCTAACTAGTAAAGAAACACGCCTAAAATTCTACAAGGTCATGACTCTTCCCACACTTCTTTATTAGTCTGAGAATTGGACTTTAACAGAAGGCCAGGCCAGTCGCATCCAAGCGGCTGAAATGAAATTTTTCTCAGGCACGTGGCAGGGTATACTATCCATGATGTTATGAGTATACTCGACAGGATCGTCCGGTATCGGTTGAATTGGTGATAACATCTTTGCCGAATGGATGACTACCGCATCCCCAAATAATTATGGAACTATAAGCCGAGGGACGGAGAGGTGTGGGACGTCCGAGGAAGCGCTGGAGTGACGAGCTCTAAACTTTGCTTCTAACAAACCAGCCTAGGTTTAATCCTTGCAGATGATGATAAATAATGCCTTTACGGCAGTAACATAAACGGCGTTATATTACCTGGAATTTTTCGTAATCTGACTGATATTCTTGCACAAGTGTGGCGAATATCAGAGCTGGTAGGGCTCTTTTAAACAATAAAAGTTTTACTAAACCTATTAAATTACTGTAAAATGTAAAACGTATGTATTTTCTCCGGCATTGTGTACAATTTCCTGTTACATTACATAAAACGTATGTGAAAATTCACAGATGTTGATGCTGTAACAAAGAAATAAAATGTATACTGTTTCTAAAATGAGACAGAAAGAGCTCACATAATTCTTGAGCTGCATTGTCCTTCTATCAAACTCGCGATATTGAACAATTGTAGATTAAACACCACATTCTCACGTTCACGCCAACACAACATGTTCGGTATCATTTGTCCGTCATTTGCATACCGTAAATAGGCCTGTTGCACAGCGCATCCCATTAATCTTTTTTTTGTAGCAAAATGTGTGTCGCGCGCTCTGCTGGGTAGATCATATATTACAAATGGCAGAGAGAGAGAGAGAGAGAGAGAGAGAGAGAGACGCGCGCTCTCGTGCACACACAGTGCTTCTGGTAATGCTACAGTGAACCTAGTATGTAAATTTGTTCCGTTTCATAGCAACTCATTTCCTGATTATTAATTACTGAGCCCTGGGCTCCAAATAGTTGCAGCTGTGTTACATATTATTAACCGTGTTCTGCTCATCATACGGAAGAACATGAAATATAATTAGATTGGCGAGTACTGAATAACGCACGCTGTACATGAGATATGCAGGAAGACATTTATGAAACGGTCCAAAGAACGCTTATTAAATGCGGAGACTAAAGAAAGAAAATCCAGTTTTGGAAATCATGTAATAGATAAAAAATATCGGTTTGGAGAATCGTAAATGACTTCCATATTCTAAGATTTATATTTAAAATCGTTTACTTAAATTCGGTTCGATAATTTCTAAAAATATATCGCCCACACTCAAACTATTTTCACTGTTTATAGGTATTTTTGTTATTATAAGGTAGTCGTTTAATATAATGTTATTTTCGAGTGACACACGCGCGCCACAAAAGTGAAATAAAGCCTACACGATTGTGTAAAAAAACCTATGTCATAACTACGCCAGTCTAATAGCTGTATGGTTGTAGTTTGAGTCGTTACATTTTCACAGGTGAAATAGCAATTTCTTGCCTTTGCTTTGATAAAATAACGACATGCTATTGTCGGGTTTACATAGAAAATAACGCACTTTAGCACGAACTATAGGATTCTTAAAGCATCCTTGTAAAGCTTTCTTAAATTATGTTGCAAAAGAGTATGAAATTTATGGTATTATAAATATCATTATAAAGCTTGATTTTTACAAGATATATTACAAATACTGATATAGAATTAAAGCAATTTGTAATGAATAATACCTTTAATTAGAATAATAGTTAATCGGCAAGAATTTTTTTTTTAACTACTTCCTCTTAATTTTCAAAGCTGATTCTTCGCTTTGCTTTTCGATAAAACTTTGAGATGCAAGCAATTTATACAAGGTATTTATAAAATTATATGGTATGAATTTTTTTTATGTCAACAATCAAATTGAGTCATTTTTAATTGCCGGTCAACCGCAGTTTTACAAATCTTCATCTTTTTGCGAATTAAAAGTTTTTTATGAAAAATACTGTTATATTATTTAAGAAATATAATAATTAACTCATTCATATGGTACAAATTTAATAATTCGAACGAAATTAATTCATTAGGCCTAACACTAATTTACTAATTTCTTCAACTTAAAAGTACAGTACTAAGTGCACACAAATTAATACACAAACAAATAATTTACATTTAGCTATAAATAGGCGTACTCATAAATAAACACAAATATGAGACTTACGCTGCTACGTATTCTCGGTCCTCTTCTACGGTATAAAATCTTGGACTTGGACTGAAGTCAAAACTAAAAACTTGGAATCTTTCGAAATGTGGCTTTACCGTAGAATACAGAGCATTTCATGAACTATAACTAATGTTGAAGTTCTTAGAAAGGTGAAGAAAAAAAAGGGAAGTTATTAAGACAGTGAAGATCAGAAAGTTTCAATATCTGGGACATCTCATGAGAAATGAACAGAGATTTTACTTACTGCTGTCCATACTACAGGGAAGAGTACTTGGAAATAGAGGAGTTGGGCGACCGAGAATATCATGGCTGAGAAATTTAAGGACCTGTTTTGCCATGAATACAACTGACTTATTCCGTGCAGCAGTACAGAAAGTTAAAATAGTCTGTATAATGTACAGCACCCGAAACGGATAAGAACTATCAGAAGAAGAAGGCTTACTCATGATTTTAGAAATGCTATAAAATTAAATCAAATTATAACATGTTCACGTTAGCTGTTTTAGGTCTTAGACGCAACGTTGCCACGTTTAATTTTCCGGCCTTCTACTAGAGTCGGCCGTGGTTACACCGATGCACTACAATAATGAAACGAGAAAATTAAATCTGTCCTTAATTTTCCTTTTCCTCTTTACAATTATTGCACTTTTATTTTATGTGTTTTTTCTTAAACCACACATGAGAGACTGCACAGAATCAGATGCAAACAGGAATATCGTATTACACGTTTTGCTTAGAACCAGACACACGCGGTACATAATCTCTGCAGCAGAACCTCCTCGTATTGCACACACACTGAGGATCACAAAACACAAAATACGTGCATACGGTAGCTACGTAGATTAAATAGGTTTCAACCCGTGTTGCGTTCATTGGGTACTGTGTACACTGCAGTGTAGTGATTGATTCTTTTCAATGTAATATCTGTCGGGTCACGTAACGTAAAACGAATGAAAAACTTTGAACAAAGCAGCAAAACATATCCCCAGAGACGCGCGCGTTGTTGCACGCATAAAACATAAATATATCTCGTAACGCTGCTTATATTCCACTAATGGTTTGTACACGTTTACTTATTACGTACATTTTTTCTACTCAGCGTTACGTAATGTATTTTCAAAATATTAATCATATTTATTAAACTCACTATAGCCTACAGATCTCTGCCCATCTAATCTAAAACGAGGGCATTTCAAGCCAGATATCCTATAAGTCGTGAATAATCAGATGTTGGATCAGGTTAGTCATTTATTTACCTGGGAAATAATTAAGATCAGTTGTGAGGTTTGCTGGGAGACCTGGACACTACTTAATAATGACGTATATAATTCAAGAGTCTTTGAAAGAAGAATTGTAAGAAAAATCTTTAGACCAGTGAAGGAAGGTGAAGAATGCCTCATAAGGAACAATAGGGAATTGGAAGAATTGATAAATTCTGAGGACATAGTGAGGTTCACCAAGTCTATATGGATCAGCTGTTCATGACATTTGATGCGCATGGAGGATAACAAAACGCCCAAAGGAATTCTTAAGGGGACAATAAAGAAGGCAAAGAAGGAAATGAAGACCTAGAAGAAGGTGGGTACAGGATGTAGAAGATGACCTGAGGAGGATGATGGCTATTGGGGTTTGGAGGCGGAGGCTGAAAGACCGAAGTGTTTCTCCAAACAACTAGTCGTGGAGGCCAAAGCTCATCACGGACTGCAACGCCAGAGAAAGAAGAGGAAGAAGAAGAATCGGCGAAAAGCACATCTTCAGTCCCTCGAAGTACATTCATTAGCGAGACTTGACGCAAGACGAATTGTGTTATTAACAGAAAACGTTTACCGGTGAGCACAAGCGTGTCTCTTTGTCTGAGCCAGTCAGAAAAATCTGTAGTTACGAAACATACATTGCTCAACGAAGGCCACAAGGTCTTGTTTGCTGAGGAGCCAAGTGTTGTCCTCGACTCAGCGGAACTTTGCTGCCCGCTTGCAGAGGGAGACTATTGAACTCCACCGCTGCGGAGATGGTACCATGAACCGTAATTGTATTAACTATGGTTTACAGTCTAACAGCCCGTTAATTCTTTACTAGTCACATATGCCTGCACGTATGCCGGTCACGTTTATCGTGAAACCCTGCGTTATTTATTGTAATTGTAAAACGTTTGTAATTTCTATAAGAATATAGTAACTGGGATTTCGAGTTAATGCACCAATAATGTTAAGTTAGGTAAGTTCCAGACAATCTGTGAGACAATTAACCGTATTTTTAGAATCAAAGTATATCAAAATACCAAATTATACAATTACAAATTTATAGCAGCCACTGTATTGTTCCACGGGTGTGAATTATGGACAGCAACCAAAAAATAGGACAGTAAAGTACAAGCTCGACAAATGGCATTCTTAAGAAGAGTTAAAAGGTGTTTAAAACTTGACCGTAAAAGAGATGAGACCATAAGAGAAAAGTTAATCGATTTTAACTAGAAGTTAAAAATTAAAAAAGATTAAAAACAACAGTGGAAAGAATTTCAGATACCAGATTGGCCAACCAAGTCTGGAAATACAAAGTATGGATACAGGTGTTTGGGTAGACCCAGGAAGAGATGGCGGGCGGATTTTTGAAGGCGGAACAGACAGCACCTTGCTTATGCCGTGTTGTGAAGATGATGATGATGATGATGATGATGATGATGATGATGATGAACATTGTGCCTAAATTAATGTGTGCTGTACGTTCACGAGAGCCATACAAAGTAGGACATCAAAATCAATATAAAAATCAGCTGATTAATAAACATCAGCTATACTATTGGATCCTTAATTTTTTTTTTTTTTTTTTTTTTTTTTAGTGACCGTCAATCAGTGAATGTTTTAGTGGATAGTTAGTGAGGATCGGTCAATAATACAACTTTTAGTAATTTTGCGTCGACGTTTCGACAATATTTATTGTCATCTTCAGGACCTGTGTATGAATAATAAATCAGGACCTGTCTATTGTATTTCATACACAGGTCCTGAAGATGACAATAAATATTGTTGAAACGTCGACGCAAAATTACTAAAAGTTGTATTATTGACCGATCCTCACTAACTATCCACTAAAACATATACTATTGGACTTTGACTGAAACCAAAACTAAAAAAATTGGAATCTTGAAATGTGGCTTTACCGTAGAATACTGACCATCTCATGGACAGCACATATAACTAATGTCGAAGTTCTTAGAAATATGAACAAAGAAAGGGAAGTTATTAACATAGTGAAGATAAGAAAACTTCAGTATCTGGGACATCTCATATGAAATGAACAGAGATTGTTGTCACGTCCAGCAAGTATGCTCTCTATGGCAGCGTTCTGTTCATTAGCGAACTACATGTAACGCGTCATTCTTAAGTTGGAATCCGTACTGTGTGTACGTATTAGTCTTTATGTACAAGTGTTCTAATTAATAAAAGTGTTTTCAAAACTACCAGAGTTTTGTTTACAGTACGCGCTCACTCTCACGTTAACGATGTGTTAACTTAACATAGTTTTTGGTCCTCCGCGGGGCCGGATGAATAGTATTCGACATCGCTCTCATGTTTACTCTGTGTTAACGCAATTGTTTGGTGTTCCGCGTGGCCGGAATGGAATGTACTTTATTCAAAAAACATGGTGCGGCAGTAATGTAGTGTCGTGAACTGTACGTCAAGTTTAATGGCTTCATTTTGTGCCATATTACGATAAACAATAATTTGTACTGTACTACAATACTTAGGCAGTATATTAAACGTTCGCATAACGTCCATTGACATTATGGATAATACAACAATCAACAGTTATTAAAATATCGGTATGGAGAACCATACATGACTTCCATATTCTAAGATTTATATTTAAAATCATTTTCAGCCAAACAGCCAGGCTGTGTCTTACCTGCCTTTTTATTGCTGTATTAAATGAAAAATATTATATTACATTAAAATGAAAAAATTATAATTTTATTGCCTGGCAACAAAATTATTTTATTTTTAACAATTACCATTGTTTCAAAAAGTTTAAATAAATTTTCAAGTACTTTACTCTTGTTAAAACGTATAAGGTTGCAGGTAAACTACCCCTTCCCCTTAACCGATCTTCACCAAAATCGAAAGTCATTGAGACCTCTACAATTCAGGGACGTATGCAAAAAATTATTTGATTCTGTTTGAATTTGCGGCTGTTATCGTTTGCCATAGAAAATACGCTTGATAAAAAAACGTTGCAGGTAAACTACCCCTTCCCCTTAACCGATCTTCACCAAAAACAGTAGGTCTTGAGTACTCTACAAATCAGGACTGTATGCAAAACATTATTTGATTCTGTTTGAATTTGCGGCTGTTATCGTTTGCCATAGAAAATACCCTTGTTAAAAAAACGTTGCAGGTAAACTACCCCTTTCCCTCAACCGATCTTCACCAAAAACAATAGGTCTTGAGAAATCTACAATTCAGGGCTGTATGCGAAACATTATTTGATTCTGTTTGAATTTGCGGCTGTTATCGTTTGCCAAAAAAAAAAATTTCCCTTGATAAAAAAAACCGTTGCAGGTAAACTACCCCTTCCCCTCAACCGATCTTTACCAAAAACAATAGGTCGCGAGTACTCTACAAATCAGGGCTGTATGCAGAAAATTATTTGATTCTGTTTGAATTTGCGGCTGTTATCGTTTGCCATAGAAAATACCCTTGTTAAAAAAACGTTGTAGGTAAACTACCCCTTTCCCTTAACCGATCTTCACCAAAAACAAAAGGTCTTGAGAACTCTACAATTTAGGGCTGTATGCAAATAATCTTTTCATTCTGTTTGAATTTGCGGCTGTTATCGTTTGCCATAGGAAATACCCTTGTTAAAACATAAAACGTTACAGGTAAACTACCCCTTTCCCTTAACCGATCTTCACCAAAAACAATAGGTCTTGAGAACTCTACAATTCAGGGCTTTATGCGAAACATTATTTGATTCTGTTTGAATTTGCGGCTGTTATCGTTTGCCAAACAAACAAAATTACCCTTGCTAAAAAAAAACCGTTGCAGGTAAACTACCCCTTTCCCTCAACCGATCTTCACCAAAAACAATAGGTCGCGAGAACTCTGCAAAACCGGGCTGTATGCAAAAAATTATTTGATTCTGTTTGAATTTGCGGCAGTTATCGTTTGCCATAGAAAAAAAATCTATAGACAGACAGACAGATAGACACACAGATAGACAGACAGACAGACAGACACACAGACACTTTTCGGAAAACGACTTTTTTTCATGTTTTGAGTGTAGTAGAATCAGAATCTGCAATAATCTCGAACACGATTTTTTTTGCCATCACCATACTTCCATTCCTTAAGGAATATGGAAGTAAAACCATACGAGTGTTCGTAATGGAAGTTTGCAGTGAAAACGTGTGATGGAATGTGCTCTTCGCTTATCGCTGGTATGTGCGTGCCGGGCAACTTAGCTTCTTATCTACAGGCACACAATGGCGTCTATTGTAACAACTGTTATGTATAGAACTACATGACTCACGATACAAAGAATGCGTCTTCTTCAAGCGAGCGTTTCAGCCAGCATTCACAACAACAGATAAGAATACTTCAGTAGTTTAATTACATCTATTATTGAACAACATAATTTTAAAATATTTCTCCTTTAATATTTTTAATTTTACGATTCAGTTTTTAGTTATAGATAATTAATTTAATTTAGTCAAAATGGATTACAAAGCTCTAGTTAAAAAAAGAGGTGTTATTAAGGGTAGCATAACCAAATTAAGAAACTATATAGATAGTTTTGTAGTAGAATCAAGTGATTATGATCTTTTAAAAATTAAATTTAATAAGATCTTACAATATGAAAAAAGTTTTTATGACATTCAGTCAGAATTAGAATTACACGAACAAGCCTTTACAGAGGATTTAGAAGAAAGAGAAACTTATGATGACATTTTTGACAATATAAAATTAAAATACCAAAAGTTATCTCAGCTGTTTGAGAAGTTAAACATAGATTGTTGTGAGTCAACAAAAACTGATCAGATTCTATTAAAGCCAATAGAAATAGAACCATATTGTGGTGATGTAAAAGCTTGGCCTAAGTTTATAAATTTATTTACTAATTTAGTACATAATCGTAAAGATTTGTCAGAAATCGAGAAGTTTGACTACCTTAATGGTTTTCTTAAAGGCAATGCGCTAGACGTAATTAAGAATTTAGCAATATCATCAGAGAATTATGAGACGGCATTGCACCTATTGAAAGCCCGTTTTGACAACAAACGAATAATAGCTACTAAACATGCTATATCAATTATCAATTTGAAAGCACCCAAACGGGAAAATGCAGGCAGTCTTTCTAATTTAATTGATCAGATTAATTCTAACATTATAATGCTTCAAAAAATTTAGGTATCAATTATTTTGAATTCATTGTCATTCAATTAATTACACAAAATTTAAGTCACAATACACTAAAGGAGTGGGAAGCTACTCTAAAAGAGAATCAATTTCCAAACTTAGAACAACTGATTACCTTCTTGGAATCTAAGCGTAGATTGTTAGAGTCTACTGATACAATTCAAATTCCTGACAAGAGTCAAGTACATAATATTCATTATACTAATACTAAGAAATATGATAATGTTAAACCAAATGTTGAAAATCGCTACAAAACCTCATTTCACGTGAATACTATTAACAATAATGTTTGTGTTTTTTGTAATGATAATCACCATATAACTCGATGTGACAGTTTTTTGAAACTAGATGGAAAACAAAGAAAAAGGATTGTATATCAAGAAAGATTATGTCTTAACTGTTTAAGTAAACAATATGTACTTAAGAACTGTTCAAATATTCACAAATGTAAGAAATGTTCTCAAAAACACCACACTCTTATTCACTTAGATAAGACAGTGCAAGATTCAGAGAATACTAAATATTCCAAACAAAACGAAGTTGAACCAATTAACAGTTCATACTGTACTTTGAAATCTGAGCCTAACAGGTCAGTTTTGTTATCTACCGTAGTGGTAAGTGTTAAAGATTGCTATGGTAATTTTAAACAAGCAAGAGCCTTACTTGATTCAGCTTCCATGATATCATTCTGTACAGAAAGCTTTGCAGCTAGCCTAAATCTTAAAAAAAATTCTAATGTAATGCCAATATCAGGTATTAATAACGTCGTCTCCCAGTGTAAACTAAGTGTTAACCTGAACATTAATTCAAATTATGAAGACTACAATTTTAATTTACAATGCCACCTACTGCCATCAATAACTGGTTTGTTGCCTAATCAATTTGTAGATGTTACTGACTGGGAAATTCCTTCTAACATTTACCTAGCCGATCCAAGGTTCAGTGTTCCAGATCATATAGATATTCTTATCGGTGCTCAATATTATTTGGCTTTGCTAAAACCGGCTCAATTAATTCATAAGTCCAATCACACGTCCAGGAAACACGTCTAGGTTTCATAGTGTCTGGTCAAATTCCGTCCAAACGCAAGTCTGTAAAGTCAGATCCTGTGTCTCTTTTCGTCAGTAATAATCAACTCTCTTCACAGCTAGAGTCGTTTTGGAAAACTGAAGAATTAAATGATCATATAATTAACAAGGAAGAATCGTTTTGTGAAAAACATTTCATTGAACATACTTTTCGTGATGGCCACGGAAGATTTGTTGTAAGTTTACCTCGTAAAGAAAATTTTCCTTTGGGAGACTCGTACAGTAATGCAATGCACAGACTCAAGTTGTTAGAAAGACGAAATATCAAGGAAGTCTATTTTCAGTTCATGAAAGAGTATCATGAATTAGATCATATGCAGCCTGTAGTTTCAGCTAACAGTCCTGACAGAATTTCAGACATATACTATTTACCTCATCACGCTGTACTCAAAGAATCTTCAACTACCACTAGGACTAGAGTAGTTTTCGATGGTAGCGCTAAAACCTTAAATGGTAACTCTCTTAACTCAATTCTTGCTACTGGCCCAGTAGTTCAACAAGATTTATTTACAATTGCCCTTAGGTTTAGAACGCATGCTTATGTTTTAGCAGGTGACATTCCGAAAATGTATCGTCAAGTTCGCATTAATCCAAGGGATTACTCATTGCAAAGGATTCTATGGTATGATGATAAAATGTCCAAGGTCATTCCATATAATTTACAAACTGTGACTTATGGTTTAGTTTCTTCTAGTTTTCTAGCCACTAGATGTCTAGCTGAAATCTCCAATCAGAATTGTGTATCTTACCCTGAAGCATGTAAGTCGATAAAATGTGATTTTTATGTAGATGATTTATTCACTGGATGTGATGATATTGACCAACTGAAGAAGTTGTACCAAGACATTTCTTTCCTGTTGAGTCAGTATGGGTTTTCGCTACACAAATGTCATTCCAATATTGCTGACTTGTTTGAAAATTCCAATTCATATTGTAACCAATAAATATTATATTACGGGGTTTGTCCTTCTTTTGTAATGCCCCGCGTTGGGTTCGTCGATCTGTAACCAATAATTGGATATAGGGTTACAGTCTTATCTCTTTAAGCCTCTCTTTGGATTCGTCAACTTGTAACACGTAATATTTGTGTCACTTAAATGTTATGTAGATGTTATGTTGTGTGCACTTAAATTACATACACCGCCCGTTGGAAGTGTCAATTTGTAACAAATAAATAATGTAGCGACAAACTCGCACAGGAGTCGTCAATTTGTAATTATTAATATGTTATGTTGAACGGCGAATGATTTTGTAATCTGCCGCTCGCTCCCACTATACGTACCGTTTCGTGACGTCACTCACCGTTGCCAACCGTCGTGGTGTCTTCTGTACTCGGTGAACTTATTTTCTAAATGGAACAGCAATAATAACGACGCAAATATGACATCAAACATATATCCTTATAGAAATCCTTTATTCAGAAAAACACTGGTTAATTGTTTCTTAAATTTGATTATGATAATCACAATTGTGGCGCAAATTATACGTCTTCTTTTTACCAGTTGGTACAGTAGTAGTAAATATTCAATATTTTGTCAGACCAAAAGAATGCTTGGTTAATGTTTCTATTAAAAATAAAGTATCTCAGGGCGTATCTGGTTCGGGGATTACATTTAAACAAAATATTATTCTATAAATCAAAATACAAGTTTTACAGTTCAAGGATATTACAAAGTTAGAGTGTAACGTGCACACAGGCAGTCGTATAGTGATTACTAGTTATGATAGGTTATGTCCAGTTTAGGTGTTTAATAATTATTATCCAAATCAAAAGTTCTTGTGGTGTTTGAAAAGGTGTCAATCTCAAATCGTGTTATTAGTGAGTGTTCTTAGTGTTGGTGTGATACGGTGTCTGTAGTTTTAGTTGATTAATACTTAAAAAGTCGTGTATACAAAAGTGGGTGTTGATACACAATATAATAAGATGTCAAAGTCACCAAATCCTCTTCTTTGTATGGTTCGTGGTCGAAGATAGGGCCCACGTCCGCTTCAATCCTTCTCCCTGGTTCTTGAGTCTTCTATTTCATATACTGGATGTTCCTCACTTTGTGTAATAGTTCGTGTTATGTATCTCTATCTGTATCAATATGTCTGTAACGTGTTTTCACAGTTTATTTTATATTATGTTAGACGTTTTACAAACGCGTCTATACGCTATGACCGTTGTTAAAGAAGTCTCATTTTATTTATCCGAAATTTCTGGTTGCTAAGGGTAAACTTGGAATCTGGTTGGTTGATTCGGATATACATTGTCATATACTTTCATTATTTCAAAATCTAAATTTGTTCAAAACCTTTAAATTAATATAACTTTTCTGTACTGATTGGGAATCTAAAACTATTAGTAGCATTATTTTGATCTTTACATTTGTGACATATAGACACTAAACATGCCTACTTTTACTTAAGAGCTACAGATGTTACAATTTTATTATTTGAATTTTTCTTAAATAACTTGAGATGTATTATTTTGTTTCTAGATTCGTTGTGTACACTATTAACTATAAATATATTTATCCTTCCACATTTGTTTTACAAAATCCCTAACATTATTATCTAAAATTTAAAAAAGTTGGTTTCACCTGGCCTATGTACTGGTGTTATTTTCATCAACATGTTTAAAACCTTTAACAGTTAAATTAACTTTTAACAACCATAAAAACTGTTTAACATATAACATTATCTTAACAAAACAAAAAGATATACTATCCTATTAGTTTAATTTCATTCCCACATGGCTATGATTCTACTGAACCTTTGAACAAATAAACTGTTTTTTACTTAAACTATACAATTGTTTGACACTTAGCGATAACATCTTTTTTAGTCTACTTTGCTTTGCCAATCAATTGATCACTGTTTAACACCAGTTCTATGGTGATATATTTGTTAACATAAAAATGAAATTAACATCAGTTAATTGATATTCTCTTAAAACAACTGCTTCACCTGTTACATACAAAAAACAACATAAATACCATGATAATAAAACAACGTGGTAAAACATAATAACATGCACATTTTTATAAAATAAATTATGCACTAATTAATTAGTCTTCTCTCAGTTAATTCCTTAATTATTCTAAAACTGTCTATGTTATGTTTCACATTACTTGTCACTATGTTTATCGTTTACCCTTCTCACTGAACACTTAATAGTTTGTATTTATAAACATACTTATTGGTTTTTATAGGTTTTTACATTTTATTGTCATTAAAAGAACTTTACTTTTGTTATCAAATGTTACTGTGGACAAGTTATTATCTGTTACAATTAGTTGTATGGTTCATGTATCTATAATAAGGTGTGTTATATTTTCATTACATCAATGTAATATTTATAGTTAATAGTGTACACAACGAATCTAGAAACAAAATAATACATCTCAAGTTATTTAAGAAAAATTCAAATAATAATCATTACATCGATGCTCTTACTAATATTTCTTTTACATAGTATTACATGTTTGGGCCTATTATCCCTCAATTTGTATTTTAATTATCTTGATATTATGATACATTGAATGAAACCATTTGTTTCTTTATAGTACTGGTTCATAAGCCGTCTGTCTTTATTATTATTTATTTTGTCATTATTGAAAGTTCATGTCATAATCGGGGTTGAATGTATTTTGCATCACTTTGCCTAAATCATTAATTTTGGGTACGGTCAGTTGTATTACTAGTCAGTCTGAAATGGTTAGTCGTTCCTCTTCACGATCATCTTGGAAGATATTGTTCTTCTTGTTTAGCTTCTTATCCAAAGTCTTCATTAAATCAAGTACGATATTAAGTTGTTCCAAATGTAATGTTACAATATGTTAAATTGGATAAAGATGAACACATCAAGACATTAGGTTTGTCTTGGGATCCTCATAGCGATAATTTCGTTTATCAAATGATACTTAAAAAACAAGGATACTGTTTACACTAAACGCTCTATAATATCAATAATTTCTTCGTTATTCGATCCTTTGGGTCTACTTACTCCAATAATAGTGACGTTTAAAGTTTTCATTCAAGAACTATGGTGTTCCAATTTGCAGTGGGATCAAGCACTTCCTAGTTCTCTTAGTGGCAAATGGAATTTGTTGTATTCTCAGCTTAAGTTAGTAATTAGTTTTAAGATTTCTCGTTTTGTTAAGATTAGTGACAGTGTTGTCAGTGTATAATTGCATGGCTTTTGTGATGCCAGCATCACAGCCTATGTTGCTTGTCTCTTCATCAGATCTTCAAATGCTAACGGCGATGTAGCGGTTCATTTGTTATGCTCCAAATCCAGAGTAGCTCCTATCAAGCAGATTTCTATCCCCAAACTTGAGTTGAACGCAGCTCGGTTATTATCTCGTTTAGTCAGTAAGGTTAGTTGTACTTTAGATTTAAGCTTGAATGCAATTTATCTTTGGTCAGACTCAAGAGTAGTTCTGTACAGGTTATCTTCGCTTCCTAATAGATGGAAGACTTTCGTCGCAAATAGGGTTTGTGAAATCCAAGAATTAACTCAAGGTTGTATTTGGCAACATGTACCTTCTAAGGACAACCCAGCTGATATTGTATCACGTGGTTGCTGTCCATCTGTATTAACAACTTTAAGTCTTTGGTGGCATGGTCCAAAATTTCTGAAGGAAGAAAAGGAGTATTGGCCTTCTATCAACTGTAACATCTCAAATATTCCAGCAGAATCTCTTAACGAAGAAAAGAAGCAAGGTGCTAGTCATACTTTTCTAGCATCTCAGAACATGACTGAACTTGCCGAACCATTTTCATCTCTCTCCAGAGCTCTACGTGTATTTGCCTATTGTCGTCGCTTCATATACAACGCAAGAAATCCTGATGATCGTATTACTTCAAGTCTTTCACTTGAAGAAATCAATTCTACCATGAAGGTTCTTATTCGTCAAATTCAATTGATGTACTGCTCTCATGATATCCATGAACTTAAGGAAAGAAAATGTGTATCAAATAAGAGCAAATTGGTCTCTTTGAATCCTTTCTTAGATGAAGAGGATCTCATTCGAGTAGGCGGTAGATTAAACCTCTCTAATTTACCATCAGAAGGTAAGCATCCTATAGTATTAAGTCCTAATTCACATCTAACTAGATTGATTGTTACAAACGAACATCGTAGATTATTGCATTATAATCTACTGCAATATAGATATAATCTATCTAAATCGTAGACTGCAGCTCGTACATTCTTATCTCAGACAAAGGTTTTGGGTCTTGAATGCTAAAAACCTCATTCGGTCTGTTATACATAAATGTGTAACTTGTTTTCGCTATAAAGCTCAACCTCAATCACAATTACTTGGACAGCTACCTAAAGAAAGAGTAACAATGTCAATGCCGTTTCAGTCTACGGGCATTGATTTTGTTGGTCCGGTATACAGCCGACATGGTGGGCAGCGTTCACGCTCAGCCAATTCTGTTTCAGCCAAGTCTTATATAGCATTGTTTGTTTGCCTAAGTACTAAAGTGGCACTTATTGAACTTGTTACAGATTTATCTACTGATTGTTTTTTGGCTGCTCTTAGACGATTCATAGGACGTTGTGGGTTACCATCTCATATCTTTTCCGACAATAGAAGTACCTTTTGTTCTGCAGATCGTCACATTCAAGAAATGTATGATTTTCTGAAAACTGATCAAGTGAAATCCAAAACCCAAACTTTTGCAATATATAATGGTATTAAGTGGTCTTTTATCCCTCCTTATTCACCAAGTTGGGGCGGCTTATGGGAAGCTGGAGTAAAAAGTTTAAAGTTTCATCTAAGGCGAGTTATGGGAAATTCTATATTAACATACGAAGAACTATCCACTTTGTTAATCCAGATTGAAGCTTGTTTAAATTCGAGACCATTGTATCTGCCTTCTTCGGATTCCTCTGATCCATCTCCAATTACTCCTGGTCATTTCCTTACATTCGCACCTTTGATGTCTTTGCCTGATCCTGATTTCTCAGATATAAGTATTAATAGACTTTCAAGATGGCAGTTAACACAAAAAATATTAAGAGACGTTTGGAAAATATGGTCTATTGATTATCTCCACTCTATGCAGCAAAGAAATAAATGTAAATTTTCAAATTGTTATTTGAATGTTGGAAACATTGTAATTGTAAGAGAGAATAATCTCTCTCCACTGATGTGGAAGATGGGTATTATCGTCAAGGTTTACCCAGGTCCAGATAAGTTGATACGTGTAGCAGATGTGAAAACTAACAATGTAATTGTAAAACGCTCAATAAATAAATTAATCCTTCTTCCTACTTCTAACATATGTAATGTTAATGAAAAAGAAAATTGTAATTAGAAATTAAGGTAATTTAAGTTTAAAGTTTATAATCAGCATCAATTTATAGAATTGTAATTGGTGGGTGGTATGTTACGTCCAGCAAGTATGCTCTCTGTGGCAGCGTTCTGTTCATTAGCGAACTACATGTAACGCGTCATTCTTAAGTTGGAATCCGTACTGAGTGTACGTATTACTCTTTATGTACAAGTGTTCTAATTAATAAAAGTGTTTTCAAAACTACCAGATTTTTATTTACAGTACGCGCTCGCTCTCACGTTAACGATGTGTTAACTTAACAATTGTACTTATTGCAGTCCATACTACAGGTAAAAGTACTAGGAAAGAGAGGAACTGGGCGATCAAAAATCTCATGGCTGAGAAATGTAAGGATCTAGTTTGGCATGAATACAATTGACTTTCCGTGCAGCAGTACAGAAAGTTAAAGTAGTCTGTATGAAATCTAACGTCCGAAACGGGTAGGAACTATCAGAAGAAGATACTATTGGATTTAATTACTGACATAACAGTACTTATAATCGTAGTGGAAACACAATGTACGTAGTATGTAATTGTCACTTTATTACTCATTAATTATAATTACGCTACAACGACTTGCATCTGTTGTGTGAAACAATTAATCAGCTGGTTGATTAAACGTTAATCTAAATTAGTCGGTACTGAAAGCGACAGAAACATGTCCACTTGACTACTAATTACATATTACTCTATACAGTGTTGCTCATTATGACAGATAATAATCGACCAATCTGAAACCTCTTAATATCCTACAATAACTGTTTTAATATAGACTACGATAATAACGTAATATTATACTGTTAAGCACCCAAGATTAATATAAACCTAGTTGCTAATGAAAATTGTAATGCAAGTAGAGTGTAGTTGATTGGCGTTAATCCAACGCTCGTTAGTACCGCGACGCACACAGCGTTTGAGAGAGAGTCTGACTCAGCGGCACTAACCTGTCGCAACTCGAACTGCAGTGAGCAGACTTGTTCATTAGTTTTGTTTCTTACTCGTTATCTCGCACTGTTTCACTTAACAGTTCCGTCGCGTTTCAAGCTCGTCCTTTCACGAGTAGTTAGTTTTCTTTATTCTTCTTTCCATTTAGGCTAACAACCTGTTCCATTTACCTGGTGCAAAGACGTTTTTTGTCTTTCTTCGCCCGTTCAACCCTCTTAACTACTAACTACTATTGTTCAGTCTTTTATCACATGGCGATTTTGGTCTTTCTCAGTTAAGCTCTGCATTTTTATCATAATATTTCAAAATATGATCAAAAACTGCTTTAGAACGTATTAGAGCATTATTTAAGAAAATATCTCTTTTTGAGAGCCATGCGCCTGGAAACCAAAAAGAAATTTATAAAGAGTTTTATTTAGGGCAGCATATGGATGTGCGGCTTGGACAACTGAAGTTTGAGGAAAGTGAAGGCGACCTAGCTTGAAGCTTTTAAGATGTGGAACTGGAAGAGACGCTTAATCTACCATGAATGGGTGGAGTTCTGACGAGAGTGAGTAAAAAAAGCATGTTGTTTGGTCCCTTTGTAGAAAGAATACAGTTCATTTATGTACGAGGGTAAGTCAAAAAGTAAAGGCAAATTTTTAAAAAGGAACTTTTTATTGTGAAAACAAGATGACAAGTAACATCATTTCTCTACATAATCTCCCTCAACTTCTATGCACTTGGTCCATCTCTTGACAGGCTTCGTAATTCCGTCCTGGAAGATTTGTGGCATCGTGCACAGCCACTCGCGCACCGCCTCCACAATCTCGTCATCCGACAAAAACTTGGATTCACGCAGGTGCTCCTTCATCGGACCAAAAAGGTGAAAATCGCTTGGAGATAGGTCATGACTGTACGGCGGATGCTCCAGCAGCTCAAAACCAAGTTCAGATGGACCCACGTCTCGTCAACGGTTACTATGCGATTGAGAAACTCTTCTCCTTCCTCTCCTAAACGCCTTAAATGTGATTTAGAAATTTCCAAACGTTTCTGTTTGTGCCGGTCTGTCAGTCGATGTGGTACCCAACGAGCACACACTTTGCGATAATTTAGTGATTCGTGGATGATTGCAACTGCTGAACCGTGGCTAATGTTCAACGCATGCGCAATATCATCAATTTTGACACGACGATCATCATGAATCATTCGCTCAACTATCTCGATGTTCTTGTCCGTCTTCGAAGTGGATGGCCTACCTGAACGCTCTTCACCGTAGATAGATACACGACTATTTTTAAAACGATTTATCCACTCATAAATTTTGCGTTCACTAACACAGCTCTCACCGTACTGCTGCTGCATTCTGCGAATAATCTCCGCAGGTTTAGTCCCTTCAGAGTGCAGAAAACGTACCACTCCCCTCATTTCTTCCTTGGTGCACACGGACAACGGGGCACTCATAATAAAATGCCCTGAAATCACTACGAATGGAGCTGAGCACTGAAACAACACAGCTAAAGAACAAAAAACTTTGAGGTTATGATATGTCATTGTTCAGTCAGTGGTGCCATCCATTGCAGCAGGGAAAATAAAATTTGCCTTTACTTTTTGACTTACCCTGTAAATAGTATTGATTTATGTATAATTATTGTTATTATTTACTATTATCATGACCCAGAGTTCAAAATATGTGTGGACAATTTTAAGAACATTCAAAAGTTAATTGGGAAGTTTCACTTTATTGACATTTTATAGAGTAGTAGGCGTTCCTCCTACTCTGTTATATGGTAGTGAGGTCTACACATGAACAAAAATAATTGTAAACGTATCCAAGCTGTAGAAATAAAATTTTTGCGTTTAGCTGCAGGATATAAGCCTAGATTAAGAGGTGGTAAGAGGAATTATTACATCAGGAAGGATCTGAGCATACTTTCAGTAAATAATAAAGCAACAGAATCTTGTTCCAAATAAAAAGACCATTTAAACAGATGTCCGGATGATAAAATTGCTAAAAATAGCTTGACAGTATTCAGGTAATACGTAAAAGAGATCCAGGACGCCCAGAAACAAGATGGACATAACAAACCTGTGAGACCGGAACAGGAATAATCCCTGAAATACATGATTATGACTATCATTATGATGATTATTATTTTTGTTTGCGTACGAGCCACTGAGGACTACGTTTTTATTCAACTGGATCCGCTCTTCTTCTCCTCTGTTTTCCTCGTCTCCCACATCTCCTTCATTCTTGATCGGTGTCTCTCTCTGCTTTCGTCACTCCAGATAGGGCCTGTTTTTTCTTGAATTTTTTTAAGAATCTTGGGCATTATTTTATTTCTTTTTGAGTGGCAAGACTTTTTCAACGTCTTCTTGAGTAATCAGGAGTTCTTATATGTCCTTTTCTGTTTTTTTTTTTTTTTTTTTTTTTAATCACGTATTGGACATTTTGAGCTTTCTGAAATAGTTTCCTTGAAATACTTTCCTTACTAGTTTGTCAGTATTCATTGTTTGAACATGTTCGTCGATAGTAATTCTTCTTTTCCTAATTACGTCTGTGATTTTTTTCAACACGTGTGTAAAGTTCTTTATTGTGGCGTGTTCTGTGCTGTTCTTCATCTTTTATTGATCCCAAGCCTTTTCTAACATTTTCATTTCTGTGCCTTCCAGTTCCTCCATCATCATTTTCTTGTTCAGAGTCAGACACCCAGCTGCAAAAAGTGCTTCCCGGCGAATTACTGTTAAATAATGCCTAAGTTTGCATTAATGGATATTGAATTCCTGTTATATGTGTCCTTGGTTGTTAAATGGTAAGCAGCTTTCATCTTATTAACTTGTGCTTTAATGGCTTCCTTCTCTGAGACATGTTGTCCAATAACTTCTCCAAGATACTTGAATTTGTCAGTTCTATAGATTTGCCCGTATCGAGTTTTCATTTTTTTGGATATTGTCTCGATTTTTCCCATAAACTTGGTGTTTTCAAGAGGAATTTGTTATTATTATTATTTTCTACCTGGCTACACCTTGTTCCGGGCTTACCTATATAGGATGGGGAAAGTAGACAAACCAAACTGCATTTTCTGTAAACAGGAATTAGACGATGTCAATCACATGTTTTTCACCTGTGACTGATGGAAAGAGGAGAGGCAAACGCTGGAAAATGTAGTGGGGCAGATCTCAACCGAAAATATCATTGGAATAATGTTGGAGAGCGAACACCACAGGGATCAGGTAGCAGCCTACATAGAGAAGGTACTAAGGCAAAAGAAGGAAGCCGAAGATAATCTTGATAGGGCCGCTGACAGAATAGCAGAAAACAGGTAACGTGGACCCACTGAAGGTTTAAAACAGATGACCGTCCACAGGTCGAAGTACAAATGGCACCACCTTGAAGTATTGCAAAAGCTGAGTCCCGAAGTGGATCCACGCCATAGACAACAGGGTTTGTGGTTTTGGTGGGTGCAAGTCCCACACATCCTCCTGCGGCGAACTTTCCACAGTCTCCTTCGTAAAAAATTATTATTATTATTATTATTATTATTATTATTATACAGTAATGGTAATATATATATATTTTTGAAAATTAGTGTAAATTAAATAGCGTTAAATGTCAGTAAGTCGAGTTACAGGCGCCATTAATTTAATGCGAACACCGGATAGTGATAACACCTGTTGCGGGATCTACCAATGACTATGTGTCCAACACACGGGCGCGCGTACCTCAGCGCTTTTACAGTGTTGTGTGTTTACGTGCAACAATAAAGTAAGAAAGCCTGAACACAAAACTTAAACTTCTCCTAAATTTGAATGTCGTCGTCGTTATCGTTTACGGCTTAGGCTAGTAGCCTGTTCCAGTATCAATAGAAGTCATCCAACCATCGTTTACGGGGTCTTCCCACACTTGTCTTCCCCCTTTGATGGTAGTCAAGAGAAAATCTAGTTGGATCCATTCTCTCTACATGTGACCGCCACTCCGTGTTTTCTACCGGGAGATTTTCTCATTCATGCTTTCAGCTATGCCTACCTCCATTCTAACATAAAGGTTTTTAAAACAATATATACACACTTGGTACGTTTCACAGTTTTTATTTAACTCTGACAGCTGTTTCAGCTTATTAGGCTATTCTTAAACCTAACAAAGAATGTAAGAGTGTGTAGGGGGTGGTTGGACATGTGTGGGGTGTCTATGCTGGAGTGGGTGGAGGAGGTAGTGGGAAGATCAAGTGTCTGTAAAAACTATAATCAGAAGGCAAAGTATAAAAATTAACTAAACTAAATAACAACCTTTAATAAAGGGGATACACAGAATTCAGTTTGTTAGTTTGTTAAATTTTTATTACTTTTAATTGCTTTTCTAATTTCTAAAATTTCTAATAAATCCATTTTCTTACCTTTTTTGTATGTTGTGTAGTAGTGTTATGTTTTTGTATCTATGAATTGCTTGTGTTGTAAGCAATGATCTGTAAAACCTATACTGGCTGTATTAGTTAAAATTAATTACTTTCTTGTGTTCAGAAATACGATGTTTCAGAGCACGGCCACATTGTCCAATATAAATAGCATCGTATTCTGCACAGTGTATTTTATATATTCGATTTTTCTCTAGTATGTTTGATTTTTCTTTGTCGTTAAATAGTAATGAAAAAAGATTACGTTTGTTTACTGATACCATGTTGAGACCATGCTTTTTTAAACTATTGTTAATCCTATATGTTATAAACGGAATGTAATTTGTTAAATGAAATTTTTTGTTACCCTGATCTAGCTCTATGAAATAAAATTCTTTAAAAAAAATGTCTTCTGTTTTTTTTTTAAATTAAGGAGTCTATTATTCTTTTATCACAACCGTTATTTAATGCTATGGTTTTTATAATATCAACTTATTTAAAAAAATTTTTTTTTGGTGAAAGGAACTTTAAGGAGACGATTCTCCATTGCATGAAAACAGCTTAATTTTATATGCCATAATGGTAGTTGTTGTTTATGTATAACTGTAACTGTAAACATAGGTTTTCTATATATCTGAAAACTAAGATTATTTTGTGACCTAGTAATGGTGAGATCCAACAAATTTTAAACTTGTTATATTTTTAGTTGAAGTGTAAATTGCACAGTACTATACAAAGAATTAATATAATCTAAGAACACATCTGGAGCTGTCTATCTGTTCCCATCCAGATACAATATATATCGTCAATATATCTTGCCCATTGAAGAACACATAATGCAGACACACTGAAAACTATTTCTGACCATTCTGACTCATTTGCCCATTCTAATATGATCTTTTCTGATAAGATGTCCCTGGTACAACCTTTTACAGCCACCAAGAGCCTCAAAATTATTAAGCCGGAATAAGCCAGCTGAAAATCTGAATGTTTTTCAAAATATTATTGTATTTATATTTTATCATTATAAAACTTAATTTACATGAATCACAGTTTTTGTACCTTAACGCCAGAATAACTATTAACCTTCAAGACCTGCAGAGCTCATACTGACCATGTAGATACACTGAAAACTACTTCTGACAATTCTGACCCGTTGAACAAAGTAGATTCACTATTACATAAATTTTAAAATTCACTAATTTCAATTACGGAAAAATAACAAACATCTAGATTTTTCGACTATTTCTTTAGTAACATGACAGCTGTAGAGCATACAATCATAAAAATAAAAAATAAAATCTCACACAATCAGTCAATCATTTGGGTTATAATTCTTTTTGGTGAGACACTTTCTTGGATTTTGAAAATTGTTTTCTAATTTTTCTTCTGTGTCCCCGTAAGGTTTCTGAAACTTTATACTACATTCAGGTATTAGTTAAAATACTTTTTATCTTGACACCTTACATGGGCTGTTGGTTCTTTTTACAATTTTCACCTGTTCATATTTTTTTGCCGTCCGCCTCATATGTTTAGAGTGATCTATCTCGAGAACAATAGCGTTCTGTAGGACAAAGAGTGGGATACGCTTCTAAAGTTTTACGACCACCCAAAAAAAAAAAAAAAAAAAAAAAAAGCCGAGATCGTGTTAAGAATTCTTCAAAGGATGCGCTGACGCTTGAATATGCAATAAGAATATAATAAATGATCTTAAGGTGTCACCATTAGTTGAAAAATTTGATAAATATAAGAGAATTGAATGGGGGGAGGAGAGTATACGTTATTCGCATAGAAAAAAACTCTACACCCAAAAGGCAGCACATTTTTATGTTGCTATTCCTCAGGGTAGTCGTAATGAAGGGACGTCCAGAAAACATGGTTTGATTTTTAAGTAAAATTAGCTTACCTGTAAATTCACAGTGTATATAAGGGTTCTGAAAGCGAAGCAGGTTCTGCACCGACTCCATGGTGAAAGAAGAAGACCAGGGAGATGTAGAAGAAGAATGAAAGAAAAAGAAGAGGAAGAAGAGGAAGAAGACTAACAACAACAACAGAAACAACAACCAGAAACTTCCTATAAATTTTAAAACATTTTAAATTTATGAGTAATGTATAAAATCATTTATACTTAAAACATTGACATTGTTCAACGTGAATGAAAAATTTAATGTAAGTCCTTAGAATAATCCCAATGTAAATTAATTTTTCTTCTTCTTCTTCTTCTTCTTCTTCTTCTTCTTCTTCTTCTTCTTCTTCTTCTTCTCATCTTCAAGGATTAGGTTATATAAACCAGTTCCGGCACCCATCTCATCCTCGGACGATACAAATGTCTTCTACCAATGGCTTCATAGATCAGTGCCCCTTTCGGCAATTGACACTGTCATCCTTTGCAGACGATCACACCATGGTCTTCTGTAAGTCGAAAATAATTTGTGTCTTTTACTTCGAGTTCTGCTCTGATATTCTATCTTGAATGTATAATTTAAAGTATTTCAAGAAACTGTATTTCATCACTCTAAATCTTGCCGCATTCCTTTTACTTCCATGTTCCATAAGGAATGGAAGTATTGTGATGGCGAAAAAAATCGTGTTCGTGATAAGGGCTAATTCTGAATGTACTACCCTCAAAACATGAAAAAAGGTCATTTTTCGAAAAGTGTCTGTGTGTGTGTCTGTCTGTCTATGTGTCTGTATATCTGTGTGTAGAATTTTTTCTATGGCAAACGATAACAGCCGCAAATTCAAACAGAATCAAATAATATTTTGCATACAGTCCTGAATTGTAGAGGACTCAAGGCTGATTGATTTTAGTGAAGATCGGTTAAGGGAAAGGGGTAGTTTACCAGCAATATTTTATGTTTTACCGAGGGTAATTTTTTCTATGAAGAACGATGACTGCCGCACATTGGAACAGAATCAAATAACTTTTTGCCTACGTCCCTGAATTGTAGAGGACTCAAGGGCTATTGATTTCGGTGAAGAACGGTTAAGGGAAAGGGGTAATTTACCGGCAACGTTTTATGTTTTAACAAGATTAAAGTACTTAATTTTGATAAATAAAGTATCCTGAAAAGAAAATCGTAATAATCCACTGTAGAAACGTAGATGAAATATCTATAATTAAAGAGGTGGTTGAAGTGGGTGGGAATAATGTTCTATAAATGAAAATGATAGTTGAAGGAGGAGGGAATAATTTTTATTTATATGTCATGTGTATTAAGTTATCCGCAACAAAGAAGTAGTTTGTTGTTAAAATTCCTTCCCGAGGTGTTTGGCGTGGTCCAATGTTTTCTGCAAAACCAGACGTTTCGGCAGTGCCATCGACTGGCATCATCAGTGAAAATCAAGTGCGCTACCGTGATGTGGTATACGTTAGTGACCACACCAGTACTGCGATTAAGGCTGAAGAAAGAAGTAGTTTCTATGGAAATATGTAATTTTGAAAATAATTTTTAAATATAAATCTTAGAACACGGAAGTCATGTATGGCTCTCCATACCGATATTTTTGTCATGACCTACGCCTCACTCGCATAAATCAATGCGGGTATTGCAATTGGCGTTACCTGATTCATTGGCGCTTTATTTTGCGTAATACAGAAAAGATCCGTTTTTGCACACATTTAGTGTAGTGGAAAATAGCATTTTACAAGCCACTTGGCTGTTTAATTAAATTACTTTAACGTTACGTTGGTTAACGACGAGTTGAAACTAAATTGTTGTTATTCACAGCACGCTTACAGTACTATGGCCTACACACACACGCACGCACACTGTTTGTTCCCTGTAGAGCGAACATTACGTTGAATATCAAACAGTTGCTCTCGTGCTGTTTCTTTTGTCAATGCGTACAATGTGCCGCTGAATGGCAGTCTTTAGCCTACCGAACAACACTTTCCAATACTCACCGCGTTTGAATTCCACCGTAGTTTGAATGTTTAATCGTTGCAGTAGCGCATTTCGCAGTCGGTCGACACGGGCCGAAAGCACACGTTTTGCATCAGAACACATTTAGTATACCAACTTTGTCGTGCTTATTTGTTGAACTGCTAAATGTCATGTTCTGGACGAGGCCTTTCAGTGTTTCCACCATTTTCAAGTCCTAAACCACGACCTGACGTGTTTTAATCGTGGTTTAGGACTTGAAAATGGTAGGAACAGTGAGAGGCCTCGTCCAGAACATGACATTTAGCAATTTAGCACGACGAAGTTGGAGTTACAGAGACTCCTAATTCAAATAACAAGAATATCATTTAATATTCAACATGCTGACTATTGTACGTATTGGTTATTCATTAAGCAAGTGTAAGAACTTCGAATGAGATAAACTGTCCGTTTCAGTTATGAAAGTTCACAAAACCATTCATTGATAAACATGTAATTTCTTACTCAGAGAAATCTGACTGCCACAGACCATTGTACAGACAGTCCCCGATGAGTGGCTTTCAAGCCTTTCAGCTTATGACCAGAACGGAAAACAAATACATGAAACGTGGTACCATATTTCCGGTTTGTTGATAAACTGACAGACTCGAGAGCACTGATCGTAAATTTTCTATATAGTGGCGTGCAACGTAGTGATGTGCAGGGCTTGAATTCAGTGGGAACGCGCGGGAACGGCGTCCCGGAACCTCTTCGATCCAAAAATAAATTACTGAAAAACATATATGAAAATAAAAACCTAATTATTACAAATATTTACTACAACTTTTTAAATTGTGCTCCTCATAAGCGCTACTACAAAACTAAAAGTTTTCCAAAATCAAGCACCAGCACTAATCTTTATCTTAACTACTATCGTTCAAAAAATTTCCCAATGACCTATGGAGAAAATGAAATAATAAAACTTGCTTCAAAATTAAAACGACATGAAAGACAACTGATTCGGAGCTTTCGACAATATGTGCACTCAAGAATTTTACCGGAGAATTTTTCTACCTTGAAATATGCTATTCAGTCAATACCAATAACTTCAAGTGAATGTGAGAGGGCTGATTTGTGGCCAACATACAGCATTGAACACAAAGAGTAAGGAAAGGTAAAGAAACAAATAATATGACGACACAATGATGAAACTATGGACACTTTTTTAAAAGTTCCGAACTACCGAAAGCATCACTTAGAGTTTGATTGAGGCTCCGGGATGACGTCATCATGAGTGACATGTTTGGCGACTAACCTGACGATGAAGCTCATTAGAAATGTCAGTAAATTTTATTATCTTTTTAGATGCACGTTTAAACGTATGTTACATATTTTATGAAGCTTTAAAAATGTAGACCTCCTTTGAAATAACCTGATGTAAACTTATATATGCTAATATAAAATATTATATTTGTGTATATTACATAAGTATATTTGTGTCTGTAGAACTTTTTAGTTGATGTGTTCCGGCACCTACAATTTTAGAAATCAACCACTGGTGGAGTGTAACATATTACATAATTTCTTGTAAATATGACCAGTAATACAAATTTATTATATAAAATATTTAATTTTATACGTAACACATATACAGACATATGTTTGTTTATTCATTCAGTATACCAAAATGTGATAACAATATAAAAATAGTTTCATTGAATAATGGCAATTTCTTTCTGGACATGATTATATACAGGTAAACAGTTACTACAGTCACACAATTTACAGATATAGAAAGGTTTCAATTTCAAGATGCTGTCTCAAAAGAATTTAGTATATCTAACTACTTGAGAAGAATTTGATGACAAAATTGGGAAAAATATGTATAGTTATGTTGTCAGTTAGAAGAATCGCACTATGCGTGTGCTAAATCTGGCGAATAGGTGGACCTGAAGCATGAAGACGGAATGAGGGAAGACCCGAGAGCAAGACGGAGAGAAATGCTGTGAAGACAGCATTCTCGATGTTCTCAGTTAATTGTAATGAGACAATTTTCTCAAATTTTGAATGAAGAAGAAGAAAAAGCAGAAGGGCTATCTGGAAGCCCAATGACCGTTTGAACTGTGGTGTGTCAAAACAATGTAAAATAATATAGGTATGCAACAGAACGAATGAACGTGTTTTGGAAATAATATGACGATGATTGGGTACAGAGACGAAACATCCACTTGGATTACAACTAACTGCCTGGCTATTTGGCCGTGGTTCAAGGTTTCTGATTAAACCAGACATTTCAGCAGCACTACTTACTGCCATCTTCAGTGGATGAAACGAGTCAACCCAACGCGGATGTCATACGTTAGGACCACAGTACCACAGTTCGGCAGTTAGTTTTAATCCAAATGACAGCGGGCGTGTAAGCCTTTGAACAATTAAACAAAACATCCATTGTCAATAACATTACCAAAGAAGAGTCCAGTGAAAGTGAAGACTGCGAAGAAATGGAGAGATCGGAATATCTGAGGCAGATTGTTGGGTGTGTGGGAGACGATGAGCTGGCCACACGATAGAGGATGTGGCGCTGGCGAGTCGTATCAAACCAGACAAGATCTTTCTGGTTTAATGTCCTTTGATTTGTTCAAATCAATGCATTGTTTAATGTATAAAAATTGTTTTATTAATATTAATTTGTTTCACATGAGACAATTTGCAGTTTTACGTATCTTCTAGACACGGCGGTCCGTGTGGGTGTGAATGCAAAGTGTGGCTGTCCTATGGGTGTGAATGTCTTAGCGTGAATGCAAAGTGTGGCTGTGCTATGGGTGTGAATGTCTTAGCGTGAATGCAAAGTGTGGCTGTCCTATGGTGTGAATGCAAAGTGTGGCTGTCCTATGGGTGTGAATGTCTTACCGTGAATGCAAAGTGTGGCTGTCCTATGGGTGTGAATGTTTTAGCGTGAATGCAATGTGTGGCTGTCCTATGGGTGTGAATGTCTTAGCGTGAATGCAATGTGTGGCTGTCCTATGGGTGTGAATGTCTTAGCGTGAATGCCGGTAGTTAGGGGGCAACATTTCCTCATACATATTGTATAAACAGGCAGATGACAATTATAGGGGCCGAGCATCTCCGAAAATAAGGTGATCCCGTTTTACTATGTGCCAACAGCCTACAAGGAGGCCGGATAAATGGGGCACCCGTTTTCCCTTAGGATGGTAAGCTATCCTTAAATGCGGACGAACTGTCAAATGAACGACACACAATGGAGAAGGCTACGAGAACCACTCCATTAAAAATACAAAATATGGGATATCCTTTATAGGAATGTTGAAAATAAAGTCAGTCCCTCATTAAGAAGTTTCAAAAACTGGAAATAAATAGACGTGATGAATAGAATCCTGTTCATAGAAGGGAAGAAATCGCAAGCTCACCTACCTGCGGGTAGAGGAGAAAAAGAAGATTTCTATTTTATTTGACGCCAGTAAATGTACAAATACATATTTTATATAACTGACGGTAAAATAAGTTCTAAAACATCTTAGACCTATAACGTTTTAAGTTCAACATGTTTACATCATTTTAATATTTCCTTTACGTACCAAGTGCCCGTTGGGTTCATTGAAATGCGATCCCGATGGGTAATGCTTAACTACTGGCAAGTAAACTTTGTATGGATTTTCTAAAATCCTTATATAACGATAAAAAAACTTTGTCGTTATCTTGTGACAGAAGCTTTGGCTCTGCTATAAAATGACTAACACTGTCTTCAACTTTAGTCTGAACAAACTCTTCCTGGTACAAACTTTTAATGGGAACGCGGAAACTTATTAAACATGTTAAGCGGGATTCTAAACACACAGAGTATTAAAGATATAATCTGTTTTCATTGTGCTGACGTTTAAAAGTAATGTCATTTGGGAAGCGACTCAAAGAACACACGTACATACTTACTTATATACAATGTTGTGCGTTTGTGCTCGTAATACGAGTGTTCATCAAGTATCAACTAGAATTTTTGAGAAATATTTTATTACACTAATATGTGTAAAATGAAATACAAGACTATTTTCTTTACTGCTTTGTTTAATGTTACTCACTGTCATTACTGGACTGCCAATTATCTTCTTTGTTCTTCATACAAATTTGATAGGCGTATTCGTAACCAATTGCGCGCGAAGCTTACACCTGTTTGCCGTTGGAAACTTTTCCCCGCTTAAGAGTCCAAACATATGAAAAAAAGAATATATACATTGACAACGTGTTGAGAGCATGGAAATCCAGAGTGACTTCGGGAATACAGCTTACCAAATCAATTTGTATGGATTCCCTGCTCTATGCGGATGAAACAGTACTTAGTCAAGAAAGTGAGGATGAATTACAAAGAGCTATGTTTCAATTACAAGAAGTGGCAAATGAGTACCCTCTAACAATTTCACTAAGAAAGACCAAAACCATAGGCTTATAAATACACAGTGAGGTTTGACATAGTTATAAACAACAGCACTTTAGAAAAAAGTGAATTCTTTCAAATATCTCGTTGTGCAGTAAGCAATGAATCTAAATATGATGTAAGAGAGATGATAAGTACATTTAATAATATTTGTAATACGATTCATAGAAATCTTAGAAATGAGACAAGACAAAGTACAAGGATTAAAATTTTATAAGACAATTGCAATACCCACGTTGATTTATACGGGTGAGGCGTGGGTCATAAAAAAAGGGAAGGGGCAAGATTCATAGTGCTGAAATGCAGTTTCTTCGAAGTACTTTAAATTATGCATTGCAAGATAGAAATACGAATGAAGATATCAGACCATAACTCAAAGTAAAGGATGTAAAGGAAATAAATTATTTCTGCTTACAGAAGACAATGGTGTGATAATCTTTAAAGGATGACAGAGGATCTATTGACGAAATTGGCACTGAACTATAAAGCCATTGGTAGAAGAGACGTGGGTCGCCCTAGAATCCTTGAGGAGGAGGAGGAGGAGGAGGAGGAGGAGGAGGAGGAGGAGGAGGAGCAGAAGAAGAAGAAGAAGAAGAAGAAGAAGAAGAAGAAGAAGAAGAAGAAGAAGAAGAAGAAGAAGAAGAAGAAGAAGAAGAAGAAGAAGAAGAAGAAGACGTATGAAAATCGCATAGTGACAAAACTGGACTACAGGGGGACTATGCAAAGGGGGCCTAAGTCCTGCGATCGTAGTTGCAGCAGTGTGGAGCCAGACACTATCGTAAAGAAGGAAGGCGCGTCCACAGCCAAAAGACAAACTCAAAGACGCTGAAATTAAAGCGCTGTGAAAGGCTGAATAAAAGTGACGGATTTTTTCATTATAATTTATTCCGGATGTACAATGTTTACACATGTTTTCCGGCACCAAAGATTACAGAATCGATTGAAAACTTATCTTCCACTGCTGCTTGTCCATCCAAAGATCTTCTTCAATTTCTCTTTCCCTCAGTATAGTCTAAATTTTGTTTATACTGGTGGTAGGTTGTCTTCCTCTTTTCGTTCTTCCTGGTGGGGTCAATTCCATAACTCTCCTTGGCAATCTTTCCTGTGCCATTATTTTCATGTATCCATATCATTGTAACTTTTTGGTTTGGATAAAATCAACAATTGAATTTTTTACATTCAGTCTGTCCTTAATAACTTCATTTCTAACTTTCTCACGTCTGGATACTCTTGCCAAACGTTACCAAAATTCTATCTCTGCTGTCATTAATTTTGTTCTTGTGTGTTTATTAGTAGTCCAAGCTTCTCAGCCGTAAGTCATGATACTTCTAACAATGTTTTTAAATATTTTGGTTTTAGTTTCTGCTGTAATTTGCCTATCTCACAGGATTCCATTTAATGTAGATGTAGCCATTATTCTTAAATTAATTGTGGATTATATTCCTTTGTTTTGCTTCCCACTGCCCGTAATTTTTAGCCCTAAATACTTGTATTCCTTTGTATATGAAATCTTCACCATGTTGTTTTCCAATAAAAAGTCTTGATGAAGGTGTTTTTTTCCCATAGCAATATTGCCATGTGTTTTATTTCACTCATATTTACCTATAGTCCCCGTTTCTGATATTCCTGTATCAACTTCCTAGTCATGTACTCTATTTATTTATTGTTATATTACAGTGTTAGTGGTCTCAAATATTTCTAATAGTAATTTTATACAAATCACTATGTTGTCTTTGGTATTGACGAGCGCTTTCGACAGTCAAGCCATCTTCATGTCATTTACCAACGTAAATCTTCGGGTCGGTAAATGACTTGGAGATGGCTTGACTGCCGAAAGCGCTCATCAATACCAAAGACAATATAGTGGTTTGTTTAAAATTACTAGTAGAAACATGTACTCAAAATCGTGAGCCAAAAGTAATTGGTTATCAGCAAACTGTAATGACTAAAATGTATCACCATCAAGAATTCTCATGTTCCTGGACGTTTTTATCTAAATCTCTATTGCTTTCTCTGTATACAATTTGAAAAGCGTGTGATAGATTTTTCTCATTACAGAAAACTTATAAATGCGACGTTTTGGGCCTCCAAAGAATCAGCAGCCCTATTCAGGATAACTATAAACTAATAAAGCATAGAAGTAATAAAAATTATTCTATCAACAAATGATAGATAGGCAAAAAAGTAATAACAAAAGTTCACACTATTAATGATTAAAAGACGAAATAATAATACTAATAAATACGCACGAGCGTCAAGGGGGAACCTCGCTTGAACAAATGCCAACCTTACCTCGCGGTGACCCCTGTTTCTACTAACGAGACTCTGGCGACCGAGTGTCGCCCGGTATAAGGTGACCTCCTCTACCAATGGTCAACGCTCTCCTAAGAGGGCGGATGAGTTGTTAGAGTTTAGACATTTCTCAAAAAGTCTAGTTGATACTTGATGGACACCCGTATTACTCACAAACTCACAACGTTGTCTATAAGTAAGTTGTGTTCTTTAAGTCGATTCACAAGGGACATTACTTTTAAACGTTAGCACAATGAAAACAGATTATATATCTGTTTATATATATTATATTATATCTATCTATTATATTACATATACTCTTTTGTCCTTGAGGTGGGAAACTGTACCTAAAGGCGGAAGAGCCAGCGGATGGTCAACGGCATAGTGCCTCCAGGGCTAACAATCTTGGTTGTACCTTGGATTGGCTGAAATACTGCTAACCTACCAGTGAAACTTTGTTCAACCCCACGAAGGGGACAGGTGCCATCTGGACTGACGTATGTAGGGAGAGACACCGATCAAGAATGAAAGAGTTGTGGGAGAGGAGGAAGTGAGAGGAGAGGAAGGGAGGAACCAGTTAAAGGCAAACGTCGTCCAAGTGGCTCATACGCAAAACAAAATACCCACACACGAGAAAGGCACACAACGGTTACTAAACAACACAAGTACAATACACACAAACACTGGCAAACTACCAAAATTAACAAAACCCAGATTTCTTCTTCGTCCTTCGATGGTCGGAACTTCGCAATTATATTTGTCTGTAACGGCAATAGTCAGCTGTTTAGATTAAAATATTTGCAATCCGTCACAGTATCTTCTGTTATAAAGTTGTTATAAAGACTGTTATACAAATCTCGACACAAAATAATATATATACAGATTCGTGAAAATTGCAAAAGTGGAATGGAAAGGTGGAAAATTATAATGGAATGGATAAAGGAAAGGTGAGAAGTTTAAAACGACCACGTTAACGGAATGGATATTGGCAGATTAGTCAAAAAGTCACGAGACAATTGTCCACAAGATAAAAGGTAACACAAATAAAATATAAAAGGACAATCAACAATGACATGGAGAGATCGTATTTGAAGTAAAATCAGTTACGAGCACAGTAATATTCTCGTAACATACGAGGGTCAGTTGAAAGTTCGCGGAGCGACATCTATAACTCGGTGGTAGAACCAAAATCTTTTGTGTGCTGCAAGACGTATATTTCAGATAATTTTCAGATATATTTGTCAACTTATTCACTTCTTACCAGTTGTTTGACATTTTTTGTCACTCGTGTTTTAAAAGTGCACAAAATTAAACACCGTGTTGTGAGAAATTCTTTGTTAAAAACGTTTTAGCGCCAATGGAAAATTAAAACGAAATTGTAAATGTGTTAGAGATGCTATGCCTTCAGAAACAAGTGTAAGTGGGCCACACTCGAATTTGAACGTGCTCGTACAAGCACTGAAGACTGAAGACGATCCTAGCATTGGACGTCCAAAAAGTGCAACAAAAAATTACATTATTTTTTGTTGCAAAAGGTGTTGGAGAACTGCAGATTAAGGAGTGGATAACGTTGCTGAAGTCATAGGCATTTCATATAAGCGTGTGCATTATACTTTAACTAAAGAATTTGGTGTGAAAAAGCATTGTGAAAGATGGCTGCGACATCTGAAGTTGTATTTTTGGGACCACGTTTTCAATGGTAGTACGACCACGTTTAAACTCAACTGCCTACTTGCAAACCGTTGGTTTTGAAGTCTCAGGATCTCTTGACACATTTCCAGTTTTGTTTTGATTGTCCATTGGCACTAAACAATCTATAACAAAGAATTACACCACGATGTTTGACAGTATCAAAAGTTAAACTGGTTTCACACACAATATTCTCGTGTAGCAAGAGAAAAACATAAACCCTACGCGGTAGCCCAATATCACAAGAAAATTTATTAACAGGCTTTGCTGGCGAACGACAACTTGTTTCTGGGATAGTAACTGCGTTAATTTTACCCAAAAGCCTTGGGTACACGGGCTGCATCGGTCGGCAACATTTTTGTCTCCCTGAAACAAGTTTCTAACTAACATGTCGATTTGTTTGTCACAGTACTATACTGCAAACAATCTCAAATAGTTTAGCTGATATTTGTTACGCGACTTAAACTCTCATGAATGGAGAGGCGTGAAAAGCATAGCTGCTGTGACAGATATATTTACTGATAGCAAAGTTATAATCATAATGTAATTATTATAGAAACAATAATAAAAAGTCATTGAATAATTAAATGTGTAGATCTAAAAAATTATTAGATCATAGAATGCGATTTTATAGAGCACAGAAAATGGAAAAGAAAGGAAGAAAAGGATGTACGATAGTATTAAAAAAGAACGTTGATGTACGGATCTGAAACATGGATAATAAAAGGACAGGCAAAGTGAAAGTTAGAAGCTACAGGAATGGATGCTTTGAGACTAGCTGTTAGAACTTCAAGTGTACAACGAATACGAAGTAAAACGATCAAAGACGAAATGGTCGTACAAAAGACAATCATCGACTCCAATGAAGAAAAACAACTAATCTGGTACGGACAAAGAAAACAATGAGATGGATACCTAGAGAGCACAGAAAAAAAGGAAGGCTTAAGAAAATGTTGATAAAAGGCATAAGAAGATCGATGAGCGTTAGAGGACTAAACGATGAAAACTGTAACGACAGTCTGCAATGGAGATTAGGCATCGGACGACAGCGTTGTACGACTTTTGAACCCGAATAAAAAAAAGTACAGGGTTGGAAATCCCCTGGCAAATTGCTTAGTGCAGTATAAGCATTACTATGATTTTTATTTTACATTTTCATGTTATTTATTATTCAATTAATGTTTATTCTTCATTATTAATAATGTTATTAGTCTTTAACCAGTTTAGATGATAATAATTTTAATTATTATATTTTCTATCTACTAAATTTAGTTATCGGGAATATTGTTGTTAATTAGGAGGCAATTATAAAGTGATAGGTTCTAATAAATACAAACCGATACACATGGTTTGTTTTAATTGATCTGAGTTTTATTTGTTGTCAATATGATCGTAGTTTTACCGTCGGCTAATTACAGTCATTTTAGTCCTGTATTTATGTTCAGTAATGTAATTATTGTAGAATTATTATTCCTGTCTGCAATGTTTATATTACAGGGCATAAATATTTTAATACTTTATGTACACTGTACTTTAAGTCTATGTTAAAGACCTTGTATAATTTAAATAAGTAGGACACCTTATAATAAATTTAGATCATTTTGATCAAATAGAGAAATATGTTTAACTGAATAAATGACAATGAAAGAAGATTTCTGCAAAATAAATTAGAAAAATAATAGTATTAAGGCTATATTATATAGTAATATGTCTCCCACATATAATATCATCATCATCATAAACACCACTCCAAGGACTAGGCCTTAGATATGTTCCGGAACCCATCTCCTCCTCAGTCTACCGACACCTCTCTTCCCGGTAGGGTGATAACCCAAGGTAGCCACAGAGATGGGATATCAGACATGCGATTCAAGTGTTCACACCATCTCCTGGTGGGATCCGAAAAGGAGGTGTTACGCAAACATATGCTTTCATTGAAGAGAAACACACTAGCCACCCCAACTCCACCCTCATCTACACGTTGGTGGGCCCTGTTACTGCGAGCAATCCACTCCAAGATTGTGGTAGCCAATCCCTTCGGGCGAGTGGATCGGTAAGCGATGGAGAGATGGGGGTTCTGTCAGGGCAGCCTGGCGGTATCCTGGGCCCTGACTTGGCAGGATGGTGCACATCGGAGGCAGGGTGTGCATCTAGTGTGGAGGTGGAGGAGCCTACAGTAAGCCAACGGGTGCACACATCGGCTGAGTTAGTTAGTCTACTGCGATCGGGCAGAAAGAGCTCGTCAGCTGAGATGAAAGCAACTCTCTAGGGGAAGAGCAGCCTAAAATCAAATTTCCTGGTCCTCCAGGTTGGGGGTTTTACAGCAGGCCAGTAACCTGCTTACGTAAAAGTATATGTACTTACACAACTTATACAAATAATATATGAGAGTGAAAGATAAAATTAATAAAAATTATAAAAGCAGACTATAAGGTAATTAAGTGAGACATTCCAACGCCTGTCAAAAAATATGGGCACGGGACGATACATAAAAGCTACATATATATATATATATATATATATATATATATATATATAAAGAAGAAAGAAGTAGATATCCCAGATGCAGAGAGTGAAAGAGTTGGATAACTATACATTTAAACGTTTATAGTTGTCTAACTATAAACAGAATTAACGGACTTATGTCACTTGCACGGACAATTGATTGGCAAAAATATAGATTAGTGATTCCCAGATGCCAGTAGCTGGCAAGGATATTTTATGTTGCTTACAAAAGATTGTCTATACTGTAAGAACAGATTTTCAGAAAATTTTATAAACAATTTTACTGTTTCGCTTAAAAATATAATCTTCCATTTTTGCGTATATAACAGACTTTCATTACAGTTTTGCGTACAATGGGGCGAATAAAAAACAAAAGACGGATTTGCCAAACAATGCCTAGATTTTAAAACCAGCTAAAAACATATTAAGCGAGTAAGATAAACAACGAATTTCAGTCAATTATAGTTTCCTAAGCCAGTTTACTACGACAGCCAGATCGACAATGGCAAAAGTTGATATTTATTAGTTTAATGGTGGTTATTATACAGAATTCAATAACGAGATCACTGGTTATTGTCTACGGAAATAGAATGACTAATAATTAAATCAGCATAACGTTTAGTGTCAATTGTATTATTTTTACGTCTATTCTACATACTCCAAATTATGCGAGACAATGGCGTAAATAACGTTGAATATCGTTCATCGTTAAATAACGTATTAAACTGTTGACGCTCTTGTCTTGTCGTGTTATTCACATCTATATCTGTATTTATAGTTTCTGAACACGAATATGATAGCAATCAAATAGATAAACCGATTTATATATATGACCCTTTGGTCAATCGTATTGCAGTAGTGGTGACTAACTATTCACCTAACAAATGGTTATATTATAAAATTAAATCCTTTTGTTCGCACAAGTAACTTTGCCAATTTTCAATAAGAATGTAAGGTTTTTCTTACATTCTTTCACTAACAAAATAAATTTTTCCAACCATATGGTTTCGATCATACACACACACACACACACACACACACACACACACACACACACACACACACACACACACACACACACACACACGCGTCGAACCGACTTCTGCTTAGCATAATTAAATCACCACATATTTTAAAGTTGAGCAAACGGTTTAGTGATTTGAGAAGTTTGGCAATTAATGATGTAGATGCTACAAGCAGCAGTGCCTGAAGAATAAAGTATGATTATGATGATGATGAAGATATTGTGTTTACTATTCCTTTTGCATGTGATATTTGAATTTCGATTTAGTCCAAGACGTTATTAATTAAATTTCAATTCAGGTATTGATACAACTATTGCATAAAAATATTGTAGTTGTTTTACATAGTAGTCGCTTATTTCTTATCTGCGTATAAGTGCAATCGAATTTTGTGTTGCTATACTGTCCTTTAATATACGCGAAGATCTTAAATCTACATGTGCGTGTCAGAGAAAAATATAAAAATTACGGGAGTTTTAAATGCTTTAAGTTTATATGCAACCACTAAAATCATACAATTACAAAACCGTTAAACATAAGAGAATAAGAATCACTTATAATAGTAATAGATCAGATTTTGACAGAATCACTTCTTAAACAGCTAACATACTTTATATTTTAAATGGCATGTAAAAAGTAAAAACTCTGGCTATAACAAATTCTATGTAAACCAAATTAAAAAAAAAAAAAAAAATTACAGGCATTGGACAAATGCAATGCACAGAGAAGGGAATTGAAAATGCTTCAATAAATCTAAAAAATATATATATTTATGTTCATTCACCAATCAATGAATTCATTCTTCATTTACCAATGTACAGATTATATGTTAAATGTAGTCGCATTCGTAAGCGAAGTTTTATATGTGTACTACGTTATTGACAACAAAGAAGTAGTTTCTATGGGAACTCGCCGGTTCCCATTTTCAATCACGCACCAGCGGTCGTTTTCAAATGTGCCGCACGTCCTTATAAACATTTTCAATGTTAAAAACAACTTGTAAAGGACAGATTTACTTAATATCGGCAATTGTATTTAAAAAGAAACATTTACAAGTCAAATTTATTTACCCAATCAATTAAAAACAATCATACATTCCCATATTAACATAATGTTACTTAATTAAACATATATCTAATGTTTGAAAATTAAACTTTTAAATGTGGAAAAATTAGAAATTTATAAAATATAAGAAAAAATTATAGAAGTCCGATTATAAATTAACATAAATAATGATAACTTATTCTAATTCATTAATTTAACAAAACGGTATATATTTTAAAATATTTTTTGAAATAACGTATTTGTGTACGTATAATAGATTAAATATAAGTACAACACATGTTGTTAAATAAATGCTTTTATATTTAATTAATAAATTGTTTATTTTTTATATTAGAAAGATAAAAGTACAGACAGAAAGTCGAATCGATTTAAATAAATAACAATAATATTTTCTAGAATAAAAGGAAAATATTGTTTATTATTAAAATTAATTAATACCAAAGAATAATTAAGTAATTACGGATATGAATACGCATACAGTGTTATATTAATTAATTTATGTAACCTTTATATCCTTTGCGTCTAAACGAGTGTGTGTGTGTGTGAGAGAGAGAGAGAGAGAGAGTGAGAGAGATGGTACGTATACATGGAGACGAGAACGTGTATACACAGAGCAGCAACAAATATCAAGTTAAAGTCAATACCAGTATAATTCCATACTTATTTTTACTTCCATATTCCATAAGGAAATGGAAGTACGGTGATCGCGAAAAAATCGTGTTTGAGTTAAGGGCTGATCTGGTTGTAATACCTTGAAAACATGAAAAAAAGTAATTTTCCGAAAAGTGTCTGTGTGTAGACCTTTTTCTATAGCGAACGATAACTGACGCAAATTCAAACAGAATCAAATACTATTTTGCATATATGCCTGACTTGTAGAGGACTCAAGGTATATTGATTTTTGTGAAGATCGGTTAAGTGGGCGGGTAGTTTACCTGCCACGTTTTGCGTTTTAACAAGACTAAAGAACTTAGTTTTGATAAATAAACTATCCTGAAAAGAAGGTCATAATAATCCAGTGTAGAAAGGTAAATGAAATATCTATACATGAAAAGGGTAGTTGGGGAGGGGGAGTGGGTAATTTTCTATAAATGAAAGTTGAAAAGAGAGAGGGTATTTTTTTATATGTGTACTACGTTATTGGCAACAAATAAGTAGTTTCTATGGAAATATTTAATTTCAACTAATGATAATGATATAACCTATATAGCTGCACATTACATTGACAACTCTCAAAAATTAGCTAGAACATTTACAAAATACGACTATCAACTAGCGTTCAGAACAAGCAATGACATCTACAACAATCTGAAAATAAACAGTACAAAAAATGAAAACATTTATGAAAAAGCTGGAGTCTACCAATATCAATGTCAACCTGCGAACTAGACAGAATGTAATGTACAGTGCAACAAAAAATACATAGGATTCACTGCAAGAGCATTTAAACACAGATATATTGAACATACAAAAAATTCTCAACATTCAAATACAAACTCAACAGTAGCCAAACACATACAACTACAGTCTTGTGAATATGGTCCAATACAACAATATTTAACCGTATTGAAAACATGCAATGACAAAATAAGATCAAATATATATGAACAATACCGAATATACAAACATATAAAAGAAGAGGGCCATATATAAAATCTATTAAACCTTATGACAGACTTCAAAAAATCATATCACTTTTGAAATATTACGACAAAATCAACATTCAGTAATCAGTTGATATAATATGTAAACATGAACACTGTATAACAGAATCAGTTCTTAGGAAGCTTTAGACAACAACATATGTATCAAATTAACAATGTCTACATATTCGTTTTTATAATTAATAGGGTTTTATAATATTGTGAACACAAATGTGCTATATAACCTGACGATGGTCTATGACCGAAATCGATCGCTTCAAGAATATAAAAAATAACATCATATGGTGCCTTTAGGCTATATAAAAAAGAATACAATAAAAAATGTCCCTTGTCAAACTTGTGAAATTTTTCAATTTATATTTAAGCGATTTTAGATAATGTAAATCTTAGAACATGGAAGCACGTGTATGCTTCTCAATACCGATTTTTTATTTTGTAGGCAACTATTCAATTTTCCTTGCACATTTTTTATATAATAAATATGTTTTCAAATAATAAGCACTTCTGCGCGTATATTTTAATAAATTATATTCACCTGACGTGCGTTTCACAGACTAGCAGACTTAGTAACTGCTTCTGGTAAAGGCAGTCAGCAACTGAGCGCTTAAACCTATATACTAAATCATACGAGACACGTCTAGAATGTAAGAATACAACACTTCTTAAAAATCGAAAAATGAATATATTTTAATGAAATTTACAGGGTATGTGCCAAAATATGTTATCATTTCTCCACATAATCGCCGTTGAGGTCAATGCACTTTTGAAGCCTGGGCACCAGCTTTTGTATACCCTCGTCGTATACCTCCCGCTCCACCTCCTTAAGCCACATTTTCACAGTCTCCATGACCTCCTCGTCGTCCGAAAATCGCTGTCCACCCAAGAACTCCTTCAATTTGGTGAAAAGATGGTAATCCGAGGGTGCCAGGTCCGGGGAGTATGGTGGGTGAGTCACAATGTCCCATCCAAACGACACGAGCAGGTCCTGAGTGAGCCGGGCGGTATGGGGTCTGGCGTTGTCGTGAAGGAGTGACACACCACGAGTCAGAATTCCCCTCCTTTTGTCTTTGATTTTTTGTTTCAACTTCTTTGGGGTCTCACAATATGCAGCAGCATTGATGGTGGTCCCTTTGGGCATGAAATCGACCAACAAGGTCCCGTTCCGGTCCCAAAAGACGGGTGCCATGATTTTCCTCTGTGAAGACTGAACTTTGAATTTTTTGGATGTTGGCGAATGGGTATGGCGCCACTGCAAAGACTGTCTTTTTGGCTCAGGAGTATAGTGACACACCCACGTTTCGTCCCCAGTCACAATTGAGTCGAGAAAGGATTCACCCTCGGTACGTGGAGCAAACGGGGGACGAACTGGTTGACGTGTTAAGCTGCTGCGACATTTCGTAACGGACTGAGGCCAATGTAACTAGAATATAAGGTAGGCCACTCCGGCCAATTACGCTCCCATTGGTTGCTTCGCTGTGACGTGAACTGGTGGAAGAAATACGCGCGAGTCTTGATTTACCATGCAATCTTACCTGAGACAATGTCCTACTTAGCATCTCTCTGCTGTTTACACGAAATATTAACAATAATTGTAATGAGCTATTCATATAGAAAAAGGATTAAACAACAAGATTAAATGGTTTGCGGCAAAAAATAATGGTAAAATTTATTTCTACATTTAATAGAAAAGTAAGCAAGTCTGTCCACATATAACATTGACAAAATGGCACAAGATGTAAAATTAAGTCGGAAAGGAGGCGATATTATATATTTATATATATATATATATATATATATCATTTTTTATTATTCGTTAATTTTGAGCCGAATTCTGTTGCGCACTTCAAAGGGAGTGGGATTATTATAAAAGACGCCTAATCCCCGAATTCGTGAAAAAAAGTTTTCAAGGCAATCTTGATTGAATCTAGCGGTCAAAATGTACGTCACCCCATGAATCATTGTCATTTGTTCATAAAGGCCGAACAATGAATTTAAAGATATAACGAAACCTTTCTGAAAAGGTAGTAAACTTTTTTTACTTGCTACTCGCATGTTAGTTATTACTTCCAAAAACCTTTTTAAAGTATTTTCTTGGCTCGTTAAATTCATGCCGTACCCACTTCCGAGGGGCGTTTTCTGGTCTTTTGGAAGTCTTGAGTTTAAAACAGCAAATGCATCGTTTACCAGTTCGATGAAGCTGCTTTCGCGCTCTTTATTTGCAACATACTTCAGCGCCTTTGCTGTACGATTAGAAAACAACTGTGCAGCAAATCTTACATTTTGACGAGATCGACCAGTTACGTTAAGGTGTATCTGACTAATATTGGGTAAAATCGTCAATTCTCCTTTCTGTTGCTGTAACAGATTTTCGATTGTATCTTTTTTAAGCTCAGTGCCGTCGCAAAGTAACAACCCATGGTCTAGAAAATGTTTTCTAAGCAGCTTCAAAAGATGAGGTACGTCACAGAAAACCCACACCTTATCGTTTGTAGTCGGGTTAATGAAGAAATTTTTTTCTGTGTTTACATCTAATTCCTTCCAGACTTTTGAATTCTTTCCCCCCATATCACACGTCACAGCCGCTACATGAATATTACTGCTCTCAACGGCACTGATAATGCTTTTAAGCAATACATCTGTCATGGTCACATCAAAATCATAATAAATGGGTTGCTTCCACTTGGCAAACAGACCTCTAATTCATCAGAATCCGCCATCTGAACAAACAGCTCAAACTCAAGTCACTTGAAAAGTATGCAGCAACAAAGAGTCGGCTCTGGGTAGCTTCGTCTTCAAAAATTTAAGTCACCTATGAAGGTATGTATCAACTAAATAACCATTTTCATTTCGTTGATAAAAGTATTTATGTTTACAACTAAACGTACTAGCTTCAGTTTTTAACTGAAACTAGTAACAATGAAATATCAATGAAAATGTAGATAAAGAAAATGATTATGATATTGATTATAATTATAATAATTGGAAGCTTGTTTCAAATATATTATACTACATAGAAATGTTTATACACGCACTCATGCGCGCACGCGTGTGCACGTACGCGCACCCACCCACGCAGGCATATTATATATATATATATATATAAAATTTGTGATGTTTTCAATTTGTTTCTTCTGCAAGTAGTATAATTTCGTATATTCTTTTTAACACCTGACGCACGTTTCACTGAAAAATATCAGTATCATCAGAGGTTTCTAAGTAAATTAATAACAATCGAAATAATTCTATTAATATAAAATTAACGAATAATAAAAAATTATATATATATATAATATCGCCTCCTTTCCGACTTAATTTTACATCTTGTGCCATTTTGTCAATGTTATATGTGGACAGACTTGCTTACTTTTCTATTAAATGTAGAAATAAATTTTACCATTATTTTTTGCCGCAAACCATTTAATCTTGTTGTTTAATCCTTTTTCTATATGAATAGCTCATTACAATTATTGTTAATATTTCGTGTAAACAGCAGAGAGATGCTAAGTAGGACATTGTCTCAGGTAAGATTGCATGGTAAATCAAGACTCGCGCGTATTTCTTCCACCAGTTCACGTCACGCGGCAAAAACAGCTGATCGCTAGGTTAGCGCGGGAAGCCGGAATGGCCCCCCCTGGACTGAGGCGCTCGATGTCTCATTTTGACCGTTAAGAACCCGTCTACACGTCACGGGTGCCAACTTTGAAAAAAAAATTTCCCTATGTCCTACACAGCCCTTGTATTCTTACTTTCTGGACGTGCCTCGTATTATTAGTCAAAGTACAAATAATAGAATATCAGCGTTTCGTAAACTGTCTAATAAGTATACCTTATTCACTTCTAAGGAAAGCTTTATTCAAACGCGTGTTCTGTAATTGCTTCAACAAACAGTATCTCTGCTCTCAACAAATAGCAATTTTATGCATACTTATGAAGCACAAATTTAGTCAGCACGTATTGTGTTACCGTTAAAACAAGCACATACGTACGTGCATCGAGACGGTTCACGTGAAACGCACACACCCTTGAGGGCGGGTAGTTATTACGGCCGGGTAAACACGTCTCTTTGTTGGAAACAATAACAGCATACACTGTACTGTACAGTACACTGACTGCCTGCCGTACGTGAAAACTTAATTAGTGACAATGTGTACCCTCTGCGTGTATGTGTGTCTCTCTCAGGGACTGTGTGCATATCGTCTTTGCTACTGTATTTTGAACTCTTATTAAATAAACCTTATCTTAAGTTTTCCAATATTAAATAGAATATTATTCGTATAGTCAATATCTCTTGAAATTCTAAGTACTTCAGAAATTAATATTTTATTCAATTATATTATTACGAGATTACAGAACGTTCTCCATGTTTCTCGGCCATCCCAGCAGAGACCAGCTGTAATGTTTGTGTGCGTACGTGACACTTAACACGCGTCAACAAACGAGGCTATTCCAGACCATACTGGTCGGCGCACTGTGCTCAAGGCCGCAATCAATTACGGTCTAGTGTTTACAATAGTGTTATTGTGTATTATGGATTATTCTGGAACACTTGTGCTATCTATTTACACAACGACAGCTGCTACTTAGAAATCGGTTTTTAAGTAGCGATTTATTCAATTCAGGTTTGAAGTATTATGGCGAAGTGTTAATGTGTGATTGTTGTGCGGGACTCTATTAGTTGACATTATAATTACGTGTGGACAAATTTAATTTAAATTGTTATACGCACAAAAATCTTGTCCAATAACTTGTTGATTACAAACTGTTATTTGTGATTAATTAAAGTTGATGATTAGTGACTTCATTGGTGTATTATATTTTGTTTTCCACTGCACCATACGCCGATCAGTTAGACCGTCGTAACAATATTATTGTGTTTTCACCTGACGCAGGTTTTGCAGAAGAAGTTATTGTATACATCCAGACGGTTTCAAATGAATTAACGAATCAATTATTGTATAGATTGATATATAAATTAACAAATAATCGATTTTAGTTTGATTTTAATTATCGATTGTTGTAAATTAATTTAAATTTAACTTCATCGATTATTTGTTAATTTATAGAATAATATATAAAAAATTGATGATTTGTTAATTCATATAAAAGCCTCTGAAGGTACAGAATAATTCAGTAAAAAGTGCGTCGGGTTGAAGCACAATAATATAAGTCAAACAAATTTTACTTTTAGAAGTATTTATACTTTGAAGAAATATTAATAATACAAAGAAGCTGCAAAAATTTTAAAGAATTACGTGCAAAATACAGATGAATATTATTCACACACAATAGTTCACATGTACCCGTGAGGTCCCAAACACACACACACACACACACACACACACACACACACACACACACACACACACACACACACACACACACACACACACACACACACACACACACACACACACACACACACACACACACACACACACACACGCACACACACGCACGCACACACACGCACGCACGCACGCGCGCGCGCGCGCGCGCGCGCACGCACACGCACGTTTCCAACGTTATATTAATAAATTAATTCACCCAACGTACGTTTTGCGTAAATACAATTCGCAAAATCAGATATTTATACAGTAAAACTCCATTTATCCGAACTCCAGGTATCCGAATCGCCAATTATCCGAATCGATATCAGGAAATGGCATGGAATAAAATTAATGGAATTTCGACAAAACAATCAGATCCAAGAAGAAAAAGAAGAGGCAATGAACAAGAAGGAAGAGTTAAAAGGAGCAAAATAAAGTGTGGAAGAAAATGTAGCTGTATCAACTGAAGACATCTAGAAAACCAATGTACAAATTCCTGGCTGTTCCTAGTGTGACGCGGACGACATAAACGAGTGGTTGCAGTGCGACCCTGGATATCAAATTTTAGACGGTGATGAAATTATCCAAAGTGTAACGATAAATCTCAGCAGGTGGACGAAGACGATGACAACGTTGCTTCAGTTGATCCGGAAAAGGAACCTACAGCGAGTGAGGCATTCGTTTGTTTTGACACTGTCTTAAAGTGTCAGCCTGAATGCGACCATGTGCAGCTTCTTTCCGTCAAGCGTTTGCGGGACCTGGCTGCACGCAAATGAGTTTATACGTCAAAACAATTAACTTTGTTTGACATGTTCAACTGAAAAATCATATTTATGTGTGAGTATTATTATAAATTTTTGTAGTAAAAGTGAACTTTTTGAACAACACGTGCGACCTGATTTTTATTAAGATACTGTAGGTACTCACGTAATAATAATAAACAAAAGTGATTATCCAGCAATTTCCGCGTTTTCTTCCATAACACAACCTTTTTCTTATGTTTGTTCCAATTATCCGAATTTCTGCATATACGAATTATGTCTGGGAAAGATTAGTTCTGATAAATGGAGTTCTACTGTATGACATATCAATGAATAATCTAGAGTAACGAGATAATCAATCTTTAATTATAATACTAAATACATACCAAATAGTAAGTTTTCTGAACTGCGAAACGTACTCATTATTTTAATCGGAGTGTGTTTATTATTACACACATTTCTACACTAGATAGGTTTAGAATTAACGGAAAACTTGAAAAAAAAAACTTTAATCTACCATATCTCACATAGAATAACAACTGTAGAGCACACAACTATATAAGGTAAACAATAAAATTTCAAAACATTCAGATTACAGTTACAGCCCGTAAGACGCTTACGGATTCCGTCCGTTTATTCCATCGTCCTTAACGAATTTTACAATTTTTTCAAGACTTGATCTCTTTTTTTGGGCTTTGTCGTCCCTAAATTTTGGAACTCAAATTGTAACACCATATACAGATGTTAAAATATATATTCTCTTTGACCTGATACCAAACTCTCTAATGGGGTTTGCAATATTTTTACAATTTTAATCATTTTCAAATTGTTAATACCAAAAACGGTAGTATTTTCAAAATTACTAACTCAATAATAAAATAAATATTAATATTATAGTTCTATATATTGTTACGACGGTCTACTCGATCGTAGTATGGTGCAGTGGAAAACAAATTACAAGACACCAATTAAGTCACTATCACACCTTTAATTTTTACAGTTAAACAGTTCGTAATTAACAACACAGTCTCTACAACAAATCAAATGAAAATTGTTCACATGCAATAAAATGTCCACTAAAATTAAACACAATTGTATTACAATTTTACCGTCCGATTATAAAATACCACTCTTAACTAATAACCATTTGAACGCGCACAGTAATATCGCTACTATAACTCTCGACTCTCTTAGTGTCAATATATCGCACTAATACAGCGCCGGCGAATAGGACAGCCCCTTTTCCCGTACTGGTAAGCGGCGGACTACCACATTATAACCAAGTTATTCAAAGCAGTACTGTAATGACTGAACGTCGTTGAGTACTGGTATTTATACCGCTCCAAATTATTAGATTATTCCATAATGCGCGATAGCGCCAGTATAGTTACGACGTAATTACTTGCGGCCTTGACACAGTCCGTGCGCCCGAGCAAAGTCTGGCACAGTCTAGAAAATGCGTCAACAAGCACGTGAATCAGTTTCGTTGAGCGATTTTCTTTAGTGCGGATCGAGTGTGCTTGAAGTATTGTGACGAAGTGTCATTGTGTTATAATTAGTGTGGAATTCTCTTACTTGACACTATTATTGAGTGTGGACAAATTTAAAGTTAAATTGTTGTATGAGTATAATCTTGACGATAACTTGTTGATTACAAACGGTTATTTGTGATTAATTAAAGCTGGTAAATAGTGACCTAATTGGTGTCTGTATTTGTTTCTTCTGTACCGTACGACGATCACGGAGACAGTTGTAACAATATTAACTATAGACCTATACGTTTTTTTGTTTTAAATGAAAATGTTTAAGGTAAGAAGTTTAATTATATTGTTTTAAACAGTAACATTTAAATAGAAACGGAAACCACTATGCGTAAAATTATTCAGACATTTTTGAGCAACGGTTGTTAAATGTTGGAGCTAAACAAAAGCAATACAAACCGTTTGGTGCATGTCACCCGAGACGTACGAAACTAATCAGAGTTATCACCAAGTTTGTCATGAAAATTAGACATAGTAGTCGTACGGCCACCCCCTTCTGCAGATACGTTATAAAAGTTGGGAGAAGAAATTCTGGTAATGGTACACCATGGAAGGAAGAAACCGGGGTATCACGGATGATGACGCCAATCTGACTTCCACGACTTCACGAGACATAGATTGCTACTGAAATATGATTAGCAAGTTGGATTGAATTGCTGCACAGGAAGTGTGATACTGCTTACCGTTTAGAAAAATGGAATCAAAGCGTATGTACGATACATATATGTAGGTTCACATACAAAACTAAAATAAAATTTTAAATTTTTTTAGCACATAATATATAATACAATTAAATTTTAATATAATATAGTATCGTATTAATAAATTTTAATAAGGTATATTATAAATGCAACATGGCAATACACAAGGAAAACCAAAGGTATGAAATGTTTATGGAATTGAAAACAGAAGACTGAGGTATTTCTGGGTCGTGGAAAGCTAATGCAGGTTGTTACATTGAACGTAAATTTTATGCCTCAATTTATCCTGCTACATTTTCCTGGCTTGTTACATTTTCCTCGTAATATATTTGCCCGGAAGAAGCTTTATGCTATCAAGAGTTTGACGTCTAATGAAGGTCAGATTAACATCTGTATTTTTTAGTGAAAATGGGCCATCCAACTACTGCTAGGACCTTACAATTAAATATCAACACGTGTTAGCTACAGAACTTAATACAATTAATGTGTCAATTAAAACAAATAATTATTACTATATTTCTGTGCCATAACGACTTCCAGACTCAAACTTAACGACGTACACACACGCGCGAGAGCGCATGACGCTATTAAATGTGTTTTCTTTAAGTTTTAAAATCTGCCTTTTTATACATCTCAAAATTCATCATCACAAAACTACGTTATGTTGTTTTCATTAATGTCGAATTTCATATTGTTGGCACAGGAAATTTCGTGTAATTTGTAGCAAACGACACAAGGTGGCATTCATATAAACTATTAGTTGATTCCATATTCTGACTAATGATAATGTGGTGTATTTATAATATACACACACTTATTGTTTACTAATGCTACATATAATCTCGATTTTCTATTGTAGTGTATATATTGTTCATAGCGTAAAGGTACAATACATACAATTTTTCAATAAAATTTTTATTACTCACATTATTAAAAACGATCGTTTTCGGTCATAGACCATCGTCAGGTTATATACAACACACTTGCGGTCACAATATCGTTTCGTTGCGGTCACAGAGAATTTTCATTTTACCGCAATATTTCAAATGTGATACGATTTTTGAAGTCCGTCATGATGTTCAATAGATTTTCGTGGCCCTCTTCTTTTACCTGTTTGTGTATTCGGTATTGTTCATATATATTAGATCTTATTTCATCACTGCATGTTTTCAATACGGTTAAATGTTGCTGTATTTGATCATATTCACAAGACAGTTGTTTTATGTGTTTGGCTACTGTTGAGTTCGGATTTGAGTGTTGAGAATTTTTGGTGTGTTCAATATATCTGTGTTTAAAGGATCTTCAAGTGAATCCTATGTACTTTTTGTTGCACCGCACATTATAATTAACATACAGTAATCAGTTGATATAATATATAAAACGGAATGTAAATATAAACACTCTGTAACAAAATCAGTTCTCGGGAAACTTTGGACAACGACGTACGTATCACGTTCATTAATCAATGTCTACAAATTCGTTTTTGTAAATAGTGGTTGTTTTACGATATTATGACCGCAAGTGTGCTGTATATAACCTGACGATGGTCTATGACCGAAATCGATCGTTTTTAAGAATGTGAGTAATAAACGTTTTACTGAAAAATTGTATGTATGGTACCTTTAGGCTATGAACAACAAATACACTACAATAGAAAATTGCCATATTCTGACGTTCTAATCGGGTATTTGGTCATTACTAACAGAAGAATACTTAAACTACTTGGTAATTGTTATTTCAGATAAAAGTTTAGTAACTATTGTAATTATTTCGGGGTCATATAATATACACAGAAAGTCAAGATAATGAGCAAAACTAAATACATATAGCTATATGTCTAAAGATTTAAAAAGTAAAAGGCCTATTGTCCAAAACAAAACACAATGAAAGATAGAGCTGAATTTTATAAAGTTTGTGGAAACTTTAATCTATGAAACATGGGCTCATTCTACAAAAAAGACGTAGATCAGTCTTCCTACATGTAACCTTTTAAGAAGTATAAAGGGGTATAGATTCAGTGACGAGTATAGGAAAAAAAATATTAAGATATATATTAAGGCACTTTTAGTTGTAGACAAACTAAAAGAAAATAGACAAAACTGAAATTTGCTGTGCTGTATAACCACTGGTGCGATATGTATTCTCAAATAAGTACTGAACTCTAGTCCCTGAAACAGTAGTGGGTAATTCTGTAAACGTTGGTGCATCTAATTCAGAATGTAAATATACAAGAGCAGTAGCATCTGAAAGAGTAGAAAAATGTTTCTGGAGAATGAAAACTATTATTTTATATATACTTATAAAGGTTACTAAACAGAAAATTGTTTCGTTAATAACTTAATAAACTTTATTCAAAATAAAAATAGCGCTGTACTTAACACCTTCACATAAACTGTAAATGCTAAGAGCGTAAATTAGAAAGAGAAACATGACGAAGAGTGAGGGATGCGTAAAAGCAATGTTGAAATATTTAAGGTTACATTATTAAAATGTAAAAACTTGATGTAAAACTTCTTCCAGAAATACAAATTGATTACAAAAGAGACTGCAAATTAGCTTTAATTTATTCAGACTTCAATTAACGTAAAAGCATACTTTGTTCTGTATTTCAGCTGCAGAATTCTCAATCTGTTACATACCGAACTGTTTGTAGTTCTTAATCAAACTGTGTACTTCTGTTTACCGTGACGAGCGTTTCAAGCTTTTGCACCATAAACTCACAGTACTTATTTACAAGCTCTATAATAAAAAATGTGCTTGAAAATAACTAAAATGTGAATAGCCGAAAAAATGCTAGACTTTTGTTTAAATAACTCAAATTTTTCTTGCTCTATGTACAAATTCAGATTAATAAAATTTGCAAAACAACATTTTTATCCATATGAACTGCGTAATATTTACATCACTGAACATAAAACTACTCAGAACATTCACGAATATTACATATTAACATTTAAACAAGAGAAGAAATATATGAATATATTAGTATAGTACTATAACTGTTTCTCATCCGGGCAGAGAGATTATAACGTGTTTAATATAAATCTATATTATAATATATATTTATATTATATTGTAACACTATGTTATAGTTATATTATAATATTTTAACGTGTTAATAACGAAGCTAAGATTATATTGCTGCATGAGGAATGTTTTAATTCTCTAAAAGTACTAGATTACTGCATTGTAATTGCGTATATCCTTATACTTGTTTAACGTAACGTACTGACGCCATCGTAAAAATAATTTGAACAAATCATTTGATTCTTTATATTATATTATCTTCTGTAGTCAGACGCCAACCGAACAAACAATATTGACCAAAGGCTGGCGTATATGCTAGTAGCAAACCTTAGAAAAATAAATATATTAATATAAATATAAATATAAATATAATTGAGTAATCATAGAGCTAAAACTTTTACTATTAGCAATGCAATATTGGACGTTGTGAAAAACATAATATTTTGTAATAATTGAATAAGTTTCCATATGTAAGGAATGTAGGGATTTTAACTCTTCAGCATTTAGGAAAAACTTATTTTCTGAATACTAGGCCTAGCTAAACATTACAATTAGACCAACTCAAACGTTATTTTAAGTAACGAAAGAAGAATAAAATATGATATTTTTTGTTTTAAATTATAGTACGTCGATAATATGTACAACAAAATCAACGTAAATGGTAACTCTACTCGATTGTGTACATTAACAATTTTAAACACATTTTGAATTTATTGTGTGTTTGGTATCCTTCCTTCATATATTAAATGTGTTTAAAATTGTTAAACACATTTAATATATGAAGGAAGGATACCAAACACACAATAAATTCAAAATTAGTTTAATTCTAGTATCAGTTTCTGTAATTCCATCATTGTCGAATGTATTTAATGACTTTCTATTTGCTGCGTATTGGACCCGTGCCTTCCAGCTTCCGACTTTTGTCAAGGTCGAAGAAGGTCGACGCTTACAACTTCATACGGTGGAGACACAGAAACGCCTATCCAATATAAAGAAATTAGCGGTTTCTGCAGTCGCCTTAAGCAATGAAAATTAAAACGCATAAATCGGTAGCGATCTTTACGTTACTTCACAAAAGTAACATTGATAATAGATAAAACAACCTTTTCTTATATCATTAGGAGACTACATTTTTTTTTTAATTTTATATATGTAAATGTAATGCTAAACTTTTATCACAACTTGTAATAATTTTCATTTTACAACTGAAGACCTGAAGTTATTGGCAATCTGTGTGCATTGGAATATCTATAAAATTATTTTAATTTACCGAAATTTACGTTTTCTTTCAATTTTCAACTAAAAGCAAACTTCAACCCAATATATAAATTCATTTTAATTTGAATAATTTTCTTTGTAACATTTCTTTAAAGCAGCAGTTTACATATTAAATTATATATTTAATACAAATATACCTGTCTGATTTACTAACGAATCGAGGCTTAAAGTATTTCTGACTCTACTGAATTACTAATATAAAATAGAGACGATATATTTCTCTGTGTTTTATCACTGATTACTTTTGTCTGAACCGACAAGACTGTTTCAGTTTTGGTAATGCAAGTAGCGCACTTGAGATTAGAAGTGAGTAATAATAATGATAGAAGGAAATCATTTGAATATAATTAGTTCAAATACATGTAAGAATATACAATTCAATGTTTGCTAAGCTAACAAAATGTTTGTTAGTAAGCTAACAAAATTTAGACGCGTCTGTGCAACGATTCATAAGTACCTGAAAAATATAACACAGAAAGATACCCAAATGCAGTTTTATTAAACTGTGGCTGTCCCCGCATTCCTGTATGCTAGTGAGACATGGACTCTAGGTAAAAGGGACGTACAGAGAATTCAGGCAGCCAAAATGAAATTTCTAAGAGGGACGCAAGGTTGTTCTGTCTTGGATCGCAGAAGGAACCAGGATATTGGACGCGATTTAAACATTAATGGTGTGAAAACTTGAATCGCATGCCTGATATCCGTCTACCTGTGGCTGCCTACTGGGAAGAGAGACGTCGACAGACCGAGAAGGAGATGGATTCCGGAAGAGGTCTAAAGCCTAGTGCTTGGAGTAGTGATTATGATGATATTTGTATATGTTATAATAATTATTTGTAACTTTATTTTAGCAATAGCCTTGAGTTAATGGTCAAGGTAACAATTGTTTAAGTAATCTCCTTGTGTCAATTAACTTGAGGTACTTTCAAAATTTGTGTCGGTGTTTGGACAAGAGCCGTATTTGTATTTTTAATGCGACAAGTAAGCCTTCCAAGTAAAAGGTAATTAAACCGTCAAACAGAGAACTGTGAGTAAATCAGAAATAGTTTACACTTGTGGGAGTCATACCAATATATCTAAAATTGTCCATTAGAAAAATAAAAATAATAAAAACGCTGAAGAGTATCACCAATTTCTTATATGTTATTTGACCAAATATCACTAAACCTTTAAAAAGTTACTAATTCATGGCTGAGTTTAAACAACTGATTTGTTTATCTTTTGATATAATCATAACATACTGAGGATTTGACTTTTTAACGTAGACTGCTCGAACCGTCAAAAAGAAAGTACTATACAAAAAAGGGTAGGTGTGGTGTACATAAAAGGGTTTTCTATGTTACCGATAATGGGACTAAATTACTAGAAAATTTTGAATATCAATGCATCAAATAATAACCACCTTACTTTGAATATGAATTTTTGTAATTAACAAGATATTATTTTTTATTCATACGAGGGTCATTTAATAAGTAAACAAACAAACAGCTGTGGAGCAAAAACGTTTTATTCAATCAATACAATTTTTTTTTCCAACGTAATCTCCAGCAACGCCTATGCACTTGTCCCATCTCTTTAAAAGCTTTTTTATTCCCTCAGCAAAGAGTTCTTTACCTTGATGTCGAAGCCAGTTTTAGACTTTTTCCTTCACTTCTTCATTGCTGTTGAACTTGACACCACGCAAATTCTCCTTGAGTGGGCCAAACAAGAAAAAGTCAGATGGGGCAAGGTCAGGGCTATAAGGGGGATAAGGCAGGATCTTCCAACCTACTTTTTTTATTGTTTCGAGCGTCAGTTTTGTCGTGTGTGGGCGGGCATTATCGTGAAGAAGAATCACACCTTTCCTCTGCCATCCAGGACAGTTCTTCTTCAATGCAAGCTTAACTTTGTTCACAATAATGTCATAATAGTACTGACTATTGATTGTAGTCTTGTAGGTAATCACAGAAAATTGGGCCTTGGGAGCTCCAAAAGATGGTTAACATCACCTTACCAGCCGATGGATGGGTTTTGAATTTCTTTTTGGCGGGTGAACTGGGATGCTTCCACTCCATGCTTTGTCACTTTGACTCAGGTTCAAAATAGTGAATCCAAGTTAGTGGTTATAGTGGTTCCAAATCGAAAAATCTTATAACAGAACGCTGTTCTTCGAAAGTACTGTCCTCAAGAGGACACGCCAACGTAAATAAAACTGTATTGGTTATGTTATTGCAATATATTATTGAAGAGCTGATCAAAACTCACAACGACGTTGCCAGGTAACACTCCTGAAAGTTTCAATCAGCTCCTACAATTAATTTCTTTTCTACAACTGTTTGTCTGTTTACTTATTGAATGACCCTCGTATAATCACTGTAGTTAATGTATTAATATTGCCAATTTTCAGATGCCTTAGCTAATATTCAGTAAACTCTAAACCTAAAAACTCAATTCTCAGTTAATTACTTTAGAGTTAATGGAAGTTAAAAGTAACATAAACGTTAAATTTTTTCCAACGAATTTGCATGGGACTGATTGAAACATCAAAATTTAGTACCAGAAGAAAAAATTATGTGTTGAAATTTCTATATTGGAAACGGTAAATATATGGAGAAGTATATTTAATTTAAATACGTAACAAAATATACACCTTACTGCTAGTACCATTTTTCTATTTAATTTAACTAAACCTTCTAATAATGGTCACAATTACAATGACCATTTACTATTTCTTTAGGTAAATATCAGTTATCTAAGACTATCGATTTTTAGGCCAGAACAGGCCAAATATGACTGTTTTGACTTTATTCTAATGGGCAAATAAAGTTGATGAATGACTTAATTCTTAATTGAGACTCCTCGACTAGTCAAATATAATTTGAAATACATTGTTGGCATTTTTGAAGAACAGCTAACTTCAGGACAATCTTGTAACACCAAAAACGAGACTAAGAGCATACACAAACTATATAGTTGTTTTATGTGTCTCACAAAAACTCGTCTACAATTTTTCTAAAGACGAGACATAAATTATGTTAAAATGATGGCACAGAAAATTTAAAAAGTATATTCAGTTTTAAATAGTACGAAATTTATAATTCATTTTAGAATTATGATAAAACCCCACTAAACGTTCTAATCATGGCTAAAATTATAATAATTATACTATTTATTTTGATAAACAACAATTACTTATGACTCGATTTTTAGTTCAAGGCAGGTTAAATGTGACTGTTGCGGTCTTCAAAACTAAACAGTTTGAACGGAGAATGTGCAGACTAGTTTCAATGTTTCCTTCAATGAATATGATGGAAGAAAGTGTTACAAGTACATATAATAATAAACACTTTATTATTAATATTGGATTATATGATCATTACTTTATATTACACTAATATTATGCTTATATACAGACGAAAGGGTGTGTAGCTGTTATGGTATAATCAAGAATGACACGCACTTTTTCAGGAGATAGATATTATCAAATGTATTGTATTATAAAGGCTGCGGTGTGCCCAACATTTGATGAGGATAACTGAGAACGAAATACCGAGGAAAGTCTTGACGATACAGCTGGATAGAAAGAAGAAAGATAGACAGGTCAGAGCTAGTGATGGATTTATGATGTGTGCAATGATGCTAAACTATGTAACCTAAGGGACTGGAGAGCCGTCGCGTCAGATTGGGGACCGTTGGTGAAGGTTTCCGTAAGAGGTTCAGCAAAGAATCGTAGCGCCACGGATAATGAAGGTATATAATTGACATGCTTGTGTTTATTATTATACAGAATTAGACGTAAGTAGTTTGATACCAGAAATTACTCATAGATTATTAGTGATCGAGAGATAATTAATGACGTTAGATTTTTTGTACGGTTTGGTTATTGAGTAGACACAATTTGGAAATTAAGTGAACATACAAGAATATTAAAATATATCATTAGAGTATGGATATCTCTTTACACAATAATATTTATGTAGAAGTTTTTTGGGGTTGAATGCGTGCGTACAAGTTACACATACGAAACATATTACTTATAATATTTGATTGTAATATTTGTAAACATTTGGTTACTCACCGTCTTGTGACTTCTTTAAAACTTTCAATAACTACTCATTTCAAGGATAAATCCTCATCATCAGGTTATATAAAAACACAAATCCTTCTAGTGAAGTCGTCAAAAAATCACAAATTTTTACCAAACATCACAGTATGTGTTCATTAAAGAACACTATTGTAGCACTTCACGGCGCGTCGCGACCTGGTGAGCGCTACTACATGCGATCGACTCGAGATGTTTTACTGTGATATTTGTTAAAAATTTTTAATTTTTTGACAACGTCTCCAAAAGGATTGGAGTTTTCGTATAACCTGATGATGAAGATTTATCCTTGAAAGGCGTTGATATTGAAAGTTTTCGAGAACTCACAAGACGGCGAGTAACCAATTGTTGACAAATATTACAATTAAATACTTATACACGTGACTTGGAGGCTATAATATAATGAATAATACTTATGTTGTTGGAATGCAGAGCTGTGAAAAGAGTTGGTTTGTAGAAATACCTTGATGTCATAACTACAAAAGACGGTACAAGTGTAGCAGAAATATAAACTCCTATTGGACAAGAAAAACAGGCGACGAGATAATTACATTGCATTTTATTAAACAATTAGCTAAAACCAGAAACAAAAATAAAAAATATGTTGAACAACAGTGGAAAGTATTGTAACATATGGCGGAGAAGTGTGGAAACCTACAGAACAAGTTATGGGGAATGGTAATGGGACAATGGAGAAGGTGCTGTAGGCTTACGTTGCAGGCTAGGGGTGAAATTAAGAAACAAGATGAAGAATGGATATATGTACCAGTATAAATGATACAACTGATGCGAAAAGACTAAGGCGGTTTGGGCATGTATAAGGAATGCAATGACAAAGAGAAATCTGACGTAAACATTATCAAGTTTGGAATCTAGAATGCAAAAAACGACTTTACATACATACATACATGTTACATAAAGAATAATAATAAACATATCAGAAATATTATTATTCTTGTAATAATATGATTCACTTTAGCATTTGTTGGTTTCTGCGTGTAAGTGTCTGTATGTTCATTATTTGTTTCCCTGCGCTTTATTTGTGTTTTAGGCAAATAACGAATTTGCAAATATACGTGTTTGGGAGAATTTGCATAAATACTCCATCTCGTTAATTATAAAACACTATGAAATTTATGAAGTATTTATAAATCATAAAGTATATAAATATTTCAGATCACATAAACACGCACATACACACAAGCAAGCGAGCGCGCACACGATACCACACCAAAAACGCATACTTACGTGGATACAAAAATTCAAAAACACACTGAAACACTTATTAAATGGGTGACAGGTTTAATTTAATTTTCAAATAACATAACTACCTCCTCTGGTTTGTTTCCTTTTTTTTGTTTTAAACGCATGCAACTCAATGTCTATATTATGTAAGAATATTATGCATTCACATCTTAAGTATGGAAGATTATAAAGCTACGAACAAGTTTTTAAGAACCACGTGTTATAACTAAACAGACTTAACATTAATTAGAAATTAAACGTTCTTATTTTGGTAACGTAATTTATTATTTTACATTTCTAAAATAATTTGTCCATTCATCATATCAGTTACTGAGAAATACGTGATTGTTTTATAATCTGTATTTGAGACAAAAATATAGTAATTTTTCGTTATTAAGTATACATACACATTCTATTAAATAACGTAAATTTACGCCTATTTTGAAGTACAATCTGAAATGTATAGAATATTTTTTAAATTTCCTTAAATATGAATATTCGTAGGCTAGGTCTTAATTATTTCTGTATAGTCCATATGAATGTACTTATGATAACAATACATTTTTAATCTCTACAACAAAGTACTGAAGTATCGAAACAAATATTTCAGACTTGTACTGTATAGTTAATGACTAAAGCTGAAAACAGATTTCATTATTAGAATTTATGAAAGAATACAATTTTGTAAAGCCACTTGTATCCACGTCCATTTCTAAAACAAATCTATAACTTTCACATTATATCCATAAAATTTCATCCTGTCATCTATAACTAATGTTAACTGTTTGAGCGAAGAACATTTACATACTAAGCCTACTACGTCCTTATCGTTAGTTAAATAGGGTTGTGTTACCCCTTAAACTGTAGGCCGTAAATTTTAGTCTTTGTTGTTAAAAGATATGCAAGACGCGTTTACTTAACTGGACATAGTTTAAACTGAACCGAGTTGACGTTCCAATAAATATCAACTTCAGGACAACTGTAACCAGTCGTTACGGCCCGGCTGTGCAGAAATTAAAAATTTAATGAAGATTAACGAAGAAAGTTGTGTTTGTGGTTAAAACCACAAACAGAATTATCACTGTTGCCCATCACTATAGACAAATTCCGATCTGATGATGAGCTGAGAAGCTTGAAAGCGCTAATCGGAATAATTTTTCTATAGTGGTGTGCAACAAATTTAAAACTTAGCTTTTTTTATGCCGATGTCGCAACAATTTGTCGACAACTGTTCAGAATAATACAACAAGTTGATTTAAAACATTGAAACAAATATTTTAAAACTGTGTTCAGTTGATTTACTAAACGCTAGAAAGTTGGGGATTATCACGGCAAAGTCTGAATAAAGAACTTGTTATGTATTTGCGTAATTCTGTGCACGAACTCAAAAATTACAGTTTTTTATGCCGCATTCGCAACAATTTGTCAACAGCCGTTAATAAATTATATAGATTGGTAATTACCTTTTCTCTAATTCCTTCCTTGCAACTTAATTATTTGCGTAACAACGCGTTTCAGGATCACAGTACTATCATCAGGTTATAAAATTAAATCATGCACTAGTCACTCGTCGTTAAGGTTTTTAAATTTATAAAACCACTGCACAACATTCGTATTCGCGTAAACACATAGCTATGTGTATTCACTCACGTGCGCGTCGTCGTAAAGTTAAAAGTCGAATAGTGAGTGAATACACATAGCTATGTGTTTACGCGAATACGAATGTTGTGCAGTGGTTTTATAAATTTAAAAACTTAACAACGAGTGACCAGTCCATGATTTAATTTTATAACCTGATGATGGGACTGTGATCCTGAAACGCGTTGTTACGCAAATAATTAAGTTGCAAGGAAGGAATTAGATAAAGGTAATTACCAATCTACATAATTTATTAAATTACGCAACTTGGAGACCGTACCAAAAATGAACAATCGTTATTAATAAGGCAACAATTTGGCTTGAAACATTGGAACAAACATTTTAAAATGGAACTAAACACTACAAAATTGATGATTTTCAAAGCAAAGGTTCTGTGTGTTTGTGATTTTTCATATCCACGCAACTATGCGTTTGTGGTGTGGTATTGTGTGTTTGTGTGTGTGTTATTAAAAATTTGTTATCTATTTACGTAACCCTGAGCTACTTAGGACTTGATTTTTAACACTGGGTAAAAAGGAATGACCAAACCATTAATATTCGCTAAACCGTAACGTCCAGGAACGTGTAAGTGCAGTGTGAGAAGTACGGGTTTTATTAAAACAGAAACACAATATGTGCTGACTAACGTCTACCAGCTTACGTTAGAGTAACTCGATTTTACACTGATGATGGCAGTCGATGGCATTGGCAAAACTGTTTTTTGTTGAAAACAATGAACCACGGCCAAACAGCCGGGGAACGAATTTTAACAACATTGTCTCCGACCATGTAAGCCTACGAAGTACATTATAAGGACAATAACACGTAAATATGATGCAGATTAATACATACGCACCTGATTGAAATATGCTACATTATAACAAGTACTATTTAAAAAAACCATCATAGAAAACATAGCAAAATATAGGAGCCAAACTGTGGGAAAAGAGTCAAAGAAATAGGTCATGTATTCGAGTGATGGAAATGGATTTCTGGAAACGATGTAGAAAAACCAGATTGGACGGAGTGAAAGCGCAGACATTTGTAATGTTATGCCTGATTACACATGAATGTAATGTCGGGATTGATATCATAGAAGTGGTTTGCACGTGTTCAGAGTACGCCTGAAAATAGTTGGTCAAAGAAAGTATCCGACTGGACACCAACGAATAGAAGAAAGGAGGGAAGACAAAAACAAAAAAGAGACAATGTATAGAAGAGAGTTCAACACAGGAATGTGGCAGGATAAAAGGAAGTAAAAACTAGAATGAGAGAGACGGCTACGGGTTGTACATTATCTCGCTTTTGCACACACACACACATGTACTGAGTAACATAATATTAGTAGATGTTTTGAATATGTTGTTGATACGTAATTTCTAATAATTTTTAATAGCTTAGAGTACGTGTGAACAAAACTTTGTGTTTGCAAAGTTACGATTCACTAAAATGTATACTTTTTCTTTGGACCACAAAACCATAGGTACGCAACATATATGAAGAAAATAAAATGCGACAAAGTCCTAATACAAAATATTTACCTTTGTTTCAATGTGATTTCCTTTTATAATTAGTTTGATATTTATTTCCGGGAATGTCTTTATCATTATATCTGTCCTGGTTTCCGACGCTACTGTTGGAATTGTGAGTTGTTGATTGAGACCACCGTATACGGCAACCGACCTCTAGGGCAGGGCAGGGTAGTGCAAAATAATGGGAATACCTACGCTAATATATGGTTCTGAAACTTGGGTCATAAAGGAAAAAGATGAACAGAAGAAACCAACAGCAGAAATAAAATTTCTGAGATCAGTTGAAAGGTGTAATAGACGAGATCATATAAGAAATGAAGAGATAGATATAAGTGCTTTAGATAGTTTTGCAGTTAATGAAAGGATTAACGAATACAGAATAAAATGGATTCAAGACATCAATAAAATGGAAGAAAGTAGAATACCGAAGAAGGCGAAAGAATACAATCCTAGAGCCGGAAGAAACTTTGGTAGACCTAAGACAATGTGGACTGTGGAATAGGAACAGTTAAAGCCTAAAACCGTTAAGATGATGATGATGATGATGATGATGATGATGTATTTACGCGATAATTAGTTGATGTTAATTACTATTAAAAAATATTATTATAAACAATAAGCTATAGGTAACAGCTGGCAGAACATTGAGGCAAAGTATTATTTCTTTGCATTTTCGTTATATACTTAACAATGAATCATTTTTTATTTAGTGTTTTTATTTCAGGGTCGGTTGCACACTGCTGTTTGACCCAACAAAAGTAGTATTTCGTTTAAAATTTTATGTAAAGGGAAACAAAAACATCTCTTTCAAATTAATTTTAACAGTTCATTTCTTACGTTCTATACTTTGTGGGCTTAAAGGGCCGGAGTCAATGTTGTTAAAATGCATTCCAGGTCTTTTTGGCCGTGGTCCATTGTTTTCTACAAAAACTGACGTTTCGGCAGTGCCATCGACTGTCATCATCAGCACTGTAGTCACTAACGTCTACCACCGTAGTTAGCGAACACTTTTTATGATGCGAAAAATTTTTACACTGATCGCAAGGCCAAAAGGTCTGTTTTCGGTGAAAACAATAGACCACGGCCAAGCAGCCTGGGAATGAATTTCAACAAGATTGTTACGTTCCATTTATATTTATATAGTTATTTACATTTATATCACGATATTAATTGATGACTCGTTGGGCATTTGGTGAAACATATTAATACAAAGGTTTTGTAAAATATAGAAAAACACTTGGTACGTTTCACAGATTTTGTTTAACTCTGACAGCTGTTTCGACTACCTAAGCGATTGTCAAAGAGAATTAAAACCTAAACACAGGATGTGAGTAAAGGTGGTGGTGGTGGTGACCGTCTGTTTAGGGCGTGTAATTGGAACATCTGTGAGGGTGTTGAGATGAAGATCTTGGGATCTTGGATCTTGGGTGTGCAAGAGCCAAGGAAAGGTCAGGTGTCTTTAAAAAATAAATACATGCGAAATATAAAATTAACTAAATATAATCTGAATCGAAAATATAAAATTAATTTTACATTTTGCATTCAGAGTGTATTTAGTTTTTAAAGACACCAGACTTTCCTTAGCTATTGCACACAACCATCTTCATCTCAACACCCTCACAGATGTTTCAATTACACGGCCATCCTGTATTTAGGTTTTAATTTATTCGTCTCTTTGACAATGGCTTAGGTAGTCGAAACAGCTGTCAGAGTTAAATAAAATATGTTAAACGTACCAAGTGTTTTTATATATTTTACAAAACCTTTGTATTGCATTTATATATTTGTACACTCAGTTGTTGCATGTCTTTGTTTAACTCGACAAAACGAGAAACATATTTTTCCATATAAAAGTTGGCGTAAAAGGAACAAAAACCTCTCTTTCTGTAAACAATAAATATCTCACGTACTATTTATTTTTATAGAATTATTGTCACTTATATAATTAGAGGTAGTTATGTTATCTTTTTTTTTATAATACAGAACTAGCTGTAAGCTGCTTGAAACTAGAAGTTATCATTGGTTTAGTATTTACCGATTATAAAAATTTTGTTAAAATTCATTCCTGGCACAGTGTGGGTAGTGGCCGTGATCACTAACGTCTACCACCTTACGTTAGCAAAACTTCGAATTTACACTGATGCTGGCAGTCGATGGCACTGCCGAAACGTCTGTTTTTGGAGAAAAAATGGACCACGGCCAAACAGCCCGGGAATGAATTTTAACAACGCTGACTCCGCCCGTGTAAGCCTACGAAGTCCATTATAAAAATGTTTGTAAGGGTTGATCGTAAAATAGACAAAATATTTATTATTTCTGCTAAAGGTGAATAAATAATAGCCCTACGCATATAATGGTAATTTTGCGTTTTGTTTTATACAAACAATAATACTAATAACAATTGTATTTATTAAATAAATACATTTATAAATACACGTATGAATTAATATTCTCATATTATTAAGCTTTAAGTCTAATTATAAAAATCATCTACAGTAATACTCATTAAATTTGAATCAATTACTTCCCAACTTCACATTCAATGTTCTTGTTAATGTGATGATAAATTCCATCGAAAAGTGGTCACAGTGTGCGTCACAGAATTAGTAAAAAAAACATTATCGTCAAGCGACATGTGACCCACCCTGCATTTTCAATATATTTTATGTACAGTAATAAGAGCACTGATAATGTACATTTTATATTATAATACTAACAAAGTTGTTGGGTTATTAATATTATAATTAATAGTTAACTTTAGTACTCGTGTTACTTAGAAGAGGGAGGAATTTATTTAAATGGCAAACAGTATTTAAAACGTTAAAATCACAGTTTCAATACAAACCACAGGTCAGCAGCAAATAGGAAGTTGGCGACAATTCATCTCCACATATGATTCACTAATTATTATCAACACAAATTTTTAAACAATAAAATTTCTATTCATTGAAACAATTAAGCACTGGGTATTTACAAAATTATGTCTACATTTCCGGAGTCAGCGGACAAACAATACACTAACAACCTTGAGAAAAACAAACATACAAAAATAATGTACGAATTTCATTTTTATCTTTATTAGAAAGATTACTATTTATTAGTTTTTTTAATTCTTTTCTTCAATTTCGTATTAAAGCGACGGCGGATGCGGCGTACGTACGTACATACACGTATAGGTCGGGTCCGTAGCGTCGCGACGTAGTTCACGCACTGGTTTGTGCACTCACCAGACTGCGAGGCGCCGTTGCGCGCGCGCATGCGCACTGCACCCCGACGCTCACACACGCCCGCTCACGTTGTTTGTTGTTATTCCCGCTGCTATCAAACTTAACTGAGTCTAACAGCGTTATTAAATTTGTCAAATTGAATCATCTCTCTCTCTCGGCGAGACGCCGAACGCGCTTTATGACACCGGCTCCATAAACTGCCAGTTCTGTGTGGAACAGTACTGGGTTCCGAAACGTCGGTTTGGGCAATTTCCGCCGGTTTCCGTTACGTCTGTTTTGTAATTATCTTGTGCGTTCCATATTTCATCCGTCTTATATTATCATGCCTACCTCTGAAAGAATATATTCAATTCTTTCTATTAACTCTCAGTTCTATCCGCCACTTCCTGCATCCTCTCATGGTTTTTTTAACGAATTTCGAATCCATCGTCCCCTTAGGCAGTCAGATACAGTAGAACATGTATAGTCATCATGATTTTAGAAACAAACTGACAGACTGTGAACTTCTACTTGCCGGGCTTTGAGCCCGTGGCCCAAAGTTGTTTGGTGCAAACGTTTTGGCCGTGACTTCGACGACCATATTCAGTGCAGAAGGCTGTAAAACGTTGACAAAGGTTTAGCCAATAGCCTTTAATCATAACTCAGCGGTCACTGACTACGAAACCTTTGTCAGTTTTTTGCAGCCTACTGGACTGAAGATGGCCGGTCAAAGGCACGGCCGAAACGGTTGCACCAAACAACTTTGGGCCACGGCCTTACAGACTGGCAAGCCAAAGTTGTCATAACGTGAAGCCGGCCGTGAAAGGCTAGGTCAGAATTTGAAACCGACTAATCCATTTGGGCCCTGATACATTCCTGCTATCACTAAAAGAAGCCTCGGCTCTTCTTTGGAAGAAGATATTACCAACCAACGAGTTACCAACGTTTTGCTAACTGACCAGGTCTTCGCCAGTTAACCACAATCCTGTGGCAAAATACAGAAGGTGGGCTCCAGAGGAGAGGCCAAAACATCTGTTAGTAAAAGGAGGAGTGGATCACGGCCTAGTAGCCGGGAGATTAGTCAGTTTGTTTCCAAAACAGTTGGCGTCGTCCATGAAAGCCTTAGGTACAAATTCATCAAAATGTTTGTAAATTTGAAACTACATAAAACAGAATAAATTAACAAAGCCTAATAAAACTTAACAACACTTCTAATGCTGTTTCTGCTGCTGCTATTATCTGGTTCTCATTTATTCCCAAATTCTCAGTTTGGTGGGTAACTACGTACATATCAGCTTCCCTCATAACTTTCTGTCTAGTGCCTGTTTATGAATTTCCTACGACTTTCTTCTACTACGCTCTCAGTTAAATGTTCCATGAATTGTTTTTTCGCCGTCCTAAGTAGACCTACTTGCCCCCCCCCTTGTAGGTTACATTCCATGATAGCTTACGTCTGAACAGTGTGCTTCCAGAATTAAATTTATTAGTACACAAACGTTAGGAAGTTTCTAGTAGAAAGAGACAGCTCAGCAGAATCAATTTCTTTCAGAAAAACTTTCCTTACAAAATATCAAGGATTACAAGTGTTATACGATACACAAGGTTTTACGGGTAATGGGAACAATGACGCAGTAGATAGAAGAAAAGAACGATAGAATTTAGTGGAGGACTGAAGGTATACTTGAAAAACAAATAGTCGTTAAAAGAAGGAAAGTAAAATCTTGAAAAGTAAAATCGTGGAGTCTATAGCTGGCCGTATTATTATTATTTCCATTCTTACTCTTATTGTTTCATAATTACTACCCTTGTAATTTGTAATTATTTTATTATTATTATTATTATTATTATTATAAGACTATTATATTATTATATTTTTTATTGTTATTCTTATTGTTGTTGTTGTTGTTTCTGTAGTTTTATTATTATTAATATTATCCGGCAATGGCAAGATCGTTGGGATAGAGAGGATAGAGGAAGATGGACCGCAAGGCTCATACCAAACTTGAAGGAATGGATCAACCGCCAACACGGGGAGGTCAACTACCAATCTGACCCAGTTGCTCAGTGGCCACGGCAATTTTAATGCCTACCTCCATAGAATGGGAAAGGTGCAAAGCCCAGCACGCCAATACGGAGACTCTACCCATGAAGATGCCTCGCACACGTTTTTTAAATGTCGCAGATTCCAAGACAGAGGATGATACTGGAAATGCAGCTCGGGGAGTTCACGCCCAAAAGCGTAGTTGTGATTATGCTTCGTGGTAAAGCGGAACGGAACCGCATGAATACATTTATTTAGTGGGACCTACCATAAAAAAATAAAGACAGGTCCAACTTGCACCCAACGGGCAGTAGAAGATGAGGAACAACTAGAAGGATCCCGATAACAGCCCAATATGCTCCATCCTGAAGTTATACGCTAAGTGGTTCCAGGATGGCTATGAGTCCTACAATATTAGAGGTGGGTTTTTTAGTGGGTGAGTGTCACACACACCATGGGATGTACGGCCTCCTCTCACTGTGCATAAATCATTTTTTCCTCCTCTATAAAAGAAATATATTATTATTATTATTATTTCTATTACTATTACTAAAGAAGCCTGAATCAATTAATGCGGCTAGCGAACTCTTAAAAAACACTCCGTGGATCTATCCATCGAAAGACAGAAATAGTACTGCTCACCCGGCGACGGATCCATACAATCATAAAAGTGCAAATGGGAGAAGAGGTTATGTTAACAAATAAGGCAGTTAAAAATTGAGGAATGGAGCTAGATTAGATGCTCTCCTCCAGGAAGCAAAACAATTTCATGTATCTGATGAGGCAGTTCAGACCACGACACAGCTGGACAGGATTATAATAACCTATTTAGCAGGCCCTACTACAAGCAAGAGACGCTTTTCGGTGACGGCCACGAATTCCATTCCCTTGCGTAGTTGCAAGATATTAACCATATAAATCATATCTGTTATAGTAATAGTTTTTATTGTGTTAATTATGAAACCAACAATATTTTTTGTCTAAAGGCCCTGATGATTGCAATACGTTTTCCCGTGAAGCCTACACAAATGTTTCAAAATTTTACGAAGTTAACAACAGAACAATTGTTGTGAAAATTATTATAGAGTCACAACAGCTTCTGTTACTGGAAGTCATAAAAACCGCATTTGTATCATGCAAATACGGCGTATCCTGTAATTCAAAACTGTATAATCGATTATGTTTAACAGTCTCTGGTCGTGTGCAAAATGTAGTGTAAAAAGTATGCTTACCTCTCTCTCTCTCTCTCTCTCTCTCTCTCTCTCTCTATCTATCTCCCCCCTTACTCTCTCTCTCTCTCTCTCTTTCTGTACCAGGTCACAACACAATGTCTGCCGACGTAGTCTTTCCACTCTCCTCCTCAAATACTTTTTTCTCCTGTTACTTTTATATCGTTGTGCGTGGTAAAACTCTAATCCTGGACAGCAAATTTTTCATTTCCAGGGTGATTTTGCCGTCAATTTTCTACTTGTTTAATTTACTTTATCCTCACTAAATATACCTGTGTAAGACCAATTCCTGCCTTCTATTTACATCCATTCTTATTTCTATGTCATAATTACTGATCCTGTGTGTTATTTTAAACTCCACCCACTATCTACATTTTCAAGACGAATTTTGAATAATATCTAGATTTTTAAGAAGAGGCCTTGTCTCTCATCCAAGGGGGAAGAAAAGTGTTTGAAGTCCTCACAAGCGATGGTTGGATGACTTCCACTGAGTCTAGTCTGAGTCGTAAACGATGATGATGACGACGATCTAAATGTATCTGCCTTGAAAACATATACCCCATGTAGCAACGGCTTTCCTTAATTTTTCAGTTCTCGCTGTGTTTTTTGCTATGAATTCATATAATGTCTTTCTGGATACTTTACTTAGTACGGAGAATTTGCAAAATATTATTTAGACAAACCACCTCCTTCCTTCCTAAGTTTCTGTATCATCTGTTCCTATGTGATGTAACGTAACCTTTAAATACTTATATTAATCGTAACGGTTTATAGTTTTCCTACCAGTTACAATGGCACTTTTTTTACAAAACACATGTATTTCTTATTTCTCTAATTTGATATTGATTAATTACACGTTTATCAATCCCAAATGCGATTTTTCTCGAAAGTCCCATACTTGTCTTTAATCTTCATGTACTGAAGTTATATTGGTTTTCATCAGTAGTATCCAATTATAATTTGATAAAAATATTATATTGTTACGAGGTCACAGACCAATCTACGTGTTTATCGAACGTTCCAGAGAGATCCAGAATGTAAGCGTGTGGCGTAGGTGCTTGTAGACGCATTTGCTAGAGTCTTCTCGATGCCGCCAGTCGTGCGGACTGTGTCTAGGCCGCAGTTAATTACGTAGTTCATACGGACCCTAAGACGCCATTAGGAATCGTCTAGATTTTCGGCGACTATAAATACAATTACTCAGGGACGCTCAAGTCAGTATCAGTGCGAATTATTGACCGTGCGGTTCGAGAGTTATATTAGCGATATATTACTGTGCCCGTTCAAGTGGTTATTAGTTAAGAGTGGTGTTTTATAATCGGACGGTATAACTGTAATACAATTGTGTTTAATTTTAGTGGACATTTTATTGCGTGTGAACAATTTTCATTTGATTTGTTGTAAAAGACAGTGTTGTTAATTACGATCTGTTTAACGGTAAACATTAAAGGTGTGATTAGTGACTTAATTGGTGTACTGTAATTTGTTTTCACTGCACCTACGACGATCGAGTAGACCGTCGTAACAGTGGTGTCAGAAGTGGGATAAACGTTCGATAAACACGTAGATTGTTATGTGATGTCGTAACAATATTGTATATATCCAAATATAATTATCAGCAAACGAAAGTAAAGATGCATTTAAAATGTTCATTTTTATTTTTTCCCTGAAAGCGTTAATGGGAATGGATTTGGAAGATACTCTTATATGAATGATCTGGCATGTACCAAACCAGATGGTAAGGTGCCAACTAACCAAGTGTAACAATCATCAGAGAGGGTGAAGTTGTCCATTTTTGAAGACAACTCCAGAAACGTCGTTATAGGTTGACATCCTGTCTCGGCTGTGCAATAAGCTATGAATCTGAAGATGATATAAGAGAAAAGATAAATAAATTTAGGGATATTTCCGACACGGTACATAGAAATCTTTGAAATAAAACAAGACACAGGACAAGGATTAAATTTTATAAGGCAAATGCAACACCCACGTTGAATTATGCAAGTAAGGTGTGGGTCATGACAAAAGAGGAAAGCGACAAGATTCGGAGTGCTAAAATCGAGTTTCTTCGAAATACTTTAAATTATACATTGCAAGATAGAATAAGGAATTAAGATATCAGAGCAGAACTCCAAGTGAAGGACATAAGTGGAATTATTTCAATTTACAGAAGACAATGGTGGTATCATCTCCAAAGGATGACAGAGAATTGCCGAAAACGGCACTCAACTATAAAGCCAGTTGTAGAAGAGACGTGGGTCGTCCGAGGATGAGATGGGCGTCGGAACAGGTTTATATAACCTAATCTTTGAAAAAAAGAAGAAAAGAGGAAAAAGATTATTACTCTCTTTGCTTGCATCATTCCTCCTTCATTTTCTGTATTTTCTGTTTCTTGGTGATGTGAAATACTATCTGAATACTTATTCTTGTCATAATGTATTGTAGTTTCTTTACCGCTTAGTCGTGTTTATTTTCAAATAAACACAAGTATGAATCCGTAGTTTACTCTTTGTTGATGTTTAGGCTATATCTGTCATATTCATCTTTAACCTTCATGTAGTAAAGTTATATTTGTCTAAAGCAATAACATCCAATTCTCAGCAAACGAAACCAAACATGTAGTTAAAATATCCGGCAATGAGCTTTGCGTTTCCATCTACCCAAAGAACAGTTTCTGATAAACAAGTCGTTAGTAAGACAATAGTTACAAGGTACTTATTGTATACATAATGATCGGCAGGTACGAAAGCAGATGAAGACCTGCAACTAATCAAATCCGACTATCTACAGACAAGCAGTCTCGTCCTAAAGACAACGTCAGTTCAGGAAAGTTGTTACAAGTGGTGGTGGTTCTGAAACTATGAGGAACAGTGTGCGTGGGTACAAAAATGTTTGGTTTTTGAAGACATCTAGTGTTGAGTTTCAAGGGAGTAAAATTTTGTTCCCTGAAACAAAAAGATTTGTTCCCGGCCGTAAAGTACACGTGGAGCAGGTAACACGCCAGTGGTGAGTTATCGTAACCTACATTCTGAGCCAGCAATTTGTACGAAATTTGGCAGGTGTTTAAACAGAAAATAACGTCCGTCTATCAATGAAACGATGGTGTTTGCGTAAGCTAATGGATTGGCAGAACTCAAATATAGAGACTGCCGCCGAATACATGTCATTAGGTGTTTACATTTCACTGACACGTCTTGTTATGGTTGTGGAAATCACAAGAGATTTCATTGTCGTCACATTATGAAATATTCAGTAAGTTCGGTTAGTTTAATTCCAATCAAATTTTATTGAACGCACACGCGTTTCCCATGGGTGGACATGTGTATTTTTGCAGAGTTACGGTCATATGCGTGTAAAATGATGTTTACCAAATATATTTCCTAACAACAGTTTATTTTTGTAATCATAATGAAATATTTGTACCGAATCATTTATATGCTAAAGTAAATACTAAGATAATGTGATGTATTTTTATACGTACACTTATTGTTTTATTAATGGTACCTATAATTCAATTTTTTATTTTTTATTGTATTCTTTTTTATATAGCCTAAAGGTACCAAATTCGTCTACAAATTTATTTAGTCTACAAATTCGTTTTTATAAATAATAGTGTTTTATAATATTGTGAACACAAATGTGCTATATAACCTGACGATGGGCTATGACCGAAATCGATCGCTTTAAGAATATAAATAATAACATCGTATGGTACCTTTAGGCTATATAAAAAAGAATACAATAAAAAATAAAATATCGGTATGGAGAACCATACATGACTTCCATATTCCAAGATTTATATTTAAAATCATTTTCGAAATGAAATATTACCATAGAAACTACTTCTTTCTACTTACTGCTTCAGCCTTAACCACAGTACTGTGGTCACTAACGTATACCACCTCACGTTATCGCACTCGATTTTCACTGATGATGGAAGTCGATGGCATTGCCGAAACGTCTGGTTTTGTAGAAAACATTGGACTACGGCCAAATATCCCGGGAAGGAATTTTAACAAAACCTACTTCTTTGTTGCCGATAACGTTGTACACATATATATAAAATATATGCATAAAATTAATGGCTTGTATAAGTTAATGATTGATCTCCATTAAGTAGTAATATTATGATGTCCGTAATTAAAACATCAGAGCAGGTTTAGTGTGAATGAGGGTACACTGTGGACAAAAATTTTCAACATTTCCTATTGAGCGTTGCTTAGAGTAAAGCTGCGAATCTACAGTGTATGTTTCACAGAACAAACACGCGAAAAAAAGGAGCGCTCCGAGGTCACTCATGGACCCTCAGCATCTTGCAGAGGGTTCATTCTCTAAAGACGAAAAGTCTGTCTATGAATCGTTCCTCTGTAAACACGTGCAGTTACATTGCCCAGCGATCCACAGGAAGCAAATTGATGTCCATTTTTTCGGCTTGCACGCGTTATGTTGGTGTGGGTTTCGGCACTTTCCATTTAAAAAGCGTGCAAATGTAAGAAAATAAACATGAGTGAGGCCAGAAATAACGTGAATTGTGTGTGTGTGTGTCTTACCTGCCTTTTTATTGCTGTAGGCATAATAATAAAATGGAAACGTAAACATTACATAACTGAGATATGCTTACCTGCCACGAACGATATATTATTTTATACATGGAGGAGTTCAGTGACATACACACGTACAGAAGAATTATATATATAAAGATATTAACTCATACATAATTTACATTAAAATGAAAAAATTATAATTTTATTGCCTGGCAACAAAATTATTTTATTTTTAACAATTACCATTGTTTGAAAAAGTTTAAATGAATTTTCAAGTACTTTACTCTTGTTAAAACGTAAAGGGTTGCAGGTAAACTACCCCTTCCCCTTAACCGATCTTTACCAAAATCGAAAGTCCTTGAGACCTCTACAATTCAGGGACGTATGCAAAAACGTATTTGATTCTGTTTGAATTTGCGGCTGTTATCGTTTGCCATAGAAAATACGCTTAATAAAAAAACTTTGCAGGTAATCTACCCCTCCCCTTAACCGATCTTCACCAAAAACAATAGGTCTTGAGTACTCTACAAATCAGGGCTGTATGCAAAACATTATTTGATTCTGTTTGAATTTTCGGCTGTTACCGTTTGCCATATAAAATACCCTTTTTAAAAAAACGTTGCAGGTAAACTACCCCTTTCCCTTAACCGATCTTCACAAAAAAAATAGGTCTTGGGAACTCTACAATTTAGGGTTGTATGCAAATAATCTTTTGATTCTGACTGAATTTGCGGCTGTTATCGTTTGCCATAGGAAATACCCTTGTTAAAACATAAAACGTTACTGGTAAACTACCCCTTTCCCTTAACCGATCCTCACCAAAACAATAGGTCTTGAGAACTCTACAATTCAGGGCTGTATGCGAAACGTTATTTGATTCTGTTTGAATTTACGGCTGTTATCGTTTGCCAAAAAAAAAAAATTTCCCTTGATAAAAAAAAACCGTTGCCGGTAAACTACCCCTTTCCCTCAACCGATCTTCACCAAAAACAACAGGTCGTGAGTACTCTACAAATCAGGCCTGTATGCAAAAAATTATTTGATTCTGTTTGAATTTGCGGCAGTTATCGTTTGCCATAGAAAAAAATCTACACACAGACAGACACACACACAGACACTTTTCGGAAAACGACTTTTTTCATGTTTTGAGTGTAGTACAATCAGAATCTGCAATAATCTCGAACACGATTTTTTTTGCCATCACCATACTTCTATTTCCTTAAGGAATATGGAAGTAAAATATCGGTATGGAGAACCATACATGACTTCCATATTCTAAGATTTATTTTTAAAATCATTTTCGAAATGAAATATTACCATAGAAACTACTTCTTTCTACTTACTGCTTCAGCCTTAACCACAGTACTTTGGTCACTAACATATACCACCTCACGTTATCGCACTCGATTTTTACTGATGATGGAAGTCAATGGCATTGCCGAAACGTCTGGTTTTGTAGAAAACATTGGACTACGGCCAAATATCCCGGGAAGGAATTTTAACAAAAACTACTTCTTTGTTGCCGATAACGTTGTACACATATATTGTAATAAATAATACTCAATAACTCTGAATGACTCAGATGACTGGTGGTGTTTACTTGGTGTGGCTCTCGAGTCTTACTGGTCTGAAAGTCTTCCTTTAGTTTCACCGTTGACCCGTCCAACTTTCATCGAATCCTGTTAATAATGTTAAGCTGTTGAAGATATATAGGTGTAGTATTACAAAATGTTAAAAAAAAATTTGCTTGTTGAAGAAATAAAAAAAAATTTGTGTTTTAAAAAATTTATAATTAAAAAAAAATTTCTTTTTATCGTTTAATTAATTAAAATCAATTAATTAATTAAGTTTCGTAAAGTTTTGAAATGTGTCTCACTTCTCTATGAAATTTTATTAATGTTCTTGTATTTTTTAATAACTTCCAACCACTTATAATATGGTCTCCAAGGACAATCGATATTTGTTTACTTTCTTGTTTTGGAGGTTATCTTCCTTCTGAGGTGGTAAAATTCTGGTAGTTTATTATTAAAATTATATTAATTGTAATTTGGTATATTTAAGAAAGAAAGAACTATTTTGAGGTAGAAAGTATAAATGTTTTATTGAATAATTGATTAATAGACTCTTGTCGATTATAAATCGATTCTCAGGGTATCGAACAGTTACAAGTTTTTTATATATAAAATTCAATAAGGTTCTTTAAACAGCTAGTTATGGTTAAAGTCAGAGAAATCGGGCCAATATTAAAAAAGTATAACGTTACAACAAGTAATTACTAATACTAAGTACATACATTGAATAGAAATTGTAATAAAATAATTTGTTGTCGAACCGTACAGCTTGGTGGAACCAGGAGGCGTTGCTCTGGTGATGACGACAAATATTGCAAATGGCTGCCGTGAAGTTGGTCAAAATTTCATTCGTATATGCGACGTTCCAAATAAGATATTTTCTTGTAGTATTCACGTCCTGCTGTCAGCAAATGTTCCTTCTGATGTTGTATAGTGTCTTGACTGAAGTTTCTGTGTTGTATTTTGTATATCGGTGTATGTATAAGTTAGTTCACTTTATTGTCATTCGGCACTAAATTACGGTTATAGTGTATACTGTTTTCTGGTGTGTAATAGTGTCATTCGGTGTAGTTAGGTGCTGTTCAGTGTTATTTAGTCTTTAATAATTGTTTCTATCACTATGTAGACGTTCCAAAATGGTTTTACTCGCCACTCGCGATTTTCAAAAATGTGTCGTTCACTGACTCGCCATTACCATAATTTTAGTTAGGTTAACTTGGTTATATTACGCTCGTCAAGTGCTCCGTACAAATACCAATAATCAACTCTCTATTTCCTCCACTTTCGACTAAAATCTTAGCCAATACAATATTATTCTTTACATTGTTCAAATATAATTTTGCATCCTGTGCATATTTTCAATTACATTATATAACTGCCTAAATTTTGGTTATTAATCAATTTTATTTGCTAGATGTAACTTAATTTAATCCTTCAGTTCATTCGGTGTATTTTAAGATTGAATAATGCCGTTTTATTATGTTTTTTTGTCTAAAATTGGTAATTTTACTTTCATTTTGTATTTAGTAAAAGTTCAGAATTAACTTCCTGTCATTATGCAAATTCTGCCATTTTTTAAGTTATATTTATTCTTAATAGTCTCATATTGTATTAAAAGGTTTATATTCCTTCATTTTCTTGTAATTATTTGAATTGGTTAATTTTTAAAATATTATTTTGGAATATATGACTCCCCTCTCCAAATTTTTAACTTCTGTCATTTCCATTTTTATTTATCATTCTGGTGATAATTTTGTAAAATCTTTCTAAGTGGTATCTGTAATTATATGGCTTCACCTCTGGTTTATTTTATATAAATCCTTTTAGTTTAAATACATTTAAGTGAGTAATTTCTCTGTTTTGATGAAGTTTGGTTTTCATTCTTTTGCCTAGATTTGTTAACAAGTTTTTCCTTACAAAATTTTTATACAAACAATAAATATAGTGTTATACCCTCTCTGACTTTTAAAACATGGTATTATAAACTAAACATTTTTTAAAATAACACAACAATAATTAGTATTGGTTTCAATACAGTAAACAGTTAAACAAATAAGAAATATTTTCAAAGATGGTTGTCTTCAACCATTCAGACATTTTTTATAATCAACACTTATTACTAACTTAAAAATATTATTTACCAAAACCTTATAACTACATTCTTATTTGCTATTTTATATATTAAGTTTGATTATTCAGTTTTTTAAACTGTCTTTTAAATATTGTATTGGTTAATTGTACCCTGTCACTTGTATAATGAAATCTGTTTTTACTCATTCTATAGAACAAAAATGTCACTTCAAACAGATTTATAGCCTGTTATTATTAAAGGTAACACATTCACATGGTACGAATTTTAAGTCACTGAAAGTTGTATGTTTGATTGTATACACAGTTTGTGGATGCCAAGGATGAAACATAAGGTTTATTTTTTATAATACCCAAACTAGCACTGGTTCACTTTACACTTTTTTGATGTTATTTATAAATGGTTGTTTAGTCTCATTAACATCAATAAATTGGTTTGTGTGTTACAGGGAAGATTTGTTCCTTGGGTACTATATTATTGTTTCATCTTGGTTCACTGGCAACTCTTACTATATACACTTTTCTCTCTTAATTTTATTGTACATGTGGTTACTGTCCAAGACTATTTCGTTATACTTTTATTATTTGTATTTTATTATTTATTTTGGGATATGGGGATATGGGTGTCTTTTATAAGAGCATTCCATCTTCCTCAGGATGCTGCCTTCTTCTTCTTTCTTCAAAGTTGTCTTCTTTTCTTCTGTCTTCTTGGACTGGTATCTTCTCCATCTTCTTCTTGAGGCCATCGGGATTCTTGGGATTTCTTCATCTTCTTCGTGTTTCTTGGGATTTCTTCATCTTCTTCATAAGTTTCTAGAAATACATCACCTTTATTGGTGGATCTTGCCTTACTCAGGGTTTCTTTTTAATTTATTTATCCTCGTTGTGGGTTTAGTCATACTCTGTTGTTTCTTTGTTTACTTCTTACCTTCCTGGGTTATAATTTTAAAAAAACCTTGGGTTATTAGACTGGTTTTGGATGATTCATCACTAGTAACTTATTTTTATTTGAACTTATACTTTTTATATAAAAATGATTGTTCTGCACAGTTGCTATGAATTAATTATTTTTATCAAACTTAGTGCTTTTTTCGGATTTAAATGTTATAATCTTATTATTTTAATGATCAATGCCATTCATTATTATGCGTTTATCTGTCACGCTACAATATATAAAAAATATGCATAAAATTAATGGCTTGTATAAGTTAATGATTGATCTCCATTAAGTAGTGCTCAAGTTTCCAAAGTTTTAATATTATGATGTCGGTAATTAAAACATCAGAGCAGGTTTAGTGTGTATGAGGGTTCACCGTGGAAAAAAATTTTCAACATTTCCTATTGAGCGTTGCTTAGAATAAATCTGCGAATCTACAGTGTACGTTTCACAGAACAAACACGCGGAAAAGAAGGAGCGCTCCGAAGTCATTCATGGACCCTCAGCATCTTGCAGAGGGTTCATTCCCTAAAGACGAAAAGTGTGTCTATGAATCGTTCCTCTGTAAACACGTGCAGTTACAACACTGCCCAGCGATCCACAGGAAGCAAATCGCTATCCACGCTGGACACTTTTTCGGCTTGCATGCGTTATGTTGGTATGGGTTCGGCACTTTCCATTTAAAAACCGTGCAAATGTAAGAAAATAAACATGAATGAGGCCAGAAATAACGCGAATTTGTGTGTGTGTGTGTGTGTCTTCCCTGCCTTTTTATTGCGGTAGTGATAATAATAAAATGGAAACATAAACAGTACATAACTGAGATATGCTTGCCTGCCACGCACGATATATTTTCTCTTATACATGACTAGCAGAATACCCGTGCTTCGCTACGGAGTTTCACGTTGTACGTAATGAGAATGTTAGTTTAATTAATAAAGTTTAATTAAAGTAGGCTTCTTAAAAATAAATAGCTGTTGCCCACAACTTCGTTCGCGTGGTCTTCAATTTAATGCGATAACATATTTAGAACAGAATCTATTCTATTGGGTTGCCATAGTAACCAGATCTAATAGTTTTTTAAGACCGCAAAGGACCCCCCAGAGGATCGTATCGGAGAAAACACCTGTCCTATGTTGGTTCTCCCGTTGCGTAAAATATTTGTGCCAAGTTTGGTTGAAATCGGTCCAATGGTTTAGGTGGAGACGTGGAAGACCCCAAAGAACCCCCAAAAGGACCCCATCGAAAAAACACCTATCCTATGTTGGTTCTCCCGTTGCGTAAAATATTTGTGCCAAGTTTGGTTGAAATCGGTACAGTGGTTTAAGAGGAGATGTGGAAGAAACCTTCGCGGACGTGCGCACAACAACTCACCGAAATTTCATCGCAATCGGATGAATGGTATTGGAACGCATACGGGACAAACAAAGAAACATTCATTTTTATATATAAGATGTAAACTATACCATTTACTTGACATAAACCGTGATAGCTAAGCTAATGTACAACATATATGTATTAATTATACACATAAATGTTCCTCGATAGACACTCTATCTATTGGCGAAAACTTGAATAAAATCCGTTCAGTACTTCCTGAGATTAGCGATTTCAAACACAGAGAGAAAACGGACCGACTTTACTTTATACTATGTACAGATTTACATTAAAATGAAAAAATTATAATTTTATTGCCTGGCAACAAAATTATTTTATTTTTAACAATTACCATTGTTTGAAAAAGTTTAAATGAATTTTCAAGTACTTTACTCTTGTTGAAACGTAAAAGGTTGCCGGTAAACTACCCCTTCCCCTTAACCGATCTTCACCAAAATCAAAAGGCCTTGAGTCCTCTACAATTCAGTGACGTATGCAAAAAATTATTTTATTCTGTTTGAATTTGCGGCAGTTATCGTTTGCCATAGAAAATACGCTTGATAAAAAACGTTCAGGTAAACTACCCCTTCCCCTCAACCGATCTTCACCAAAAACAATACGTCTTGAGTACTCTACAAATCACGGCTGTATGCAAAACATTATTTTATTCTGTTTGAATTTGCGGCTGTTATCGTTTGCCATATAAAATACCCTTGATAAAAAAACGCTGCAGGTAAACTACCCCTTTCCCTTAACCTATCTTCACCAAAAACAATAGGTCTTGAGAAGTCTACAATTCAGGGCTGTATGCGAAACATTATTTGATTCTGTTTGAATTTGCGGCTGTTATCGTTTGCCAAAAAAAAAAAATTCCCTTGATAAAAAAAAAACCGTTGCTGGTAAACTACCCCTTTCCCTCAACCGATCTTCACCAAAAACAATAGGTCGTGAGTACTCTGTAAATCAGGCCAGTATGCAAAAAATTATTTGATTCTGTTTGAATTTGCGGCAGTTATTGTTTGCCATAGAAAAAAATCTACACTAGCAGACAGACAGACACATAGATAGACAGACAGACACACACACAGACACTTTTCGGAAAACGACTTTTTTTCATGTTTTGAGTGTAGTACAATCAGAATCTGCAATAATCTCGAACACGATTTTTTTTGCCATCACCATACTTCCATTCCTTAAGGAATATGGAAGTAAAATTAAATACTAAAAGTCTTCTCATAATCTACGACTAACTGATAAAGAAAACCCGAGGGTCAGTTGAAAAGTTTGCGTGGCGATATCTATAGCTCAGTGATAGAACTAAAATCTTCCGTGTTCTGCAATATGTATATATTTGACGTGAACACCTGTTAATTTCAAGACATATCTGTCAATGTACTCACTCTTTACCAGCTGTCTGAAATTTTCCTGTCGAGCGTGCTTTTAAAATGCACAAAGCAAACATCGTGTTGTGATGAATTCTCTGATAAACATCAAAGGAAAATCTCAATTCTCAATAAAAGTCAAAGCAAAATTGAAAATGTGTTAAGAGATGCTGCGCCTTCAAAAACAATGGTAAGTGGGGCACACTCGACTATAAACGTGGCCGTACAACCACTGAAGACGATCCCAGCAGTGGACGCCCAAAAAGTGCAACAAAAATGGCATTTTAAACAAAATGTGCAGATTGAGGAGTGGATGACGTTGCTGAAATCATAGACATCACATATGAGCGTGTACTGTAGAGCTTCATACTTTAACTCAAGAACATGGTGTGAAAAAGCATTGTGCTAGATGGCTGCCGCATCTGGAGTTGTTGCATTTTCGGGCGTCCAGTGGAAGGGCGGGATCATCTTCATGCTTGTACGACCACGTTTATACTCAAGTGGCTACTTACAAACCGTCGGTTTTGAAGTCGCAGCACTTCTTGGCACGTTTAACATTTTGTTGCCGCTAAACAATTTTTAACAAAGAATCACACCACGATGTTTTACTTTGCCCGTTCTCCAAAACACGCGTGACATGTCAATTTCAAACAGCTTCTAAACAATGAATAAATTGATAGTTAGACTTGGAAATTAACAGGAGTTGACATAAAATACAAATCTTGCAGCACACGAAAAATTTAAGTTTTACCGCTAAGCTACAGATTTCGCTTCGCGAATTTTTCAACTGACACTCGTTTTTTTTTATATATGTTAATACAAGTTCTAGTCAACATTATGTTTGTCTTTAATTAAATATATGATCAATATTATTATACTGGGTGATTCATGAAGATATGCAGAGACTTTAGGAGCTCATTATACATGTAAAAATAAAGAAAAATGTTCATATAAATATAGGTCCGCAAACGCTTCGTTAGCGAGTTATGGCTAGCCAAATATTTAACCCTGATTTCAGCTCCTCTGGTCATATTAGGCCGTACTGAAGTTCTAGGAACCCGAATTAAGAGACAAACTTGATGGTTTCATATAGTTTTTGACCTGAAACATTGAATAAAACAAGTCCCAGAACTGTAACTTCAATAGTTTTTGGGAAAACTGGTGAAAAACCCAAATAATCGTAGTCGAAAAACACGCTTTATATTTAATTCAGTTTTATTAAGCCCTCTCCTTAAGTCTGTTCGTCCCGAACTGGCAAACCGTCTCTGAAGTAATACTTAGCCAGGCGATCTAGGTGGACGACCTTGAACTTTCGCTGTCCTTCCTGTTGAATCCAATAAACAACATCGTTGATTCTTTTTTTCACAGTGTAGGGTCCTTCCCAATTAGACTGAAGCTTAGGTGAGTGACCACGACGGCGTTTTGGGTTGAACAACCATGCCTGATCTCCTTCTTGAAACCCACACTATTGGTGCGAATATCATACCGAGTTTTCATTTTATCACTGGCAATCTTCAGCTGCCCTCTTATCAACCGATTCATTTCACGCAGTTGGTTTTCTAATTGCGAGGAATAGTTCTGTGGCTATTGGGACTAAGTCTCAGGTGATCCAAACATTAAGTCCCCAGGAAGACGAATCTCCCGCCCAAACACCAGTTTTGCTGGAGTCATGCCGGTTGTTTCGTGTACTGATGACCTTTACGCCATGAGGAATAGTGGTATACGTTGGTCCCAGTCTGTTTGTTTCTCGTCAACAACCTTTGAAAGATACTGCTCAAGTGTCCTATTGAATCTCTCAACCATCCCGTCCGACTGAGAATGGAGAAGCATAATCCTTTAAACACTCCTGATTCGAAATTTCTCCCTTAATCCGAATGGATTTCCATAGGGGCTCCATAACGACTATTTTATTCAATTTTTCTGGTCAAAAACTATATGAAACCATCACGTTTGTCCCTTAATTTGGGTTCCTAGAACTTCAGTACGGCCTAATATGACCAGAGGAGCTGAAATCAGGGTTAAATATTTGGCTAGCCATAACTCGCTAACGAAGCGTTTGCGGACCTATATTTAAATGAACTTTTTTCTTTATTTGTACATGTAGAATGAACTCCTAAAGTCTCTGGATATCTTCGTGAATCACCCTGTACATAAAGTAATTTAATTTAAGAGAAAACATTTATTTTGTCAGAGGAGAGAATTTCCTATTGTTTTATCATCAATTTCATTTAATATATTTTTTACTACATGTAGTGTTACGAGCGACGTTTGAACAGAACTTTTAATCAAACAAACCCGTGTAACATTTTGTTCATAACTGCAGTAGATGTGGGAGCACTCTACCATGTTTCTGTCCCTTGTATCATACTTCTATATTAGTGAACCTACACAAAATGTAACAAAATATTTTCAATTTAACTTTGGAAACCAAAATTAGTAATATTTCTACATGAAACAGAAACTGTATTTTGTGTGCATATCTGTTTGACATAAAACGTACATGTTTAATTAAGAACTTTCAGGAGCCTCCACAAACTCCAACTTTAATTTCGTTTTGCTGAAATCGTGAGTGATACTGCGTGCGAGTTAACCTCTACACAATCAGACAGACAATGCTAATGTAAAAACTTTATTGTTTACGTAACATTTTCACATTAACTTTCTAAATATTAATTTGTATTCGTAGTTATTTACTTAATGATTTTTACAAAATGAAGGAACAATGACAACAATAAAACATTGAAAAAGTTTAAAAAAATGAACGTATTTAACCATAATATGGGGAATACTTGAATTCAATAAACAAACACTTGGTAAGCCTTACAGATGAGTTTATTTTTCTGACAATTGTTTCACCTGTTACGGCAGCTCCAGGGGTTAGGTTTTAACTGACAGGTTTGAAATATATGTTAGCCAGGGAAGGGTCGGAGGTAGTGTATGACAATGGGTGCATTGGAAAGTCCCAGGTAAACGGTTGGACAAAGGTGTTCATTGTTGTTAACAAATAAAGTACCGTTACTGGCTAATTATGAAACGTATACAACACACTTTTATGTGAAGAAAAATTACAGCAACTTGTTACTTAAACTACTAGTTTACAATGTACTGAGAACTTCATGTTTACTGTCAATAAAACATTAAAGCTTATTAATAACTAAAATTACCAATTTTGTCCGCCATGTGCTCCATCATCAGATATATATTAAAATAAAACTTTCACTCTTACCGAGGTCATCACATGATATAAAATGTCAAACAATGTTTGCATACAAACAGCGCGCGGAAGTAGGGTGCGCACCCGTTCACTTTCAATTTGCCACTGCTTACCTTATGACCTCGGTAAGAGTGATAGTTTTATTTTAATATATATATCTGATAATAGAGCATAAGCTCTGAAACACGTCATAGAAAAATTATAAGAAGTCACAAGCCGGACAAAATAAGGTAATATTAGTTATTATTTCGTACAAGTGGCTTGGATACCGCATTTAACATGAATATTAAATTAAAGCTTACTGTATTGTACAGTAGGCGTACTTTAATTACCTACTCTGTACATATTTTATATTGAGACGAACATTAGTTTAAGTAACAAGTTGTAGTAAGGTTTGGGAATTCAAACCTGTCAGTTGAAATCCAACACCCAACATCGTAACTGGTGAAACAATTGTCAGGAAAATAAAATCATCTGTTGAACTTACCAAGTGTTTGTTTATTGAATTCAAATTATATATTTTTGTTTTTGCACATAAAGCAATGTGGACTGCGTTTGGTTCAACTGGTTCCTCCCTTCGTCTTCTCCCCCTTCCCCCTCTCCCACTTCTCCTTCATTTTTGATCAATGTTTCTCCCTTCTCTCGTCAGTCCAGATGGCACCTGTCCTCTTCTTGAGATATTCCAGAAAAGCTTGGGCATTAACAAATTTTTGTTTGTGTGGCGAACATTTTTAAATGTCTTCTTGAATAATCTAGAGTTCTTTTATGTCTTCTTCTGTTTCCCTGAACCACGTATTGGACATTTTAAACTTTTTAAAATAGTTAAAAAGCTTCCCTGTTAGTACGCCAGGATTCATTCTTTGAACATGTTTGTAGAAAGTAATTCTTCTGTTTCTAATTACGTCTGTGATTTTCTCAACACGTGTGTACAGCTCATTATTGTGGCGTCTTCTGTACTATTTTCTATCTTTTATTGATTCTAAGATTTTTCTTAGTACTTTCTTTTCTGTGACTTCTCCAGTTCTTCTGTCATCGTTTACATGTTCAGAGTCAGAGATTTGCGTAAAGTGTATCCCGGCGAATTACTGTTAAATATGCCTAAGTTTGGAATTAATGGATATTGATTTCTTTTCATATGTGTCCTTGGTTAAATATTAAGCACCTTTCGTTTTATTAACTCGTGATTTAATGGCTTCTTTCTCTGAGACATTGTGTTCAGTAACTTCTCCAAAATACTTGAATTTGTCAGTTCCATAGATTTTCCCGTCTCGAGTTTTCATTTTCTTGGATATTGCCTTGCTGTTTGTCATGAACTTGGATTTTAACATTGAAAATGTTTATAAGGACGTGTCGCACATTTGCGGCCGATCGCTGGTGCGTGATCGAAAATGGGAACCGGTGAGTTTCCATAAAAACTAATTCTTTGTTGTCAATAACGTAGTACACATATAAAACTTCGCTTATAAATGCAACTACATTTAACTTATAATCTGTACAATGGTAAATGAAGAATTAATTCATTGATTGTTGAATGAAGAATGAATTCATTGATTGGTGAATGAACATAAATATATATATTTTTTAGATTTATTGAAGCATTTTCAATGCCTTTTCTGTGCATTGCATTTGTGAAATGCCTGTAATTTTTTAAAATGAAATTTGTAAACCCACTCTTTCGGCTTGTTTTATCAGCAATTTAAATTGTATAGTTATTTTCATTTATTTTCTGTATAGTTATTCATACATTTATTACAAAGTACCTTCAGCCAGTCAGTAAACGTAAAACGCATTTTCCGCATTTTCTACATAGCACTTGCAACACCAGATACGACGAGAACAACATAAATCATTACCTTTAAACAGTAAAAATGGAATAATTGGATTACAGAAACTTTATTATCTACTATTCTAGTGTTCAACGAGAAGTGACGTTAAGACCCTTTAATATAAAATTGTTTGAACATTGTCTTGGTTACATGGCACCAGTCACATTCGTCACAACGCATAAAGAATAGCATAATTTTTTAATCACAGTGTCAAAGTTGGCATTTTCACATAATTGAAATTTCATATATGTTTCTGGTAGCACGGAAATGATTGCGTCAAGGCTCAGCGTAAAATGCCACAGATATTCGTATATCCTATCGTTGCACTTGTTATAACAAGTGCAGTGCCGGCTAAACTGAGCTGTGGAAAACCAAAAATGATTTTGAAGCACAATAATATAGACTATCAGAGAACAAGAACAAAGATAAACTGTGACCAGTAGTAGTACTCAATTTGAGTAGTAGTTCTCTTGAGATGAGTCTGCCACACTTTGTGCGTGAATGCATTTCCCTTTCACCTGAAAAAAATTAAATCTGTTATTACACCGACGTTATTTTGGAGTACCAAAACTTGGGTCTTTGGGCGTCACGTCGTTGTCCGTTCGTCACACAAGCAAATTTTGTATCCCCGGTTTTTATGGCACAACAAATTAATGTCGTTTCACTTCAATATCTCTTTTATCCTGTGATTATAGAGATCAGTAAAATATAATATTATTTGTGAGGGGTACCCTATCGAACAGCCTAAAATGTTCTCCACCCGTTCTCCTTTGCTAGCCGAAAAGGTGTAAGCATCAGTCAATCCCGCTCACAAGTAGGTTCCAGAGTCTTCAAGAAGACTTGAGATACGCGTTAAGTGACGTGCAGTTGAGAATGGAACGTTAATTCTAGAACTCTGAGCGACCTATGAAAGAAGTGCGTCTGGCTTAGTCAATCAGTTCGTTGAGCAATTTTTCCTTAGTTCGGATCGAGTAGAAGTAGTGACAGAAGTAGCGAAATGATATTGTGTTATAGCTAGTGTGTAACTATTATTTGACATTATTATTGCGTGTGTACAAGTTTAAATTGGATTATTGTACAAGTTGGTTATAAACTGTTTTTTTTTGTAAATAATTAAAGCTAGATAATAGCGACTTTATTGGTGTCTTGTATTTCGTTTTCCACTATACCATACGACGGACAGCGAAAACGTTGTAATACTATTATGAAACATTGTATACCTCCACCCTCTCTCATTTATTTGTGTTTTTTTTACCTAAATTCTATTGTGTAAACAAGGACTAATTTTGAAAACAATCTTCTGATAACTCCTAATACTAATCAATGAGGTGAGTAAATTCCGTGAAATAAAGTTAGATCGTGATTATTTAACAACTCGTAACATAATGGATGACCGAGCTTCAAATTGATGGTTAATAATTTATCACAAGGCTTGATGGATGAGCACACTGTTACTGGATGATAATATTGTCAGTGATGGGTTAACGTTGCTATTAAATATATCTGTACTGTATACCTGTGTATACGTGGGAAACTGGCATTTTTGCTCATAAAGATAACATATATGTTAAACACTGTTTCGATTAAATTTAATTCCTCAGGTAATATCTCGTCTCCCATGATTGGTTTATACCGATAATATAGATATTAAAAAGCGTTGGCAAAATACTGAACCGCTGTTGAAATTTTTATTTAATACAATTTTCTTCAGTTTGTGTCTCTTCATTATTCACTATAATTTTAGAGTTGTACTACAAATTCCTGACTAGATTTATTAAATGCTGTAGGTACCCGTGACGCTCCATAATTGGCCATAATTTATTTCTGTTCACTCGATCAAAAGTTTTCTTAAACTCAACAACTGCAACTTGAGCATGAAAGTTAATCTGATTATTTCAAAACTGTGTTGCATGATTAATACATTATTTGCTGTCGACAGACGAGACAAAATTTTTTTGCTCTTCAGCACGTAAATTAAAGTTTCAGCTACTACTGGTGGGTACGAATCAATTTTAATATTGTAGCAGGCGACCAAGCATCTGCTTCTCCCTTCTACATGAATAATTATTAATTATTAGTTAATTACTAAGATTTAGCAAATTAATTTTACTCAGTTTTGAAGTACTTGAGGTGACGTTCGACAAAGGTTACTGTTATCTTCAAAAAAGTCATATGAACTCGTCTACAGCTGTCCTGAAGATGACTTTTTCCAAAGCCTACATATTTATAAATTACAAATATTATAAATTATAATTCTAAGCATACATATTTTTTTTATAAACAACACCACTTTAAAGCAAGTGAGCCGTTTTAAATATCTCGACTGTGCAGAAAGCTACAAATCTCAATATGATATAAGAGAGAAGGTAAATAAATTTAAAAATATTTGTGATACAAATCACAGAAAGCTTATAAATAAAACAAGACGCAGCGCAAGGTTAAAATTTTACAAGACAATTGCAATACCCAAATTGATTTATGCGAGTGAGGCGTGGGTCATGACAAAAAAGGAAAGCGGCAAGATTCAGAGTCCTGAAATACAGTTACTTCAAAATACATTAAATTATACATTTGAAGATAGAATAAGGAATAAACATATATCAGAGCAGAACTCAAAGTAAAGGACATAAATACAATTATTTCAATTTACAGAAGACAATGTTGGGATCGTCTGCTAACAGAGGAACTATTGCCTAAAGCGACACTGAACTAAAAAAACCATTGCTAGTAGAGACGTGGGTCGTCCGAGGATGAGATGGGTGCCGGAAGAGATTTATATAACCTAATCCTTGAAAAGGGGAAAAAGAAGAAGACGAGACACATTCAACAACTCTCTTTACCTAATTTAATGAAATTACTTTAACGACGTTGCTACATTGTAAGGATGTTTTCTTCTATACTACGAAATATTTAATTTTGTTCGGTTACCTGTTACACATACAGTATCTTCTACAGCGTCATGCGCCTACTCAGTCCGAAGTGTTTACATACCTGTAACAAATCAAAATACGTATAAGTGCCAAGTTTACACATCGTATATAATATAATTATCGTATTTAAGAATATTAAATTATCCACAATAGAAAGGACGGAGGATGTCATTGAAAATTGTTACAATATTAGAGTTACCGTCGTCGTCATCGTCGTCATTCTTCACGGCTTGGCCTGTTCCAGTCTCAATGGAAGTCATCCAACCATCGCTAAAAACGGTCTTCCCACACTTCTCTTCCCCCTTGGATGATAGTTAAGAGCTCTTCCTCAAAATCTAGTTGGATCCATTCTCTCTACGTGTAACTGCCACTCTGTTTTGTAGCTGTAGATTTTTTTCATTTAATCTTTCAGCTTCCTTCCTTCCTGGGCTGTTTGGTCGTGGTCCAATGTTTTCTGCAAAACCAGACGTTTCGGCAGTGCCATCGACTGCCATCATCAGTGAAAATCGAGTACGTTAACGTGAGGTGGTACACGTTAGTGACCACAGTACTGTGGTTGAAGGCTGAAGAAAGAAGTAGTCTCTGTGGAAATTTTTTATTTCGAAAATGATTTTAAATATAAATCTTAAAACATTGGAAGTACATCTTAAAATATTTAAGTACTTTACTCTAGTTAAAACGTAAAACGTTGCAGGAAAACTACCGCTCGACTTTAACCGATCTTCACCAAAATCAAGAGGTTTTGAGTCTTCTATAACGCGGGAACATACACAAAATATTATTTGATTCTGTTTGAATTTGCTACAGTTATCGTTTGCCATAGGAAACATTCTACACACAGACACAAACACAGACACACACACACACACATACACACACTTTTCAGAAAATGACTTTTCTTCATGTTTTGAAGGTAGTACAATCATAATCAACCCTTATCTCGGACACGATTTTTTTCGCGATCACCATCCTTCCATTTCCTTACGGAACATAGAAGTAATGAAACATATGAGCATATACCAAGTTTGTACAGTGCCATGTTATGTAGCAGTATGGAGCAATGATGAGCTTTGTACATAACATCAGACTTGTAATACTTTTCTAAAAAGTTCAAAAACATGTGTATACTTAGTGATATAGTAAGTGATATTTCTTTACTAAAATTGTAGTTTCCAGTATTTCCCAGCAGCAGTTGTAACAGTTTTGCAATAGTACATATAATACTGCGCCCATTTACGTACTGGATGAAAAGAGTATGGCAGTGAGGTTTGTCCAATTTTGTTGTGCTTTTTTGCTAAACTGCTAAATGTCATGTTCTGGACGATGCCTTTTTAGTGTTTCCACCATTTTCAAGTCCTAAACCACCTTGGACTAGGCGGTTTAGGACTTGAAACTGGTGGAAAAACTGAAAGGCAGAACATGTCATTTATCAGCTTAGCAAATAAGCAGGACGAAGTTGGAGTTACAGAGACTGCTAATTCAAATATCAAGATTAATTATGAGGTTTGTCTTTACAAAAAGTGTCACTTTCTAAAATATATTCCCCGTACCCTAATTGCACTATAATTCTAACTGCTGTCGTGCATGTATTTTTACGACAAAAAAGCTCAGTTAGGCTAGAGATTATAACAACACTAGTGTATAATGATTACAGTGTCATCCATAACGATTGATCACGGTATAAATTATAATTGGTAAACCTGCTAGCACTGGGCAGTAGGGTGGAACGAAAAAATCAAGTTTGGATTTTTAATGTGTAATAGTGCGGAAAAGTTGCCTTTTGGTGTAGATAAGATAAAAAAAATATATGAAAAATATTGGAGCACGTCTTGGGTGCCGCAAGGACGATAAATTTTCATAAAATTGCAATTTTCGCTACATTTTTAAGTTTTTTTAAGAAGTTGTCAAAATTTTTTTTTATTTCAAATACTGTCAAAAAAGCAGTTTTTATATCAAAAAAGACATACAATTTTTTTTTAACTTTTTGGATTATGTCTTGAGGTGCCGCAAGAGCGGTAAAGTTTTATAAAAACACACTTTTTGTAACTTTTCAAAGAATTTTACGTGTCTCGATTATGCACTAAAAAGTTTCAAATAGGCGTTTTAATATGAATAGAAAGATAAAAACAGTTTAACTATTGCATTGCATCAATACGGTAGGTTAACTATTGATAAAAACATATTGCATAAAGAAAAGAAGGAATTAAGTTGTACAAAAAAGTTATTTCAGAAGAGCACGTTTCACTAATAGAGGAACCAAACTCAGTTTTTAGGCCACGTAACACCTAAATCTGGCACTGGAAAAGACATAGCAGACAGTATACTGGAGTTTCTTGAAGATAGAGAACACAACGAACAACTTTTGAACTTTACTGCTATTGGGTGTGATGGAACCGTTGTAAACACTGGACATAATAATGGTGTGATTTCTTTGATGGAAAATGAAATAGGAAGACCTTTACAATGGTTAGTTTGTTTGTTCCATGGAAATGAGCTACCTTTGCGACATCTTTTTTGTCATTTAGATGGTAAAACGAAGGGACCCAATGAGTTTAAAGGCGAAATAGGTCAGCAGCTGGAAAACTGTGCTAATCTTCCTGTGGTTACTTTTTTGCCAATTGAAAATAACCTTCCTCTTTTGGAGAACATAAATGATTTAAGTACAGATCAGAAGTATTTATTGGATATGTGTATCGCTGTATCAAGTGGAAATTGCTCACTAGATTTATCTTTAAGAAACCCTGGAAGACTTGCTCACTCCAGGTGGCTTACATTAGCAAACCGTATACTTAGATTGTATGTGGCAACTGAAAATCCAACTGAAAACCTTAAGACTCTGGCTGAATACATTGTGAAAGTGTATGCACCTGTGTGGTTTAACATTAAGTTAAAACCTTCATGTACTTATGGTTCCAAACATCTGTTTAAGCTTATCTCGTATTCACGCTATCTCTCTGATGATTTCAAGAACGTTCTAGACCCGGTTATTCAAAGAAATGGGTACTTTGCTGCTGCAGAAAATCTCCTTTTGTCCATGCTATGTGATGAGCGCAAAAATGTAAGAGAACTTGGTTTACGACGTGTTTTAAAAGCAAGAACAGAAAGTAGAGGCGGAGTCAGGAAGTTTAAAGTTCCAAAGATAAACTTTGACGCAAAGGATTACATTGACATGATCTCATGGGCTAAAAATGACGTAACTGAACCCCCCTTGGTAAAACATGTTTCCATTGACTCTCTTAAAGACTTTATACGGAAGACATCTGAAGCTCAACCAAATAGTAAAGTGGACCCGCTTATCGACTTTCCCCGGCTTCCTTGTCACACGCAAGCTGTAGAAAGAGCTGTGAAACTGGTGACCGAATCGGCTCAAAATGTCTGTGGTTCAATCGCAAGAGAAGGATATATAAGAGCAAAAATTGACTCACGTGAGAACATGCCAAAATTTGATACAAAAAACAGTTTAATGTGTCAGTGAAGTAGAAACAAACATTTTGCAGCTGTAACATTTGTAATTATTAAGGGTTTTTTAAATCATAAAAAATGAACTTTCAATGTCTTTAAAAGTGTATTATGATATTTTTTTACGTGTGCTCTAATAAAAAAAATATATAATTGATTTGACGAGCTTTTATTTCAACCTTATTTACTACTATTTGTAACAACCAAAATGTTCGCAAAAGTTTCAAAATTAGCAAAAATACAAACTTTTTGACATTAAAAAATATTTCTTTATTATTATTATATTTTGTAATTAATAATTTTTTCTAATTCTAATGCTTATATATGTATTTACAACTATCTTTTATAACATTATATGTACGAGGAAACCATAAAAAATAATTTATCAAAGTTTATAATTTTTCAATTTTTTTACAAACTTTAAGCTCTTTGCGGCACCTCAAGATGTTGTAGTATAGCAACCAAATTTCTTTTTCTTCTTTTTTAACCTAAAAGGCAACCTTTCCCCACTATTACAAAACTAAAAAATAAAAAAATTAAAAAAGGCCATTTTCATTCCACCCTACTGGGCAGATTGTGTATTGGAAGAAATAACTGCGTTAACCTGAATTATTGATGGACTATGAACAAACGTATGGTTTTTTGTATTGCTTGTGTCATCTGTCTGTGTTGATATGGGCGGTCCGTTTTGTATTGCTTGTGTCACCTGTCTGTGTTGATATGGGCGGTCCGTTTGTATTGCGTTTGTCATCTGTCTGTGTTGATATGGGCGGTCCGTTTGTATTGCGTTTGTCATCTGTCTGTGTTGATATGGGCGGTCCTTTTAGTATTGCTTGTGTCATCTGCCTGTGTTGATATGGGCGGTCCGTTTTCCCGTGAAGTCACCGGCGATAATGTAATTATCGCCTATACAATTTTCCGAGTGTGATTTCGTTTGTATGTTTTTCATTCTTTGTTGAACGAGTGTAGCGTGTTCCCAGTTGTAACTCGAGCGTTTGGCATTTGTCTGTCCCTTTGTCTTCTGTTTATCTATTTATCCGTCTGTCTAACTATCTATCTATTAGGTATATGTCTCACGTTAAGTTTTGTAAGTATCAAACGGTTGTCGTAAATTTGTCATGCATGTTAACATTTAATCCAAGAGAAACATATAGTGTTTGAGAGTGATATGCGAAGGGAAAAATTGAGAAAAATCGCAAAAGTCGTTTCATATTCAAGGAAGTTTTAACCACAATATATATATATATATATATATAGTGTTCATTTAAAAAAATGTAAAACTATTTAAACGGTATGATCAAAAATAAATTGAAGAATTGTCTGATAAAATCACAAAAACTTATGTGCGGCACCACATTAAAGAATTGCTTATCAAATAATTAATGTTAACTGACTAAAGTGTTAGGCTACGGAAATTTTAGAATTTTTAATACCTAGGTCTAAATAAACTGAGAAAAAATTAAAGAGGTTTTAAAATGCTGTAAGATGTTAGACTAAAAGGACTCGTTAATTACTTTAATTATACTGTAGTTAGATGTAAATGCAGACACTCATATATAATTCTTCAAACTAAAGATATTCCCCACACAGCAATTTAACAAACAATAAATGTCACCTTATTAACAGTGTAATACACAATAATCACTAAAAAATTTACAACAGCAATCACTCAGAAGAAGAAGAAAATGAAGAATAAGAAACAAGACTAGGAAGGGGAAGAGACATTTAGGCGGGTGGGATTGTTTTGTTTTTAGCAGTAGCGTACATACAACTGAAGACAATTAAAATCCCCATTTATACATACTTTTAGACTTACACTAACTTATAAATTACCTACCTACAGAAAGTAAAAGATAAGAAAATTCACAGTTTAGAGGGTGAGTGACACCCCAAGAGTGTGAGTGCAAGAGTGTTAGTCAAAAATTTTTATAAAAATTTGTAAACTGCCTGTGATTTATATAACACAATTTTTTATTTTATATACAATCCTTAATAAATCCTTAAATTTTTAGTGACCGTCAATCAGTGAATGTTTTAGTGGATGGTTAGTGAGGATCGGTCAATAATACAACTTTTAGTTATTTTTTATATATCATAAGTCTTCACATAAAAAAATGATACATACATACGCACGCACACACTCACATCACTAACACGTTCACCCAAATATTTAATTGTCTCGTTATGTTTGATATTTCTATTGTATTTCATACACAGGTCCTGAAGATGACAATAAATATTGTGGAAACGTCGACGCAAAATAACTAAAAGTTGTATTATTGACCGATCCTCACTAACCATCCACTAAAACATCCTTAATAAAATTACTGTATGTAATTACTGTGACAACTTGAACATTTTTACTGCTGTGTTTCTCAAGTTATTTACAAAATTCCAATAACTGAAAATGTTTATTTTTTGTTCTCCTAACCAAACTGTTTTTATTTACAAATTAGAGATTGTACATAATATGTTAAATTAAATTTAAGGTAAGTTTAGTATATGCTTATAGAATTACATGAAGTATACTTTTATATTTAAATATTATATTTATCTTTAAATTTACTCTATTTATTTTTTTTAATATAATTTGTACTTCATCGTTTTCAGGAAGGATTAAAGCCGATATGGTTTGTTCTTGTCTCAAGAACAGAGGTTATACGTGGTCATTCCAACGTTTCTTCATACGTGTCGTAAGTTTCCGTCCCTTTGGCTTATAATTCAATAGTTGGTTGGGGATGCGGCAGTCATCAATTTGGTCGAAATATTCCAAATAATTTATTATATTATTATTGGTAATATTTTATTGTATTATTTTTTATTTTATTAAAAGTAAAATATATATAAACAGTATACCAAACAACAATGACATTTATAGCAAGCCGTTGTATATTTCAAATTAAAATGTTAGTAAATTACATTATTCTGCTAAAAATCAACACTAAACGCACATGTGCAAGGCGGGTTGCAAACGTACGCCCACCTCGTAAAACTACGTTGTAGTCCGAATAGTATAAAGTATTGCGTCGTTCTGTGACGCAACTGTCACATCGAAACCCCTCAGAATTGTTTCCTTGCCTCAACTAAATCCGCCTACACCTTCGTGTTTATAACAATTGTACCCAGCGTAAAGTTTACTCGATTTTATTTCCCCACTAAAAAGTTACAACTGCAGAAAATTAAAATGTTCTGTCGCCTCAGATCACGCTGCTGCGGTAACTAGATTTGTAATTCAAATAAAATAAATTTGTTATTAACAAATATACTCAGTGAAGGGGGAACAGACTTACGTTTTTTATCATCTTCACTACAAATTAAACCAAAAATTGTTTGTTCCGATCCAAAGGAGATGAAACAGAGCTGGCCACTTCAACACTTACTCAAAAGTGCTACATCTCTCCTTCCTTACGAAGTATCAGTCAGTAGTTGTATGCGGATGCGGTAGTTATCCATTCGGTTTAGATGTTCCGAACTACCAATTTGGGGCAATCCTACTCACTATGCTCACAATATTAAGCTCCTACCCTGTATCTGCATTTATTATTTAATCTTGAGTCGTATATCCTACTATGTGCTTGAGAAATCTCATTTTGGGCGTTTGAATATGACAAGCCTAAGATCTTGTTAAATTCCAATTGTCAGACCTGTATAGAAGTGTTTAAAGGACCGTTATGCTGTAAATCTTTAGTCGTGTTTGTTTACTTGACGATTTTAGTTTAACTAAGTTTATCTACTTATGTAAAAATTTTTGTCAGTGATTATCTGTTACAAATTATAAGGTTTATGACAATATCCATTGTGAGTTAAAATGAAGAACCCGACATTTCGACCTCTATAGAATTAAAAGTTGTCTTCAGAAGAATAAAAAATTAGTGCAAAGGAAAATCTATCACTAAGATACAAATACCGCCAAAACTCTACATAGTAGTTAAACAAATGCATTACTAACTATCGATATCTATTTATGAGTGATATATTTTCGTCGTTTCTTAATTTTAACTCACAATGGCTAATGTTCGAAATCTTATAATTTGTAATGAGTATACTGCGCCGTCAATTAATAATAATTTTAATAATCGCATTAATGATTATTTAGTTTCCCGGTGCACCAAAAACATACTTTTATAACAACTCATGCGTTGATATAAAATTATATTAGAGTATTAATCAGAAATCGTATCCAAAAACAGCAGTCATTACGATGCACTGTGTCTTTTTATGAATACAAGCTCTGCCTTACTACATTTACACAGTGAATAAAATCAGTAAATTACAATCAGTGACATCTAGTAGACGACAATTATTGTAAGCTATTGATGTCTGTGGGAGCCTCCAGGTGGTCTAGTGGCTAACGCGGGCGATTGATGCGCTCGTGGTCCCGGATTCAATTCCCGGCGGAGGTTCCTTCCGTACGGCGTGCACTCAGCGTCGTGAGGCAAACTGAGTAGGCGCTGAGATAACAGCGCCGCCTCCTGGCTGTGAATACCGCAACTAGCGGCTGGTGGCGCGTAGTACTAGCCATACACCGTCACACTAACACAAAAGCCGCGCGGTACGCCTTGGTCCTTAACGGACTGTTGAGCGGAGGTTTAATTTAATTTTTAATTAATTGATGTCTGTGGAAACAATTTTTGAAAGACTATATGTTTCACTGTTATTAAATATGATGCAGAATGAGATTGTTACCAGGTAAACGTTCTCTTGCAAGCTGGTTGCAACAAAATCACAAAAACTGAAAAAAAAAACTCAAGAAGATCCGGCTAAACCATGTTTTTTTTTTTTTTTTTTTTTTTTTTTTTTTTTTTTTTTTTTTTTTTTTTTAATGTAGTTAAATGCTTAAATTACAAAACAAAACAGAATATTTGCATTGTTAACTTCTTCTTCTTCTTCTTCTTCTTCTTCTTCTTCTTCTTCTTCTTCTTCTTCTTCTTCTTCTTCTTCTTCTTCTTCTTCTTCTTCTTCTTCTTCTTCTTCTCCTTCTCCTTCTCCTTCTCCTTCTCCTCCTTCTCCTTCTCCTTCTCCTTCTCCTTCTTCTCCTTCTCCTTCTTCTTCTCCTTCTCCTTCTCCTTCTTCTTCTTCTTATTCTTCATTGCAGGATTAGGCGGCATCACCTTTCTGATATCTATTTTCAAGCCACATTTTGCGTGGTGTTCCCACATCTCGTTTCCCTTGAAGAGCGTATTGTAAAACTTGTTGAGGTAGCCTTTTCGCTTCCACCCTACCAACATGTTCAAACCATCTCAGCTTAAAATCCTCGATTCTTGCATTTACAGAGAACATACCAAATTCAGGTTTTATCACATCGTTTCTAATTTTATCGTTTTGTGTACATCACTTTACGTATCTCAAGAAATTCATCTTTGCAGCTTATATATATGACTTGTGTTTTTTTAAATAATACCCATGTTTTGGAACCTTATAAAAGAGTAGCAAGAAGCATAACGTTATAGAACTTTATTTGAGTTTCCTTAAGTTTTAATTAGAACAATAAACATGCAATTTTAGAAATGGAAAGAAAATTATATATGAAAATTCGGTAGGAAAGACCGGTACTGACGTAGGGGTGCGAAGGAATAGTAGAAACTGCAGCAAACTGAAGACAAACACAAGTCGCCAAAACTATAACATCAACTCCGAGTTATAGTGTTGTATGTAAATATGTAAGACGTATTGCAAGTCAGATTGACGACGAAGTGTGTGACGAGCGAGAGACAGTTTGAAACGTAAGGTTTGCGACAGCGACAGGGAAAATGCGTTTGAATAGAGAGAGGAAGTGAGGGGGTTGTTGATAGGAAGTAGAAGTGGAAATATGTATAAATGAATTGACAACAGAGAAACACGTATTGTAGTACAATAATATCAATAGCCACTGATCACGGTATACATTATAAAATAAAAACGTGTCATCACAGTGGATTCTGAACAAATAACGGGATTAAATTTAAGATAATTACCAAAAAGCAATGAATATTTGGACGGAGAATCAGAATGGAGGTGGAAAATGATAGAAAGGAACTGCGTAAAATAGAGTGTTGGTTACGCAGGAATGCGTCTCCTGTTTACTGAGAAAACGAAGGCGATGAAGAAGAAGTAGACGCTACTTATATTGTTCATAATATACCACAGGACCGGACGACATTCTTTATAAGTTTTATTACATTCCAATACCACCAACGCGTAGATTTTTCTATGACACGCCAGACAGTATGTAATATATTCAATATCAACAATATAGTTTACGACGTGCATCTCACGCTTCATATTTGACGCTAAGAATGTAGCGGTTAAGTGAGTAGAAAGCACAATGGATAATCCACAGGTGCCACTCACTTTCAACAACGGGTATTCTACACAGCACAAGGGAATCTCAGTCTTGAGCTTTATTCTTTAGTCTCTTCAAGCTAAGAAGAGTTAGGATTTCACCACTTTAAGAGGACCGTGAAGACGATAATTTAAAAAAAAGGAACAAGTTTCTTTTTACGTTTTTAAAAAGTACATACAATGGAAAAAAATATTATAAAACTTGTTTCTCAATAAAAATAAATTAAATTAAGATATAACTAATCATTAAGTGACAGTAATGAAATTAGTAAAGGATGCAAAACGTTGCGTTGAAGCTTGGATTTTTGGACCTAAATGGATCTAAATTAATTAGATAAAATATTATGATTCTACAAATTAATACTTACCATATATCTAATAATAATTTGTATACTGAACATACACAGTTCTCGATGATGAGAAAAGTTCGTGGAAATGGTCAAAAACATTTTTCAGTTGTGTGCGTTTGATTAATGTAACTCACAAAACCTTTTAGAACTATAAAAAGTCTTAACTATTTCACGGACACTGCTACACAAGGTGTAATCACTGGTATCATTATCTGATAGTAATGATAGTAACTTACGGGATTAAATGTGTTACAGTTACAGTATTAGCTGGTGTGATCTATCGGAGTGATTGCCATCAGCGTAAAATTTGTTTGTTGTAATCTTTATAAATGTTTGTTCAAAAACAGTGTATTTTTGATTGTCTATCTTCAAATATACAACAACTTTTCACAACAAAATTATTCTTTTATTAATGCAAAATAAAATTTTAAATTATATCATTAAACATACCATTAAATATGTGCCTTAAGAATTCAAAATCTGTTTCTCATTATATTTAGAAAATTTATTCTTGGTAAGTTGAGTATTATCGGCTGACTTGGACTTAAAGTTTCTTGGAAACTACGTGTCCGCTATGACGTTGGTGTACGTGCCTAATTACACGGAACGTGATCGGTGGAGACTGAGGTTGTCGTCGTTAGATAGCGATCCAACAGGAAGTACAACCAGCAATTTTCAATTTTAACTTTCCAAGAAAGATAAGAGCTAATTACAATCCGTTACTAATACTTTAGTGAAATCTTACCTTAAAGAAAATAATTAATTTTGTTCTTGATATGATGTTAATTGTTTCTAACTTATTCTGTGGCATATTAGGAGTTCAGTCATGTCGTAATGGAGTTGAAGTAAAGCTACTTTTTCTGTTTTATTGACATAATTTGAAACAATCAGAATGGAAAACCATACATGAATCCATGTTTTAAGATTACTTTTAAAATCATTTCCTTGAATTCACTTCATAATTGCTAAAATAAAACATCCCCCACCGTGTAAATAGAGTTTTATGTTTGAAAAATTTAAGTCAACATTATCTTAGATTTTAATTGAATATGCGATCAAAATTATTATAGATAAAATATATTTTATTCAAGAAGAAATATTTATTTTGTGGGAGAAGAATATTTCTTATTATTTTATCTTCAATTTTAGTAAATATATTTGTTACTACATGCAGTATGCAGTGACTTTTGAACAAACCTTTTAATAAAACAAACCCATGTAACATTTTGTTCACAATTACAGTAGACGTGGGAAGTACTCTACCGTGTTTTCGTCCCTTGTATTATACTTCTACATTAGTGAAGGTATACTAAATGAAACAAAATATTTTCAATTTAACTATGGGAACCAAAATCAATAAAATTTCTACATGAAACCGAAGCTGTATTTTGAGTCCATATCTGTTTATATAAAACGTAGATATATAATTAAGAACTTTCAGAAGCCTACACAAACTCCAACTTTAATTGCATTTTGCTCAAATCGTGAGTGAATCTATGTGCGGAGTTAACCTCTACGCAATCATATAGGCAATACTGATGTGAAAACTTTATTGTTTACGTGACATGTTCACATTAACTTTCTAAATACCATAGTAACTGTAACTGTAACATAATATAAAAATGTATTATTTACGAAATATGTTAACATTAACTTTCTAAATACCATAAGAATTGTAGTTTTACATAATGTAAAAATTTATTGTTTACGAAACGTGTTCACATTAACTTTCTAAATACCATAGTATTTATATTTATTTACATAATGCTTTTTACAAAATGAAGGAAGAATGAAAACAATAAAGAATTTAAAAACGTTAGAATATTAACCTATATAAAACTAATAAAGGAAGTTAAGCTTTTTTGTTTAGATTTTTTTTTGTTTTTAAGCGAAGTTGTACAAGCCAAGAAGTTGTGCCACTACAGAATCATTACGCAAGATCCGCAAGTGTATGAATACCAAAACACGTTTAGTTACATTATGGTCGTAACAAAGTTTGACGATGTCTCAGATAATCTAGAAAAATTCGTGCAGACGTCGTGTCACTGGTTAGTGTCCCTGTTCCGTCTAACAGTTTCTTCTGGCGTACCGCAGTGTTACCGAATTATAAAGATCGATTACCGACAGCGGCACTGAACTATAAAGCCATTGGTAGAAGAGACATGGGTCGTCCGAGGATGAAATGGGTGCCGGAATAGGTTTATATAACATAATCGTTGAAGAAGAAGAAGAAGAAGAAGAAGAAGAAGAAGAAGAAGAAGAAGAAGAAGAAGAAGAAGAAGAAGAAGAAGAAGAAGAAGAAGAAGAAGAAGAACGAGAACGAGAAAGAGAACGAGAACCAGAACCAGAACAAGAAGAAAAAGGACTTGTAGAATGTTCTGAGTTAAAATTCAAATAGTGGTCTATAATACATTTGAAAAAATAGATGATATTAGTGTTGAGAAAGTATTTATATTATATACTTTAGTATAAATTAACTTGAATGACCATGTGACTAATCGATAGTACTAAGAAACATTTGGAAAAGAAATCGTTCTTTCCTGTACTTTCCACTGAGTCGCTCTCTGCTGGCAAAAATCTCAGTTACACGCAGGCCACCGCGCTGATCACTTTCTGTGTAAACACGCACATCGCGTGACGAATTACTCAATCTTTTATAAGAAAGTTTCTTCTACTTTCTGGATAATACTGATGATAAGAAAGAATACATTTATCAAAAGTAAAGCTGAGAGATTATTAAACTTTCTTCCGCCTGCTTGGCAATAAATATTCCTACTTGAATCGCAATGCTTTACTTCCTATCTGTATTCGGATAAGCAAATAAACGAACAACATAATTTTAAAATGTATATTTCATAAAATTGTAACGAGTCGTGGTAGGCTTATTTTCAGTGTCAGCTGAAGAGACGCTACATTATAGAACGAGCGAAACATTTGATGTTAATTATTAAATCAATAATGCGTGGTTGTAAACAAAAACATGCGGTATTAATTTCAACAATAGCTCTCAAAACTTCTAAACAGGAAAACACATTGTTGTTGCGGAACTGCATAAAATTATAATCACGAACGATCAACTAGTAGCGTCAAACTGCTAGAATCTACAGTAAACAAGATTAAATTGCTGCATTTGAAATGTCTAATACATGGCCGGCTCCAGCAGAAGGTCGGAATATTAAACGTGGCAACGTTGCGTCTGAGGCCTATAAGCATAGTGTACTAAAATAGCTAAAGTAAACATGTTATTTTTTATTTAATTTTATAGCATTACTAAAATCATGGTAGACCTATTTATAGCTAAATCTAAATTACAGGTCTGAGCGCACTTAGATACTTTTAAGTTGAAGTAATTGATGAATTAGTGTTAGACCTAATAAATTAATTTTATTCGAATTATTGAATTCGTATCATATGAATTAGTTAGTTAGTACAATTCTCAAATAATATAACAGTATTTTACGTAATAAAATATTAATTTGCAAAAAATTAAGAATTGTAAAGCTACTGTTAACCGGCAATTAAAAATGACGCAACTTGATTATTGAAATACATAAATTACGAGATCGTCTAGTCGGCCTCAAATGTCAGCTGATTCCAGTGTTGACAGGTTTAATATTCTAGCCTTGTACTAGAGCCGGCCATACGTAATTGCCAGCGGAAAGTATGTGTCCTAAATAAACTTTCCAACGTCCCATCTTAGGACACCTTCAATAAGATCTACGTAGCTCTTGGTGGAAACGGTTCATGTAGCCTTTTCAAAAGGAACTGCGGGTTGCTGTCTTTAATGAGTTTCGAAGTGCTTCTGTGGCCGACAACCAGGGGAACAAGAAACATCGCGATTGAAACAGTAGTTTTACTACTCCGAACGGGAAGTTTTTATACGGGTTTATCAATTCTTGGCGAGCGACGGTCATTGGTCAAAGCCACCCAACGTTCTACGCGTGCGGCGGTTTTTTTTTGTGATTTACGGACAAATAAATCTTTACAAAATCAATGCAGGTTGTCTTTTTATTGACCGAGACGTTGAACCATAGCGGCGCATCACTGTAAAAAACTTCAATCGAGGGTGACACGTAATCCAGTTACAAAACGGACATTAGGGATAGGAAAGTGCAACTATTAACTCAAGTCAAATTTGGTGTTTCCGCGACAATAATATTTGCAAAACTTCCGTGTTACTTGTAACTACTCTGATGAGTTTTATACAGCTACTCCGTTATTACATTCTGTACGTCCATCGCCGGAAGCATCAAATATATATTATGTTCCGTTACACGTTATTCAAACACATATACTGTATATCGTTTGTAGGGTAGTTTACGATGACTGTCTGGCCGTTCTGAATACTATAACGGTAACCATTCTTCATTACAAAATGCACTCGACCTACATGTTCATATTTTGTTGGTAATGCTGAATACTTTTTATTTATCTTATTGATTCATCCTCTTCGTTCACTTTTTTAAATATTATTATGTATATAAACTTTCACATATGATCTTACTTTTCTTTATCACTTCCCCATACGTTTCAAGGTGAGTAGTGTAACCACAGTTACACAAACATAGAACACAACATGGAAATATTACACTACTTACCTAAAAGTAGAAAACTAAACACAGATGAACAATTTGAAATATACAGATATCACACACTACAACCCAACAACATATTAAATGAACAATTACATTATAGATCACATACACTATTCGATACATTGATCCAAACACACAATTTGAACCTCAGCGCCAATTCCATCCCACCATCAACCCCCACCACACACACCTATAGTCCATAACGGTTATTCTGTAAAACGACATTCAGTATTTACTCCCACTAAGGAAGAGGCACATCACCTTGAAACGTATGGGGAAGTGGTAAAGAAAAGTAAGTTCATACGTGAAAGTTTATATACATAATAACTTTTTATTTCCATGTTCCGTAAGGAAATGGAAGTACGGTGATGGCGAAAAAAATTTTGTTCGTGATAAGAGCTGATTCTGATTGTGCTACCCTCAAAACGTTAAGAAAAGTCATTTTCCGAAAACTGTCTGTGTAGAATTTTTTTATGGCTAACGATAACGGCTAAAAATTCAAACAGAATCAAATAATGTTTTGCATATGTCCCGTCTTGTAGAGGACTCAAGACCTGTTGATTTCGGTGAAGATCGGTTAAGGGGAAGAGGAAGTTTACCTGCAACGTTTTACGTTGTAACAAGAGTAAAGTACATAATTTTGATAAATAAACTATTCTCAAAAAGTCATAACAATTCACTGTAGTATTTTTGTGTATTCTTCATTCAGCTTTCTGACCATGAAGCTTAGATCTTCTTCATCCTGGGCTATAACTACCTGGTCGTCGGCGAAGCATAGTGTGTACAGGTGTTCATTTCGTATCGGTATTCCCATTCCATGGCATTACTGTTTCCACATGGTTAATGCGTATTCTAAAAATATCTTAAACAGCGTGGGCGATGTTGGGCAGCCTTGCAATAACCCTTTGGATGTTTTAAACCTACACACAATTTTGTTACCTACTTTAATTTGTACGTTGTTGTTTTTATATAGATTTTTTACTGCTTGCGTCAGGACTTTCGGTATTTCCAATTGTGATAGAGCTTTAAACATTTCTTGTCTGGGTACTGTATCATATGCTTTTCTAAGGTCGATAAACGCTAGATGTACTTCCCTGTTCTTCGCTTTTTTCTTTTCTATGATCTGTTGGATTATATAGGCTATATCTGGTCTACGCATGATCTCCCGGCTGTAAAACCTGCTTGTTCTTCTCCAATCTTTCCCTCTATATTTTCCTCGATTTTATTTCTTAGCACCCTACCATACAGCCTTCCCATCGTTGCTATGACACTTATGCCTCTATAGTTTTCGCAGTCTTTTCTATTGCCCTTTTTAATTATCGATGTAATTCGTGCCTCTTTCCATTCCGCCGGTAAATCTTCTCCATTTATAAACTTTTTGAACATTCTTCCTATCATTCTCATAAGTTTTTCGGTTCCGTACTTTATTAGTTCCGCTACTAACCCTCCTGGGCCTGATGCTTTGAGATTCTCATTCTACTACCATCAAAACATGAAGAAATGTTATTTGCCAAAAAGTGTCTGTGTGTAAAATTTTTTCTATGGCGGATGATAACTGCCGCAAAATCAAATAGAATCAAATAATTTTTTGCTGTTATAATAAATGTGCCCGAGTTATAGGGGACTCAAGGTCTATTGATTTTGGTGAAGATCAGTTAAGAGGGAGGGGTAGTTTACCAGCAACGTTTTACGTTCTAACAAGAGTAAAGTACATAATTTTGATAAATAAACTATTCTCAAAAGAAGGTCATAACAATTCACTGTAGAAATGTAGGTAAGCTATCTATAAATTAAAAGGGTAATTGAAGAGGGAGAGTTAATTTTATATAAATGGAAATTATAGTTGAAGGGGGAGGGTGTAATTTTTAGTTCCATGTTCCGTAAGGAAATGGAAGTATGGTGATGGCGAAAAAATCGTGTTCGAGATAGTTTGATTGTGTTTGTACTACCCTCAAACATAAAAATATGTCATTTTCTAAAAAGTATGTGTGCGTCTGTGTATAAAATTTTTTATATGGAAACAAAAACAGCCGCACATTCAAACAGAACCAAATAATTTTTTGCATATTTATATAAATGTCTATATATGAAATGGGTTGTTGAAATTGGTAAGGGTAATTTTGGGTATCAATGTTATAAATTTATTCGACCGGAAACTTAAAAATTTCAATAAAATATTAACAGTTGATATCGTTCCATGCTATGTAACCGCGGATACGTAAATAATATAATATTTCGTTTTAAGAAATTCACAGATGTCAAACGCCGGGCGGTATTCGTTTGCTTTCGCGTTGTTTAAATAAAAGACAATTTAATTCTTTATTTTTTAAATATTAACAACTAGGTACAATTCGTATTTTGATTGTATTTCTCAGTGTTTTCACCAAAAGCATGCTGATGTATTTGGTTTCATTGTGAGTGTACATATTAAAAATAATTTTACCTTTAATTAGAACATGAAAGTCATGTGTGGTTCTCCATACCGATTTTTTCTTTTTTTTTTTGTAATTTTTTTTTATCCACAGCATTAGCACGTAAAACACCAATTCTATATTGCACAAGTATTCTCGGATATAGTTGTAACACTAGGGATGTACAGAATACACTTTGTATCTTATGGTTTAATAATAATAATGATCATAATAATAATAATAATAATGAATCATTTTATCACACTGGCAGTATAGGCGTTAAAATAATCTCTCTGGCGTCTTAAAACATGTCCCTGGAAACCAGAAAAAAAATGATTAAGAGTTTCGTTAGGAACATATTCCCACATGGCTCGGAAAAGTGGAGAGGAACTACGTTGAAAATTTTGAGATGTTGTAGAAGGGGAATATCGTGGATTGTAAGAGCATCTTAATGTTAATATTTTGAAGAGAGTAAATAGAAAAAGGACGACGATTTTAAAGGATCATTTTTAGAAAGGTGAAGCCATATATTTGGTCACCTGCTACGCCATTCAAATTTGTTCACCATCCTGAAGAAGGGGCGCAGTGGGTGGTGACGGCCCAGGCAAGAGTACACGGATGGGGTACCAGACGGAAGCAAGCATGTGCTGATTAAGAGGCTGCCTGTACAAAATAATATATTGCAAGCCCACCAACTTTTGAGTTGAGAACAAGAAGGAAAATCTGGGATTTAAACAGGGTAAAGTAACTCCTGTTAGCAGTCCGGCATTCCCAGTTTCGTAACACAGAGTTATGTCATGTTTTTAACTAGTTGCAATTGTACGATGATTTAATAATAACAACAACGACAACAACAACAACAACAACAACAACAACAACAACAACAACAACAACAACAACAACAACAACAACAACAACAACAACAACAACAACGACAACAATGAGAAGAAGAAGAAGAAGAAGAAGAAGAAGAAGAACAACAACAACAACAACAACAACAACAACAACAACAACAACAACAACAACAACAACAACAACAACAACAACAACAACAACAAAACAGCAAGTTGTCATTCTTTTAAAAATCCCGTCTTCAATACATTAAATGTTCATTAAAACATTTGAACAATATAACAATCATAAATGTTCTCTAAGTAATAGTGGACTCGGTAGTAGTAATTAACTGTTTGAGTCGTAGAAAGAGAAACAAAATTATATATTATGTGACGTACTTAAGTGTGTAAAAACTGTCATAACTTATATCCAGAAATGGCAATACTTAGGTCAGCTTTTCATTTACCCCGCAGTAAAGTCTATCAACATTTTGTTTTGTGGCGAGTTTGTCACAATAATTAAATTGTTAATGCCAGTAAAACTATCTTTGCAAAGTGATCTTATAAATAAAATTAAACTGTATAAGAAAATCGTATAACTATAATAAACAAAAGAAATATTTAATTTTGTGATACAACGACAGAACAATGAGTATTCTGAGAAACAAGAATTTTATTTGTTTCCTTTCAGGTTTTGTAGAATTTCTAAACAGTGTGGCAGTAATTCAAAGAATTTACCGCTACAAGATGCAAATATGAAGTGAATGAATCAGCAAACGGAAGCAAATAAGTTACAGAGAAAAACTGGATTCTAAGAAATAAATTCCAATAGACCGTATGCTGCAGTATAGATTTTTATGTTTTGTTGCAAAGAACAGATGCTTTGTCTGCCGTGAACCAAGAAGTTGACTTACACACTCAAACGTGTAATGTTACATTCTTCGTACTTTTCCTACATATTATTACAATCCCTTTCTCTCTCTCACCCTCTCTCACGCTCTCTCTCTCTCTCTCTCTCTCTCTCTCTCTCTCTCTCTCTCTCCCTCTCTCTTTGTCTTGTGCCGTATCCGTATGGTTTTGTCTTTATAAATTCCTTTTTAGTCGGTTTTTATAAGTTTGTAGGTTTTAAAGGGCTCCTAGCCCATTGGACGCCTAGAGAACTCGGACCTCCTAGCGGTCGGGAACTTAGGAAGTTTTCACATCCAGGAGTAGGATATGCGGAATATAGAGCCGTTGGGACCAGAGCTTCCTTTACCTACTGAAGGCCGTCCTGCGTGGTGAAGAACCACACCCTTTTTTAGGTGGTCCTGTAACAGAACGAGACGGATCTAGACCAGAGAAGGTCGATAAAAATCTACACAGCATTGAGTTGGTTGCCCTGTACTGTGGTCTCAATCAACAACTCACAATTCCAACAGTAGCCTCAAAAACCAAGACAGATTACAACCTTAGAGGCAGAGGAAAAGTTTTGTGGAATAGGAGATAGACTTAAGAAAAGGTAGACTGTGGAACAAGAAATTCCCCAAACGCTAAAGCCTAAAACCGTCAAGAAGAAGATAGTGGTGATATTTCTAGTTATACAAAAGTGTTTACTTTTTGACTTTTGTATTTATTAGGAATCTATTCCGTTGCTGATATTTCCGCACGTGTGGCTTGTTACAAAAATGTGGGTTGAAAAATTGGATTCAGTGGGGAGTATGTAGTAGTGCTTTTATCTTTCATGTACCGCTAGTAGCTTAGTCTAAAGATGTGACGAATCTTGTGATTTATTTATTATTTTATTATTATAAGTAATTCAGTTTGTACATTGCAATAAAATATTAATCGTTAATTCCATTCCAACAAAAGATATGATTAAATTATTAAAATAGGAGACTCAGTAGACCAGTGTGTATGGCACCTGGTTACTAATCTAGAGGTCCCGGGTTAGATTCCCGGACCCGCACCATAAAATCAAGGTGCGTTTTTCAGCCCCCAGGTCGACTCAGCCTGTTGAAAATGAAAATGAATACCTGGGATAATATCCTGGGAATAATAATGGGCGGCTGAATCGTAGTGCTGGCCACACTGCCTTCCATGTATGTCGTACGTATCACATTAGACAACCTAACCTGCCTCACTCCTACGCTAATTCGGTGGTATACATGGGAGCTATTATTATTATTTATTATTAAAATTACCTTGTGTATCCAGGTTTCCTTCCTTGTAACTTCTTTTTTATATATTATACATAACGCGTTTCGAAACTTATAGGCCCATCGTCAGGTAATAAAATGTGTTCACTCGCACGGAGTACTTCAATTAACAAAAGTCACACATCCCGTTATTTAAGCGACTCCCAATAAGAAAAGACCTGAAGTTATAGTCGGTTATAGAGAGAATAAAGGAATACAGGAAAAATTTGAAGTCCCATGTGGAACGCATGACAGACGGGCGTATTCCTGAACAAGCGTTTTAATAGAGCACAGTGGGGACAAGAGATCGTGGGAAACCATGGAAAAATGGTACTAGACTCTGTCAAGTCGGAACGGGCTATAGCCCAAGCCATGGAGTGAAGAAGAAGAAGAAGAAGAAGAAGAAGAAGAAGAAGAAGAAGAAGAAGAAGAAGAAGAAGAAGAAGAAGAAGAAGATAAATAATATTATGTTACTCTATTATTGATTATTATTCAGTAACCCGCAACAACAAAGCCATGTGTAGGAAACTGTTTAATATTTCAAATTACAATGTTACTAAATTACATTTCTGCCTAAATTCCACACTAAATGCAAATGTGCGAGGCGGGTTGCATACATACACACACCTCGTAAAACTATGTCGTATTCCGTACAAAATATTGCGCCGTCCTGTGACGCAGCTTTCACATTAAAACCCTCAGATTTGCTTCCTCGCGTTAACTAAATCCGCCTACACCTCATGTTTGTAACAATCGTACCAGAACAAAGTTTGCTTGGTTTTATTTCCCGACTGGAGAGTTACAACTGCAGTAAATCAAAATGATTTCTCGCCTTCGTTCACGCTGTTGTGGCATTTGGATTTGAAACTTCAATAAAATAAATCTATTGATAACAAATATATAATCAGTGACGTCAAGAGACTTACGTTCATCATCATCTTGACCGAGTAGGGGACCCGGTAGGCCAAAAATCAAAAAATCCTCATTTTCTGTTTTTTCTATTAAACTATAGAGTGTTTCTTTCTGAACATTTTGAATTATAATATGTGGTATTTTGGTTGCTATAAAGCAGTGAGAAAAATTAATAATACGGGAATGTACATTAATACAATTTAGAATGAGACGTGGAGTTGATGCAGTGAACGTTATCGTTACTGTTGGTTCTTATAGTACACAGCTTCTAAACTTACATTTTGGTTTCTGTAGTTGGCTATAGAATTTTTGAGTTGGCTAACCTGATCACAGCTGATTTCACAGTCAGCTGTGACTTCTTTGTTGTGATTTGCGGGTAAACAAAAACCAACGTAATTTTATGTTTCTGTTAGTTTTATTTTGGTGTTTGTGATATTTAGTGTTTGTGGAATGCCTAGAAGACCAAGGAAACCACGCACTATCTTCAAAAAAAGAAGGAATGTAGGTATGTCTCTGAATAATGAAAGCCTAATTGAAGAAAGTAGGACTAGCCATAACCAAACAAAACTGTTTGTTTAGGTCCCAAGCTGATAAAATAGAACTCGTCACGCCAATGCTTCTTCAGACGTCCCACATCTCTAAGTACTTTCGACTCATAAGTCGGAGTTTGTATAGGGACGGAGCAGTTATCCATTTTGCTTAATATGTTCCAACCACATTAGCCAATTCTAGACCATTCTATTTACTATACTCATAATATTCAGCTCCTGGCGTACATTTGCATTTATTCTGTGATCTCGAAGAATATATTCTACCCCGTGCACAAGAAATCTTCTTTCGGCCACTTTGATACAACTTGGAAAGACCATAAACTTGTAGAACTTCAAGCGTATTTCATTACTTAATGACTTTATAGTAACTAAAGTTATCTAGTTGTATAAAAACCTTTGTCAATAATTATTTCGATTTACAGTGCACCAAGTACAGACTTTTGTAACAACTCATGATTTGAAATAACATTATATTAGACTACTGATCGGAACTCTTACATCACACCAGCAGTTATTATGATACATAGTCAAAGATATATTATGTCTTTAATCAATATTATCTCTGACCCACTACGATTACGAAGTTAATAAAATCAGTAAATTGCAAATAACATGTTAAAGACAATTGTAAGCTATTGACGTTTGTGAAAAACAATTTTTGAGAGACTATATGTTTTTCTGCTATTAAAATATGACACAAAATATTGTTGTTTATCAGGTGTCAGGTCCCTTCAATTGGGTTGCAACAAAATCACAAAAACTGTAAAGTAGGCAATAGTATTCGGCTAAGCCATGTGGTAGTTAAAAAAAAATTTAGTATATGCTTAAATTACAAATCGAAACAGAACAGTTTGTTGCATGTTTAATGTTTTATAATTCATCTTCTTCTTTATCCCAGGATTAGGCGGGATCAATGTTCCGGTTTCTATGTTCAAGCCGTCTTTTGCGTGGTCTTCCCACATCTATCTTCCCTTTAGGCGCATATCGTAAAACTTGCTGAGGTAGCCTTTTCGCTTCCATTCTACCTATATGTTCAATCAATCTCAGCTTACATTCTTCGAATCTTGCGTTTACAGAGAACATACCCAATTTATGTCGTAACACATCGTTTCTAATTTTATCGTTTCGTGTACACCACTTTACGTATTTCAAGAAATTCATGTCTGCAGCTTGTATATGACTTGTATGTTTTTTAGATAATAATCAATATTTCGGAACCGCATAAATGAGTAGGGATTACTGTTACCTTATAGAACTTCATTTGAGTTTCCTTAAGTTTTTATTTCGAACAATAAATATGCAATTTTAGAAATGGAAAGAAAATTATATATGAAAATTCCGTACGAGTAACCGGTACTGAAGTAAGGAATTAAGGAACACTAGAAACTGCAACAAACTGAAGACAGACACAAGTCGCTGAAACAAGAACATTAGTGGCGAGACGTAGTATTGTATGGAAATATTTAAGGCGTATTACAAATCATATTGACGACGAAGAGTGTGATAAGCGAGAGACAGCTGGAAACGTAAGGTTTGCGACTGGGACAGGGAATACGTTTAAATAAAGAGAGAAAGTGAGAGGGTTGATGATAGGGAGTAGAAGTGGAAATATTTATAAATGAATTGATAACAGAGAAAGAGGTATGGTATTACAATATCAGTACATGATAAATTAAAAACGTGTTACCAGAGTAGATTCGTAACAAATAACTAAATTAAATTTAAGGTAATTACCAAAAAGCAATGAATATTGGACGGAGAATGAAGACGGAGGTGGAAAATGATAGAGAGAAACTGCGTAAAATAGTGACGTTGGTTACGCAGGCATGTGATTCTGTTTACTGAGAGAAGAAAGCAAAGGTGATAAAGTAGACGCTACTTATATTGTTCATATACCAGACGACCGGATGACATTCTTAATAAGTAAGTTTTATTAGATTCCAATACCACCGACGCGTAGATTTTTCTATGACGCAGTCATCATCATTCCTGCATCTCCTAAGTGGAGCATAGGGCATCAATGAACTTGCGCCACCGGACTCTGTTCCGCGCCATCGTCTTGATCTCGGGCCAGGTCTTCCCTCCTTTCTCCATCCCTTCCGCTATTACACTCCTCCTCCATGTGTTCCTTGGTCTGCCTCTTCTCCTTAAACCTTGTGGGTTCCATTCTAGGGCTTGTCTTGCTATGTTGTCTCTATCTCGTCGTAATGTATGCCCAATCCACTTCCATTTCCTACGACGCATCTCAATGTCAATGAGTGTTTGATGGGTTCTTCTCCACAGCTCTTCATTGGAGACAACCTGTGGCCACCATATCCTCAGGATATTCCGCAAACTTCTGTTCACGAATGTTTGGAGTCTGCTAATCAGTTGTTTGTTAGTCTTCCAAGTTTCACACCCATAGAGCAGTACCGACTTGACATTTGTATTGACGACGCGTAGTTTGGTATTGGTGTTAAGTTCCCTTGATTTCCAGATTGGTCTCAGCATTGCAAATGCTCCTTTAGCCTTATTTATTCTATTTCCTATATCCTCTATTGTTCCTCCCTCCGTGGTGACCATACTTCCCAGGTAACAAAACTGTTTGACTTGTTCGATCTCTTGGTTTCCTAAAAATAATAGTGCCATATTACGGTTATTATAACGCATCTCCTTGGTTTTCTTTCCATTAATCTTCAATCCCACCTCTGATGCTTCGGTTTTTAAATCGTTCAGCTTTGCTTCCATATCCTTAAAACTGTTGGTTAGCAAGCACAGGTCATCCGCGAAGTCCAAGTCCTCCAACCTATCTGTCATTCCCCACTGAATTCCTCTTCGGCGATTCATTGCCTATGACGCAGTACATAATATATATTCATTATCAACAATGCAGTTTCGACGTGCATGTCACACTTCATATTGGAAGCTAAGAATATAGCGGCCATGTGAGTAGATAGCGCAAAGGATAATCCTCAGGTGTCACTCACTTTCAACGACGATTATTCTACACAACACAAAGTCATTCTATGACTTGAGGTTTATTCTTCACTGTGTTGAAGAAAAGAAGAGCTCAGATTTAACCACTTTAAGGGAACTGTGAAGACGATAATTTAAAAAAAGGGACAAGTTTCGTTTTACGTTTTTAGAAAGTAGCCTACATTTAACGCTAAGACATATTATAAAACTTGTCTATCAATAAAAACTATAGTAGATTAGGACATAAATATCCATTAAGTGACAATAATAATATAAATAAAGGGTAAAAATGTTGCGTTAAAATCTTGGATTGTTCGGAGTAAGTAGCTACTATACAATAGTATAATTCTACAAATAATAATACTCACCATATGTCTAATAATCATTTCTATATTGAACGTACACAATTCCCGGATGATGAGAAAAGTTTCATAGAAAAGGCAAACAAATTTTTTCAGTCTTATCTACTTAACTAATAAAACTCACAAAACTTTAAAAAACTTGATTATTTTACGAGCACTACTATACAAGGGGTAATTTCTGATAGTAACCAATTTATGGCCTTCAGTTTATTGGAGATTTATAGTATCAGCTGATCTGAACTAACAAATCAATTGCCACCAACGTACAGTTTGTTTGTAGTCCTTATGAATTTTTGTTCCAAAACAGCCAATTATTCATTGTTTTATAAAAACTTTTAACAATAATATTATCCTTTTTGTTCATGTAAAACAAAATTTTAAATTCAAATATCTAATGTAGTTTTTAAATCGTACCAGCTCCTGTGTATTTTGTTGCAACATTTGTCTTCACTGTGCAGCTTCTAGTTTAATATATTTTACTGCCCTATATGTAATTTCTGTACAATTTACCAATTCATTTTTATAATTTTTCTGGTCGCTAATAACCGATGCTGTTGCAGCGAGCTTTTAAATAAATAACTATATATATACGATATACAAAATTTAAATATATCATAACATTAAATATGTGCAATAAAAATTCCAAATCCGCTTCCCAAAATATTCAAGAAATTTATTTTTTGTAAGTTGCGTATTATCGCCTGACTTGGAGTTAAAGTTTCTTGGAAACTACGTGTCCGCTGTGACGTCGCTGCACGTGCCTAGTTACACGGAACGTGATCGGTGGAGACTGAGGTTGTCGTCGCTAGATAGCGACCCAGCAGGAAATACTACCAGCAATTATTTTCAATTTTAACTTTCCGAGAAAGATAAGGACTAATTACTATCCGATACTAATATTTTAGTGAACTCTTACCTTAAAGAAGATAATTAATTTTGTTACTGATACGATGTTAATTGCTTCTAAGTTATTCTGTGGCATATCTGCAATTTAATCACGTCGTAATAAAGTTGAAGTAAAGACGCTTTTTCTATTTTACTAACGTAATTTTGATAAGTAGCAGTATTTGTCTACATAAAATACTCCGAAAATAATATAATATTTTAAAATAGATACAGATTTTAAAGAAATTCTTTTTTGCAAGTGATGGGATACTCTTTGGAGACCCGGAGCACTCATATTTGTGTTCCCTACTTTTGGTTAAATCTATTTGAATTTACACCATCTTTTATAAATATTCATATGCAGTAAATATTTGTATACAGTGTATTTCATATGCATATGACGCTACTTGTTGCTGAAGCTCGACATCTTTCATACTGTTACGACGGACGGGCTACTGATCATCGTATGGTACAGTGGTAAACAAAATACAAGACACCAATGAAGTCACTAAAAAGCAGTTTTAAATATCACAAGTAATAGTTTATAATCAACTCGTACAATAAGTCCAGTTACATTTGTCCACACGCAATAATAATGTCAACTATAAATAATTTATCTTGTTGGTACATCCTCTTCATTCACTTTTTTAAATATTATATATACACACAAACTTTCATAGTGAACACTTACTTTTGGTTTTTTTCTGTATTTCAAATCCAACTGAGGAAGACGGACACCACGTCGAAACGTTTGCGACAAAAATCCAAAAGTAAGTGTTCACTATGAAAGTTTGTGTATATACATAATATAAATAATTACACGCTATAATCGCTTTTTACTAATACACCAGTTGGGACGCACTGTGTAAATCCCCAGACATAACACTGAACTCTAAGCGGGAGGTATGGGCTATTTATAGTCTGCAGTGTTCCATAATATGCGTCTTTAACAAACACGTGAAAATTCTAGAGAATACTCTAGCGCGGCCACGGCAGAAACCCACACCGTTGGGCCAGTCAAGAAGCTTCTAGAAAGACACCATCCAGCGCACGAGACGTTCCGCATTACGTAATACTGCCTCGCATGTCAAGCGTCACGTACGCATTACAGCTGCGCGAATAGCCGAGAAAATAGTAGAACAACGTTCTGCAATGTACCACAATGTTTCGTAATGGCGTACCGCTTTTTCCGCATTACGTAACAATAGTATATTTCTTAGGACTCTTACCTCATTATAATTACCATATATTGTAGATACCAAATTAAACAGTAAAAGAGAGAAACAAATTTTTCAAATAAAAAATTGCAATTTATTTTTGGCCGGATATCTTAAACCTCAGAGATGTAGTAGTGTAATGTCTCTATTCCTGTTAGAATACTTTTTCTAGGCACTGACTGCTATCGTTATCATATACATATACTATTCAGAAAAAAATACAAAACTAAGATTTGTAGTCCATCATGAATTTTATTATACAGGGTCCGCCAGTGAATCGGGAAAATTAAAACTACCCAATTTTTTTCATGAAACATTTATTATCAGAATTTTTTTTTACAGATTTGAGTTGAGTAAAGTATGCCATTATTTTACTTTCTAAAAATAACGCCGCTCAAGTGAGAGCCATTTCTGTGTAAACATTCTTCTAATCTTGACAGAAAATTTTCCATCACTCGACGAAGCAGGTCAGGTTGAATCCGTGCAATTTCTTGTCAGATATTCGTTTTTAATCCGGGTATGGTGTGCGGTCTATCAATGTACACCCTGCTCTTCAGAAATCCCCAAAGAAAAAAGTCGCATGCGGACAAATCTGGGGATCTTGCAGGCCACGAGATGTCGCCATATCTGGATATGAGTCCGTCCGGGAAGAGTTCTCTTAAAGCAGCCATGGACACACGAGCAGTATGACTTGTGGCCGCATCCTGCTGGAAAAAATTAATTTCCGGAAACCTAGGGAGCTGTTCCATCAAAAATGTTCTGACCGTGTAGCGGTCTGCATTGACAGTTGTGATGTTTCCTCTATCGTCTTGGAAAAAATATGGCCCAATAATGCCAGATGATGAAACTGCACACCACACCGTAACGTTCGGACTATTTAATGGTTTTTTATGCAACTCACCTGGGTTTTCATCCAATATCGACTATTTTGTTTCTTTACATATCCATTCAAATGAAAATGTGCTTCATCTGACATAAACATGCGGTGAATAAAGTTTTCATCATCATTTACACGTCGCAATATTTCTTCGCTGAAAATCCTGCGAGCCAGCATATCGCCATCTTTCAACTTCTGGATTACTTGAATTTTGTAATGATGAAAAGATAAGTCTTTATGCAAAATTCGTCGTAACGATGTGTCACTAATGTTTAGTGCGGACGCATGTTTCATTGCAGAACGTTGTGGACTACGCGCACAATGCTACTCGAACCCTTTCAATGTTTTCCTCTGTTCCTACAGACCCTGTTGCTCCTCTATGCTTTAAGTTTAATGCGGAACCAGTTTCTTCAAACTTTTTCACCCATGACATAATTGCATGAGCGGACGGCACTCTTCCATGTCGTGGAATAGTGAAATGATTACGAAACAATCGTTGTACAGAAGTCACACAGTCACCATTCTTATAAAACGATTTTGCGCAGAAAGCACGCTGTGCACCGGACCACTGCTCCATGTTTAACAAATGGCATTAAATGTAAAACAACAATCGAAAACCTTCACGCCCTCTCGTGAGCAGAAAATGAACTATTGGACTTTCAAAATTTCCCGCTTCACTGGCGGACCCTGTATTTATTGCGCCTTGTTTTCGGTACTCACTGCTTCCTAGGCATATTAAAATATTATCTTCTTCCTATTTGGCGTATATTCTACTCATGTTACGAGAGTGGTAGTGTATCACGTGGGATTACTCAGAGATGTCTACACTAATTGCTGCTATTAATGTTTGCTATTTTATTCGGAGATGTTTGACATAATCGCTTCCTTACGACACTGTTTTCTTCTTACTTGTTGTTCTTGTTAAAGAGTACTCAGTCTAAGTATTAATCACTAAAGTATCGGCCATCTTCAGTCAATTCTCTGACGACCGTAACTTCATATCTGGTTTTGAAACTGCTTATTTCACAATGAAATTTCTTGCTTATTTTTATAGAATTTTAAACCAATTTCCTTTGCATTTTTTATTTTCAAACGTCCTGTGTATCTTTACTATATATTTATAAATGTTATCAACTAGTTACTTATGTCACTATCACAGTGATAGTAAATATCACACCTCATATAATTCAAAGTGTTGAATTCTCTCTCTCCTATGGCGCTACAGCCCAAGTCGGGCCCTGTCCTCCACCAATCTCCGCCTCCAATCCACTCTATCCACTGCAACCCTCCTCCAGTTTCTTATCCCCATGTCTCTTGCGTCCTCTGCAACGCCATCTTCCCACCTCTTCCTCGGTCTACCTCTAGGTCTCGTTCCCTTCCATGTACCCAGCAAAGCCCTCTTAGGGTTCCTGCCATCCTACATTCTCATAACATGTCCGGCCCAACGTAATCTTTGAATTCTTATAAATTTTTGAGACTGGTATCTCTTTATATATTTGATACAGTTCGTTGTTGTATCTCAGTCCAAAGTGTTGAATTACTTGAAACATTTGGAGTTTACACATACACTTTTAAACTAGTATCATTGTTCTTACACTGTGTTTTTTCTAAATGCCATGCATTTTGACTTCTTGATGATACATTTATTTTGTACTGCTTGAAGAAGTTATTAAACATGACTTTTTTTGTAAATTACCCTTACTTGTCGTCTTTTAAATATAATTTTTCACATATATTTAAACAAGTTCAAGTCAACATTATCTTAGATTTTAATTTATTATGCTATCAAGATTACTATAGATAAATAATTTACTTTTAGAAGAAATATTTATTTTGTGGGTGGAAAAAGTTTCATATTTTCTTATCATCAGTTTCAGTAAATATATTTTTCGACATGCAGTATTACGAGAGACGTTCGAACAAACCTTTAGTAAAACAAACCCATGTAACATTTTGTTCATAATTAAAGTAGATGTAGAATCACTCTACTGTGTTTCGGTCCCTTGTATTATATTTTTCTATTAGTGAAGGTATACAAAAATGAAACGAAATACTTTCAGTTTATAATTAGCTTGTTGGTACATCCTCTTCATTCACTTATTAATATTTATATAAATATATATTAACACTTTCACTGTGAACTTGCTGTTAGGTTTTGATTACCCAGATGTTTCGACGTAGTATTCGTCTTTCTCAATGGGTTTTTAAATACTGAATGCCTGTACAGTAACGGTTATGGGATGTGGGTATGTGTGGTGGGGGTTGCTGGTGGGAGGGAATTGGCGCTGGGATTCAAATTTTGTGTAGGTATCAGTGTATTGAAAACCACCACCAAACTCAACACAAACACGCAGCTTTCAACCACATGCTCCATAGGCTCACTTCTATACCCCTAAACACACACGACTACCAAGAAGAACTCATCACCATCAAATATATAGCTATCAAAAATGGATACAATCCCGATTTAATAAGCAAACTACACAAACGCATCCTAAACACAAAAAGTAAAACACATAAAACCAACAGCACAAAACCCAGTAAATACATCACACTCACATACTACAATTCCAACACACACAAAATTGCTAACACATTTAGGAAACATAATTATAAAGTACCCTACAGAACCAACAACACCATCAGGAAACACATAAATAATACTAACAAGGACGTTGACACATACAGCAAAACGGGGGTTTATAAATTAAACTGCAATGATTGTCACCAATTCTACATCGGCCAGACGGGAAGATCTTTTTCCTCTAGATATTCTGAACATCTAAAAGCCCTCACCACAAACTACATACATTCCACATACGCCACACATTTACAAAACGAAAACCACAGTTACACAAACATAGAGCACAACATGGAAATACTACACTACTTACCTAAAAGTAGAAAACTAAACACAGCAGAACAATTTGAAATTTTCAGATATCACACACTACAACCAAACAACATATTAAACGAACAATTACATTACAGATCACACATACTTTTCGATACACTGATACCTACACAAAATTTGAATCCCAGCGCCAATTCCCTCCCACCAGCAACCCCCACCACACATACCCACATCCCATAACCGTTACCGTACAGACATTCAGTATTTGAAAACCCATTGAGAAAGACGAATACTACGTCGAAACGTCTGGGTAATCAAAACCTAAAAGTAAGTTCACAGTGAAAGTGTTAATATATATTTATATAAATTTCAATTTATGTTTGGAAACCAAAATTAATAATATTTCTACACGAAACAGAAGTTGTATTTTGTGTGCATATTTGCTTAATGTAAAACGTACATGTTTAATTAAGAACCTTCAGGAGCCTACACAAACTCTAACCGTAATTGCGTTTTACTCAAATCGAGTATGAATCTGTGTGCGGAGTTAACCTCTACACAATCATATAGGCAATAAAAATGTGAAAACTTTATTGTTTACATAACCTGTTCATGTTAACCTTCTAAATATCATAGTATTTGTATTTATTTACATAATGCTTTTTATAAAATGAAGGAACAAAGAAAAGAATAATTAATTTAAAAACGTTAAAAAAATCAACCTGTATAACACTAATACTGAAAAGTTAAGCTTTTGTTTCAAAGCGAAGGCAGAGTCAAGAAGTTGTGCCACTAAAGAATCATTACGCAAGGACGCACCACTGTATGAATACCCAAAAACATTTAGTTACATTGTGGTCGTAACAGAGCTTCACGATGACTCAGATAATCTAAAAAAAAAATCGTGTCGACGTCGTGTCATTGGTTAATGTTCCTGTTCCGCTTCATCAGCGTTTGCCTGGTCGTTCCTCACTATGACGCTCCTCAGACATATAGTGACACAGTTGGTAGGTAAGCGGACCAGATCCTTGCCGGTCCATGCCAGTCCATGTTCTCTTCCCATTTTACTGTATGATACATCACTACGCTTTCGTTTGGAGTTGTTCCACATTCAACTCATTTGTTATGGTTGAAGAGCCAAACTAATATGTAAACTGACTCGCGACTTCAATCTGACTTTACTTCTAAAAGTGTTAGTTAGTACTCTAAATACGTCTTGATCAATGTTATCATCTTCTTCTTAACGGCTTTAGAATTTAGCGGCCTCTTCCTATTCCACAGTCAATCTTTCCTTAGATTTACCAACTTCTTTTCTGCCTCTAGGCTTGTAATCTTTTGCCGTCTTCAGTATTCTACTTTCTTCCATTGTGTCTATGTGTTGAATCTATTTTCTTCGGTATTCTTTAAACTTTTCGTTAACTGCCAAAATATATAAATCACTTCATATCTCTTCATTCCTTATATGATTTCGTCTATTACAGCTTTTAATTGATCTCAGAAATTTCATTTCTGCTGTTTGTATCTTCTGTTCATTTTTTTTCTTTACGAAAAAATATTCAGAACCATACAGTAATGTAGGTATTGCCATTGTTTTATAAAATTTTATTTGCGTTTTTGGGTTTCTTTTTTAAATTTATTTCTCAACGTTCTCCAAATCGTTCTACACATTTTTCTGAAATTCGTCACTTTATTTTCTATATCTCTATCATGATCATAAGTAAATTCACATCCAAGATAGTTAAAATGTCTTATTTGTTCTATGCATGCCCTCCTATAAATCTATTAATTTCGCCTTTGATTCAGATATGCTACAGTTATATTCATTTCCTATTGTATCTAAAATGTATATTGCTCGCTGGACATCGTCTTCTGAAATGGCGAATATAGCTTGGTCATCTGCAAAGAGTATGGTTTTCAAGCTTTTATTTCGGTGGATTTTAATACTGTCAGTATGTCGGGATTGTTCTTTCCATTTTTTGAGATCATATAGATAAATGTTAAAAAGTAATGGTAACAGACAACAACCTTGTCTTACGCCTTGGTTTGTTTCAATCGTGATAGATTCTTCTCCGTCGTCTATTTATTGTTGCTTTTATTATGAAATTTTCTTTTTTATAGCTTTTAATTATTCGAAGGAAATACATCTCCAATGTTTAGAGTTATTTTCCTGGTACCTTTGTTGATGCCTACATTTTACTCACGTACATCATTACAGCAAGAACTATACGATAACTCTAATTTCTATCAAAAAATAATTATATATATTATTTGTACTTATATATTTATTTGCTTGTGTGTGTAGTCTTAACACACCTCTAATTTTACATATATTTGATACTCTCGTATTACACAGACATATTATACAATCTTATATTCTAATACATCTTTATAGTTATCTAATATTGCTCTCAGCTTGCTCATTAGTATGATACTGATTTGATTATCTAATTATTTTCTAATGATCTAACCTCTTGTGAATATACTGCATATGCATTGCTTTCTAATAAAATTCACTAATTACTTTATCAATTTAAATATCAAAAATTATAGATTCCAAATTATAGCTCCAAAGTTATTGATCAAAATTTTAGTGAAACATTCTTAAGCATTACACTAATTATTATACAAAGAATATTTATATTTGTAAATATTATTAATTCATATTTGAATTGAATTGTCTCTCTTTTTACTTCGTTAATTATTGTCTTTGTTTGAGTCTCGGTTTACAAGTACATGGTTGTTTGTCACCTTATTGTTATGGTACATCGGCAGCGTGTCCTCTTCGGTCCTAGGTCCTTGATACTGGATGCTCCTTTGTCGTCCTGGAGTCCTGGTCCTTCGTCCGTCGGATTCTCGTACGCTGGATTCTACTGCATGTACTTGGCTGCTCCCTCGTCTCCCGTCATTTCCTCAGGTTGCAGGTGCTCTCACGAAAATGATGAGTAGTCGTGAAGACTCTGGCTGTTGCTGTGGTTGAGATACAAACGTTGTTGTCTCTGGGCAGAGCCTCCGGCTCCTACAGTAATTGTACGTGAAAGAGTTGTACTCGTGAAATAGAGCCTCCGCCTGCGACTATGGTTGATCGAGAAAGAGTTGTACTCGTGATGCAGAGTCTCCGGCTGCGACTATGGTTGATCGAGAAAGAGAATGATGTTAGCGCGTCTCCTGTATTTATACCCAGGGCGCTAAAATCATGTTTCGACAATATTCTGCATGTCAGAGACTGTCGTGGCGTCACTTCTCACACACGATTCTTGTCACACTTAATTCGCTCGTCTTCGCAATTTGCAAAGTCTTTTGCACGTTACCCGATATTCATTCTGTCGGTAATTTTTATGTGTTCACCATGTAAAAACCGTTTTCTTTATCTTAATTAACATAAGTTCTATTTATTTTTATTTTCCTGTAATTACAATTTTTATCCTTTTTACACTATTTTTATACACATTTGCGTCATATTTTTATACATATTTTTGTGTATTTTGTTTTGTGCTATTATGCACACAATCTTTACAAAATAAACAAATTCATATAATTAATAGCGTTCCTTAAGGTTGACGCTTTTCAGGAATGGACAGGTCTCACGCACACATCTAACATACGTGTGTACACACAGACAGAGCAGCTGGCGTGATCCACCTGTTCCAACATGAAAGTTTGGTAGTTCATATTGCAAGCTGAATTATTATTATTAACAATATGAATTATTTATTTATTTTAATTAATTATTTTAATTACTTTGTGTAATGCACAGTACCCTATACATTTGTACTGTAGCAATATATTTTGTAACAGTTCTTAGGGGCTACAAAATAAAATCTGTAATAGGGGTGTTAAAATAATTTGAAATAAAAAAAATATAATTTTATTTCAAAAAAAAAATTTGTTGTTTCTGTAAAAAATATTTTTTGTGTATTTTTTATTCCTAATATTTAAAAAATAATCATGGTTATTATTTGTGGTTAATATTTCAATGGTATTATGTTTTTTAGTGTATTAGTGTCACTTTCTGTAAATTCACTTTATGACAATCTGGTTAACTCCAGTCCTAGTCGAAAGACGGCTCTCTTCTTCTTCTTCGAAGCGTTCGTTATTCCATATGTACCGCCTTTCGGTTAGTCTAAGTCTTCGATTAATTTCTTCTTTAAGTATATCAAAGAAAATTTAAAACCAAATTGCATAAACAGAAAGTTTATTCACAAATTATTTAAGTTTATCGATAAGAATCGATATTACACAGCAGTATCGACTCACTCAGGGCCGGTCGATAAAAAAGTTTACATTGATTATATATAAAATTATAGTTCTTTGAACGATTATTTAAGAATAGCCAGAGAAGGGTATGGACAGGAAAGTAAAACACTTACAATGATAAATGCCTTAATACTAACAAATACAATGTTATAATTGATAAATAAAGTTTATATAATAATTATTTCAAACCAAATGCAGTCTAGAAATTCGCTGCCTTGTTTTGGTAAGAACGGCGACGAATCAAAATGGCCGACCTGATCATGCGCAGTGGAACGTCTAACCTCGACGAAATATTTGTTTCAAATAGAGATGTACTTTTCTCCGTTTAAATGATCTCAGCAATTGTGTATAATGGTTCTGGAGTTAATTGAGTGTCACTGGTGTATTGTTTAATAGTTCACTTGGTGTAAAATGTTGGTGATTATGTCTATCTCACTTTGTCTATATGTGTCGGGTTTAACCTGGTTTGTTAGTCTGTAAATTTTATTGTATTGGTGTTATTTTAATTAATTAGGCGTGTGTGGTTCTGTTTATTGGTGATGCACTGTTCATAGTTTAATTTCACTGTTCACAAATAATAAACTCAAAATAAAAATTGATAAAATATTTTTACCGAACTCGGTTTACTTATAGTTCGCCATTATAGGTTATTTCGAGCAAAAAATCTCGTTTAAGTATTCACTTCAACGGATAATAATGAACTGTTCTCATTTCCTTCGTCTCCTGAAAATCTTAGCCAATTTAATATATTTTATACATTGTTTCAAATTATCTTAGTTTCCGATACATTTTATTCGAATACATTATACTCGGAAAATATTTTCGTTATTAATTAACTGTATGAAATATTAAATACATATTCGGTTTCTTTATTCTATTCTGCTTATTTTGATACTAATTAATATAGTTTTACAAAGTTTTCATTTAAAAAATTTATATTTCTTACATTTTGGAAGGTAGGCTTAATTTTGTATTTCCTGTTCTCTAAGCAGATAATAGCCATTTTCTCTGATATAATTATTATTCTATTAAATCTGAAATTGATATAATTGTCTATTCTTACTTAATTTCTTGCAATTTAGTTTATTAATGATTGTTTTTAAATACAATTCATTTATCTATGACTCCTCCTCTGATAATGTTAGTTAGTCCATTCCATTTTTATTTATAATTTTACTTATCTGCTGACCATATCTTTATAAAGTATTAGTTACATGGTATTACTATATGGTGGGTTTATCTTACATAAATATTATCAGTTTAGTTGGTTTATAGGACTAGATTTGTTAATTATTCTGTAGTCTAAATTTACTATCTGGCCTAGATTTGATCTGTTGCTATTTGCAAAGTTTTTACTAATATAGTTAGTTTGTACCCTTCTCTGACTTTCTATTCTTTTATAACTTATTAACAATTTGTTCCTTGACTATTATAACATTGAATATTGATTTTACAATTAAAATATAACACTTATTTACTATTAAATCTGGTACTTTGAATCATACCTTTTTTTGTGTACTGATTACACACAGTAACATAATAAAAACATTTTATAATATAGAATGGTATCTACATTTAGATATTGTATTCCCAATTTAAATTAATAACAAAATAACATTTTACAACTACAATACTGCTCAATACTAAATCTTATTTATATAGTTAATGTTTGGAACTAGGAACATAACATATTGGTTCCATTAAATGGTTAACACTTTCTTAAACTATTTATTTACAGTCTTATCTGTACTTCCCAATTTTAAGGATGTATTCCCCGTCACTTTGTGCTAAACACAAACTATCTGTTTATATTATTCATTCTATGGAATGTTCTAATAAAATCAGTGGCATTTCATTAGCAAGAGTATTCCTTGCTCCTTCACCATATTATTTGAGTAACTATTATCATGATACTGTTTAAAAACACTTAAAGTTATTTACTTGCACGGTAATTCATGTACCTTTTCAAAGTTTATTGATTATAATTTAATAACTTGCACTTGTCCCTGGTTATTTATTGATATTATCACTAGTCCTTTTATAGTTTTATAATATGAAATATTTAACCATGGGGGAATTGTTAAGATTTGTCTATATAAACTATACAATAACTTTTTTGGGTGCACTGTTACTTAATACTCCAAACACTTTTGGTTTTTATCAGTTTTACATTAGTATATGGTTTTTTGGGGTGTTATACTTTCTTTTGTGACATTCATTTATTTTTGGGGTTTTTTGGTTTTCTCCCTATGGGGTTTCTATTGGGTATTGTTCGAGTTTCACTTCCTTTGTTCTAGTTGATCTTCACTGGTTTCTGATCATTCAGTATCTGGGTTTATTTTAGATTTCTTCTTTCTTCGTTCTTGGTTCTTCAGTACCATTTCTTTTTATATTCTTTTGTTTACTCTGGTCTGTTTTCTTTGTCAGTTCACTTGGTCTGGGTATCTTCATTGCCTGCTTCTATCCTACCTGGGTAATATTGTTATTCAAATTTTAGTTTTTTGGGTTTTAATTTGTAGTATAATTATATTAGTTGTAGATTTTTTCTTTATGCTTACTTTTCTTGTTATTATAATAATTTATAGTGCTTTTTAATTGATTTTCATTTGGATCTTTTTGGATATTCCATATTTTTGAGTTTTATTAATGATCATTTGGTAATTGTTTTATGTGGATTATCTGTCATGCTACAATATATATATATAAAATATATTTTAATACAAATTAAGTTGAATGACCATTGGACTAATGGATAGTACTAAGACACATTTGAGAAGAACTCGTTTTATCCTGTACTTTTCTCTAAGTTGTTGTCTACTAACAAGAATCTCAGTCGCTCGCACTCGCAGCCACCGCGCTGAATCAGCTTTCTGTGTAAGCACGTACGTTGCGTGACGAATTGCTCAAACGTTTACAAGAAACTTTGTTCTACCTTCTGGATAATACTGTTGATAAGAAAGAACACATTTATCAAAAGTAAAGCTGAGAGATTATTAAACTTTCTTCCGCCTGCAGAGCAATAAATATTCCCACTTGAATCGCAATGTTTTACTTCGTACCTGTATTCGGATAAGCCAATACAGGAATAACATAATTTAAAAATTTATTTTTTATAAAATTGTAACGAGTCGTGGTAGACTGCATTTCAATCTCAGATTGTGTGCGAAAAATTTCATGTTAATTATTAAATGAATAAAGCGTAGTTGGAAACAATAAATGCGGTATTAACTTCAACAATAGTTTAAAACCTCTAAAAAAAGAAATTTATATATATATGTATATTATAATGAACAAGAAATGTTGTGTGTGTGTTGTATATTGTTCGTGTTGTTATTTGTCGGGCGTTACACTCCGCGCACTTTTTATTACTTACTGATGACTGGATCCTCTGCGGTGATGTCGTCCTGCAAAACAACTTAAGCTACTATGTGTTTGTGGGCGCTACTTGGAATCTTTTGTTCCAAGAAAATGTTATTAAAATTAAAATTTTGAATTCTTAGCAGTTAGTTTAATTCTATGAAAAAATGTGAACAAGACAGTTTGAGTTTGAAAAAATAAAGTATGTTTTAATGAATCTTAAAAAGTCGTCTGAAGGACTAACATTCGTGAAAAAATAAAATTGCAGAGTTACAAAAAATATAAATTATTATTATTGACAAGTTTTTTCTCCAATCAAGTATCGGCTAACAAATATTTTATTTTACTCAGTTGAAAAGCATGAGTTTAATATATGAAAAATCTTTATACTCAGGACGTGACTCCTTTGAACTACCAAGACAGATCAATAAGATGCTTTACAAAAATTAAGTGATTTGAAGGTGTGTGGCATGTGTAGTACAACTATATGACAAATGTAACCAGGTAAAAATGACTTTAACTTTGAACAACTCACGTTCCGATGGGTAATTATTCTCGCACTGGACACTTCTCTCGGGTAGTTTTCAATCTCGCCTCTTCGTGTTGACGTTCCTTGTGCACTGAATTTATACGATTAGTCAAAATACGATTTTTTTTTATAAACTTCCGCACTTTCGTAAAACAGTTTGGCAGTGAATTTATGCTTGAATCCCGCCGGCGAAAATCAGCTGTCCGCGTTGTTTCTCAAATTAGCCGCCACAGCGCTGATGCTCCTCCTGCAGTTGAAAAGGCTGTGTGTACGTTACGTTATTGGGAGTTTTTGTCAAAGTCAGTTTGTTTTAGCGAATACAGCAGAATTGATTCTCTATTAAAATCTTGGTCCCTCCTGGGCCGCTGATATTCTGGCTGCGTGTGTTCTATTAAATGTGCCGTGTTGCTGCTCTATTTCAGCAACACATTGGCGTATACTCTTGTAGGTTAAGTCAGTCTATTGTCAATGTACGGGAAAAGCCTTTCTTCGTTCTTGTGTCGACTTCTCGTCTTCGGTTTCGCCTCGGTTGTGGTGATGAGTGTCGTGGGTGATGCGTCTCTTCTGGCTTCAAAGCATGAAGTGTTTTTCGGACGAATTTGGTCTTCTTTTATACTCTGTAAGGCTCATTGTTTTAGCTTTTCGACATGAACTTCCGGTGTATTTGTGTAAAAATTCCTTCTAGAACGTTCGAGAATAATGAAATGGAACCTCATGGAACAAATTTGACTTCCGTAGAAGCTTTAGAACAAAAATGTCTTATTCTTCACACTAAGGATATTACAAAAATTAGTCTGGTATTTGTCAAACAATTTTACATAATTACTTACAATCTGCATGCCCTTACTATATTTGGATTCTCTGCTTTCAACTGAATCTAATGATACTAATTACGATTGGTTTTTGAATAAATTAACTATAATAAAATAACACAACATACAACTCTTACCTTGGAATGTTTCCATAAAAATTCAATTTTTTAACTAAAAAATTGTTGTGAAGCTGTTTGGTTTCTTCTACAACATTAACACATAATATTATCATCTTTCTGTAACAAAATAAATAAAGTTTAACACATATAATATACAAATAAGTTCAGTTTTACATGGTCCATGCCTATGGCCTACGTTGTTGTCACTGTTAGAATACAATAATTAGTCTTTTTTCCTTAATATATATGGGATTTTTCTAGTATACACTGAGAGTTTATTATATTGTCTATCTTTTGTGATACCTGGTTTATCCTGATACATATTATTTTTATTGTAAACCTACTTAGCATCATATTGGTTTGCCTAAGTGGTCCTTTTTCTTTGTGTGACAAATTTCACTCTCATAAGTCAAATTCTTTAATAATTGATCTTATTTTCAACTGAGTTTGTTTGTTTTCATGGTACACTACAGTATTGTACCCTTTTCTTTTATTTTTGTTAATATTTTGCAAACATTAAGTCAAATATGACTATTTTTTGTGATGGTTGCTTGGCCTTAGCCATATATGTTATAGGTAAATAGTTTCCTAACTCGACTATTAAAGTGTTTAAGTTAGTCAAATATATTAGTATAGTCACATTATATTATATTTCAACTTTCTAATGCAATTTGGTTGCATTTTGTCAACATTAAATTCATAAATATTACAATTTTATAGGTCTACTACATGTTTTCAGTTAATACTGTTTAGGCTATTTTAACTGATTTTTATTCATTTGACAGCTTTCTTTATTTATGATAAATTGTTCACCTTTGTCTACTTGACAATTACATATAGTGTTTATCTCAATTTGATAATAAGTAACTTTTACATGAAATCTGAGTGATTGTTCTCAAATCCAACACCTTAATATATTTTTGTCATAACATTTATATATATTTTTTATTTTAACTTAGATCCTTTCTAATAATGTATTCAAATCATTTAATACATTTATTTTATTTACATTACATAGTATTATAATGGATCTTGCCCATTAATTCACAATAAATAGTTTTTTATACCCTACTCAGAGTTACAAAACTTAATAATTAATGACCTTATTTTGGTTGTTTCTGATATTATTTGTCTCTCTTATAGTATATTATTGGTTTTACACTGTTCTTCACCTGAATAATATATATGGGGTTTGAGTCTTAGTCATAGTCTGGTCGTCCACTTCCGCTGCTGATAAGTTTGAATTTCTGCATTTTAATCGCCTAATTACATTGTAGCTATCACTAAAATGAGACAACGAAACAAAATGATTAATTTTGACAAAGAAAGCACAAGAGGAAGCAAAAATTTGTAAAGATATAAGACAGAGTTTTAAACTTTCTCCTTCACCGCAATTTTGTAGACTTGACGTACGACACCCCGCGTTAGGTTGACTCAAATATCCACTGAAGTTGGCAGCCAGTGATGCTGCTGAAAAGTTTGGTTAGAATGTAAACATTAGACCTCGGCCATACAGGCCGGTAGATATTTCAAGCACAACTGACTCCGACCCTGAAAGCCTTAGAACAATAGTCTCTCCTTCACTGTTTAATTTATATGTACAGAAAGCTTTTAACAAAAACAAAGGATATTGCAGTAAAATCGCAAGGAGAGATAATTAACATGTTAAGACTTTGAGTGAGATAGGCCAGAATTAAGTTCAATTTAACAGTAAATTTAAATTATAAACTTCTAAAGAAATAGACCTAGGAATATGAAAGAGGTTTCTGAAGAGTTACATATATGAGCATAGATCCATATAAATTTGAGACGTGGACAATTGGTACAGAGGAAAGGAGAAAACATAAACTACTGTAAATGTGGTGTTATAGGAAATTACTGAAAGGAAGATGGATTGACAAGGTTACTGACGGTGATATTTTAAATAGAGTTAGAGAAAATACAGGTTTTTGGCAAAATAGTGTGAAGCAAAGGGTTGAACTTATTGGCCATATTATGCGTCACAAGAATTTGATAAAAACAATAATTGAATGCTACATTGAAGCAAAAAGAGGAAGATCAAGACCGAGACTCCAATGTGTGAAAGAGATTATTGGTGATGTAAGTTGTAATTAATATGAGCACATGAAACGGAAAGCACGGATTAGGTCGGTGTAGTGAACTGCTACAAACCAATCTGCGGATTGCTAACTAGAGAAGGAGAGAGGATAAGAATAATTATTATTATTTTCATGACTAGTTTGATTTGTTCTTATTATATCAATAATATTATAATTATATTGTTATAAATTCAAAATAAATACACTGCAATTAAGTTAATTTTTACCGTATACAATACAACTATATTGTAAGCGTAACATTCAATTACAATGCAAACAAACCTCTGAAGATACAGAATAATTTATGTAAAACGTGCGTCAGGTGATAATAAACTTATTTGGTGGTATTTATTTAAAGATATTAAATGCAAGGCCTTCCGGAAACTCTACGAGTTACGTATAGAGAAATAATTATATCGTTTCATACATGTTAGTAATTGGCATATGTGCAATTATTACTTATGTGTTGTCCGCTAACAAAAGACAACACAATATTTTAAATATTGATAAAACTGCCAAATTTCTCAGTGCCAAATTTCTCAATAAATTTTAATAGGAGACGTTATAAAAGTATGTGTTTTTTGTCAAATGATTTATGGACAAACAAATCTTTTTTTTTTTTCAAAATTAATGCAGATTGTTTTTGTACTGGCCGAGATGGTGAACAATAGCGGCGCATCACTGTATAAAATTTACTATCGAAAGCGACACGTAATCGCTTTACAAAGGGACGTTAGGGACAGGAAAGTGGCAATCAAGTCAAATGTGACGTTTCCGCGACAATATTATTAGCAAAACTTTCATACAACTCGTGACTGCTCTGATGACAGTTTTATGCAGCTACCCCGTTATTGCCTTCTCTACGACCATCCTCGGAGATATCAAATATATTATGTGTTCCGTTACACGTTATTCAAACACATATACTGTACATCGTTTGTAGTTTACGATGACTGTCTGGCCAGTTCTGACTGCTACAACGGTAACCATTCTTTATTACGAAATGCACTCGACCTATCTTATTTATATTATGCCGGTACCGCTCAACACTTTATTATTTTTTTTGTAATTTTCTTTTCTACTCCACAGCATTGGTACGGGAAACATTATTTTATAAGAACTACAACACCAATTCTATTCTGCTTAAGTATACACGTCTAAAGTTATAACACTAGGGATGTTCAAAATACATTTTGACTCATAAAATTTAATAATAATAATGATAATAATAATAATAATATTAATAATAATAATAATATTAATAAAATAATAAATAAAGCTTACTTTTTCCCACCTTAGTAGTCTAGCAGTTAGAAAAAATCTCTTCTGACATCCAACAACGTGTCCTTGGAAAGCAGAAAAAAATTTATTTGGAGTTTAATTTCTAGATGCCTATATCGCTCGGAAAACTGGACTTCTGGAAAAGTGAAGAGGTATGATGCTGGATGCTTTTGAAATGTGATACTAGAGGAGGGCCTCCAGTATTTACCACATTTCATAAATAATGGTTTTTCTTAATAGATAGTCAATTTTCTGAAGTTTTATTCTTGGATTATATTGATGAAAAGTGCTAATTACAGTTTTTTCTTTGCGCTATTATGGACTTGCCCCCAGATTTCATTGCATAACTTGATAAGATTTAATATTTTTATTAATTATGTTCTACATAAAGGAACAACATTAAATCTCTAGTAGTAAGTAATACTTTATATTAAGAATTAATTACAAATCATAACATTTATTAGAAGAAGACATTGATTTAAAAATTATAAATTATAAACATTATCTTTACTGTCCTGTAAAGTTTACCAAAATGAATTTACCTTCCTTTTTAATGGAACCTTTTTTTAATAATCCCATTGTAAAAACACAAAATTCACTTATCAAGTGTAACATTTTAACAATATAACAATCATAAAAGTTCTTTGTAGTGACAGTGAACTGAGTAGTAGTAATTAAGTGATTGAATTGTAGAATGGAAGAATTGTTTATTTTGTAACGTAAAAAACGTAATTTATTAGGCGTGAAAAACTGACATATCCGGAAATGGTCTTCTTTTGTCAGCTTCTCATTTACCTCACAGTAAAGCCTGTAAAAACATTTTGGTTTGTAGCGAGTTTGTCAGAATAACTTTATCGTTGATGTCAGTAAACATTTCTTATGAAAGTGATCTTATAAATACAATAATTAAACTATAAGTAATTACAAGCAGAATGATCACTGTTATTACACCACTATATAAAAATTATCCCGATCTATAGTGGTGTGCACTATAAAAAGAAATCTATTTTTATATAGTGGTGTGCAACAGTGATCATTCTGGTTGTGATTTCAACCACTAACACAACTTTCTTCATTAAATATAAGTAATTAATTAATTAACGGAAGCAAACAAGTTACAGAAAGAAACTGGATTCTAAGAAATGAATTCCAATAGACCGTAATGATGATTTTCATGTTTTGTGGTAACGAACAGATGCTTTGAATGCTGTGAACCAAGAAGTTGAATTATCTTCTGCACAATGCACATTCAAAGTGTAATGTTACATTCTTAGTACTTTTCCTACCCAATACTACATTCCCTTTCTCTCTAACCCTCCCTTCATTTTCTCTCTCCCTCTCTCTAACTCTTTCTCTCTCTCCCTCTCCCTCTCCCTCTCCCTCTCCCTCTCTCTTTGTCTGTGACGTTTTCGTATGTTTTTGTCTTTAAAAATTTATTTTTAGTGGACGTTTTATAAGGTTGTAGGTTTTAGTGGGCTCCTAGCCTGTTGGACGTCTAGAGGACTCGGACCTCCTAGAGGTGGGGAACTTAGGATGTTTTCACATCCAGGAGTAGGATATGCGGAACATAGAGCCGTTTGGACCAGAGCCTCTACCTACTCAAGACCGTCGTCCGTAGATGGTCCTATAACAGAACACGACGGATCTAAACCAGAAAAGGTCGATTAAAAATCTAGCCGGCATAGGGTTGGTTGCACTATACTGTGTACTCAGTCAGCAGCTCACCATTACAACAGTAGCCTCGGAAATCAGGACAGATTACAACCCTGGCAACAGAGGCAAAAGAAAAATTAGTAGACCTAAGAAAAGGTAGACTGTGGAATAGGAACAGGCTGCTAAAGCCTAAAACCGTTAAGAAGAAAAGGAAGATGATATTTCTAACTTAATATGACAGGTTATAACAAGTTATTTCTAAGTTAACTGAATGATAAAAGTGTTAAAATTCTGACTTATGTGTTTATTAGGTACCCATTCTGTGCCTGATATCTCTGCTTGTGTGGCTTGTTATAAAAATGTGGGTTGAGAAATTGGTATCAGTGGGAAGTATGGGAGTATGTAGGTAATGCTTTTATCTTTTATGTACTGGTGGTATCTTAGTGTATTATTGTGACGCATTTTGTGATTTTTTTTTATTACAACTACTTCAATTTGTACATTGCAATAAAATATTTTATTCGTTTGTTCTATTCAAACAAAAAATACAAACTAAACTGTTAAAATTACCTTGAGTATCCAGGTTCCCTTTCTTGCAACTTTTTTTATATATTTTATATACAACGCGTTTCGAGGCTTATAGTCACACATATCCCGTTATTTAAGCGACTCCCAAACCGCCTTATCTCACGATGCGCATCGCTACGGTTCTCGCGAGTGACTAACAATTGCACATCATCCAATTAATTTGACTTTTATTATTTGACGTACTCCATGTGAGTGAATATATTTTATCACCTGATGATGAGAATATAAGTCTCGAAACGCGTTGTGTATAAAATATAAAAAAGAAGTTGCAAGGAAGGGAACCTGGATACACAAGGTAGTTTTAACAGTTTAATTGTACCTTGGAGACCACAAGAACTATACATACAAACATACAATGAATCGGTTAATTAATTATTACAATCTATATGATAAATTACTGACTATTTAAACCCTACACCATACAAATAATAAACGTATTCTAAAGTCGCCTTTTATTTACCTTATATACAGATATGTGTGATACTGAACAAAATCACAGTGAGGGCGAGAGAAGCTGAATCTAAATCCAACACCCACAACCGAGTTGGCAGATAAGTTCGTTGCCTCCAGGCGGTAGCCAACCAATCCGTCTTTGTTTGTGTCACTTATCATTTTAAATATTGTGCATTGAGAAACTGCAGGGATTCCCGTTTTTGTTTGCTCTACCAAGTTCTTCTTATAAAGTGGAAGTTTTATGTTTTTAGTTCGGGTTCAACTTACTACATCTCTCCACACATTCAACCGCGCTTGAGCCAGTTTATTTGCAAAGTTTCGTGACACACTAAATATTTATTTTTATTCGTTTCCTTTTTCGTTTTCTACTTCTCCTCTTCAAGAATTAGGTTATATAAACCTGTTTCGGCACACATCTCATCCTCTGACGATCCACATGTCTTCTACCAATGGCTTTATATTTCAGTGCCGTTATGGTTAATCGATCCTCTGTCATCCTTTGCAGACGATCCCACCACTGTCTTCTGTAAATTGCAGTAATGTCCGTAAATAAATCTTTAAAGTGAATTACGTCCTTTACTTCGAGTTCTGCTCTGATATCTTCATTCCTTATTCTATCGTGCAATGTACAATTTAAAATAATTTTAAGAAACTGCATTTCAGCATTCTGAATCTTGCCCTTTCCTTTTTTGTCATGACCCACACCTAATTCGCATATGTCAACGTGGGTATTGCAATTGTCTTAAAAAACTTAATACTTGTTATTTAAACTTACTACTTAAAACTTAATACTTGTAGTTAATACTTGTAATCTTGTTTTATTTCCAAGATTCCTAAATTTATTTTTATTTGTAATGTGTAATTTTTGTTTAGTCATTTTGTGTTCAGTATTGTCAGAGCTTCTTAAGATTAACAATTTTCGTTTGCTTATATATTTTCAAGTTGTTACTTATACACTTTTGTTTAAATTATCTTTTATACAGATTTATATCATCACTTAACTTATATTGTGACTTGAGTCTCCTAAATGTTTATTTTTTGTTTGTTTGTCGTAAAATGTTTTAATACTAGACATTTGGAATGAATTATCAAAGAACTGGTTTTACATTTTAAAGTAATTTTCATTGTTTGAATTTATTTATGTTTTTCACATATTTAACACTTAGTCTCTATTAGTGTAAAATCTAGAGTGGTTTTAAGGAAAAAATCAGGAAGGCTGAGGATGGGAACACAAGGCTTCCCGAAACATGTCCCAAATAAGAACAAACATTTTGAGGTAAAGTTTTTATAAATATTAAATATATTGTATACATCAAGAAACAGACTGTGCCAAAAAGTGTGTGAATATATATATACACACACACACATTCACGGTATAAAGTTGTATACTTATCACGAGATTGCAGCTTTCCTTTTTTACAACATATTACTATTTTAGTTACTATTTATTAACTACACTTTCTACCATGACTTCAATAACATAAGTTTTGTCACATCAAAGTTGAAACTTCACTCATTTTTATCTTTGGTGAACAGTACTCTAATATTCTGCTGGGTCACTTTGCTTCATCCATTCAGTTTACATTGTAACTTCTCCTTCTTCGTATTCTAATCCTCTTCTACCGCAGGGTGTAGAGGTTGAGCAAAGGTCTCTGCATGACCAGGGCGTTGGCTTCAATCCAATGCACTCCCAGCCCCTGCAGAGAGCACCTCACATTGTCCTCCCAAGTCACTCTTCTCCACCCCGTGGGTCATCTCCCACCAATTCTTGCCTCATACAGTTGTTTTGAAAGTCTATCCCCTCCCATCCTCTGAACGTGGCCAAAACAGCGCAATTTTGCTTTCTTAATTTGTTTTTTTTTTAAGGTAGTGTCTTATAGTAGACTCACTGTTATAGTAGAATTTCTGACCCGATCTTTTCTTGTTTTTCCTTCAACCTTCCTGAGGTTTCTTGTTTCCATAGCTTGGAAAGAGGTTAGATGCTTCTCAGTTAGAGACCAGGTTTCAGCCACTTAAGTAAGAACTGGCACATATTAATTATAACACTGCATTATTTTCCTTCATTAACTAATATTACTTTCACGTGTTAATTATAAACTGCTGGGGTGAAGAATCAGCAAATATGTGACACTTTGAGCGCACTGTGTCAGCAGCAAGATTTTGCAACGCTCTCCAACGTTTCTCCGCCTTCTAAAAGACAATCGATTATTATTCAAGTATCTACTACATACGTAGAACGCTCTAGTGCAGTTGTTCCCAAAGTGAGGTTTGCGACAATGTTTCAGGAGGTCCGCAGACAATTTTAAGAAAAATTTAAATGTACCGTAATTTTCTCCGTAATCTTAAAACAATTAGAAGAAGACTCCAGTATTTTTGTTTCGGGTTCAAACTAATTGTAATTGTAAAAGTAATTTCAAAATAATAATGTCTTTAAATCATGTCGTGTAGCAGATCTTTTTGTCAGTCGAGCTGACTCGACCTATCTCTTACACTGCAAAAAGAAAATTCATTGGCAGAACTTTCAACTGACAGTTCATTAAAATTACAGTTTTAGCAATTACAGCTAGCTGACTTCTAGTTGTATGTAATGACTGACTATTCTGAACTCGCAAAAAAAGCTTTGAAGCGTTTAACTGTCTTTCCTTCTACTTATTGTGTGAAACCGTATTCTCCCTGCTCACATACTTGAAGTAAAAAAAATGAAGTACTCTTGATGTCGAGAGTGACTTAATATTAAATTCATCAGACATTAAAGCCAATGTGGCAGAGCTAATTGTTCAAAAGCAACTTCATTGTTCACATTAAACTATGTTTGATATTATTAATATGCTAACTTTGCAAGTTAATATAATTTTGATTTTGATACATTCTAATCAAAATATAAGAGTTTCTATAGTATTTACTATTTGTTTTATTTTAGAACTCAGACGGAGTCCGTGAGTTTTTAAATTACTTTTCGCGGACTGAAAAGTTTGGGAAACACTGTTCTAGTGACGTTATAGAGATTCTACCTAGTGTAAATACAGCAATCCACAGCGCAGCATCAATCACTCTGTAATACAAAGCAAAGCGATAAGAATTGTCATTAGTTGTCATTGGTTGTGATTTTCTATTCGCTTCGTGTGTTTAAACAGCGGTTTAGAGTAAAGTAAGAACTTTAAATTACTGTTTGCAGCCTTTGATGGGTAGCGAGGTTTATTATTTATTGTGTCAGTGTTCAGTACGTTTACATTTAAAGTTTGTTTTGTTAGAGCGTTGGACAATCATAAACTAATCTGAAGTAGTTGTCCACAAATGTAACACTTTACTCTATCTAAACCATAATTAAAGCTTAGAATAGAATTCTGTTGTTTAATTGTTTTCTTCCCCATTTTTCCCTCGTGATGATCGTGATGTTGAATATGTTAAGCTAACAACTCCATTGTATGACAACCAATTTGGGTTCTCAACCGTATACAGGTTGGTGTTTCTAGTATGTAATATTGGATCAGTTCACTTTTACCAATATTTCACTAGAATCGCAACTTCCGCCTCCCACTGAGTTGGACGGATTTTAATTTAAACAATAAAACAACCATAAAGAATGTTCAGGAAAGCATCACTTCTCCTTGTAATCAAAACCTAATGTATTTACGAAATCTCTTAATATTTTTTCTGTTGGCTTGTTTCACCTTTATATTAAAAAATAGTCCGTACACTGCTCCGGGAACATGCGTCCTTTATTTCTTTCACTTAACTTAACTTCATCAATTTGTTTCTGCCTTTTTAAATTTTAAACGCCTTACAACCGTCTAGCATTAGTCACAAATAGTATTACTGATTATTTTAACATATAATAAACATACAAATAATTTATTTATTTCAGTGAGCACATTATTCTATTTTGCCAACATTTTGGGCGGTAGTTTATATTTCAGCGTAGTTCCAGTATGCAAACAAGAGGAACGCATTCTGGCGGAATTTTTGTTTCTCAACAGTGCTTGAGATTGTGCAGAGCAAACACAATAGGCTCTTGTGAGTGTATGCGTGCGCGTTGTCGCTTGAATGCTCTCAAATGGAATGAACTCAATAGCGTATAGGTTGCTTAATAATACAAGAACGACAGCAGCCCAACTAGTTTCATGCAACGCAGTTGCTAGGCACTCCCACCGAATGTCTGCCTACACAATTGAATTAGGAATGTATTCCATTGTTACGACAATCCTAAACTGTAAACAGTAGAATACACTATTGAAAGCCGGGGAAACCAATAATTAACATACATTATTAAACCTCGTCTGCAACAGATACGCACTTATTATAATTTTAATTCTTGGATTTCGTTGTCCATGACGTGTTCGTTACTTAACTAAATACAACTATTACACTAACGACTCGGAACTCAAAGCTTTTTATGAGTAAAATCATAAAGTTTTACCTTACAACCTGAACCGGTTTTCACTTTTATAAAGCTTCTTCAGATGTTGGTGAAGAAGCTTTTTAAAAATGAAAACCGGTTCAGGTTGTAAGGTAAAACCTTATGTTTTTACTCATAAAAAACTTTGTGTTCCGAGTCGTTAGTGAAATAGTCGTATATAATTTTAATATTTTTCAATACGCAATAATAAAACAATTACTAAAGTCATTTAGTGAAATAATTACTATAGATCGCAATAGAAGTTTCAATTTGACACTTTTTCTATTAACACACGTTTGCCACTTGAACCAGTCCTTTCTTCGGGTTTGTTTCCTACGGTGCCACAATAATATCTTGTTCTCAAATAGTCACCTTGCACTCGCAAGTATTTTTGTTGTCAAACCAGCAAATAGTATTGTTACGTGATTATAGAACATCCAACGTGTTTCTCGGCTATTCCAGCAGAGACCGGCTATAATGTGTGTGTGCGTACATATTGCTGCTACTGTGAGGTGAAGGACAGTTACGTGATACTTGTCACGCGTCCGTAGCCGAGTCTGATCCAGACACTACCAGACACCGCGCGCGCACTGTGTTCAAGGCCGCATGCAATGAAGGGTTGATTTCAAAAACCAGACATGTCCAAAACTGACGTTTTTGTGATAATGGCACCTGCAGCTTCTCCATGACTACTGCTACATAATGGTATAATTGGATTCTTCAAATAACAGTTCAGTCCTGAGATATAAGGTGGAAAAATATTGGGCATTCTACAAAAACAAGGCAAGTCCAGCGTCTTTACAGCAAAAACCAGATTAGTCCTAGACCTGTCTGGTTCTTTCCACAAATGTGCGGTAGAGCGCATTACTGTGCTACTCTAACTAACAGCTTATTGTTTGAGTAGCATTCAGACAGTGAGGTTAGTTTGTATTTTTACATAGATTGTCTTCAAAATTAAATAGTTTTGTTCAACGATGGAAGATAATAATCATGATGAGTGGCCAAAAAACAACAGAAAATGATGAAAAAAGCGAGCATTATAAGAGATGCGAAAGTGCGAGGTGAAGAACATATAAACCACGTGGGAAATATTGTTCCAAAGCGAGTGACCGGTGAAGATTGCAAGTAAGTTGTTCAATATATTTTTTACGTTATTTTTAATGAATGTTTTAAACTTTAATATTACCTGAATTTTTTTTGATATAGGCTTACAGTTCGAAATATTGTAAACCCTGAAAGGTTAGTTCTCAAATGTTTATAAATGCCATAAACGTAATTATAAAATGCCGTAAGTAATAAGCTGAAATTCAGATGTTTTATCAGATTGTTTTTCTTCAAATATGCTACAATATGCATTGTAGTCTTAACAGAGGCTGGCATGTTGTGGTTTAGGCCTACTGCAATAGGTGGTAACATTACACTCTTCTTTTTGTCATTATAAGCTACAGAATGCATTATTGGGTCAATAAAAGTTTAATAAAACATATCAAATAAAACATAACAATATTTAATGCAGTGGTGGACCCAGGATGGAGTTTTGGGAGCAAAAACCCCTCCCGAAAACATGTAAAAAATTAAAAAAGTACGTACAACAAGGCTGTAATTTTTACTTTCACATTTTTGTACAATATCGGCTCCTAATATAGAAAACGTCTTTCTTATAAGAAAAGAATAACAGAAACCAGTGTTGTGCACCTCGCTCTTAAGTTTTTGAAACCACTCATACGAAAAAATATCCTGGATGCGCCACTGGCTTAACATAATGCATCACGATGCCTTTTTGAAAGAAAAAAGAAATTTTATTATGAAAGCTAAGGAAGGAGTTATAACATGCATTTCCTTTGACTTCATGCAAAACCTCCCTCTTCCTCACATTCCGAGTGGGTCTGTTTATTATTCAAGACAGCTGTGGTATAATGTTTTTGGTGTTCATGACTTGTCAGATGATTTTGTGACAATTTATCGGTACCTAGAGCTAATAAGGGACCAAATGAAGTCACATCTATGCTCTTAGATGCAATAAATAACCTTCCAGATGGCAAAAGGTATGATGAGCTTGTTTTGTTTTCAGACGGTTGCCCTGGTCAAAATAAGAACAAGACAATGGTCCAGTTTCTTTACTGCTTAGTCCATGTTCTGAAACTTTTCAAAACAGTCACGTACCTCTTTCCCATCAGAGGACACAGTTACCTTCCAAATGACCAGGATTTTAGCCTAATTGGCAAGAAGAAAAAGTCAACCATTAAAGTGGAAATTCCAGAAATGTGGGACAAAATAGTAAAGGAAGCAAGGAAGCATCCTTCACCGTTTCACCTGAAGATTATGATCCATGAAGATTTCATTGATATGAAGAATGCTGTGGAGCCTTTCTTCTTGAAAACACCTAAGCCCCCTCTAAAACTTCATGAAGTTAGGATGATGTTGTTTCAGAAAGAAGACAAACACATTTACCTCCGAAAATCATACTATGGGCCATGGGAAAGACATATTGTAATAAACAAGCATTACCATGGAGACGCTAGCAGCATTGATCTGTCAAAACTGTACAAGTCTCCAACTGGACTGAAGCCTGCTAAGCAACGTGATTTGCTGAAACTTATACAGTATCTTGAAGACCCGACACATCGCCAATACTACGAGTTGTTGCTGCAGAACATGACATTGAGTACTGAAGCTCCAGCAGCAGAGGAAAATGTTGAAATTGACAATGACGACAATTCTGATGGCTGTGATGATAATTAGAAACAATATACAGCACCAAGTCAAAAACAATGTATTTTTTATTTTTGTATTTATTACATAATGAACAATAAAACTGAGACAAAATACAATTTTCGTCTTTTAATTCGGCAAAAACCAGACATGTCCAAAAGTTTTTTAATTTTTTCTCAAAATATACTTTATTTATAACAATTTTATTAACATGTATGCAAAGATATATAGTAGCCAGAGTTACAAATAAACTTTCACTTCATTCCACACAGCAGAAAACAACCTACACGATTTTTTTCAGTTCCTGAAAATTTACATTTTTTGACATGTCTGGTTTTTGAAATCAACCCTTCTAACGCTCTAGTGTTTTCTAGCAGCGTTGTTGACGCGTAGTTTGGATTATTCTTGAACACTTGTGCTATGTATTTAAACAACGGCAGTTGCGCTTAGCAGTCGGTTTGAGTTGCGATTTATTCCAGTGCGGTTCGAAGTATTATGGCGAAGTGTTATGTGTTTTATAATCGTACGAGACTCTGTTAATTGACATTATTATTGCATGGGAACAATTTTTATTTGATTTGTTGTAAGAGACTAACTTGTTGATTAAAAACTGTTTAATTGTGATAATTAAAGCTGGTGATTAGTGACTTAATTGGTGTCTTGTACTTTGTTTCCACTGTACCATACGACGATCAGTGAGACCGTCGTAACGATATTCCTGTATAGTAATACATTTATTTCTTCTTAGACGTCATTAAATTGTAGAGTCATTATGGGTGCCAGGGAATCTACAAAAACGCACAACACTGTTGTATGCAGAGATATAACATACAGTGTTGGACTGATAACCAAAAGGAGGCAAGAAACCTACAGAACCGTGTTACAGAACTATGCAGTTATTTAGTGTTAACTTACAATTAAAGAATAAGTGAGGATCGGTTTACTCTTTCAAATTCTTCATCATGCTTGCGTTAACCAAGTGTCTAGTTAGATCCATTATTTAATGCCGCGTCTACATGTTTTGCATCGTAAACTTGTATAACCTACATTATTTTCACCTTATGGATACCAGGCTTAAAATTTCTTGACTACTCAGACGTCACTCAAGAGACCAATACATTCAATTCTGTCAATTGTTCTACACGTTACCTAATTTTTCATAGTTAATACACTTAATTTTTGTAATATATAAACTCCTAATCTTTGATTGACTAAGTATTATAGTAGTGTGTGGCAAAGTCCGCACGGGGCAAGATTCCTAATACGTCGTAGTTAATAGTTTTCTTAATAGATGTCGTGAGTTGGCGTCTGGGCTGTTGAAAAAATGCATTCTGCTGGCTGGACACAGCAAACAAGGAGTCTAGCGCCATTACGGTGAGTGAACAGTAACGTTGTTTAATTTTGTGGAAGTTTAAGTTATTTTACAGTGTAATTTAAGAGTATTTATACAAATATATACTTTCTTATTGTTTGTTTTCGACACTAGTCTACATTATTAAAAGGTAAGTCTGAGGTTTCATATCAACTTAAAGTTAGTGGTCAATCTTATTTTATTGAATCATAATAAGTCAGCAAAAAGTATAGAACACAGTGGGGCAAGTTTCCGGGGACAAAAGTCCTCTTGGTCTCCTGTGCGGAATTTTACCCCACATAAACAAACGTCACATTACAATTAAATACAACTTGCATTAGGCCTACAATTGTTGTTAAGCGTTCCAGAAGTGTGTGCTGGGGAGTCCCGCTGATTTCAAAGTCGAAATTTAAAAGAAAGAAGAAGAATATCGTGTTTCGGGAAAGTTGATTATTATTTCGGAGGTTGTGGGCACCTTTACGAATCCCCCCCTACAGTCGACTGGATCATGTGTCGTCAGTGTAGTACGTGGTGGGAAGAGCCGTGCGCGAATTACAGTGGATTGGGCCATTTCGTGTGTGATAAGCGTCAGTAGGACACTTACCCTACAGAGACCGGACTCTTGCCCCAAGGTTGGGGTAACTTTCCTATTTTACATGCTTTTGTTTTTTAATTTTTTTTTACCAAATACTGTGGTCAAAATTGTTGTGTACTTATTACATTTGTTAGTATATAGTGTAACAAATAAGCCAGTAATTTTCAATAAACTTTATTTTGGTTCAGTAGCTGAGAATTTGTTATTGTATTTTAAGTGCGGACTCTTGCCCCTCATTCCCCCTACCGAAGTCATGACTAACGTTTTAGTAAAATTTTCACTAAGCCAAATTCAGCTTATTGCAGGTTCCATCAGAGGCGTTTCAAACGATGTAACCGACGAGAAAATTGTAATTCAGGATAAGACAAGAATCTTACAAACTTTACACCTAAAATTTACCGTTTATTATTCTAATGACTTATTTGTGCATTACTAATTCGAACACGTTGTTTGGAACAGCATCCAAAATTAAATTTCTAATTCCTCACTACCATTATGGCATTTTGTTGTTACCTCTTCTAGTATTTTTTACTACTATATTTTCTAAAATCTAAATTTCTGTTAATGCAGTTTTCTTTCTTATACGTTAATTAATTGTTAAAGTGCAACACATTTTGCATACCAACATATTCAGACGGGTGTCGAAATTGCGATTCTGGTGAAATATTGACAAAAGTGAACAGATCCAATATTGCGAACTAGGAACACCAAACTGTATAGGGTTGAGAACCTGAGATTGGTTGTTATACATTGGAATTGTTAGCTTAACTTATTCATCATCGTCATCATCATCATCATCATCAACATCATCATCATCATCATCATCATCATCATCATCATCATCATCATCATCATCATCATCATCATCATCATCATCATCATCATCAACATCATCTTTTACTTTTCTCTTCTTCTTCTTCTTCTTCTTCTTCTTCTTCTTCTTCTTCTTCTTCTTCTTCTTCTTCTTCTTCTTCTTCTTCTTCTCCTCCTCCTTCTTCTCCTTCTTCTTCTTCTTCTTCTCTTCTGTACAAAAGGAGGATTTCAACAAACGCGTTGGGGGTCACTAAAGTGAAAAAATAATAGTGCCAAACATACGTACTAACAACTGTACAAATAATAAACATAGGCAACAATAGCGCTGTATCCTGTATGCCGCACATACACATGTGCAAACTTACACAGAGTTGTAGACAATACAGTGTTTACATACATTGCATTGTTTGTTTTCCGTACTTCCTCTGTTGCACAATACTGAGTATACTATTTGTGCCGCGTGTAAAGCTTACAGTATCAATTCATCCATGAACGTGTTGTTGTTGTATTCAAATGATCGTTAGTTCCAACTCAAAAAAATTACAAATTACTGAAAAAACGTATTCCTAGTAACTGTCCAATTACTTTTCTTCTACACTGCTTTTGTTCGGTTCCACGTATCATTATGCATTTCCCTGCATTCATACTTTATCTTAATCCTTATAAAAGTTGTTTTGAATGATTCTAAATTTCTCCCAAACAGCCATAAAACTCTCTCTATCTCACTCTTACTTACTCTCCGAACATCTCTCTCTGCCTTTCTAACTCTCTATCTCTCTTCTACCCTCTTTCACTGTCTTCATCTCTCACTTGTAATTATTTCTTATTGCCTTTCTTCAGAAGACTGAATGCCTCATCCTTTTGTGTTACTAAATCCATATCCATTTCCTAATCTTTTTCCCGTTGTAAAGTATAAAGAATACTCCACGGTTGGCTAAAAAAATAGTCATAATAACCTTACCAGCAGAAGGAATTATCTTTGCCTTCTGCTTCGCTTTTTGTGGTAAATCGTTTTGACTTTTTTTTTTAGTATGAAGGGTGTATTAGTGAACCCTAGTCTCACAAACGATTGTGAATCAACGTAAAAATTTAGATGGACTCCGCGTATAGAGTGCGAAACAATTGGTTGAAACAACCTTTGGACACTGTTTTTGGTCATATGTTAGCAAACACGGCACCCACCTGGCGCACAGCATTGTCATGCACAGACGTTTGTGTAAGATATTGCGCACAGGTTCCGTTGATATACCGACAGTCTCAGATTTCTCAGTCATACATTTTACCCTGTGTTAGCAAACATGGCACCCACCTGGCGCACAGCATTGTCATGCACAGACGTTTGTGTAAGATATTGGGCAAAGGTTCCGTTGATATACCGACAGTCTCAGATTTCTCAGTCATACATTTTACCATGTGTTAGCAAACATGGCACCCACCTGGCGCACAGCATTGTCGTGCACAGACGTTTGTGTACGATATTGCGCACAGGTTCCATTGATATACCGACAGTCTCAGATATCTCAGTCATACATTTTACCATGTGTTAGCAAACACGGCATCCACCTGGGGCACAGAATTATCATGCACAGACGTTTGTGTAACATACTGCGCAAAGGTTCCGTTGATATACCGACCGTCTCAGATTTCTCAGTCATACATTTTACCATGTGTTAGCAAACACGGCATTCACCTGGCGCACAGCATTGTCATGCACAGACGTTTGTGTACGATATTGCGCACAGGTTCCATTGATATACCGACAGTCTCAGATTTCTCAGTCATACATTTTACCATGTGTTAGCAAACAAGGGATCCACCTGGAGCACAGCATTATCATCCACAGACGTTTGTGTAAGATATTGCGCAAAGGTTCCGTTGATATACCGACAGTCTCAGATTTCTCAGTCATACATTTTACCATGTGTTAGCAAACACGTCATCCACCTGGAACACAGCATTATCATGCACAGACGCGTGTGTAACGTATTGCGCAAAGGTTCCGTTGATACACCGACAGTCTCAGATTTCTCAGTCATACATTTTACCCTGTGTTAGCAAACACGGCACCCACCTGGCGCACAGCATTGTCATGCACAGACGTTTGTGTAAGATATTGCGCACAGGTTCCGTTGACATACCGACAGTCTCAGATTTATCAGTCATACATTTTACCATGTGTTAGCAAACACGGCATCTACCTGGCGCACAGCATTGTCATGCACAGACGTTTGTGTACGATATTGCGCACAGGTTCTTTTGATAAACAGACAGTTTCAGATTTCTCAGTCATACATTTTACCATGTGTTAGCAAACACGGCACCCAGCTGGCGCACAGCATTGTCATGCACAGACGTTTGTGTACGATATTGCGCACAGGTTCCGTTGATATACCGACAGTCTCAGATTTCTCAGTCATACATTTTACCATGTGTTAGCAAACACGGCATCCACCTTGCGCACAGCATTGTCATGCACAGACTTTTAAGTACGATATTGCGCACAGGTTCCGTTGATATACCGACAGTCTCAGATTTCTCAGTCATACATTTTAACATGAGTTAGCAAACACGGCATCTACCTGGCGCACAACATTGTCATGCACAGACGTTTGTGTACGATATTGCGCACAGGTGCGTTTGATATACAGACAGTTTCAGATTTCTCAGTCATACATTTTACCATGTGTTAGAAAACACGGCATCCACCTGGCGCACAGCATTGTCATGCACAGACGTTTGTGTACGATATTGAGCACAGGTTCCGTTGATATACCGACAGTCTCAGGTTTCTCAGTCATACATTTTACCATGTGTTAGCAAACATGGCACAAACCTGGCGCACAGCATTGTCGTGCACAGACATTTTATATACTAAATTGCGCACAGGTTCCGTTGATATACCGACAGTCTCAGATTTCTCAGTCATACATTTTACCATGTGTTAGCAAACACGGCATCCACCTGGAGCACAGCATTATCATGCTCAGATGTTTGTGTAACATACTGCGCAAAGGTTCCGTTGATATACCGACAGTCTCAGATTTCTCAGTCATACATTTTACCATGTGTTAGGTAACACGGCACCCACCTGGCACACAGCATTGTCATGCACAGACGTTTGTGTACGATATTGCGCACAGGTTCCATTGATATACCGACAGTCTCAGATCTCTCAGTCATACATTTTACCATGTGTTAGCAAACAAGGGATCCACCTGGAGCACAGCATTATCATGCACAGACGTTTGTGTAAGATATTGCGCAAAGGTTCCGTTGATATACCGACAGTCTCAGATTTCTCAGTCATACATTTTACCATGTGTTAGCAAACACGTCATCCACCTGGAACACAGCATTGTCATGCACAGACGCGTGTGTAACGTATTGCGCAAAGGTTCCGTTGATATACCGACAGTCTCAGATTTCTCAGTCATACATTTTACCCTGTGTTAGCAAACACGGCACCCACCTGGCGCACAGCATTGTCATGCACAGACGTTTGTGTAAGATATTGCGCACAGGTTCCGTTGACATACCGACAGTCTCAGATTTATCAGTCATACATTTTACCATGTGTTAGCAAACACGGCATCTACCTGGCGCACAGCACTGTCATGCACAGATGTTTGTGTACGATATTGCGCACAGGTTCTTTTGATATACAGACAGTTTCAGATTTCTCAGTCATACATTTTACCATGTGTTGGCAAACACGGCACCCAGCTGTCGCACAGCATTGTCATGCACAGACGTTTGTGTACGATATTGCGCACAGGTTCCGTTGATATACCGACAGTCTCAGATTTCTCAGTCATACATTTTACCATGTGTTAGCAAACACGGCATCCACTTGGAGCACAGCATTGTCATGCACACACGTTTGTGTACGATATTGCGCACAGGTTCCGTTGATATACCGAAAGTCTCAGATTTCTCAGTCATACATTTTACCATGTGTTAGCAAACACGGCATCCACCTGGAGCACAGCATTGTCATGCACGGACGTTTGTGTACGATATTGCGCACAGGTTCCTTTGATATACCGACAGTCTCAGATTTCTCAGTCATACATTTTACCATGTGTTAGCAAACACGGCACCCACCTGGAGCACAGCATTGTCATGCACGGACGTTTGTGTAAGATATTGCTTACAGGTTCCGTTGATATACCGACAGCCTCAGATTTCTCAGTCATACATTTTACCCTGTGTTAGCAAACATGGCACCCACATGGCGCACAGCATTGTCATGCACAGACGTTTGTGTAAGATATTGCGCACAGGTTCCGTTGATATACCGACAGTCTCAGATTTCTCAGTCATACATTTTACCATGTGTTAGCAAACACGGCACCCACCTGGCGCACAGCATTGTCATGCACAGATGTTTGTGTAAGATATTGCGCAAAGGTTCCGTTGATATACCGACAGTCTCAGATTTCTCAGTCATACATTTTACCATGTGTTAGCAAACATGGCACCCACCTGGCGCACAGCATTGTCGTGCACAGACATTTTATGTACGATATTTCGCACAGGTTCCGTTGATATACCGACAGTCTCAGATATCTCAGTCATACATTTTACCATGTGTTAGCAAACAAGGGATCCACCTGGAGCACAGCATTATCATGCACAGAAGTGTGTGTAACATACTACGGAAAGGTTCCGTTGATATACCCACAGTCTCAGATTTCTCAGTCATACATTTTACCATGTGTTAGCAAACACGTCATCCACCTGGAACACAGCATTATCATGCACAGACGCGTGTGTAACGTATTGCGCAAAGGTTCCGTTGTTATACCGACAGTCTCAGATTTCTCAGTCATACAATTTACCCTGTGTTAGCAAACACGGCACCCACCTGGCGCACAGCATTGTCATGCACAGACGTTTGTGTAAGATATTGCGCACAGGTTCCGTTGACATACCGACAGTCTCAGATTTATCAGTCATACATTTTACCATGTGTTAGCAAACACGGCATCTACCTGGCGCACAGCATTGTCATGCACAGACGTTTGTGTACGATATTGCGCACAGGTTCTTTTGATATACAGAAAGTTTCAGATTTCTCAGTCATACATTTTACCATGTGTTAGCAAACACGGCATCCACCTGGAGCACAGCATTGTCATGCACAGACGTTTTTGTACGATATTTCGCACAGGTTCCGTTGATATACCGACAGTCTCAGATTTCTCAGTCATACATTTTACCATGTGTTAGCAAACAAGGGATCCACCTGGAGCACAGCATTATCATGCACAGAAGTTTGTCTAAGATATTGCGCACAGGTTCCGTTGATTTACCGACAGTCTCAGATTTCTCAGTCGTACATTTTACCATGTGTTAGCAAACACGTCATCCACCTGGAACACAGCATTATCATGCACAGACGCGTGTGTAACGTATTGCGCAAAAGTTCCGTTGATATACCGACAGTCTCAGATTTCTCAGTCATACATTTTACCATGTGTTAGCAAACACGGCATCTACCTGGCGCACAGCATTGTCATGCACAGACGTTTGTGTAAGATATTGCGCACAGGTTCCTTTGATATACAGACAGTTTCAGATTTCTCAGTCATACATTTTACCATGTGTTAGCAAACACGGCATCCACCTGGCGCACAGCATTGTCATGCACAGACGTTTGTGTACGATATTGCGCACGGGTTCCGTTGATATACCGACAGTCTCAGGTTTCTCAGTCATACATTTTACCATGTGTTAGCAATCGCGGCATCCACCTGGAGCACAGCATTGTCATGCACGGACGTTTGTGTACGATATTGCGCACAGGTTCCGTTGATATACCGACAGTCTCAGATTTCTCAGTCAAACATTTTACCATGTGTTAGCAAACACGACATCTACCTGGCGCACAGCATTGTCATGCACAGACGTTTGTGTACGATATTGCGCACAGGTTCCGTTGATATACCGACAGTCTCAGATTTCTCAGTCAAACATTTTACCATGTGTTAGCAAACACGGCACCCACCTGGAGCGCAGCGTTGTCATGCACAGACGTTTGTGTACGATATTGCGCACAGGTTCCTTTGATATACAGACAGTTTCAGATTTCTCAGTCATACATTTTACCATGTGTTAGCAAACACGGCATCCACCTGGCGCACAGCATTGTCATGCACAGACGTTTGTGTACGATATTGCGCACAGGTTCCGTTGATATACCGACAGTCTCAGATTTCTCATTCATACATTTTACCATGTGTTAGCAAACACGGCATCCACCTGGAGCACAGCATTATCATACACAGACGTTTGTGTAAGATATTGCGCAAAGGTTCCGTTGATATACCGACAGTCTCAGATTTCTCAGTCAAACATTTTACCATGTGTTAGCAAACACGGCATCTACCTGGAGCACAGCATTGTCATGCACGGTCGTTTGTGTACGATATTGCGCACAGGTTCCGTTGATATACCGACAGTCTCAGATTTCTCAGTCATTCATTTTACCATGTGTTAGGAAACACGGCATCCACCTGGAGCACAGCATTGTCATGCACGGACGTTTGTGTACGATATTGCGCACAGGTTCCTTTGATATACCGACAGTCTCAGATTTCTCAGTCATACATTTTACCATGTGTTAGCAAACACGGCATCCACCTGGAGCACAGCATTGTCATGCACGGACGTTTGTGTAAGATATTGCGCACAGGTTCCGTTGATATACAGACAGTCTCAGATTTCTCAGTCATACATTTTACCATGTGTTAGCAAACACGGCACCCACCTGGAGCACAGCATTGTCATGCACAGACGTTTGTGTAAGATATTGCGCACAGGTTCCGTTGATATACCGACAGTCTCAGCTTTCTCAATTATACATTTTACGGTCTACCAAAACGATTTCGTGAATTTTGTCTTTTTCTTCTAGCGTAGTCACTTCAATGGAACGTCTCACAAGTAGGTCGTCAGTTGTGTTTTTCCGACCCAGCGCTTAACCCTTGTATTTGATAAAAGGGAGTCCTCCAATGTTGAAACAGCTTCTTTTTTAAAACGGGTACAGTTAATCCGTTCAAAAAATAATTAATAACGGCAGTTCACGAATTTACTCTATACAGAATAATGTCCGAAGCGCCTAGAGTAGTGGGTTTTGACACTAATAATAAAAAACTCAGTAACTTGAAATCAGCAACCGTAAGCTTGGAAAGAATGAAATTATACAGCACCGTCAAAATAATGAGGACAGTAACACTATCTATGTGTCAGGACCGAAACGATTTACCCTACCCTTGTATTAAAAATATTAAAGCTGTTTGAGTGTTATTATAAAAGAGATTTATAGGTTGTTGACCTAGTTAGATGACCTTCGTTTATAATAAAAAAGAAAGAATTGTGCTTGGAGGAAACAAATCAAAAACTATTTGTAATTTTGTTTTCATAAAACTAGTGGAAAGGGAAATTATGAATTTAGTAGAGTAAAGCGTGCTTGCCATATGAAGGACTTGTGATGTGTTGAAGGGAATAACACCATGATTTACTTAAAAGGCAGGGAAACTTTTCACGGGGTTTTGCGCGATGGACGGCATCATTTGGCGAAGTGCCACTTCCAACCTGCAGCAAACCACGTGAAGACCGTTTGTTTCACCCACCAAGTCTCTAAGTTTGTACACACATACGCGCACACGCGCGCTTGATGGGTGTAATACGGAGATTAGATTAGTGAAAATTTAGTGAAACATGTTAGTGTTCTCATGTTAGTGACAATTGTTAAACAAATAATCCTCAATTCTCTCGACCTTCACGACTTAATATAATTCCATTTATAAATAAATTTATTATTCCTTTGTAAGTAACTCGTTGAGTTTCCTGCAGGTATCTCATGTAATATCTTTAAATAAATACACTGAAAGTAGTTTTATTTTCACCTGACGCACGTTTCACAGAAATTATTTTGTGTCTTCAGAGGTTTGTTTGAATTGTAATTGAACGATTCGCTTACAATATAGTTAAGGTATAATCGATTTTACTACCATTCTATTTTCAATTGCTGTAATGTTTATGTAGTCAGCTTTTTCTTATATATTTAATGTTTTATTATTCTAATAAATGTATGATTTTAAATAAATATTCTTGTTTTGTTTTTATTTGAACATTTTCGTTAATAAGTAGACTATTATTATTGTATTTTTTTAAATATTTTCATTTTCCCAGGTATTCATTTTGTTTCCTTTTGTACGTTATCAATTAATTTGACATTTTGAATGTATGGAAATTTATGTTTATTACTTAAACAGTGTGTGGCTAATTAGGTTTGTAAATATTAGGTTTTAAAAACGCTTTGCGATGTTGAACGTATATCTCGAATCGTTTTTTCTTCGTCTCTGTCCTACCTAAAATTTATTGCAATCTGGACATTCTGTTTTGTAAACTCTATTCTTGTTATAAATGTTGAATTTAGTTTTAGATTTAATTTTATTGAAAACAATATTATCTGTGTTATAACGTATTTTTAAGTTTGTGTCTTTAAATAGTTTGCTTAGTTTACAAGTTATGTTTTCAATGTATACTCTTCTAGCTTAACCTCTGAAGATACAGAATAATTTCTTTGAAATGTGTGTCAGGTGAAACTAAACCTACTTGCAGTGTATTCATTTGAAGATATTACGTAAATAAATCTGTACCAAGATTAAGGTAACAATTTGAAATGATTATTTCTGTTGAGTATACCGAGCAGAATGAATTACAAAATGTGATGTTTCATTTTTAGAAGTCATCATATCTACTGTTTTTGTAGATGCGCTATAAATCAAGGTGGATTTTGCAGCATTCAGGTAAACTGGTCGTGTAGAAAGGAAAAGCAAGAGAACAACAAAAACGAGGTGAAAGGCAAAAACCTGATCAAGGAGAGCATCAGATTAAGGTCTCATGCTTTTTATACCAAGAATTAGGCCCTGTTGACTACAGTTCTGAAACCATCTCCCCCTCGCTGTAGAAAATTGTATCTTTTCAACAGGCCTATATCGCAAGCTTGCTATTAGTAATCTGTTGTTTTGCTCGCTGCCCAAATGTTCGCAACATATTCTCTTAATGTCTCTACTCTTTTTCTCTGAACATTCTTAATGTTCATTATTAATTTTCTTCTAACGTCTTCACTCTTTTCCGGTCTAGGAGGAAATATGCTGGTGTATTGCTGGGCGAGGAATTCAGTGAATAGAATTTTATTTCCTTGCTATTGTAATAGTAAAGTAATGTGTAGGAACACGTGCTAAGAATGATGGCAAACGATTCAAAAACATATCATGTTTTATACACCGCAGGAACAAGAAACAGAGGCAAGATAAAAAGAAGGTGGATCGATCACTAAGTCGAACGGACCAATCGGTCTATTGCTTCTATAAAAGGGAGAATAATAGAAGAAGGAGAAGGAGAAGAAGAAGAAAAAGAAGAAGAAGAGGAGGAGGAGGAGGAGGAGGAGGAGGAGGAGGAGGAGGAGGAGGAAGAGGAGGAAGAAGAAGAAGAAGAAGAAGAAGAAGAAGAAGAAGAAGAAGAAGAAGAAGAAGAAGAAGAAGAAGAAGAAGAAGAAGAAGAAGAAGAAGAAGAAGAAGAACGACAACAACAACACAACAACAACAACAACCAGAATAAGAGCAAGATGCATAATGCATAAGTATCCATAACTTGTTCCGTATCGACAGAAAGTCCTTCTGTTCTTCTTGAAAATTTTACTTCAACATCCTGAGTTCTTTCTTCCAAGGCTCCATGTTATACTTACGTATAGTAATTCCGGATTGGCAATACATGCACGCAGCCTTGCTATTTTTAGTTTATAGGCTTCTAAATTTTGCCAGATTGCTATCATAGTGAATGTTTTTGAATACAGATTTAAAAAGTACCTATATTTTGTAATAAAAGCATACGAAAAATTATTTTGGAGTAAGAATTATTATACTAAAATTAGTATCACTGTTAAAAAATATATATACATATACATATAGTAGGAAATGAATAATTCTGTTTTGATATATTTCACTGTCAAAACACATTTATCAGTCAAGGGAAATGCTGTACGTGTATTACCGTCCTGTAATTTTTTTCTGTGTTATTTGTTGAGTTTAATATTATGGAAGTAGGCGTAGAATTAAAAAAATTACACTATTACACGGTACACAACAACAAAAATTTACAATATACGTTGTACATTAAGGAGACATCATCGCCATTTATGTACAATTTCACCTGAATTCAAAAATAATGTTTAATATAATCTATAAAGAAACCTACTCCCTCAAAATAAATATAAATAAAGATATGAAGTTGAAAGATGCTCTATGTAAAATATGACTCAAAAAAGTAAGGTCTGGACACACATGAACCTCAGAAAGTAGTGAAGTAATGGTATAGAAAAATTCTTGTTTTTCAACTCAGGTAGAAAAAGATAAAGTACAAGTAATTTAGTAAATGACGGAAGCAGAGGCCTGGTTTACAGGCGTACGAGCGTAGGTCTGTGTGCCCGAGAAAGAGAAGGAGTGAGAGAGGTAGACAGCGTGACAGAGCAAGGGAGAGTTGTGTTGTGTTTCGGGAAATCAATCGTTCTTCTACGGCGTTCAACAATGCGCTGCTATAAAATGTTTCAAATTATCTGTCGTCTGGACCAAAAACGCGTTGGGTTTTTATTTCGTCGTCAAAAATTTCGACAGTCAGTAGACAAATCATGTCGGAGAATTAAAAGACATAAACTATTGTGTTTGTGCGTCTGCCATAAAATAGATAATACATTAATTTGTATTCGTTTTGTAGGTACCGTTGGTGTTTGATGGAAGATAAAAGATTTTATTTCACTACAAAAAACATGTTTGTAGCGTGTGATACAAAAATTGTTTTATTCAATATCTTCACTAAAATTACTGGATGTTTTTACTTAATTCTCTCGATCTCGTAGTGTTTTTAAATTTTTGTTTAATTTAATAGAGTATAAACCATTTCTGGGGTTGAAAGCGAGTTTGACGAGAAAATATGCTTTCATAAAAGAGAAATGCACAAGCCTCTCTACCCCAACTTCACTCTCACCTACACGTCATTGGGTCCTATTACGCCGAGCAATCCACTCCAAGATTGTGGTAACCAGTCCCTTTGGCGGAGTGGATCGGTAACCAAACGAGAGATAGGGGTTCTGTTAGGGCAGTCTGAGGGTATCCTGGGTTCTGGCCTGGCAGGATGGCGCACATTGCCAGCAAGGTGTGCATCTAGTGTGGAGGCGTAGGAGCCTATAGTAGCCCAACGGCTGCACACATGGGCTGAGTCAGTTAGCATACTGCGACCGGGCAGAGAGCTCGTCAGCTGTGGTGAAAACACCTGTCTATGGCAAGAGCACCCCGAAATCAAAGTTCTTGGTCCTCCAGTTTGGGGGCTGGATAGGAGAATTCACATATCCCATCTGTCAAACTCTTTTGTGTGAAGAAACTATCTGTTTCTCAACCAGTCAGTTTTAAAAATTGGCGGGGGCTGTAAAAGGCGGCCTTGACTCAGTAATGGATTGTCGCGCTGCTGAATAAAAAAAGATAAAGCATTTCTATCGCTGGTATAGTCTTTAACTTCACATGATAAGCAAACTTCATCTCTAGAATAGCCAATGCTGTTCCATAGTAATAAACAAATTATTTACTTTCAATTGTATTACGTCTACATCATCTGTGCTTCTATGCATACATTCATTACACAATGTAATATGAAGAGTGAAAAGAGCAAACAAACTGATTATAAAGTTCACGGGGATCGTTGTCATTTAACAGTAAAATAAATTATTGAAATCGTTACTTAAAATTTAACAAGATTTTTAATAAACGAAACCATTTTTAAACTAAAAATTTTCAAGTTGACAATTGCCCAATGCAAAATGTTGCGCCAAATAATAAGATACTTCCTATTCACCGTTATGTAACGTAGTGCATTTGCAAGGACCTTCAAGAACGTTACAATGGGTGGAGAAATTTGACCAGCCTCCAGAAGGCGTAAAAAGGTCGCTCGAGATTATTCGATACCGCGTAGTTAGCTGATTTTTGAAAAAAATGCTTCCTCTCAAGTTGCTTGTCAGTAAACATAAGAATGTTGTTTAATAAACGCTTTTTGTGGTGTCAGATTACATATTAGCATTAAATTATCGTTACACCTTATTATGGTAATGACGATTATGTTAAAACATGTAACGTTTACTTAATTGTGTTATTACAATGGAGTTTCAACTCTGCGTATCGATTACCACCCGCTTCATTTACACGAGCTTATCATGACAACAGTCTGTAACCTATCTGTTATATAAGATAATGGGAGGAAACCTTCTTAACATTAATGGCAGTATCGCTGTTACATTTACGCTTGATATATTGTTGGTAACATTAAAGTACAACAAGAAGTAAAACCTGTATAAAGCGTGTTACCAGCAACCGTAGTGAATATATGTTTTAAGTTTGAGGAATACGGGTAACAAGTTACGGCTTTTATTGCACTACGCAACTCACTGCATGCAACTGATTGCAAAAAATATTGTAGGCCATTGATTTAAATGTAGCGTATTATACTTACTACAATTGGTTGCACGGTCTGCAATCGATTGCAACACAGTTACAAGCTTTGCAACAGCTCGCGCAACTTTTAGTTTCACGCACTCGTTAAGGTGTCAGTGATTCAAATGTAGTCTGACCAGCCAATCAGAACCACCACCAATAATCTTTAATAGTGGTACGACATCACAGAACAAGCTACGTATTTCTCGAACGATCCATTGGAATCCGGCTGAATGTTGTGGCGTACGTGATTTCAACATGCGCTTGCCGAGACTTTTCTGGACGCCGCCAACCTCGCTGACTGTGCCAAGGGAGCAACTAACTACGTCGTAGTGTAGAGATAACGCGTAGCTGTGGAATGTTCTGGTCTTTGAAGGGGTATAAATACAAGGCGTCAGCGGCCTTATTTCAGTTATTATCGGGCGATATTACTCTGTGCATTCAAGTGTTTATTAGTGCGGTTCCTAATATTGTGGCGAATTGTTGTGTGTTTTTATAATTGCGAGGGATAATTGTAGTAAAATTGTATTTTATATCAGTTGACATTTTTCTGTTGCGTGTGAACAATTTTTATTTGATTTGTTATAAGAGACTGTCTTGTTAACTACAAACTGTTTAATTGTGGTAATTAAAGCTGGTGATTAGTGACTTAATTGATGTCTTGTATTTTGTTTACCACTGTACCATACGACGATCAAGTAGACCGTCGTAACAATAGAAGCAAGCATCTATTACAATGAATCGGCGCATTCTCATTGAGTGTTCTTTGGACGCGAGTTGTGTCAAATGAACAAAAAAATACATTTGTTCTGATTGGCTGGTGGTGTCAGGCGACACCTTCGTGCGCACTCCAAACGTTTAAAAATATGGGTGTCCTACTCACAGGCACTATTGTTAACCACAGTCCAGTGGTCACTGGGTACGAAGCCCTGGTCAGTCGTGTGTAGCATTTTCCATTAAAGACGGCCGTCAGAGGCACGACCAAAACGTTGTTTGTTACCAAACAGCCTTGAACCACAGCCTTACAGGCCGGCAAGCACGAAGTTCTAATAACATTGTAGCCGGCCGTCAAAGCCTCAGATAGTCTCTACTCTTCCGCTTGTAGACGGTGATTATTGCACCCGTTTAAAGAAACCGCGATATTACTATCTTTCCAGCCAATGTAGCAATTTTAAGTTTTCCATTCTTTGCATATGTCTATACTATAACAGTCTCTTTGTCTTTGTGATAAAACTGAACGGAACTTTGTTTGAACAAAAACTAAACCTATGGTAATGGGTAATTTTAGTTCTTTAAATTTAAGCAAAACATTCATCTCACTAAAAACTTTTAAACGTTTATGGTAATATTCAATACGTCATAACTTATCAGATCCTTTCATGTGCTTCTTAAAATATTAAACTTTTAAACGAAACAGTCCATGCTCCAAGGCTGCTTTGGATACAGCGAGTATTTAATCGTTTTTACATGAACAGGTTACTGGCCTGTTGCACAACCTCCTACCAGGAGGACCAGAGACTTTTCTGTCAGGGTTACCATACCTTAGACCAAAGGACCCTGCTTTGGAGAGCAGGAGATTCGCCCGAAACAGTGTGAGGCGTGGTCATGACAAAAATGGAAAGCAGCAAGTTTCGGAGTGCCGAAATGCAGTTTCTTCGAAACACTTTAAATTATATATTGCAAAATAGAATAAGGAATGAGAATATCAGAGCAGAACTAGAGTTAAGGACATAAATGAAAATGAAATTATTTCAATTTACAAAAGATAATGGTGGGATCATCTCCAACGTATGACTGAGAATCGGTTGCCGAAAGCGCCACTAAACTATAAAGCCATTTTTAGAAGAGACCTGGGTCGTCCGAGGATAAGATGGGTGCCAGAACAGGTTTATATGACCTAATCCTTGAAGAGAAGTAGAAGAAGAATCTTTGTCCTTTGTGGTTAAGAAAAAGAGACAAACTTCAACTGTCATGAGGAGGAGGCATAAGCAAACATCAGGTGAAGGTAAATATTTTTGAAGATTATTGGGTACATAGTAAGTGATAGAGAAATTTATAGCCTTTAGATATCTAGAAAAAGATTGAGAAAGTAACACTCCTAACCGATGGTTGATTTATATAGGGTAAATCATCTACTCGGTCTATTTCCACCGTAATATTTCTCTGGCTTGAAGTTTTTCTCGCTTCGAGATTCTGTAAATGGCATTTGAAAGACCGTATTTCAACACCTAACAGCAGTTCAGAGGAAGCAGCAGTTCGAGTAGAGGATTTCCCTGAAAGAGTATGATTTAGAATGAGGAACAAAGTAAGTAAAGAAACGAATGACGGCTTGAATGAAAAATTAAAAGATTGCGAATAACGGTGGAAAGAACGCTTAAAAAGAATGATGTCAGACAAACAAGTCTGGAAATACAAACCTAGAGGACACAGACTGTGCGGTGCTGGTGGTGACGATGATGATGATGATGATAACGACGACGACGACAACTACGAAGAGGAGGGAAAGGAGATGGAGGAGGAGGAGGAGGACAAACTAATAGATTACAAGATCTTGAATGAAAAATTTAAAGATTGCAAACAACGGTGAAAGAACACTTAAAAATGAATGTAAGAAAAAACAAATCTGGAAAAACAAACCTTTAGGACACAGATGTGAGGGTAGACCCAGGAAGAGATGGCTTGAAGTCTACCGAAAGTGGAATACGCAGCACCTTACGTATGCCTTGTTGTAAAAATGATGATGATGATGATGAAAAAATGACGGCGAAGGACAAGAACAAATAAAATAAGGAAAAAATGAAGCCAAGATTAATTATGTAAAAATAACAGAGGAGAAGAAAGATAATGAGGAATAGGAGGAATAAGACGGAGAGGAGGAGGAGAAGAAAGGATTAGAAAAAACACAGAAGACGAATTAAAAGAAAAAAGGATAAGAAGAAGAAGAAGAAGAAGAAGAAGAAGAAGAAGAAAAAAAGAAGAAGAAGAAGAAGAAGAAGAAGAAGAAGAGGGGGAGGAGGAAGAGGAAGAGGATGAGGAAAAGAGGAAGACGAAGAAGAAGAAGAAGAAGAATAAGAAGAAGAAGAAGAAGAAGAAGAAGAAGAAGAAGAAGAAGAAGAAGAAGAAGAAGAAGAAGAAGAAGAAGAAGAAGAAGAAGAAGAAGAAGAAGAAGAAGAGTTGTACCCACTTAACAGTATAACATGAGATGACGAAGTTACAAAATACTACCACTATATATGTGTTTTGTACGTCGACCAAATTTTACGTACGTTACGTAGCAGAGAGGGCTCTTCGAGCTTTAAAAAAAAAAAAAAAAAAAAAAAATGTATTCATTAAGTGTAATAACGTGTGTATAGAGATGGTTTCTCGACAATGCTTCAGTAACTCTGCTTTAACAAAGTCACGCCAACAAACTGCGACACGTTCAATTATCTCGTTTCGTGGTAAATTCCAATGAATGTTTAACACTGACAGTGTCGGTAATATCCAGCAGTCTGCTAACAGTCTAACCTCTAATTTTCTTATACATTATTTAGTTTATCGATCAGTTTGCTTGTTTCTATTTACTTTTTAGAATTATAATATAGTAAATTCACTATAAATGAGTAACGTAATGTATATATGTATACACAAGTCACAGCTGTTGTTTAGTCTGTTATAATTTTAGTCTATCATTACCATTTAACATTTGCTTTTAACATGCTTCATCTCTTTCTTAAGAAAATTGAATTTCTCTCCTCTTTGGATTCTTCTGCTACACCTTTTGTATGTCGTGTTCTCTTGACCTAACTGGAACAGATTCCGCACTTTTTTCACAATACTAGTGGTCATTGGCGTATCGTAAAAACAAAACACTGATCTGGATTCCCAAGTTGAGACGAATCAAATTTGTTCGTTTGCTCGTTCGTACAGTAAATTGATGAAACTTGGCAATTTTTATTCTCCTACTTTTAAAGTAACGTTGAACCAGAGTTTAGTTCTTCTTCGAACCAAAAGACCGTGACTGCAAAGAAACCGTACACACCAACCAAGGCTTGCACAGAATTGGGTATTATTTATTAAAGACGCTGAATGATTTCCTAGCTTGAATCGTGTTTCAGCTTTTACGAACGCGACTAGGTTCTTTCTTGTTTTTGGAAATTTAGCTTTTTTAGCGCAGACAGAACGCCGATCACGCGTAGTAACGCCGTTGTACCCCCTAAACTCCGGAAACGCAGAAATCTGATTCCGGTCCATCAGATTTACTCGGTGTGGCGCGATTAGCATTTTTTTCAAAATCTTATTACGGATAATTTAAACTGAACCGTAGAGGTTCAGTTTAATACTGATATCCTAGAGATTCATTATGAATATACAATCTGTCTCTTTACACACAGAACCGGTAATGAAATACTGTAGAAACAACAGAGAAACGACTACGTACAAATACAGTAACAGAATACTAAAACAGAGTACCGTGATAAGCCTATGACGTGAACAAATAACTGACAGAGGAAGGGTGAATACTGCTAACCAAATTACCTCTAATTCAATTTTACTATTAGTAAGCTCAAGTCTGCAATGAACAATCTGACCATGTATGTGCAGATCTACAATTAAGCATGTAAATTTTGTTATTTGTGTATACGTAACGCGCACCCAAATTTTAGGAAAGAATATACGGGGAAAAAGTTCGCAATATACTCGAGAAAATACGGTATATTTAAAATTTTTGTTTTTGTGTACCGTGTACTAGAGTGAATTATTTTTTTCCCACGCCTACTTCCGTAACATTAAACTAAACAAATCACAGAGAAAAAAATTACAGGACAGTAATACACGTACAGCATTTTCAGTTTATGTGTGTTTGTGTGTGTGTGTGTGTGTGTGTGTGTGTGTGAGAGAGAGAGAGAGAGAGAGAGAGAGAGAGAGAGAGAGAGAGAGAGAGAGAGAGATGTAGAGAGGTAGAAGACAAATGGCAGCCAAATGCGCTTCACACGACGTCGGCGGAACTCTACCAAATGACGTCATTCACCGCACTGAAACCCGCAAAACGTTTTCTCGCTTGTTAACTGAATAAGGTTGTTATGCTTTTAGCAAATCATTTGTCCTTTACGTGGCGACGCGACCTGATTCACATTGAAATATTTCACTTACCTTATCACTACGTTTGCAATAGAAAATGACTTCCTGAAATACGAATTAACCTAGCCCTAAATATCAGTCTGTAAGACATTTTGTTTATCTCTAAAAACACTATTAAAAGTATATATATATATATATATATATATATATATATATACTCAATCACTTTCTGCTACAGTCCGTTTCTTGATGTATATAATACATTTAATATTTATAATGAAATTAGCTCAAGATATGAGGTAATATTCCCTAATAAGAAAAAAAAGGAAAGGAAAGGAAAAAATGGAAAAGAAAAAAATATCTTGAGGTAAATTCATTATAAATATTAAATGTAATATATATGTATTATAACTACACTACTATGCGTTATTGTAATGTAATGTTGTGTGTGAGTACCCACCTGCTGTCTGATCTTGCAGATTCTTCCGACTAGGGCGTGTGGATTTTGGATTTGAAGTTCGCAAGCTAGTAATCTCAAATTATTACAACAACACACATAATGGGTTACTTTAAAGGGGGAGAGTTTTGTGAGACTGGTAGGCTTTATCGTACAACAATAAAACACTGTTATATGGGGTAATAAAACGTTGTTTATTACACCAACAACACACAAGAATAGAATGGTTATAATCTTATGAATTTTCTTATAGTCTATACAATGAATCGATGTTTTTCGATTGATTAATAGTTGAAAGAAACTGAACTCGTTCTTTGCGAGTTAATTGCAATTTAAATTTGACTTTATTAATTGATTTGAATTTAATTAAATTTATTTAATTAATTTGAATCTAAGTGTTCATGAAACAAAATATAAAATTCTAAAATTAATTTGAATAATTAGTTAAAATAAATTAGACGTGACAGTCTAGTTCACGTTATTTCATTTCTAGTGATTCTACTTCTGATCTACTGCAGTATGATCTAAGATTAGATTGTCAGTTAAGATTTGTATAGCGCTTTTATACTACTTCTATTTCTTAACTATAACTTACTAAAACCTTAAACTGCTATACAGATTATCACAACGAATTTACGTTTTAATTACTAGAGTCTTTGCTTTTTGTTTGGCACCTGAATTATTTGAATTACAATGTTTTAATTGAAAAATAGAAAATTTGATCTGAAAAATAAATAAGTGGATTTTGCTTTCCTGTTACTGAAGAGGATGTCGTTCCGATTTGTCCCTCGTCGATTCGAGTCCTTGGTTAGAGAAAGTAATCTGCTTAAAACTGCTGGATTCGGTCGTGGAGTTCAAAATTCGGCAACACTCTGCTTCCTTGCTGTTTGTGAATATTTTAACGTCTGCTGTTGTCTGCTGGAAGTGCTTCCTGTCCCTCGTCGATTCGCACGTTGCACGTCAGCGTGTGTGTGTGTGCTTCGTTCGAGTGGTCGCTCTGCTCGTCAGCTGTTAACCAATGATTTAGACGGCCTCTCTGCTGTATTCTGGAAGTCTGGTCTTGAAGTCGGGTGGATCTCTTGCGTGCTTATGACTATCTGGTAGTACCCAATAAGCTTAGTTGATGTCCTGAAGAGTATCTCGCCTTTACACAACAATTACGAGCTATACCGATGATCTGTACTTGGTGTGTTCGTAATTGCGTGTGTGTTGACCACGTAGAGTCTTCTTGTTGATCTTCACCACTTTGGCTACTAGACGATCGAAGGACTACGTCTTAACTTCGTGAGTACTGACAGAAGAGTGATTTTTCAACCAGAAAACACCGCAGTAGCCGGGGCTGCTTGAAATGATTTCATTGGTCGAAACACTCTCCCTACCACATAAAATTTAGAATTCCCTTAGTCCGTGAGAATGAAGTCTGGTTCCCACAGACGGAGAATAGAATTATTATCTAACATAATTATCCGGCGGAACCAATTTGTCGCTACGGATATCCTGTACTTATTTAATTTTGCAATAACTTGGTTGTAAATCAAGTTGTGTGAAATCTAAAATATACAATCTGTCAGAAATTATTATCTTTATAACATATTAAAATCTCATTTCTGTAACTCTATTTTTACAGAAGTTATTCAATTATTTTAATTAACTCTTTCATTTGTTAATTATATTGCATCAAATTTGCACACGTCATTATTAATATCTCGGCAAACATTTTGGCAATATTGGATTTCGCCTTTATTTATTAGTTTCCGAGATATTAATAATTAACAGTTTGGGTGTGGTCGCTTCCTTGTACAGCGAACTGATTACATAATGACCACGTGTGCGTTGCTTTACACAGCATTATTTTCAATGCTCTACATTCAAATGGAGTTTTGGCTGTTACTTTTATTTAAATACGCTTTCAGTATGCGGTAAACATATAACACCAAATAGTTAATATTTGGTTCCCTTATATATTCCCACACCCGCTTTAAAAAAAAAATGAATGTAATAATTACAGTTATTTTTTTTTTTCTTAATCATTACACACATATTCTGTAATCATTATTCTTATTACCTATACATTGTATTACTTATTCTGAAGACACGTACACAAGTGTTAATGTTATTGCCTTATATACAATTTAACTCTAAATACATGTATTAAAATATTATATTTGCACTTATTGCGTATTAATGTTTTTAAAACGAGTAGTACCTTTGTTTATCAACAATAGTGGCACGCGTACAAAGAATTTGCTGACAGCATTTAGAACCGTTATCGCCTGGCGCGCGGCTAATTGCTTGACCTAGTTTCCAAATGTGGGTCAGGTAGTTGTTATCGCGTGACGTAACAATTTCCTGCCGTGAGCTCGTTCAGTTGTATACGCTTATTATTTACCGCTATAGAAAAACATTATTATTAATACACAAGTTACCTATAATTATTATTAATAATATTATAAAACACAAATTATTTATTTTAAATTTAATTATTATAATACAATTATTATTAACTCTAAATACTATTTATCTTTTTAAAGTCTTATTATTTCGTCGCGACGCGCTTTGGAACGCCATGCTACTCAAAGTATTTTCTCAAAGAGCTCGCATGGTATTTACCGATCGTTTTCGTTCGGTCCAGCGTCGTAACGATAAACGTGTGAGGTGCGAGTTGTTGAGCCAACAGATAGGGACCATTATATAAGCGAAAAAACTTTGCAGCCACATTTATGTCTCTTCGGCCTACAGGATTCGCCTTGAGCAATACTTTCTCGCCTACTACAAAGTTCGTTAGTTTATGCGTCGTATTAAATTTGTCTGCCCTTTTTCGCCCTTTTTCAACTATTCTTTCCCTCACAAGTTGATTTTTACATTGCACCGGCAGTGGTAGATTATAAGTCTTTGGCTTACTTAAATAATTATCCCAAAACCTCTCTGGCGTGGTTCCAGAGTCTAATTCTGCTGGTGTGTATTCCGTGGTATCGTGATAACTCTCATTTATTGCCTTTTCGAAGAATGGTAAGAACTCGGGCCATTTACTTTGTTCCTTATAGCAATAGATACGGAACATTTTACCGATTTCCCGATTCACCCTTTCGGCAAGGTTTCCCTGTGGTCGTCGTATCGAGGTTAGGACTGCTTTGATACCGTTACGTTCCAGGGTGGTTGCCCAGTGTTTGTTTTGGAATTGCTTTCCCTGGTCACTAAGTACGTTCCTTATTGGTCCATGTTGCGGGATATACTTATTAAGTATAATATTTAAAACGGACTTTGTGGTGGGCCTAGGGATCGCATAAAGGCTAACTTTTTTAGTAAACACATCGACGAAAACTACCATGTGTTTTAGATTTCTGGTAGCCTTGGGTAATGGTCCCAGAAAGTCGATGGCGATCATCTGTCCCTTACCTTCCGTTATCACATTGGCCATGGGAACGTAAGTGTGCAAGTTTGGTACTTTCGCTGTCTGGCATGGATAACATGTTTTTAGCAATTTCTTTACCCTACGGTACATGTTGGTTATTGTAAAATCCTCCTGCAATATTTTGACACATTTTACAGGAGATGCGTGCGCCATTTTTCTAAGTAAAGATTGTGTTACACACGCAAGCATCGCTGGAGACAATACCACTTTCCATTCGCCCTGTAATAATTTATACAATATATTGTCTTGTATAAGATAGTGAGGATTTGGGTGAGCTGCTAACATTAGCTTTTTAGCAAGGAGTGCGAGGTTATCGTCCTGCTCGCGTCCTAAGTTCTGTAGCATATTAGTAGCTTCAGGCGCGACAGTGTATTGCATGTTTAACACTCTCAACTCGTCGTCAGCTGCTTCATATACCTCCTCCTTTTCTACGGGCGGATATCTACTTAGAGTGTCTGCGGTGGTATTCTCTGATCCTTTGCAATATTTAATAGTGAATGAGTATTCCTGAATAGCTAACACCCATCGTGTTAGTCGGGAATTTGCTAATCGACATTTTAATATAAACGATAACGCCTGATTATCAGTGTGGATCTCGAAATGGGTACCGTATAGGTAGTGTCTGAATTTTCTGAGTGCGTTTATTATGGCGAGTATTTCTTTCTCGGAAGTACAATAGTGCAACTCAGCGCCTTTGAGCGTCCTATTAGCGTATGCTACAACATGAAGACTACCTTGTTCGTCTTCTTGGTGCAACACGGCGCCGATAGCGTACTCGCTAGCGTCAGTGTACATTACGTACTTCCTACCCTGCTGTGGATGGAACAATTGTAAATTAGATTGGAACAGGCACTTAACCCTCTCAAACGCATCGTTCTGTTCAGAACCCCATTTCCACTTTATATTTTTGCGTACCAGCTGTAGCAACGGGACTGTATATTCTGCGTATTTGCTGGTAAATTTCCTGTAATATCCCGTGAGTCCAAGGAATGCTTGCAGTGCTTTGAGGTTCTTGGGCACCGGGAATTCCACAATACTCCTGAGCTTCTCTGGGTCCGTACTGATACCTGTAGCTGAGATTATATGTCCCAGGAACTTCATGTGGGACTTTACAAACTCACACTTGTGTAGCTTGAGCTTGATGTTTGCTAACCTCAGCTTCTGGAAGACGCTCCGCAGGTGCTCAAAGTGTTCCTCTAACGTGCGGGATATAACAAGGATGTCATCCACGAATATTACCGTGTATGGGTCTACCTCAGGTCCTAGAGCTCTCTCGAGGCATCTTACAATCGCAGCGAGACTCGTGCTAAGGCCAAAAGGTACCACCTTGTGTTGATAGCATTTGTTATTGAATATAAATGCTGTATACTTACGATCTTGCTCACACAGCGGGACCTGCCAGAAGCTTGCTGTTAGATCTAGCTTCGTGAGGTACCTGGCTCCTTCACATTTAATGAAGAGGTCCTCCGCTGTCGGTGCGCAGTCAAACTCTTTCTCTACTAGGCTGTTTAAGTTCCTCATATCCAGGCAGAGTCAGATCTCTCCAGTCTTCTTGCGGACGACCAGCAGTGGGTTGAGGAAGCTGCTATTAGATCTTTCAATAATATCTTCTTCCAACATCCGCTGTATCTCCTGCTGGACCTCGGCCTGGTATTTTATAGGGACCTGGTAGATTCTCCTTATGAACTTCTCCGGCTCTGTGAGGTGGATTCTGTGTTCATACACTGACGAGATTGAATGTTCTTCACTGAAGATATCGCTGAATTCTTCTTGCAGCGACGACAATCTCCGTTCAGTTCGGGAATCTAAGGTGGTCTCCCCCTCTTCACATTCTTTATAGTGAATTACTTGTTTTGGTGGCCGTGTGATTTTAATTGGGTCACCATGGTTTTGTGTGTGTGTCTGTGTGTTCAGTTTAAAAGTGTAACTAACATTGTCTATGGTACATTTTAATAAGTGTTCACTGGTGTTAATTTCCGCACGTATTTGTTCCAATACATCTACCCCCAATAACATATCACATATTAAATTGTTTATAGCCACTACACACACTTCAAATTGCACTTCGTCTAGCATGATAGTTAGATAGTATTGAGTGTCAATTTTTTCTTTTGTATCGGTAGCGGTTCGTATATAAAATTGATTGATTGGGAGTGATGGGGCCGTACGAAAATATTTTTTATTGGTACGCAGGAACCTTTCACTGACGCCGGATACAACACTACCGGTATCCAACAAAATCCGCGTGGGAACGCTATTGACAAAGGCGTGTAACACCGGACACGCCGCGCTCACCGGCCTTTGTCGCGTGAGACCGGATTCTAGCAACGGATCCCTGACATCCGGTGGGAACACATTATTAACTGGCACACAAGTTACATAATTAAAAGTACACATTTCACATAATATATAATCCTTATTATTAACATGCTTATATTTACACAATTTTGCCGAATTTATAGCGCGTCCTTGCTGGATGCGCATTTTGGCACGTTTTTTGTAGCTTGGTAATTTTTCGATTTATTGTTCGAATTTTTATTGCCCTGGGAGTCGCTGTCTTTTTCAGTTGTATCAGCTTTGGCTAATTCGACCGTTTGAATCGCTCTAATTTCTGCCCCGTCGTTACCCTTACCCTGCCCTTTTGGTCTACCAAAATTTTGTTTACCCTTGTGCTCAAAGGTTTTATTTGGCTGTTTTGACGGTGTTTGGGGTGGAGTAGAACTGGTACTCGGTTTTTGATCCGTTTGCTGATGGTACTGTAGTCGCGTATTCTGCCCTTCATTATTTCGGCGAAAATCGGGATTATAACGCCACCCACCAAAATCAAAAACCGTCTCACTTTGGGACACTAGAATGAGGAGTTCGTCTACCGTGCGAATACCCTGCGTAAATACAGCTACTCTAATATTATGGTTAAAATGGTAGGCAAGCTTGGTGACTATGTCAATCTCCGCAAATGCTGGGGTTAAATGCTTCGCGCGTTCGACCTGCTGGATTATATAATTTTCGGCGGTAATACCCATTTTCTTATCAAAACGGCCATATTCCAGTTCATTGCGCAGAAGTCTCTGGGTATGCGAGTTCCAGTACCGGCTTTCAAATTTTTGTTTGAACTCCGCTTATGTGGACACTCTATCGCGTACAATGTTATACCACTTACGCGCCGAATCACGCATCGCGTTAACCACCCACTGTATTTTGTCTTGATCTTCTAGTCGGGAACCTACTCTAGCCATTTCACTCTCACACGCTAATAAAAATTCAATGGGGTTTTCGTTATTTTCCCCCGTAAAATACACGCGATTTTTCTCGTCGACAGGACCTTGTACCAAAATATTTGGAGCAGACCTCCTTCGTACCTCTTGTCGTACTTTCAAAATCTCGTCGCTTAACGTTTGTAAAACACTCTCTTTATTAGAGTCAATGTTAGATCGCGTCTCTACAATTGAAGCGTCTAATTTATCTACTCGTCGTTGCGTTTCGGTCACGTCCGCGTGAATTTTTACCTCTAGGGATTCGACCTTCCTAGAGACGTCTAGTGTTTGCTTTTCACAACGGCTTATGTGATCCTTGAACCGGTCCTCCATACGTGTTACTTGTTCAATAAACGATTTTTGCATAGTGGTCTCAAAAACCTTAAACCGTTCATTGATTTTAGTATCGACCGTATTTACTCTTTCAGCGATTTCCGCGACTTTCACCGTTAGCTCTTTATTACTCTCACCGATTTCAACGACTTTAGCGGTTAACTCATTTACGCTTTCATCTATTTTCGCAGTTAATTCTTTACTACTTTCTTTATTACTTTGCTTAATCTCGGCGTTTATGTCAGCGTTACTTTGTTCTAATGCTTCGGTTAGACTAACTTTTTGTGCCTCGATTTTAGAAGTTATTTCTGCTATACTGAGCTCAGCTTTGGCTGCACTCTGTTCAAATTTCGCGTCTATTTTAGCGGTCAACTCCGCGTTCGCTTGTTCCGCTTTAGCCGCGTTTTGTTTCATTTCTTGTAATAGCTGTTTAAGCATTTTATCAGTTTCCATTTTAAATAGCCAACAATGTCAAATATACACAATTTAAAATACACAGAACAGTTTCAAATACACACAATAACTTTACTGTTGTACACACACCAGTCACAAAACTCTTTGGGGATTATTTATGTTGGACGCCACCTGTTTTACGAATTATAACAGCAAAGTTTGTTTTACACGTGAAAATTAAATTTAAATTGAATTTAATTAATTTTATCGACCCCCACGAGATTGGAGCGCCATTTATAACTACACTACTATGCGTTATTGTAATGTAATGTTGTGTGTGAGTACCCACCTGCTGTCTGATCTTGCAGATTCTTCCGACTAGGGCGTGTGGATTTTGGATTTGAAGTTCGCAAGCTAGTAATCTCAAATTATTACAACAACACACATAATGGGTTACTTTAAAGGGGGAGAGTTTTGTGAGACTGGTAGGCTTTATCGTACAACAATAAAACACTGTTATATGGGGTAATAAAACGTTGTTTATTACACCAACAACACACAAGAATAGAATGGTTATAATCTTATGAATTTTCTTATAGTCTATACAATGAATCGATGTTTTTCGATTGATTAATAGTTGAAAGAAACTGAACTCGTTCTTTGCGAGTTAATTGCAATTTAAATTTGACTTTATTAATTGATTTGAATTTAATTAAATTTATTTAATTAATTTGAATCTAAGTGTTCATGAAACAAAATATAAAACTCTAAAATTAATTTGAATAATTAGTTAAAATAAATTAGACGTGACAGTCTAGTTCACGTTATTTCATTTCTAGTGATTCTACTTCTGATCTACTGCAGTATGATCTAAGATTAGATTGTCAGTTAAGATTTGTATAGCGCTTTTATACTGCTTCTATTTCTTAACTATAACTTACTAAAACCTTAAACTGCTATACAGATTATCACAACGAATTTACGTTTTAATTACTAGAGTCTTTGCTTTTTGTTTGGCACCTGAATTATTTGAATTACAATGTTTTAATTGAAAAATAGAAAATTTGATCTGAAAAATAAATAAGTGGATTTTGCTTTCCTGTTACTGAAGAGGATGTCGTTCCGATTTGTCCCTCGTCGATTCGAGTCCTTGGTTAGAGAAAGTAATCTGCTTAAAACTGCTGGATTCGGTCGTGGAGTTCAAAATTCGGCAACACTCTGCTTCCTTGCTGTTTGTGAATATTTTAACGTCTGCTGTTGTCTGCTGGAAGTGCTTCCTGTCCCTCGTCGATTCGCACGTTGCACGTCAGCGTGTGTGTGTGTGCTTCGTTCGAGTGGTCGCTCTGCTCGTCAGCTGTTAACCAATGATTTAGACGGCCTCTCTGCTGTATTCTGGAAGTCTGGTCTTGAAGTCGGGTGGATCTCTTGCGTGCTTATGACTATCTGGTAGTACCCAATAAGCTTAGTTGATGTCCTGAAGAGTATCTCGCCTTTACACAACAATTACGAGCTATACCGATGATCTGTACTTGGTGTGTTCGTAATTGCGTGTGTGTTGACCACGTAGAGTCTTCTTGTTGATCTTCACCACTTTGGCTACTAGACGATCGAAGGACTACGTCTTAACTTCGTGAGTACTGACAGAAGAGTGATTTTTCAACCAGAAAACACCGCAGTAGCCGGGGCTGCTTGAAATGATTTCATTGGTCGAAACACTCTCCCTACCACATAAAATTTAGAATTCCCTTAGTCCGTGAGAATGAAGTCTGGTTCCCACAGACGGAGAATAGAATTATTATCTAACATAATTATCCGGCGGAACCAATTTGTCGCTACGGATATCCTGTACTTATTTAATTTTGCAATAACTTGGTTGCAAATCAAGTTGTGTGAAATCTAAAATATACAATCTGTCAGAAATTATTATCTTTATAACATATTAAAATCTCATTTCTGTAACTCTATTTTTACAGAAGTTATTCAATTATTTTAATTAACTCTTTCATTTGTTAATTATATTGCATCAAATTTGCACACGTCATTATTAATATCTCGGCAAACATTTTGGCAATATTGGATTTCGCCTTTATTTATTAGTTTCCGAGATATTAATAATTAACAGTTTGGGTGTGGTCGCTTCCTTGTACAGCGAACTGATTACATAATGACCACGTGTGCGTTGCTTTACACAGCATTATTTTCAATGCTCTACATTCAAATGGAGTTTTGGCTGTTACTTTTATTTAAATACGCTTTCAGTATGCGGTAAACATATAACCCCAAATAGTTAATATTTGGTTCCGTTATAGTATATATATTGTGATTTTTTAAATTTCTTTCTTCTGCAAGTAGTATAATTTTGTATATTCTTAAAAAAAAAATACTACTTGCAGAAGAAAGAAATTGAAAACATCACAAATTATATAATTACTGCAAGAAACATCGAGTTACTTATATAGAAAATGATGGATATATATATATATTACATTTAATAATTATACTAAATTTACCTCAAGATGTTTTTTCTATTTGGAACATGTTTCGAGAGTTCCTGTTCTCTCATCTTCAGCCTTCGCCATCTTGTTTCTAGTGAAGTATTTGTGTGTTGGCTGCTGGATGTTATTAAAGTTGTTTGTTGGTCTTTGGTCTTTTAAAGTTGTATTATTGTGTGTGGTTGTGGTATATGTTTTTGTATTTTGTGTATTTTCGATGTTGAGTGCTTTAAATATTGTGTCATGTTTTGTATTGAATTGTATTTGTTCTGGTATTAGTTTGTTTTGTGTTTTATGTTTGCATATTTGTAAATTTTCCCAGATGTTCATTATGGTGCCTTTGTGTGGTATATGTTTTATTATACATTGCAACGATTCAATTTAAAACTGCATAGATAGGTAACAAAGAAATTATTACAACAGAGTCTATATCTGGAGGTAGGAAAATTTATTAAATTAAAACATTAAAATTTACTATTATCTTTCAAAATTGAGTCTATATCTTGCTTTACAACTATGTTACTTGATGTGTCGAATTCCACTGTTTGGGTAGCCACACGACGCTCCACGCACGTAGTTCGACTGGACAGCTGGAACTCTGCTCGGCGACCGTTCGAAGATCACTTACGCTGACAATTTATGTCGTTGCACCCACGCACACTGCGATACGAACTGTTATTGTTTATTATGGGAATAACCTTAATCTCTGGGATTTAGAACTGGGTAAAATAGATCTGTGTGTATTGATCTTACACAAACTCCGGTTTCTTGAAGTGTTCTCGCGTAAGTATCAAAATATCTCGGTAGATATTTTGTCCCTAGCGGGTATCTCCTATTGTACGCAAAAAGCACTAGGAGTATGATGATCTATTTAAAATTTTCTCAGTTCTATTATGGCAATGGTTACGAAGAACTCGAATCGTGAACCAACTCTAAGTCTTAAGGAGTACGTCTTTCTATAACGATCCTTATAAGAAACTACTTGAAGAAGTGCTTTCGACAGAGGACCAAACTGAATAAATTTTAGACCCTCTGATTAGTTGAAAGTTTATCAACGTCACAGATGAGAACACAGATAGACTGAAATCAGGCTTAAACTCTGTCTATATCTAACCTACAAATTTTATTACTCTCCTGAAGATAACGAGAATAAAAGAAGATTGAATTCATTAAAAAAACATATAAAAATTATAGGTGTGGAGAATTGAATATATGAAAAATGTAGCTTATAACCGTGAGAGTATTCTGTCCAAGTTTCAGAACGAAATGTTAATTTTCCTCGAAGTTATTAAACAAAATGTAAATCACACGCACACCCGCGCACTTACACACAAATATTTTACATGACATAAAAGAGAATAAAATTGTGAACATTTTGACATAATATCTTTTTTAAACATAGCTTGGTTCAAAACTTATGACAATTTTACAAAGAAAGAACAAAATCAATTTAAAACATGTCTATGGCCATCATAAAATGTTATATAGCATTTATATTCCACTTAAAAGAACTTCATATCCTGTGTACTGTTGCAAAATATATATATAAAATCAAATTATAATTACTTTTGCGAGTCGTATTTTAATCATTTCAATTGACCTAACGCACCTTTTACTGAAGATACTGATATATTCAATAATACTGATATACTTTTATACAATATTTAAAACCAGATACAGTATATACAAACTAATTTAGTTACCCATTCAAATAAAAATAATCACAAATTATGAAATTTAAATAATGTCACTTTATTAAAACACATTTTTAAAAGTCAAAAATGACCTAATGGGAAGATTTAGAAGTATTTAAACATAAAATTAATATCTAAACAAATCCAGATTAATACCAAAAATGATAATATTTTCAAAATTACTAAGTTAATATAATATTAAATATTTCTATTATACTTTACACTTAGTTGTATAACTTATACATGTACATGTATAAAAACGAACATTAAAATTAGTTTCCATACAATAAACAGTTATTAACAATTGGTTTTAAAATGTTTATTAATTTGTAATATAATTAAAATAAGTTTAAAAAAACAATTTTCTTGTAGTGCAACTCAGTAAGGAGATCAATCGATGCGTAAAAGAAATATAATACAATGCTGAAAATAAATATTTTGCTATCCAGTAAGTATATGTAATGGTGTCGTTGTGGACATAATGAGTTAATTCTTGAGTGCATCATACGTCAGTAAACAGCAGTTGCAATGGAGTGGACATCAGACAATTTCATCGATATTTTATACATATTCCAATAGGATGACTCGATTTATATTGTATGCGATCAAGGTTAGACTGTGAATAACATTTATTGCACTAAAGAAACAAACAATTCTTTCTGTACTATAAGATAATATTGTGATATTGTTCAATATAATTTCTTCTGCAAGTAGAGTATTGCGTTTTTGTCGTTTCAATACCTTACGGACGTTTCACTTCAAAAAAAAATCAGCATCATCAGACGCTTGGTAGTAAATCAATAACAATTGAAACAATTCTATGTTAACATAAAATCTAACTTATAATTGAATTTGTTTCGATTTTAATGTAAAATAACGGATATTTAAAATAAGTCGATTAGTTAACGATTGTTTCAATGTTTATTTACTTAAGCAGCTGTTTTGTCGGTTATACTGAAAATATTTAATGTTTATATTTTATCTATTTTAATAAATTTTTAATTTTAAATAGATTATCTTGTTTTGTTAAAATAAGTGATGTAGATATTTTATGCAATGTGAGAGAATGACGGTGTGTTCAATGGATTGATACTAGGTTAGAAGAAATTTTAAACAAAAGGCTGCATGATAATTTACCAATGCAAGAATACCAATTCTTGTAGTTTCTAGTGTGCTATAACTTGTTGCAAAAATATAATTTGGGTAGTTTTACATTAGGCCTTTTAATGACTCCAACTTTATTGAAATCTAAACAAAGGCCAGACTGATAATGCTGGAGACATCGAAATCATTCATCCAGAACAAAGCAGCTGTCAGCTCTGCAATACGTTTTAACAAATTTAGAGTGTAAAAACTTTAGTGAACATACTATACGTTATTAAAACTCATATTCAAACCAAAATTTCTTAGAAACTTCAACTGAAAACTACCCATGCTAACTGAAATTGTCTGTAAGACATGATCTAAATAAACTTAAAACAACTATCACTAAAATATAATTAGTTAAACAAATTATCAGACCTAGCCCAGTTTTCTTCAACAAACTAAATGCTTTTTCAGACGCTTAAATTTAACATTACCCGAAGATTCTGTAAATAGATCGGCTATATTTCCTGAGATATATGAAACATGAAACATGCATTTTACCTTGTTTGATGTTTTCATATAGAAAATGATATCTTACAAAAAAATTCTTGGTCCTTCTTTTAAATACACCATTTTAGTTAGTGCAATTGCACTTTGGTTATCTACATGTAATCTTACTTGAACAAGTTTGTTTGAAAGCTTATTAATTAACAGTTTTTTTTTAAAGAAAGTTCCTTTACACAGTCAGTTCAGACAATACATTCGGCTCCGGTGCTTGATATTGTGATTATAGGATGTCTTCTTAAGGACCACTTTATAGGATTTTTCTACATGTATCACAACAAAAATTAGTAAAATGATAATTTTAATAATTTACGTTTTTTGTAACCTAACCACAAGTTTTCTCTGTTAAGGCACAAATCGGCAGTCAGTTGTTTCTTGGTTTTTCTACTTTTATTGTATCAAAGTGTAATGTTACTGACATTAGCCATCGTAAAAAGAGATTGAACACTTTTCGACCGCTATTATTAAGAGCGTGTCTTCAGAAGAACAGTGAATTATTGCAATACTATAACTACTAACAATAATTAGAGGTTACAATATAATAACCATACACGGTGCCCTACAAGAAATAGGTCATAATTAAGAAATGCATTTTACAGGCATGAGTAAAGAAGAAAAGTCATATTGTAAACATAGTTATAAAAACGCTTCCTCTTCAATTTATGGCTTGCAAATGTTCCATGTTGATTCCTGCTAAAAGAAAATTTTTGGAACATAAATAAAAAGGTAAGTGTTTATAGTTTTATACAGTTTTGACTTGAGAAATTAAAAAAATATGGTTTCAGGACTATGTCTTTAGTAATTTCTTAAAAACATTTCGTAAATCTCAAGAAATTGGTGTCAAAAAATATATTGTTTTAGGTTTGATATAAATTTATCTGTTTTTGTTGTTTTTAAATCAATGTAAATTTCTAATATAATTTGTACAAAATACAGTTTTTGAAAGTGGCGTATGTGAAGTCACTAAAACAAATATAGCCTACAAAAGAAAATAAATAAAATTAGTTTTAAGAGTTGCTTAAGTTCATGGCGGTGCACCATCATTTTGTAAGAACGTAAGCAGCTTTTCTCCACGGTGCATGTCTTCTAACAGGATTGTGAACTTTTAGTGTATATAAATGGAATTGGCAATTAATTGATTAATTATGTTTGCCGTGCCATTTATATTTAGTGTAATTATGCTAATTATAATTATTATCGAATTATTCAATTGTAAAGTGGTAAATTGAGTCTAATTAAATTCCTATACTAATTATACGTAATCAAACAGGTTTATAATTGACATTAATATTTAACACACATATAGAAAAGTATATTATACTCGTCGGATATGACTCAATATAGTTATCAAATCAATATGATTTGTATGAGCCTGTTAATCTGACGTTTCAATGGTCGATTTGGTTGTGTCCATTGATAATTAGCATAACTCTGAGTCTCTTTATGAAATTACTTGGAATGCGATAAATTAATTGTCAAGGTTAATTTGCAATAATGAACGCAAGATTTAAGTAAATAGGTAATAATCACTTATTTATTATATTGTTGACTAAGTAAATTACTATGTCCTGAAAATACATAATTAAGACACATAATAACAAAATTACAATAATATTCGTTCGTTGTTTCCTGAAAACAAGACATACAGTACATTCAAATACAACACAATAATATACATATACAAACAATAAGTAATCAAACATATTTTATCCCTAGCTAAATGCGTTCATTATGCTCAGATGAATTACTTTAATATTAACATTATAAGATTTATGATTTATACAACTTTACAAAATCTCTCGGGAGTAGCTCTTTGAAAAGATGAGACAGTGCAGTAGTATATGTATTACTAGGATTTAATAAACATAAAGGCTTATCTTGCAAAAGGCTTTATCCAAAATTCCATCGGTGTAAGCTGACATCCGCTGGTGGATTCCTCGTACATCCTAATCACTGTTAATTGAAGAACACTTCACTTCACTTCACTAATTTCCACTCTCGTTATGTATAGTGTGGTGTTGTACTCCCCGCTGGTGGCAAGTGTTTTATAAGTTCAAGCGTTAAGATGTCAACATCGTCATTAAAATGCTTTACTCTTAGAGTTTGTTGTGTGCGTGTTCATATAATTAATTATTTCATCTATCTTGGACGTAGTGTATGCTATGTGCGTAATAGTGTTCGGGTTGATTCACTCAGTTCAAATGTTCAATATAGCGAATCATTATGATGGAATAGTGTTTGAACTGTCACCCACTGTTTTACTCTCGGAATGTTACTCACTCGTATTATTATGTTGCGTGTCGGTCGTAGTTTAGAGTCACGTACGCACCAATATTTAACGATAGTTATGTCTATTCGCACTGTTGCTTATCGGATCTCATATAACTGTCGAATATACTTTTTGTATAATTGAGATTGAATCGAATGTCGAAGTTCACTTAAGACCGCGACTTGGTTACGATTTCACTGAGTTAAAAGTTCGGTAAGTTGCGTAAACTATTTCAATTACTACCGTTATTACCGCTCCAACTACTATTATTATTCCGTCTTGCTACATAACTACTGTAACAACTATTACTCGTCTTCTACCGTATTACTGCTGTAACTACTTTATTGCTAACTGTCTTACTGCCTTACTAACTGCCCTACTGCCGCTCCGCGTCCTCGCGAACAGTTTTTATCAAACCTATTTCCCCAGAAGGCAAATTCTATATTTCCACGCCTTATCTCGTTACTTATAGGTTACTTTAAATTCCTACCACCTTGTAGATCCTGTCACCGGTTTCCAGATTCGTCGTTCGAGTCTTTCTTACTCTCTCCACGAGTTCTTTAGGAAGATGCCCAACGCTGGTTGGTCGCCGACATCCCCGGTATATTCCAGCGACGAACGTTGTGCTAATTCTCAGAAACTAGGGCAATTCCCTCGCCTGTCTGTCAACCTTTGTTTCGACGGTGTCGAGGTACTCTGACTTAGCTTTTGTTAAGAGTCTGCAGTGTCTTGGTCAATTGTTCAATTTACCCTTCGCTCGTTCCGCCGATTATCAACTCTTCGTTGGTGACATCCCTGGACGAATCCCACGCTTTCTAGTTGTAAATTTAGCTAGCTGTCAGGGTTTGTTTTCATGCTCGGCTGTGCGTACCTCCAGTATTCACTGAGTGTCCGTTCTATTGTTTACATATTTGTCGAGATTTCTCTGTACCCCTTTGTTGCTGGGTGTAGCCTTTCTTATGTGTGCTCGTTACAACACACCCCCCATAGCATGTGTTCCATTTCATTTCTGCGTAACCAGGCAGCTGGACTAAACCTTTGTTTCGTTCGCTAGGTGCTGTAAATTTTAACTAACTTTGAGCTGTCAACGACGTTCCTGAGATTCTTATTGTGGCGTGTACTCAGACGTTTTATCATTGTCTTCGTACTGTCGTCGGGTCTGACGTGTCCCTAATTCGTCTTTATTTACGACCCGGGCTTGTGTCTGTCAACTCGAGTGTGTGAGCGTGCCACCTGATCGAGAAATTATAAATTTTTAAAATTTCGATCACTATAAACTGATTTAGTAAAAATATCAAGTTAAAATTTTCGCAAGCCATAATTAATAATATTGTTACGACGGTCTACTCGATCGTCGTAGGTACAGTGGAAAACAAATTACAGTACACCAATTAAGTCAATAATCACACCTTTAATTTTTACAGTTAAACAGTTCGTAATTAACAACACAGTCTCTACAACAAATCAAATGAAAATTGTTCACACGCAATAAAATGTCCACTAACATTAAACACAATTGTGTTACAGTTATACCGTCCGATTATAAAACACCACTCTTAACTAATAACCACTTGAACGCGCATAGTAATATCGCTACTTAAACTTTCGAACCGCACTGTCAATATATCGCACTAATACTGACTTGAGCGTCTCTGAGTAATTGTATTTATAGTCGCCTGAAATCTAGACGATTCCTAATTGCGTCTTAGCGTCCGTATGAACTACGTAATTAACTGCGGCCTTGACACAGTCCGTGCGTCCGAGCGAAATCTGGCACAGTCTAGAAAATGCGTCAACAAGCACGTACGCCACACACGTTACATTCCGGATCACTCTGGAACATTCCATAAACACGTAGATTTTTCTGTGATGTCGTAACTATACGATACGTTCTCAGACCTATGTTTATATAAAATTTCGTCTTCATTTACAACTTGTAGAATCCATTCGTGAAGTATTCGGTGTAAAAAATATATTGCAACGTTACAAGTATTTCAAAAATTCCTACAAATACATTACCATATACTCAACGCAACTATGAAGTGTATTAAATCGGCCAGGACTCAGGATTTTTTTAATTCTCGTTGCGTCAAGTGTATGTAGTTGCACAATAATTAAATAGTTTTCAAATATGAGTGAGATGTTGTTGACATGAAATAATTAATTAAAACCGTTTCAAAATAACAATTCTATGATTTATTAATATTAATAGAAAATATGCATGTATTAAAAAATTCGAATCTTAGATAAATCAAAATATTTTCTTTTATAAGTTTACACAATACAGTGTAACCTTCTATGCTGTTCATGACATATAAAATAAACAACCATATAATCTTACTAGCTAAACAGACATGTTAAACAAATTATGTAAACCTTTTTATTTCAGTGTGTCTGACTTTGATTCAAATTTTAAATAATAACAATAGCAACTCATTTACAAACAAAAATAATATTCAATCTCAAGAATAAAATTAATTGTTGCTATAAACAAAACAAACAAATAAAAAATATTACATTTACTTCCAACCTATTATTTATTTTTACTAACACACAACAATTTTAATATACAACAAAAGATGAGTATTTTTAAATTTTCTTGTTAAATTAAATTATTTTCTTTAACTACCCTTTAAATTTATGTACAGTAATTATATTTAAAACTTTAAGTCTTTACTGTTCATATATAAGTTTCTTTTTGAGAGTTCTTTTCACAAACTAAAATATAATTGTTTATTCATCACCTGCATACTGCCGACGTTACCGTTGCGCGCGCGCGCGCGTGTGTGTCCTGAATCCTGAGAATTTGATGATAATGATGATGATGCTGATGCTGTGTTCTCTGTCTCTACGGTTTGTTGTTTGTGATGGTCCAGAGTTCCTCCCTAAGTCTTGGTTTGTGTGGTAAAGATGTCTATCAGTCGGCAGACCGGCAGCGTGACTTTGTGTGAAGATTTCTTCAGTCTGAGACCGCCCCAAAATTTCCGGTGGTATATATTGACTGGACAGCAATCTGACAAGTCCAGGCCTGTTTTCGACTTGTTAGATATTGTCACTTCGTGCAAAGCGTCCTTTTAATTACAAATCACTTTTTGGTTCATTTTCGCGATTTCGTAAACATCCTCGAAGCACGAGCGATATCATCGTTTGCGTAATTTTTTCCTGGTTAGTCACATGTAACACACCTATTAATTACTATTAAATTACACTAGTAATTAACATTAAATTACCTGGCGTCTTTATTATTGCAAATTATTGCAATACTTTTACATCACTATATTCGTTAAAAATTCCTTAATATAATGGTGTTTTTATAATTGGAGTAAGTGTTTGTTCACAGGTTTAAAACGTATAAATTAGTTCATTTTTATCCGGTTAAAACCTGATTACAGAGAATTTGTACGCATCACCCTATCGTAGACTCTTGCCTGTCGTAGCTTGCGTTTACACACACAAACACACAAGCGCTGTATTCACTCGCGGGGGCAGGTATACGCTTTCTGACAATTCTTATCCTGCATAATATTGTTAAAAACTTTTCATCATATATTTTTCTATGATAAATATTTACAAACATACCGCCCTGGGAAAATATGGAAATATATGTATTGTTGCAATATATTACATTATATATTATTCATATATTAAAATAAAATAACAGAATTACTAATCGTATTTACAAAAAATCGCGTCCAGCTCAGTTTATACAGAAACAACAAAGCTACGAAAATTACGAAGGTAATACATATAATAAAATGATTTATTACAAAGCTTGACTCATTTATTCAAATCTGTGTTGTTTTCAGATGCTTCTCATGTCACATATGAATTGCTGTTTTTCTTTATCAAGGTCAGTAGCCTTGTATCAGTAGCCGTTTCTTGTAAGATTAGTGGTGAAATCCCTCCTTCTCAGCGACATGGCCTTTTTGATATATAAGATTATTAACTTTTTAATACTAGATAACTACTGAAATTGTCATTTTATGACAACAGCTGTTGAATATATGTATTGCATTGCATTAGTTTATGAAGTAAAAGAAACGACTAATATGTTGTGTCTAAACTGTTTCACACGATGGCCACAATCGTAATGTTATATTTTTGTTACAATAATAACAGTGTTTCTAGTGTACCATTGTCTCCTCACGCAACTTTCAGATTATTTCTCATATGTTGTTGTGGTGGTTCCCAAACCTAAACCAATCTGTGTAATCGATCACTGGTAATAGTTTTACATGTGCAGATCATATATTATTTTGCATCGTTCTAAAGTCTGCTTTACAGTGTCTAAATTCTCATAATTTTTATAACAATAGTATTGCACATTTTCCTTTCAGACACTCTTTAACACTTTATATAATATTGAAACTTTCTCTTGTGATTACTTGTCTTTTTCGTCGAACGCGTTTCGGCGTCGTATTCGCCTTCGTCAGCTTAGAAACAGACTCCAAGCTTATAACAGTCTGTTTCTAAGCTGACGAAGGCGAATACGACGCCGAAACGCGTTCGACGAAAAAGACAAGTAAGTTTTCACAAGAGAAAGTTTCAATATTATATAAAGTGTAGTGCTGTGAAAGAAGATGATGAACAAACAAGACAACTCTTTAACAGTTTTGTCTATACTATTTTCAGTCTCATAACGCTTCGAGTTTACACCAAACTCATTGCAAAATGTTATTCTTGGTGTTTGACTAAGAATCCTAACGTCACAAAGAGGGAAGGAACTGGATAATATTGATGAAACGTAGATAAGATGCAAAGCTTACATAACAATTTCTACAGAGTCGTGTAAATAAAATTACATTAACTTAGGCATTACGTGCTAATTATGTGGTTTATTTTATTTTTTAAAATCATTTAGTTTTTGTCGATTACCTGTAACACACACGCCTTCTATCTTCCTTAAATGCCGCTAGAAAATTTTACGCACCTGTAACAAATAGAAGTCAGCGGTAAGTGCCATGTATAAACATACGATATTATCATGTCTGACACAGTTAACATGTTTTTGTTTATGCGTGTTTCATGGTGTTTTCAGTGTTTTACGTTTGTGTCCTTGATTATATACCAACATTTTGTCAATCCCTTAGGAGTAACAATCAGTGGCCATGCCATCATACGTTAACTACTGCAATGATGTAGTTAATAGCACTTATGCTGACATATTGGCGATTTACAAAATTATTAGTTTTCTTAAAAGTTTCTGTTTGCACGTACATCTTGTGATATTGTAGGTTTGCTTTATTCAAAAATCATAGCAAATACATTGTCCAGAAACAATTGTGACCTTTTTATTGTAGTGTGCATAATACTGTGCACATGTTTTTATTTGACACGTGTTTTTTTTTAATTAAAGTGATACATTTTAAAATATTTGTCCCGTGTGGGACACAATTGCATTGTAATTGCAATTCTTATCATGCGTCCGACGAGGGGAGGTCGCGTGTAATACGAAAGCTCAAACAAACCAGAGATTACAACAACACCGAGGTGAAATGATTAAAGGGTTGAAACGATGACGATAGTTGAGGGTATAAATTGTAAATGGTAAACGTGTCACCGAGTAGATTGTGGTGCGCAGAGGTGTTCAAACAAATAACTAGATTAAACTGAATTACTGATGCGCTGAACAAATGTATGGTTTCTGTATGCTTCTGTCCTCTGTCTGTGTTGATATAGGAAGTATACCTTCCCGTGAATTGATTGGCGATTGTATAACATTATTTTTTTTTATACCCTAACATATTTTTAGAAATCCTCTATTTCCTTGTTACGAATGTTAATTAGGCTATGGAACTGTTGGTTCTTATTATACGAGGGACATTCAATAATTAAAGAGACAAATTGATCTAGAGAAAAAACGGTTGGCAGGAAAAATTAGGTACTTTCAGGACTTCATGTTGGCATCCCTGGAATGATCTCTGAGCAGCTGTTTCATGAAAATTGTTTTGCTTATAACCTCAAAATCTCATTTAACAATCGCAAGTCCGCTAGAAGTTTCCACATTAGTTGAACAACGTTCAGTGATTCGATTTTTACTTTCTGAAGGTGAAAAACCCTCAAATATCTATTCTAGAATGACTACACAGTATGGTGAAAGTTTCATGAATCGCGGAAATTTTTATAAGTGGGTGGATCAGTTCAAAAACGGTCGAACCTCAGTGACAGACGAACAGCGATCTGGACGTCCAAAGGAACTTTCAACTCCTGCGCTTGAATCTCGAATAGACAATATGATTCGTGAAGACCGTCGTGTTACAGTTGAACAAATGGCTGAAAATTTGCAAGCAAGTGTTGGTACAGTTTATAGCATTATCAGTGACAAGCTTAGGTACCGCAAAACAAGTGCAAGATGGGTTCCAAAAGAGTTAGCGCAACAACACAAGGACAACAGACTCAGAGTGTGCACAGAGCTGAAGCAACGCTATTGGCTGGGAGACACTACCACGCCCCCCGTATAGACCAGACTTGGCACCATCAGATTTCCACCTGTTTGGCCCACTCAAGGAATCGCTACGTGGTAAGAAATTCAACAACAACGAAGAAGTCAAAAAATTTGTGGGAGACTGGTTCAAACGTCAAGATAAAGAATTCTTTGCTGCAGGCATAAAAAAGCTGATTCATCGTTGGGACAAGTGTATTAGTGTTGGGGGGGGGGGGGATTATGTTGAAAAATAGGAAAATTGTTATTTTGAAAAAATACACCATTTTTTCTCTAGATCAGTTTGTCTCTTTAATTATTGAATGTCCCTCGTACATAAAAATATATTATGTATTATGCTCTGCTTAGAGTTTTGAGCAGTACAACAGCCTCAGTGAGGTAGCCAAGCATAGTCGTAAACATCACAGTATCATTGGTCCGTTGCTACAAAGTTATTACAGTTGTGTATAAAATTTTCGATGCGTGATAGAATTATTGATGAGATCAAATTTTGAAAATAATGTGACAATCTATAACGGCGTTAGACTAAAAAAATTGTAACTGAAGACCGAATGGTTTAAATATTTTGCGTTTAATATACGATTGTGTGCTTTATATTACTAAAAGATCATCACCATTATTATCAACACTCCAAACACTAGGTCTTATACCTGTTCCGTAACCCATCTCCTCCTCGGGCTATAGACATCTCTCTTCCCAGTAGGGTGATAACCCAGTCAGCCACAGGTAGACGGATATCAGGCATGCGATTCAAGTATTCACACCATCTCCTTCTGTGCTCTTCAATCTTTTGGTGCAATGATACAATGCTTAAATCGCGTCTAATAGCCTCGTTCCTTCCCTGATCTAAGAGAAAACAACCTGGCGTCCCTCTTAGAAATTTCATTTTGGCTGCCTGAATTCTCTGCACGTCCCTTTTACCAAGAGTTCATGTCTCGCTAGCATACAGGAATGTGGGGACAGCCATAGTTTTATAAAATTTCATTCGGGTATCGTTCCGTGTTTTATTTTTCAGGTACCTATGAATCGTGCTAAAAAGATAGTAGCCCATTTCTGGATGTTTGAAATGTTTTCTATAATTGTCAAGTTATTTAATATTGAAATTAATATGATAATAAATTTACATCGTTCCAAGTAGCCAAGACGTTTTGTAGTTCATCTTTAATACTGGTTTAGAAATTTCTATTCCCTAATATTATTTATACATACACAGATCGTTATATTTTGACATAATCACCAGCGTCGTCTAACGATTGTGTAAATCCAGGACCAGATTTTGTATCCGCGAGTCATATAATCCTGTCTTCTGCGTCAAATCATAAGGCTCAATATATTCATGAAATGTGAGTAGTGCAGAGGCGAAGCGTAACATGTGGAATAATAGATCAATTTTCATATTAGATAACTTTTAATTATACGAATACTATTTCTGTACTAATATAACTCGTTTAGAACATACAATCATACAATAAACACTAAGAGTTACAAATACTTAATTTGGATTTGCGTTACACATTTTTTAGTTCGACACCTTGCTGAATGTTCACAAATTCTACAAATTTTTGATGTCTTTCTTGGTTCCAAAGTCCCAAAATTTTGAATTTTTTTAGACTTAAAACTATATGTACTGTAGATAATATTTTAAATACTCTTTAATGTGATTCACCACATGCATTTTGGTGATTTTATTAAATTTTCACCCACTTTTTAGACCATGACGTCCAAAAGTTTTGAAATTCTCAATAATAACCATTATGTTCAGATTTTCGTTAAAAGTCGTTTTAATTTGATAACCAACATTGCTTTTGTGTTTTTTTTTTGTAATTGTTACTTGCTTGGATTTTTGCTACCGGGCTTCTATTTTTGGAGGGATAAGTCTCAATGACGATAGGCGTCTGTAGGGTCAAACTATGGACATATATGCTAGGTTTCACAAATCGTTTGATGCTTTCAAAAGTTATATTGAGACATATCACAAATAGATAAACAGATATAGAGACAGACAAGAGTCAAGCGGTTGAGTTAAAAATGAAAACACGATTTGCTCGTTCAATATGTTACGACGGTCTACTGATAGTCGTAGGGTTCAGTGGAAAACAATTAAACAGTTTGTAATTAACAAGACAGTCTCTTATAACAAATCAAATAAAAATAGTTCACACGCAATAGAAAAATACCAACTGATACATAACATAAATGTACTACAATTGTCCCGCGCAATTATAAAAACACATAAAACTTCGCCACAATATTACGAACCGCACTAATAACCACTTGAACACCGCACGTAGTAACATCGCCCGATAATCACTGAACTAAGGCCGCTGACGCCTTGTATTTATACCCCTTCACAGACCAGAACATTCCACAATTACGCGTTATCTTTGCACAACGACGTAATTAATTGCGGCCTTAACAGTCAGCGAGTCATTAAAAAAAAAACAGAATCAGCGAGGCTGGCAGCGTCGAGAAAAGTCTCGCAAGCGCATGTTGAAATCACGTACGCCACAACATTCAGCCGGATTCCAATGGATCGTTCGACAAATACGTAGATTGTTCTGTGATGTCGTAACAATATAATTTATACATTAAATTTTTATATTTGTTATTTGCGGACGATCAGGCTATTCTATTGGCCTTAGGAAACCGGTTTCAGGTGGTTATACATTTGTTAAATCGAATCTGCAAAACTCCGTATTACATATATCTACACTTAAGACCAAGATAATGGCTCTTCGTGGAACTGATCGCGTACGGGCAAAAATTGTTGTAAACAGTGCTGCCCTGGAACAAGTCAGCAATGTGGAATACTTGGGCTACAGTGCGTCTTTAAATAACAGCAACTACGTTGTGAATAAGTTGCGTAAGTTCAAACTTATGTGTAAGTCCATCAGGCGAACTCTTAAGTCAGCAAGTAGAGAAACACGCCTAAAATTCTACAAGGTGGTCGCCCGCCCCACACTTCTTTATGGGTATGGGAATTGGACTTTAACGAAAGGCTAGGCCAGTCAAATGAGTTTTCTCTGGCACTTGGCAAGGTACACACTCTCCATGATCATAGAAGAAACACATATATACGGCAGGAACTGAATATTTGAGTATACTCGATAGAATTGACCAGTATCGGCTGAACTGGTGGGAACATCTTTGCCGAATGGACGACTGCCACATCCGCATACAACTATGGAACTATAAAACGAAGGGACGGAGAAATATTTGACGTCCGAGGAAGCGCTGGAGTGAGCAGATCTAATGCTTGCCTGTTTGAGACCGGAACAAACCATCCTTGGTTTAATCCTTGGAGAAAAAGATGATGATGATATTTGTTATTTATGTATTGTCCGTTAAGGCGTCCTGATGAAAACGATAAATTTTGTCATAACATTTTACCACAGTACGTTGTGTGTATATGCGCGTTTTGTCAAATGCCTTATGGACCAATTTATCTTTTAAAAATAAATGCAAGTTGTCACTGTGCTGGTCGCCACGTTACAAAAAGACTTTTCACTGTGCAAAACTTGCAATCGAGGACAAAACGTGATGTACACAGAGAAAGGCGTTATGGACAGGAAAGTGGAACTGCTAACTCAAGTTAGATTTGCTGTTTCCGCGCGACACACTTTTTAATATTTTCAAAACTTCCGTGAAACTTGTGACTGCTTGGATGACAGTTTTATGTAGCCGCTGCATTATTGCCTTCTGTACGTCCATCGTCGGAGACATGAAATATATTTGTTCCGTTAGATGTAACTGAAACATGTATACTGTACATCGTTTGTAGTTTACGATGAGTGTCTGGTCGTTCCGACTGCCAAAACGCCAACCATTCTTCGAAACAAAATACAGTATTTAATTTCTTTCTTCGTCTGTTTCTTGTTTGTTTAGGGGTATTTTGTATATTCTGTTAAATAGTGAATAGAATGCTGCCATTTTATGTTGTGGTGGGTGGTCAGAATGGTTAGGTATAATGATGTTAGTGAAAGTTGGTTTTCTGTATTTTGCATATTGTAGGTGGTCCTTTATCTTGTGATGGTTATATCTAAATAGTTGATTTTGTTGTGATTTTCTTTTTCTTCTGTGAATTGTATTTTTGGATCTATGTTACTGATTTGTTTTAATATGTCATCTGCATTTGTATTTTTGTTACTTATTGTATACAGCTTATCATCTACATATATCTTATCCAAATGCCATTTGGATCAAAGGATTTTATAATATTTTGTATTTTGATGTCTATATGTTGTAAGAATATTTTTGCTCTTATGCTAGATAATGGAGATCCCATTGCAATCCTTCTTGTTGTTGATACATTTTGCTATTGAATTCAAAGTAATTTTGTTTTAGTATTAGTTGGAGGCTATTTTTTATTTCATTATTGTGTCTTCATTTTGTTCTTTAAGTTTGTTTATTATTATGTCTATTGTTTCATCAGTTGAAACGTTGTTGTACATATTTGTGACATCATATGATGTGAAAAATGAGTTTTCATCTATATTTGTTACTTTTAGTTTGTCTATTAATTCGTACGTATTTTTTATTTTGTGATACTTACTTGTTAGGTAGTTATTTTTTAGTTTTTGTGCCATTATTTTTGCTATTTTGTATGTAGGCGCTTTTTTAATAACAAAAAAAAATACTGTAAATAAAAACACTGTAAACAAAATAGAAAATAAAATAAAATATAATATAAAAACTGAACAATTAAGAATTAATCGAAATGAACAAAACAAAAATAATAACAACAATAACAAATAGACCACATTTACATACATAGATAATAAAATGACAAAGCTAACAAAACTGTTTAAGAACACAAATTTTAAAATAGCATACAAAATTAACGAAAATAATCTACAAAAACTAAATAACCTACACAACAAAGATAATACAGCAACCAATGGTATATACAAAATTGAATGCAAAGATTGCAATAAATGTTACATAGGAGAAACCAAAAGAACAACTGAAAAAACGTTATTTTGAACACCTAAAAGCATACAAAAACCAGAAATATGCAAATTTAATTTGGCCACATATGGAATAAACACTGGACATGAATTCCCAAACATAACGAACATGACTCTAATAAAACACATACTACACAAAGGCACCATAATGAACATTTGGGAAAATTTACAAATATGCAAACATAAAACACAAAACGAACTAATACCTGAACAAATACAAATCAATAGAAAACATGACATAATTTTCAAAGCACTCAAAATCGAAAATACACGAAATACTAATACATACACCATAATCACACCCAATAATACCACTTTAAAATACCACGACCAACAAGAAACCACAATAACGACCAGCCAACACACAGTACTTTACCAGACGCAAAATCACGAAGGCTGAGGATGAGAACACAATGGTTCTCGAAACATGTTCCTAATAAGGAAAGGAATATCTTGAAGTAAATTCATTATAAAAATTAAATATTATATATATATATATTGTTTGTGCTACTGAATTTTTTCTTTCTTTCTTATTATTTCGTAAGTAAATCTTATGTATTTCTTGCAGGTTTTTATATTGTGAACAGTTCTTCAAATATTAACAATTTCTCCGAGTGGAATTATATTGTATTATCAACTTATGCATGCTTCACTGATTAAATCAACACTATCAGAGGTTTATAAACGAATCTTGTTTTACACAAACAGGCCAGCCGTGGACCACGCGAAATCATTTCCTTTTCTCCTCCTGCCAGAAAAGGAAGAATCTCATTCGCACACTATGCGGCGCCTTCCTTTCTACTGTCCACCTCTTTCTCGTCTTCTTCTCACTGCAGAGAATCTCAAGATTTAGAATTTTGTTCCTGTATATATATTTCTATCCACACAGTCATTCAAATATATACCCAGTTTCATCATTTCCCCCTTAGGTTGTTTGCTGTATCCGTTCACACTGAAAAGTTGTCAAACGTAGTTGAAAAATTTGTTTATTTAATCTGCTCGATCAATCCGAACCATATGTCTGAGGAACGTCGTTTGTCTTTACCTTCGGAAAGTCGTGTTTCCAGATCCCAGTACAGCTCTCCTTTGGGTATGCCTGTACCCATTATCGGTTTTCTTGGGGCCATAAATTTTCCAAAGAAATCTTAGTTCAATTTTAAGAAGAGGTTCGGAATTTGAAAGCACATTGTTTTGAATTCATACATGATCACCGGCTTAATCACACTGCTATAATGGCGGACGTTTGCACTTCTGAAAATGCGTTTCTTTCCGTACAGTTCCTGCGTTAGGGTATAGGCATTCACTGGTATAATGGCGGACGTTTGCACTTCTGAAAATGCGTTTCTTTCCGTACAGTTCCTGGGTTAGAGTATAGGCTTTGCTAATTTGAGTTTCCTGACCTTAAAGGATTCTTAGTCTGAGGAGTTTCGGGATATGTTTCCCCAAGATATTTAAAATTGTTAGATATTTTATTTCTCCATACGTAGTGTCCAGGCACGTTTTCGGGAATTTAAATAGGGTGGTTATTATTTCTGTTTTAGCAAAGTAGATTTGAAGGCCATTTTTCTCCGCTATCTCTTTGAGATCTTCTACTTGCTTTTTTGCTTCTTCTTCAGAGTGGTCGAAGATGGCAAGATCAGCCGCAAAAGATAAATAGCTTAATTCTACACCTGCGTATTTGTTATTTATTCTAAAATTAGTGGAATTAACTTTACAGAAGGTTTTCATAACTTTACCTAGAACACATTTAAAGAAAATAGGGGAGAGAGTCCATCCCCTTGATGTACGCCAGTGTGAATTGGGAAGGGGTCACTAGTTTCTCCTATGAATTTAATTCTTGAAACAGTGTCTTTTAAAATTAATTTAAATAATTTTAGAGTTTAGGGATTGGCATCGCATTCCTGCAGACACTGGAAGAGGGTCTCTCAATCCACTGAATCCTTATTTATAACAAAATTTATAAAAAGTAAAACATTATTTGTAAAATCAATTTGGTGACACTACCATCAGTAGCAGTCGTTCGTGACTCAAAAAAAAATAGGAGAAACGAATTATTATGTACTAGGCCTATACATAAATGTGTAGAAACTGTCACGGAATACATGAGCAAACGATTTTACTTTAGTCAGCTTCTAACTTGCTCTGCGGTAAAGTGTATCCAAACATTCTTCCAGCGGTTTTTCCACAATACTTTTATCTTATATGCCAGCAACAATCTTTTTCTCCCTCAGTCTTATTATTATATTCTTTGTAACGAACACTAAACGTATGTTATAGAAAAGAGTTAGACAAAGTAATCATACTTTCCATACAGATTTCTGTTTAAATGTTGATATTTAAGTATTACATACTTACGGCGCCGCGACATCCCATTACTGAGTGAGTGCCTCCTTTAACAGCCTCCGCCGGTTGTCCCGGTCAAGTGCAGCTGCTCTCCAGTTCCAGGTCTCAAGGATTTGGCGCGCATTATAATTCGCACCGTCTTTCCAACGTAGTTTGGATGTACGAACTCTCCTGGTGCCGTAGGTCTGTTCTGTGAGTGCCTTTCTGGGTATTTCATTCTCCCCAATTCTGATCACATGTCCAGCCCACCTGAGTCTACAAAGTTTTATAACTTTCACAATATATCTGGTTCGTTCAGAAGAGTGTTCAGTTCATGGTTGGTCCTTTCCTCCATTCACCTCCCACACAGATTGGACCAAAAATACTGCGGAGGATTTTTCGTTCATAAAGCAGCAGGCTTGACTCAGACTTTCTAAAAGTAGTAAAGGCCTCAGAATTATAGGTGGGAACTGGGCGGATCAGAGCAGCTTGATTCTCCTGGCAATTGTTCTGCTCTAGAACAATGGTCTGATACCAAAAACACCTAGTAGCTGAGGTAATTCTTTGCTTTATTTCTTCTGTTGTTTCCCCATCGGAGTTAACTTGACATCCTAAATAAACAAAGTTGTTGACTTTTTCGAAGGAACAAATGCCAAATTTGGACGTGCTCTCTTTTTCTAGCCTCCTGTCTAGTGACCATGTGTTTTGTCTTGCTTTTGTGTATTATGAGCCCCGACCTCCTTGTGGGATCTTCAAGTGGAATTTCTTCAAGTTAATTTCAATTACTACGCGAAGGGACCTCTCGATTATATCCTAGGACCTGCACCAACCTGTTAAATACAGAACCGGAGGAATCTATTCCAGCATCTCTCATAGCTTTTACTAAGGCAAAAATGAGAAGAGGAGACAAGCAAGAGCATTGCCTTGGAGGACTCTCTTTCCATAGTCAAACTCTACTCATAAATCATTCTGAATTCTAACCATTCTGCCCTTCACTGTCAGCACTGACATCCTACACATTCACATTTCTTTGGTATGCCTAATTCTTCAACAGCTGTGGAACTTTCTTGTCAATCAATGTTATCGTATGCATTTCTGAAATCTATGAAGAGGTGATGAGTTTGTAGCTTATGTTCCAAACTACTTTTTCCATTTGTCGCAGTGTGAAAATCTGAGGAACCAAAGGAATATTTTTCGAGGTCTCTCCGAAACTGTCATTATGGCACTGTCAATTCAAAGACGTATTCTCTGCTACAAGATGAAAGTATGAAGTGAACAAATCAAGTAACAGATTATACAATAATAGGATAGAATGGCGTTCTATGAAACAGCATTTCAAAGGAGAATAATGCAACATAGACTTTTATATTACATAAACGCACAGTTGCTTTTTATGCGATGAACCAAGAAGCTGAATTGTCTTCTCGACAATGCACGCTCAAACGTTTCATAGTACTTTGTCTCGGAACCTCTCTCTCTCTCTCTCTCTCTCTCTCTCTCTCTCTCTCTCTCTCTCTCTCTCTCTCTCTCTCGTTTACGTTAATTTTTGTGTCTTATTTTACTTCTAGTTGTTTAGGAGTATCTACTTTTGACTTTTGTATTTATTAGGATTTATACTCTGGGTCCGATATTTGTGCATGTGCGATCTGTTCTAATAAGGTGGTTTGCAAAAGTGAATTCATAGAAGTGTAGTAGTGTTTTCGCGTGCCGATTGCATCGTAGACAAAGGGGTGACTTATCAGGTAATTCGTTGCATCACAAGCAATTTAGTTTGCAAATAACAATAGCATATTACATTATTTGATTCCACTCAATGAAAAAGATACAACTAATCGATAAATTAATAAATTTATTCATTATGATAAATAATAGACATCACACCGTGATAGAATATAAAAAAGTAATCGTAGTTTAAGGTCACCTTTCATTCACGTTATCTCCAGATATTATATATTGAATGCAAACAGTGTTGGTGGGAGAAGGCGAATCTATAAATCCGACACCCACAGCCAAGTTGGCAGATACGTTCGTTGCCTCCATGCGGTCGCCAAGCAATCCATCTTTGTTAATGCCACTTTTCATTTTAAATACTGCACGTTGAGAAACTGCAGGGAGTCTTGCTCAACTAAATTTTGGTCTCAAAGTAGGCAGTTTTATGTTTTGTTATGGATTTCATTGACATCCGCCAACACACAGACCCTTACCGGGGCGCGTTATATTAGTTATACGTTTTTTGTTAAGAGATCAGATATTTATTTTTCTTAATAATATTCATACTTCTTTCAATCATATTCTGTTCAATATTGTCAAAGATACTTGTAAAAAGTCTTCTTCTTCTTCTTCTTCTTCTTCTTCTTCTTCTTCTTCTTCTGCTGCTGCTGCTGCTCCTCCTCCTCCTCCTCCTCCTCCTCCTCCTCCTCCTCCTCCTCCTCCTCTTTAAGGATTAGGTTGTATAGGCCTAAACCTGTTCGGGCATCCATCTCATCCTCGGACGACCCACGTCTCTTCTACCAATGGCTTTATATTTCTACTAGTAATTTTATACAAACCACTATGTTGTCTTTGGTAGACGAGCGCTTTCGGTACCTAGCGTCGTTAACTCTCGTCACCCATTATTTTCATTATATGATAGGCACTTTATAGAAGAAGGACATAAATTCATAGACCCTGTCGTAAATTAAAAGATAATAAAAGTGATGAGTAAAGCAAGAGAAAGGAAATTAAAGGAAGAAGTGGAAATATTAAAAATAAGAAATAAAGATGAAAAACGACTAATGAATATAAAAACCACATTTGAAAATGAAGAAATATTTAGCAGCTTATTAGACAACAAAAAAGAGTAGAAAATGAGTTAACGTAAAGTGTAACGGCTACAAAATTGGTAATGTAAGACAACCCACTATGGGTAGAGCTAAGTAAGACGTTACTCCGTCAGGGGGCGAGGCTAGGTAGGTCCGGTAAAACGGTTCAATATTGTCAAAGATACTTGTAAAAAGTCTTCTTCTTCTTCTTCTTCTTCTTCTTCTTCTTCTTCTTCTTCTTCTTCTTCTTCTTCTTCTTCTTCTTCTTCTTCTTCTTCTTCTTCTTCTTCTTCTTCTTCTTCTTCTTCTTCTTCTTCTTCTTCTTCTTCTTCTTCTTCTTCTTCTTCTTCTTCTTCTTCTTCTTCTTCTTCTTCTTCTTCTTCTTCTTCTTCTTCTTCTTCTTCTTCTTCTTCTTCTTCTTCTTCTTCTCCTCTTTAAGGATTAGGTTATATAGGCCTAAATCTGTTCGGGCATCCATCTCATCCTCGGACAACCCACGTCTCTTCTACCAATGGCTTTATATTTCTACTAGTAATTTTATACAAACCACTATGTTGTCTTTGGTACTGACGAGCGCTTTCGGTACCTAGCGTATAATGAATTCGTCGTTAACTCTCCTTCACCCATTATTTTCATTATACGCTAGGCATTTTATAGAAGAAGGACATAAATTCATAGACCCTGTCGTAAATTAAAAGATAATAAAAGTGATGAGTAAAGCAAGAGAAAGGAAATTAAAGGAAGAAGTGAACGGTTTCGTATTTCTCTGTTGGTAAATGACCTGAAGATGGCTTGACTGCCGAAAGCGCTCGTCAATACCAAAGACAACATAGTGGTTTGTACAAAATTACTAGTAGAAATATTTGAGACCACTAACACTCCAATACAACAATAAAAATTGGCTTTATAGTTCAATGCCGCTTTCGGGAATCAATCCTCTGTCATCCTACGTAGATGATTCCACCATTGTCTTTTGTAAGGTGAAATAATTTAATTTGTCCTTTGCTTCAAGTTCTGCTCTGATATCATCATTTCTTACTCTATCTTGCAATGTATAATTTAAAGTATTTCAAAGAAACTGCATTTCAGCACTCTGAATCTAGCCGCTTTCCTTTTTTATCATGACCCACGCCTCACTTGCATAAATCAACGTGGGTGTTGCAATTGTCTTACAAAATTAAATCTTGTGGTGTGTCTTGTTTTATTTCTAACATTTCTATAAATCGTACTACAAATTTTTCTAAATTTATTTTATCTTTTTTCTTATATCACATTCAGATTTATAGCTTATTGCACAGCCGAGATATTTGGAACATCTTACTTATCCTAAACTGCTGTTGTTTACAACTATCTTAGTCCTCACTGGATATTTACCTTTACAGGCCATGGTTTTGGTCTTTCTTACTGAAATTGTCAGTGAGTACTCTCTCGCCGCTTTTTGTATTTGAAACATAGGTCTTTGTAAATCACCCTCATTTTCTTGAATAAAAACTGTCATCTGTCTATAGCAGGACACACATACAAATTGATTCGTTATGCTGTATTCCCGAAATCACTATGGATTTGCATGCTCTCAACATGTCGTCAATGTAAAGGTTTTCTTTAACTATAAATTTTTGTAAGTTTAACGTCGATCAACTGTCTTGTGTCCTACACCTTGTGTGTCCTAGACAAGTCTGTTGACACGTATTATTTAAAAAGTTTTAATTGAGCGAGCGAAGTAAGTTCTCAGTTTTGAATCCGACCGTTTGCCAGTCGTCTGTCTATATATTTGTCTGTTTGTGTTTGGGAGTCGATAACGTTTAGACACATTAACCAAGTTTTGTAAAACATGGCGTCGTTATCCATATCCATACCTTTACACACAAAACTCTTAAAAACCCTATTGTTTTAAATGGTTTCAAGATAATAAAACTAAAATGTTTATTGTTTTTTACATATTAAACAATATTTTATTTTGTTCAGTGAGCTATTCTTGGAACATTCTGTACGGTAATTTACCGTTAATCGAAGTACCAGTAAGCAAACGCGAGGAGCTCATTCTGGCGAAAATTTCGTTCGTCAACAATCCTTGAGATTGGCATATTGGCAGAGCTAACACAATGGGCTCTTCCACGTGTGTGTTTTGCCGCTTCAGTGTTCTTAAATGGAATGAACTGAATAGCGTATAGGTTGCTTAATAATACAAGAACGACAGCAACTCGAAATAGATTCATACAACGCAGTTGCTTGGCGTGGCCATGGAATGTCTGCTACACAATTGACGTAGTAATGTATTTCCATTGTTACGACGATCCCAATCTTTGAACAGTAGAATAAATAATTGAAAACACGGGAAATCAAAGTTTAAAATATTTTATGAAGGCTTCATTGCAACAAACCCACGTTTATTACAAGATTCCCGTTAGATATACACTTAATCAATACGCGCTAATGCAACATTTATTACAAGTCACTAAGTTAAACAATCACACATTTCTTTTTGGGCACATTTTTTAATCGTCATCTTTCAGACTTCTCTATATTATTGTATTCATAGTACCGTTCATTCAAGTCTTTCCGGCATCCCTCTTTTCATTCTTGCAGGAGGGGTCCATTTTAATAATTTCTTTGGCTACCTATAATTGCCCATATGACACAAATGCCTGTACATTCTTTTTTTTTGCATCAATTGTCTCATTTACACTGGTACTATAGTCATTCTTTCTCTTATATTTTGTTATGACGGTCTAACTGATCGCCGTATGGTATAGCGGAACACAAAATACAAGACACCAATTAAGTCACTAATCACCATCTTTAATTATCTTAATCATCACAATTAAACAGTTTGTAATCAACAAGATAGTCTCTTACAACAAATAAAATAAAAACTGTTCACACGCAAAAAACTGATATAAAACACAATTGTATTACGATTGTCCCGCACAATTATAAGCACACATAACACTTCGCCACAATACTACGAACCGCACTCGAATATATCGCAGCTCAAACTGAACTGAGCGTTGCTAAGCACTTGTATTTATACCCCGCCGAAATACCAGAATATTCCATACTGCGCGTCAAGAACGCTACTAGAAAACACCAGAACGTAAATCACTGCGGCCTTGCACACAGCGCGCGCGGCCGCCAACCTCTGGTACAGTCTAGCTAACGCGTTGAGAATCACGTACGCACACACATTACAGCCGGATTCCACTGGAATACTCGCGAAACACGTGGATTGTCCCGTGATGCCGTAACAATATCCATTTTTAATCCTATTATTTTGCAACGTAAACTTACGCCTTCTCCAGTATCCGTTTTCCGTGGCTTGAAATCTCTTCCTCATATGTTATGTCGTTTACCGCACTTCAGAACTATTTTGCAAAACATTTGTAATTTGCAAAATAAAAAGAATATATTCTTATTAAAAGTGTTTTTTTTATTATTAATAGTAATATAAAAGAACAAGAAAAATTTGGACATATAGGAATTTGTGTGTGTACCTGGAGGAAATAAAGATTTGTAATTGCGTTGTTATAAAAATAGCGGGAAAGAAAAATGACAAATTTTGGCAAGGAACGCAGCGCTTGTCCTTCAGCACATTAAGTAGAAATGCCGTGCTGAAGGAAACAACAGCATAATTCACTTAACAGGCAGGGAACATTTCTGTTAGGGTTTCAGTCGATGAATAGCGTCATTTGGCAAAGTGCCACTTTCAACCTGCAGCCAGCCACGTGAAGACCATTTGTTTCTCCTCCCGCGCCGCTAAACACACAACACACACACACACACACACACACACACACACACACACACACACACACACACCTACGGATGGCGGAAGTACAGTGATTACGTTATCAAAATAATATTCTTGTCATGTTGGTACAAATTGTTAGACAAAATATTGTTACGACCCCGGTCACGCTGATCGTCATAATTATGTTATAGTAGAAAATAAAATTACAGACATCAAGTAAGTTACTAATCACCAGCTTTAATTATTCACAATAATACAGTTTATAATCAACTTGGACAATACTCTGAGAAAAATTTGTCCACACGCCATAGTAATGTCAGCTAACAGAGTCCTGCAGAATTATAACACTACGCCACAATACTTCGAAACTCATTTGAATAAATCGCCAATTAGACTTACCTCTGAGGGGCAGCAGTTGTCATTATGTAAATGGATAGCACAAGTGATCCAGAATAATCCATAATACGCGTCAACACTACTCGAAAACACTAGAGCGTAATTGGTTGCGGTCTTGAACACAGTGCGCCGACCGGTACGGACTGGAATAGCCTCGTTTGTTGACGTACGTTAAGTGTCAACGTACGCACACAAACATTACAGCTGGGCTCTGCTGGGATAGCTGAGATACATGTAGAATGTTCTTTAATGGAATAACAATATTCCTCAATGCTATCGATTGTTAAGGAATTTAATTTGACTGCATTTGTTGATTATTCTGCTGCTATATTCATATAAGAATAAGATATAATTATTTTTTGCTAATTATACTACTGGGAAAAATGTGATTGTTTATTTTGAAGTTACCATATCAATTGTTTGTACAGGCTCACCATAAAGTCAAGATACGTTCTTACCATATCAATTGTTTGTACAGGCTCACCATAAAGTCAAGATACGTTCTTAACTCTCAGGTCATATCAGCGTATGGAATTGACGGGGTGCTATAACATTATTTATTACGTCATCAGTCTAGTAACTGGCACACGTTTTGTCTTAAAATTTTAACTGCTAAAATAAACAGCCTGTCCTGTTTTATTCATTATTGTGTAAGGAGTAAAGGAATATTTACTCTTATTATTATTACTACAAATTGTGTTACCGATATCTCTGATGTTTACTATTTTATTCCACAGTTATAAGGCATAATTTATGTGACCCCGTAAAAACGTCCGTAATATTTAGAACAAAACGCTGTCGGGAAGATGTGAGTTATTGTTTTGGTTTTCATAAATCTATGAAAAGATATATTCGTGTAATGACAATAGTATTGAATGTGTATTTTAATATGACAGATGTTTATCAAAGTTTTGCTACTTCAAAAATTGAAAATTGTTTATGTTCTGCCAGTGTTATTCCCAACGATAGTTACAGGCAGAAAGTAGACAAGAAAAGCGGAGAAAAATGTCGACTCCGGTACAGGTAGAAGACGTTAAAGGATAAGTAATGTAGTTGTAGAATATTAAGATTACGGTTAAACGAGCGTTTTTTTTTCGGCCGTGCACGTAAGGTTGTGAAACGCATTGAATTTAGCACGCAGGCGGCAATGAAATTTGTCACACGGACGTCAAAAAAAACACACGGGTCGTCAACTCTGCTGCGTTTTTAAGGTCTTCCGCATCGAAACGCAACCTGCTGCGTTTTTAACATGCACGAGGGTGGTCACACGGACTGTTCAAAGATGCCGCTAAAATAGCTTTTGTTTATTTACTTGTTACTATGGTAATTAATTTTGGTCTCCATGGTGTTAATGACATCTTTATAAAAAATATGTAATTTAAAAACTTTCTTGATAAAAATTTATTTACCACTGAACCAATGTTTTCTTTAATCTAAACAGGGACCTGTTTAAATCTTTACATACACATTTAACCTTTATAGCCAGAGCTGTAGGGATGCGCGTCTGAGACGCCCCAACGCTGCCGTCCGATTATAAACCGCCTGTGTGACTACACTCCCGTCCGTGCACGTACGAGAAAAACCCGCACGTGTGACCACTGTACGTTTTTCTAAACTCCACGCACGTGCACGACCGGGAAACAACTCTCGTGTAACCGTACTATAATTAAGGAGGGGCTGTAGTTACAGTTCTAGAAGCATACGTCCGTGAGCAAGAGAAACAGAGAAAGAGTGAGAGTGAAAGAGGCAAAAATAGAGAAAGAAGGATTAATGGGGGAGAGAGAGAGAGAGAGAGAGAGAGAGAGAGAGAGAGAGAGAGAGAGAGAGAGAGAGAGAGACAGACAGACAGACAGACAGACAGACAGACATATAGAGGGAGGGTAGTCTTGTGTTTTGGGAAACCTATAGTTCTCTGTTTACGGGTTTCAGCAGTGTGCTGGTATAAAACGCATCAAACTGTCTGTCGTCTGGACACAAGCGTGTGGCATTTTATTTCCTCATCGATGTTTCGACAGTCAGCAGACAAATCATCGGGAGGAGCTAAAGGATATAAACTATTGTGTCTGCCATAAAATAGACAATACGTTAATTTGTATTTGTTTTGTTGTCGGCGTAGGAGTTTTATGGAAAGCAAACGATTTTATTTCTCTACGAGACATTTCTTGTAGCAAATAAAGTAGTAGTAGCATATAAAATATAGTAGTAAATAAAAAGACGTGAACTTCTTTCAGCAATCTACGTTATTTAATTATAATCTGTTTATGATTTTCTTCTAATTTTGACTATCTCTTATGGTTTTCATTAATGTGTTTCAAATTATAAGATTTATGTTCCTGCCATCACTTGGTTTAGTCAGGTAAACATAATATATATTTTACTTAATCAGTTTTTAATGTTAGCTACAATTATAAATAGTTAATTATATGATGGTTTATAATTAGTTAGTAAATTCAATACTAATTATAATTAAATCTTTGGGTTTCCATTTTTCTTATTGTTTGAGTTATTTTCCATTTTAATATGATGTCTTTAAAAATATGTAGTGTAAAAATAATTTACATAGGTTAGTTCAGACCTCTTGAATATTTTCTGTCGAGCAAGTAGTATTAAATACGAGTTCAGTTGTGTATGGTTATTTAATATAACACCAAACAGACCACGAATTTTGAATTTTCCGTATAAAAGTTATTACAATAATTTTTATTAAACGCAAATTTGGACAATAAAACAAATTCTCATTAAAAGACTATTATCGGCTTAACACGGTTTCGTTATAATTTTAAACCAAACGCTCGTTAATTCCTTAGACTATTTTATAAATACCTTTTCTATATTACACTATGCTTACAGGCCTCAGACCCAACGTTGCCACGTTTAACATTCCGGGCATATACTAGAGCCGGCCATGGCTAAGCCAGTATTAAATATCACGGACAGATTCGCAATTCACAACTGGCCGTCAGTTTGCAAAACACTGCTGCTTACACTCAGCCAAGATGGATGTCTTGCATAGTACAGTTTCATGATGTTTTACGATGTTCTATATGCGTGGAAAATAATTGACAAAACATTAGAAGGCATAGAATCGTATACCGTATTGGAATCTGTAATGTTAATTGATCTTTTTAATTTAATTAATAAAGTTGTGTTAGTGGTTATAATCACAAACAGAATTAACACTCTTGCACACCACTATAGAAAAATTATTCCGATTAGCGCTTTTAAGCTTCACAGTTCATCATCATCATATCGGAAATTTTTTACTTTTTTAACTACCGCTTTTTAATTTTTAATTTTAACTTGCGCGTATTTCAGAATGACATTATTAGCCAGACATTGTTTATTAAACTACACTTTACTCAAGACTTTCTTTAATTTGACTTTTAAATCAGGATATTTAAAGATTTTACTTACCCTATTACCGTATTGTTGTCGTTCATTACTTGACGTCGATTGCACATCTTATCAGAAAATGTAATAATTAGAGATGTGTTAGTGTTCACATTTCCGATCTGATGATGAGTTGTGAAGCTTATCACAATAATATTTCTATAGTGCTGTGCAACAGTGTTAATTATGTTTGTGATCTTTTAACACTGATGCTCCTCAGGTTGCTTGACTTGTTAACAGACATTTTTTTATAAGCGCTTTTCCTGCGGTGTAAGTTGATATATTAGCAATGCATTAGCGTTACATCGTATTAGGTTAATGAGAATTATGTTAAAACTTTATAATGTGTATGTTAATTATGATACTATTATGGCTTATTAACCCTGTGTATCATTTAACATATACTTTCGTTACATGAGCTTATAATGACAACATTCTGTAATCTACCTCTTTTATAACATAATGAAAGAAAACGATTCGTTAATGGCAGTATCGCATTAACACTGGATATATTGTGGATATTATTAAGTCACAATATTAAGTAAGACAACTATATGATGTGCTATCAGCTAGAGTCTAAGCATCGTAATATACACATGTTGTAAGTCCGAGGCTTTTACCCGCGGCTTCGATGTTACGAGAACTTCTGTTTGCCGCTCTGTAAGGTTGTTTGGTGCAAACGTTTTGGCCGTGACTTCAACGGTCATCTTCAGTGCAGAAAGCTGCAAATCACTGACAAACGTTTCAGTAGTCAGTGACCATTGAACTGTGGTTAAGGCTAGTGGCTGTGAGTAGGACACCAAAGGTTTATGGGTTGTCCTAAGCAAATTGTTCCTACCCAATTTACGGGTAGCCCCACAATTGTTCTTCGGCGCAAAGGAACAATTTTAAATCTTACCTGTAGTAATAACTAACACTATATATGTATATTTAAAAAATTGTAAGGTGTGATAGAATAAATCTTTGACTTAGAAACGTATAAGTTAAAAACTTTAAGATTGCTCTTTTGTAATACCAAAACGAAGTTAATTTCCTTTCCCCAAGAGTTTCGATTTAAATAAAGGTTGTTTTAAAAGCAAGAAGTTTATTTATTAAATATAAAATTTGAACAATAAATCTTTCGTAAAATTTCTTTAAAGTGGGACTGAACTAAATAGTACTAATTAACTAGATGACACTATAATCAATATCAATTTGTATTGTAGAAAAAAGAAAAAAACGTAATTATTGTGTAATTACAACGTCTAAAAGCTGCCATCAAATATACTACAAAACTATCTTCTTTTATCTTCGTATTGTTTAAATTAGCAGCCATCCTTACTATTTCTTTTATGAATTTGCTAACTGCTATAATTTTTCCTTTATTGGAAAAAAATTTAAAATTAGAATGAATGAACACGCAAAAGGAGAAGGGGTTAGAGTAACGAACTCACTACATGCAAGACATTTCAACGAATCAGGCCATAAATTCATAAATCCCAATGAAAATATGGAAATAATCAAAATAGAAAACAATCCGCAAAAAAGAAAATTAATAGAAGAACTAGAAATACTTAAAGTTAAAAAGGAAGATAAAAATAAATTAATGAATATAAAAGTGGATTTTACAAATGAAGAAATATTTTATTATATATTAAACAATAAACAAAAATAAATTAAAATAATAAGAATAACACACTAAAAAATGACGAAATGTAAAAGGTTACAAAAAAATTATAAGTCAAGAATGAAGAAATTAACGGGAGATTCTTAAAACAATTTGACGGACGTTAGAAAAATGCCTAACGGAAAAAGGTAGACAAAGTTCCCGTGATGAGCGGTAGCAGCTAGAACCAATAGGAGGGGCGATGACATAAGGGCGATGCCTAAAGTATAAAAGCCTACAACGTACAGTTGATAGACGTTGTTTAAGACCTGAAGATGTCAGTAATGACGAAAAGCTTAGTCGAACAATAAAAAATTATATCTTCTTTTAGTCAGTTTTTTATTTTTTCCATGATATTGTCTATTAAAACATTTTTTTAAGCTAATCATTTGCAATGTTTATATTCTTTATGCCAGCAAGAAATTCTTTGCCACTTAATCTTTTCTTGAATTGTATTCTCTGCAATAAATTCTAAACACCTGTTACACATGAAATTACAGAAATTGACCATGATAATTCAAACAGAATTTTGCTTAAACTCCAACTACATTAACTAATTTCAAACTTATAGGAAAAGCATATAACTTTAATAAGCGAAACAAATATCTTACTTTCTGATACCACTACTAAACAATGAGTATTTTCAAAAACCAAAGCTATCTTTGTTACAGGTTTTGTAGAAACTGTTGATCATGGTGGCGGTCATCCAAAGAATTATAGTCCGTTACAAGATAAAAATAGAAGCACGAAATTCAATATTTACAAAACACTTATCAGGCCAGTGATGACATACCGTATGCTTCATTAACGGGGACAATGTCAAAATATAGCGAGAGACTTCTAGGTTGCTGTCAAAGACGGATTCTAAGAACAATATTTAGAGGAGTACAAGAAAATTGAATGTGGCGCAGGCGCTATAATTATGAACTATACCATTTTTACAAAGAGGTGGGCATTGTCAGCATAATCAAAATGCACAGGCTAAGCTAGGTTGGACACATAGCCTACGAAATTGAGTGATGAGAGAATACGAAACATATTTTTTACCAGAAACCAATGCGTAGTAAAACATGGGGAAGACACCGACGTATATAGGAGGACCTCAGAAAGCTAAACCTAAGAAGGTGGAAAGCTAGAGCACGAAATAGGGTACAATGGAATCGACTATTGGAGAAGGGCAAGACCCACCAAGAGTTGTAGAGCAACGGCTGATGATGATGATGATGACTTGACAAAAATATTAAATGAATAAATCAGATAAAAGAAGCAAAAATTACGTAATAATTGGAGAAAGTAGAGTTCCGTGAAATAGAATTCCAAAACAGTACATTGCAAAATAGATTTTTATGTTGTATAGCAACGCACCAATGCTTTGTATGCGATGAACCAAGAAACTGAATTATCTTCTGCACAATGCACGCTCAAACGTTTATACGTGTTAACGTGTATTCATAGTAAGTTCGCTCCGCATCTGTACTTTCTCCCTCCCCCTTCACTCACGCACCCTCTCTCTCTCTCTCTCTCTCTCTCTCTCTCTCTCTCTCTCTCTCTCTCTCTCTCTCGTTTTCGTATGTTTTGTGCCTTTACATATTTCTAGGTCTTCAAGCCTGTCTACTTTTTGACTTTTTTGTATAATTAAATTTTAAAGTTCCCTTGTGTATCCATGTTCCCTTCCTTGCTACTTTTTTTTTATATTTTATAGACAACGCGTTTCAAGACTTATAGTCCCATCATCAGGTGATAAAACATATTCACCTCGTGTGAGTCTCGAAACGGGTTGTGTATGAAATATAAAAAAAAAGAAGTTGCAAGGAAGGGAACATGGATACATAAGGGAATTTTAACAATTGAATTGTACGTGCAACTTGGAGACCATAACAACTGTTTTTTGTTTATTAGGATTCCGTTACGTATCTGATACTAGTGCATATGTGATTTGTTGTCATAACGTGATTTGCATAAGGAAATACAGTGGAGAAGTCTAGCAATGCTTTTGCGTGCCGACTGCACCTTATTGTAAATCTGTAACGCATTTGATAATTGATTGCATGACAAGCGATTTAGTTTGAAAAATGGCAATAAAAAATTTCATTTGTTTATTCCAGTCAAACAAAACATATAACAAAACGACAAATTAACAATTCACAAATATATTCACTTTGATAAGTAATGAAAATCGCAGGGTGATGGAAACAAAAAATATACGTAATTTAAGGTCACCTTTCCTTGACGTTGTCTAGCAAACACAAGTTTGGTGAGAGAAGGCGAATATAAATCCGACACCCACAACAAAGTTGGCAGATAATTTCGTTGCCTGCAGGCGGTCGTCAGGCAATCCATCTCTGTTTGTGTCACTTATCGTTTTAAATATTGTACGTTGAGAAACTGCAGGGAGTCTTGCTTATTTTTCTCAACCAAATTTTGCTTTTAAAGTAGGCCGTTTGACGTTTCTACTACGGCTTCCACTTACAGCCCTCATACATTCACTCCGGGTGAGTTAGTTTATTTAAAAAGTTTTAGTTGTACACTAGATATTCATTTTAATACACTAGGAACTAAAGAAAATGAATGACAGTTAAAAAAAAAAACACATACAGTACATACTATATTGTTGCGATGGACTAACTAATCGTCGTATGGTATACTGGAAACAAAATACAGACATCAATGAAGTCAATAAATACCAGGTTTAAATAAAAACACATAATAATCTGTAATCAACAATGTAGTCTTACAACAACTCAAGATAAATTTGAACAGACAATAATGTCAAGTAATGGAGTTCCACATTAATTACAACACAGTAAACACTTCAACTAAAAAATAAATCTCTCCCTCTCTCTCCCTCTCACCCTCTCTCCCTCTCTCTATTTATACACCTAAGCATTCAAAGAATTTCGACGAAATCGAAACATCGAAGCATGATAATGTTTTTAGGCTTTTGAAACGTATAATGTGGATTACGTAAATCATTTCCAAACCACAGACGATCACAAACAGATTATGTGAAACAAAATTTATTCTCACTAAAACGTTTGCTAAACTCAATGTCAGCAGCGATTATTTCTGTCTTGATGCGTTTACGTATCAAATTTCTAGACTGTGGGGAATCGAAAGTATGGAAGCGTTACGTTTTTTTCGATGAAGTTTTTGTGGAATGACCCCCAGCCTAAAAACATTATCATGTTATAAAGATTCCAATAAGTTCAACAACAACTTCATCTGTACTAAGTAAATCGCTCACTGTAACTAACTGACAAAGCCAGGTGCACTTACTTTTACAATATGTAGCACAGGTGTTCGAGAACAACTTTCCATCCTCCCATACTCCTGCTGGCAGCATAATGGGTATTCAAATGCTTTCCGGAACAATCTGGAAGGCACTTAAGTGCGGCCTTGAATGAAGCTACACCTGCTCGACTAGTGGAGGGACGGGTGGAGGACACTCTCGGCTGTTCGATAGGGTTCCAATATAATTGTACAGTATGAATTATAGAAAAGACGTAAACAGTAGTAATCAACATTGTTAGTGATAGAAAGCGAGGTGAATGATATTTATCTGACAGTAACTGTAAATATAAACTAAACAGTTTAGTTGCATAATGTGCAACATAATTACAAACAAGTAGCCACAGAAAATCTGCTTGTACGGAGTACATAGCATATAGAATTTATGAATTTATTTCTCCTAAAATACTGATCAGTGTACACGACACAGTAAAATAATGTAAATGAGTACGACTTATCCATTTGGATCCACACATATTTAACTTAAATATAATTTGGTTATTTTGGTGTAACAGTAGTTTGTGCGCTGTAGTTACATTACAAAAGTCTCTAATTAAAGTTGTTAAGAAAGTAATAAGGGTAATCCACACACTAATTTCACTTCCCGGCTCGCTTATATATTGAATCGATGTATAATTTGCTCTGTAAATGAGCTACAATTGTTATGCGCAAATTACATTAAAAATATTGTTGAAAGAGAAGAACAGTCTTTGGACAAAGTTTTATTTTATGTCATGTGTAAAATAAATGCATCTTGTATAAAATTAAAATATCTGTAATTTTTAATAAACTTTTAAGTCTTGAATTCTTCTCAAGGCCGTAGTACTGTATACATTGTTAAATCGTGCAACAAAGTCTTATAGCTAATGTTTGCACACACGTAACAAATCCAGATAAAGAACCGTATTAAAAAATATCATAATTTTCAGAATAATATTATAAATGCAGTCTAACAGATCGAATAATTTTGTTTGTGAATTACATGTTTGTGGTCACGTCATTGTCTGGAAGTATTGATTAGAATATTGATTGTTATGGGTCACGCCAACAATATCTTAAGATGAAGATAGGGTTCCATTTTATCCCGTGGTCTATAATAAAACGCCAAATAATTTTGATTCCTGCGTTCAAACTGTTATTTACCATATGTTCAGCTCCTCCTTTGTCTCTTGGTTTGTATGTAGTCAGACTTCCTAGGGCTTTTCTGATCACAGATTAACCATTTCTACCGAGTGACCAGTCTTAGACTCCTTCCTTGTGAACACTGCGCCATCCATGGTATTACAAAGTATCATCTGTATATCTTCCTTAGTTTACCTATTCACTACTCATCTTATTTCCGATCTGACGATAAGCTGAAAAGCTTGAAAGCGCTAATCGGAATAATTTTTCTGTAGTGGTGTGCATCAGTGATAATTCTGTTTGTGATTGTAACCACTAACACAACTTTCTTAATTATACTCATCTTACTGTTGAACAAACAATTTTATTGACATTCTACAAGTAACCTTGTCTTAAAAACATTACATGAGTTGTACAAAAGGTAATTAAATGCTTATGGCTATTCCAATTGCTATCTATTTAACACTGTTTTTAGGCAAACCCACCTGTTTTGGTCCCAAAGGAATACGTCCGTTTCACTAACCCTTCTTAGGTCTTCTTACACTCCATACTCCAATAGGGTTGTATTAACAAATATCCTTAGGTAATTTGCTATCTGGGATCCTATTTTATATCATTGTTTTCTGCAAAACAATCTTAAAAATGTTCAAATCTTTACGAATTGTAGGGTCTACCTCTCCGTGTGTAGCCTTTAGGAGATTGCCAGAATTTTTTTTCTACGATAACTGTATTCTAATCAGATGTTCCTTCACCGGAAACTATGTTTCAAAACCATACTATTACAATGGCACAGCAATTACTTTGAAAATGTTAATCGATATGTTTGAATGTAATCTAAGTCTGATGTACTTAAATTATCTCTTAGTGTTTCCTTATTTGGCTATATTTCACCTACATAAAACCCAAAATTCTATACACTACTCAGGGACACTCTCTTCCCGGTTACATTCCGTCGTTAATTTTTCTCCTTAGTTATAATTAGTTAGTCTCCTTAATTAGTCTCCTTAGTTAGTAATTTTCCACTGTTCCAGTTATACATATCAATCTTCCTTCATTTGCTTTCTCTTTTACATTTTTCTCTATTATCCATGCAGTATTAGTCAACGATAACAGTTGTTATTATTTTAATATATTAAACAGAAATTTACTTTCATCTATTCAGTAAACTATTCTTGGAACACTTTGCGCTGTAATTTACGGTTACGCATAGTAATAGCAGTAAGCAACCACGTGAAGCGCATTGTCTCGGAAATTTCGTTTCTCAAAAGTGCTCGAGACTGTGCAGAGTAAACACAATAGGCTGATGTGTGTGTTTTGCTGCTTCAATGGTCTCAAATCGAATGAAATGAATAGCGTATAGGTTGCTTAATAATACAAGAACGACTTCAACTCAACTAACTTCAAACAATTCTAGTTGCTAGGTACTGCCATCAAATGTCTGCATATACAATTGAAATAGGAATGTTACGACGATTCGGGAAAAGCAATTTTCAGAATATCTTAGTACACCTTGTCTGCAACAGACACACTCTTGGTACAATATTCCTGCTTGTTATACTGTTATTCAAAACACGCTATTAAAAGAATGATTAAAAGTCATTAAGTTTAATAATTACAACAGATCACAATACGGATTACAAATTAAAAGTACACTAACAACACTCGCTTATCGCTTGAAACAATATATTTCTCTCCGTCTCTCCGCCGTTCAAAGATTTACCAAACCGGCAAACGATGTTCCCGCTTATTAATACATTTCTACTTAGACGGCGTTAAAATCTAGGGTCAATAAACCTGCCACAGATTCTACAAACACCCACACCACTGGCGTTTGTAGGAAACAAACAAAGCAGTGGCGGAGTGGAACTAAAGACTTGAAATGTCTTGAGCCATGTGTTAGTAAACTAAGCATGTACTTCGCGTTAATTGATATTTTAACATTATGTGAGAATCGGTTTATACTGTAGGTGGCTGACATTTTCTATAGTGTTACTGAACCAGCATGAACACTAAGACCGCTCTTTCTGATGTCGGTACTCAAATAAACCATTTATTTTTAACGCAATTTCTCATTAAATTTGTAAATTTCTTAAATAATTGTAATGTCTAATTCTTTGATTACTCACTCTACCTCTTGTAATTCCTCGTACTGTAACTCTCTCTCTCACTCTCTCTCTCTTTCTATATATCTATCTATCTGTCTGTCTACCTATCCATCTCTTCCTCTCATTCTCACTCATATACATATGTACATAAACGCACATAATCAATAACCAATTTTTCAAAGAATTTACAACATTTGAAATTTAACTTAAAATAAATATAAATACATGTATATGCTTGTATGAAGAAAACCAAAATATTTATGATTAGTCTATAAAAGCTCCAAAAAAATTTGACGTTATCCCTTCGTTGACAGACCAACGTTTCGGTAGCTCCACCTCCCGTCAGATACATTCAGTGACCTGGACTCAGTGTTCATATCGGTGTACTTGGTCAACAATTTTCAAAAAGTGACAGTTTTTTGTCGTGTACTTGGACACACTTTTAAAAACTATCCCCCCCCCCCCGAACAATCTGGAGAAAACGCCACTGCAGACCGCTCGATAAGAGGCAGGGGACAAAGAAAAAGAAAGTGAGACAGAGGAAACGAAAGTGAAACGAGAAGATTTGGTTTGTGCGTGTGAGTGTGTGTGTGTAGTGCTACATATAATGCGGGGGAAGGTAGTACTAAGGATGTTTTAGACAGCTGTATAACCGACAAGGCGTCTGGATGTATAGGACATTGTAAAAAGGTTTTTAGCGTTAGAGAATGATTTCATGGATCTCAAAGTATGAGGTCCATGGAGGAGTAGAACACAGTATAATAGTAAAAGAAATCTGATCAGTTAATATGATTTATCTGTTCACTTCTTTGTAATCCCGATCGTCGCATCGTCCGAACTAACCACAAATTATGCAGATGTGCGAACGCCACAAATTATGTATAATCAGAGTGTGAAAACGTAATAGTTTTTGTACTGGGCAGACAGACAGAAAATTCGTGGATAGGTACAAGAAACATCTGCCTTATATGTCATTTAGGAACATTAAATCAAACTTTGCCTTATATGTCCATCAATCATAACCATAATTATTCTAGTTTTGAAAACAGTTTCATACCACTGCATTTCTGCAAAAATACCAAACTCATAGACCCACTGAAAGAGTTTTAAATTTACAGAGCCTTTAAAACTCAGGGTGATTAGCTTCTGAATGAACAACTTCCTTACAAATCCAACGAGCTCTATGATACAGCTATACACGTGCTAGAAGAATATGATAGAGAACTGCGGGCACAGATGATGTGGAATCGTGAATCACTCGCGAGATCAGTAGCGATGGGCATCTTGAGATAACGCGGGTTGGGAGTCGCTTAAATAACGGGATGTGTGTGACTATTCCCGACTCATTGACGCACTCCATGTGAGTGAACATATTTTATCACCTGATGATTGGACTATAAGTCTCGAAGCCCGTTATGTATGAAATATAAAAAAATAAGTTGCAAGGAAGGGAACCTGGATACACATGGTAATTTTAACAGTTTAATTATGCAGGAGGTGGGTTAAGAATATTAGAAATCTCCAGCAAACGGTTGATGAAGAAGCTGGGACTCTTCGCGTTTCTAATTCACCGCTTTATGGAGAAACATCAGGTAGGAGTGGTGAATAAAATTTCATCTTCAAAGCACAACTCGTTTCAAACTAATGGAGAAAATAAGATGGTTGTTTGAGCGCAAGTTTCGTTAAAAAGTCTGCAAGATTGTTCTTGTCTGTTGGCTTTACTACGAGAAATTATAACACACACTTTTTTGCGTAAGAATTATTACAAACATATTACAGACATTTTCTCTAGTAAGTATGATATTTTAAACTAAGCAACAGAAAACTATATATCAATTTGTATGTTCACTGAATAATTACAGGCTGATACGATTAGGACAGTTGCGTTGTGGTTATAAAAGGGAATTATGGTTTAACGTGCGTTAGCTAACCTGTGGTTGTACCAGACAAAAGGATTGCATTGGAGAAAGTCAATTCAAAATTGTTTGTGATTTCGTTTTCATAAAACTAACGGGAAAGAAAATGACGAATTTGTGCGAAAATCGGCGAGTTTGCTACGTGAAGGTCAAATGACGTGCTAAAAGGAACAACAGCATAATTCACTTAACAGGCAGAGGAACGTTTCACGGGGTTTTGAGCGATGAACAGCGTCATTTGGCAAAGTGCCACTTTCAACCTGCAGCCAGCCACGTGAAGACCATTTGTTTCTTATCCCGCTCCGCTAAACCAAGCGCGCGTGCCCACGCGCACGCGTACGCACACTCACAAATACACACATATTCGCTTAGATGTAGTAGAAAAATTATGTTATCAAAACAATATCTTTTCATGATTGTACAAATTGTTAGCTAAATATTTCACAAATGTCTCAATTCTTCCCCAATTTAATTCGTAGAGCTCCATTTATAAATAAATCTGTTGCAATATTTATTTACCAGTTTTAGTATGTGTTGAGCACACCGCACAGAACGAGTTGCAAAATGTGATTGTTTTTCTATAAGTTTTTGCATTTATTGTTTTGATAGATGTACCATAAAAACGAGGTGAGTACGCAGCCGTCAGGTCAAATCATCATGTGGAAATGAGTACCTGGGATAACGTGTTGTGCAGCATCAGCGTAGTACTGTCCACAGTACTGTGTGTCGTGTACGTTTAAGGGAAAAAGCCAACCTACCCTGCCTTCTTCCTACGAGGGTCAATTGAAAATTTCACGGAGCGACATCTATAGGTCAGCGATAAAACTAAAATTTTTCGTGTGCTGCTTTTATGTAAAATTATGTAATTATGTAATTTTATGTAAAATCCTGTTAATTTCAAAATCTATCAATTTATTCATTGTTCAGAAGCTGTTAAAAATTGACGTGTCATGCATGTTTTGAAAAACGGGGAAAATCAAAGACCGTAGCATGATTTTTTCTCAGAAATCGTTTAGCGCCAACATAAATTCAAAACAAAATTGTAAATGTGTAAGGAAAAGCTACGACTTCAAAACCAACGGTCTGTAACTAGGCACTTGAGTTTAAGCGTGGTCGTACGAGCACTGAAAACGTGGTCGCACTGGACGCCAAAACAATGCAACTCCAGATGCGCAGCCATCTTGCACAACGCTTTTCCACGCCAAGTTCTTGAGTTAAAGTATGATATACACGCTCATATGAGATGCCTATAATTTTCGTCCAATCCTCAATCTGCGGTCTTCCAACACCGTGTAAACTTTTTTCAATAATGCCCTTTTTTGTTGTTGCACTTTTTGGATGTCCACTGCTGGGATAGACTTCAGTGCTTGTACGACCACGTTTAAATTCGAGTGTGCCCCACTTACCATTGTTTCTGAAGGCCTTTATACACTTACCATTTTTTTTTCCAATGGCGCTAAACGTTTTTAACAAAGAATTCATCACAACACAATGTTTGATTTCGTGCATTTTAAAAACAAGCGTGACAGAAAAATTTCAAAAAGCTGGTAAAAAGTGGATAAATTGGCACATATATCTGGAAATTAACAGGTGTTCACGCGAAATATACGTCTTGCAGTACACGAAATATTTTAGTTTTACCACTGCCTCATAGATGTCGCTCCGCGAACTTTTCAACTAACCCTCGTAGACTATTAGGCAGTAAAAGAGAATCCACTTCTGTTCTTGACAATATTAATTCCGTTACCAATCTCTGTGCCGCATAGTAATTTATTTCTAAGTTGTAAGGTCAAAGCGCACATGATATCTGTAAGAACGTTTTAGAAAAAATTGATATTGGGGATACATGCAAATCGTTGATTAAACTTTAAAATCCACAGATCATATTCTATTAATAATAGTATTCCATGTGTATTTTAAGTTAACGATTGCTAAACTAAACTTTATGCCATTTCAACTATATAAATTTCTTTATGTTGTGCCATTGCTTACTGTAAACGGAAATTTCTTTTGCTTGGACAGGAAACGGCCTAACCAATGTCTTGTCGATTAAGACAAAGACATCTATCAATGAATTAACAAGACTTAAGGAGCGTCTAATCTATCAATAAATGCTATCGGTGAGGCTTAAGATGCGTCTCTTATTGTCTCCATTTGTTCCCGCAATGTCAGTTGAACTCATTGCCTTTTCAATGAGTTAAATTACAGTTAAGTAATATTCACCCTAGAATTTAGATACCTTAGGCAAAGGAAGTTTTGTAGAATCCTGTCTAATACATTTCTTTAAATATGAAAATGCTCTAAGGGTAAATATTTCGCTTGCGTTTACTAATATTGGATTATCGCAACTATGTATAAATTCGTGCACGCACACTTCATGCTTCAAATTAAAGTTTTCCAAATTCCGCTAACATGTCGTTACGACATCAGAGAACAATCTACGTGTTTGTCGAAGGTTCCAGAGGGATCCGCAATGTAACGCGTGTGGCGTACGTGCTTGTCGACGGATTTGCTAGACGGTGGAATAATTTGCGCGGCCGCTTCCACTGTGTCAAGGCCGCAATTAATTACGTAGTACACGCTGGCGCTAAGAAGTAGTTTCGAACGTTCTGGTCTGTGAGCGGAGGTATAAATACATGGCGAGCTGCGGCCTCAGTTTTCAGTATATTTGCGATATACTAACAGTGTGCGGTTCGAGTTATTATCGGGCGATATTACTGTTCAAGTGGTTATTAGTGAAGTGTTGCGTTTTATAATCGGGCGGTATAATTGTAATACAATTGTGTTTGATATTAGTGACATTTTATTGCGTGTGAACAATTTTTATTTGATTTGTTGTAGGAGACTGTGTTGTTAATTACGAACTGTTTAACTGTAAAAACTAAAGCTGGTGATTAGTGACTTAATTGGCGTCTTGTATTTTGTTTTCCACTGTACCAGACGACGTCAAGTAGACGGTCGTAACAATATTAATATACGCATGTAAAAATACATACATTAGAATGTTAGTTTTTTGCTGCGTACAATCTGACCTAAAAACGAATGACCGGCGTCCAGGTTTAAACGTCAGAAAATTGACATGGAAAGACAGATAAAAATATTTACCTGGCCACTGGTAGAAAAAGTAAAGGACAAGAGAGAGAGAGAGAGAGAGAGAGAGAGAGAGAGAGAGAGAGAGAGAGAGAGAGGAGTGAGAAGGATTTATGGAACACTGAGAACGAGGGAGAGTTGCGCTGTGTTTTGTAAAATCTATCGTTCTCCGTTGACGACGATCAGCAGTGCGCTGTTCTGTTAAACGCATCCAACCCCCTGCCGTCTGGACAGGAGAGCGTGGGGTTTATTGCCTCATCGATATTTTGGCAGTCAGTTGACAAATCATGGGGGAAATCTATAAAGAAATAATCTGTTGTGTTTGTCCATGTGTCATAAAATAGACAATACATTAGTTTGTATTTGATTTGCTGAGTGCGTTGGCGTTTGATAGAAACAAAACACTTTTATTTCGCTGGAAAACAGTTTTTTATAACGTCAGACGTAAACTTCTTTCATTCAATCTACTCCACCAAAATTACTGGATCTTTTTATTGTTTTTGTTTACTTCAGTCAATCTAATAAGATTTTTAAAAAAAGTGTAATTGTATTATTTTAATTTTAAAGCATTTAAGTTGCATAAAATGTGTACTCACGCAGTACCGGTCAAATGAACAAAAACACTGGAGGTTAGGTGAAATGGAGCTCCCAATGAATCTCGACTATTTCTACATACTTGCGTTTGGAGATAATTAGTATCTGGTATCATTTAACGAATAGATGTCTAATTAAGTAGGTGTAAGACTTTATGAAAATACAATTCCCGAGGTCTAGACATAAATGTTAGGAAAACCAAACACACAGCTACAAGAAGTAACGCTGCCGACACGACAGTGGATTCCTACATTAAGAAAAAAGTGTACTTTCATAGGCACTTTGGGTAACATTACCAATAGGCAATAGAAGCAATAAATATATATTAATCATCATGCTCTCGTCTATTACATCTTTTATGTGATCTCAGAAATTTCATTTCTGCTGTTTGTACCTACAGTTCATCTTTTTCTTTACGACCTCAGTTACAGAACCGTACATTAGTGTAGATATTGTCATTGTTTTATGAAACTGTATCTGGGTCTCTTTTATACATTTATTTCCCTTCGTTGTCTATATTGTTTATTCATGTGAAATTCGTCACTTTATTTTCTATACTTCTATCGTAATGTAAGGTCATGTCCAAGGTAGTTGAAATGTTTTACCTGTACTACGCATGTGTTGGATATGCATATACTGGTCCAAACCGGTTTTATAAAGGCCATTATTTTTTATTTGATTCAGATATGTTAAAGTTCTTTTTTTCTATTTTATGTAAGATGTATATTGCTCTGTGGAGATCGTCTTCTGAAGTGGCGAATGAAGCTTGGTCATCCACGAAGAGAATGCTTTTAAAGCTCTTATTTTGGTAGACTTTAATACCGTCAAGAAATTATTCTTTCCATTGTTTGAGGAGATCATCTAGATAAAGGTTAAAAAGTAATGGTGACAGACAACAACCTTGTCTTACGCCTTGGTTTGTTTCAATTGGGATGGATTCTTCTCCGTCGTCTGTGATTATCGCGATGTGTCTATATAATGGCCACATTATATAGACATCACGTAATCGCGACATCTCTTTATGGCCTGAACTTGTGGTATTGTGGAATACTTTTATTTTCAAGTATGTTCTAAAACTTCGGCCTGATCACTCGTATGAATAGCTTGTTGAAATCGATAAAGGTATTATGTGTTTCTAAATTCTTTTCAAGTCGTTTTTCTATCTCTTGTTGTACGGGAAATATGCAGTCTACGCAAGAGTGTCCTGTCCTAAAACTATGTTGTTCTTCTTCTAAAAGCATTTCTACGTGATAAAAATATTTGCATGAAAATAAAGAAAAGGAAAAGTTGTAATAGAGTGAGGTATCGAAGCTCAAATATGTGAGAAATTCAGATATGACCAGGGAAATTTGTATAAAGACAGCAATTTTAGGCGCCATAAGTACTAAGCACAGTTTATCGTATGGCCACGCGAAACAAGTACTTAACTGCTGTTAACTAAAACAAATAATAAACTGGGGTCTAATTAGTCTATGGAAACGGAGTAGACCAAGGGTGGAAGGAGTATGCATTGATGAGATTGTGAAAAGAGGCTGGTATCAAGGTGATTGGGCAACAGAAACGCGTGAGGTGAGAGACGGTTGTAGTTCTTCAAGCACTTAGCGTGTAGGCCTAAGTGGGTACGCATTTCACTATGACTCTACAGTAGAAGTGCTTATTGCCATATACAAAAGAAAAGTAAAAACAAAATTGAAATAATGTACGTTTATTTAACAGATTTTTAAATTCATTAGACTATACTCATTTACACAGTCTATACTTTCTCTTCTGTACCATTTATAAATGCTTCCCTAATTTTAGTATATGTTTATATTATTAAAATCATACTTTGGAGAACGCATTATCATATTTTAAATGAACTATAGAAGACTGACTTACTGATAAAAAATTATTGATGGTTTAGCAGGAAATTACCATTACGGTTATTAAATTAAGCGTCCATTCCTTAGGCGTTTTTATTATTATTATCCATTGTCTTTGAAAATATTTTCTTTAACGGGTTTGAGGTTATAGTGTCTTTACGTCTACCTGTCTTTAAACACCAAAGTACAACAATCTAGACCGTCTATCTAGTAAGGTCTATAGAAAAATGGACCGACTGTTTCAATACGAAAGCTCGAACTTTATTGTTTCACACCATCTTGCCATGCTTCTTCTGCTATCCCACTTTCGTCTTTTACGAGGTATCCACTTGAATATCGGCTTAGGCCATCGTTAGTCACCCATTCTCATCCCATGGCATTATCACTGCAGCCCTATTTTCCTAGTACCATATACCGTGGCCTTCTTTTATACTTCTGTCTATCTGCTAACATCCTCCCCTTACAGAGTCTTTGCATTCTCGATACCATGGCACTCCGTCCCAAGTAGTCCATTACGACATCACCTAATTTTAGCTGCAACATTTAAGCTCTACACAGTATTAAATTTTATAGGGAATTTTGAACGAGCACTGCTCACGTTTGAATATACTTTAGCAATGTCCAATGTTTGAATAAATTTGGAACCGGAAAGCGCAGTTCAATCTCTTAAAATGTAGTTTAGACAAAGGTTTCTGAGTGCTTGTTGAACCGAGAAAGCCATCAGTAACAAAAAATTCTTTATAAAGTTAGTAAAGTGAAAGAAACATTCGACAATTTTTTTAACTACAGTGATGAAGTTGTTGGCCACATTTTATAGAATGAGGTAATTACTAAAGTAAAACATTTATTTGCTGACTCACAGAAAATCTAATACCTTACTGTTATGCGAGGTAAATCAAATAATATTTGCGTAAATTCTAAACAATGAAAAGGAATAAATCGGATCCCGTACAGAAATAATATCTGCCAACAAATTTATAGATCGTAAGAAAAATAAGAAAGCTCAAAATTTATTTAATTTGATGCACAGTTCTCAAGAACCTCCCAGTTTATTTTAAAGTCGGTCTTGGATTGTAAATTTGAATTTGGACAGCTTTTGACACGCGAAAACATTACTCAAAGAATGCACAATTTCTCAGGTCACATTTTTCTGTAATTAATTTTATTGTATAAGTTGTAAAAATACAGTTTATTTGATGAAATAAGTACACAAATGTGTTTAGAAACATGAAACTGTGTAGTAACTAAAGAAACATAAACATGAGTTGTAAAAGAAGTAATAAAACATATTGTTACAACGGTGTGTCGTGACGTTTTGCAATGTGCTAGCGCGTTGCAGAATGTACGACCGGCAACAATGTTCTAACTTAGCAACAAAGTACCTCTGCAAACGAGTGAGTATAATGTCTAGGATATGCCCTAGCATAAACGGATGATATGACGCTCATACACGTCATCTTGTAGCGGTTCTTTTAAGACCTAGTTTTACACACCCTAATAGCTTTAGATAAATATATCAGTATGTAATACAGTAGTAGTAGTAGTAGTAGTAGTAGTAATAGTAGTAGTAGTAGTAGTAGTAGTAGTAGTAGTAGTAGTAGTAGTAGTAGTAGTAGTAGTAGTAGCAGCAGCAGCAGCAGCAGCAGCAGCAGCAGCATTATTATTATTACTATTGTTACTTTTATTATTATACAACTACTAGCAATAATACTACTGCTACTGCTACTACTACTAAAGCTGCTGCTGCTGTTGTTATTATTACAATCAAGGCAACTACGAAACGTATTCACTTTCATTATTATTATTATTATTAATCTTAGTACTAGTAGTAGTAGTAGTTGCTGTAGTAGTAGTAGTAGTAGTAGTAGTAGTGGTAGTGGTAGTAGCAGTAACAGTAGCAGTGGTAGTAGTAGTAGTAGTAGTAGTAGTAGCAGTAGTAGTAGTAGTAGTAGTAGTGGTAGTGGTAGTAGCAGTAACAGTAGCAGGGGTAGTAGTAGTAGTAGTAGTAGTAGTAGTAGTAGTAGTAGTAGTAGTAGTAGTAGTAGTAGTAGTAGTAGTACTAGTAGTATTACCAGCAACAGCAGCAGTAGTAGCAGTAATAGTAGCAGTAGTAGTAGTAATAGTTGTAGTAGTAGTAGTAGTAGTAGTAGTAGTAGTAGTAGTAGTAGTAGTAGTAGTAGTAGTAGTAGTAGTAGTAGTACCATTATTATTATTATTACTGTTATTGTTAGTTGAAGTAGTAGTAGTAGTAGTAGTAGTAGTAGTAGTAGTAGTAGTAGTAGTAGTAGTAGTAGTAGTAGTAGTAGTGTAGTAGTAGTAGTAGTAGTAGTAGTAGTAGTAGTAGTAGTAGTAGGAGTAGTAGTAGTAGTAGGAGCAGCAGCAGCAGCAGCAGCAGCAGTAGTAGTAGTAGTAGTAGTAGTAGTAGTAGTAGTAGTAGTAGTAGTAGTAGTAGTAGTAGTAGTAGTAGTAACGGTAGTTAAAGAATAACTAAATTTTAAGACATAATTATTAGATTTCCTTTACACCTTGTTAGTTTGGAACCCTTCTATACATTTGTGTTTTTTTTTCATTAAACTATTGCATGTGAAATGTAAAATTATTAGAAAATATGTAGAATGGATTGTTGTACCCAGCAGTAAATTGTGTGTGTGTGTCGGGGGGAAGGGGATAATATCAGAAAGCGACGTTTAAAATATTAATGAATCCCCAAGGAAGTATATATTAGGTATAATTTTTATTGTGAAAATATCGTTTTCCAGTAAATAAATTATTTAATTATTTATCTCTCATTTGAAATCAATTTAAATTTGCAGAAAGTCGTAAAATAACTTATAGGCCTAATGTGTGGTCGATATAAATTTAACTATATTCTCGCGTAGGCTTCCGCGGCCATTGTCCATTATGTTTTCGAAGTCTTCTTCCGGTACGGACCACGTCAAAAATGTCTTGTATGACAACGTTTCACTCATATTACAATGAGTATCCTCAGGTCTAACTGGCGAAAAGGCCGGCAAGCAAAATCAGTTATATAGTGTAGAAGTGGCGGTGGGTGGTCCGGTAAGTGGACCCTGCCTTGTGGGCGTTACGCTGTGTGCATTATGTGTGCGGACAGTCAACCCGCGTACAGTCAAACCAGAAAGTAAAGGGTACCAAGTCGTACTAAGCGTGACGGTTTCTCTGTTGATGTTATCCTTCTGTTTATTAATTTCTACTGTTTCTAGAATCAATCTGTCATAATACCTATTACATGACCTTATTACAGATGCGTCTTCGAAGTTTACCAAGTGATTAGTTAAGACTTCTACACTATATAACTGAGTTCGTTTGCCGGCGTTTTTGACACTTAGACCTGAGGATACTCATTGTAATATGAGTGAAACGTTCTCATACAAGACATTTTTGACGCGCTCCATAAAGGAAGAAGACGTGAAAAACTTATTGTTTACTAAATTATAATTAGTATGAACATATATAATTTAATATATTTTGTTTTACTGTACATGGTATTTAATTCAGCGCAAGCTGCTGGAAAATTTTGCGTAATACAATCTTCTTATCTGAGAATGAACAACGAAATACGCTGATATGTCTGCTGACATGTGACGGAACGTACAAATCAATACAATTTTATCGAAAGAGCCTGGACAGTGGAAGCTGCCAAGTGGTCGATTAGGGTGGCACAGAAATTTAAAGGGTTGCTGTTGTTGATGTTCAATTCATGTCAGCTACATATCACAAAGAAACCAGGTGACCCAACATTGTCAGTAACTGTGGCACATACCCCACCGCACAAATTGGATGTTTGACAAGACATGTAGGTTGATGGAGATTGTTTCGCAAAAAAAATTGTTTTTATATTTGAAAGAAAAATTCAATTTCTTAGTTGTCTCCAAAAATATGTTACGACGGTCTACTTGATCGTGGTAGGTACGGTGGAAAACAAAATACAAGACACCAATTAAGTCACTAATCACTAGCTTTAATTTTCACAGTTAAACATTTCGTAATTAACACAGTCTCTTACATCAAATCAAATATAAATTGTTCACACGCAATAAAATGTCAACTAATATAAAACACAATTGTATTACAATATACTGCCCGATTATAAAACACAACCCTTCACTAATAACCACTTGAACGCACACAGTATCGCCCGAGAATAAACTCGAACCGCACTGTAATATATCGCATCTATAACTCAAACTGAACGTCGTTGAGTAGTGGTATTTATACCCCCCCCCAAATACTATATTATTTCATACTACGCGTTAGCTCTGCACTACGACGTAATTAATTGTGGCCTTGACACAGTCCGCGCGACTCGCGGCTTCCAGAAATGTCTCGCGAGCGCATGTTGAAATCACGTACGTCACAACATTTAGCCGTATTACACTGGATCATTCGAGAAACAAAAGATTGTTCTCTGATGTCGTGACAATATGTAGCATATGTATCATTTACATAGTTATTGTATCTCACATTTTCTAAAATTGTCTATCTAGCATGAAGTAATGAATAGTTTAATTAAGTATTGTCATTTGAATATAGAACAAAACAGAGCTGAAAAATTATCGAATATGAGAATTAATGCAATTTTACTTTAATTAATAAATTTACTTTGTTGAAAGCAGTGTGAGTTAGGTTTGCAGATCAGAGAGTATATTAGTTTGAATTTGATGACGTAAATGATAGGGAATCTCTATCAAACACATAGTTTAAACAGTACTAAACTATTCATTATTTAGTACAGAACACTTTATTGTACAAGAAGTGTGAGATAGTAACAATAACATCTCCACTGACAATTACAGAGACGCTCAATGGACTTTATATAATAAGACTATTATCTTGATTTAGTTTTTACCTCAAGTTATCGGTTGCTCAGGTTTACGATTTTGATTGAAATCTACTAACTATTTGCTTTACCAAGAAAATAGTCAAGATTTATGTTTCCTCAAGGAAATAAAGCAATTGGTATCTACTGTCGGAATTGAAAGCATAAATAGCCTATATATCTGGAAATATTGCTGGGAAAATATTATTAGAATGCGGGAGAGTTGCTTTTATTTACTTTTGTCTTAGTTTATAGTAAATGTAATGTCCATGTATCACCCTTTTCTAAAGGAGAAGCAAACTAAATTTTCCACTATTTTTATTGTTATGTTGATTACACGACTAATAATCAATTACCAGAAACCCATTACTTACTATTTGAACAAAAGTTTTAATAATAACAGCAGTTTTAAATAACATTTTAAATAAATACACTTTTTACAAAAATAATATGTAAATTAATTATTTTTTTGTTTTACTACATATGATATTCAATTCAGCGGAAGCTGGATGCGGCAATTATGTTTGGCAAAACATATTTTCTTATTTGAGAATGAACAAAGAACTATACAGCTATGTCTGCTGACATCTGACGGTACGTACAAATCAACATATTATCGATAGTGTCTGGACAGTGAGAACTGCCCTAAGTGGTCGAGAAGGGTGGAACTGAAATTTTAAGGATTGCTGTTGTGGGTTCAACTGATGTCAGCTACATATCACAAGGAAACCGGATGAACACACATTATTAGTACATGTGCCGCCGCATAAATTGGAGGTTTGCTACGACATACAGACAATGGAGGTTGTTTCGCAACCAAATTTTTTTATATTTCAAATAAATATTCAATTTCCTAGTTGCCTCCAAAAATATGTAGTGTATGTGTCATTTACATAATTAATGCATCGCGCCGTTTATATAATTTTAGCATGAAGTAGTGGATAATTTCTTTAAGTATGGTCATTTAAACACAGAACAAAACATACCATTAACTTATATTTCTCTGTAAAAATGGGTTATCCAAATCAATGATCTTTTTTTTAATTTTTAAGCCAAACTTACACTAATTCTTTGGGATGCTCGACAGATTCCTGTACTACAAGTTGTCGATCAAAATTTTACGTCCATCCAATAATAAAAATGTCGCAGAGAATCGGAATTTTCAACTAGTCGGCAGCTTCTGAAATGCTGTCGCTTATACTCATACAATGCCAGCGTCTGCTGCAGTATTGTTGTCAGACTCTTCAATATATGCTCGATGCATGTAAAATAATTGACAACCCTTAAACAGCCACAGAAGTCTTTAGACAATTTAAAATTCAGATGTCAGTTGACCTATATTTTTCTCATCGCTCCGTGCACGTTTTCTGTCAATTAGTTAAAGAATTTCGTTTAATAGACGCCTCTTGTGTGATGTAAGTTTATATTGTTACGAGGGTCTACTTGATCGTCGTAGGTACAGTGGAAAACAAAATACAAGACACTAATTAAGTCACTAATCACCAACTTTAATTCCACAGCTAAACAGTTCGTAATTAACAATACAGTCTCTACAACAAATCAAATAAAAATTGTTCACACGCAAATTTTATGTCAACTAATATTAAACACAATTGTTAATGCAATTATACCGTCCGATTGTAAAACACACTTAACTAATAACCACTTGAACGCGCACAGTAATAACTCGAACGGCACTGTAAATAAATCGACACTAATACTGAAAACTAAGGCAGCTGCCGCCATGTATTTATACCTGCGCTCAGAGACCAGAACGTTCCTAATTGCGTCTTAGCGTCCGCGTGAACTACGTAATTAACTGCGGCCTTGACACAGTCCGCGCGGCTGGCGACTTCGAGAAAACTCTCGCGAATGCGTCTACAGTCACGTATGCCACTTACATTAGAGCGAGATTCTTCTGGCACATTCGACAAGCACGTAGACTGTTCCGTAATATCGTAACAATATATTAGCATTGAAATAACCTAATTACGTATATTGTTGCGACGCGACGGTCTCACTGATCGTCGTACGGTACAGTGGAAAACAAAATACAAGGCACTAATGAAATCATAAATAACTAGCTTTAATTACCACAATTAATAATTTGTAATCAACAAGATAGTCTCTTATAACGATTCAAGTAAAAATTGTCCGCATACAATAATAATGTCAACTATAAAGAATTCCGCACTAATTAAAATAGAACAACACTTCGCTACAAACAGTCGATCGGCGGTAAATAAATCGCTCAACACCATTGAACTCACAAACCGGCTGCTATGGCTTTTTATAGGTAGCGCACGCCTCCTTGAAATCTTCCATCCTCAATGTGCACGACACTTAATGCTGACAGTAGTGCAAATCTTAGGTGACCTCTTGAAGAATCTAGAACAAACTTAAACGCGGCCATGACTGAGGCAACACCTGCCACATTTATTTCGGGAGGGGGTGGAGAATGTTCTGGACTGTTCGATAGGCTTTTTGATATAATATCTTATTATGTTAATGAGAATTATGTAATGTATATTTTAATGCTATACTGCGATGGCTTATTAATTTTGTATCAATTACCACCCGCCTCTGTTGCTACTTCAACTTACTATAACAATATTCTCTAAAAAGCCTCTTACAAAGTAATGGTAGGAAACGTTTATGTTACCAATAATGGCAGTGTCGCTGTTACACGAACACTTAATACTGTGGATAATATACATAATTTGACCTAATTCCTGGTGTTACTTAGAACCGCTGACCAAAACCCTGTAGCATTTTTATATTCTTAACCATGGTATAGAAAAACGCTAGTAAAGATAGTTAATATACGTTTCTCTGGCGTACAGTAATTTATTTCACTGTTTTACAATAGACATCTATGCAATAATCTCAACAACACATTTACTTCATATAGAATATTGGTTTCAGGAATTCCATAGACAATAAATTGCCTATATTTTTATATTATGTGACAGTCCGTTTTACAATAGGAACACGTTGAAAATAGACAATTTCCATGTAGTGCACGCAGTGAGTAGAACTGTTAGTGTGCAAAACGGGTCACAACCTTGTATAAAATAAAACAGTCGAGAATCGATATCTTGCAGCTCCGGTAAGTGTATATGTAATAGTGTCCTTATGGACACTATGTTTGCGGGTTGAGTGCATCATGCTTCAGTAAACAGCTCTTGCTATCGAGTGGACATTTACAGGTTATGGTACAGACTATGTTATCGATATTTTATACATTGCAATAATGTAACTCGATTTATTTTGTGTGTTTTCCAGGTAGATTGGCAATAACATTTATTGTACTCAAGAAACAAACAATTCTTTCAATATTATTGTACACGACAATAGTAATGTACATATTTGTTGTGTATGAAAATGGTGTGGAATATTGTATAGTTTGTTATTTTGTTGTAGAGGGAAGGTTTGCAGCTCAGACATCATACTAATTAAGTGATGTAAGTAGGGGATCGCTAACAAACACACAGTTTACACAGTACACGCACAGGGCTTCATATAAAGTAGTTTTACGTTATAAGGAATTACAAAAAAAAAGTTTGCAAAGTGATCAGTCACGGACATTTTGTTGCCAATTCTCGCAATTGTTACTGTCTTATAATACCATGTTACAGAATCGTAAATTGCTTTGTTCTACATAAAGCATTTTGGTGCGTCCAACATCTATCATTGTTTGTTTATTAGGCTCTTATGAGGTTAGAAGTTTCAAACATAGGGAATTCGTTATCTCTATATATATAAGCGGCTTTGTCCTGACTGAGAGAGAATCAACGTAGAGCAAAAACTACTGAAGATAATGATCTCAAAATTTGAAGGTATATTCTTATGGGGTCGTAGATGCTCACTAAGAAACGGTTTTAAAAACTTTCACTCCTAAGGGGCAAACCCCCCCCTTGTATGTATGTTCCACATCTCCTCCTAAACCACTGGACCGATTTCAACCAAACTTAGCACAAATATTTTACGCGATGAGAGAACCAACATAGGATAGGTGTTTTTTCGATGGGGTACTTTGGGGGGTTCCTTGGGGTCTTCCACATCTCCTCCTAAACCACTGGACCGATTTCAACCAAACTTGGCACAAATATTTTACGCAACGGGAGAACCAACATAGGGTAGGTGTTTTTTTCGATGGGGTCCTTTGGGGGGTTCTTTGGGGTCTTCCACATCTCCTCCTAAACCACTGGACCGATTTCAACCAAACTTGCACAAATATTTTACGCAACGGGAGAACCAACATAGGATAGGTGTTTTTTCGATGGAGTCCTTTGGGGGGTCCTTTGGGGTCTTCCACATCTCCTCCTAAACCACTGGACCGATTTCAACCAAACTTGGCACAAATATTTTACGCAACGGGAAAACTAATAGGACAAGTGTTTTTTTGATACGATCCTTTGGGGGGTCCTTTGAGTCATAAAAAACTATTAGATCTGGTTACTATGGCAACCCAATAGAATAGATTCTGGTTACCATAGCATCGGTGGAAGTCTCCGGCGTAGGAAATAGCGCGGGAGTCGTCCGACGGGCCTTCCCCGGAGTTCATCCACGGAACCCGGGGAGTCTTAGGTCGGATCCCGCGAAAGACGGCGGGGCCAGAGTCCACGGTTCTTATAAATAAAGATATAGGTTATGATATCAAAGGTGGTGTATGCATCTTAAGAAACGTCTTAATAGTGTGTGAATTCAGAGTTGTTTCAGTTTGAATTTAAAAGTGGATAAGTTAAGATCGAAGTAAGTTATAAGCGAGTATAAAAAACAAAGTTTTGATAGCGAATGTATTCAGATCATAGTGTTCAGACAATATAAATGCACTTGCTTCAGTTTGAATTTAAAAATTGATAAGCTGAAATCTATAGAGGTATTGTATTGTTAGAATAAGTTTAGGAGAAACTAATTTAAAAAATGCCTTATTTCAACATTAACACAATGAATTATAAAACGACAGTTAAATATGCAGCGCGTGCAAGTACTGTAGACATTTTATTGAAAACTAATTTAGCTCTTCGCCCTCTCCCAGAGTTAGAAATCGAGCAGGAGCATCTCGCGCAACAGAATTCTTCTCCAGATATAAGAATACAGTTTATGACATGTTCTTAAACAGGTGCGCTACAGAGTATTCCTCCAGTGAGAATGCGAATGTAACAATATAAGGAAGATTATAAAATATACAAGTAATATAACGTTAGAACAAGAATAGGTGCCTATGAGCCTATGAATAAATTATGAACCCGAGCAACGCTGGGTAAATCGGCTAGATATAGATATCTATATAAGCCAAATACCACTGACTGACTCACTGATCACGATATCTCTGAAACCACTGAATGGATATCAATGAAACTTTGAACATAGCTTCATCATAGGTCTTAGGTGCTCACTAAAAAACGGTTTTAAAAACTTTCACTCCTAAGGGGCAAAAAACCAAATACTGAAATTTATCGCGGGAATTGCATACTTTGTAAATGAAGTGGTTGACATCTCAGTTTACTGGAAACCCCAAATACATTTAGTCCTGAGTTTTTAATCATTGTTTTAAATTGAAAAAACTTCGTTGTTTGCATGTTCTTATAGTCGAGAAAATTTCGAAGTTCAATTAATTAATAAATGTATGTCCTTTTTTTCTCGGAAACGGCTCTAACGATTTTCTCAAAATAAATAATAAATAGCTGTTGCTATGAATGTAAATAAACAAACTAAGAGTTGAGAATTTGTACAATCTATCTAATCCTATACTATTAAGCGAGCAATAATTGTACAATTACGTACAACGTGAAACTCCGTAGCGAAGCACAGGTATTTTGCTAGTCTTTTATATGTGAGGAAACCACACAGTATTAACTAACGGTCAACAGCATTATTTGGTGCGGTTTTAGTAACGTAGAACAAATTGTTACTTGTCAGCCAATGAAAGCAATTTCACAACGTCAGGAATGTTATTATCTTTAATATCGGTAAATAAAGAAAGAATTGACAATAAGCTTTATTACATTTTTTCCATAAGACTTTTTAACAATCTGTTATTTAATTTACAATTTGAAACTCTGTGTTACAATGGTAAAATTTGTATTTTCAGGTGAACTCACTGTAAACAAGCATTCTACAGCTTTTCCACTTAGAACCAACAAACCGTTTCGGCAGTTTTGTCCAACAAATGACGTCGTTTGGCAAAGTGCCAACAACAGCCACATGTCTGTCGTTTGTTGTTTCACATTGTAAAACACACAGACACACACACACACACACAAACAGGGTGCGTATACCACTAACTACAATGTCAAGTTATATACCTGTTGTAAATTTTGCATTGACCACTACACACGAGAGTAAAATTAATGACAGCAGAGATGGACTTTTGGTGATGTTCGGGGAAGGCTATCCAGACGTGAGAAGATTAGAAATGAAGTAGCTAAGGACAGAATGAATGTGTAAAATTCAATTGATAATTTTATCCAAACAAAAAAATTAGAAAGGTATGGACACACGAAATGAATGGCACGGGAAAGATTGCCAAGGAGAGTTATGGAATAGACCCCACCAGGAAGAAGGAAAGAAGGAAGACCATTAATCACCTGGATAGAAGAAAGTGAGGGAACGAAAAATTGAAGAAGCTCTTTAGGCCTATATGGACAAGCAGCAGTGGAAGATGAGACTTCAATCACTTCTGTAATCTTTGGTTCCGAAAAATGTGTAAACACTGTACAGCCGGAATAATAATAAAATAAATTTTGCATGGACATCTTTTACCCAGAGGCCAATTCCTGTCTTTAATAAAATTGCCTTACTACAGATTTAATCTGAATTCTCTCCACTTTTTCAGTTTTGTGCGTCCGTCTCATCTGTATACAGCTTCTTCGTTTCTGATGTCACAGCCATATTAACAGGAAAATATGTAAGGGGTTCAAAATGGTGAACAATTGAAAATGCTCGTAGGGGGTAACAAATTAAAGAGAACGATAACCACAATCTCCTGCGTAAATTATCCGTTTTTAGAATTGCTATTTTTGGACTTCAAGGTTTTTATGGTTGCTAAACATTTTCATAAAATTTCAAAATTTATATAGATTACCAATTAAAAGGTATTTTACTACAATTTATATAGCTTAAAATTGTTGACAGTTTTAAAATTTTGATACACCCAGTGTCCAAAAAAGGAATTACAAATTGTAGAAATCTTGCTGTCCAAAACGAGTTTTAACTCAAATTCGAATGTTTAAAATTTTTAGCGTGTGATGTATTAGTGTGTGCTGTTCAAACAAAATTGTAAATCACATTCTAGAAAATTGTTATATACTAAATAAATGGTGGAGTAATCGCCATTATAGCACTGTGATCAGGCCGGCGATCATGTATGGAGTGAAAACAATGTGCTAGCAAAGTTTGGAAACTCTTCTTAAAATTGAGCAATTCTTCGGAAAATTTATGACTCCAAGAAAACCAAAGATGAGTACAGGCTTAGACCCAAAGAAGAGCTGTACAGGGATTTAGACAGGAATTTGAAAGATTATGAAACGGCTTTCCAAAGGAAAAGACTGAGATTCTTTAGAAATATGGTTCGGATGGATTGGTCCAGATTAAATAAAAAAATTTTCAACTATTTTCGGCAACTTTCCAGTCTGAACGGACACACCAAACGACTTAAGGAGCAAATGATGAAACTGGGTAACTTTTTGAACGACTGTGTGGATATAAATACATACAGAAACAAAATTTAAAATATTTAGGTCCTCTGCTGTGACAAGAAGACAAGAAAGGGGTAGGCAGGGAAAGGAAGGCGGCGCATAGTGTGCGAATGAGGGCCTTCTGGCAGTGAATAAAAGGAAATGATATTCGCGTGGTCCACGGCTGGCCTGTTCGTGTAAAAAAATGGTAGTGTGAATTTTTTACTATAACTGAAAAATTAATGAATATCAAAATTTATATAATCTGAAATGGTTTTTGTTCAAAATAGTGATCAGACTATGGTTAACAATGTAAACGATAGAGGAATTTAACAATCGCGTATTGTAAACAGTACCTGCAGAGCACTTTACTGTCCAGTAGGTGTGAGTTAGTAACAATAACATCTCCACTGACAATTACAGAGACACTCAATGGACTGGGTGTAATAACATTACTAGAGTGATTGAATTTATTACTTGAAGTTATCGGCTGCTCAGATTTACGACTTTGATGGAAAGCTACTAACTATTGGCTTTACCAAGAGAATAGTCAAGATTTGTTTCCTCAAGGAAATAGAGCAGTGCGTATCTACTATCGGAATTGGAAGCATAAATTGCCTGTGTAACTGAAAATATTGCTGAAAAAATATTATTAGATTGCGGGAGAGTTGTCGGCTAATTTATTTCCCTTACGTTCTACTTTTCAGTAAGCGTAATGACTATTTACTAACATCTACGCCTTTAGTAACATTAATTTTAAACTATCACTACTGTTGCGTTGATTACACAATTACCATAAACTGTTACCACAACCGTGGTAATACGGCTCAAAAATCATTACTCACAACTTGAAAAACCGTTTTAATAATAACAATAATAAATTCAATTTCAAATAATATTCATATGCTCAAACGTTTCTTGTTATTTTATATTATTATTAATAAAAAACTTTTAACAATAATATATTTTTTACTTTTGTAAATTACAAATATTTTGATAGTAATCCAACTATCATCATCAAATACGATATAATGATTGAGAATAGGTAGAAACCTGATTATATTGTCCTTCATACACTTTTATTTTCTCGACGATGCGTATCGTGTTCTCGCGCCATATGAGCATATAATGAATTCAGTGTTTTTATATGCGTGTTCATTGTTTTGTACTCACCAACTCGCCTCGAGTGATTTTCTCCTGAAGATGGGACTGTGAGCCCGAAACGCGTCGTACCTTACGACTGAAGTTGCATGAAGGAAAATTAAAATCAGGTAATCTACCTATTGTCAATTAATTAATGCAACTTGGACACCACACACAATGAATAGGTTTAATGATTATAGTTGGATTACTATCGAAACATTTATAATATACAAAATAAAAAATATATTCTTGTTAAAAGTTTTTTGTTTTCTTATTTTTTATTAATAATAACATTTTAAATAAATACACATATTGCAAAAACAATCCAATTTTACTCATTTTCTATACCCCTTAAAGCAATAAGTAATCAAATTTTACCAGTTACGAATGTACTTTCACATACAATAATTAAGAATAGCATTAAGTACTATATATCAAAGCGACGAGGCGTGTCAATTTGAGTTCGTCAATATTTTAAATGCCCGGAAGAATCACCGGGCCGTCTTCAGAAAGGCGCATATGAATCGACAATGTACTAGGCAATAGCAGAGAATTGCGTGTCATCCCGCTCCTGCTTAGCTTACGAGACTAGTGTAGTCTAGGCTATTCGTGCTAAATTACGGCGCAACAATACTGTAATCTATATAATATATAAAATTCAAAGTCTGAGGATGTATGTGTATTGGATACAAATCCACACCGTTACACCGATTGCCACCAAATATTGCACAGGTAATCTTTGACACAAGCCAAAAAACACTGTCTCACTTGGAATTTGATATTTGCCCCGTTCGCACAATTTAGGCCCTTTTAATTATGCCTTTTCGTTGACGCGTATAAAGATGTCAATAACACCATGGAGACCGGAATTAATTACCGTAGTAACAAGTAAATAAACAAATGATATTTATCGGCATCGGAACTATACTTTTATCCGTTCCTGCAGTTTTTAATATGCGATTGTATCGATATATTTTGTATACAGATACGTCTATATATTTTGTAATTGTCTTAAACAATTATACAATTTATGTTTATACGTATTTCTGATGATGCAATAAATAAGTAATGAAATATATTAAATACTACTACTAAAAATGTCAACAACACCATGGAGACCAGAATTAATTACCATAGTAACAAGTAAATAAACAAAAGCAATTTAGCGGTATCGGAACTGTACATTTATCCATTCCTGCAGTAAATGTTCGATGTTTTTATAATATGCGATTGTACTGATATATTACGATGTGGAAAAGAAGAAGTGTACTAATTTTAAATTGTCCTATTACTTAATGGAAAGCGAAAATACGTGTTGTTGTGATTTGTTTAGGTGACAACGGTTTTTGGTTTTAGTTTACTGCTGTAATAAATAAAAGCCATAGTTACAGTGCTTCTAACACAGTAACACTTGAAATAAAGAATTTAGCGTTTCTGATTTAACAAGTACTTTATAAATATCTCCAAAGGCTTCAAAAACTAGTACTTTTAAATCTGCAAATGCTGTTGTACCAACATAATGATTTAGTAAAAGTTAAAATAGTACAAGTGTTGAAAACAGCTTTGGAGAGAATTTGACTGATGAGTACACAATTTTTATACGAGCTGACAGAACGCCAAAAATTTACAGGCATTGCGCAAATGCAATGCACAGAGAAGGGCATTGAAAATGCTTCAATAAATCTAAAAATAAAAAATATATATATTTATGTTCATTCACCAATCAATGAATTCATTCTTAATTCACCAATCAATGAATTGATTCTTCATTTACCAATGTACAGATTGTAAGTTAAATGTAGTCGCATTCATAAGCGAAGTTTTATATGTGTACTACGTTATTGACAACAAAGAAGTAGTTTCTACGGAAACTCACCGGTTCCCATTTTCGATCACGCACCAGCGATCGGCCGCAAACGTGCGACACGTCATTATAAACATTTTCAATGTTAAAAGACATAGACAATACAAATTATATTAAAATACCTATTAAAGGTCAAATATTGACGTGCGAAGCTGCGGGTAACAGCTAGTAATGTAATATAATACTGTAGTGTTATTCGTCTCCACTTTACAGTTTTCACGCTTATTCTTATTTCTCTAATGTCGGCCTGTCTCAAGATGTTTATTCATGCTTAACAGTGTTCTTGTCATTGCTTCCTCCCTTCTTTCCTTCCTCACTTCCTCTGGCGCTATAGCCCAAGATAGTCCTTGCCCTCCCCGACTAGTCGCCTCCAATCACCGATAACCACCCTCCTGAGGTTGTCTTCTACGTCCTATAGCTACCTTCTTTTAGTCTCCTTTTCTTCTTTGTCCACCCATTATCCCTCTAAGAATTCCACTGAGTATTCTATCGTTCTCCATGCACATCACACGTCCCAACCAGCTGATTCTCATAGACTTGATAAAGCTCACTATGTCCTCGCCATCTATCAATTCTTCCAATTCCCTGTTATTTCGTATGCGCCATTTTTCACCTTCCTTCAGTGGTCTAAAGATTTTTCTTGTATAATTCTTTTTTAAAGATTCTTGAATTATGTGTGTCACTATTAAGTAGTATACGGCTGAAACGAAAATTTTCAGGTACGTGCAGGGTATACGTACTCTCCATGATCATAGAAGACACACAGATATACGGCAGGAACTGAACGTTATGAGTATACTCGACAGGATTGCCCAGTATCGGCTGAATTGGTGGCAACATCTTTGCCGAATGGATGACTGCATGACTGCCGCATCTCCAAACAACTATGGAACTATAAGCCGAAGGGACGGAGAGGTGTGGGACGTCCGAGGAAACGCTGAAGTGATCAGCTCTAATCTTTGCCTGTGCGAACGAGAGATCATAGTAGACTCTGGATAAAATGGTCAGAGACTTTATGAAGTTGGAACGGGCTATAGTCCAAACCATGTAGTGACGAAGAAGAAGAAGAAGAAGAAGAAGAAGAAGAAGAAGAAGAAGAAGAAGAAGAAGAAGAAGAAGAAGAAGAAGAAGAAGAACAGGAACAAGAACAAGAAGAAGAAGAACAAGAAGAAGAAGAAGAAGAAGAAGAAGAAGAAGAAGAAGAAGAAGAAGAAGAAGAAGAAGAAGAAGAAGAAGAAGAAGAAGAAGATAGTAATAAGTTATTCCTGTGTGCCTGACAAATTTAACTTGAATTATTGTGTAAGAGCGCTCTGTTAATTTATAAGCACGGTTGTGCTATAGTTAGAGTTTGTAATTAGTGACTTAATTGGTGTCACTTATTCTGTTTCCACTGTACCCACGACAATCCAGTGAGACCGGTGTAACATTCTAAATAGTAGAATGTTATCAAAATAGTAGATATTGTTAGTTATTAAACAAGTACATGAGAATAAAAAACGTGAAATTCTAAAGCTTACGATTGTTTTAGAATTTCAAGGCAAAATTGAAGCTTTTTTTTCTATATAGGTATCATCTGTAACACCAAACTTCAGATTACCTACGTCATACTATTATGGATTCATGTAGATATCCCGACTGCGCGCCTCACAAGTAGTTATGGATTTAATGTTAATTGCTATTGAGGTGAGTGGTACACGCTTCAGTAGACAGCTGACGCTACCCATACTGTACTATCGACAATGTTATCGACATTTCATAATGTATCGCAGTCGTATTTAAATACGTCTTACAGTGTGTATACTTCAAATGACCTGATAACAGGTTTCTTTAGTAAAGAAGAACAGAAAAATAGAACATGAACTACTTACTGTACTGTGTACATAGCTTCATGTACCTTCATTACAATTTACTCACTTCTTCATCATCACGTTCACATCACGGCATTGGCAGAGCGCGCTGCCTGCTCGGCCTTAAAAGATCCTCCTTCCGTCTCTTACTTGGTCTATTTACACAGAATTGTCTTATAGGTTTATATTCCCATACTTGTTTGTCCAGTCTTGAATTCGATATTATTTCTAAGTGTTTTTCCACCGTTATTTATAATCTTTTAGTTTTTTATTCAATTTAAAAGCTTGTAAATTCTCCTATATGGCCTCATTCTTTACACGATTAAGTTTAAAATACCATTTTTTCGTCTTAGAAACGCTATTTTTTAAGGCCTGTATTTTACGTTCTTGTTTCCAGTTAATATTTTATGCACTGCCTATGATTGAATTTGATAAACTATTAGAAAACCTTTTTACAGGAACTTAATACGTTTGATAGCTTTTTTGCGGAAAGCGCTTCTAATAGTTTGTGGAATCATTATCCTCAGTGCAAAAGAAGGAGCAAAGTAAATCTAGAAATTCGTATGACGTAACACGTACAATACCCAGAATTCACTGCAGAAGACAAAAAAATAGTTTAGAATTAAGACAGTCTAGGTTGTCTTACATAAGCCATTGGGCTTACAATGTAGATAGTGAGGCGAACGTTACGTTTCACTTTGTCATCACAATTTTAGGGCGCTATTTGATGTGCTCATGTTCACAGGGCGAGTCAACATAAAATGCTTAAAAAAAGACACAGATTTACGACTTAACATACGTTTTTATAATTTTCCTCATTTTCAGAGTTTTTCTTTAGTTTTTCTGTGCGGAGACTAAGTATTCAAAGATTACACGAAGATGGAAGAAACAAGCTAACAAAACGTAAAAGTTACATATGTAGCTTTGATTGGCGGAGACATTTGGCAGAATCGTTATTCCAAAAGACAAGGTTGTTCTCGTGTCTGGTGAATATAGCTTCTTCTTCTTCTCCTTTTCAAGGATAGGTTATATAAACCTGTTCCGGCGGCACCCATCTCATCCTCGGATGAACCACGTCTCTTCTACCAATGGCTTTATAGTTCAATGCCGCTTTCGGCAGTCGATCCTCTGTCATCCTTTGCAGACGATTCCACTGATGTCTTCTGTTAATTCCAATAATTTCCTTTATGTCCTTTAATTTGTCCGCAATCTCCTTGTATGAATCGTTATTCTTTGCTAGAGTCCTATTGCCACAATTTTAAATAAACTCTAGTGGCCTGTTGCACGATCCCCTACCAGGAGGACCAGAGACTCTTCTGTCAGGGTTACCATGCCTTAGCCAAAAGGCCCCTGTTTTAGAGAGCAGGAGATTCGCCCCCACTCTTTTCTTTCTGAGATAGGATTTGGTGGTTTTATATCAGTTATTCTGATACTCAAAGTTGCTTATTATTTTCAGTGCTCACCTATCGGCATCAGTCAGCACTCTAAGATCCTAAGCCACCAAAAATTAAGAAATTAGAATTGAAAAAGGAAGACACCCTAGCCCTCGATTACTCTAATTGCGTCGGGGTCAGAAAAGAACAAGAGGCAGTCAAGAGAGACTAGACAGAAAAGACTAATGGAAGGGATCTCACCCAAGACAAGTTAAAGCAAAGGGAGAATCCAGCTAGGCCACATCGGGATCGCCAAACCCGTATCCATAAAATGTGGACCGCTGAAAACAATTTATTAGGTGAATATAGCTATTTTACCTAATGTCACTGAATATTTATCCATAATACAAAGAGTTCACTGCTACTCCCCACAAAACACACGTACATCCATACTATGGAAACCTGAAATTTTTCTTTCAATAGTATTTTCAAGTAAAGAAATGAAATATGCATATTAAATATATCATTTATACTACGCTTAAGGAACTGAAACCACAAGATCTTTTAGTTCTTCCAGAAATACAAGTCTTTCGTTGGCGTTCAGTCCTTTATAGAATATTCACGTTCATCAATGTACCTTAAATAATTTGATTTATGTTTCAAAAAGTTTAGTTTACTTGGTTTAGTTTCATAAATTAAATAGTATTTGTGACATCAGAGTTAACATTCCGGGCCGATTGACTAGGATGTTAAACGCTAATGTTAAAATGTTAAATGCAGAACGTTTCAGCACCACCCCCCCGGCATACATCGTCTGGAGCGGGGGACTGCATTTTGTATGTTCCAACAGTTAAAACAACAATGTTGAACACTATGATGGCGAGGTCCCTGGTCACTATACAATATTTAGCGTCACTGTGTAGTTACCTATCCCATTGTGTCATTGTGTAGTTAGGTATGTGCCTAACTGGGGCGACCGAACAATTAATCAGCGCGCAACGTGTTTCCATATGCCCAGTGCGAATACCGCCCAAGATCAACTACTTGTTTATTGGTCGCGATCTTTGCCATCCACTACCGGCATCTAGATACTAGTAAATGTGTACAGACCTATTTTGAGGGTACCTTGCCGGTGTTCTTAAAAGAAAGTTTCAAAGCAAAGCATCCTTGACAGGATGCTTTGGCTGGCGGCTCCTCCGTCAATTATCTTATTACTTGTTGAGAAGCAGAATCGGTGTTACAAGCGACAAGGTGCGGCAACTTGCACGTATTTGCTCCTATGTACGAGCGGCAATGGACCAAGAGATCCCCTCCATCGTACCCGGCCTTTACAAATAGCGTATACATCAGCGTGACATACAACAAACCTTTGTAACGGCCCGCTAAAGAGGAAAATTCCTTTCTTGATCAGGCCTCGAGGCAGGAGCTCCTGAAGAAAGATCGCCACTGGTAAACTTTGTCGACGGTATTTCACACATCTAAATGCAACAATAAATAGAGTACACACCATTCTATATATTTTCCACATTATAGGTGTATTTTGAATTATGTGTATTATGCTTGACAATTTCTTGTCATTGTGCGGCCTGATCACTTTCTTCTTATTATCAGACTCATTCTTCGACAGAAACTGTACAAATATCCGTACCTGCAATGCATTTCCGATGTTTTTAATATGCAATTTCATTGGTCTCTACGATGGGAAGAAGAAGAAATGTAGTAATTGTAAATTATTCTATTAATGTAAAACAAAATTACGTGTTGTTTTCATTCTTAAGGTTAGGTAATAATGTCTTTTGGTTTTTAGCGTACTGTTTAAGGAAATAAAAGCCATAGTTGGGAAAAAATATGAAATTTAATGTATCCACACAATGCTTACAAGAGGAAACATTAAAACAAAGAATATAACGTATTTTTAACAAAAACCATCAAACAGAAAAAAGTGAAAAAAAAAACAATTATTTATGTATAGTAAGAGTATAACAAAACAACAACGTATTAACGAATGGAAACAAGAATTGTTATTAGTTAGGTGGTAAATATTCTTTTACGTTATCCAGTAAAATCTCGAAAACTTCACTGGAAAGAAATTTTGTGCGAAATAAAAACAATATGGAGACATATATAGCATCCCACCTTATTTCGAGTTGGTTGTTTTGTATGTGATGCGCACAAAAAAAAAAGAATTATTGAAAAAATTATAACTGCTGCAAATCAAGTTTTTCTCAACTAAAGGAGGCATATACAGTAACAGGCAAGTAACTCGCTTTAGTTCGAGTTGACTTTTTTTACGTGGATTTCACAAAAAGCGAGTATGATTTTAAAGACATATTGATTTCTATGTGTGATTTTAGTTTGGATGTTAACCTAACAACTTTTGGCGTCACAGGCACACATCGGACTTATATTATTGCTACAAACATTTTTCTTGAAAAATGTAACCATAAAACAAGATTGCAATCGTCAACAGTCGTGTATTTTACAACATACACAAATAAATTTTCACGACTTCTATGATTCAAATAAAATTATATGCGATATTCACTACATATCGATGTCAAGTGCGAAAATGAATGCGGGTACGGGCATTGGGACAGTACCCTTCGACATTCATCATTAATTCTAAACACCGTTCTTCCCTCTGTTCGTCTAAATAATTTTATCACCGTCCGTCCAAACAAGTTTAGATCGTTTTAGTTACAAAGTTCATTGTAATTTTATTTCATTGTACGCTATTATTTCCTCTACCCTACCTCATCAATTGTGTCGAGTCTTCATCCTGAGAACTTACGTAACCCACAGTAACAGTTATGTAGATTGCACAGCCTGAGACACTAGGATTAAATGTCTCTGTGCAAAGCCTGTCCGACAGACACGTGACACACACATCTGCCGTGGTGTCGACGCCGCCGCCAGACTGACACTGACAGGATTATCCACGGCTTTGTGTCTGCGTCGCGGCTCCAATGACGTAAGGTTTATGCATTAAGCGTGACATACGTAGTGTAAGGTAGAGTACAGTTGCGAATATTGTATTGAGACTTGTGAGTGTGCGTGCGTGCGCGCGCGTGTGTGTTTGATATGAGCCAGACAGCGCAACCAGACAATTAGTTTTGCAGTTTAAAAAAATTCAGTAAAATTTTATTTAAAGATGTCAGCATTCTTTATTTAAAAAATTGTGAGTGTGAGACACTTGTAAAACATGAGAACTTTAGTGTTGAATGGTGAGAGAACGAATCAAATTATGAAAGGTTGATGGTTTGTTTTTGAAGTAAGATAGCTTTTGCTATAAAGAATTAGTATTAAAAAAGAGTCAACGTATAATTAACGAAACGCGTAGTGTTTATATGAATTTTATTATAAGAAATGAATATTTTCAATGAACATATATAGAATAATATCACACGCCATTTTATTTTCATTGTACATATATATACAAACATTATGTAACAAATAATGTTTTCCAATGTGGCAATATCATTTCAAATTGTTACAACGTTACAATGCTTCTATCAAAATTATATGTAATAATTATATTATATATTGATCTTATGATTGGACTACTTATTATATTCTATTTTTATGATACCTATATTGTATATTATATTATAATAAATTTACGCAATACAATAATATAATTTTTTTTTCAATTTATAGAATACGTACATGACCAACTCGTGACGGAAAGAAACTCGCAGGCAATTAGAACAGAATAACCAAGGATTAAAGTGACTGATTAACTAAAAAGCATTTTTCAACTCTATATCCTTTTTCGGTATTTCGAACATGTATACAAATATTTTCATTGTCGATACTCTAAACAGTACAGTAAAAAAAGGTGTCAGTGATTTTAAAATGTTTTTTTAATTGGAATATTTAATTGGATAGTTGTTTAAATATACTAGGCTAATAATAGACTATGTACAAAGAAAGGACTTCAAAAGTATTGAATTGGATCTTTCAACATGTGGGTTTCTTCTCTTTTAATGTAAAGTAAATTTCCAAGAACGTAATTATCTTTTATCGCGACGAAAGTAGTGATATTCTATTGTATACTAGTGTAGACCATGAGAGCTATCATTTCTTTTGACTCTACGATTTATGTCTCTCAACATTCGAAACAAACAGCTAATATACAGCACATTGAGCGTACACCGTCCTCAACTTTATTTTACTAAACATTACTCCTGCGTTTAGTCTTTATTTTCATTCTATTGTCTTATTTTCAATTTAGGAATTCTTCTCCTTCTATTTCCAAACAGAAAATTGTTGGTGATTAGAAGAAGAATGGAAACGGAGAGAAGTGTAATTGACTATATCGAAGAGAAAAGATTGGTGTGGTACGGTCATGTCCGGAGAGCCCAAAATAGGTGGATCAACAAAGTGACGGAATGGAGTCCATTAGGAAGGAGGAAAAGTGGAAGACCAAGAAGATCTTGGAGGGACGAAGTGGATGAATCTATGCAACGTATAGGACTTGAGGAAGGACACTGGGAACATTGGGAGAATTGGAAAGCCAGGTTGAAGGAAGAGAGACGGCACTAGCTGTAGCAACCCTATTATATATAAAATTGTTGGTAGGCCATATTTGAAACTAGCAAATTTCCCTGACTATTGCCTCCTTTTTAATAATAAATGTATTTCTCATCCACGCTTTTCCAGCAACCGATTGGTCCAGGTAATTAACCGATAGTTTTCTCCTTACAATCTTTTTCACTAACTTAATCTTTTAGTGTCTTATTCATGTACCATGTATGCTTTAGTCAAGTCCCCCAACAACCGAGGTCTTCACCTGACGACGCTTTTCTGTATAACCACCGTCCTCATTTTTAATTCTTATTCCTCATCTTACCTTACTTGATTCTTCCATGAGATCCTTTAAACCCTTCTCCAACAGCAGGTTTTAAAGACGTTTATTTGTTACTTACCTCTTTCCCCAGTGTCCATGCTTTATATCAATACACAACCACGAAATATTTGAGATTTTTCTTGGCGTCAGTACCACTGTTCCCAAAAGTTACCATTAGTTTTCTTTTCATGAGATCCAATTTATTAATACTATTATAGATTTAATATTAACAGTAGCACTTTTGTATTCTTAAATAGTGTTACTAGATAGCTGAAAGTCCTGAGCTCCCTCAATGTTACCGCTTCCAGTCGAATATTGATAACTGCTTTGGGGTCTCCAATTAACATTAATTAATGCTTTTCTTATTAATTTTCTAATCATTCTCTATTAATGCTGGGAAAAGTGACATTACCACTCCTGGTCTAGGTTTTTAGCTTTCTCTTTGTCTTGCTATAACACTTTATTCTTTCAGAATGATCAATATTGCACACCACTATATAAAAATTATTCCGATTAGCGCTTTCAAGCTTCACAGCTCATCGTCAGATCAGGAATAGACAGAAAATATGTAATACCCAACCCTTCACCCCTCTCCACCACCCTGCTCACCCACAACAAACTAAAAATTAATGACCCTTCCCCACCCCCTAAACTCTGTCTCACCATCTGTACAGTTACATATTTTTCTAGTAAATTCCTTGTGTTTCAGTGTGTGTGTGTGTGTGTGTGTGTGTGTGTGTGTGTGTGTGTGTGTGTGTGTGTGTGTGTGTGTGTGTGTGCATCCTTTTAAACTTACCCTCTTCCTCTCCACACACGTGGGTCAGTCACACACCCTTATTTTAAAACAACCAATTAGTACTATAAAATATAATTCTTAATCTTATCTATCTGCCCTCTCTCATTTACTTCTTAATCATGTTATAAAATATTTCTTCATTATTAAATTTAATTTTAATATTAATTAAATTGTCTAACCCTTTTTCTCTTTCTTTCAATATTTCTAACTCCTCTCTAAGCTTCCTTTCAACTGTGTTATTTACTACTTTTACAATTTCGTATTCTTCCAAAGGATTAACAAACTTGTGGTTGTCTTCTATGAAATGTCTTGCATATAACGAATTGGTTGTTCTATTACCATCTCCACGTTTGTGGTCAGACAACCTGCATGCGAATTTTCGTCCTGTCTCCCCTAGGTACACTTTGTTGCAGTCTTTACATTTTAATTTATAAATTCCGCTTTTCTGTAATACTGGAATTTTTTCTATATTCTTATTCCTTATCTTATCAAATACCGTTTCACATTTTTTAATAGCTATATCTACTCCATATTTATTAAAACATTTTATAATTTTTCTAGTATGTGAACCTATGTATGTCAATGACCCTGCATAATTCTTTTGTTCTGGTTCTATTTTAGCTTTTTGTATGTTGACCCTTTTCATAACTTTATCCACTATGTTGGTGCTATAATTATTATTCCTTACAATTCCCTTTATCGTTTTTAACTCCCTATCTTTTGATTCGGTCTCTTTTAAACACTTCTGAGCTCTGTAACAAAAGGAATTGATTGCCGCCATTTTATATCTGTATGGGTGGTACGACTCTCTTGGTATAATTATATCAGAATACGACTCTTTCCTAAATATCCCAAACTGTAGTTTCTCATTACTTTTAATTTCTATGTTTAAATCTAAGTAATTTATTTGCTTACCTCCTATCTCTTCCTTAAATTGTAAGTTTTTATCCTTATTATTTACCTCCTTTATAAACTCATGCACTTCTTCTATGCTTCCTTCCCAAACTACTAATACATCATCAACGTATCTAGACCATAATTTTATATTGCCTTTATACTTAGTGGAAGTTATTAATTGCTTTTCAAAATCATTCATGTATATTTCAGCAAGAATAGGGGATAATGAAGACCCCATAGGTAACCCTTTTTTCTGTATATAAAACTTGTTATTAAACCTAAAATAGTTCTGATTTACACATTCTTTAATTACTTTCATCAACTGCTTTTTATACCTGTATTCTCCCATATTATTATCGTTTATTAACTTAATAACTTTATTTACTGTGATATTAGTAAACATGTCCTTAACATCCAGTGATATCAATTTTGTATTTACATTAATGCTAATATTTTCTTATTTTTCTATCAATTTTATATTATTCTCTATGTTGTATTTTGTCCCAAATTCATATTTCTCTTTCAGTACTCTGCTAACTTCCTTTGATAATTTATAAATAGGTGCATTAATAAAAGAAACAATCGGTCTAATTGGTTTTCCTTCTTTATGTATCTTAACCTGACTTTTAAAAGTTGGTGCTGTTGGATTACTTTCCAATAAATACTTTTTCTTATTTTCTTCTGTAAATGTTATCTGTTTCGTCATTTGTTTTATCCTTGACTGCTACTTACTTGTATAATCATACTTTATTTCCTCGTATGGTCCTTCCCTTATAAATTCTTCCGTTTTCTTTATGTAGTCTTCCTTTCTCATTAGTACCATTGTATTTCCTTTATCCGCCTTCGTAACTATAATATCATTCTTCTTTATTTTATTCTTTAGTTTAGTTACAGTTGCTTTGATTTTTTGTTCATTCTTTGAATTATACAAACTTTTCTTAAATATTTTATCTACTACATTCCCTACTTCCCACCTTATTCTTTTTTTATCATTTTCATTTCCTAGTTTTTGTATTATGCTTTCGCATTCAATAATCGTTTTTTCTTGATTTAATTCTGGTGGCGGTGCGTATTTTAAGCCTTTCGCTAACATTTCTTTTTCTTCCATATTGAAATTTACCTCTGTAAGGTTTATTACTCTTTTTTCATAGTTATTCTTAGAGAGGTGTTCCTTTTTTACTTCGTTCTTTCGTATTAATTTATTTAACTTATCTACCATTTTTTATTTTTCTTTTCCAATTTCTTTTCTATGTACCCCAAACCAAAATTATATAATATTTCTTCTAACTCTACATACGAGTATATTCTTAATAATTCTATGTGATTAACCCGTAGAGTGACCTTATTTCCAGTTTTATCCACAACTTCTCGCTTCGTTCTTTTACTTTTTTGGCTACACTGTTCTTATTTTTAATTTTAACTTGAGCGTACTTTGGGATGACATTATTATCCAGACATTGTTTATTAAACCATATTTTACTTAAAACCCTCTTCAATTTAACTTTATTCTTTCTTTTTACATTTGTCGAAGTAATTTTCTCTATTATTCAAAGCCTAATTTAAATAGTTTTGATCTTCACTGATCAGTGTTTGCCAACTTCTTTATATAATAATGCTTTGTATAATAGTTACCGTTTTTTACACGTACTTATGTGTGCCAAGAAAATTCATATCCACAAACGTGGAAAAGGAAGTGTAAAGGAATTGGAGTAAACCTTGAAGAAGTGTGTTTGTGCACTCTGAAGTTTACCAACGACCAGGTGATTATTGCAAATCACAAAGATGATCTACTATATTAGGCTCGGAAATTGCAAGAAGAGAACAAAAAGTGAGGCTCATAGATAAACACCTAAAAGACAAAATTCTTCCTTACACTCCGTTAAAGTTGATATATCTAATGTGAGTTTGGATAATGAAGCAATACATGCATGCGTGGATTACACGAAAATAGGAATCATTTTTCATTCGACTGGTAATGTCGATAAGAACATTACAAGAAGGATACTTTGTGCCAGGAAAGAAATGATGAATGCCTTAATAGAACTTGTTAGAGAAAGGACATTGGTAAAAACATAAAATGTATTATTTACGATGGATTAGTTAAGAGTTCTACACACTATGAAGCAGAACATAGTGCTCCCAAGAAAAACAACTAAACAATTAGAGGCGATGAAAACGATTGTGCTCTCAAGAAATTTTAGAAGGAAATTTAAAATGAAGAAATCAGAAGAATGTTAGGGATAGAGAGAATCTGGTTTGTTTTAAGATTTGAAAGAAACCAGCTGATTTAGTATGGCAAAGTCTAGATGGTACGGGGTAAGAGACTTCCAAAAAGAGTCAACGCAATGTATTCCTTCTTTTTGTGAGAAGAGTGTAGCCCGATAAAAGCCTGGAAATGCAACATATAAAGAGCTGTGGGTACACGAGATCTCCTCCAGGGTGGAGTGTGGAGTGATCGTATCGAGTGGATTTTAGGCATCGGACAACATCGAAAGATGTTTCGAAATCGACTGGTCAAACTTTGTACCCATGTGTACTTTGTAATCTAAATACTATGTTGCGAAGCGTGTAGATGACGTCACGTTTGTTCTTGTTATCGCCAGCCGAGATTCAGACCGGCTGACTACAGACAAGCTTACGTTAGTTCTACTAAAGACTCCGAGCTGATCACTCGTTCTCACTCGCCGCAGCGGCTACTTACAGTTCTTTTTTCAGTATTTAATTCTATTAGCATGGAGACCATGCGACTACTTATTTAGGCCACCTAGGGTTACGGGTTGTAATGCAAGCCCCCGCTTTATTTCTATTCAATTCTCCGGCACTCATGCCGTGTTAAAATCTGCACGCTTCCGCAATCATGTCAATCTAAATTTTAATAAGAAATCAAATACGTCGCTTTGACTCAATAAACCATCATTTTCTGAAACATTATACAGTCCACTCAATTATTTCATCACAAACCAGCAAACTCCAATAGCGTTCCTAAGAACAACTCAAGAACAACTCAAGAACAACTCAAGAACAACTCAAGAGCTTCTAAGACGCAACATCGACATATAATATTGTTACGTGATTACAGAACGTTCTACATGTCTCTACGCTATCCCAGCAGAGCCCAGCTGTAATGTTTATGTGCGTACGTGACACTTAACATGCGTCAACTATCGAGTCAGTGTTACGTAATGCGGAACGTCGCGTGCGTTCGATGGTGTCGTTCAACAAACTTCCCGACTAGCCCTGCCGGTGTGTGTTCCCGCCAAGGCCGCGCTGAAGTATCCTCTAGAATTTTTGAAGTGTTTGCTAAGAACGCATATTGTGGAACTCTGCAGAATACAATAGCCCATACCTGCCGCTTAGTCTTCAGTTTTACTTCGGGCGATTAGTCAGTGCGTTTCAAGTGGCCACAAGTGAACAGTAATTATTGCGCAGGATTCTGTTAGTTGACATTGTTATTGCGTGTGGAGAAATTTAATTTAAATTATTGTACGAGTATAATCTTGTTGATAACGAACTGTTAATTGTGATAATTAAAGCTGGTAATTAGTGACTTCATTGGTGTGTTGGATTTTGTTTTCCACTGTACCATACGACGATCAGTGAGACCGTCGTAACAAAATTAATAAATTCATGTTCGGCTGGAGTGTAGAGTGATCTTATCGAGTGGATGTTAGGCATCGGACAACGTCAAAGGGAGTTTTGAAATCGACATATAATATTAAGAAAATTCATGTTCAGCGTTTAAAAAGAAATTCAATATGAACGTACAACGTTTTACAAGATACTTATTTCTACTCGTTAATTCTACTTTCAATATGCACCGTAAACGATGTACAATATTTCCTTTCCTTACACAGTGGTTACTGCAGTAACAATGATAGCCGTTTGTCATGTTAACGGACTCGATATATTTTCCTCCTGTGTTTACAGCAAACAATATTTTCAAAGTAATTGTTGAAAGTATTTCAACTAACGCAACGTTATGTGATGGTTCACACATTGCAACAATGGCAATAGGTTTTTAACTTTATTTCATCATCATTTTCAGGGCACGGCAAACACTGCCTTCAAGAATTCTCCAGCCATCTCTTTCTGGATTTACGCACAGACCTGAGTCCTACAGGTTTGTATTTCCAGACTTGTTTAGCCAGTATAGATCCTGGCATTCTTTTTAATTGTAATTTTTTAAGTTTTTATTCAAATTAAAACTTGTAACTCCTTTCTAATGACGTTTAAGGGGGTAGGGACCTGAAACTTTTGAAAAAATAAATTTTTTTTTATTGCCTAAAATTATTCTACGTATCTTCCTGAACACATACATATATAATATGTACATGTAAAAAAATTATTTACGTGTTTAATTGTGTATTTTATGAAGTCTCTCCACTTCCGATTTTGTCCTCTGAGCCAGTGTAATGGAGCGCTTCGTTAATACTGTATTATATACTATAACACTAATAATGACTTTATAATTTTGATTTTTAGGTTTGCTAACCTGGTCTGAAAACTAATATTTTACTGTATTGTAGTGTCATCTGTTTTTCCTCTGAGTGTTGTTTGTTTACTTTTTGGTTAGTTTAGGTTACAATGAAAGTTTGTAAAGTGCTGTGATTTTAGATTAGTGTGTGGAGTTATTATAGTTTTTTATCAGATTAATTTACATTCTTGAGTGTTTATTATGCCTAGAATAAAGAAATTTGATTCAAGACATTTCCATGGAAACCAAACAAACAAAATAACCTCTCAGGGTAATGTTATGCCTAAACCAAATAGGGATCAAAATGGAAAGGAAAAACCTGTAAGCGCTTCTAACAGGAAGATATCTTCAACCAATTTAGATGTTAGTAAAGATGAATATGTTCATGACTCTGTAAAAGGTCATACCATAATTAATTTAGATTTGTTACAAGAACTCATTTTTAGTTCATGTGTGTGCAAAGTGTGTCTTGAAGGAAAGTTAGTATTATCAGAATTGCAGCCAAGAAAAGGCCTTGCTGTTAGTTACAGTTTACAATGTGACAGTTGTGATGCAAAAACTGTATTCTGTAATTCTAAACAACTATCAAATAAGGCGTATGAAGTTAACGTTAGATGTGTATACGCCTTACGATCAATCGGTAAAGGTTTAGCTGGCGGCAACATGTTGTGCTCTTTATTGGACATTCCATCGCCACCTCAGAAATTCATGAGGCTTACCAAAATGTTGGCACCAGCTATTAAAACTGTTGCTGAAGAATCAATGAAAACTGCAGCTAAGGAAGCAGTGGAACAAAATGATAGTGATAGGCCTACCGAAATTTCAGAAATTACCGGAACGTGGCAGAAAAGGGGATATACTTCACTGAATGGCGGTATTACGCTAACTAGTTTTGATACTGGTAAAGTATTGGACTACGAATGCCTCACAAGATTTTGTCATGTTTGTAAGGGGGAAAGTAAAGGCCCTCATGAATGTAAAATTAACTATGTAGGCTCAAGTGGAGGGATGGAATCCTCTGGTGCAATAAATATCTTTCGGCGCTCAGTTGAAACCAGAGGGGTCAAGTATACAAAATATCTCGGAGACGGCGACTCAGAAGCTTTTAGCAGTGTAATTGAGGACAAACCATATGAAGATTGTGACATTGAAAAGCTGGAATGTGTAGGTCACATTCAGAAGCGCATGGGTAGCCGTTTAAGGAGACTTTGTAAGGCCATGAAAGGAAAAAAACTTTCTGATAGCAAAATTATCAGAGGAAAAGGAAGACTAACCGATGCCACCATAGATAAACTTCAAAATTATTATGGTCTGGCAATTAGAAGAAACTCAAATAACTTACAAAATATGATAAGAGATGTTTGGTCAATTTATTTTCATAAACTCTCTACTAACGAGAACCCCCAACATGGGCTGTGCCCAAAAGGCGAAGAGAGCTGGTGTCAATACAATAGAGCCATAGCCACTAACACGACTACACACACAACCATTCTCTCCCAGAGCCTGTTTTACTGGCTATAAAACCCATTTTCAAAGACCTTTGAAACCCAGACCTCCTAAGGAAATGTCTCCATGGCCAAACTCAAAACCCTAATGAATCCTTCAATAGCGTCATTTGGAAAAGAGTACCAAAAACAGAATTTGTGGGGATAAATACATTAGAATTAGGAGTAGCGGATGATGTTCTAACATTTAATGATGAAAATATAGCCAAAAGTACTGTTCTAAAAAGTTTGGGGTGTACACTTAGCAAAAACACAATCCAGGGCCTACAGACTCTTGATCGCACAAGAATTTACAAGGCGGAAAAGTTGCAGAAGATATAACAAAAGAGGCAAGGATGAAAAAAAGGCAGTTAAAAAGAAAAACAGAGGATGCAGAAAAGCAAGAAGAAGAAAAAAACGGCCCAGATTATGGACCAGGACTCTTTTAGGAGTAAGTTACCTACATTATTTATATATATTTATTTTCAAACGCAATTTACCGAAAACGCCCTTTTTTAATTTTAGGTACACGTAGATTATTTGTTTTTAGTCCTACAGGTCTGAAACTTATACCAATAATAAAACTAATTTTTCTCTACATGGTAGACCACATATTATAATGACTATAATTGTGATAATAAATTTTATTTAGCCTAAAAAATCTTTAAAAGTACAAGAAAAAATGTTACATAACTTTTTTTTATATGAAAATTTTTTGGGTTGAGCAGAAAGAAAAATAGGTGGTCTACCATGTACCCACAGCTCTATTCTTTAATTTAGTTCTTGTTTGAAAGAGTTATGTCTTATACTTTTTGAGTTATATGTACCTAAAAATGCGTTATTTAACATACGTAAGATAGGGAGGTCCCTACCCCTTAATACGGTCTAGTTAAGAACACCTATTAACTCCTCTTAAGAACGCCATTTCCTAGGCCTGTACTTTATTGTCTTTTTTCTTGTTTGTTGTACATAATTAACACCTTTAACTTTATTTAAAGTACAAAAATTCACATTAAACTTTTAAGTTAAAATTTTGTTTCTAAATTATGAAAACAGAGTTGATTGTTTTTATTTGTTTATAGTGTTACGATATTACAGAACAATCTTCGTGTTTACCGAATGTTCCAGAGGAATCTAGCTGAATATTGTGGCGTACGCGATTCCTAGCCCATTTGCTCGACTGTGCCAGAATTTGCACTGTGTCAAGGCCGCAATCAACTACGTTGTAGTGTAGAGCGACTGGCAGTATGGAATAATCAAGTGGGAAAACTAAACAACTACAACGAGATTGTCGGGTTAGAATTCAGCAGCAGGGAAACGAGCAACAGTCGATACAACGGGGCGTGTGCTGACTAACTGGAAGAACGAAGCCCCTAGTCAATACGCAATTTCTACACTTCAGAAAAACAGCGGGAGCTTGGTGGTTACCGGATTCGTTCAAGAAAGGCCAACCTCGATTACAGTTGACACAGGCGCAACAGTTTCTACTGTGCGCCCCGACGTGGTGAAAGATCTCAAGCCAATCTGGCGCTCTTGCAGCTTGAGAACAGCTACTGGACGGCCTGTAAAAGTGTTTGGAAAAGTGGAGATACACCTACGCCTCGGTCGCCTTGAGTTTAATCATCAAGTACTTGTTCCAGACATTGTGGATGAAGCAATTCTTGGTGTGGACGTTATGAACGCATACCGATTTATAGTCGACTTCAAAAACAATGTCTTGAGAATAGGAGGAGAAGAGGTAATGCTCTCTAGAAAGACTACATCAGAAAAATCAATGGACGTCATAAACCAAGGCCGTAACTGTTCCAGCCGCCAAGTGGCCGTAAAACCTGACGAAACCGGAAATGTACCTATTAGAGTAGCGAATATTTTTGATCAAGCAGTCACATTACAAAGAAATAGGTTCCTAGGCAAATTGACTCCTAAGCCTGGGTAGCCGGAATGACGCAACGAAGATCCGGTGTTTCGGATAATTGCAAATTACCAGAGGAACCGCAGAAATTATTGAACATATGCTCTAACGACCTCTCAAGTGGTGAGGTAAAAGAACTCAGATGGTTTTTACATCAATTCAAAGATTCTTTTGCAGTTGGGGGACAGTCACTGGGAAGAACCTCTCTTGTACAGTCTGGTTAAGAGGGTCAATACCTCTTTCGAAGGTTGTTGGCGAGAACCAAACAGACTGGGAGCAACGTATACCACTATTCCTCATGTCGTATAGATCATCAGTACACGACACATCTGGGATGACTCCAGCAAAATTGGTGTTTGCGCGGGAGATTCGTCTTCCTGGGGACTTAATGTTCGGATCACCTGAGACTCAGTCCCAAGGGCCACAGAACTATTCCTCGCAATTAGAAATCCAACTGCGAGAAATGAATCGTTTGATAAGAGTACGGCTGAAGATTGCCAGTGATAAAATGAAAACTCGATATGACATTCGCAGCAATATTGTGGATTTCCAAGAAGGAGATCAGGTCTGGTTGTTCAACCCAAAGCGCCGTCTGGTCGCTCACCTAAGTTGCAAACTAACTGGGAAGGACCCTACACTGTGAAAAGAAGAAAATCAACGATGTTGTTTATCGGATTCAACAGGAAGGACAGCGAAAGTTCAAGGTCGTCCACCTGGATTGCCTGGCTAGGTATTAATTCAGAGACGGTTTGCCAGTTCGGGACGAACAGGCTAAAGGAGGGGGAAGTGTTACGACATTACAGAACAATCTATGTGTTTATCGAATGTTCCAGAGCAATCTAGCTGAATGTTGTGGCGTACGTGATTCTCAGCGCATTTGCTAGATTGTGCCAAAATTCGCGCTGCCGCACGCGTCTATAGTATAGAGCAACGCGCAATATGGAATAATCTAGTATTTCGGGGGGGGGGAGTATAAATACCAGTACTCAACAACGTTCAGGCAGTTATAGTTGCGATATATTACAGTGCGGTTCCGCGGTTCGAGTTTATTGTCGGGCGATTACAAGTGATTACTCTGCGCGTTCAAGCGGTTATTGTGGCGAAGTGTTGTGTTTTACAATCGGGCGGTATGATTGTAATACAATTGTGTTTTATATTAGTTGTGATTTTATTGCGTGTGAACAATTTTTATTTGATTTGTTGTAAGAGACTGTGTTGTTAATTACGAACTGTTTAACTGCGATAATTAAAGCTGGTGATTAGTGTCTTAATTGGTGTCTTGTATTTTGTTTTCCATTGTACCACACGACGTTCAGTAGACTGTCGTAACAGTATTGTAACTATTTAGAAACTATCAAGAAATATTATTGTAACAACTATGTTAGTTGTGTGTAGAATGTGCTCGTGTTGAGGAACTCCTCATGCAGTCTGCACATTGTTAACTATAGATCTTCCTCAAGACAATTACTTGCCTAAACCATTTAAAAGGTTGCCTAAACCACTTCCAGTATTGCGTTGACTCACAAAAAGTCTAACTTGAATAAAAAATAATTAATAAACCAAAGGTAAATAATGTTTAATATTTCTTTTTCTGTCGGTCACCTCACCCATTGGACAGATTGTAATAAAAAAAACATTTGGCTATGGTAGTTTGCTTATTCTAAACTATTACAACGAATCATCCTAAGAGCTTACCTAATAGTAAAGAGTTGTGACTATGTAACCCTGTTTCCTTATTTAAATTGAATAAGTTATGAACGCTTTAGAAACATTTTGTCAAATCGTATTATAAAAAGCAATGTAATTTAATTATAATTAACCATTACGTAGATATTCTAGAAGCTGAACAAAATTAGATTTGGGTAAACTGGGTATTACCAATTACCCATGAGACTGGGTAACATTCATTGTTGCATTATTGATTGGATAGGGATCTTAAAACAACAAAAAATTAATATTTGTACACAAGTCTAAAACATTTGGGTAATTTAAATGTAGTACCGTAAATCGAACTCTATCCCTTAACCAAATGCATCAGTTAAACAGTAACTCCAGGTTACATAATTGTACAATAGTTATAAGTCAGTAAAATAACTTCTCAACTGACTATTAGAGATGGGCTCAATGGACTGTAACATCACTAGTCTGACTCAGTTTATTGCCTCAGCTTAACGGATACTCAAAGTCAGCAAATTTAGTAGAAAGTAAATCAAATTTAGTTGTTGTAAAGAGAATAGTCAAGATGTAAGTTTTCTTTAGAAAGTAAAGCAAATAATCTCAAAATTGGAACATAAATTGGTTGTATAACTTGCTGGGAATATATTATTTATTTTGGGGATGTTTGCCAATCTCTTTCCTTTTTGTTTCACTTTATAGTAAGCATAATGATTGCCTACCAACTTCTGCTTCTAACAATATCACTTTTCTTTATTACTGGTAATACTCTTAAATAGATTTTACGATTCTTGCTCGTACGCCAGAAATCGTTACTGAGAACTTAAGCAACAGTTTCAATAACAACTGTATCAGATTAGAGTTTAATTCCTTATGCAAAAAATTACAATGTTTACTACTGTTGTCTTCTTAATTGTTATTCTTCTTCTCCAGCACTACAGTCCAACGTGAGCCCCCCCCCCCTTCCAACACCAATCTTCTCCAAAGTCTCCTGTCTATCGCCATGTTATTGTAACCCCTCACATCCATTCTTCGAAAATCTTCTAGCACGTCGTCCAAACATCTTATCCAAGGTCGGCCCTATTTTCTGCTTTTATAGGCTTTCGTCCTCAAGACTTCCTTTGGCATACGCTGATCATGCATCCGCTCTAGGTGACCTACTCGCTATTAAATTCGTTGAGCTTTTATAAATCTTATAATGTCCTCGTGTTTTAATAGCTTATCTGCTGGTTCTTTCTTATTCTCCATTCGTTATCTTCTTTCACCGGGCCACAAACACGTCCTACAATCTTTCTTTCAAACCCTCTTAGTGTTACTTGTTCCCTTTTTTGTTAATGTCCATGTCTCACGTCCATGAAAAACAACTGGTCTGATCAGCGTCTTATATATTTATATTTTTTTGGTTGCGACTAATGAGTTTCCTTTTTAATAGTCTATTGTTGGCGTAATGTGCTCTATTTTGTATTGGTATCCTGTTATGTATTGTCATGTTTTTGTACCTTCATAAAGGTTAAGTAGGACTATTAGCATCACTATAAATTTAGCGCACAACATTTTGACCAATGAACAATCTGTGGCCGTCTTTTCCTGTAACTTAAACTAATTAGTATTTAATAATACTAATAACTTTTACTCGTAAATATATGTCATGACGTCAGTAATTAATAACTTCAGTTAGTTTTGAGACACTTTTCATTCGGTGATATTTACAAATACAAGAGTTTTGTATAATTCTTACAAAATAAATACAATAATCCGCTCGACTGTAGTATCAATATGTCATATGTAACAGTATTTCAAATGTTCTGTTTGTGTACGTTTCAGTTGATGGTAACAAATTTGCAGATGTGTGGTGTGTAGGCGTTTGTGTGTTGCCGGAAACCTATTCGTTTGTATTTACGGCTCTTGGCAATCAGTTATAAAACGAATCAAACTTTCAGCTGTCCGAAACAGGGTGCGTAGGATTTTATTGCGTTGGCAATAATTCGACGATCAGAAGAGACAGTTTATGAGCGCTGGAAACTGTGTCTGCCGAAAAATAAATGTTACATTAATTTGTACCAGTAGTATCTGCGTTTGATTTTTATCAGATACTTGGAAACACTATTTAATTTTCTCTGTCTGTTGTGTAATGTAAAAATGCTTTTATTCAACTGCGTGATGGAAAACGTATTTAATATTTTTAATTTAACAGTCGTTTACAAGCGGATTAGAAATTTGTCTTTATATGAGACATTTTGCTATTACACATTATGTGATGCAAATTTATTAAATATTTTATTCCTTTTTGTTGTACTTGTTGTTTTTCTCCTTCCTTCTCCTCCTCTTATCCTTCTTATGTTCTTCTTGTTGTTTTTGTCCTTGTGCTTCTTCTCCCATTCCTTTGTTGTCTCTTGCATCACATGAAGTATCCGCCGTCAACAATAATGGTCTTGTCAATCGCTTCTCAGTGCTTCCTTGATTATACAACTATCTTACTGTTGCGCTTAAAATTATAAATTACTCCAATCCGGTTCCAAATAGGCTAAAACTAATATATTGTTACAACAGTCTAACTGATCGTCGTTTGGTACAGGAGAAAACAAAATCATGACACCAATGAAACCAGTAATAACCAGCTTTAATTATCACAATTAATAATTTGTAATCAACAAGATAGTCTGTTACAATAATTCAAGTAAACAATTGTCCACACGCAGTAATCATGTCAACTATAAAGGATTACGCACTAATTATAACACAACACTTCCCTATAAACACTGATCCGTGCTAAAGAAATCGCTCAACACCACTGAACTGACACGCCGGCTGCGATGGCTTTCGTAGGTAGCGGATGCCTTCTAGAAATCTTCAGTCCTCAATGTGCACGCCATTTAATCCGTATTCAAGTGTTCTATAGAGAACTCTGAAATTTACTTGCACGCGTCCTTGACTGACGCAACACCTGCTACACTTGGCGGGGGACTGGTCGAGGACGCTCTCGGCTATTATAGGTGGGTCCATTGGTTTCAATATTTTATTGCAAATACAAATAATACCAACGTCCAATGGTATATCTTAATTTTGCTGTCTACATGTGAAAACATAGCACTTACACTGAACCAGCACTTACACTAGCACAACACTTCAAACTTTACACTGAAAAAGTATGATTAAGATTAACTAAAAATGAAGTCGTTTGTTTGAAATTTTGCTCTTAATTTTACTTTACATATTCAAATTAATAAAATTTGTTAGCAGTAATTTTCCATTTACTTGAAGCACATAATTCCCATGACACCAAAAGCACTAGATATAAACGATTACCAAGTATTACAATTTAATGTTATAAAATTTCCTTAAGGTACAGGAAAATAGTGCACATTTTTTTACTGAGCACACAAATAGCTGTAAATAATAATAAATATTTTGCAGTGGAATTAATTTTTTAGTCATTTATTAATGTTTTATTTACTCATACATTTACTTATCTTCTATTTTCCAAAAAATATTTCTTCTTCTTCTTCTTCTTCTGCTGCTGCTGCTGCTGCTGCTGCTTCTCCTCCTCCTCCTCCTCCTCCTCCTCCTCCTCCTCCTCCTCCTCCTCCTCCTCCTCCTCCTCCTCCTCCTCCTCCTCCTCCTCCTCCTCCTCCTCCTCCTCCTCCTCCTCCTCCTCCTCCTCCTCCTCCTCCTCCTCCTCCTCCTCCTCCTCCTCCTCCTCCTCCTCCTCCCTCCAACATCCTCCATCCTTCCCTCCCCCTCTTCCTCCTCCTCCTCATTCTTCTTTTTCTTCTTCTTCTTTTTTGTGTCTTCTTGAAGGAATATGTTTCACATCCAACATTCGCCTGCAGTAACATTGGTTAGGTACCTTTCTCGTGATAATTCCTTTACAATTCTCTCGTTAGTTTTCACCTTAAATATTGTAACCATTTACCTATTATGCCCTAGATAAGTCCCTTTTCAGTAGCTAAAATTTCAAGAATGGATTGGAGGCCCAACGCGTCTCAGTCATATCACATTTGAACCTTTGATACTTGCTTTAAACCCCAAAACTTAAATCTGCTTTGTGATTGGGTCTCCTGATTGATCGTAAGTTATGTAGGAAGCTCCGCATTCTTGGTAACGTATTACTTGTAGCTCTGATTCAGGTGCGTTCGGCCGGTCATACTTTGTCGAGCTTTTTGTTACTGAAGAAGGGTACTGGTGGGTGGCCGTGATGTTTAGACAATGTACGAACGACAATATAAGCAATCGATCACGGCTCAACGGACCGATGGTTTTAAATTTTTTAAATCTAAGATTAGTTTTTCACACGTTATTTTTAGAGCACACTTTACATTACCATTTCAGAAGTAGGGTGAAAATACATTGATGATAATGACTATGCCTTTTGTTTTAAAGCGGTAATAATTCGTTTCAAAGCTTATAAACCTTTCACTATACAAACAATGAAATATTTTATTTAGTGATGAGGAAATTGATTTTTTAATTATCATCATCAACATCATCATCTTCTTTTCAAAGGGTTTACGCTTTTAGCTGTCTGTTCCTATTCCAGAGTTCACTTTTTTTAGGCCTACCAATTTTTCTTCTGCCTCTATGGTTGTAACCTCTCGCTACCTTCGGTATTCTAATTTCTTCCATTCTATCTATATGCTGAATCCATTTCCTTCTATATTGTTTAACTATTTTATTAACTTCAAAAATATCTAAATCACTTTTTATCACCTTATTTCTTATATGATCTCGTTTATTACACTTTTTAACTGATCTAAGAAATTTCATTTTTGCTGTTTGTAACTTCTGTTCATCTTCTTTTTTCTTTATGACCCAAGTTCCAGAACCATACAGTAGTGTATTATTATTTATTATTTTATAAATAAGAGCACACTTAAGTTTATTATTTCAAATATATGCTACGACGGTCTCCCTGATCGTCGTATGGTAGAGTGGAAACAACATACAAGACACCAATGATGTTGCTAATAACCAGATTTAATTATCACAATTAATAATTTGTAATCAACAAGATAGTTTATTACAATAATTCAATTGAAAATTGTCCACACGCAATAATAATGTCGACTTTAAAGAATGCCGCACTAATTATAACACAACACTTCGCTACAATACTTCTACAAACACTTGATCCGCGCTAAAGAAATCGCTCAACACCACTGAACTGACAAGCCGGCTGCTATGGGTTTTTATAGGTAGCGGACGCCTTCTAGAAATCTTCGATGCTCAATGTGCACGCCACTTAATGCTGACGCTGTATTTCAAGTAGCCTCTTGAAGAATTTGGAACAATCTTGAACGAGGCCTTGACTGAGGCAAGACCTCTACGACTTAGCGGGGGGACGGGTAGAAAACGCTCTCGGCTCACCTAGGCGGTTTGATACGGTCTAGTTACAATATGTTAGCAACGCATAAGGCAGAATACATCGTTGGTTGTATAAATACCAAGTCATTTTTTGCGTGGTAATAGTTCACGTCAAACTTATAACCGTTTAACTTTAGAATCAATGCAATATTTTATTAAATGATGTAGACATTGCTTTTTAATTATGGTAAACATGATTTGTGTACGCTAAGCATGAATTAAAATTTTACTTACTTACATTAGGTGTATATTTGAGTTGCTGAAGTCAATTAAGTAAGGGAATAAATAGTTTTGTTTAATTCTCTGCATGAGTTTGTAGCTTTTAACGTCGGCGAGAAGTTCAGTGGCTTTTACATACAGTCGGGATGTGGTGTTAAATTGATTTAGTTCCAACGTGTCGGCATTACAGTAGGAGTACTGCGACTCGAGGGCATTCAATAACTAGGGGTGAATACAAAGTTTTAAATAGCCCCGTAGTAGTTTTAATTCTGTTTCTTGTTCACCGCACAGTGTGGGCGTCTACTAGACTGCGGGTTGCGGCCTCTGTTGTAAACTACAGAAAAGTCTACTAAATGTTATTCCAGTAGTCACACGCCTTCGGTCGTAAGCCGCATACACGAAAGTCACGTACGAACTCTCTATCGCCCACTGGTTTCTAAATTCTACTGGTTTGTTCCTTTCTCGTTACTAGTTTGCTAACATTTCGTGAGTGCAGCGATGGGTTTGTGTCCTCGAATGCTATGTGCCTCAAGTTAACCATCCCATCCTGTATCTGCACGCTATTCTGTTAATATAAAATAAGGTGGTATTATTATTGTTGTTATAATAATAAAATAATAATAATAATAATAATAATAATAATAGTTATTATTATTCTTGTTATTTATATTATTAATATTATTACTATTACGGCCTGGATCAAGCCACCGATAAGACCGGAATAGTACGTACTGTTCACCCGGCGACAGGTTCCGACTATTATATCGTTCCCAGTGGGAACTGCCACAGTATTTACAAAGAACGCTGTGAAATACCTAGGGGTAAGACTAGACCTATTGGGAGCAAATAAAGTATGCAACTGATAAGGCGGCTAACGTTACAACCAACCTTATCAAACTTATGGCCAACGTAGTGACACCAATGATGTCACTAATAACCAGATTTAATTATCACAATTAATAATTTGTAATCAACAAGATAGTTTATTACAATAATTCAATTAAAAATTGTCCAAACGCAATAATAATGTCGACTTTAAAGAATGCCTCACTAATTACAACACAACACTTCTCTACAATACAAGATTTTGATGGCGATCACAGAGTCCATCCTTTTGTACGGTTGCGAAATCTGTGCCGATGCACTAAAGACGGAGAAGTACAGAAAACGTATGGCATCGGAGCAGAGAAGAGGAGCCCTCAGAGTAGCATCGTCTTACCGGACAGTGTCAGAGCAAGTAGTCCTGGTGATAGCGGGAGTGTTTCCCATAGACCTTTTGGATTTATAGAGGAAGCATTTTTTCGAAATAAAACAGGAAATTGGAAGGGATGCCGCAAAGCATGAAGCCAGGGAACTCACTCTTCGGTACTGGCAAGATCGTTGAGATAGAGAGAATAGACGAAGATGGACCGCAAGGCTCACGCCCAACTTGAAGCAATGGATCGACCGGCAACACGTTGAGGTCAACTACCATCTGACCAAATCGTTATGTGGCCACGCCAATTGTGTGGGAAAGGTTCAGAGCCCAACCTGCCAATACGGTGACTCTTTCCATGAAGGTGACTCGCACACGTTTTTCAAGAGCTGCATATTCGCAAGACAGAGCATGGCACTGGAAACGGAGTTCGGGGAGTTTAGCACCCGACAGCGTAGTTAAGTTTATGCTTCGCGCCAAAGCATAATGAGACCGCATCTCTGCATTTATCCAGTGGGCCCTACCAAAAGAATAAAGACAGGTCCAACTTGCACCCAACGGGGCAGTAGACGGTTAGGAACAACTAGAAGGAGCCCGATAAGAACGCAATGGGCTCCATCCTTAAGTAATAAGCCAAGTGGTTCTAGGATGCCTATGAATGAATTAGAGGTGGTTTTTTTTAGTGTGTGACAGTCTCACACAGCAGGGGAAACACGGTTTCCTCTGATGGCGCATAAAGAATTCCCCCCATAAAAAAATATATTTTAATTTTATTATAATTATAATTATTATATTATGTTAATATTATTATTATTTTTTATTTATGTCATATTTAATTAGTTAGTAAATTTATTAAGGAATAATTTATTGAAAATATAATATATATAATATAACCCGCTGAGGCTGTTCCCTTCACATACCATAGAATTTGTTTCTGGTACATAATGTTTGTGACTGTCGTTTTCTTTTTCTTTTTAATATTGTCAACTCCTAATTCTGATTACAGAAAATATAGCCATGCTAACAACTAATACCGTTAAGTTGTTTTATTACAAGCTAAGGAAATAGAAAATATGCACCGCTTACGTCACATAGTGAATGAGTTGTGTGAGCGGCACGACTACGCAATACTCTCGCACACGTTGTTTACCTTTCCTGATGCCATTTCAAGACAATGGTTGATTATTTTACCGAGCAAGCCAACCTTTTGTTATGTACTACGTCAACAAGGCTGATTGTAAAAGCGGTTTTCTGAAAGTGCCCGCGTTGTTTAGCAGCGTATTGTAAAGCGAAGCGCTAAGAAGTGGTATCATATTGTGACTTGCAATTCGCTGAAAATGTAATATTCGAATTAATGTAAAGTTATTGTTGACAATTCCTGTGTACGGTCATCCGTAATTAGTGATTTTTAATATCTATTATGTGATAATTACGTGACACTGTGTTGATTACGTGATAATTACGTGACGCCTAATAGGCCTACTGTGTTAATTATGTGTATTTATTGTTTGTTACGTTAGCTTGCGTTTTAGCAAATCGCAAGTTTCAAAAATTGTACAATGTACGCAGTACGTGTCCTGTTAAGTCAGTCGTTGCAACTATAGTAACACTTTTTATTAACTGTTCCTTTAAAGTTCAATTACTTTATATTCCACTGTTCAAATACTACGATCTTTTGCGTGCGACCGTCAGAGAAGTTGCCTAAAGACTTGTCAAACAGGACAGATTACTTGTGATGAATCTTAAATCTTTGAAATATGTCATTTATGAAGATGGTGAAATCAGGGAATAAATTATCAACTAATTTTAATAGAAGCTCTGCCTATGTGTACGTTGATGTGTGATGGAGGGTAGAAATAAATAAGGGTTACATTCAAAGACCGGACAGTGAAAAGTGCGAAATTGAAAACTGAAATTTAAGTACCACTTTGTGAGTGCAAATAATGACGTCTACAACAAGCCACAGGATATCAGATGACTACTCATTTCTTTAACAGAGAGAGTCGGGTAGCACAAAGTCAAGACACTGCGACATCTTGGTGGCCTTAGTGTGTCTGTCTTGAGAGTGGAACTGTTCCTTGCGGCCGACAAAGCAGATCTGTAGTTTCATCAACCCACTTCAATTAACTCATGTTTTGTGCACATGAGAAAAAGGTAATTATCGTCAATGACTGCCTGTCTCCTATAATAACGCATCCACCTCGCCAAATAGACTTATCAGTGTGCACTGTGATTATGTTGTCATAAATTATAAACATAATTTCAAAGATGACTGATACTTTGATTGTTTAACATAACATGAATAACGTTTGGTGTACATTCGACAAATAAAGTTGTGTTAGTGATTATAATCACAAACAGAATTAACCCTGTTGCACAACACTATAGAACAATTATTCCGATTAGCGCATATTTTCAAGCTTCGCAGCTCATCATCAGATCGGAAATAACAATAATGAAACTTTTTTACAACCCTACTTTCCTTAAAAAAGCGTGCACGCATTTTCGTAGGTATTGACAAGAATGTACATAGAAACAAACACATACGCCTACACAAAGTTACTGACAGCCAGAAAGGGCGTTTAACTTAAAGGTTGTTTACGAAAATGTGTACGCGCTGTAGGGTAAGGGGGGGTATAAAGGAGTTGCCTAGTTCCATTATTGTTATTTCTTGTTTAATGATGAGCTGTGAATCTTGAAGCGCTAATCCGAATAATTTTCTGTAGTGGTGTGAACAGTGTTAATTCTGTTTGGTTTACAGTTAAATATAAACAAAACACTGATAACTGTTCTCTCTCTCTCTCTCTCTCTCTCTCTCTCTCTCTCTCTCTCTCTCTCTCTCTCTCTCTCTCTCTCTCTCTCTCTCTCTCTCTCTCTCTCTCTCTCTCTCTCTCTCTCTCTCTCTCTCTCTTTCTCTATAACACACACACACACACACACACACACACACACACACACACACACACACACACACACACACACACACACACACACACATACACACACACATATCGTAATTATTATATATCGCCTTGTATATTTATGTAAATTCTTTAGTTAATTATGAAACTGTTAACCTGCAAGTATTGGAAATTGCAAATTGTCTCTAAGCCTCTTCAATGTTATTTAATACTTGTCCAATTTAATAACTTCTATTATATTTGAAAGGCGGCCCTGAGGTAATCAGGGACCCGGCTTACCAAGATTTAGTGTGTCGGCAGCAGGATGTATGGTGGGGTTGCGGCGGAAGAAGATAAAAATGTCAACGGCGGCGCCCATAGATCTAGTGAGTATGGTCTACTGCGGACGGGTGGATGAGACTCGTTAGTCAGTGAAGGCAACTCATCTAAGAGACGGGACCTCTAAACATAAAACCTCTGGTCCTCCAAGTTGGGGTTTGGGCATAGGGTTAACAACCCACCCTATAAAAAACTCTTCTTATGAAACCAAAAAGAAAAGGAAAAGCCGGACGGATTAATGGAAGTGAGACTGGATCGCGGAAAAGGGACAAAGATGTTAAACTTGCGACGTGGAACTTGCGTTCCTTATACAGACCTGGAGCCTTGAAGATATTAATAGGAGAGGTTCTCAAATATAAGATAGATGTTTTGGCTATGCAGGAGATGAGGTGGACTGGTGCTGGAATCATGGATCGAAGGGACTACTCGGTGTATTACAGCTGTCAGAACCGGGACCATGTGCTTGGAACTGGCTTCTTGGTAAGCCGTAGAATGAAAGCAAATATCATTGATTTTAAACCCCTTACACCTAGAATGTGTAAAATAAGACTTATGGGAATCTTTTTTAATTATACTATAATAAACGTAAATGCCCCAACTGATGATAAGCCTGAGGAGGAGAAAGATGGTTTTATGACTTGCTGGAGAATGCGAATGCCAGCAGCCCTAGGCATGACATAAAAATAATCATAGGTGACTTAAATGCCAAAGTAGGAAGCAGCCATGCTTGTAGTAATATAGGAAAGTATAGTTTACACTCTGAACACTCAGACAATGGTTTCAGACTATTGAACTTCGCAGTTGGTCAAAATATGATCATAGGAGGGTCTTTCTTTGATCACAAAGACATACATAACAATACATGGTCCTCTCCAGACGGGAGGACGGTCAATCAAATAGATCATGTCCTATTGGATGGCCGCCATAAATCAGACTTACAAGATGTTAGAGTTTACAGAAGTGCCAACATGAACAGTGATCACTATCTCCTAGTTGGAAAACCGAAAGCTAGAATCTCCTATAATAGAAATGAAAAAGTAATAAAGTCTGTTAGATACAATACAAAAATACTAAAGGAAGAAGAAATAAAACGGAGGTTCTAGGAAGTTACTAATGAAAAAGTTAGACAGTGGAGAATTGAATGCCATAAGAAACAAGATATAGAAAACCACTGGCTTAATCTAAAAAACATATTAATTACCACAGGAGAAGAAATCATTGGTTAGAAGAAGAGACATGAGCGAGATGAGTGGTTTGATAAGGAGTGTGAAGAGGCAACTGAATTCAAAACAAGACATACAAATTAATGATCCAAAAGAAATGTACTAGGGCTGTTCAAGAGGAAGCCAGCCGGATGGAAAGAAGATTCATAGAGGAAAAAAGAGGGAGTATACGATGAGTCAGATAAAAAGATAGAGGAATATAAGAGTAAAAGGCTGAGCCGAGATATTATGTACAGGGAAGGTGAATGATATGAGACAGGAGTTGGTGTCATCCTATGACGAGGTGTATGAAGCTCTAGAAAAACTTGAAAATAACAAGGCAGCAGGTTCCGATGGTTTACTAGGGGAACTATTAAAGAGCGCAGGAGGAGATTTCATAAAGGAATTTTCCCATCTCATAGAGCGAATATGGCTAGAGGAGGTAATGCCTGATGAGTGGAACAATGGGGTGGTGTGTTTAATACATAAAAAGGGTGATCCGCTCATATGTAAAAATTATATGGGCATCTCTCTACTTAATACAGCATATAAGGTATTGTCCAACATCATATTTTCTAGGCTGCTTCCCTACGCTGAAGAAACATAAAACAATATCAATATGGATTCACTAGGAATAGCTCAACAACAGACCAAATATTTGCACTGAGGCAAATCTGGAAAAAACGTTGGCATATGGAGTAGCCACTCACCATCTCTTTGTGGATTTCCAGTCGGCATATGATTCAATCAACCGGAAAATGCTATATAGAGCTATGAAGGAGTTGAATATACCATCTAAGTTGGTGCGTTTGGTTGGAGTAGCTATGTCCAATTCTAAGTGCCAAATCTGAATAAAATCAAATCTATCTAACTCCTTAAAAACATTGAATGGGCTGAAACAAGGAGATGCCTTAGCGTGTCTGTTGTTCAACATAGCTCTAGAAAAGGTCATCAGGGATTCAGGAATTCAAACTAGCGGACACAGATTTCACATGGAGGTACAGCTTCTGGCATATGCCGATGACATTGACGTCATAAGTAGGTCTGAATCTGGCTTAAAGGAAGCCTTTCAAGAACTGGAGCTGTCTGCTAAGGCTATGGGCTTGGTTATAAACCAAAGCAAATACTAAATATATGGTTGTAGGTGCCAACACTCGTGTCCTGTCCCTGCGCATTAATGATTACGAATTTGAAAAAGTTCAAGGTTTTCCATATCTCGGGTCACATGTGGACTCTGGAAATGACTCCTCTAGTAACATTGAAAAACGAATATTATCTGCTAATAGGTGTTACTACGGACTAGTGAAACACTTTACATCAAAATTAATAAGTAAAGAGACTAAAGCCACGCTCTAGAAGATCTTGATCAGACCAGTTCTGACGTATGGCTCGGAATGCTGGGTGCTAAAAAAACTAGATGATCAGAAACTAGCCATGTTTGAGAGGAAAGTACTGAGGAGAATCTATGGCCTTGTGAAAGAAAACGAGATTTGGAGACGACTGCATAATCGAGAGTTGTAAGAAAAGTTTAAAGCTCTTCCGATCGTGCAATTCATACAAATTCACAGATTGCGTTGGGTCGGACATGTGCAAAGAATGGCGGAGGATAGAATCCCAAAAAAAATCATGAATTATTTGCCGATGGAAGGAGAAGGAGGGGAAGACCGCGTACAAGATAGCTGGACCAGGTTGGTAAGGGGCCAGTGAGGCTGGCTGCAGCAAACTGGTGGACAAAGGCCGGGAGTAGAGACCAGTGGGGACGATTTCTTTTGGAGGCCAGGGCCTGGACTGTGCTGTAGCGCCGAGGATGTATGTATTATATTTGGAACTGTTGAATTTCCCACTACTGCATTAAAATCACCACAAACCATAACATAATCATATTCCGTTTATTTTCTTCGTAGAACACTTGTGTTTCCTCATGTTTGCCCTCTTCTGGGGTAAACACCAATTACTGTTACATCTCCTGTATTTATTTTTAATCTTAACACGATGATTCTTTTATTTATAAATATATAATGTTCTATTTTAGATTTCCATTTATTCGCCACCAATATTGCTAACACACAACTTGCTCGTCTGGACTGGGTGGTATACCATTATAAAGCATTATGCAATAATTTAAGTGTTTTGAGCCCTGAAGTTAATGTATGCTATAAATTTGTCGGCAGTTTAATTATAGTAATACATATAAATACATATTTAATAATATTATTGCATATAATTATGCAGTATACGATATGTATATATACAGAGGTAAATACTTCTGTACAGGTAATAGTGTTGTTACGCCATTACATGTTTCTCGGTTATCCCAGCTGTAATGTGTGTGTGTGTGTGTGTGTGTGTGTGTGTGTGTGTGTGTGTGTGTGTGTGTGTGTGTGTGTGTGTGTGTGTGTGTGTGTGCGCGCGCGTACATATTGCTGTTACTTTGAGATGAAAGACAATTACGAGATATTTATCACGCGTCAACCACCAAGGCTGTTCCAGACTTCACCGGTCCGCGCGCATTGCGTTCAAGGCGGCAACCAATTACGCTCTAGTGTTTTCTAGTAGTGTTGACGCGCATTATGGACTTTTCTGGGACACTTTTGCTTTCTATTTAAACAACGACAGCTACCGGTTAGTTTCATTTTATGTAGCGATTTATTCCAGTGACGTTCGAAGTTGTTGTCGGGCGATTTACGCAGTGTGTCTTAAGTGTTGTATTAGTGGAATGTGATTATAGTGCAGAATTCTGTATGGTTGACATTATTATTTGTGTGGACAGATTGACTTGAATTATTTGTACGACTATAATCTTGTTGAATAACTTGTTGATTACAAATTGTTGTGATAATTAAAGCTGGCTTTTAGTGACTTAATTGGTGTCTTGTATTTTGTTTTCCACTGTACTATACCACGATCAAGGAGACCGTCGCAGCAGCATTTACATCGTACTAATCTACTAACATATAGATCGTCTACAACATATAGTGTACTAATCTAAATCGTCTACTAAACATATAGTGTTTATTACGTCTTAAAAAATCTGTCACAGCATCAGTAGACTTTTTATTTTCTAATATATACAGTAATAATTCTTGACAGTGCGACTTGGATGTGTATTAATAATAATATGAATCGACGATGGTAATAAGGGCGCGCGCGTGTGTCTGGTGGTAGCAGATTTGGAGTAGCATATACTGTAGCTCTTAGATCGCTAAATTAATGTCGGTTGATTCCATTCAACCCTCTAATCATACAACATAATGTATGTATATATACCTACAGGCGTACCTTGTTAACGGGCTTAATGAACGCTGCTTACCTGTGCACGGTAATCGGTACAAATACCGGTACGTAAGGGAACTAAAGAGCTTTAGGCAGGTAATTAACTGTGCATTTAATTAGTATACTGTACACGTCAACAACATTATACAATACCTGTGTTTCAATAACCTTACCATATTCAATTTGAAACACATACATACATACCTCTGTGTCAGTATCAAGTTTCTTTCTGACATATCGTAATATATGTTGTATTTAGACATTGTAAGAAAACGAGATTGTTACCCTTTTAGCCCCACTGTTGGGCTAGCCAATTTGTAACGTAAAAATATATTCGTTATGTATAATGTTATTAGGAATAGGTTACTTGTATTTTATATTGTGTGCACTTAAATTACATACCCCGCCCGTTGGAAGTGTCAATTTGTAACAAATAAATAATGTAGCGACTAACTCTCACTGGAGTCGTCAATTTGTAATTATTAATATGTTATGTTGAACGGCGAATGGTTTTGTAATTTGCCGCTTGCTCCCACTATGCCGCTCGTTTCCGTGACGTCACTCAACGTTGCCAACTGTCGTGGTGTCGGCTGTAATCTGTGAATTTATTTCCTAAATGGAACAGCAATAATAACGACACAAATATAACATGAAACATATATCCTTATAGGAATCCTTTATTCAGAAAAGCACTGGTTAATTGTTTCTTAAATTTGATTAGGATAATCACAATTGTGGCGCAAATTATACGTCTTCTTTTTACCAGTTGGTAGTAGTAAATATTCAGTATTTTGTCTGATCAAAAGAATGCTTGGTTAATGTTTCTATTAAAAATAAAGTATCACAGGGCGTATGTGGTTCGGGGATTACATTTAAACAAAATATTATTCTATAAATCAAAATACAAGTTTTACAGTTAAAGGATATTACAATGTTAGAGTGTAACGTGCACACAGGCAGTCGTATAGTGGTTACCAGTTCTGATAGGTTATGTCCAGTTTAGGCGTTAAATAATTATTATGTAAATCAAAGGTTCTTGTGGTGTTTGAAAAGGTGTCAATCTCAAATCGTGTTATTAGTGAGTGTTCTTAATGTTGGTGTGATATGGTGTCTGTAGCTTTAGTTGATTAGTACTTAACAAGTCGTATATACTAATGTGGGTGTTGATGCACAATATAATAAGATGTCAAAATCACCAAATCCTCTTCTTTGTATGGTTCTTGTCGAATACAGGGCCCACGTCCACTTCAGATCTTCTCCCTGGTCCTTGGGTCTTCTATTTCATATAATGGTTGTTCTTCTCTTGGTGTAAAAAGTTCGTGTTATGTACCTCTAACTGTATTAATATGTTTGTATCGTTTTTTCACTGTTTATTCTATATTATGTAGGACGTTTTACAAACGAGTCTATCCGCTAAGATCGTTGTCAAAAAAGTCTCATTTTATTTATCCGAATTTTCTGGTTGCTAAGGGTAAACTTGGAATCTGGTTGGTTGATTCGGATATACATTGTCATATACTTTCATTATTTCAAAATCTAAATTTGTTCAAAACCTTTAAATTAATATAACCTTTCTGTACTGATTGGGAATTTAAAACCATTATCAGCATTATTTTGATCTTTATATTTGTGACACATAGACACTAAACATGCCTACTACAAGAACTACAGATGTTACAATTTTGTTATTTGAAATTTTCTTAAATCACTTGAGATGTATTATTTTGTTTCTATATTCGTTGTGTGCACTATTAACTATAAATATATTTATCCTTCCACATGTGTTTTACAAAATCCCTAACATTATTATCTAAAATTTACAAAAGTTGGTTTCACCTGGCCTATGTACTGGTGTTATTTTCATCACCATGTTTAAAACCTTTAACAATTAAATTATCTTTTAACAATCATAAAAACTGTTTAACACATAACATTATTTTAACAAAACAAAAGATATACTATTCTATTAGTTTAAATTCATGCCCACATGGCTATGATTTTACTGAACCTTTGCACAAATAAACTGTCTTTTTACTCAAACTGTACAATTGTTTGACACTTAGCAATAACATCTTTTTATAGTCTATTTTGCTTTGCCAATCAATTTATCACTGTTTAACACCAGTTCTATGGTTATATTTGTTAACATATAAAAATGAAATTAATATCATTTAATTGATATTCTTTTAAAACAACTGTTTCACCTGCTACATACAAGAAACAACACAAATACCATGATAATAAAACAATGTGCTAAAACATAATAACATGCACATTTTTATAAAATAACTTCTGCACTAATTAATTAGTCTTTTGTCAGTTAATTCATTAATTACTCTGACACTGTCTATGTTATGCTTCACATTACTTGTCACTATGTTTGTCGTTTACCCTATTCACTTAACACTTAATAGGTTGTATTTATAAACATACTTATTGGGTTTTATAGGGTTTTACATTTTATTGTCATTAAAAGGACTTCACTCTTGTTATAAAAATGTTATTGTGAACAAGTTATTATTTGTTGTTTTCTGGACAATCTTATGAACACTATTTGTTACAATTAGTTGTATGGTTCATGTATCTATAATAAGGTTTGTTTATATTTTCACTACATCAATTAACTTAATCATTTACTAATATTTCTTTTACATAATATTACATGTTTGGGCCTATTATCCCTCAATTTGTATTTTGATTATCTTGATATTATGATACTTTGAATGAAACCATTTGTTTCTTTATAGTACTGGTTCATAAGCCGTCTGTCTTTATAATTCTTTATTTGGTCATTATTGAAAGTTCATGTCATAATTGGGGTTGAAGGTATTTTGCATCACTTAGCCTAAATCATTAATTTGGGTACGGTCAGTTGTATTACTAGTCAGTCTAAAATGGTTAGTCATTCCTCTTCACTATCATCTTGGAAGATAATGTTCTCCTTGTTAGCTTCTTAACCAAAGTCTTCATTAAATCAGGTATGATATTAAGTTGTTCCAAATGTAATGTTACAACATACACACCCACAAATCTCCCACACACAAGCGCGCGTGCGCGCGAGTGAATATACAAACTGTCTCGCGTAAAAACGGAAATTAATTTAGGATTTCTTCCACTGGTACGAAAAAACTCTTTATGTTAACTTTGATCCGAAAGCGGAGTGTAAGGTATGGGATGCGTCTCAAATAGCCTCTCCTTTACAACCGTCAACCTCACCTTCCCGGGCGATGTCTTTACATCCGCCGCACCCTGTTACCACTGACGAGGCTCTGACGACCACGTATTAGTGGTACAACCTTTAGTTCATAGTAGGGAGTTGTAGGAAATGACATTCTCTTTCCGGTATTGCAGCCTGGTTGGTGTAAGAACACGTCCCAGGGAGTGGGCTGAGCCATGATGTCAGGCAGCTGAAGCAATTCCATGTAGGCTTGGACAGACACGAGGCATCCCCTCCACCAAGCTATGGGTACTGTAGTCCAATAACCTGCACACTCGAGACTACACTTATTCAAAGAAAGCAAAGAGAGAAAGCCGGCCGAAAGTTTTTGGAACTCCAGAGGCAACAGTGGCGATCTCTTTGCAACGCCTCGACACCCCAGTGTAGTAGAAAATGCAACTAAATCTAAGACTAATCCTGATCCGTAAGCGCTTTGTTTTCAAGTTCTTCTGCTTCTCCTCTGCAAGGATTAGGTTACATAATCCTGTTCCAGCACCATCTCATCCTCGGACGACTCATGTCTCTTCTACCAACGGTTTTATAGTCGAGTGCCACTTTCAGCAATCGATCCTCTCTCATCCTTTGTAGATAATACCACTATTGTCTTCTGTAAATTAAAATAATTTCATTCATGTCCTTTACTTCGAGTTTTCCTTTGATATCCCCATTCCTTATTCTATTCTGAAATATATAATTTAAAATATTCCAAAGAAACTGCATTTCTGCACTTGGAATCTTGCCTCTTTTCTTTCTTGTCACGACTCACGCCTCATGTTTTCAAGTTATATCAAGCAAATATTTTCATCTTGTTTTTCTACGGACGAGGTAATGCAAAATTATTTAAAAAGAATTCTTAACCAGAAAAATTTTAAGGAAAGATTTTCGCATAATATCTTTAGTAACTATCTATCGAATGTTGTAAAGCTCAGAGAATCTTGTGTACATCGATATACATGTTCACAGTAGCTTTATGTAGCATCAGGATAGTCACGATTGTCCATCTTTGCGAGAGACAGCATCAGAACTCAGATATGTTACTTACGGTGTATTACGTGTGTGTGTGTTCGCGCGCATGCCTTCTTATTAAGTTACAGATAGCCTGGCTGCCCCGTACAATCAAACAGGTTAATTGGTATTAAATATTAGCGTAACAACGTTTAGTTAGAGAGGATTATGGAAACACAGACGTAACTTGTATGTATGTTTGTATAATAATGTTATTGCAGACATTATCTGACCTATTTGCTTTTTACAAGACTTAACAAGAAAGAATGCTAGACAGGCGAGGACACTTTGGGTGCTGGAACAGTAATATTCATAGGTTATTGCTTCCAATAAAGAAGAAAGGGAGGAAGAAGAAGATAAAAAATGTCCGTTCCTACAGTTCCCGCCGCAGTCGTTGAGGTCTAATGGAAGCAGTAAGACGTGTTAGTTCTTCTTCTTCTTCTTCTTCTTCTTCTTCTTCTTCTTCTTCTTCTTCTTCTTCTTCTTCTTCTTTTTCTCTACAAAGATTAGGTTATATAAACCTGCTGCGGCACCCATCTCATCCTCGGATGACCCACTTTACAGTTCAGTGCCGTTTTCTGCATTGGATCCTCTGTCTTCCTTTGCAGACGATCCCACCATTGTCTTCTGTAAATTGTAGTTGTCTTCTGTAACACGTGTTAGTTTCAGGTGTAAATTTACAATTAGGCCCGTGCTACTTGTCAGCGGTTATGTTAAGCTATCAGTTATGAATTATTGTGTAAAAACTTAGAACTTCTGTGACTTCTATTTGTAGTGATATGGCGTGTAGGATTATGACCTTGGAAAATTGGTGTCTACGGGTGACTTCGTTCACTCAAACTGTCATTATATTTGTAAACAACAATTTTTCTTGTGCACAAATATTTTATTCTACTATTCTTCAATCAAAAGCTGTGTGATCTTATCGGCTTAACATTATATACAAGACCATCTGAAAAGCAACTGTCCCTGATTTAGGAAATTCAAAAACATGTAAAGTTTAAAAAGAAAATTATACTTTTATTAAAAAACATTTATTTATTTTTTAATAATCTCCAGCCATGTCAATACTCTTTCTGTATCGTAAAAACAGTTTTTCAATTCCTTCTTTGAACCACTGTGTAACCCGATTTCGAAGATAGGCGTCAACCGCCTGTTTCACATTCGTATCCGTGTCGAATCGTTGCTCATCACTGAAAGTCCACCCGAGAATTTCTTCAAGGGTGGCGCGTCTGTCCTCTAAGACAATCAACTTACCGACGTCAACAATAGCTGGATTCTCAGTCGATTTTCTGGGTCTCCCATTGCGTCGTTCATCCTGCACATTCGTTCTCACTTTTTAGAAGGGGATGAGTTCTGTATGCGGACCATTTGCATGCTCATGCACTCAGGTTAGGTTACTAAACCTGCGTGACATATAAATTAAGTGACGATGAATTTCAGCCGCTGATTCATTTCTGTCATCAAAAAACTGAATAACACTTTGTAATCAGAGACGCTCGTAAATGGAACATCCATGATTGTAAATGTCGTGCTGTTGATCCGTTGGTACGCAACGGATGAGGTTTTTGCAGTAATGCCACTACATACAGATAACAGTTGTCCAACCTTCGTCAGTCTGCTTGAAAAAAAATAAAGTAACTTACTTTTGAGATGACCTTTGTATATTATTATTATTCCGGCTGTACAATGTTTACACGTTTTGCACAATGTTTACACATAAACAAAGCTTACAGAATTGATTGAATTCTCATCTTCTACTGCTGCTTCTTTATCCAAAGATCTTCTCCAATTTCTCGTTCCCTCAATATTGTCTGAATTTCTTCTACCCAGGTGATAGGTGGTCTTTCTCATTTCCTTTTTGCCATTCTATAATTATTCTTGTCAATTTTCAATTTTCCTGTGTCATTCTTTTCGTGTATCCATATCATTGTAATTTTTTTTTGGATAAAATCAATAATTGAAGTTTTTACATTCATTCTGTCCAGGAGAACGTCTCTAAAAGTCCATTTCTGCTATCACTAATTTTATTTCTTTTATGAATTTGCTAACTGCTATAATTTTTTTATTGTTCGGCTAAGCTTTTCGTCATTACTGACATCTTCAGGTCTTAAACAACCTGTCTTTATTCGTTGTTTAAGACCTGAAGATGTCAGTAATGACGAAAAGCTTAGTCGAACAATAAAAAAATTATAGCAGTTAGCAAATTCATAAAAGAAATAGTAAGGATGGCTGCTAATTTAAACAATACGAAGAATATCACTAATTTTGTCCTTGTGGGCTTGTTAGTAGTCTAAACTTCTGAACCGTAATTCATGATACTTCTAACAATGGTTTTAAATATTTTGGATATAGTTTCTGCTATAATTCGCTTATCCCACAGGATTCCATTTATTGTAGATGTAGCCATCTTTTCCAAATTAATTCTAGATTATATTTCTTTGTCTTGCTTCTCACTGGCAGCAATTTTTACCCCTAAATAATTCTATTCCTCTGTATATGAAATCTTCCCCATGTCTTTATCCAAAATCAAGTCTTGGGACCTGTATTGCCATGTATTTTGTTTTATTTACGTTTACCTTTAGTCCCCATTTATGATATTCCTCTATCAATTTTCTAGTCGTGTACTCTATGTCTTAAACATTTTGAGTCAAAAATAATTGGTCAAATTGCAAATTGCAATGAATAAACTGTATCACCATCAAGTGGAATTTCCATTTTTCTGCAAATTTTTTTCCAAGTCTTTATTGCTTTCTCCGTATAAATTTTGAAAAGCGTTGGTGATAGAGAACATCTTTGGCGTAAATATTTTGTCACTCTAAACCCTTGCGACAAATTCTTTCCTATTTTTATTCTCGATATTGAATTGCTTTAGACATTTTGTAACAGTTATTATTATAATGTGGTTAATACTAGTTGATCTTAAAGCTCAACTAGCTTTAAGATCCGTCGTACCCTCGTATATGATATTATTCATTATCCAACATATAATAACAATAAATCGCAAACATAGCCATCCAACGTAAGTTACAATTTGAATTAAATACTATTAAGTTGGGTTAATTGTAGCAGTTTTCTATGTAACTCACTAGCACTAGTTTGCGATCAATAAATTGTATAGGGTCCAAACTATCTAATTTGTCTATCCGACACTTTCCATGTGCGTGGCTGTAGATAATGTGCGGTCTTTGTAGCTGTCATTTGTTGGATCTCAGCAGAGATGCCCTTAGTTCTCGGTTTGACCTTTCTACCACCGCTACGCACTTTTCACTGTCCAGCTTCTAACTATACTCTATTGATTTGCACGCACGAAGATATGCCCCCGTTGACACCGTTATATGCCTACAGAGAATCTTTACAAATCTCTTTCTGTTGAAGACATATGGCTTAATCAATGTCAGGCAGACCATGTCACATTCGTTTTACTTTTTGACAGTCTTTATTAATCTTTTATTGTGGTGTATTCATTGTTGATAACGTAAATATACCTCACACATGATTTATCATCTTCTTTTGATAGTTCCTATCAGCTTCGGATGTTGGATATCATACAGACTATTTCAACTTTCTATACTGCTGCACGGAATAAGTCAATCTTCTCATTTCTTGGATGCCATTATGTATTTTCCCGGCTTGGGCCATTTTGTTCACATTCAAAGTGCATATTTTACCTCTGCGTTTATATTTAATTTTCTTTTTCCTTTATAACTGTTTAAAATTGCCCTCCCCCCTGGAGATTCGATTATAGAACTTGAAGCTCCGGATAATTTTACCTTGAACATAGCCAGGATGATATTACCGGAGATATCTAATCGATCTTTAATGTGGTGGTTTATCGTTGCCTTTTATGTCGTTGACTAGTAACTAGTTCATCCGCTTTCGGGGCCGATTTCTCAACCCCAGGACAATGAGGTGCCCTACCGTTTGCCAGTTCATCCACCCAAAGTTGTTGAATAGCAAGTGGGAGACTACTTATTCCAGTAGTCACTCGGTCGCCATTTTTTCGTTAGTTAAAACAGAGTGCAATATACAACCAACGCTGTATTTCGAGAACATGATTCATGATTCGAGAATCATTATGTACATGATTTATAATAAACGTTTAATTACTCACGTTCTTAATTTCGATTGATTTTGTTCACAGGCCATCGTCATGAGATATACAGTGTGCTTCTCGCGAAACTTCGGACAAAGACGTACGTTTCACGATCATTAATCAGTGTTTACGAATTCGTTTCTTGTAAATAGTAACTGTTTTACTGTATTGTAACCGCGAGTGCACACTATATATTGTCCTGACGATGCTTGCAACCGAAATCGATAGAAATTAAAATTGTGTGTATTTTAAAACTTTATTATAAATCATATGCATGGTATATTTTTCCTATGAACAATGAATACACCACAATAGAAAATTGATATTATAAGTTAAATTTGTAAACAATAAGTGTGTATATTATCAATACATCACATTATTATTAGTTCTTATTACTGTTTTTCTGGATGGACTATTTTGAAATTTAAAGTATGTTGTCTCAAGTTGAAATTCGTTGTGTAGATGGTCAATTTGCTTGGCAGTTATTTGTGCAATAAATTTAAATTGCGAAAGGTCACTTATATTTGAATGTTCATGTGACAACAGAATTGTTTGTAAATTTATTGTAGAAATCTATCAAGTTTAAAATTGTATTTTTCTTACAAAATGTTTACATTTTGTTAAGACAAAATATTTTTAATGAAAGTCACTACTTTAGACTAAATTAATAATTATTAACCACAAAATTACCTTACTAGTAAAACATTTTAAACCTTATATCCCTTAATATATTTTTTAAAATAAGGAAATTTGTATAAAAACTCTGTGATTGGAAAATTGCATTAATGATTACTTTGAAATTAACTCCACATACTTTGAGTTGTGCCATAGGGCAGGGAGGTGTGAGAACAAATGTGAGAACATGGGAAACGGGAAATCCCTTAACATGGAAAACTGATAAACATCCACTAAACATTAACTAGGAAAGAAGGCAGCTGGCACAGGTGAGGAAGTTTAAATACTTAGCAACAGTAATAAACTGACATGGAAAGCATAATGAAGAAACGAATGGGAAGAGATACGTTTTTCGAGACAGTTTTTCTACATACACAATATAGAGAAAGAAAAACCCCCACTCAGTGAAGGCAGTTCCTGAACGCAATCCCCAAGCCATTGAAAGATTTTTGTTGTTGTTGTAGGTCGTCATCTGAATTAACTAGGAAAGAATTTTGAATGTAGTCATACTAAATTTATTCTAGCTGCAATTATTTGTAAAGATGGGAAAAGACAGAAATATTGCTTTGTTTCGGTTATATAATGAGGGTGGACGGAGTCTCATCCCTAAAGCACCTCCAGGAAAAAGGTGAAGAAGAAGAAGAAGAAGAAGAAGAAGAAGAAGAAGAAGAAGAAGAAGAAGAAGAAGAAGAAGAAGAAGAAGAAGAAGAAGAAGACCATGATCTTCTTAAATGTACTGAATACATTGAAATGCTAATTAGTAGAAGAGTGTGAACTACAGTATATTAGTATTAAGATGCATATCCACGGAAAAGAGGAAATGATAGCATGTGAGAGACCACCAAAGTTTCACTGCAAAATAAAATCAAAGAGAAAAATTAAAATTTCTCTCGAGTATGGTTTTGAACTATTTATATTTACTAAATACATCATGTCTACTGTGAGTTATTTGGGTATTCTATATTTTTCAATCCCTTTGTTCTCACCTGTCTACTTTTCTTTTGGCCAGTTGTGTACAGGCCCTTTTAGTTTTTATTATTGTGATGTAATCTAGTCCAACGATATTTGATATTTTGTAAAAACATAAAGATCAAATAATTTTTCTCATTCTTTTCTTCCTGCTATTTGTAGGCAAATAACCCCAAAAAATTAAAATACGCTTTTTATTACCATCTTGTAAAACGGAATCACCTTTGCCTCTGAAATATAAGACATAAATTAAAAACGCTTGCAAAAGCTAAATTCAATTGAAATTGAACTCTAAATACTGTCTAGTGTAGTGTTTAGGCGCCTATGCATTAGAAATAAGGACTTGAGGATGTAACTGCATGTTACTAAGGTACTTTTGAAACACCATAAATACGAAAAGTTTCTATTTGTACCGTGACGCGGAACGCAGCCTGATGATCGTTTGGCCAAAACTTCTTAAACTGCTGATCGTTTCAACCAAACGACGGAAACAGGGTAGATCCGAGAGTGTCGTGGAAGGTGACATACTTGATTACATGAAAAGGAAGGCCTGCAATGTGGGGATTGGTGCTTCAGGAGTCCGTGTTGTGAAGGTTGCCTAAAGACTCTAATATGCGGAAAGCAGTAGATGTTGTGAAAACTCATAATTTACGAATGAACGGATACTGCTGTTACACGACTGTCTCACGGACTGAAGATGGACACCGATGGAGTAGTTGAAACGTTTGCATCAAACCACGGCCTATTAGTCCGGTAAACAGAAACATTAACAAAACTGGATTAAGATTCGGTAAAGCCACAAAACGAGAAATCTTTTCTACAAAGACTTGATACGAGAAAGTAATATTCCTGCGAAACAAAAAAAAAAAAAAAATTACGAAAAAACGACCGTGTAGCCGTACCCTCAGAAGCAAGTACAGAACAAGACACAGACGATCCACGAATGAAAGGGAGAGAAATATTGGAAGCCATGGAGCCTAGGCATGAGAGCTGGTGCATCCTATTTTAACTAAATCCTTAGTCATATACTTAACCCCGTGGCTTCATTTGTTTACGGGTTACCAAAAAAGTAATGTTTCATTGAATAGTTACAAAGACAATCTGGTTGGTCTAAAGAGTCTCGGTCCTTCTATGCTTATCCATGCTAATGTAAGAAAAATTTACTCAACGTGTCTTTAATGTTTAAATTATTCTAATATTTACTCAACCTGTTCAAATTGTTACCGTTTCTTTCTGCGCTATTTTAAAGAACGTGATCACATGATCTTCAAATATCTCAGAATATTGTTACGACGGTCTTACTGATCGTCGAATTGATCAGAGGAAACCAAATACAGACACCAATGGAGTCACTGATTACAAGCTTTAATTAATCTCAAATAACAATGTGAAATCGACAAGGTACTCTCATACAAAAATTCAAGTTAAATTTGTCTATACACCATAATAACGTCAACTATAAAGAGTTCCGTACTAATTACAACACAGTAATCAGTTTACAAAATCACTTGATCCGCACTTTACAATCTCGTCAGGTGAAACTAACTTCTAAGCCGGCCGTAGATGCTTGTATAGATGCCGTAAATGTTGCAGACCAATTTTCCGTTTTTTTTTGGCTGCGTAACAACATAATTTGACTATTAGACAATTAAGAGATAAACCCAATTTAGTGATTAAGTTTGATTTTTACTAAACAGGTATTGCAACCACTGAAACGCAATTATACTGTCCATAAGAGCTTTCAAACAACTCCGCTCATCTTCAGACGGAACACAACAATTATTTTGTTCCATGGATGGTGAGCCGAGAGGCTTAACCTTCCGTCGGGCGCGGCTGATCTGATTGATACTCGTCTTACGTTTTTTTGTTCCATTTGTCTCTAAAAGATGACAGCACCACCTGTCTCTCAGTAGCTTAACATATTCCTTACCTTTATCTGTCAACAGCGTTTAGTATGCCAACAGCTATTGCAAAGTGAAGATAGTGTCTGTTTGTTCAATTTGATACACTGCGCCTGTGCATGTTATATTTTTAAAGGTTTACAATTGTCTTGTTAAATCATTTTCATTAGTAAATTTTTCATATTTATATTCATACTGATTCACTGTTTCAGTCTAAAACAATTTATACAGTACAGTATTTCTGGAAAATGTGTTGTTTTGGCATCTAGTTTGCATGAGGATAAATCAATAGATACTGACACTGGAGATAAGCAGAAGCTGTCTGTGATAATATTTTACAATAGAACGAAAGGGGGAGTGGACACTACTGACAAATTATGTGAATCATATAATGTAGCAAGAAATGTATGCCGTTGGCCAATGGTCATATTTTTTGCAATGATAAACATGAGTGTATCAACGCACAAGTTATTTATTTGGGGAATGGTCATGATGTTGTTAGAATAAAAGTGTTTCTAAAGACATAACTCATGAATTAGTTCTGCCCCAAATCATTTGAAGGGGTACAAGCACTTCTGGAATACACAAAAATCTGCAAGATAGTCTAAAACGTTGCAGCCCAGAAGGCAATAAAGAAAACCAAGATGATTGTAATGACATTGAGCGAAAAAAGAAAGGTGTCAGACATGCACAACAAAGCGACGATTAACGAAGTATAATTATGTGAAATGCAAAAAACCTGTTTGTTTGATACATATAGAAATCTACTGCATTGATTGTGCTAAATTATTCCTGGTTTAGGCTATCAGAGCATGTTTCCGATGAGGAGAGTAACGAATGATACAACTTTCTTAGTTTTCGTGACAACTAAACTTTTTTTACAAAGTACTTTTTTCTGCCTATTTGTAAATTTCAAGTTATGTATTCATGTAATATCTTAGCTTTTGTGAATGTTGAACTGTTTCATAAATATTTTTTCAGTCAATTTATACATTTCAGATTATATGTTCATTAAAATGTCAGAAATAAATATTACATTCTGTTTGCAAATGTTACATTGGTTTCAATTTTTTTTTCAATTCACATACATATTTCAGACAATATTTTAATTTTAATATGAAAAATTAAATACTATTATGCAATATTGCTAAAAAAGAAAATATAAAGCAGTCAATCAATATGATTATCAATTTGATACACCGCGCCTGCTGTAAGGGACCGCGCCTGATGGAAGGATAAAAGCGCTTATGGACAGTATAATTGTTTGTCAGTGGTTCCAATACAAGTTTAGTAATAATTAGCGTAGTTACAAGTGCTTTTGAACAGTCTGGACTCCTACGGTCCTCGACACGGTCGCCACACGCTAAGCTAGTCGAGAAACGTGTGCGACGCTCTCATTTTTTCGAAAACGCTATATTGTCGTAGCACTACATACGAATACCTATTCTACTGAAACTTTCATTGAAGTTGGGAGTAACGATTTTTCTGGTGTGCAATTATTTACTTCATTTCTATAAACTTACAATTTGTACGATCCTTTTGATAATATTTTACAATGGATAAAGTTCGTCTCACAGATACCCACTAATTACACCGGACAGACATTATGTTGGCGACGTTAGCGGCAAACAAGTGTAGCGTAAGTAGATAATCAAATTACTTTAACTAGATTTAACTAAACTCATCAATCTATTGAACACGCTGCACTTTCATTAATCAAATATGGTGAAGCAAATCTTGTCTTTGCGTCTCCTAGGTTAGAAGACTTATAGGTCTAAAACACGAAACTGAATTTTATAATATACTAATTTATATTCTTCAAGTTCTATAATATTTTCGGACACTACTTTGCATTTTATACAGACGTTATAAATTTTTTAAAATAGTTCCTATCTAGGGTTAGTTTTTATCTGCTTTTGGCACTACAAGTATCTGACAATTGCAATACCCACATTGATTTATACAAGTGAGGCGTGGTTCATGACAAAAAAGGAATTCGGCAAGATTCATAGTGCTAAAATGCAGTTTCTTCAAAATACCTTAAAATATTCATTGCAAGATAGAATAAAGGATGAGGATATCAGAGCAGAACTCGAGGTAGCGGACATAAATGAAATTATTTCACTTTACAGAAGGCAATGGTGGGATCATCTGCAAAGAATGACAGGATCGATTGCCGAAAGGGGCATATAACTATAAAGCCTGTTTATAATTATAGGGGTTCGTATAATTTTAAACGTAGAAGAGATGTGGGTCGCCCGAGGATGAGATGGGTGCCTGAACAGGTTTATATAACATAAACTTTGAAGAGGAAACGAAGAAGAAGAAGAATTGTTATCTGTTCAGAAAAATTTGTCATCTCTAATTACAAGATTTTTCACTATGTATCTTTCCTTTCGTACATATATTTTAAACTTATTATGAGGGTCCTCCAACTTTATTCTTCTTCCATGAACAATTCACATTAAACTAATTCTGTAATTACATTGTTGGCAGATGATGTACCCAACTCTGTTGTTGTGGCATAATTTTTAAGCCTACCTCTTCTTTCATAAGCTTACATATACCTGAGAAATCTCATCTCCCTACCTTCTATTCAATTTATAATCATTTCAGAAAATACACAAGTTTTTAAACCATATAAAAAACTTACTATAGTACAAATTTTCTCTGATTTCTTTCTTGCAATTTTTGCTAATAATCCTGTAATAGAATCAGAATCTTATGATCAAAAAATCAAAATTTACTTTTATAACAAAATGACACTTTTCAGCTAGAATTCTGACAAGCCAAGGTATCCGACAGGATTCCAGGTTATACTTAACTATTGTTAAATTAAAAATAGACGACTTAAATAAAAGATACAGCAAACATTAGAGTTGCATATCAAAAGAAGTGGAAAACCTGTTTTGAGGACTCTCTTATGAGCAGATATGTAGATAAAAACCAAAGAAACATTGTGCAGTTTACAAAAGCTGACTAGGAAATTAATAACTATGGTGGACAATATAATCAAAATATTTCTATCACCAAACCAAAATAAGTAATTAGTTTTCCATTAAATAAACGTGTAATGGGAAAAATATTTACCTCATACGCAACACGTCACAGCAATTATTCCTGAACATAGTTTTTCCATTGTCACCGTAATACAATTTACCAATTTAATTAATTTAATTTAATTTACTACAATGAAATTAAATTTAACAATTAATTTACTTTAATTTAATACAATTTAATTAGTAATTATCAATAACTCACTCGGCTTCAAATATTGTTTTCTTTTGTTCAATATTGCGTGAAATTGTATCATGAAACGTTTGTAACGTGTATAATAAATTTTATAATTTCCCATACTTAATAGTCAGTTAATAGTGAACATTAGATTTTGAAAATGAAATGTAGGTATACAAAGTTAGGTATAACCTTTGCATTCATTATTGCCTTACCTTCAGGAAATTACAGTATGAGCCGACGAATAACCCGTTCACGTTCTTGTAAAATGGGTCGATAATGGCAGATAATAATTTTTCCAACCGTATTCTTAAACTAGAAAGAGTGAAGTATTGTGGCAGGGTAATTTTATTTTGCAATGCATTCATTCATTAAGCAGTGACGTATGTATGGCTCACGATAGAGCAAATCCAACCCTCTTTGGGAAGAAGAAGAAGAAGAAGAAGAAGAAGAAGAAGAAGAAGAAGAGGAGGAGGAGGAGGAGGAGGAGGAGGAGGAGGAGGAGGAGGAGAAGAAGAAGAAGAAGAAGAAGAAGAAGAAGAAGAAGAAGAAGAAGAAGAAGAAGAAGAAGAAGAAGAAGAAGAAGAAGAAGAAGAAGAAGAAGAAGAAATGGTTCAAAATAATTACTTCTGTGGTAATTGAATATGATGTTTTATGTGCCTAGTTTAACTTTTTGCTGTTTATTTATAGAACGTGTCTTGATTTTTTTTACTTCTATGTTCCGTAAGGAAATGGGAGTATTGTGATGGCGAAAAAAAATCGAGTTTCAGGTAAGGGTTAACTCTGATTGTACTACCCTCAAAACATGAAGGAAAGTCATTTTCCAAAAAGTGTCTGTGCGTTTGTGTGTAGAATTTTTTTATGGGGAACAATAACTGCCGCGAATTCAAACAGAATCAAATAATGTTAAAATAATGTGCCCGGGATGTAGAGGACTGAAGGCGACGATCGGTCAAAGGAAGGGGTAGTTTACCAGCAACGTTTTTTGTTTTAACAAGAGTAAATTACTTAAAAATTCATTTAAACCTTTTCACACAATGGTAACTGTAAAAAATCAAATTATTTTGTTGCCAGACAACCGGTTAGGTAGTTATGAGGGACGGATAGTTTACCTGCATTGTTTTCTGTTTTAACAAGAGTAAAGTACTCAATTTTAATAAATAAGTGCCCCAAAAATAAAGTCAGGATAAACCACTGTAAAATGGTAAACGAAATAATTATAAATGGAATAAGTAGGCCTATTTAAAGGGGTGAGGGGGTGATATTTTGAAAATTGCTGTGCCGAAATCAAGCAAAGTACGAATATTTAATTTTTAAGGATAAGGTACTTTATAAAGTTACATATGACAAAACTATTACTCTATGAAAGTGTAAATATCATTAACGGTGGGGATCGGTTGAGGAGGAGAGATGATTATCTGCGTAGTTCAGTTCCTTTATAAGAATAAAGTACCTAATTATTATAAATAAATACTCAAAAATAACATTATATTAAACGACTACCCCATTATAACAAAATAACTCTAAATAGTAAAAATAGTTTAAGGATGGGCGACACTTTTTTAGAAGTTATCGAACCGAATTAAAGTAAATGATGTTAAAGTTGATAATAGAACATGAAAGTCATGTTTGGTTCTCCATACCAATATTTGTAGACAGCTCATAATAGAAACCTGCATTTTATTGTAAATGGTTGTAAGAGAATTATTGAATAACTTGCTTTATGTCAGATCACAAAAGAATGGAAGACAGAAATAGTTCTGTGGAAACAAACATTACTCACATTACTGTTCATACTCGTAATATAGGCACGCGCTCGCGCGCGTGCACTACTGTATACTTATCCGTTTCTCTATGTGCTGCGGGACTCATGAGCAGGGGAGCGCGCTTCACAACAGCACTCCGCCAAACGGCGTCATTCACCGCAGTAAAACACGTAAAAGGTTTCGTCATTTGCTAAGTGACTAAGGCTGTTATGCCTTTTAGCGCGTCGTTTGTTCTTTATTTGGTACGTAAGCGCGCCGCTCTGTTTCATGATGAATTCCATTATTTACTTTATTACTAGTTTTATGGAATGGAAATGGATAATAGCTTTATTCGAATGCGAATTATTTAACATCACCCTTTAAGTTATTTGGGCGTTACAAACTTGATAATATGCTATCTCACTTTTGTTTTTCTCTTCATCAATTTTAATAACCAGCTCTTTGCATTCTTTCTTACAACGGGTTTTGCAATGTAAATTTTGAAAAGCGTCGTGGGAGAGCCCTGTCGTAATCCCTTACTTACTCTGAGCGGTTCTGATACTTTATTTTCCACATTTATTGTGGTTGTCATATCGTTGTACAAGTTTTGCACGGCCCTAATAAGGTGTTTATTACATCCAGGGCTTGATTTCAGGGGGAACGCGCGGAACGACGTTCAGGAACCTCTTGGATCCAAAAATAAATTACCGAAAAAACATAATACATGTTCAGAAAAAACATAATTTACTGAAAAGAAATACATAATTTTAATTAAGACAGTTGTATTAGTGGTTATAATCACAAACAGAATTATCACTGTTGCGCACTACTATAGAAGAATTATTCCGATTAGCGCTTTCAAGCTTCACAGCCCATCGTCAGATTTTTCCGAATTTTTCGAATTTTTCTATAGTGGTGAAAAACGTAATACTACTACTTTTAAAATCCTGCCCCTCATCAGCCCCACTACAACACTAAACATTTGTCAAAATCAAACACCAGCACTAATCTCTATCTTAACCACTATCGTTTATTTTTTTTTTTAATACGTTCTACCTAAAATAATTCTCTTGCAAGTAGAAAGTATTTTTAAAAAATTCAAGAAGCCTCGCTCCATCAAAGTGCGTGGATTCGTGGCTGATTTCGGGCCATCATACAGGATTAGAAACAAAGAATAAGGAAAGTTAAAGAAACAAACAATACGACAACACAATGGTGAAACTATGGAAACTTTTTTAAAATGTCCGAACCACCGAAACCATCACTTAGAGTTTGATTGAGGCTGCGGGATGACGCCATCATGTTACATGTGACATGTTTTTGATTGTCGTGCGGCCAACCTGACGATGAAGCTCGTTAGATGTATCAGTAAGCTTTATTATCTTTTTAGATACAAGCACATATATTACATATTTTATACGGCTTTAAAAATGTAGACCTCTTTTGTAATAACCCGATGTAAGCATATACGCTAATACAAAATATAAGTATATTTGTGTCTGTAAAACTTTTGAATTTCTGCGTTCTGGCACCTATAATTTTAGAAATCAACCACTGATTACATGTATTAAATCTGAAATGCCCCTAGTGACCTTACATTCACCCTTTTGCAAGACAGAGGTACCAAGGGAGAGAGAGAGGTAGAGAGTGAGAAAAGAAAGAGAAATAAAAAGAGAGAGAGTGAGATTGTGTGTGGTGAGTGTGTGAGTGCGCGCGCGATCGTGTGTAGCATAAGGGACAAAACAAATGACGTTCAATTAATTTCGCCTGGCAGTCTATCACGCGTGGTGGAGGCGGCAGCGGCAGCGGCACTTTGCCAAATGACGTCATTTACCGCACGGACACAAACGTAAGGGTTCTTTTCCACGAGTTAAGTGAATAAGGCTGTTATGCCGTTTAGCACATCATTTGTCCTGTATGTGGCAAACGCTCTCCGTTTGCCGTTAAATTCATTCATCAATTGCTTTCATGCTGTATTGGAAGGTAAAAGTTCGTTTCAACAAATAAGCATTATTTTCTATTCTTTTCATGTTATTTTTACTTCCATATTTCGTAAGAAAATGAAAGTATGCTGACCGCGAAAAAATCATGTTCGAGATAAAGAATGATTCTGATTGTACTACCCTCAAAATATGAAGAAAAGTCATTTTTCAAAAAGTATCTGTGTGTCTGTCTGTGTATAGAATTTTTTTGGCAAACGATAACTGCCGCAAATTCAAACAGTATCAAATAATATTTTGCATATTTATGTGCTCGAGTTGTAGAGGACTCAAGGCCTGTTGATTTTGGTAAAGATCAGTTTGGGGGAAGGGGTAATTTGCCTGCAAAGTTTTACGATTACCTGCAAGTACTTAATTTTGATAAATAAGGTATCCTGAAAAGAAGGTCATAATAATTCACTGTAGAAAGTTAGATGAAATATCTATAAATGAAAAGGATAGTTGAAGGGGGTGGGGATAATTTTTTATATGTGTACTACGTTATCGGCAACAAAGAAGTAGTTTCTATGGAAACATTTTATTTCAATTTGTCAAACATAAAACTCGATTTACAAGGATCACACCTAACTTGTTATAAATTATCGGACCGAATTCAAGTAAATTATTTTTAAGCATACTTCATGGAACATGGAATCATGTATGGTTCTCCATACCGATATTTATTATCGGAATAGACACGACAGTTAATTTTCAATTGAAAACCATTACGATTATTTAGGACAGTAAAATTTTTGTTACAATCATTTCCTTCCTTTCTAGCGTTAGTCCCTCGCCTTGTTTTTCCAGTAATCGTGGTAGACCTTACAGCACTTCAAAGCTATCAGAAATCAGTCTGCGTTAACAACATGTAGTGTCGACGGGGGGGGGGGGGGAGAGGTGGTTATGTTGTTGTTTTTGTTGTTGTTGTTATTGTTGTGAGGATTAAGGCCCTCCGCATACGGGGCGACTGTTTTGCGACTTTAGTTGTTAAAAGTTTGCGCAACCAACTATTTTGCGACCTGTCACTGTAGTGGAATGGGGCTACACACACAACACGATCGCAATGAGACAGGTTTGAAATCACTTACATTTCAGTCGCACGCAACCCAGCTTGTTGGTCGAAAACCAACTTGTGTCGCGTAGTTGTGCAACCTTTTCCGTTTTGCGTTCTTTACTGTAAATTAATTTTACAATGTTTTAAAGTTCTTAAAGTTGTATTTTATAGTTTTTATTATTTTCATTATCTTTATACTTTCATATAAAAAAATGAATGGTCAGGCGGCGAATATAAAATTCGTCCAAGAGGTGGAAAATCAACCAGTGCTTTATTATTTAATAGTATGCTTTGTGAAGGCAGGAACAGTCATCTGCAATAAGTGCTGATAAGAAAATTTCATATTCTGTAAAGCCTAATGAATTCTGAATCTGATTGTTTCAGCTGAGTAGCAGCTACAAAAAGCCTGCACTGAATATTTCTTTCGATATGTATAAGAATGGGTCTAAAACATCCTGCCACCTCTTCGCCGTCTTCGATATTGTTTATAAGCAGCAACGTCTTGCTCATCGCTACTGCAACACATAATATTAATAATAACAATTTGAAGAAGAACTTCAAAAAAACATCACACTACATTTCTGTTCACACCATCTTAACTAGACAGGTTTCCTGATACATTTTTGTCAAAAGTTGTTCCGCCTGCGGAAAACAGCAACCCGTTAGCAACTAAAGTTTCTAAACAATCGCGTCTCAAACCAGTTGCTCAACTCGTGCTGCAGAGTAGTCGCGCCGTGTGCGGAGTCCCTAACGTGTACATGTCGTGTAGTTTTGATTTATATTAACCTGTCTCAGTAAGACAGACGATGCCCCCCCAAGGTCTGGCCCATGGCTGCCGCTAGTAGATCTCATAGCGTACTATGAGGTCGACTCTTTGTCAGTAAGAGGTTCTTCGTTCATAGGAACGAACGGCCTAAACTGACTCGCTTGGTTGAACCCTGCCCTCCGGCCGTGCTTTTTGTTAGACTTGAGTTATTATGTGGTTTCGGTCTTCTGGCATTGCTGCGGGAGCCTCTTAAATGGTGTGTAGCCGTGGATATGTTGTGGATTGATAAATCCTATAAGTAAATAATCCGAACCCCACGAAGGGAGTAGAGCTGCACGTGTCATATTCCCAGGGGTACTGACCAGAACATCGTCGGGCGCCTAGTCAGCGTTTCTTGTCAGAAGACTTCTCGCCCATGGGGACCAAGGGTTGTAGATAGGACTGCGGTCCTGGACCTACCCTTGTAAAATAACATTCTTCTTTTTCTGTCCCAGTAAGACCTCCAGAGGGCGGGGACCTTTGGCATTATCCCTATGGGCGAGAGGGTAGGGACCTATACCACCTTACATGGTGGTTCCATCCGATTGCTGTCCGTGTCCATAGCACACTGGCTCAACTGAACCTTTGCCTGGATTGGAGCTGATGTATAGCAGGCCAAACGTGTGTGTATCGCAACCGGGAGTAAGTAGCTGCACGAGGTGCTGTTAACCCTAGTAGCAGACGTGAAAAGGAGGCAGGGTTTCCAGCGACCCTTGTCCAGTATCTGGACGGAGCTCAGTGTATCTAAAGTAGCGCCGCGTGTTTGGAAACCAGGGTTCTCTTCCCTGGAAGGAAATCTCAGTGCGCTTTAATATACTTCGTTGGCTTACACGGCCTGAGTTAATGTTTTTAAAATTCATTTCCGGGCTGTTTGACCGTGGTCCATTTTTTTTTAAACGAAAACAGGCGTCTCGCCAGTGGCACCGACTGCAATCATTATTCAATTTACACTGCTAATGGCAGTCGATGGCACTTCCGAAAAGTCTGTTTTTGTTGAAAACAATGGATTACGGCCAAACAGCTGGAAATTGATTTTAACAACCTCAATGCGTTCTGTTCTTCCGGCGGGCGAGCAAATGAACGTATCTGTGAAAGGCGCACGGGCGAAGCTGGTATCACTGAGTGTTAAACTTTGTACCCTTAATAATTGCATATGTAAACACCTGGTTCGTGCAGTGACGTCATCCCCCCGCTAAACTGCTACCAGCGTGTCTCAATACGCTCGCTCGCAATTCAAGGGAGTTAACTGCTAATCGCTGACCGTACAACAGCCTTCATCGCCGCGGCTATGTAACTATTTCAGATCGGAAGATTACTTCAATTTATTCTTATATTTTTCAGTACTTATTTAATTCCTACTTTGGCAATGTATGCCACGCGACACTGCACGGGCCATGCAATCATTATTACCAAAATGCAAATAAACAGTTAATTCAAAATACAGTCCACTACGTTATTTCATATTATCCAACTTATTATACCAGCATCACGTTGTAAGACTAACTCAAGAAATATTCGAGAGCGTCGAAGACGTAACACTGAGTAAAGACCACTGCGTGCCTTGCAAATTCACGGTTGGTTGTCGCCGTCGATTGTGGGTCCAGGAACCGACCCAGATACCCACTGCTTTCGAGCGCAGGGAGTATTCCTCGCTCTGTGGCGTCAATAATGATGGTTGGGAAAAGTACGTACCGCTGCGCGAACGGTAAAACGTTTTACCCTACTCTTAGTAGCTCCTTGCAAACGGGAACGGATACTGGCCCGGTACCTTTTTCAACCCCCTAACGCTAGTCCGTGATGTCCATTATAGAGGTTGGTCGATATACCTATAACAGGTATTTTAGAACGATTATTTTTTTGGAACGTATATAAAGGTGACTGAAAAGTTGAAATACATGTTCAGATTCAACGATAACTGAAAGGTCGAAATGACCGTTCCGATTACTTGCGGCCTCGCGGCTACGAGTCCCCTACCCAACTAACAAATGAACAAGTACTACGAGTACAAAGTCACAGTTATTGGTGCTGAATACTTGATTCTGCGCATGTGCCAATTTCCATACAAGTACGCAACGAAGAAAAACAACGAGGTTCAGAATATCTCTACGCTAAAGAGACGAAGCTCTTTTTAATAAATGAAAAACTTCATACTGTTGTTACATTTATTCTCGTGTGTTAAGTAGATGTACGTACAATACAGATTATTAGAAAAATTATATATTATACTAATCACCAACTTCGTAAAATTTTTAAAAAGCGAATTATCTTGCGTTATAACCTACACAGTGGCTAATAGGCCACATAGTCGATTTGTTAACGTGATTTCGGAAATGATTTTAACTTGACTGCACATTTCTCGTAAGTTTTGTTGACATTATTTGTTGTGCTATTACGTGCACTATAAATTTCATTCTCTGAGTTTCGCAACCAAAATGGAATAAATAATTTAATATTAAATCTATGTCAGCTTTTTTACTCCTAGTGTAAACTTAAGTTAATATTCTCAAAGGGAGATAGGCCTATAAATTCTCTTGTTTCTTATTTTCTTTTAAACAGTAACAGCTTAATAATGTCACAGTGTACAAGAACACTAACAGAATTATCACTGTTGGACACCACTATAGTAAAATTATTCCGATTAGCGCTTTCAAGCTTCCCAGCTCATCGTCAGGTCAGAAATGTGGTCATTTCCGATCTAACGATGAGCTGGGAAGCTTGAAAGCGCTAATCGGAATATTTTTTCTATAGTGGTGTGCAACAGTGTAACCACTAACACAACTTTCTTAATTATACAACAACACTCCTCATGGTTTTAGTTTCAATGTATTTCTTATAACAAATTATATAACACAGGTTTATGTATAGTAGGTATACGAGTATAATAACTGGTATTTGTACGTGTTATTTTTTTGAAACGGTTTCGTTTGAACCTGTTATTTTTAAATATTAGTTTAGCATACCTTTAGTCTATTAAGTACACAGTTGACCCTAGTAGCTTTGGTCTCGCCCACTTGCTCTACCCCCATCCACGGACTTTGCTTCCGTGGAGTCCTAAGCTAGCCTGATGGAGGGGGGAAATCACGGCAACCTCCCTTACCACACTGACCTGGAGGTGGAGGACAAGCCGTAGAACTTGTAGAGAAATCCTACGGATTGAACGCGGACGACGGTTCCGCAACCATTAAGGGCTTCGGGAGTCGTTCGTCGTGTTGATTAGCGATGTACTCAAAAAATGCTACCACGGGGTTGTATACTTGCCCGGTCGGGGATCCTGTCGCCGATGTTTATGCGTTGAGGAAACGTTTCTGGTGGTTGTAGTTATCCCGACTAGGATAGACGTTCCCTAAAATTGGTGTTTCTGGGAGTTCGGGAGTTGGGGTTACGAACCAGATGCCTCGCTCTCGGTTCTTCTCTGAAAAATCGCCTGCTCCAAATTACGCGACTTCTTCGACGGTCGGACACACTGTTCCAGCGCGACTGTAGTGCTGGTCTAATAGTTGGCACACGAAGTAGATCCTACACTACTGTATGGTTATGAAAATTGGGTCATAAATAAATAAGATAAACAGAAGATACAAACAGCAGAAATTATACGAGATAATATAAGAAATGAGGATGTAAGAAGTGATTTAGTTGTTTTGCAGTTAATGAAAGGATTAAGGAATACAGAAGAAAATGGATTCAACGGATTGATAGAATAAAAGAAAGTATAATACCGAAGATAGCGAAAGATTACAACTCTAGAGGCAGAAAATTTAGTAGGACGAAGAAAAGGTGGACTGTGGAATAGGACACACCGCTAAAGCCTAAAACCGTTACAAGGATAATGACGATGACAAAGTAGGTCTGCCTTAACCTTCAGAAAGATTCCACAGCACAGTTATATAACAAACATCTGTAGTGGAAAGCATGCGCTCTCCTTAGCTAGCTCTACTGAGCTGAGCTGACTTCACACATACTTTGTGAACCTAAATGTTTTCAAATATAAGTTTCATCTTTTGTAACTTTCTGAGAGTTTGATGTAATTTTCGTCTACCCGTTTTGTTGTGTACAATTTCCAAATTGTAACACTACATTTATACGTTAGTTGAAATTCGCTTTAATTTGATGCCCTACATAAATTGTTTTTGCGATTTTATCAAAATTGCCAACCACTTCTTGGGCTCTGTAGTAGAAAAATTTGATTTTTTAAAAATAGAAATTATATTCATATTGGGGTTTAAATTATTTCTATCTTAATATTCCACATGGGATTCTGTAATTTTTCCACAATTTTGACTACCTTATATTTTTTTCTACTAATTTTTGTGAGATCAAATTCAATAAACCTATGGTGTTGTATTGTACAAATGACGACACGGATGCCAAGTTTTACGAAAATCGGTTGATGCATTCAAAGTTATCGTGAGACATACCACACACAGACAGAGAGCCAGAAAGATAGACAGACAAATGCCAAACGGTCTAGTTAAAACTGAGAACTTATTTCGCCGGTTTGTCTAAATATATTGTTTAATTTATTAATTTAATTAATTTAATATTTTGAGTGTTATAATGTTTATGAACGTGATATATTTTATGCGCGTGTTAATAATCGATATATTATAATCTAATTATTTAGCTCAAACTATTTAATTTTTCAATTCATGGTAATTCACTGTTAATGAGTTCGTCAAACTACTGCGTTGAAAACGTCTTAATTTCAATACAATAAAAATCTGTTAGTTAAATAAATAACGCATTGTTTACTTAAATAAAACAATAAATAACTTACTGTTCTGTTAGTTATACCTTTAGAAAAATAAGACGATAGAGGGAGGCACATCTAAAGTTCTATAAGTTCTTTTATGTATGGATGTGAAACACTGATTCTCCTGCAAAAAGATATTTTAAGAATACAGGCCTCGGAAATGAAATATTTAAGAGCAGTTAAGAGATGTAGTTTGGGAGATCATCTACGAAAGGACGACATAAGGAAAGACCTGAAGTTACAGTCGGTTCTGGAGAGAATAAAGGAATACAAGCAGAATTGGAAGACCCATGTGGAACGCATGGTAGTCACGCGTGTTCCTAGACTAGCGTTTGAATATAGGCCAGTAAGGACGAGAGATTGTGGAAGACCCTGGAAAAAATGGTCAGATACTCTGTGAGGTCGGAACGGGCTGTATCCGAAGGCATGGAGTGAAGAAGGAGAGTAAGAAGAAGAACATCTGTTTAAAATTCAACAGGAAACAAAAGTCACCATTGTAAAATACGTATGTTACATTTTAAAATGTGTCTAACAGAAACATTGATTTGTCATTGTCCTGTCAACTTAAAATGTACATGCCCTGTAATGGGATGTTTTGTAATGAAAGAATCAGATTTCTTATACGAAATAAGCTGGACTCAAGAAGGCAGCGAAATGTCAGGCAGACTAGATAGATAGGGCTGGCATAAATAGAACCGCGGAAACGAGACCCACATTGTAGGTGTGTAGCATGAATAGTGGTAAAAATAATATGATTGGAACTTGTTGGAAAGCGGTGACCTGGAAAACGACTTGTTGATAAAAAGTAAATTTGTTTGACAACATTTTATCAAGTTCTGTGGTGCGTGAAACAGCAGTTGAATGAGGGGTAATTCATTCAACTATATTTTTATTGGTTTCCTACATAATCGAGTAGTTACTTGAGCGTTATTGAATTCATCGAATTCGAAACAATAAGTAAATTTATTTTTGTTGGATAGTAAAACACATGGAATTACAAAATATTCAACATAGTACACGACATTTAAAACAATTTTTAATTTGAAAACAATTTTTAATTGAACAGACGTGTACGTATATTTTCTAATATCGAAAAACATTTTTTAATTTTAACATTTGCAAATAATTGAGACTGATTGACGGTCGTCGATGAAATGTAATATTCGTTAACATAATTGCCACACGGAAAATTAAATTAGCTAAATTTTAAATTGAATGAAAAATCAGGATTGTTTGCATTCAAGCAAAAACATATAAGCTAAAAAAACAAATAACAATTGGAGCGAGCAGGAAAAGTATCGTCATTTGTATTTACATGAGAGTGTAAGGAAGGAGTGATCCACAAACTTCAAACTGGAATTATCAAAATAAAACACAATGGGGCTAGCAAAGAGATGTCAATAAACAAAAATGGGTCTCATTAACAGATATCAAAAAACTTAAATCAAGAATACTGACAAACATTGGCTAGGAGAGAGTTTGTCGTATTTTGTTCGTTGACTTAATAAAAACATATCATAGACTAAATAAATATATGCGATTTTGAAACAAAATTTAAAGTTGTTTTACTCATCCTACCTTCCAATGTTTACATTTTTTTTAATAATTCTTTTGCATATTTTTCTGTGTCATTTCGTTTCTTATACTTTCGACCAAAGTCTTTTGTGGCCCCTTCTTGTTCTCGTTTCAGACGGTATCCATTGTAGTCTACTAATAAACACACACGAACAAAAGTAATGACAGCAGAGATGGACTGTTCAAGGCGTTCTGCAAGAGAATCCAGACGTGAGGAAATTAGGAATGAAGTCATTAAGGACAGAATGAATGTGAAAAATTTAATTGTTGATTTTATGCAAACACAAAAATTACAATGGTATGGACACACAAAAAGAATAGCACAGATATGATTGCAAAGGAGAGTTATAGAACGGAGCCCACAAGGAAGAAGGAAAAGAGAAAGACTATCTATCACCTCGATAGAAGAAATTCATACTGTATTGAGGCAACCAGAAATTAAAGAGAATCTTCGAATGCTTCGAATGGACAAGCAGCAGTGGAAGATGATAATTCAATCATTTCTGTAATCTTTGGTTCCGGAAAATATGTAAACATTGTACAGCCGGAATAATAATAATTGATTGTAGTAATTTGTTTGGTAGTCTATCAATGGCCTTACATATAGTACGTATGCTCCGAATATCTTAAATTTTTCAACAATTATTTCATTTATACTTATCGTGTCATTTATTTTAATTTTGTGTCACGTAATCCATAATCTTTCTTTCTCATTTCTCTATATTTTTAACCTTATCTTTCAGTGTAACCCAACATCATCTTGTCTTGTATACTATTTACACGACTCGTAATCTTTCGTCATGTTCTGTCTAGCCCCGTAATGTTACAACTCTTTTAACTATTTGCCTTATAGGGGCCTACTTTAATTTTCGTCTTCGGTCTTAATTCACTGTTCCATACAGCGGAATATAACTGTCTTGTCACATGTTTCCCTTGTTCTATACAAGTGTACCATGACGCCAAGTTATTTGAATAAACCTACTTTCTTTAAAACGCTCTGTTTTAAAAACATAACTTTGCATACATTTTCTAGGAAAATTTATTCAGTCTTATTTGTAGTTAATATTAAGTCCTATTTCTGGTATTTTTATCTAACGGCTGAAATATACCGGGTGGCCCATAAGTCAGTTGGCACTAGCAGTATGTAGACGCTCGATTGACTAGCATAGTAGTTACTTGAATTGACTAGAGCAGTATTTCCCATAATTCAGTTGAGATTTGAAGTTTTGAGGTTAGGTTGATGTTGATGTGTATGCAGTTGTTAGCGCTTGTTTGTTGTTTGTTGTTCGTGTTGTTTGCGAAGTGTTGATGGAACTAGAAAACAGTCTACTTTTTGAACACCTGCAGCCAATTCGAGAAAAGTTAATATGGCAACAAGATGGGACACCCCCTCACTATGGACTGATTGTGAGGGACTTTTTGAATGCAACGTTCGATGAATGGATTGGCAGACGGGGATGTGTTGAATGGCCTCCACGTTCTCCTGATCTTACCCCGATGGACTTCTCGGTCTGGGGTATACTAAAAAATGCAGTTTACTCCATGAAGATTCGTGATGTGGAACAATTGAAGGAACGCATTCAATCTGAATTTGAACACCTACAGTCCCTGAATATTTCAGATATAATTTATGCTTCAGTGCTTCGAAGATGTCAGATTTGCATAGAAAAGGATGGAGTCACTTTGACCATTTCTTGTAGATCATGAGAACTATGCTATTAACTATCTGCAATACCTAATCACCCAATGTTGAAGGATAGTATAAACCGATCAGTCTTTTCAGTTATTATATATTACCGTTTCACAGTTGACAATTTTTGACAAAAATATTTGTCTGTAAAGTTACCAGTAAACTTGCACTGTACGCCGTATAAGAGGTATTTAAATACAGTTGTAGTACATTATAAGATGTCAATAACATTGTCGATAATATTGATAGCGTCAGCTGCATGTTAAAGCGCTCAACGCTTACCTTGAACTATTCTCAAGAAAACATTAAACATTAACGTTACGTAAACATTATGTAAACATCATAAACGTTATGACATCTAATTGCGAGGTACTCAAGCAAGATATTTATATAAGTACATGGCTGATTGGCTGGTCTTAGACAATTTGTATACGAATAACTCATGTGATGTATCTGGTACAGTGTCAAACGCAGCAACTCCTCGGTTTGTATTCATATTGTAACAAATTTACTTAATTCTTTGATTCTGTTAATTTGTTTGTGTAAAAAAAATTTTTGTTTTATTGTTTATTTTATTTTTTATTTTATTTTTTTAAATTAATTAATTAAATATTAATTAATTAATTATGTTCCGTGGTGTTCCGAACTTCTTGTTATTTATTTTAATTGAATGATGTTCTTTTTAGTATTTAAAATTCCTTCTCTCAGTTAATAGGATTGTCTCCAATAACAATCGATAGGTGAACTGTCCTATTTGGAGGTTATCTTCCTTCTGGGTTTTGAAATTCTGGTAGTTATTGCTCAATTAAAATTATGTATTATGCTAATTATCATATAGGAATAAACAATATTCAATTTTATGATCTTCAATGAATTTTATTAACAAATATTGATATGATCGATTTTCTATCGATTTATTAATGGACTCTCTCAGGGTATATTTCGATAGTACAATTATTTAGTATCGGGCTCTTTTAACAGTTATTTTATAGATAGTCAGAGAAAAAGTGCAAACTATGGAAAGTATAACATTACAAAAATATATCAACTTAAAAATTAAAATACATATATGACATTCAATATATAAGTGAGTATAGAAATGTTCGAACCGTTCAGTTGAATAGGCAGTGTTGCGTTGGATTGTGGGAAGAAAAAGATGGCCGCTTCGAGTTCAGATGTCAGACGACTACACCTTGCTGGTTCTACTTCCAATAAAGGCTGCTTTTCCTGTGATTTCTCGTTCCTGCTGTTGCGATTATTCCCTCTTGTGTTGGTGGAGTGTTCCTGGTTAAGTTTTAGTGTTTAGTCTGTTAGGTCGAGAATTGCACTTTCCGTTTCGTTGTGTGTAATTACTGTTTTAATCGTTAAATTTGTGTATTCACTGTGTTCTGTTCTTGTTTGAAGTTAGTTTAATGTTTGTAGGTGTTCGTTTCACTGAATTTACGTTTATAATGTATTTTTACAAAACTCGCGTTTTTCGCATCAGGCTAGGCTTATTGGATATGCGCCATTTATGTCTCAGCTATTAGGTTAAAAATTGCTTAAGAGCTCGTGTCAAGTGTACTTCACAACATCTAATAATAAACTAACTAACTTCCTTCGTCTTGTCCAAAAGTCTTAGCCAAATTAATATTAGCTATTCATTGTTTCAAAATTATTTTACATCCTGTGCATGTGAGAATGTTACATTATATAACTGAATATATTTTTGCTATTATTAAAATTTATTAACTACTGAATACATAATCTTCTTCTTCAGTTCATTCTGCTTGATTTGATACCAAATAAGATAGTTTTATTAAGTTTTTGATCTAAAATGCTATATTTACTTCATTTTGAAAATTGTAAGTTTTAAAATTCAATTCCTGTCCTTTTCAAAAATGTTGCCATTTTACATGTTATATTAATGATTGTATTAAATCTAAGATTGATATAAAAGGTTTATCTTCCCTTAATTTCTTGTAATTAGATTAATTGGTTCTCTTTTAAAATATTATACATTAATATTTGACTCCCCTCTCTGAATTTTTAGTTTTTACATTTGCTTTTTTAACAATAATTCTTGCTATCTTTTTACAAAATTTTTCTTACTTATATTTCCAATTACATGACTCTATGACTGATTTACCTTGTATAAATTCCATCAGTTTAAATGTTTTTCTGTACTTATTTCATCAATTTTGATGCTGTTTAGTTTTAATATTTAGCCTAGATTTCTAACAGTTTTTAAATAATACATTTTGTTTATACCCTCTCTACTTTCTATTATATTAATGACATTAATTAACATTTTCTTATTTTAACAGAAGAACAATAAGTATATAATTTATACTCTTAATTCATAATACATAATTGACATTAACAATGGTCTTTCAAACTCAGACATTTTATACTTAATTATTATTAGTAATACCCAATAAATATTTTATAAATAAAGAATGTTATTTAAATATCACTATAATATTGACGACTCGGAACACAAGTTTTTTATAAGTAAAAACGTAAAGTTTTACCTTACAGCCTAAACCGGCTTTCACCTATAGAAGGCTTCATCAGAGGCTGAAATCCAAGAATGTTATTTAATTCTGATATTTTAGTCTTGATTATCAATAGTAACTTATTCTAAATAAACAGAACATATTGGTCCTGCCATCATTTACTCTATTTCTTATTCTAGGTTCTATTTTCAGTTTTAATGTTTTTTTTTTTTTTTTTTTGATTTTAGGGTAATGATACTTTATCACTTCATTTTTATTATGGCCTGCTCTTGTTTTATCTACTGTCATTCTAATGAATGTTGTATATTAAGAGTGGCAGTTATTATTCAAAAACACCAGTATTATCTGTCATGATAATACTTTATTTAATATTATTCATGGACACAATATAAACACTTCAAAGTTGCATTATTTCACAATTTATTCAGTTTGTCTACTGCAATGTTGACACATAAGTTTTATTTATTATAACACAAAAACTTGCACTGATCCCCTTTTCATCCTTGGATTTTATTTCTAAATAGTTTTATAGTTTTATTAAAATCAAGAAATCTATTTATAGAAGATAATGAAGGTTTGTTTTTTGGCATTATATAATTATTTCACATTGGTTCACTTTCAATTCTACTTTATACACTTTTGGCTTATATTTATTTTATATGGTTTCTAAATTTGATATTTTGATGTACTTTCATTTGTTATTATGTTTATCACTTTCTTTTGGGGTTTGGGGTTTTTTTATAAGACCACTCCTTCTTCTTGTGGATGCTGTCTTGTTCTGGTTTCTTCATTGATTTCTCCTATTCTTCTTGTTCCTTGTAAAAGTATTTCGTTTTCTTCTTGTGGATGTTGTCATGTTTTGGGTTTCTTCCTTACCTACTCCTATCCTTCTTGTTCATTATAAAAGTATTTCCTATTCTTATTGTGGATGTTGTCATGTTTTGGGTTCCTTCCTTACCTGCTCCTATCCTTCTTGTTCATTATAAAAGTATTTCCTATTCTTATTGTGGATGTTGTCATGTTTTGGGTTTCTTCCTTACCTACTCCTATCCCACCTGGGTATTACCTTTTTCTATATTTTTAATTTTGCAGTTTATTTTGATGATTCATCACGCATTGGTTTTAAAACATTGGTTTTAAATGAAACTTTTACTTTAATCTATGATTATACTGTACGGTGGTTCTTAATTAATTTTTTATTTTGCTTTCTCGGATTTTAAAATGTTTTAATTTTATTTTTATGCTCATTCTACCATTCAGAATTATTGGCATTATCTGTCATGCTACAATATACAAGCTGCTACCCAAACGTTCGAGGAATGTGACAGTAAAAATAATAACGTTTACCGTAACATATACTTATACTATTAACTATTAACTTATACTGTCCCTTAGTTAATAGTTTCTAGATTATGTAATCAGCGATCCTTTTTCCCATTATTCCATGAATCTCTGGGAGTTATCAGACCTGACTGTGTTAAGTACCTCTTACTTGAAACATATTAACGTTTATCTTAGAAAATAGGAAAATCTTACAGAGGCAAGGTCAGGCGATACACATGGAAACCCACTGCAATGTTTTTGGAAGTCAGGAATTGTCGAACAATGAGTGATGCGTTAGCAGACGAGTTGTGGTGGAAAAACCAATTGTGGTTTCTCTACTTATCTGTATGTTTGTACCAGATGCCCTCGTGTGCCCGTATCACAGTAAAACTTTCCAGTAGTGTATTTACCATAAAAAAAAAATCCTTGTATAGAATCCCGTAAATGTCGTAAAAACCGTCAACATTGGATTGACGTAGCTGCGAGCTTGACGAGTTTTTTTCTTCCACGCTCTATCTGGTGTAACGACTGCTGTTTAATCTTAGGACCATAACCATAAATCCATGATTCATCACCGGGTATAATATTAGACATAAAGTTGGGTTTGTCTTTGACTTTTTGTTTTAGTTCCGTGCAAACAGAAATGAGGTCAACCTTCTGTTCGTTAGCACAAATTTCGCATATATACTGTATGTCTTATGTTCAAATTATCGGATAGAATGCGTTGAATTTTGCGTATAATATTCCCGTTCGCCTACGATCTTCAAGGATAGCCGCGTAAACGTTTGCTGTAGTTTCCATATGTTCTTCTTGTCAGTGTTTGTCCAGAAAGCTTACCGACCGGTGTTCGTCAGCCTTGAAGCGTTTGTACCACATAAGAGGCGCGCTTTTCTAATGGCATTACCATCAAGGCATATGATTCCTGTACCACACTGAGGGTTATTAGAGCAGTTGTTTAAAGTTTGAAATAAAATTTGATGCAGATTATTTTCTTAATAAGATCCATCATAACGGTTATAAAAAATCGACGTAGGCTATTAGTGAAACTTAGCCTCACCAAATCTCACTAAACAAATAAAACTTCGTGCCAGACACATGGCTCTTGGCACACTGATTCAGAATGAATTCTGCACACCACATCTATTAGTGGAAAGATGTATTCCATCCAGTTCAAGCGCGCTGTTTAAATTCCCCAAAGTTTTGAATAACATCTCGTGCATATTGTGTTTGCGAGATTTAACGTATAGTTAAATGCTAGAGTAAAAGATGCTTAATCCAAACAAAACGGATTTTCTTATAATCCTCTTAGAAACACAGAAGTAACAATAAAAAGTAAACACTGTAAACTCAGAGACACATGAAAACCTCTGTCAAAACCAAGATAGGTCTGATTTGGTAATTTTCAATAAAAAAAGTTGCTATAACGCAATCTTTATGAGCCAATTTTCATCTTAACAAGTGAGACAATCATAAAACAAGCCAGCGAAAACCTTTTGCTTATGTTAGTGCTAACAGTGTAGGACTATTTTAAATTTTACTCAGTAAAATTTAAAGAGACGGTCAGTTGTCTTTCCTATCGTTGTTTTTCATTGTCAATGAGTTCAACACTTGGCCTGGTTTACAATCACTACCTCAGAACTACTGGTAGGTAAGCCTTACAGTTTATTTAAAAAATCGTTTCTAAAACAGTTTTTATAGAACTTTGAGAGGTGGAAGGGGTGTATAACATTCATTTGCGTAAAGCGGGTGAGACGTTTTATTGTCAATGCTCTGGTCACTCTTGCACCGACCTATTTTCGGCACTGGCTATATACCAGCGGTACGTAACTTTTATGATGTATGTGTCAGTGCTGTTAATAACACAACAGGGCTTAGGAGGACTAACAAAAGTTTTAACGCAAGGATGTTTCATAGCATCTATTTAATTTTTTATATTTGAAAATAATCCTCAATTTTAAGGTGTCTCTAAAGCCTTATGTTACATAAATGATCTACAATAAACGGATGTTGAAACTTTTAAACTACATAAAGGTTCACACCTTTAACAGTTCACAAAAATGTAACACAAATTGGCCTAGACAGTTCTACTTTAGTCAAATCCTCTGATCTGGGAACTCCATCTAACCCAGTCCAGTATATGGTCACCTGTTAATCCAGATTATTCCACTGTCTGTTCTACATTTTAGTTCCATGTAGTCAAACGTTGTCCTAGTCTATGCCTTTCTGCAAACACCCAGTTTTGAGGTGTGCTCTTGAAGAATCTGGAACATACTTCAACACGGCCTTGATTGAGACAACATCTGCCACGTACGGCAGGGCGGGTGGAAGGACGCGCTCGGTTGATCGAGAGGGTTCTCCTGACAATATTTACAAATATGAAACAATTTTAATTGAGAGAAACGAAGTAAAATTCTTTCATTTTAGTTAGAAAAATTATATAGCAGAACTCATATAAGCAAGACGCACTGCAAGAGCAGACGTTATTAAGTATTTGTTTAGCTTGTAGTATCGTACACCAGGGGGCAGACAAATTGTCCAATAAGTCTCGCTAATCGAATAATATTTCCTCTACTCCGTTATACAACCAATTGATGTTTCTTGTTCCTGTAGTATTTGTTCTTGTTTTATATCCTAGAGTAAACGTAAAACTTGACTACGCTCTTACGGCAGCCAATCTCTACTTTCTTTCCAGCAAAATCGTTAAATTAGATTATGCGTTAAATTTAAGATATTACGTCATATTGAATAATGACGTCATTTCATACGGTTCACAAATCTTCTGTCTAACGCTGTCTAATGCTGAAATTTTTGCAAGCAGTTCACATCTGTTACTATGGTAAATGTTTCAGCGGTAACGTTAATCAATGGCGTAATACATGTGACTGCTGAGGCGATAATTACCTAGGTTATTGTGGACGGATGTTGTAGAAACACGTCACCAGCAGCCTCCATTATTTAGTTTGGGATTACGTTCTGAGTGCGTGATATCAAATGGTTATTTGTACCTAAGTATGAGTTAAGAATGGTCGGTTCAAGGAGTGCGCAACGGATCGTTAGTTCCACAGCCTAAAGCAGAAGCAGCAGCAGCAGCAGAAGAAGAAGAAGAAGAAGAAGAAGAAGAAGAAGAAGAAGAAGAAGAAGAAGAAGAAGAAGAAGAAGAAGAAGAAGAAGAAAAAGAAGAAGAAGAAGAAGAAGAAGAAGAAGAAGAAGAAGAAGAAGAAGAAGAAGAAGAAGAAGAAGTATGAGTCACTGATTGTCTGGTACTTTGTGGAAGAAATCTCTCTTGACGCAGCTCTCATTCATCACCCTCTGCTATGAGTTTTGCCCCAGGTTAAGTCAACTTAACTCCGTTTACCCGTAATTAAGGCAAAATAACAGCCAGGACGTTGGGATTGAAATAATATATAATAAATGCAACATTAGAGCACAAACACAACAGGAGCTCACTGTCGTCCCGCAGTGGTACGGTGTAAGCTGTTCTATCATAGCAGGGCTCATGAGGCCATGGGACTAATACCGCAGGAGAGATGATGATAAATATAGAGGTCAGTAATCATGGATCGCTATTACTTACTACATACTAGGTAACGTCATCTGAATTTTAAATTAATAACTGTAAAACTCAGATGTTAGGAGTTTTTGTTCGAAAAAATAACTATAATTTTAAATATTAGATTCTACAGATAAGATTTTAGAATTTGTCGTTCAAAACTGACAATTTTAGGTACCATTATCAAAAAAGTATGTAAAATATATATTAAATTTTTTTCAGAAATATCTTAGACCTTAATCTCTAATGTGAAATACATTTTAACCCCTTAAATGTCCAAATTATATAATTTTTTCAAAAACTATTTAAAAGTATATAAAACTGTTAAATAATATTGTTTAACATAAAAAGTAATTAACATTACAGTTATTACATTGCTTAAAATTTCAATCTTCTAGGCCTAAATTTTGTAAATTTAAAGTACTGAAAATTTAAAAATGTAAAGTGTTCAGAAGAGCAAAAACAAATCTCTGGTTACATGCAAATACAATTTTGTTTATAAACATTCCTGCACCGCATTGGCTATCACTTTCTTGTTCCTTTTATCTCTCATTCTTTTAAGTTTGTTTTAGCCTGCCTTGCTTTTTCTTCTCCTGCCCTGTAATCTTCCTTAATGCGTGTCTGCTCGATTGAATACAACACAGTTTAATACGGCTTCACAACAAATGTTTTGGAAAATTTTATTTTACACAGTGTACCTGTCTTAAATGTTATAATGGCATCCACTACTCCTAATTTTATTGTTTCTAGTTCTACAGAAACAGAAGTTTATAAAATTCTATTTTAAATCATTGAATTGGGCAAATCATTGAGGTTTTCAGTTTGGACACGTTGGCAGTTTGTCACTAAGTCTAAATTTGCTAGTCTTTATATATTTGGTTCAATTGCTACAGCATTTTTAATAATTTTTCCGTTCAAACCTTTTGCTTAGATTTTGTTCAAACCATACCGTAACGAATAATAGAACGTACCGCTCGTTCATCGAGATAACTGTACTGAGATGCGTTGTATTGCTTTGATGGAGATGCGTTTTTGAGTATCGCTTCACAGCAGATATTTATGCTTGAAGCCGTGTTAACTTGAACAGTGACACACACAAATAATGTTATTACAATTTGTATAAAATATCCCTACCACTGTGTATAACAATATCTATTGATGTGTACTCGATAGTATCAGCTATCTACTAAAGCATAATGCACTGAAAGCGTAAGCGATATGTCAGTAACAACATACTACGCTTACGCGAATATGTCCGTATGCGTATTTACTTACTGGAACAGAAAAGACATTGATAAAAGCAGTTGTAAAATATTGATACCATTATCTTTACCAACATCATTCCCTGTGTCTGTGCACTCGGAAGTGACAGCTGTTTACTGAAGCATGATGCACTCAAGGAGTAAACACTGTGTCCATATCTGCATTACTACATGTACTTACTGCGGCGGTAAGATACTGATCTTTGCGTTTTATAGTAGAATACCACAGAATCAATTTTACAAGACAGTTTATTTATATATAAACAATCTTTCTTGCTGTGTTACAAGTGTCTGTATAATCATATGTTCCTGTTGCAGAGTACCACCATGTGCAATGCGTGTGGTATCAAAGTTGCCCTAGGAAAACGTATAGTACTGTTAAAGACTCTTCTTTTGGTATACGGATTCACATTGAACGCTTTAGGTTAAAATCTCACTAATTGTTTCATGACAATTTGAACTAAAAAGTGCAAAATACAGTAATCAAAATACTGAGACAGCTATAACTACTAAAATAAGAAAATATAAATTACATGAGACAGATAACATGTTACATGTTACATGACAACATGAGACAGATTATACGAAATTAAGAATTTTTCATTACACTGGTCGCATGGTCGCTCGAAATTTGGTCAAACATTTTACTAATACTTGAATTGAATATACAAACATTTGGTAAGTTCTACAGATGATTTTATTTTCCTGACAATTGTTTCAGCACTTACGGAAGCTTTAGAGGCTGGATTTCAACTGACAGGTTTGGAATGTAGGTTAGAAGGCTTGAGAGGGAAGGTTGGAGGTACTGTATGGCAGCGTGTACATTGGAAAGTCCCAGGTAAACAGTACTTTTTGTTACCAACAATGAACACCTTTGTCCAACCGTTTGTAGGACCTTTAAACACCTTTGATTGTTTTATTGTAGTGTATATTGAATAGTATTTTGTTTTGATACCTTGTCTGTAAAGACACAGTCAAATTGTATTATTTTACCTAATTTTGTTTGTAAAAACATGCCAATTTAAATAATAATATATAATATTAATTGTAATTAAAAACTCCGTTGCTATAGGAAAAAGAAAAATCAGTTTCTAGAGAAGATATCCAAGAACCAAACTGGCATATTAACATGTGAAATTCACAATTAACTATCTGGGACTTAGGAATGAATTGACAATCCCCTCTGACATGATTGGTGGGGAAAATAGAAGAAGTCTAGTTTTAAAAGTGACTGCAGAATAAAATTATTTGTAAATATCTTTTGAAAATATGTCTTGAGGAACACCACGACACATGCGTAGAGAACGTGGATAGAGAACAAATTAAAATTATATAAGTAAACAAGTTGAGGGAAGATGAGATGAGTTGTTGGAGAAAAGCATTAGCTTACAATTTATCAAGTGACTTCTACAGTAAACTAGAAATTTTCTTAACAAAATAAAACATGAAATGCTATAATACAGTAAAAGGAGAGAATGATTTTAATTAGCAAATGTTAATTTTTAATCAATGAGTGCAAATTAAAATATTATAAAAAAGGAGAGAAACTGTTGCAAAAAGTTTGGTCTTAAATAAAAATAAATGAGTAAAAAGAAAGAAGCACCAGAGAATTATTTCTGCAAAAAATTGTTTGGGTCTCTGTAGAACAAAGGATTACGTTCTAAGGACAATTTGGTGTATACGACTCCAAAAAGGTAATCAAAAACAATATTTAAGCATTCTGAAAAAAAATCCACGACACAATTCGTTCCTTTGCGTATTTTAGGAATGATAAGCTGAAATTCACATCTCAAAAAAGGAGAATTTAAAGAATAATACTTTCGAAAAAAGATTAAGTGATCAAGTGTTTCAATAAGTTTAAGATAAACATACTTACAACTTACTTATTTTCCTATGAGCATTCAACACTTGTAGTACTTTAGCTTCACTCACAATGTCTTTCAGTTTGCTTCTCTCCTGTCCTCTTATTTTCCTATATTTAGAGTAATTGAGGATCTATTTCATACTCTCTAAACGTTTTGTTTTTGGATCCATGAAGGTCTTTATCTCGAGGGTTAGTTGGTATTTATTCTCTTATGAATGCTTTTAATTTTACGCTTTCTTAAATAGTGGCCAAATAAAAATCTTTTATATATAATGAAAAAGAATGAAATATTGGAAAAACAAATTATTAAGAAAATATTAGGCCCACGAAAAACTTCAGAAGGTTTAAAATTAAGAAATAATGATGAAATATATCAAATTATAGAAAATATAACAGAAACAATGAGACAAAGAAGACTATTATCTTTTAAACCTTTATATAGAATGGACGACAATAGGTTGACAAAGCAAATCTTCAGATATCTGTGGGGGGAGAAGTCAGCATCAAGTTGGATTAAAGAAGTCCAAAATGATTAAGAAAAATATAATATACACGCAGAAGAAGTAATTGAAAGAGAATTTTTTCAGACAAAAGTGTTAAAAATGGTGGGAGTCCAGTGTAGGAGAGAGAAAAACACAGGTTCAAAGTGGACTGAAGACAGGTAGAAGAGACACAGTGAGAAGATGATAGAATATTGGAAATAAAGAAAAGAACAAAGAGTAAAGAATTTAAATTGGCATGTAGTCCTTAGGTGGCCGATACAAAAAAGAATGAAAAAGAATATACGGAAGGAAAAGGTACTGGAAGGAAAATGTGAAAATTGCAACAAGGTTATAATTTATTTCACAAGATCCGTAGATAACAAAGTTTGAAAATAAACGACTTTTTTCGTGTGTAGCAATTGTGTAGGTAGGCCACCAACTTCAATCGTATGTAGCATACGAAGTAGGCACCATGGTTCACATTATATATCAGAGGTGCGGAGTCAGCAGCATATGAGACTGATACAGAAAATTATAAGGTCTACCATTCTGTATCTAATGCTTTTCAAAGACATTAGACAAGTTGAGCACAGAAATCAGGTAAGTTTAGTAACTGTTTAAGAATATCAACACAAATAGTATTTAAAAAATGTATAAAAACGTTTTTTAATAATGATAATGTTTAGTTCAGGTAATTAGAATGCTTCGCTAGAATATACTGACAATATCTCATGAGTGTATCAGTAACCGTTTTATATAAAAGTATATACTAACATGATGGAGAGGAGGGTTTTTCTTAATTATAAAAGTGTACGCTAATTTAATGTTGCAAAACTTTTATAGCGTCGAAATTTCTGTAATTTAGACATTATTATTCTGTAATTCGTTATTATTTACTTTGATTGATCTTGCTAGGAAGCGAAGGAGAGAGTGGTGAGGAAGGGCGGAGAACAGGAAAGCATAGAAGAAGACGAAGAAGACGAAGAATATCGTTTCTTGTAAATAGTAACTGTTTTACAGTATCGTAACCGCTAGTGCATACGGTATATGTCCTGACGATGCTTACAACCGAAATCGATAGAAATTAAAATTGTGAGTATTTTAAAACTTTATTATAAATCATATGTATGTGATGTTGAGGGGGGTAAGAAGAAGAAGAAGAAGAAGGAGGAGGAGGAGGAGGAGGAGGAGGAGGAGGAGGAGGAGGAGGAGCAGAAGCAGAAGCAGAAGCAGAAGCAGAAGCAGAAGAAGAAGAAGAAGAAGAAGAAGAAGAAGAAGAAGAAGAAGAAGAAGAAGAAGAAGAAGAAGAAGAAGAAGAAGAAGAAGATTTACTATAATAATAATACTTGGAATAATACCCTCATTTATTGAAACGATAAGATCTAAAGGTTATCAAATATGCGGGTGTACAAGAATTACAGTAGGTTCAACGTGAGTAAAGTTAAAATATTTGAAACATTTTGGTGTAACAACATCTTCCTTAGAAAGTATGAACGCATGACTCGCACTTAGTAAGGCCACAAAAATGCTGAATATTGCAGAAATTTGTTCAGATACATATTTTAACGGGAATATAGCTTCAAAAGCTGAAGATTTAGAATGAATTATGTGAATCCAAATAGGTGAATTGCAGTGTCAAGACAAGCAACCAATAATGCAAGACGCTGTAATGTATATGGCCCGGGAGATGAACTTGTTATGACTCCCAATTTCTTACACAAGACAGAAATTTATCAAGACAGTAAATGAAAATTTCTTCTTCTGGATCTCTCTGAGTAGGCACTTTGCCTCTTCTGTCTTCACAGAGTATGTCTCCATCTCACTCTCGGCCTTCCTAAATCTGTTGTGACAAAGATATTGTGATGTCGAAACGTAACCTTAGGTAGTCGTCCATCCTCCATTCTGTCCAAATGTTGTAACTATTCCCTGCGATATGTCTGGATTTTAACACTTATGGATAATAACCTTTAGCTCTTCTCTGATATCCTGGTTGCCGAAACGATCCTGGCTCGTGCAAACCTTTTTTTTTCGAAACTTCATTTCCAAAGTTTGAATCTGGTTTTTAATCAATAAAATTTCAAAAGAAATTTCAAACATATTATTCTTTCTAAGAAAAGCTAAATGCTTTTCTTATACGAATAGGATAAAATTTACCTCTCTTATCTGTCTAGTAGCTTTTCTTTTTTTATATTCAATACATATTAATGGACATATGTCCTATCTTCAGGCGTAAGCCTTCTGTAAAGTTCGTCAGATAATTAAAACAAATTACGTGTAATTTGGACACATGTTGTAATTTGTTTTAATTAGCTGACGAAATTTACTGAGGGATTACACCTGAAGATGGGATTACATATGTCCAGAAACCGTAGTAAAATACAAAAAAAGGAAAAGCCACTAGACGTATAAAAGAGGTAAATTTTATTCTATTCATATACGTATAAGTGGCTTGGATACTGAAAACATGAGTTTTAACATTGAAAATGTTTATAAGGACGTGTCGCACATTTGCGGCCGATCGTTGGTGCGTGATCGAAAATGGGAGTTTCCATAGAAACTACTTCTTTGTTGTCAATAACGTATACACATATAAAACTTCGCTTATGAATGCGACTACATTTAACTTATAATCTGTACAATGGTAAATGAAGAATGAATTCATTGATTGGTGAATTAACATAAATATATATATTTTTAGATTTATTGAAGCATTTTCAATGCCCTTCTCTGTACATTGCATTTGTGCAATGCCTGTAAATTTTTTTCTTATATTTAATACATGGGGTATTCTTACGGCGACGCGGTGTAAGAAACTTCTTAAGTTATTTGGAGTTTAGTGAGTCACCAGCAGTTTACTAACTGCATGTGTCGTCTGTTAAACGTCTTTGTTTCACAGGGTTATGCAAATTAAATTAAACAATTTTAAATCTTTTGCCGTTACTAGAGCTTTTTTTGCGTCAACATCAACGATAAAGGTTGCATCAGGGACCCATATCTTGTGGATACGAGTTTGTCAATCAAAATGTGTCCTAAATGGATTCTCACGTTTGCTTCGATTTGTCTTGGACGAGATCCCTTCCTTTACTCTTTTCTGTCCAGCCTCTCTTGACTGCCTCTTGTTCTTTTCTTACCTCGACACTATTAGAGTAATCAAGAGCTAGGGTGTCTTCCTTGTTCAATTCTAATTTCTAAATTTTAAGTGACTCAGGATCTTAGAGTGCTCACTGACACCGATAGGTGAGGACTGGGAATACTAATTTATTTTTTATCCATTTCTTAATTTGAATAAGTACAAATATTCCTATTTTGAATAAGTACAAATATTCCTATAAGTGTGTCAAAATTGTCATTTTGACCTCAGATTGCTGCAGTTTGTAATAGTCATTTATTTGTTTGATCAGTGCGTTCAAAGTTTCGATCAGTGCATTATTTTTGCCAGTTCTGTGGTGTTTATACGAAAGTCGTAAAAAAATAAAATAGAAAGTTATGTAGACGAGACTCTAACGTAGTTAATTATATCCCACTGTCTTGTCTACGAGTGCATGTACTAAAGTAATTGAGAGAAATCCCGCAGGACATAAAACAGTAACATAAACTGCAGTACAGAATATGGTTTTGTTTAATTTAGTTGCCTGGAGTATTACAGTTACTACCTGCATACAATGTAGCGTAACAAAATAAATATCTTCTTCTTCTTCTTCTTCTTCTTCTTCTTCTTCTTCTTCTTCTTCTTCTTCTTCTTCTTCTTCTTCTTCTTCTTCTTCTTCTTCTTCTTCTCCTCCTCCTCCTCCTCCTCCTCCTCCTCCTCCTCCTCCTCCTCCTCCTCCTCCTCCTCCTCCTCCTCCTCCTCCTCCTCCTCCTCCTCCTCCTCCTCCTCCTCCTCCTCCTTCTTCTTCTCCTTCTTCTTCTCCTTCTTCTCCTTCTCCTCCTTCTTCTTCTTCTTCTTCTTCTTCTTCTTCACGTCAAGGTATATACAGCCTGTTTCGACTTCACGGAAGCCATCTCTTCCTTGGTCTACCTATAGAGTAGGTATCGTATTACTTGTTTAGGTAGTCTCATATGAATAAAATATGGGGATCAAAGGCTGGTGAAGGGTACCGAAGGGCTGTTTCTTTGCCGAAAGGAAAGGAGCCAATAAATTTTCATGGGTCGGTTAATGCCCACTTTTCCCGAAGAAATTGGAAATTTGAGAAATCAAGTCAGCTGTACCAACAAAGCCTACTTCCACGTTCTCGAAGGCGAAAGCCGCGTGGCCCCTGGAAAGCGTGGAGTACAATGGATGTGCGTTATGTAACTGTTGGAAGAGGCTGAAAGGCGAGTTTCCAGCGCCTTGAAACTAAAACATTCAGGTAGGGGCGACAACTCCAACAGAAAAGAGGCCTGCTAGGATACCTGAAGGTGGCAGCCCCACCGCGTAACTACTTAACTAGAGGTTGGTAACCTCTACTAAGGAAACTAAAACATACTCAAAATCTTCACGAAAAGCCGAACTGGTTTCAATAAATATCTGATGTCTGTAATTTATAAGACATGGATTTTATAAAGTAGGCCTTTACAAATTAATGGGTAATAAAGATCGTAAGATTCCTGTTACTTCTGTTACTGTTAAAATCTACATCGTATAAGTTCGAGGTACTCAGAAAACGAGCCAGTAAACGTAATACAAGAATATAACAGAGATTAATTGTTGTAAGTCTTGTTAAGAACGTCGTAATCAGAGGTTTCCGGTGTACGGCATTAGAAGTTGCACAACTGAAATTAATGAAAATTGCTTTCGAAATGGGAGAACACCTAAATGCGCTGGCGTTAATGTAATTACTCTCCAACTGTTGGTGCTATTTAATGTTGTTCTCTTGCCTATGCACAGTACTATATGAAAATTTGTAAAGTGTTCTAAAATTCAACAGGGTATGGGTTAAATTACATCTTGGGGACTCGCATCGGTCTTACAATAAATCATAATAAACTTAAAATCAACTAAATATTACATAGCCGTGACAGTTATAATTTACTGGAGATCAACAAAATAATACTGGGAAAAGTATTACATGACCTTGGGAATAATTACGGAGGGAATTACCTCCAGAAATAAACAATAAAAAACAGTGCACTATTACAATATAATTAACACTTTATTTACAATAACTCCAAATTTTTTCTGCAAAACTACAGATTTGGGTTTGTACAAAAAAAAGTTTAATTCTTCATCTTGTTATTTAAATTAGCAGTCTCTGTAATTCCAACTTTGTTGTGTTTACTTACTGAACTGCTACTTGTCATGTTCCAGACAAGTCATAGGTTGTGTTTTAGGACTTGAAAATGATGAAAACACTGAAAGGCTTCGTCGGGAAGATAACAAGTAGGAGTTCAACAAGTAAACATGACAAATTTGTAAGAATCTTTTAAGTTTGTAGAACAAATTTTTAATCCATTTTCTGGTAATGTAAATATTCCGTGGCGTAAGGCCTTCTTAGAAGACACCAACAGTAACGGCTCAACCACCGCATCCATTTGCAGTGGAAAGGGAACTGAGGTCTCAACCACCAATTTGGACTTAGTGGAAAAACCAATATTCGAAACTAGAATCTAAATTTCGGACTTTTGTAGCCACAAAAAAAATTATAGCAGTCACGTTTCCGTCATCCAAACAACGGGTAAACAATATTTCACACTAACTATAAACCAACACACGATCAATATATGTAATAAATGATAATCTATAAACGATTGACGGGGAGTAAATAAATAAAAACAAATGTGCCTCCACACTAGATGCACACCCTGCTGCCGGTGTACACCATCCTGCCAGGCCAGCCCCCGGACTACCCTGGCAGGGCCCCCTTCTCTGTTTTGCTTGCCGACCCATGTCGCCGAAGGGGTTGCTTACCACAACCATGGAATGGATTGCACGGCGTAACAGGGCTTACCACCTTGTAGGTGAGAATGGAGTTGAGGTGGAGAGGCTGGTGCTTTTTCCTGTTTTCTTATGTTTTATTTTTTAACATGATAATGTTTTTAGGCTGGGGGTCATTCCACAAAAATATAACCTCATCGAAAACATGACGCTTCCACACTTTCGATTCCCCACAGTCTAGAAATTTGATATGTAAACGCATCAAGACAGAAATAATCGCTGCTGACATTGAGTTTAGCAAACATTTTAGTGAGAATAAATTTGGTTTTACATGCTCTGTTTGTGATCGTCTGTGGTTTGGAAATGATTTACGTAATCCACTAAACGTAATCCACATTATACGTTTCAAAAGCCTAAAAACATTATAATTAAATTATTTTACCTTAATCCGTCACTGTGACCGCTTGGTTTCTGTCTTCTTACGCGTTTCGGATTAAACTTAATCCATCATCAGAGTAAAAAATCCGTCAGTTATGACTTCGTTAAAACATTAAAAGGAGACACTAAAGTACATCTATGTATATATTATACAAACACAGCGACGTACGCGGATGTGAGTGCGCACTCGACACCGGTTGAAGACGTACTGCACAGTTTATTTGTGTTATCATGTTATCTATTGTTGTGTTGGGGCGTGTACTCTATGGTTATGTTGTCTATAATCTTATCATATAATGTATGTGATTTAAATGCCAACTGTTCGTTTATTCTTGGATATTCTTCTGTTATTTCTTGTAGATTTAACTTTCCTGTTCTTATTAAATTATCTTTTAGAATGTTCAAGGTTGTCTGTACTGGAACGCTTGTATAGAGGTTGACTATGTCAGAGGAGATTAACTTATGCTGACTATTAATGTTAAGGTCTTTAGTTAGTGTTATTAATTCAATGCTATTTTTTATAGAATGATTGTTGTCTATGGTTATGTTATTTTTTATCAATTGGACCAATTTCTTGGATAATTTATAACCCGGGGCTGTTGTGTAATTAACAAGAGGTCTTATCGGTATACCTGGTTTATGGATCTTAGGTAAACCGTTGAACATGGGTGCATGTGCGATTATGGGTTTCAACTGGCGGCGTGTGGTTTCATCGAAAAGGTGTGTGCATTTATTAATCGTTTGGTTGATATATTTTACATACTTCGTTGTGGGATCGGAATCTATGGCTCTTATGTTATTGCTATGGATAAATTCGTATACTTTTTGTTGATGCATGTCTATCGGTAAAAACATTATCATGCTTCGATGTTTCGGTTTCGTCGAAATTCTTTGAATGCTTAGGTTCATAAATAGAGAGAGGGTGAGAGGGCGAGAGGGAGAGAGGGAGAGAGAGAGATAGAGAGAGAGACATTTTTTTTCACGATATACCATACATTTTATGGTATGACATTTAATATTTATGTCAGTATAATTTACAAATTTCTACGTAGAGGGCTTAACCAAACTGCGAATACTAATAGCTTAAAGTAGAATGTTCATGTAGTTCAAGTTACCCTGAATACGGTTGTAGAATTAGGCATCCGAAACGTTGCTTCAAGTTTACAAATGTCTAGATGAATATACGTTCAAAAATATTTTTCCGCCCGTAAAATGCTACTAAGAAAACAATTAAAAATATAAAACAGTTTATTTAAGATAAACAATGTAGAATGAATGGCACAGTTAGAGAAATTGCATAACAAAATAACTCTAAGCAAGACGCTTGGCAAAAGGAGACGTTGGTAAGCATTTGTTTAGCTTGGAGTATTGTACACCAGGAGGCAAACATTGTCCAATAAGTTTCACTAATCGAACAATATTTTCTCTCTCCCGTTATACAACCAACTTATATTTCTGGTTCCCATTGTCTTTATTCTTGTGTTATATCCAAGAGGAAAGGAAAAAAATTGACTGCGATCTTATGGCAGCCAAACTATATTTTCTTTCTAGGAAAATCGTTAAATCAAATTATCCATTGAATTGAAGTTATTACGTCAGACTGAATAATGACGTCATTACTTACGGTTCACTAAGCTTCTGGCTAACAGTCAATGGTGAAATTATTGCAAACAGTTTACATATATACGGTAAATATTTCAGCGGCAGTCTTGTGGAATGCTGTTATATATGTGAGTGTTGACGCGAAAATTTCCTAGATTACCGGCAGCCGATGACATCACTCATTTGTGGTTCTGCGTAGCTAGCTATAAGTCGTTGACTGCTATGTTTCCCTGTCCAAGAAATCTCGCTTTGATCATAGTTTAGTCTTCATTCTCTTCTTTGAATTTCACCTCAGATGGACTCAATTCAACATTAATTACTTAATTGTGACGAGCCATTAGAAGTCTGGAAGTCAATAATAGTTTAATATTAACTTTTTCTTCTTATTTTCGTTCTCTTCAACGATTAGGTTATATAAAGTTGTTTTTGCACCCATTTCATTTTCGGACGACCCACATCTCTTCTACCAATGGCTTTATAGTTCATATAGTTCAGTGCCGCTTTAAGCGATTGACCCCGTGCCATCCCTTGCAGATGATCCTTAACATTAACATACAAACCAAAACAACAGCCTCTCCCCATCATGCAATTCTTTATTACTTGCTGTTAAATGAAAAATAATTTGTCACTGGCCGTGGTTGGGTTTAAAGCAGCACAATCGCAGCAGACGGTCCATGGAAGTAACGCTAAATGAAGAATGATGTCAGACCATGAAATACAGACAGGAAATACCGTTGTTTACCGAGTTTAGATAACGTATTTAGACTTTTAAACTATAACTGTAAAAACGGAGAAGTTAATTGAAGCTGTTCTTAAAACATTGTTAACAAGTTCGTACTCATGAAACACGGAATCATACACGAATGAAACTGTGGCTGTCCCCATGTTGCTGTATGCTAGTGAGACATGAACTCTTTCTTGGTAAAAAAGACGTGCAGAGGGTTCAGGCAACCGAAATGACATTCCTAAGAAAGACGCAAGGTTGTTCTCTCTTATATTTGAGAACAAACGAGGATATTAGATGTAATTTGAACACTGTATTATTGCACCAGAAGACTGAAGACCACATAAGGAGACGGTGTGAACATTTGAATCGCATCCCAGATATCCGTCTACCTCTGGCTGTCTTAGGTAATCACCCTACTAGGAAGAGAGATAACCTACTAGTAGCCCGAGGAGGAGTTGGGTTTCGGAACAGGTCTAAGGTCTAGTCCTTGGAGTAGTGATGACGACGACGATGATGATGATGATAAAGTTTCTATTCTACAGACGTGTGCAAATGCTAATATATGTTTGGTCCTTTAATTCAGTAGTGTATATTTTGTATATTCTAGCTGACACTAAAAACCTGACAGTCGTTCTTAAGCGGTGAAATGCGTGGAACCAACAAAAAGATAACCCCTAATAAAGGGGAGAGCGGATACGATAACAGTATGCTCTATTACACTGTCGCTTCACATCGACACTAGCATCTTTCTTGTGTTGTTGCTAACCTACTGTAGATGTAGCCGATCCTTACACTATGAACCGCTGTACATGGCAGTTGTGCGCATGAGCGAAATAAATGTAAATATTGTTAGCGTCGTGACGGTTCCTCTACAAGTCATTATAATACATTTTATTGTTTTGTCTCAAAGTCGCGCTCTAATACAAAGGTACAATCTTACCTATTTTTTATTTTCCGTCGTGCGACTTCGTATATTTTGATTTATAGCACTGCGCGTTTCGGCAACAAGTTGCCATCCTCAGGTGAAACATTCGCTCAAAACGAGGTCGTTAAAAAGTAAAACGATTTATTAAAATACTAAAACTTAAAGTTAAAAGCGCACTTTCAACATATACGAACACACACGCGAACATGTGCAGGCCAGTGCTATACACGCGGGCATTATCGGTCGACTAGACTTAGTGCTTATGTAAGAATGTACGCTGATAAAACTGTTTGTTTACCAAACTCTGAACGTATCTATTTATTGTTGTCCGCGCACACGTATAGCCGTATCATAAAAAACATTAGATGAAAACGCAAGCTTATCGTTCAAAACACAACCACTGTTAATTTGAGCTGCTTTATATAATCAAAATATACCAAGTCGCACGACGGAAAATAAAAAATAGGTAAGATTGTGCCTTGGTATATATACAAGTCATTGTTCAAATTCTATTGTCAGGTCAATACAATTCAACACCAACACAATTGTCATTTACTTTTTAACGTAAAAGTGTCGGTGTTTGTTTGTTGTTTTAAAGCAATACATTTTGACTAATTATACGTAATATTGCTATGACAATTACGGAACGCTCTGTAAGAGTAGATAGCGTCCTTCCGCCCATTTCTCGGACACAGAAAGAGACTGGCGTAAGCGGTGACAAAATATCGATGGCATTGTCTGTAGCATTGCCTGTCATTGTGCAATGTATGTAGAGACAGCTGTTTACTGAAGCGTGGTGCACTCAAGGAGTAAACATTATGTCCATAACGGTACCATTACATGCACTTACTGAGATACTGATCATGACATTTATACAGTACCAATACTACAGAACCAATTTCATGTCACGGTTGTACATAATATAACGATATTTCCAACTGTGTTGCATTGCAAAGACTCGGACAATTGTCAGTTATAAACACGTTTCCTTTACTCTCTCACCATATGCAATATGTGTGCTCTTAAAACTGCCCACAACTTGCACGAGGTAAACTGTTTTTTACTTTTTTTCGTGGGTAGGTAAAAATCTCTATAGACACTAGAAACCCCGTAGTACTTAATAGTGTTGGACTCTAATCCTCTAGAAACACCTCCCTTAATGCTACATCTGAGCAAGATCATCCAGCAGCTTATCCTTCGTGTTTCCGTCACGGGTGATAGGATGAAGCCCAGTGTGGCTAATCCCAAAATATTTCTGTCTTTCTCTTGCGTAGAATTTTGTGGATTTATACATATTAATTGCTTTCTATTACGATACCAGATCATGTGGCTTCTGTGTTGTGAGTCGCCTCAGGATGTGCGGAGATTCTTATTGGTTTATCTATCGTGGATCTGAATCCGCTGACCACGTTTGTCTGCATATTTTGTTATAACTTCGCTGACATATTCTACATTGAGATCTCTATGTAGGTTGTCGTTCTTTATGCTTCACTGTACATTCAGTGTACTGTACTGTATACTTTATGCTGTTCAAGGGACATTCACTATGCCTCTGAGTACTTTGTTTTAAAAGGTTTGTACCTTTTCTAAGTTTGTTTTATTTGTACAGCAGCACAGCTGAATTCCATAAGTCTACACAGGTTTCAGAACTTCTTTGTACAACAATAGTTTGTTTTCAACTGTTAGTTTCAAGTTTCTCCCTAACAGCCAGTACAATTGTTATATTTTATGTTGAACTCCTCCTTCCTTTTGTACATGCTCTTTCCTTTAAAGCTTTGTATCCAGCGCCACACCTAGATACTCTTTGTCTTTGTATGTGGCACTTCGACCCCATTAATATAAACCCTTACTGGATCTACTTTTCTGTTGGTGAAGTACGAGGTAAACGTGTAACATTTTCAGTGGCTCTTCTTTGTTATACGATTTCAAATTCCAGTCTTATGGATAAAATGTGACTAATTGTCTAACGAACTATACATTTTAAACTGAAGAATGTTAAATAGCTCAATCAAAATTACTGAGAAGGGAAGGATCCACTAGAAAAATATTAAATTAAGCATTTGATATATAAATTAATTTAATTCTTTTTAATTGTAATTATTAATTATACGTTAACTTACAAACTCTGGATATAAGGACAGAACTGGATGTCGACCCGTTGTTGGAGCAGCTAAAGAGTAACAAAAGAAGGCAATGTAAAGATTTTGGGAAGAATGGCGGGTCACAATAGCAGCTAAAGAGTAAGAACAGAAGTCGGTGTAAAGATTTTGGGAAGAATGGCGGGTGACAGGATTCCAGTGTTAGCAATGAAATTTAGACCGGTGGGGAAAAGGGATGTAGGACGGCCGAGAGCGAAGTGGATCCCAGAACAAGATCAGGATGAGAGTGATCCTTGAAGTAGATGATGATGAATGCAGACAGCAAAGTCATAAACAAGAGTGGATTACTACTCTTACAGAATAAAACATGCTACATGAACATCTGAGTACAGCTACTGTTGTACCGGTATGGACATGAGTGCTTCAAAGCTTGCTCTATTGTACGATCTAAGGCTAACATTGTACAGTCTCCGGCATGTACGTATGTGTGAGGAAACATGCTGAACTGTGAACTGGGAATATGTGAGTGCTTGTGAACGTTTCAATATTGTTTTGTACATGACAAAACTTGGGGAGCGTACACGAGAATAATATCTCCATGAGGACAAAAAGGCGGGAAATCGAACTCGATCATGGTCATTACGCTGCGAGAAAGAATCATCAGGCGAAAAGAAATTGTAACCTAAATCCAGAAGATACAAATTGTTATTGTTTATTGTAAGATATATGCTCATGTGCTCTAGAATTGTTATATTGCTAACGACATAGTAGAGTTATTGAAATTTTTTTCATATTTTAAAAACTATCTAATATATATCTGTAATAATGTATCCATGAATTCGTAATGACCGCCAATCGATGAATTTTTTCCGGTCAAGCGTTTGTGAGGATCGGTCAAAACAAACTTTTTAAATATATACATTTTCGAAGTATGTAACAATATACTCCTCCTTCTTAGTCATCCTCAACCCGTCGGGTGTAGAGGTTTTTGACAGACCTGTCCATCTTGTCCTGGCCAGTGTCCAAACCCTGGTAGCAGCCAAAACTGCTTCTCTGCCTTCTACACACTTCTTTATGTTATCCTCCCATTCCCTTTGTATATATTGAGTAATATAATTTATATCGTCCCATTTTTTCGTACGTTGTATATTACATAACTGCACATATTTAACACATCATTGTGTCAGTAACAGATTTACTGTAATATATGCAGTGGTATAACGACAATGACAGTTATAATGTACATATATTATAAGCTTTTACTAACAATGTAGGAAACACACATGGCTTTATTTAATTAGTAAAGGCAAACATTGTCCACACCAAATACATTTACCTTGTAATTAAAAAGTTAGGAAAATATAGCAACCGCAGTTTTTGTTATGTCTAGTAACATCCGCTTTATATAAACGAGATACCGAAAGCGATACCGAAAGTTGTGTGTTAGTTTCACTTGCTGTATCAATTAATTGTTTTAAACTACAGTATTTTGTATTGTTTAATTAAAGTTACAGCTTTACTTGATTCCTTGTTTCTAAAAAGGCGGTTACACTTTAATATTTTAACGAATACAAATTACTACATTGTACGAATAGGAATAGACTTAAATTAGAAACTGAAGGAGTGTGACAAAGAGGAGAGGAGAATGGAAAAATTCTTCTCAAGAAGGCCAGGTTCGAAAAAGATCTATCGAGCTAATGATAATGATGATGACGAATATTCTATGATGACGAAAACTCTAAAATACTTCCATTCTAATTTGCTTTAATGTCAAGCAATATTCCAGTCATTACACAATGTAATTTTGACAGATGGAATGTTTTGTGCTTAACCTAACTCTTTCTTATTATTCTTGTGATTAGTACAATATTTATCGCTCTGGACGTACACTTATTCAAGTGTTTCCTTAATAAACTGAGACGGTAAAGTAAAATTCCATTTTTCATTTACATGACCTATTGCGAAACATTACTTTCCTCACAAAGTTAACAAGAAGATACTTAAAAATATCCGTTACTAAATAAAAAACATTTTGTCGCATTGTAGTATCTAAATAATATATAAGCCTACATCAACAAGGAAAAGGTTACCATCGAAATGTCGTCGTTGCTATGGCAACCACTTTTGCAAATTAATGAGGAACTGTAGAATCTCCTTGAAACGTTACGGTTCAAATACTTCGATTGCGTCCTCACCGTATGTGGGGTCGTGGCACCGTTACCCACCCTGCTCGTAACAGTAAGTGCGTTGATCACATTCATTGTATCTGCGTTTCAGAGGGGTGCATCAAAACGTTACTCTAGACAGAATACATTTTTTCTTCTTCTTCTTCTTCTTCTTCTTCTTCTTCTTCAAGGATTAGGTTATATAAACCAGTTCCGGCACCCATCTCATCCTCGGACGACCCACGTCTCTTATACCAATGGCTTTATAGTTCAGTGCCGCTTTCGCCAATCGATCCTCTGTCATCCTTTGCAGATGAGTCCACCATTCTCTTCCCTAAATTAAAATAATTTCATTTATGTTCTTCGCTTTGAGTTCTGCTCTGATACCTTCGTTCCTTATTCTATCCAGCAATGTATAATTTAAAGTATTTCGAAGAAATTGCGTTTCAGCGCTCTGATTTTGCCGCTTTCCTTTTTGACATGACCCACGCCTCAATTGAATAAATCAACGTGGGTATTGCACTTGTATTACAAAATTTAATCCTTGTTCTGTTTCTTGTTTTATTTCTAAGATTGCTATCTACAAATATTCTTAAATTTGTTTATCTTCTCGCGTATATCATATTCAGATTCATAGCTTACTGCATAGCCAAGATATTTGAAACTGCTCACTTGTTCTGAAATGCTGTTGTTCATAAGTATCTTAGTCATCACTGGATATTTAGTTTTAAAAGCTATGGTTTGGTCTTCTTACCGAGGTTGTCAGTGAGAACTCTCTTGCCACTTCTTGTAATTGAAACATAGCTGTTTGTAAATCATCATCATTTTCTTAAATAAGAACTATGTCATCCGCATATAGCAGGGAACCCGTACAAATTGATTTGTTAAGCTGTATTCCAGAAGTCACTCTGAACTTCCATGCTCTCCACATGTCGTCAATGTATACATTAAACAGCATTGTATATTATACAATATACAGGCCTGGCTGGATAGTTCTGTGGTTAAAGAATCGGGGTTCCAATAGTCAAGTTAGCTGATGTGTGTAAATATAAAATTAGGACACGCCGGCTTAGTGATCGGGGGCAATTAGAGACACAACTTGATTAGTATGCTACGTTGAGGAAATGAATAGTACCACATCACTAAATATCTAGGTGATATCTGGTATACCACGTCGCGCGAGGCTGTTCAGATGTTTATAGATCATTCTACGCAGCAGAATTACAAAATACCACAAAGTGGTGCTGTTGATGATGATGGTGCTGTCGGTGTTGGTGTTGTTGTTGTTGATGATAATTAAGATGATGATGGTGGTGGTGGTGGTAGTGGTGGTGGTGGTGGTGGTGGTGGTGGTAGTGGTGGTGGTGGTGGTGACGATGATGGAAAAAACGTCGACGACGGGAACGACGCCGGTTACATTGTGTACAAGCGAGATTACAGGTTATTCAGAGGATTCAAGTGGGGGAATGGAGCATGCTAAAAAAGCAAGAATCTTATGTCAATAAAAGCAATTAGGAAATTACCTCCTCATTAGTAAAATAAAGATGTAGTAAACAATGATTATACGGGTAACGTGATGTAGTAAACGATAATGTACTCCTGAAGATAACGTGTTTCACAAAACGGAAGAATATTTTTGGAGTGGTTGATTGAGAGATGAAATACAAACTGACTAATTTACAAGAACAAGTACATAACTTATAACAAACAAGATGTTGAGGAGAAATTAGGAAGCATACTTTGAAGATAATGAGCTTACCACTACTTGGGTGATTTGTAATCGTGTACAGCCAAGAAGACCACACAACGTTAATAAAGAATACAGAATCAAGGCATCCCCCAATGTGCTCGAGAGGATGAGTAATGACTAATGGTCTTACGCCTTGATGAAAGGAAATATCCAGCCGCAGTTCCGAGTGGTGGGGAATGGGCAACTACTACAGGTGGCTAACGCGGCTCTGGAGACCGAGTGACACCCGGTATAAGCTGTCCCTTCCTCTACTTGTCATTGTCAAGTAGAGGTTAGGGAGACCGAGTGACACCCGGTATAAGCTGTCCCTTCCTCTACTTGTCATTGTCAAGTAGAGGTTAGGGCACCCTCAAGTTCTGAGGTGAGAAATTGCCCTTAAAGACGGATGACCTTCTATTGGTCAATGACGTAGGATGTGGGAGGCAAGGAGAAACCACCACATTAAATATCTTTATGGATATCTCAATAGGGAAAACTGGTCTTTTTAGTCTGGTAAGACAGCCAGTTTATGGGAGAACACCCAGACAGAAAATCGGGCTGGACGTTACGCCTGAAGGTGGCAGCCCCACCATACGTCTTACAATGCGATGTGCTAGTAACATATCCAAGGGACATATTCACTACTAAATTACCTCAAATAAGTACTAGCCGGACGGGTCGAAAGTTGGTGACGACAGCTGTGAATCCCCAAAACATCTATGGAACTATAAGCCGAGGGGACGGAGAGGTGTGGGACGTCCGAGAAAGCGCTGGAGTGAGTAGCTCTAATCTTTGCCTGTTTGAGACAGGGAAACAATCCTTGGTTTAATCCTTGAAGATCATGATGGTGATTATGATGATGAAGATGAATTAAGGCAACAGGAAAAATGTAAATGTACTTAAGAAAAGCCAAAGTTGAGTTAGGAGGTCCAAGTCATAGAGGAAACCAAAAAAATGGTGGCTGCCCCGTGTATGGGAAACATGGAGAAGATGGATGTGTTGAAGAAACAGGGAAAATAAATCAGAAACTGTAATAAATGCGACTGAAGTGGGTCAGAGATTTGTTAGTCCAACGAGCTTCACACGCAGCTATTATTCTGCAGATGTACAGAGTACCAGTTGAAAATTTCGCGGAGCGACATCTATAGCTTATCGGTAGAACTAAAATTTTCCGCGTGTTGTAAGATTCATATTTTACATAAACAACCGTCATCTTCCAATTCTATCTTTCAATTTATTTACTATTTCCCAGCTGTTAAAAATTGGTCAATAAAACAAAATCAAATACCGTCCTGTGATTCTTTGTTAAAAAAACTAGCGTCGGTGAAAATTCACAACGAAATAGTGAATGTATAAGATGATGCTGCTCCTGCAAAAATAGTGGTGTGTAAGTGTGGACTCCAATATTGGTGTGTAAATGTGGATTTCAATAGTGGTGTGTAAGTGTGGACTCCAATAGTGGTGTGTAAGTGTAGAGTCCAATAGTGGTGTGTAAGTGTGGACTCCAAAAGTGGTGTGTAAGTGTGGACTCCAATAGTGGTGTGTAAGTGTGGACTCCAATAGTAGTGTGTAAGTGTGGACTCCAATAGTGGTGTATAAGTGTGGACTCCAATAGTGGTGTGTAAGTGTGGACTTGACTTTGAACCTGGTCCTAAAAGTATTAAAGATGATCCCTACGGTGGGTGCCAAAAAAATTCAACATCTCCAAATGCGACAGCCATCTTGCACAATGTTTCATTACACTGCGGTCTTGAGTTAAATTATGATACACCCTTATAAAGCGCCAGTGATCTCTGCAGTTTCGTTCGCTCTGAGTCTCAGTCTCCGGTCTTCCAACACCGTGTACGATTTTTTTTTTAATGGTGTCTGAAGTTAATGCACTTTCTGAACGCCCGCTGCGGTGATCATTTTTAGTAGTCAGACAGCCACATTTAATTTCAAGCGCCCAGTTCGAAAACGTTGTTTTTGAAAACACAGCGTCTCCTAACAGATTCAAGATTTCTTTGTACATTTTCATTGGGAGACAGTACGTTTCCAATAGCAAACAACAAATTTAGTCAAAGCACGATCTTTGATTACTGTCATTTTTAAAACCCGTGTGTTACGTACATCTCATACAACTGGTAAGCAACGAATAAATTGACAGATAGATTTGGAAACTGTCACGTGTTCGTTTGAAATATAAATCTTGGAACACACGAAAATTTTAGTTTCGTGTAAAGCCTTAGTGATGCTGATTGCTGTTAAACGATTATTCAGGATTTTTATAGAAAACACATTTTCTATTTACTTAAATTGTGATAATATATACGTAATCGTAAATTCGTATAATTTATAATATTTTAATGATTTGTACAGAGTATATAGGTATACTTATATTCTATGGAAAGTTTTAATGGTATTTCACGTATGAAGAAGACGAATTTAGATTTAAATATTTCAACATGTTGTGCAATAAAGTTTTTGTGGACGCGGTACGGCTTTGCTGACACTACACACAATTTGACTGTCATAGACTGTCACACGCAGAACAGCCTCGCGGCCAACGACCTTCCGCATTCGGTTATTGAGGGATTTGCTGTCAAACTTTATGTTTGTAGAGTGTGTGCTGCCATAGGTATAATCTACAGCAGTATATATCGTGGACTGTATAAAACTGGTTGCCGTGGCAACGCCGCAGCTGATCACGGTTTGTCAGTAATCGAACGCTTAACTTCCCGACACATTCACTTCTCAGACCCTAATATCTAGCTAGCAATTCTCCTGCCCTGTCTTTCGTTAGTCTGCCTTTGTTAATATTAGAATGATTGCGTTGTCGGGTGGGAGGTAATCCCCGGAACAAACAAGAGCCAACATCTTAAAAGCATTCTAAAACCAATAGGAATTTATAATCAAACTATCATCTATATATAAATTTAATTTTTTATTTATTCATGTAACTATCTAGTCACACATATGTATATGGAACATGTACGTGTTTTGTCTTAATGTACATAACAAACGTACATAAGAAATTAAACCTGGATAATTATCAATGTAATGAGACAGACTATAATTAGAACAAAGATATAATCTTGCGATAGGAAAAAAATTAGACAAGAAAATAAAATAAATTTAATTCTTTCTATAAGTATAATTTATATCGTATCCATATAAAAGGAAACTAATGTATGTAGTAGATAATTAGTAAGTAGTAGGTAATAAGTAAGCAATTAGGAAATAGATACGTATTGGCAATTACAGGATGAAAAGAAAATATTAAAGACACTAATGTATGGGAAAGAACTTCAACGTTCACTTTCACCTGTAGGGAAAAAGGAAGATTAACCCTAGAGCTGTACGGAAAATGATAAATTAGTAGGCACGCTAGGCGTTTAGTTGGAAGAAGATTGTTCTAAGGTTTTCACTGCCGGTGTCAGTTGTATTAAAAGGGTTTACCGGGGCTGTGGTAAAGGCTGGGTGCTGGTAAAACATTTACCACAGTACTGAGGGGCTGACGTTAACAACCCGTGTTCAGGTGGTCTCGAATTCTTTGAATTCCATTGATGATGGCAGCCAGTGGTGCTGTTGAAACGTTTGGTTTGTTTGAAAACCGTAGACCACGGCCAAACAGCCCGGTAAACCCTTTTAGTACAGCAGAGGGAAGATTGATTCCCGGTCATTTTCCCGAATGAAGAAATACCAGAAATCTTTTTTCCCGAATAATTTTTCCCTGAATCCAATATTAATTTGTTAGAATTTTCAAATTTGTAATTATGTATTCTAATCCCTGTTTGCTTTAATTTTTTATAAACAAATTAATATCTTGTATGAAAGGTTTATATTAATAAAATGAATTTTTATTCGGGAAAAAGGACGTCAGAGCAAGTGGATTCAGGAAAAACTATTCGGGCAAAATGCTTTCAGGTGTCTCGTTATTTATAAAAATGTCCATTCGAAAAAATGGATTCAGGTACCAAGAGTATTGTTAAAAATAAGGCCAAGTTAAAGATTTTTGAATATTAAATTTAATAGTCTACTTGAATGACCTGATAAAGTAAACTCGGCGACAATCGGGCTATGTAACATCTCATATACACATACATCCGCTTCTACATTACAGTATAATTTAATGAACACGTAGATAATATAAAGCTTAATAAATCTACCCGTTTCCGCAGTCTTCAATAAATGAAGTAATCTGAATTATCCATGAGTGTGATTTCGTATTACCCGTATCTTCTTTTATTCTGCAACTGCAGTGATGTTATACACAGGATAAAAATCATGTTTTTCATTAAAAGGGCTTACACTATGTCCACATTTCATAAACATTTATTTACACTTGTAATATTTGCGCCCCCCCACACACACACACACACACAATCCAGACTTCTTACATACTGTCATACGTTAGCAATACATACAATAATTAGCATGTTATAAAACAAACAGAAATTAAGAATGTGACGATTAAGTAACTATTAACGATAGAAATTAAGAATGTGAGTAATTAAAACTTTATTATTAATCACATGCATGGTATATTTATGTTATACCAATATACCAATAAATACACTACAATAGAAGATTGAGATTTTAGCTACAACTAGTAAGCAATAAGTGTGTGTATGTTATAAATACATCACATTATCATTAGTTTTCAAGGAGCTTGTCGCATTTATTAGGCTATGTGCTGATATATTGAACTCTAGTTTTGGTGCGCGCGCGCGTATGTGAGCGTAATATTCACGTAACCTTGAGCACGTCGACATATAGGGCGCCATGTTTTTTTTTGTTGTGAAAACTGACGCTAAGTGAATACTGCTGTTCATACCTTCAGCGACACATCGCTATCTGTTTCTCATGCACATTGTAGGTACTGTGCTGCAGGCCATTGAGTCCTACGATATATTTTCTCAATTAGTGAAAGAACTGTACAATATTTCCTAAATCTGCACAAACTCCGAATGTTTTGGAATTTTTCCATTGTAAATGTCAATATACATACAGTAGAACCTCCATTAACCGAAACATCTTTTAAGCTAAACGACCGACAAAAAAAATCCCTATTTTTACAATGAAAATTTGTTTTTCGGACAAGACACAAAAACTAATATAGTAAACGTGATAAATTGTGCGTCATGTGAGGAAAGCGGAAACGGGTCATGATAACATTGAAGAACAATTGATGACAAAAGAATTAAAAATGACAAGAGTTTTGCAACCTGTGGCAGCAGATTTTAGTGTTGCTGTTTCTACTGTTTCTTATTGTTTCAAAACAAAATGTAAGTTGAAGAGCATGCTACGAAGATGTCAAATAAGAAAACAATGAAAACTTGTCATAACGAGAAAGTAAATGAGGCTGTTTCTTCTTGGTTTACGAAACAAAGGGACGACGAAGACGATGACAGCAGAGAGGAACAGCCCTGACACCGCTGACCAGATCCTCAATGTTTTTATTTTCGGTTAAGGCATTAAATTAGGTTTTTCTCACCGAGTTTTATTCATATTTTTAGATAGCGTTACGGTTCGTCAACCGATCAGAAGAATGAAAGCCCTCTGACGTTCTGCTAATGAAGCGATGGCAAAATGGTGCTGCAAAAAGCAATGTGAAAAGATAAAGAAAAGGAAAATAGAAGATTTTTTTTTAAAGATATCATAAATCTAGTGTTTAAAATAACATTATGTAAGTAGTTAGATTTTATTAAAATCTTTTGATAATTTTGTATACTGCCTTCAGTTATTTTACCTCAAACTTTAAGAAATTACATTCTAATTAGTATCCGAAATTTTGGTTATCGGAAACCGCTTCCCCCCTTGTTTCGGTTAACAGAGGTTCTACTGTATACAAACACAACAGATACTTAAAGTTTCTGAAAAACAACAACTGTTTGTAGATTCCTTATTGTATTACTGTCAAAATCTACAGACATATTTCTTAAACTGCTTATCTCGGTACTATTAGAAAACAATTATGTACACTTTTAGTACAGTCAAACGCGGATGGAAAAATACATCTTGTATTATTATTTATCTACAGAACACTAAAATTTAAAACAAAATTACAAAATTCTAGTACATCGGTTACTACTGCCGGTCCCAAGCCCGGATAAAGGAGGAGGGTTGGTAGACAAGGTTAGCCACCTACCCAATGAAAAAGTATGGATGGCTGAAAGAAACAACGGAAAACGTTGACATTGGACACGAGGCTAGTGAAAAAGGCGAGAGATAGCCAACGAACACGAAAAGGAACATCGGTCGGCTAAGGAAAAGTGGGGTGACAGGATGTAGGACCGTTTCTAGAAATCAGAACAGTGTCATAAGTAAAAAGTTAAAGAAGAAGAAGAAGAAGAAGAAGAAGAAGAAGAAGAAGAAGAAGAAGAAGAAGAAGAAGAAGAAGAAGAAGAAGAAGAAGAAGAAGAAGAAGAAGAAGAAGAAGAAGAAGAAGAAGAATTACAAAGTTATGTACTTCAGCAGAAAACAAGAAACAGCATTTACCTGAATGCCGAAAAGTTTTTCATCGCCAAAACTTCTTTCATCACCACGTTCAGAGCTCACAAATGTGTTTAATCTCTGGCTGTCCTTACCTGAAAAAAAGAAAATTTTACATTCTTGTAAGATCTAGAGTCTGTTAACATTGAGAAGAAGTGTTTTATCACTCAAAGCAATTGGTAACTGTTGATGTCTAAAATATTTTAACAACTTTATCATTAGCAGTGTAAACACAACATTCGACTGAACAGTGTCTTCTGTTCTGTCCAATTATATGCAGCTTTTGGAGGCATTGTTAGGACGTCTCTTGCTTAACCTTCCTTCTAAGCATAGGATGTCTTAAGTAACTTTAAGGATACAATTACATGAGCGTTTTTTCCGGCCGTGCACGCACGTGAAGTTTGAAAAAACGCACAGTGGTCACACTTGCGTTTTTTTTCTCGTACGTGCACGAAGTGAATTGTAGTCACACAGGCGGTTTATAATCAGACGGCAGCGTTGGGACGTCTGGACGCGCATCCCTACAGCTCTGGCTATAAAGGTTAAATGCGTATAGAACGATTAAAACGTAACTGCACAAAACCTTCCTGACTGTAAAATTGAGGTAGTAAATAAATCTTTATTAAGAAAATTTTTTACATTACATATTTTTTTACAAAGATGTCAGCAACACTATGAAGACGAAAATTAGCTACCACAGTAACAAGTAAATAAACTAATGCTATTATAATAAACGCACAAAAAACGCACCAAATTGCGTTTCTATGCGGAAGACCTTAAAAACGCAGCGGAGTTGACGATCCGTGCGTTTTTTCCACGTCCGTGTGACCAATTTCATTGCCGACTGTGTGTTAAAGTCAATGCGTTTCACAACCGTACGTGCACGGCCGGAAAAACGCTCGTGTAACCGTACCCTAATTCCTTGTCTCACGCGTCCGTCACACACCGTTTCCTAGACTGTGAAAACGTGGGCTCGTCGTCTTCTCAGAAAGTTGTTAACTAAAGAGTGCTTTTGTTCTTTGCATTTTTTTATGATGCTTTGTGAGAGATCCATGCCACTAGTTAGAGAAAGCTTCTAATTTTTCATATAGTTTTTTTGAAAACAAAAATCACTTCCGGAAAAAAGGGCATGCACGTTTACTTACACTTTGCAACAGAGACGTAACTAAATCTAAATCTTTTTAATTATAACATTAAAAACTAGAACTATAATGTACTAAGTCTGTTCTTTGAGACTGAAAAACTAGTATTGTTACGTAATACGGAACATTCTTGTACGTTCGATAGTGTCTTTCTACAAGCTTCTCAACTAGCCTAGCCGGTCTGTGTTTCTGCCAAGGCCGCTCTGAAGTGTCCTCTAGAATTTTAGAGTGCTTGTTAAGGACGCGTATTATGGAACCCTGCAGACTATAAATAGCCCACACCTACCTCTTAGTTTTCAGTTTACTTCGGGCGATTACTCAGTGCGTTTCAAGAGGCTATTAGTGAAAAGTGATTGTTGTGCGGGACTTTATTAGTTGACATTTATTAGTGTGGACAAGTTTAATTTGCATTAGTGTACAAGTATAATCTTGTTAAATAACTTGTTGATTACAAACTGTTAACTTTGATAATTAAAGCTGGTTTTTAGTGACTTCATTTGTGTCTTGTATTTTTTTTAGACTGTACCATACGACGATCAAGGAGACCGTCTTAACAATACCTCCATTACTTTGCTACAATGTACTCCTCGTGGGCCATACAATCATGGTAGCCTACAGTAATTTAGCAGACTTTGAGGACTTACAGAGGGAAATTTAACAGTTACAATAACCCAGCAAGCACTATTCCTTTAATGTAAAACAATTAATTATAAAAGGAACCTAGAACTTTATTTAAAAAAGAATGGAAAGAAATAAGACATCCGATTCTTTATATGCTAGGCATTTTGTTTAGTACGTCGTCAACCGGTGTCGAGTGCGCACTCACATCCGCGTACGTCGCTGTGTTTGTAGAACATATACATAAATGTATTTTAGTGTCTTTTTAATGTTTTAACGAAGTCATAACCGACGAATTTTTACTCTGATGATGGATTAAATTAATCCGAAACGCGTTAGAAGACAGAAACCAAGCGGTCACATAGACGGATTAAGGTAAAATTTTTAAAAATTTAATTATTTTGTTGAAGGAAACCCTAAGTTATTAATCTGCTAGAGGAATATAAAATTATAAAAGTTAAACATAATTGGGTAGAAGAAAAGTTGAGAGAAGAATTTGAAATATTAAAGGAAATGAAAAAGGATCTAAATAGTTAATTCAAAGGTGAAATTTGATAATGAAGATATATTTTACCGCGTATTAAGGAAGAGAGAAATGTAAAAGTTTGGTAGCAGTCTGATAGTTAGTGGTTGGAAAAGTACCAGGTCATAATGAAAAGTTAACAGGCAGCAATGGAAAAGTACTGGGTCAAGGGGTGGTGACTCGTCTGACTGCTTGCTGGCTAAGGCGTAACAAGGGTGTTTACCTGCTATGTTTGTTTATCTCAAGTTGACGTTTAAGGATTGTAGATAAGATACAAAGGGATGAAGGTTCCTAGGTAGGTTGTTGTGTTCCACCTGAAGATGATCCGAGAGGCTTGAAAGCGTTTATAGAAAGTATAATTGCGTTATAGTGATTGTAATACAAGTATAGTAAAAGTATAACTTTATTATAATCACCAATCTCATGCTGTATTAGGCAAGAACCGTGTTAGACTCTACTACAACTTGCCAATAGACACATATCTAACAATGCTAGCGAGTAACTAGATATAATTGAGGTTGCAGATAGATAAACATTTGATAAACCGACTCTGCAAAGACTCTGGATTGCTAATATCCACACTTAAGACCAAGATGACGGCTTTTCGTGGACTGATCCCGTACGGGTAAAAATCGTTATAGATGATACCGTTCTGGAACAGGTCAGCAATTTTGAATACCTGGGCTACAGTGTGTCTTATAATACAAGAAACACGCCTAAAATTCTACAGTGTGACGGCCTCTTCCACATTTCTTTATGGGTCTGAGAATTGGACTTTAACAAAAAGCCACGCCAGTCGTATCCAAGCGGCTGAAATGACATTTTTCAGGCACGTGGCAGGGTATACTCTACATGATCATAGAAGTAACACATTTAGACGGGAAGAACTAAATATTATGAGTGTACTCGACAAGATTGGCCCAGTGTCGTCTGAATTGGTGGGGACGTCTTTGCCGAATGGATGACTGCCGCATCCCCAAACCACTATGTAACTATAAGTCGAAGGGACAAAGAGGTGTGGTCCGAGGAATCGCTGGAGTGACCAGCTCTAAACTTTGCCTGTTTGAGACCGGAACAAAGCATTCTTGATTTAATCCTTGTTGTTGTTGATGATGATGATAATCAACTTGACAAAGCATATAAGAAAATTTACATATTAGTACATGATAAAGTAATACCATGCTCAACAGTCCGTAGAGGAGCAAGGCATACCGCACGGAGTGTCCGTTTAGTGGGACGGTTGCATGGATAATGCAACGTTGTTATGTCAGTCAATTTTGCATCACGACGCTTATACTAAAATTTTTACAGGAGAGGGATTGACGTTTGCAATGATGTCATCGCCATGTTGCCACTTCGTAACCACCTGTTTCTGTTGAATGTCACGCAAGCGTAACTTTCGTTACTGCATTCACTCAAAACATACTTCTCGCAGACAAAACGAATCCAGTACACGCAGACTAAATATGTGTTCCCCTACTTAAAAACTAATCTTCCATTTCGTTGTCCATGACGTGTCCGTTAATTAACTAAATATAATTATTACACTACGACTCGGAACACAAAACTTTTTATAGTTAAAAACGAAAAAGTTTTACCTTACAACCTGAACCGGCTTTCGCCTTTTAAAGGCTTCTTCAGAAGTCTCGTCTTTTAAAGTTTTGTGTTCCGAGTCTTAGTGTAATCATTATATTTAGTTAAAAACTAATATTTATTCAGTTGTAACTACAGATAATTCATAAACTAAAAATGTGAATTCTTACGAGAATAATAAACGAGAACTTAATTAACTTCAGTGTTTTTTTTTAAATTAACTTCAAATGTTCAGAATCTTTAATTTTTTGATTTAACGATAAATGTGACAATATGCAAATGTGCAATAATCAACTTAGTGTATAAATAAAGTAAAAATTAACAATAATAAAAAATATAAGACAGCAAAATAAGAGTCAATGTTTTGTTTTTATTACTTTTACCATAAAAACAAAACTGAAAATGAAATTATTATTACCTGTCTGTAGTTTTCTGCCTGTGCCGTTAATCTAAATGTGTTACACCACTTATGTCGCTACCAGAGTCACTCGAGTCAATGGATTCTGTCCCCAAATTTATTACCAGTTGTTCCACGGCGTCTTCTAATATGCCTTCGTTGCTCCATGCTTCGTCAATTACTTTCTTTGTATGCATCACTGCTTTTCTCCAATCGTCTGCAGTAACATTCGTAATGCCCTCGCGTATCAATTTTTCTACTTCAGTTCCTGTAAAAGTCTTATTATTTCTTGCTACATATCGCTTTACTTGTGCCCAAATTAACCCAATGGGGTTAAAATGACAATGATATGGTGGTAATCTTACTACTTTATGGCCATGTTCTTACGCTACTTTGTCAATTACGTATTCCGGAAAGCGGGGTTTACAACCTGACACCAGCTCCAATAGCTCTGCTTTTTTCATGCTAACAGTCGTAGAAATGTTATGTTCATGAAGCCAGTGAATAATTTATTCTTTACGTGTAGCTAATGTTGGCGCTTTGTCGTATATAACCGAGTGATAAGGGGCGTTATCCATTACAACAGTTGACGCCACTGTGAGGTTTTTTAATAACGAGTCTGTGAACCACTTGGTAAAGTTTTCAGAGTTCATTTCTTCGTGGAAGTCACTCGTTTTCTTTGACTTAAAGGCATAAAAACAGTTAGGTATGAAACCTTTTGATGTCCCAGCGTGTACAATAATATATCTACCCCCTCGTCCTAAAGGTATTTTCATTGTTCCTTCCACAGTATCATCTGTCCAGCCTTTTCGTAAACTGTGACCTATGTTTACCCATGTTTCGTCTAACCAGAATATGTCTTCAATAGATTTAGTTTGAATTTCTCGTAGAAATCTACAACGTAAAGCAACTACACTTTCACTTTCCATAAGAACTTTTCTCCCCGAAATGTTTGTAAACTTAAAACCGATATTTTGCAATACTTTTCTAACAGATGATTTACTACCGGCAAAAAGATCAGCTGCTGCTAACGACTTATGAAGTTTATTTATTGTTGGGTGCTCTTTTCTACAATAGTAGCTATGAATATGCTGTCGAATTGCATTTTCTTGGAAAGAATCTAACTTCGTAACTTTTTTGTCTATATTTTTTTTTTATTAGGTGTATGAAACTTGGGCTCTGTATCACTAAAATCAGTACGAAGATCGTCTTTCTCTTTTCCTATACGTACTATAAGATTCTTCCCTACTTCGCATGCGGCAGCTGTACGCTCTAAAACTTTATTAAAGGAAATTAACGCCCCCCGTTTGCTTTTCCTTGTTCAAAATATTCACGTACTGAACAGATAATTTGTCTTGCCTGTCCATTAAATACTTTCCTTTTTACTTGTCTTGCGTATAGCTGAAGCACTCGTACTGGCGTCGGACATAGGTGAATGGATAATATTTACTATCACTATCACTTAGTCCACTAAATACTTAAATTTTACCACAAAATCACTTCTGAATATTAGACTAATAATCACTAAATTTAAAAAATTTCACTCAATCATGCAAATGCACTAAAATATGATAATATTGTAAATTTTAAAACTGTTAAATTTCACTCACATCAAACCGTAGTAAACGCAGTAGGCCTGCTGTTCAATTTAGTACGCGCACGTGGTAACGCACAAACAGCGGAACAACAAGTACGAGTTGGCAACGCTGTGCTGTATAGTTTTGGCCAATCAGACCGCTCTAAACACCACTTCCCCCCTCACTTGCAGACAAACGTCAATCACTCTCCTGTAAAAATTTTAGTATAGTGTACGCCATCCTGAACCTCCGCCGAGAAATGAACCCGCGACCACGCGCACGAGAACGCTAGCCACTAGACTACCTGTCTGCCTGCTAAAGTAGTGCTCATGTTAAAGTATTACTCCCATACAATAGTAGGAACACGTTTTGTAAACAGAAATTCTATTAAATAATCTGTATGAGTTTTAATTATGTGCAAAAGTATAATACCTGCATTTAAAAACTCAGCAACCTGGAAAACTGCTGAAGCAGAAGCACTATCTTTGAGTTTGTCATTATCAACCGCCTAACAAAAAGCAAGCCGGAAGTAACTAAGAAACAATGCAAAACAATAATAATATCAAGAGCTCTTCAAAATTACAAAAAAAAAGTGTAGCAGTTGCATTTCAAAACCCAGCAACTTGGCAAAAAATAACTATCTTCCAGTGTCGTTATAAACCCGCTAACATAAAGTGAGCAGGACGAATTAGGAAACAATGGAATATCAAAGCCTATTTAAAATTTTTAACTTTCACGTGTGCAAGAGATAGAGAATAGGATGGCAGTCAGACTAGGATGCTTTGTTTAAATGCATTAGGAAGAAATTTAACATGAATATTAACAATATTACAAACGCCTCGAGTTCAACTTAAGCTGGCTCCTACTTCCTTTTTTATAAAACAATACTTTTTATAATCACCTACATGAGTTTTTCTTATTTCAACTAAAATTAAATTTTTCGTAACTTTTCGTTGACACAGGAATTATTTTTTTAATAAGTGTATATAATTTTTTTAAATTCAAACTGGAATGCATGTATCTTAAAGGTCCTCTGTAGAGAAATAGTATTTGCTACCACGAACGTGTTCTTAAAAATTAGGTGAAGATATGTAACAAAGTGAATAAAGTAGACGTAATTCTTAGCCGAATGGATGACTGCCACATCCCCACCCGACTATGAAACTATAACCCGAGAGGACCGAGAGGTGTGGGACCTCCGAGGAAGCGGTGGAGTGATCAGCCCTAATCTTTGCCTGTTTGAGACCGGAACAAACCATCCTCGGTGTAATCCTCGCAGATAATGATGATGACGATAAAAATAACAGTAGTTGAAATATAAAAAAGTCCTTTGCGCGAAATAAGAGGTGAAATGAAAGGAAAGATAGGAAAGGGCGGAGGAATTATGTTCTGAAAGCAATGCAAGCTTCAGGAAACAAAGTATTTTACAGTTAAAAATGTTTAAAAGAATATAATATTATATGCCATTTTAAAGAGGTGATTGCAGAGAATAATAAAAAATATAAAGCAAAATCGAATTTTTTTTTAAGTTTACGTGTAAACTGCCTTCAAGCAATAAAGCATACTGCAATTTAAACCGATTACAAACTAATTATGACAAACTAGTAACGTTCATAAGGGTAAAAGTACAATTTGGGAACCACTTGGCGTATCGGTGATTGTACGTGAATTCTTTATGTACGCCTCAATACCCAAGGGCTACACTAGCATTCAGTTGCAAACTAAAGTTCACAAAAGTTGTAGAGCATGACTTACCCTCAGTAAACTTTATTTTCACGCCCACACTATGCGAAACTTAAACAGAATTCTAAGTGTTGGCTGGGTTGCTTTAAAATGTCCGGCGTTGATCTCAGGTTACAGAACACCTCCGGGTTATAGAACTCTCGCTTAACAGCCTGCATACAAACTGGTTCCTAATGGAATTAACTCCACACGCTACTGCAGTCACTTCCTGACTGTCAATTAAAGCTGTTGAACTTCTTACCGACAGTTCAAAACAACTGACTCACCAACAGAATCATCAAACACAATCTTTTCATCCTTAATTTACTTGAGCAACTAAACTACGAGCGTCGGTTGAAAAGATCGCGGAGCGACAACTGTAGCTTAGCGGTAAAACTAAATTTTTCCCTGTGCTACAAGGTTTGTATTTTATGTGAACTCATGTTAATTTGCAAATCTATCTATCAATTTATTCATTGTTTAGAAGCTGTTTAAAATTGACGTGTCATGCGTGTTTTCAAAAACGGCCCAATCAAAAATCGTGGTGTGATTCTTTGTTAAAAATTGTTTAGTTCCAACGGAATTTCAAAACAAAATTGTAAATGTCAGCAGATGCTGCGACTTTAAAAACAACGGTTTATAAGTAGGCACTTGAGTTTAAACGTGGTCGTACTAGCATTGAAAACATGGTCGCACTGGACGCCCCAAATATGTAACAACTCCAGATGCGGCAGCCACCTTGCACAAGTTCTTGAATTAAAGTATGTTGCACACGCTCATATGAGATGTCAAAGTATGTTGCACACGGTCATATGAGATCTCAAAGTATGTTGCACAAGTAAGTTGTTTCGTATCCAGTTAAACTGTTAAAGTCCATGTATGGCTATTGCTGAATTAGATTACGATTTGATCGTCGGCAAATAGTACTGAATTTATAAGTACATTCCAGGAAGAGCCAAATCAGAATGAGTGTTCAGCTTACAATTTATTCTGTAATGTGTACTTGAATTAGGAAAGTAATTTTCTTACCACGTCACAGAAGTATTGAGATTTCTTGTAAAAAACAATATAGTGTGTAAACTTTGATTTGAAATATAATCCCCAGTCAGAGGATACGGTTAATAATAGTTCGAAATACGAGTAGTTATTGTCAAAAACATTTTCTTCTTGTTCATCATCATCATCATCGTTAGCATCTTCAATTTACGGATTTGGCTGCACTCCCTGTTCCGTAAACTATCCAATCTTCGGATGCTCCAAACTACGATACCCTGTTGGTTTATAATTCAAGGCAAGTATAGCACAGCTATTTTGCCGCATTCTTCCCAAATGCTTACACCAGTTGGCGTTGTACTCGTATTTCGTAATTCTGTCCTGTAATTTAAACATTTGTAATTCTCGCCTTATCTGCGCATTACTTATTCTGTGCCGTAACCTGCACACTTTGGCCAACTCAGAAATTGTATTTCTGTTAATGTAACCCGCCCTCTGTTTCTATGTAAAAGTACCAATATCTCACTCGAATACAGCGTCACCGGTACAGCCATTAGTCATATAAAACTTGAGCTTAGTGTCTTTCCTAGTTTTCTATATATTTTATGGTTCTTTATGGCAGGCTTCATGCTTCTTCGGCACGATAAGGCTTATGTCCGCGTAAGTAGGAAGCACTGTTTACTTACTAACTGTGTATATTGACTTACTTTGGTAAATAGTGTCAGCAGTGAAGTCAACAGTGAATGTAGGGCAGCAATTACATAAGCAGGAGGAGCAACAAATTGTTTGAGACACGTGCTGAACGGCCCGCGACGCTGCCTTATTGCCTGGCAGTTACAACTTTGTTATTGTTATTGTCATTGCTGTTGCGTAAGTTGCACGCTTACTGTCGTACGCTACACGTGACCAAGAAATTCCTCTCTAATGTCACTTTGTTAGCAACCCCTTTGGGCCTTAAATGTAACCTTTTCTGTGTTACTATTAAGAGCAGCAGATATCGCTCAGTATTTTGAACGAAATATGTTTATTGTTTGATATGGTAAGAGATTATTAATGAATTTCAATTTTCGAAAGACATCAGTGAAGTTGGTCTTATGACACATTATTAGCGTAAGGTAGTTTTTTATTGTTTAACAATTTGTAAGAATTTCTTTAAAATAAATAAATGTTTTAAAGGAGGTTCATAATTTTCAAGAGAGTCGATTGATCTTTTGTCCAAATATTAAACACCTAATGCCTTACAGTGACGCTTCAAATTAAAAAAAAAGTATATTTTTACCCTGTAACGGCTGTTTTTTTAATATTTAAAAATACAGGGTGTAACACTTTCAGCTGAAAGCAGTGTTTTCAGAATAGGTTTAAGATTTTTAAAAAAGTTTTATCTGTTTTTGGCTCTATGGCATAAGTATTTCTGTTCTAGTTCACTTTACGTTAGGTTCATTGTCCCGTTAGTCTTAACTGACAAAGACGTTACATCACTCTCTCTACAAAGAGGTTGAAGTGAACTGTCTACACTTCTGTTTGTCAAAAGGTACATGGGAATCGTACGTTTTCCAGCGACCTACACATTTGTTTGTCTCGTACACACTCGCTTTGTTTTATCAGGCACAGATGTCAACGCTCTAAAACACTGCTTTACTCTGTCTAACTTCCTGTTTACGAAGACAAATGTGAAATGAATAATATATTATTATAATGTAAAATAAATACACAAACGTATCTGTAAGTTAATCTTACAATTTTTATATCATTATTTATCGCATTAATTTTTTATTTGTAAAAGTAATATTTTCAAATTAAATTATTTTACAAATTTTTACATTGGAGTTTAAAACTATTTAAGCATTAAATATTATGTGTTAATTATAACAAAACAGGCGTGTTCCTTCTCTGTTTTGTATGACGTCTTGGACAAAATGTACAAACATATTTGTAATTCAAGTAGACTTCGCATCTTACAAGTGTGCGTATAGAACACTGTATAACAGTTCTAATAGCATTACTAGAATTTAGCGCCGATATCTATCTTAGTCTGACAATGTATGAAGCGTGACTCTGGATTCCACTAAAGAAATAAATCTTATACTATTAAGCGAGCAATCTTTGTATGTATGTCCTTTTTTTCTCGGAAACGGCTCTAACGATTTTCTCGAAATTTGGTACTTAAGCGTATTTGGACACTAAAAATCGATTGGGCTAGGTCTTATTTTCCGCAAAAATCGCCTATGGCCTAAACCGTAGGGTCTTTTAAGTATACATTTTAATTCATGTAGGTTTAAATATTCACACAACAATTGCTATTGTTATAACTCTGTCACCCAGCAACAAATATTTTTAAAAAATATTTTTTATTTGAAATTAAAACGTTAATTTTAATTCTATTCATAAAGAATAGATCTTATCGATGTTTATAAATAATATAAATATAGCTGTTGCAATGAATGTAAATAAACAAACTAAGAGTTGTGACATACAATCCCAGTATCGATGTTTATAAATAAATATAAATAGCTGTTGTTATGAATGTAAATAAACAAACTAAGAGTTGAGACATACAATCTAATCTATGCATGTCCTTGAAACGGCTCTAACGATACCGTAGGGTCTTTATAGGTCTTTAACCTGCGGCCTAAACGGCGCAGTATCGATGTTTATAAATAATATAAACAGATGTTGCTATGACTGTAAATAAACAAACAAAGAGTTGAGACATACAATTGTGGGTTTCTGAGCAACGATTTTTGTACAATCTATCTGATATACATAATCTAAACTATTAAGTGTTCTCTATACGCTGTTGTGTTTTTTGCATTCTCTGAGGTAAGTGGTATGCCTACCAAGGGACGTCCTCGTATAAAAATACAATAATAATGCTTTTACGGAACTTGGACGTCTCTGAAGGGCTGTGCAATGGAACGAGGTTGGTCGTGACTGAATTATGTAATAACATTATTAAAGCCAAGATTATCACGGGTGAATATTCAGGCCGAGAAGTTCATATTCCAAGGATTACAATAGATTCCAGCAAAAGTCAGCTTGGGTGCACTATGCAAAGGCATCAATTTCCCGTCAGAGCAGCTTTTGCTATTACTATTCACAAGGCTCAAGGTCAAACATTTGAAGTGGTGGGAATTCACTTATCAATTCCTGTGTTTATGCACGGCATGTTGTATGTAGCATTTTCCAGAGTCAAAAGGCGAAGTGGCTTAAACGTTCTTTTACCACCAGAAAATCCTCGCCATACAAGAATCGTTGTGTGGAAAGAAGTATTAAATAATTGTGATTCCAATAACAGAAACCGTCGATAAACGCAAACGGCGTAGTATCGATATGTTTATATATGAAAATAAATATAAAAAAATGAATAATTAATAAAAATAAATAAATAATTAATAATAAATAATGTTTTTCTTTAAATCTGTATGTTTATAAACAAATGTGAAAACCGAGCAAAGCTCGGTCACCCTGATATTAATTTTTAATCAACAATGAAAATTTAAGTATGAAAAGAGTTCGCTGAAGAAAAGCATTAAAATATATTCTCTTTTAAATAATTTGTAAGTTGAACAATACTGGTTGTCACATTAACTCTCGAGAATCCCAAACGCACCAAAGGGCAGCCTACCCTGCTAAATTCTAAATTATTTTTGGTACAAAGGGGGAACAATATCCTTACCATTATAATAGTATTAGTGGTAATAGTAGTAGTAGTAGTAGTAGTAGTAGTAGTGAAATTGATATTTGATTTTCAGTTTAATTTAAAAACTGAAAAAAGTATTGCTCTTGGAGAGTATCACCCTATCTTATGCACTACGCGGTAATGTACTGAAATTGCGTACACGCGCCGTGAATATCGTGATACCACTGCTTCAGTAAGTTTCTAATAATTGTGCTTCCCGTAGTAGTAGGAGTTACTACTGTAGTAGTAGTAGTAGTAGTAATAGTAGCAGCAGTAGGATATGAGAGTAAGATGTGCCATATGAGCAAGATAATATTTAAATATTTAAATGCATAGTATTTCCTCATAGTAATGTACAGGCTTTACGCGAGTAGGCTCAATATGTTTACAATTCTGCTTAGTATGTGTTTATAGTCTGAAGCCTACGCGGGTACATTGATCCCGTTTAACGAGATTTTGTTTTCAGCTGTCGTAAGGAGACCCGAAGATTACAAGGAAAACGTTGACGACAATCAAGTGGTGCTGTAAAAATTACCAATATTAACAAACGTAGTCTTATATTGCAAGTAAAGACATTGTGAATAGTTTCATAAGTTCTTTCTTATCTGCGGAACCATTAGGCTAACCCTTAAGTCAGCAAGTAAAGAAACTCGCCTAAAATTTTACAAGGTGATGGCCCTTCTCACACTTCTTTATGGCTATGAGGATTGGACTAGGCCTAAGGGCAGGCTAGTCGCATTCAGGTGGCTGAAATGTGATTTCTCAGGCACGTGGTAGGGTATAATCTCCATGATCATAGAAGAAACACAGATATACGGCAGGGACTGAATATTATGAGTGTACTCGACAGGATCGCCCAGTATCGGCTGAAATGGTTGGAAGATCTTTGCAGAGTGGATGACTGCCGCACCCCAAAGAACTATGAAACTATAAGCAGAGGTGAGGGAGAGGGGTGGGACGTCCGAGAAAGCGTTGGACTGACCAGCTCTAATCTTCACATGTTTGAGACCGAAACAAACTATCCTTGGTTTAATCCGTAAAGACGATGATGATGATAATGATAAACAACGGTATAATAAATCAGTGTAATATTATACCGTAAACTACATGGTGGATAAAGCGGGTTGGTAAACAATATACATGTAATCGGAGGACAAAGCAAGCAGTACGTGTCACGGTAATAATTACAGAATTAATTATAAATAAGTATAGGTAAAAGAGTTTTGAAAACGACAGTCAAAGGAAGGATGTGAGAAGGTGACCTTCAACGTGACCTCTAAGAAAGACTAAACAGAATATGTCAATAAGGTTGACTTAAATGCTTCTCGTCTATCCGAAGCAAAAAATGGGAACACACCGTGGCAGCAGGGTTAAAGGCGTCTACCTTGTGTGTGTGTGAGTGTGCGCGCGCGCGCGTGTGCGTGTGAGTGTGCGCGCGCGCGCGTGTGCGTGTAGCGGTTTTCTTCCAAAATCGTAACTGTTGATGCGGTAAATTGATCTGATGGAGACGGTAATGTGGTGTTTTCGGCCCATTGCGTGTGTGCTCGGCACTAAGCTGGCTTGGACAGCCTTCACCGCGTGTTATACTTTATAGTTTCTGTCGTTACCGTTACATTATATTATATTATATTATAAAAGGTTCGATAACAATGCTTATATCGTTGAAGAATATCGTTTAAAGATTTTACGTTCTACTGAAAATTACTACATGTTATTGATTACGAAACAGGTAATGCACATACATTACCTTAGTACAGGAAACAAAAGCAACATTAACTAACATGTAAATTCATTACTTGCAAACAAAATAGAAACAGTCGCTGGATACAGAAAAAAAATGTATATTGAGGTGTTAATGGTAAAACTACGCAAACCTACGTTTTAATGATTGTTTCAAAAACCACATTTTTGGGAGTTGCTCTGTTTTGTATTTTTTAACAGCTCTGTAATAAACAGAAATAACAAACATTAACCTTAAAAATCAGTTTTATTTATGCACTTGAAAACCGTTTCTTTTAGTTTTTCGTTGATTCACATGAGTTGACTTGGGTGGATTTACCACTAACCCCACTACATATAGGGACAGACATTATATAGAACGTAAACTGGAGATTATATCAGCACCATATGATTGATGTTATACTACATATTGGAAATCTGGTACGTATTGGCAATCAGGCTACAGGTAAAAAGCAATTACCAATAGAAACAGACATCATACAGGGATTGCTGGCAAGACAAGTACGAATAGTTTAGAAAAAAAAAATTCGTTCTGCCTCTGTCTTGTTGATGACTCTTAGGTAGAGCGTAGTGCCTCTACGAGTGCCCTTTATCCAGATCCTAAACAATAGGTATGCCCCACGTGCTACTGTCAGTCTCCACCAGTTCTTCCACTGTACTCATTTCTGTATTATGTACCCTTTATTTTCTGTTATGCTTCCTTTAATTCTTCCTTTCTCTAGTCTGTTAGGTTATATTTTAATGGGCATTTCAAGGCAGTGTGACCCATTGAACAAAATTTTGTCCTCCGAATGGTAATTTGTATAGTCCTCCGTTGGATATAAATCTTGGCAACTATATTCTTATGATGATACAAAAAAAAATTTAGTTTTAACTTTCCGCCTTTACAAAGCATGCTGCTGGTAACTCTTCACTTTCCTAACCTACAATATTACACGGAATTAACATTGAAACTAAAGAGCATTGAAGGTCCCCACAGAAAATTAAACTTTCTTTCTTTAAATATAATCTGGCACATCTAATATAAACTAGTCGTCTATTATCATAGACATAAAGATGAGTTAGGAGCAAACAGCTCAGTGCTATCTAATCACTCAGCGTAGCATATACAAATAAAAAAGAGGGCGAGATTTTTTTTTTTGCATAAAATACTTGTGGTTCCGGGATAGACCCATCCAGACCCGTTCCACGGCTAACGCCAAAAATCATCAAGATCTAATATCTTGAGTTTTACGTTTTATCAAATAACAAATTTATTTTTTTGAAAATAATGAGCAATTCTACAGCCCAGGAATTAATTCTTAGTAACGTGGATTTAAGAATATGAAACATACTTTGGACAATACAAGGTGAACTTCAAAAATAAATTAATGAAAATAAATTGTGCCATCTAGACTGACGAAAGTAGGGAGTGACATAGATAAAGAATAAAGGAAATGATATGGGAGAGGTGAAAGAGAGAGGAGAAGAATGGAGGAACCAGTTGAACCAAAAGTACTCCACAATGGCTCATACGAAAAAACGTCAATATTTCTCTCTCTCTCTCTCTCTCTCTCTCTCTCTCTCTCTCTCTCTCTCTCTCTCTCTCTCTCTCTCTCTCTCACACACACACACACACACACACACACACATCGGATCACATCACACTCCCGCATACAAAATGTTTTCGAAATTTAAGGATTGAGGAAAGCAGTAAAAGAACAGTGAATGGAGTTTTACCAGTTATTAATAATATTATCTCTCCACTGCCGTGACAGTAACAGTTACCTGATTGGTACGTGTCATACCGATTTAATAGAGTGTGTTATATCAGTCACATACATACACGTGTTCATAACGTGCTAGTAACCCAACGCAATAAGAGAAAGTTTGGGTGATTCCAACAGTTACTAAAGAAATTGTCACCCACCCCTCACCGGCGAAACAATAACACAGTCACCTGATTGTTCTTGTAGTCTGTTACTGTTACTGTTACTGTTACTGTTATTGTTATGGTTATTGTTATTACAACAGTTGTGCGTTCACTGGCTCATACGTATTAGTGACTGATACGACTAAACTTTGGCTATCACAGAATTACAACATCCTATTTTGCTTTCAGTGCTCAACAGCAAAGAAAACTTTAATAATCTCGTCAGTTGGGCGTTGTTTGTTTTATTTAATATACAGGGTAAGTCAAAAAGTAAAGGCAAATTTTATTTTCCCTGCTGCAATAGATGGCAGCACTGACTGAACAATGACATATCATAACCTCAAAGTTTTTTTGTTCTTCAGCTGTGTTGTTTCAGTGCTCAGCTCCATTGGTAGTGATTTCAGGGCATTTTATTATGAGTGCCTCGTTGTCCGTGTGCACCAAGGAAGAAATGAGGGGAGTGGTACGTTTTCTGCACTCTGAAGGGAGTAAACCTGCGGAGATTATTCGCAGAATGCAGCAGCAGTACGGTGAGAGCTGTCTTAGTGAACGCAAAATTTATGAGTGGATAAATCGCTTTAAAAATGGTCGTGTATCTATCTGCGATGAAGAGCGTTCAGATAGGCCATCCACTTCGAAGACGGACAAGAACATCGAGACAGTTGAGCGAATGATTCGTGATGATCGTCGTGTCAAAATTGATGGTATTGCGTATGCGTTGAACATTAGCCACGGTTCATCAGTTGCAATCATCCACGAATCACTAAATTATCGCAAAGTGTGTGTTCGTTGGGTACCACATCGACTGACAGACCAGCACAAACAGAAACGTTTGGAAATTTCGAAATCACATTTAAGGCGTTTAGAAGAGGAAGGAGAAGAGTTTCTCAGTCGCATAGTAACCGTTGACGAGACGTGGGTCCATCACTTCGGACCACAGAGTAAGCGGCAGAGTATGGTGTGGAAACATCCATCCTGGCCTACAGCAAAAAAGTTCAAAAGACAAGTTTCTGCAGGAAAGTTGATGATGACAGTGTTTTGGGATATGAAAGGTCCACTTCTAATTCATTACACTCCTAAAGGTCAAACAGTGAATAGTGACAGCTACTGTGAGCTACTGCGAGATCTGAAACCCAAAATCAAAACAAAGAGGCGAGGAAAACTTTCAAAAGGCGTGCTTTTGCTTCAGGACAATGCCCGTCCTCATACTGCGGGGAAAACGATCCAGTTCATTCAAGATCTTGGTTTTGAGCTGCTGGAGCATCCGCCGTACAGTCCTGACCTAGCTCCAACTGATTTTCACCTTTCTGGTCCGATGAAGGAGCACCTGCGTGAATCCAAGTTTTCGTCGGATGACGAGGTTGTGGAGGCGGTGCGCGAGTGGCTGTGCACGATGCCACAAATCTTCTTCCAGGACGGAATTACGAAGCTTGTCAAGAGATGGACCAAGTGCATAGAAGTTGAGGGAGATTATGTAGAGAAATGATGTTACTTGTCATCTTGTTTTCACAATAAAAAGTTCCTTTTTAAAAATTTGCCTTTACTTTTTGACTTACCCTCGTACAAGGGCCAGATGAAAAGTTCGCGGAGTGACGTCTATAGTCTAACGGTAGAACTAAATTTTTCGTGTGTTGTGAGATTCGTATTTCGTGTAAACACCGGTTAATTTTGCAAATCTATCTGTTAACTTCTTCATTGTTTATCAGGTTTTTGAAATTTATGTGTGACGCGTGTTTTAAAAAATGGACAAAGTCAAATTTCATGCTTGACTTAATTGTTTGTTAAAAAACGTACCGCCAATAGAAAATCACAATGATATGGTGAACGTATTAGAAAATGCTGCAGTTTCAAAAACAATGTTTTTAACTAGACATTCAAGTATAAATGTAAGTGTGGTTTGAGTACTGAAAAATAATCACTGCAATGGGGGCCTATAAACTGCAACAATGCCGGATATCGTTAGAAAAAATTGCACACACGGTAATGGAAGATCGGCGACTGGGAATAGACAACATTGCTCAGATCAACATGCGCCTTACGTGAGCGTGTGTATCAGATTTTAATTCAAGAACTTGGTATGAAGAAAATTAGTGCAATTTTGGCTCACTCTGAAGATGTTGCACTTTTTGGATCTCTAATACGGGGGATCAGATTAAGTACTCGTTCGACCATGTATAAACTCTAATGTTTACTAACAAACCATTGTTTGTAAAGGTGCAACCTTTTTCTAACCCATTTCGTTGTAACTTTCCATTGGGGCTAGACCTTTTTAACAATGAATTCTTGATCTTATTCATTTTTCAAAACTGGCGTGACACGTAAATTTTGAATAAATGTTAAACAACGATGAAACTGCCAGATAGATTTGGAAATTAACAGATGTTTACATGAAGTATAAACCTTATAACACCAGAAAAATTGTAGTTCTACAGTTAACCTGTAGATGTCGCTCCGCGACCATTTCATCTGACCCTCGTAGTTCCTTTACTGCCCTTCTTTTATTGTTGCATTCCAATTATTGTTCTCGTTTCTTGTGTTCCTACTACCATTACTAAATTTTTTGGTAGGTTGGGTATAAACTTACCCAAGCTGTATTTGCTGATTGGTCGCAATTCCTCGTTAACCCATCATCATCATCATTTCCACATTACTGACTAAGCTGCACTGCTTGTTCCGGAAACCATCTTCTTCTCGAATGCCCCGCACACACTATCATGTGGGTTTATAATTTAAGGCATGTTTGGAAAGGCGACTTTGTTGCATTCTTTCCAAACGCTTACATCAGTTGGCCGTGTATTCCGTAATTCTTTCTTGAGGCATTAGGGTGGCAGTCCCACCAATGAGCTGACCCTGAGTAGCGCCCGTAGCATGGCACCAGAAGATTGAAGAGATTGAAGACCAGAGAAGGAGATGGTGTAAGCACCTGAACCTTATGCCTGATATCCGTGTACCTGTGGCTGACTTGGGTTATCACCCTACTGGGAAGAGAGATATCGGTAGACCGAGGAGGAGATGGGTTCCGGAAAAAGATTAAGGTCTAGTCCTTGGAGTGGTGATGATATCTTTATTCCTTATTCTATATTGCAATGTGTAATTTAATGTAATTCGAAGAAACTGCAGTTCAGCACTCTAAAACTTACCGCTTTTCTTTATTGTCGTGACTCACGCCTCACTTGGATAAATCAACGTGGGTATTGCAATTGTCTTATAAAATTTAATACTTGTACTGCGTCTGGTTTTATTTCTGAGATTCCTATGAGTCGTACCACAAATATTCCTAAATTTATTTATCTTCTCTCTTATATCATATTTTATATTCATAGCTTACTGCACAGCCGAGGTATTTGAAACGGCTCACTTGTTCTGAAGTACTGTTGTTTATAAAAATCTTAGTCCTCATTGGATATTTAACTTTAAAAGCCATGGTTTTGGTCTTCCTTACTGAAACTGTCAGTGAGTACTCTCTTGCCACTTCTTGTAATTTGAAACACAGCTCTTTGCAAATCATCAGCCCGGATCTTAAGTTGAATAATTATGACGCCGACCTGAAAGCCTAAGAAATAGGAGACTAGAGATGTTTAACTGATAATTTAACTTTTTAATCAACTAATACTTCTAAAAAGAGTTATCAATACTGTACTCGTAGAAGCAGAAAATAAGTTTTTATTAGTTTATTCAATACTATCTAGATATAATGTACTTGTAAACATACTCGAAACGAGACTATAGTAAATATAAAGAAATGAAGTGCGTGTGTGTGTGTACGTCTGCGCATGTGCAAGTGTAGCGATTTCCTATCTAAATCGTAACTGTTGATGCGTTAAATTGAACTGATCGCTGCAGACGGAACTTTATATAATGTGGTTTTTCCGGGTCATTGAGTTTTACGCAGTGTAGACAGTTTATACTGGGTGATAATTTATAGTTTGCCGTAATACTGTGTACACTCAATAACGTTTAATATCACGTTTCATAATCTGAGTATTTGGATTTGTAATTCAGGTGACGGGATTCTGGGAAGAAACTATAACCAGTATATTTCAACATCAAATAACTCCGTAAAGAGTTTCACTATTAAATAGCTTAACTTGGTTTTTAGTTATCAATGAATCGTTATTTTAACGTCATTCATTTCTTCATCAGCCGTGGCTCTACAACCCACTACAAGAGTGGATTCCATTCCTCCCTATTGCGTGCCCTGGCTGTCCAGATTTCTATGTTCAGCTTTCCAAGGTCTTCCTCTATCTGCTCTTTGAATCTACTTAGGGGTCTTCCCCTTTTTTTATTACCCATTGGTTTCCGGTAGAAAATATATTTCGTAGCCTGTCCTTCCTCCATTCCCTCTATGTATCCAACCGATCTTAGCCTGTGTATTTTAATTATCGTGACAATGTCCGGCTCTTTTAAAGATGGTATAGTTTATAATTATAGCGCCTGCGGCACACTCCATTTTCTTGTACTCCTCGAAATATTGTTCTTAGAATCCGTCTTTCACATCAACCTAGAAATGTCTTGCTATTTTTTGTCATTATCCAGGTTTATGAAGTATATGTCAGCACTGACCTGATAAGTCTTTTGTAAATTTTGCATTTCGTGCTTCTTGAAATAAAACTAGATTTCAGGTGCTTTTTTAATTCATAATGTGTTTTATTTGCGAGATATATTCTTCTTCTTACTTCAGTGTTGGTGTCCTTAGTGCTGTTTATCTGATGCTACGAACTCTTTTACTGGCTCTATACTTTTGTAACTACTTCAAAGTTTTGAAGGGTCATTCAGTTCGTACTGTTTCTTTTCAACCATGACGAAAGCTGTGATGACGTCATTAACATGTGATGACGCAACTTCTTCTACGAAGTTATTTTCTTTTTCAGCGATACTCCGTCATAAAGATACTCCGTTTCTTTAGCTCACTCTTGCCGTTCTTCTTCCAACATTCTTTCCGGGTGATGTTTCTTCGGTAATATATTTTTCCACCACAAATTTATTTATAAAAACTTCTCTGTTTCTTATATATTCTTCCCTGATTCAACTTTAACCTAGTGTACATTTTTCATCCTACTTTTGTCTACCTGTTCTCGTAGAATATAAATTGTTGTTGCTTATCCTTCCAGCCTCCATTTTCCTAAAGAGCCCAACGAAGGCTCTTTTTATCTCTGTAATAATCGAGAGTTTCTCAAACGTCTTACGTAACTGTCTGTCTGGTTTCAAATATAATTGAACCTAATTTCTGATAGATTTCAAGGCTTTAGGATATTATTTCAAAATGTCCTTCATATGTTTTCCAAGATCAATTTCCAAGAGTCCTTCACTTAGATATTTTATCTGTCGCAAAAAAGCATTCCAGTTTGACTCTCATACTGAACTGTCTGAATTTTTTCTGTTACGATAGTTATTACGATTTGAATGTTTTGTGTTCCAGTCTGAACATTATCTTCGTCATTCACGCTCTTTCATCCAACGTTGCTTTTTCATTAATCTTTGGAGCCCGAATCTCATAACTGTTTATTATTAGCGTAAAATTTATATCGGAACAGACAGAAATTATGTGAAAACAAACCATTTACCCCCCTCACCCCACCCTGCTCACACACAACAAGCTAAAATATAAATGACCCTTCCCCACCCCCTAAACTCTGTCCCACCATCTGTACAGTTACATATTTTTCTAGCAAATTCCTTGTGTTTCAGTGTGTGTGTGTGTGTGTGTGTGTGTGTGTGTGTGTGTGTGTGTGTGTGTGTGTGTGTGTGTGTGTGTGTGTGCATCCTTTTAAACTTACCCTCTTCCTCTCCACACACGTGGGTCAGTCACACACCCTTATTTTAAAACATCCAATTAGTACTATTCAATATACTTCTTAATCTTATCTATCTGTCCTCTATCATTTATTTCTTAATTATGTTATAAAATATTTCTTCATTATCAAATTTAATTTTAATATTAATTAAATTGTCTAACCCTTTTTCTCTTTCTTTCAATATTTCTAACTCCTCTCTAAGCTTCCTTTCAACTGTATTATTTACTACTTTTACAATTTCGTATTCTTCCAAAGGATTAACAAACTTATGGTTGTCTTCTATGAAATGTCTTGCATAACGAATTGGTTGTTCTATTACCTTCTCCACGTTTGTGGTCAGACAACCTGCATACGAATTTTCGTCCTGTCTCACCTAGGTACACTTTGTTGCAGTCTTTACATTTCAATTTATAAATTCCGCTTTTCTGTAATACTGGAATTTTTTCTATATTCTTATTCCTTATCTTATCAAATACCGTTTCACATTTTTTATAGCTATATCTACTCCGTATTTATTAAAACATTTTTTTTTATATTTTTCTAGTATGTGAACCTATGTATGTCAATGACCCTGCATAATTCTTTTGTTCTGGTTCTATTTTAGCTTTTTGTATGTTAACCCTTTTCATAACTTTATCCACTATGTTGGTGTTATAATTATTATTCCTTACAATTCCCTTTATCATTTTTAACTCCCTATCTTTTGATTCGGTCTCTTTTAAACACTTCTGAGCTCTGTAACAAAATGAATTGATTGCCGCCATTTTATATCTATAAGGGTGGTAAGATTCTCTTGGTATAATTATATCAGAATACGACTCTTTCCTAAATATCCCAAACTGTAGTTTCTCATTATCTTTAATTTCTATGTTTAAATCTAAGTAATTTATTTTTCTTACCTCCTATCTCTTCTTTAAATTGTAAGTTTTTATCCTTATCATCATCATCATCATGACACTGGTGCTGCTTGTCACACGTCAGATATCCTCCAGCCATCTCTTCCTGGGAATACCCACAAACCTGTGTTCTATAGGTTTATATTTACAAACTTGTTTGGCCAGTCTTGGATCTGACGTTCTTGCTTTCGACAATTACTTACATAGCTTTGTCTTTCATTTAAGTTAAAAACTTGTAGGCCTAATTCTTTTCTCAAGGACTCAAGAGTATATAAACTACTCTACTGTGTTATTACTAGAGAGCAAGTACAAAAAATTAAATAAAATGGTTAGTGCAAACGTGTACAATGAATATTCAATATGGTATCTATAGCAGACAAAGCAAAGTTTAAAAATAGTAAATCATTTAAATCAAACAGAAAGGGATAACCTGACGATCAATAATATAAGACAAAACGAATGACTTCGATATCATAGTTGACTATACCAATTATAAATGGTTTAGAATGACACTAAAAACAATGTGCTTTGGGTGTTTTTAAACAACATTGACGTCAGAATTGTTCATTCCTTTATGTGTTAGCTCTTAATTCGGTTCTACATAATACGGTATTATTTTCACTATTAAAGTCTACCGGTTACTTTTTCGTTAATTGATGATGTTACTTTATATCTAGCTTTTCGTATTTAAAATACTTAGATGTTTACGATCTACTAACATTCTTTTGCTGCAGATTTTTTCCTAGAACATAATTGCATCTATTACTTATTTTTATTGACAACAATTGGTAGGAAAATTTTTAGGTTTTTTTACTTACTTTGCCGTTTTACTGGCATATGTTCATACACATAACTACTATTCTTCAATAATTTAATGAAGAACGTTATTACTTTATTGTATTAATTATGTATAGTAACCGACTTTGTCTTACAGCGAGACAAAGAAAAAAAGTACAAGAAAGAGTGGTTGTGACAGATTGAGAGGAGATAGGAAGAGAGGGAGAGAGCGAGAGACAGAGTGATAGTGAAAGTGTGAGACATTGGAGAGTGTCAGAGCAAGAGCGAAAGTTATTCATTAGTGAGTGGGGGCTAGTTACTAATGAAACTCTGCCTCCGTGACAACAATTGCACATTCACCTGATTGTTAGCGATTCTGCCCTTTGTTGTTTTACTGTTATTGTTATTGCTCCGGTTGTGCATTTGCTGCCCTACTGTAGAAACAGACACGACAAACTCTATCAACTGGAATTAGCCTCTAGCGTTGCACATTACAAACTCCGAATTTGGTCTACAAACTCCCTGGTAGAAAACTACAAATTAATTCCCATCTATGTTATTAGATAATGTAATTTACAGTGAAAGTTATGTTTGCTGTTTTTCCATTTTGTTGTTTCTTTCTGTACAACAAACTAAACAAAAAATGGAATTCATAACCAGAATTTGTTAGTTGTTCCTACTGATTGAGTATCGTCAAAATTTTTTAAAGACAACACTGTTTCCAAAACTATGTGAAACTTAAATCACTTTAAAGGAGACGATAGAAATGTTCATTTATAAATTGATAATTATAAATTCAAATACACGAAAATTGTATAAGCTTTTGATCAGACCATTTTTATCTTTATGTATCTGTTTAAAAAAGTGGTGATTTCCCTTACCCATGTTGTAAACTATTACTGAATGTCTATGCAGTTTCAATTGTTTTGAGAATTTTGATAGTATGCACACATCGCATGTGTGGTAATCGTAAATGTAGGTTTGATGGATAAAGTTTTCCAATTATATGATATACTGGCTATCGCAGAGCTGTTTCTGCGTTGCATTGGGCGTGTGTGTGTGTGAAAATAATGTTCTTACTGCTACAAACTTGCACTACAAACTATGATAAGTAGTTTAGAGGGATTTTCTAAAAATGAAGTCTAGTTGTGATAAGCGCTGTAGTTGCCAAAGTCATGATAAATGGTAAAACTGCATGTTACTGTGTGATTATTGTAGGTCAGCATTGTTATTTAGGTATTCACTATTTAAAAAATTTAATTAATAAGGATAATTAATTAACCTTAATTAATTAATTTTAGGAAAGACGAATTATTAGGAAAATATTAGGCCGACGAATAACTTCAGAAAGTTGGAAATTAAGAAGTAATGATGAAATATATCAAAGTATAGAAAGTGTAACAGAAACAATGAGAAAAAGAAAGACTATTATTTTTTGGACATTTATATAGAATAGACGACAATAGGTTGACAAAGCAAATCTTCAAATATCTGTGGGGGAAGAAGTCAATATTAAGTTGGATTAAAGAAGTCAAAAAGGATTTAGAAAAAGGTAATATACACGTTGAAGAAGCAATTGAAGGAGACGTTCTTCTGCCAAAAGTGTTAAAAATGGAGGGAGTCCAAAGTAGGAGAGACAAAAATCCAGGTTCAAAGTGGACTGAAGACAGGAAGAAAAGACAAAGTGAGAAGATGAAAGAATATTGGAAAAAAATGAAAGAACAAAGGGTAAAGAGTTGAAATTAGCATGTGGCCATTGCCGATACGGAAAAAAAGGTTAATTAATTATCTACCTACCCTGCCTTATCCTGGACTACTTCAGGTGGTACACATGGGAGCCATTATTATTATTATAATTAATAAGGTGCCAGGAGTAATCGTGTAACGTTATTTATAATGTGACCAGTAACTGAGGCGCTCCATTCTCCTTCCGGACCTATTGTGTTTATTTCATTTTTGAATGACAATTCCACTTCAGATTTAAAGCTTTACTTAAGTGTTTTTAAGCAGAATCAGTTCAACATATTGTTACGAAGGTTTCACTGATCGTCGTATGGTACAGTGGAAACAAATTACAGACACCAACGAAGTCACTAATCACTAGCTGCAATTAATCCCAAATAACAGTTTGTAATAAACTAGTAGAGTTATCCGAGTTAAATTTGCCCACACGCAATAATAATGTCACGTAATAGAGGTCCACACTAATTGTAACACAATAACACTTTGCTACAATACTTCAACAGCCGTTCGATCCTCGGAAATCCCTCAACACATCTAAACTGACTAAACCAGACGCTCTGCTTTTATAGGTCGCGCATTGGTCCAGAATAGCTTTCCCTCCTTACTACATGCGTATTTCAAGTGTTCTCGAGAGTACTCTGGAACGTACGTGAGCGAGGTACCTGCTTGACTGTAGCGGGATAGGTGGAGGACGTTCTAGGCAGTTCGATACGGTTCTCGTTACAATATATTACACATTTATTAAGCAATATTAGTTTCATAAAATCATTGTGTAGTTTAAAAATGTATTAAATTGTATGCAACCCCTCTGACGGTCTTTCAACCACGAGTATTTTCTTGTAAATTTAAAATTAATTTAGAATGTTCATTTTGTATTGACTACTCAATGAGACACTTTTATTATTACCATGTAAATTTTGACTCGCTTTATATTAGAATCATAAACATATACCTTTACTATGCAGTTGTATATTGTTACGACGGTCTAACTGATCGTAGTTTGGTACAGTGGAAAAGACAACAATGAAACCACTAAACACCAGCTTTAATTACCACCATTAATAATTTGTAGTCAACAAGATTATCTCTTACAACAATTCAAGTAGAATTTGTCCTCACGCAATAATAATGTCAACGATAAACAATTCCGCAACAATTATAACAGAACAACACTGCGCTACAATACTTCTACAAACAGTCGATCCGCGCTAAGGAAATCGCCCACTGTAACTAACTGACATAGCCTACCGGCTACTATGGATTTTTATAAGTCGCGCACCCCTTCTTGAAATTTTTCATCCTCAACTTAATTGCTGACGCTGATGCGTATATTTCAATTGTGCTCTTGAAGAATCTGGAACATAGTTTAACGCGGCCTTGACTGAAACAACACCTGCCACACTTGGCGTGTGGAAGAACGCGCTCGGTTGTTCTAGAGGATTCTCATTACAATATTAATGATAAATCTAATTAAGTACCTCTGTTTGCACTGCACCAAACATGTTGAATTCGTTACAAAAAGGGACATTATTTACGTACGTTATTTGAAACAAAAAGCGGTTAAGCTGTTTGTTGTAGCTTTCGCAACACCATTCTCGTATAAACAGGACACTACGTAGTTCTTGTAATTAATTTTCATTTTGCACTGAACGTCCAAATTTTTACCGGCCTCGTAACCGTGAGCGTATATCCGTTGAGCTTTACGCTCACTGAACATTAATTAATTGCTTGCACATTCCAGTTATTTCCATATGAACTGATGCCAACCGCAAATTTAAACATGATGTATATTCATGCGTAGTTCTTCTCTTGAAATCGTTTAGGCGGAATTTACTATAACACCAGAAAATACAGGCGAGAACTTTAATTGTCCCCGACTTGCGTTCAGCAATGTTTTCCGCATTCTATACTCCCAAGAGTGTTGTGTCCTGTTTTTCGTGCGTTCCACATTGTATTGTGCACTTTGTAAATAAACATAAATAAAATAAATAAATAAAATAATAATATTAATAAATAAATAAAATAAATAATAATAAAAATAAAAAGTTAATTTCAAATGATTATAATAACTGTTTAAGACAATTTTATTTTAATTTTTTTGTTAATTTAAATTTTATTACTTAATTATGTTAGGCGTTTTTATTATTTTTATTATTATTATTCAATTAATTAAAATAATAAACAATAATTGTGTATGAATTTGGGAAGAAATATTTGTTTCACTGAGTTAAATAGATTGTCGTAGTCAAATGGATTGAATGTAGCGGTCAATTCAGTGTCTTTATTTCTTCTTCTGCTCGTCTTTTTCCTTTCTGAAGTCCTCGTTTATAAATTAAGAATTGATGTATTTTAATTTAGTTCTTAACTAATCAATAAAACGACAATTAACACAAAAAATTATGTTTATTATGATCAATGCGATTATTCGACTTGCGTCGACTATTGCTCTCGGAGTCAAGACTGGATCTCAGGTCGATTAATACATTTGGTTTAAATTATATCAAATTAATTTATTATTTAACATGGATTCTTTCAACTGTCGAAATAGTCAGGAAAGGCAAGTTAGAGAATTCAATACTTACAATTAGAAAAAACTTATTCATTAACATTTAATTATTAAAAATATAGGATATGTAAGTAAAAAGATATTCGAACCACAAGTCGATTGTTCTGACGTCACGCAGTCGTTATCTTGGCTAGCTGCTCCTTGCCGAAATTAAAAGATGGCCGCCTCTATGCGTTGTACACGCCGATAAATTGTCTCTGAGATTTTACTTCAATAAAATGCAGCAGTTGATAAATTCCTCTTCTGTGATGTAGTTATTTGAAGATTTTCAAGTGATGGTATTTAGTTTTCGTCCTCCACTGGATTTCGTTCGGTAATACGTGTGTAGTGTGGAATGGTTTCTTTCAATCAGTTCGCTGTTCATAAATTGGTTAGATTTTATAATTCCACTATGGCCTTTTGTTTGATAGTTAGCTTAGTGTTATTTAAATTTGTTTTGTTTATTCCACCGATTATTTAAATTGGATTCATTGCTTTACTGTGTATTCTTCATTTCTTCATAATTCCATATAACATCTTGGTTTTAGTTAGATAAAATTGATTTCAGATTTTTCTCAATACTAACACGTCTGTTCTGCTTGAAGTTTAACAATCAACTAATTTTTGTTTGTTCCTTCATATAGAAAATTCTGTAAGATTTTGATCTCATTTTTCATTGTTCACTATCAGCTGTTTGCCTAATTACCGATTCAATTTTATAGAAATAAATGATATTTTTTATATTTTACTGGCTATAATTTAGTTATTTAATATTTTTATGAAATTTTAATTACATAACTATATTCCTGTTTGATTTTATAAAAGTTAATATTAAATATGACCTAGTTTGGTTTGAATTTAACTCGAAAGTTACAATCCATGAAATTTACTTCTAGGCCTTATCGTGATTCACATAATTACCCATTAAATGGTTTACACTATGTTTTATGTTACCATTGTCCTTAAATAAGATCACTAAGTAAATCATTATAATTTGCCTTCACTACTTTGTCATTATACTAATCATTTACTGATTTACTTACATTTTACTTATACTTGGTTCATTGCCTAGGTATTATATTGTATAATCTTTATTTAAGTGAATTTTACCCTCTGACTCTTTTAATTACTACTATAGGTTGTTGCGATAATTATAATAAAGTATTTGTATGCTAAAGGGAATAATTTATATCAATTTGGTCTAGGTTTTCATTAATTTATCTCCTCTGATTTGATTACAGGGTCAAAGTTGAATTTGGCATGATTATCAATTTTCATTTTTCCTATCAATATTATAATTATTTCGCATTATTATTATTATTTTTGTTTTCTGAGTTACTATTTATATGACATTTGAATTAATATATTGCCCTTCCTTCCTTAACAAAACTCTGACATAAACTATCACTCTTTAAATACAATAAACACTTATTCTGTAACATCTAGTATATACTAATATCAACATGGTAGGTATTGAATACCCAGATAATAATTAGATAAATAAACAAATTACGATCTTAGCCTAATTACAGTCCTTTGCTGTCCCTTCAAAACTGGTTTGGAGCGTTTCCCCTTAACTACACACTATTCACTTTATTCTCTCACATAGTTTGTCATAAAGTTTCTAATTTTTGGAGAATAAGGAATTTCACTTTATACACACTATTTATTATCCTTAGTCCTTTTTTAATTTCCACTGTTTTATTTATAATTATGTTTACATTAGATCAGACTACTGGTATTGTATTCTCTTACTTTTTTATATGGGTTTCTAATTTTTTGTATAATAATCAGTTTTTAGTTCATTGATTTATTTTGATTGACTCTTATAGAGTGTTCTGTCTTTAAAATAGGTTTTGTCCCTTTGATATTTTTATTTTAATTAATTTGTTCCTGGTTATATTTCATTACTGCTCCTTATCTTACTGGGTATACTGATGATGTTACTTGGATAATAATCATACTATATGGTTTAACACTTTTGTTCTGAATTGAATGTGCTTACTTTCTTTGGATTGAAAGTTTTTATAGTACTGTTAAGGCATTTTATTTATTATAGGGATCACTTCTTTTATGTTACTTTTATTTAGATTTATTGTACTCCTTCCAGATTGCTTCTTCCTTTCATTTTCTATGTAGTATTAAATTGTAAAAATAAGGCAAAATTTCCGTTATGCTACAACTTTTATATTTCTTCCACACAATATTATCATCATCATCACCACTTCAAGGACTAGGCCTTAGACCTGTTCCGGAACCTATCTCCTCCTTGGTCTACCAACATCTCTCTTCCCAGTAGGACGATAACCCAAGGAAGCCATAGGTAGACGGATATTAGGCATGCGGTTCAAGAGTCCACACCATCTCCTTCTGTGGTCTTCAATCATCTGGTGCAATTATACAATGTTTAAATCGTGTCTAATATCCTCTTTCCCTCTCCGATCCAAGAGAGAACAACTTTGCGTTCAACTTAAAAATTGTATTTTGGCTGCCTGAATCCTTTGCACGCCTCTTTTAACAAGAGTCCATGTCTCACTAGCTGACAGGAATGTGGGGACAGCCACAGGTTTCTAAAATTTTATTCCGGTATCCTTCCGTGGTTTATTTTTCTAGTACCTATTAGTAGTTCCACAGATGATTTTAAATTTTGTTAGCTCATTATCCCAATCAATATCAGTTCTATATGAGATATTACAACCCAGGTAATTAAAGTCACTAACCTGATCCAAATACTGACTATTCACGACTATCTTACTTCTTAAAGAATACCTGCCCTGAAGTGCCATCGTTTATATTTTGTAGCAGAGATCTGTAGGCTATAGTCTTGTATAATGCTTTAGAACGTAAATATCTCCCGCTGTTACTGGTCTTCTGTTTTCTGTATCACTACCTTGTCATCTGCACAAAGCGATGCATTCACATGAATATTTCGGTAAAGTGATATTTCTCCAGTCAACTTTAGCTGTCCATCGCCGAAGTATGTCGCCCATGTAGATACTAAAAATTGCCGGTGAAATACGGGACCCTTGTCTTACACCTTTACCTGTATTTGTCCCGCAGAATATTTTTGAGTTTATTCTGCAGAAGCCTTTGTAATTTTCTTATCGACCGAACGTAGATCATAATACGGTGAAATGTGTTAACAAATCAAATGTGTTTTTGATTTGGGCATTTCGGCGAAAGTCAGTATTTGTTTACATCTTTTGTTGACCTTTGCACTTTTATCTTTTAGTCAACACACGAGAACGTTTAGCATTGCAAACACTGTCACCCAACGATTTTAGGGACCATTACACTTGACAGCTTCAATTACAATTATCATGTTTCACTTTATGTTAGTGAACTGTTAGAAGCTCTGTTTACTATTTAGCTGTTTTAATTTCTCGTAATGTAATTTAACTAACACGTCTAAGCTGAATTTCACAGTTTATTATTGAAGAATGATATGATATTATTATTAAAGAATTGAAGAATGATATATAGGCTATAAAATAAAAGAATAGAACTTTTCATTGCAGTGTCTGTGTGTACGTCTCAGACATCTCCGCTTTTCCGACGGAGTAGTTCCACGATGATGTAGTTGCTCGTACAATAATCAGGTTGTATATTTTAACCAGGTAGGGAAAAGATTATATACACGTAAGGGCTTTGTATCTGCCTGCTGTTTACAAAATTACATGTTATATATATTGTAATCGACGCATGTTGCCTATAGCCTCGGCGTTTTCAAAGTAAACAAAATATGAAACGAAACGAAACAAAAGGAATGCAAAGAAGAAATCGAATAAAGTGATGAAGACCCAAAGCACGATGCAATACTTGTCTAAGAGTCTGTTGTGTAACTGACTAATTATCAACACTTAGAATAAATTACGGTATTTCAATTTGTTTAGAATGTAGGGAAAATTGCACAGTGTATATACTGCACAACAAACATTAAATTTAACCATTAAGTTTACACAACTATTTAGAAGAAAATCAACATATTTTCCAATAATAAAAAAATTAAATCAGAAGCGTAGTTTAATAAGGTGACCACATTAAAAGCGTAGATTAATGTAGGGGCCTATATAATGAAATTTGAGTTCAGGAAATTAAAATAATTTCTCAGAACGTGCTGACCAAATTTCATGTGTGTCGTTGTAAAGTTTAAGGAAAAAATACATAAAATGATAAAATTAATATGAATTAGAAGCGGGTGCACGTTTTCTTAATTATTTTGCTACTCGACATCGTTATATGTTAATGCCGGTCGTGACTTGTGAGGAACATGTTAAAAGACAGGTACACCCAGACTGGTAGGTGTTCGGTATTTATTAAATTTAAATCTTACTAACAATTCACCTGATGTTAGACGATCAGTCTAGTATAACCGTAATACACTATTCGAAAAGTTCGACAATTACGGGACGCTCTCAAAGAGTCGAAAGCGTCCTTCCGCCAGCTTCTCGGGTAGCAGAGCAGGTGCAGCTACTCGACACCGTAGTACCTTGAAGACTGTTCGAAAGCACTTGTAACTACGCAAATTATGCTGGCACGCCGGCAAAAGGAATGAAATTATTCTAAAACCTCTGCGGTACCTACATAAGCAAGAGCGGCCGGCTTAGACGTCAGTTACGGCTGGCGAGATTGTAGTCTGCGGATCAGGTAGTCTAATGGTAGAAACTGATTACTCTGTTGTAATTTGTGTGCAACATTTAATATTTGACATTATTGTTGCACGTGGACAAATTGAACTTGAATTACTACGAGAGCATCTTGTTGGTTTCCAATTGTTACTTTCGAGTCATTGAAGATGGTACAATTAGTGATTTCATTCATTGGTTTCAGTTTTTGGTTTCCATTGTGCCAAACGGCAATCATGAGACCGTCGTCACAGTATGTCAGTATTTGAAAACAAGTTTGAAAATAAAACCCTATTTGTAACGTCATGAACTTTTATAAAATAAATATCACTATAGTATTGACGACTCGGAACACTAAGTTTTTTATAAGTAAAAACGTAAAGTTTTACCTTACAGCCTAAACCGGCTTTCACCTTTAGAAGGCTTCATCAGAGGCTGCCATAGGTAGCGTTGTCCGTCTTGTTGTTGGCGACTGGATAGTTATTCGAAAGATTGAAGCTGTGTGTGTGTGGTGAGATGTGTTCGAATAATGCGTGCGATTTGAATTGTGTCTGTCCGTTTAGGATGTCGTTTTTATTTGTTTTTGTGTGTTTGTATATTTCTAATTGTTCTAGAGTTGTCAAGACGGACAACGCTACCTATGGCAGCCTCTGATGAAGCCTTCTATAGGTGAAAGCCGGTTTAGGCTGTAAGGTAAAACTTTACGTTTTTACTTATAAAAAACTTAGTGTTCCGAGTCGTCAATACTATAGTGATATTTAGTTCAGTAACGGACACGTCATGGACAACGAAATCCAACGATTTTATAAAATATTGTTTAGAGTTTGTTTCCTTTTCCCAAATTTTAACGCACACGGTAAATATGAATGTTTAATCGTTGACTGAATTAGCGCTTGTGTGATTAAAAATATGGAAAAGGATGCTTAGTGTTTTACATTTACCGACACATGTGTATGAGTACACATGTGTTGATTTACTAACAATACATTCATGTGTAGCGTAGTCAAACTGAGATAATAATACCATGGCGTGAAACTGTGAGTGAGCGAGTGAGTGAGTGAGTGAATGAGAGTGAGAGAGAGAGAGAGAGTGAGAGGTGGTGTGTGTGTGTGCGCTCTCGAGCGCGCGTGTAGGTACGTAGTTCGTATATATGAATAGGATTTCCTTATGTACTAAAAGTGTGTGTGTGTGTGTGTGTGTGTGTGTGTGTGTGTGTGTGTGTGTGTGTGTGTGTGTGTGTGTGTGTGTGTGTGTGAAAGCGGCTTATCATCCCTTAGTACTTTACATTTCCTCTTCCAAATCCGCCTTTAATATTTATTTCCTCGAGAAACAGTTATTTATACTTTTTTCTTTTTTGTATTTCAGAGTTATATTATATGTTCACGTGTTCTCCTAATTTGTGTTGTTCTGTTGTTTTGAATGTTGTCGTTTAAAAATAATTCTCGTGCAAACGCAAAAGCTTCCTAAACACGAATCACAAAGAAAACACACACACACACACAAAAGAGGCACTGTGCTCTTAACTAAAGGAATAACATAAATACGGATGTACTGGCGCTTACAAATACTGACGGTACAATTTAACAAAATAAAACAATGATCAACGTAAATACGGATACCATAGACGTAGGGGTAGACCTATATTGCAAGGATTAAGAACCAAGGGGACATAATAATGAACATTAAAAAAAATTGTTACTTTGATCCTTAATAAACTCTTAAATAAAACACACACGCATTCAATATTTCTCTAAGTTTACAATTGTCTAAAACACAATATTCCAGTTTTTAATGTGGCTTTCCAAACGGTATCGTTATGGGGGATTGCAAGGATTAAGTGGTACCAGGGGGGGGGGACACAATATTAAAAACAATATTTTGGATATTACAACACTTTAGGATTAAGTGTTTTAAACACTTAAAAACAATTGTTACTTTCATCCTTAATAAACTCTTAAAAAACACGCACGCATTCAGTAATTTTCTAAGTTTACAATTGTCTAAGACACAATTTTGAAGTAAATAATAAAAATCTACAAATTAAACACGTCCGTAAATGATACTTAACAATTATCACTTTACACTAAACCGCTGTCTAATAACACACACCGAACCACAGAAAGCCAAATTCCTGACGCGTTTTACCGTTTCGCACCTAGCAATATACTGAGTATCTGTGAGTGGTTTGCTCTGCTTATAGCCTTCAGGACTGCCTAATACCGTTACTACCGTCTTCAACGATGATGTAGTTGCTCGTACAATAATCAGGTTGTCTACTTGAATCAGGTAGGGAAAAGATTACACATACATAAGAGCTTTGTATCTGCCTGTTTTGTCCACGCATGCTGCCTATAGCCTCGGCGTTTTCAACGTAAATAAAATATGAAACGAAACGAAACAAAAGAAATGCAAAGAAGAAATCGAATGAAGTAATGAAGACCCAAAGCACGATGCAATACTTGTCTAAAAGTCTGGTGTGTAACTATATTAACACTGAGAATAAATTACGGTTTTTCAATTATTTGTTTACAATGTAGAGATAATTACACAGTATCTACTGCACAACAAAAAATAAATCTAACCATGCAGTTTACACAACTATTAAAAAAAATTAACATATTTTTTAATAATAACAAAAAATTATATCAGAAGCGTAGTTTAATAAGCTCACCACACTAAAAGCGTAGTTTAATGTATATAATGAGATTTGAGTTCAGGAAATTGAAATACTTTCTCGGAGCATGCTGACAAAATTTCATGTTTGTTGTAAAGTTTTAGGAAAAAATTAGTGCTGTCGATCGTTCAAAATATTTAATCGGTTAATCAAGAAGGTTTGGGTACTAAAAAATTATCATACTAATGGCTTACAAATTTAATTTTAATAGATGTATCTAATTGTTACTTTTTGTTTTTTTTGTTTTTAAATAACTTATAAAATCAGTATATTAGCATGGATTACATTCAAATAATAATAATATTATAATTATAATATTTATGAACAGATTTAATAATATGAACTGTTATCAGGAGAATAAGTGACAAATATGAATTTGAAGGTAAGGATATGGTATAACATTAGACTCACCTAGTCAGTACTGCTTCAACCAGGATTTTAAGCATGTGAGTGTGTTCACATGGTCGGATCAAGGGCTGCTCTACGTTTAGTAACAATATTGCCTGCGTCACTAAACACTCGTTAGCACGGAACCGATGTAGCTGGAATGCAGAGCAATTTTTTCGCTACAGATGAAACAATTGGAAGCTGAATGGAATGTGTTTTCCACCACAGTAAGGGGTCTGCAAAGTCATCATCCATTTCTGCCAAAGATCTGTAGACATCAACCTCTGTTGCGAGCGGTGTTAACGGAGCTGTTTCTTCCCTCTTGTCATCATCGTCTTCTTCGAAAACAAGTTTTCTTTTCTTCACATTTTGTTTTATTTCTGTTTGTGCAGTAGTCACAACTTTATTGGAAATTCTATTCCACACTAATTATCTTGCTTCTCTTGGAAGACATTTCAAATATTTAAATCTTGGCTCTTATTTTTAGCATACTCACCCCCTCTCAGACAATTAGTAGTAGGCACCTGACTCAGCCTTCTATTGTAGATCTTATCGTACACGGACTAAAATCTGACATGCCGCTACCTGGCTTTTGAAAACCACTGCAACTACACCACCCTTTCTCTTTCAGTGTTTTTCTGGGAACTTCCAGCAGTACTAAATGATTTAAAATAACGGGACTCTCGTTCAAGAGACAAGACATAAATCAGGTATTTGGTGGACAAGCTTCAACTTCACATAAAAGAAAATTTCAACAACTGATTAATTTTAATCGACTCTATTATTCGATTAAGTAGTTTTGATTGATTAATCGAAGTTCAAATTTTAATCGGTTAATCGAGTCGATTAACCGATTAAATCCGCAACACTAGAAAATATACATAAAATGATAAAATTAATATGAATTAGAAGCAAGTGCACGTTTTCTTAATTATTTTGCTACTCGACATCGTTATATGATAATGCCGGTCATGACTTGTGAGGAACATGTTAAAAGAGATTAGCTTATTATGATTCCCAATGGCCTTCATTAGAAAATAGGTTTAACATCAAGAAAGTAATTACGATAGGAGAGAAAAAAATTGTGTCTCAACAAAGATTAAATTATATTATAACACACGATGTACCCTAACGGCGACATCTCGCAAAATATACCTGGACAGTAATGTGGTAATTTTCGCATTCATAGGTTGGCTAATCTGTATTTTCTGAAATTGCTTATCATGTTTATACAAACGACACAGTTGTCCGAGCTACGGCTGGCGGCAGACGTCATTACGTTTGCTCGCTTTTTCTGTCATCATTCATTTTTCTTGTCGTCAGACAATCATTGTAGGCCTTAGGCCACAACATATATTGCATACTTGCAATACATTAGCAATACATTGCTAATTCTATTTCATGTAGCTTGAGTGCCGCGTACTCGCGCCTCAAGTCTTACGAAAATTATTTAGGCCTTAGGCCTCAACATTCATTTCGTTGTAGTTTGAGTGTCGCACATTTGCGCCTCATCTAACATGTAGCGTTCTTAACGACTCTGTTTATTAAAATTAAAATCTGTTCAGACTTAGCCAATCTCAACACCATGATTTAAGTGTATAACAGAAACTTAATAAATGTATTATACAGTCCACTATCGTCATTATTCTGCATCCTGGCAATAGCACCACAAACAGCATTCTTCCTATAGAACATTTTTGGTACACACGTGCAGATCTCAACATTTTTTTAGGCCCACTCGGACCGGATCTCAACATTTTTTGGTCGCTCCGTGCCTGGATTCGCCGTTCACCTTTTGCAACTTTTACAGCGGTTTTCATCATTTTTCTGCCCCAATTTCTGGCCATCACGGGCGATTCAGCAAATTCGCTGATCCGACCGCCTCGGGACTTACTCAGTATTTCTTTCATCGCCATTGAGCCTCGTGACGACATCACTGCAAGACCATCCATGTGCTAGCGTCTACACTCCGGTTTAAGCAGTCATCTCTCCGGTCTGTGTATTTGCCATCTTCTCTACGGCCTCGACGCTCCAGGACATCGCATACCAGGTACCACATCATTAACAGGTGCGTACAATGGCTGAAGAAGGCCTCAAAGTGTTCGTCAGAAAGAGAGGCGGCATAAAGTCTGCCATAGTGCTAATTAATTCGGCTATCATTAACTTTGATAAAAACACTAACACAAAACATTTTTTAACAGTTAGACTCGAAAGTCTAAAAAGTTTGGCAACAAAATACGATGAGGTACAGTCCGTAATTGAACTCATTTCTAAAGACATAAACGCTGCTCAAGAAGACCGAATTGAGGTTGAAGAACTGTTATATTCAACAGAAGCCAATATCTTACAATTGATAGAAAGCTTCAACGTTCAGACTGTATCTCCCGTATTAACAAGCAATATGCAATTAAAACCGATAAGTCTGCCCTGCTTCACAGGCAATATCTTTGAATGGCAGCACTTTTATTCAATATTTCTGGATTTGGTGCACGCCAGATCTGATTTAACGTCAGTGCAGAAATTACATTATTTGTATTCGTCTCTGAAAAATGAGCCGCTAGATTTAATTAAGGCATTACCTATTTGTAACGAAAACTATTCGATAGCGTTGAGTTTGCTGTCCGCTAGATATGACAACAAATTCATAGTAGATAAGTATTATATTCAAAATTTGCTTGAAGTAAAGTCAACAATTAAGGACTCTGTCCAAAGTCTGGCAGAATTCATAAATACAATAACGTCTTCCGTTAATTCACTGGCGGCCATGCAACTGTCAGTGGATTCATTCGAGCTTATCACTGTACAATTATTGTCAGCAAAGCGGGATCATACCACGTTTAAATTATGGAAGGAGTCTATAGACCCCGATAATCTTCCTAACTTTCAAAGCTTCACTCACTTTTTAAACGCACGTAGACAGTTGCTAGAAAATACACTGCCTATCGATGCCGGACAGCAGCTCAACAAATCGACTTTGAGATTCAATAAATCTGACAAACATAAATCACGAAACTCTGCTGGCAGCACTGCATTTAAAAGTTATCACTCAGCTTCAAACAATTATTTATGCTTATGCTGTAAATCTAGTCATCCAATTTACATGTGTGACAAATTTCCTGCATTAAGCACATCAGAACGAGGGTAATTTATATTAAATCATAAACTCTGTACAAATTGTTTAAGACCAGATCATTTTTCATCAAATTGTAGGATCAAACAATCATTTAAGATCTGTTCAAAACGACACCATACATTGCTACACATAAATAATGTGTCAAAACCAGTTTCTGCCAGCAACTACTGTTCACTTAAATTACAATCTACAAACAATGTTCTTTTATCAACAGCAATTGTGTTTGTCATCGACCAGGCTGGCAATAGACAACCCGCAAGAGTGCTATTGGATGCGGGGTCACAAATAAATTTTTGTACGGAATCATTTGCCAAGAAATTACGGCTTAACTTGACTAAATGTAACATACCGATTACAGGTATAAATAATACCGCTTGTTGTGCCACTAATTTAGCGTCTATACGCATTATCTCACGCTATCAAAGATTTAGTTTCCAAGCAACATGCGCGGTCTTATCTGCATTAACCCATAAATTGCCAGCACAATCTTTTGACATAAATCAGTTTAATGTCCCAGATAACGTTTTCCTTGCCGATCCGCATTTCAACATATCGGCTGATATCGATATACTTTTAGGAGCGCAATTTTACTTAGATTAAATTTTACCTAACAAATATGTAAGAGGTTCTCATTTCCCTACTATACAAGAAACAAAGTTAGGCTACATTCTAGCAGGCAATCTGCCCAAACACTGCCGTTATAAGGGTCCTGCTGTTTCGTTCCTGGCTAGGAACAACGACAGTCAAATTCTGGCGTCTCTCGAGAAATTTTGGGAGACCGAAACTATCCCTGATAATGCACCCATTAGTAACGATTCAGCTTGTGAGGAGCATTTCGTTAAGTCTACTCATCGCAATGAAGAGGGTAGGTTCGTTGTTTCGCTACCATTTAAGTCTGACAATCCCCAGTTGGGTGAGTCCTATGCTAGCGCTGAAGCGAGATTCTTGAGTTTAGAACTCCGGTTCATGCGTGATTCTAAGCTTGCGCACGAATACGCTAACTTTATTCAGGAGTATAAGGATCTTGGCCACATGACGCTTGTCGACGATTGCTCTATCAATTCCGGGTTTTCAAATACCTACTATCTGCCTCACCATGCCGTCTTTAAACATTCTAGTTCTACGACAAAACTCCGCATCGTTTTTGACGGCTCGTCCATAATGACGGCTCGTCCAATACCTACGTTGCTTATATTCCGTTACGCCATTACACAAAGTTCTACAAGTCTCCGGCTATACCAGTTGTAATGTTTGTGTGTGTACGTGCCACTTAACATGCGTCAACCATCGAGGCTGTTCCAGACCATACCGGTTGGCGCACGGTTTTCAAGGCCGCAATCAATTACGCTCTAATGTTTTCGAGTAGTGTTGAATTATTCTGGAACACTTGTGCTATCTATTTAAACAACGACAGCTGCCGCCTACGTTAAGTTTACTTTGGGCGATTATTCAGTGAGTTTAAGTGGCAATTTATTCAAGTGAGGTTCGAAGTATTGTAGTGAAGTGTTATTGTTTTATAATTGTGCGGGACTCTATTAGTTGACAATATTATTCCGTGTGGATACAGTTTGCTCGGATTATTGCACAAGTTGATTATAAACTGATATCTGTGATAATTAAAGCTGGTGATTAGTGATTTCACTGGTTTCTTGTATTTTGTCTCCACTGTAACATATGACGATCAGTGAGACCATCGCAACAATACTGGTTGCTGTGTTATCATCAGTTGCTATACGCATGAGGTGTCTATTTCAATAATTGTTTTCCAAAACGCTATGTAAATTAAAATAAACTGTTCTGAATGTTTCTGGACTAATATTACCTGGATTGAGTACACAGCAGCTATAAAATACCGGGTCCCAGCGACAGTCATTTCTGCAAATTATTTTACATATTTTACGTTGTGGTAGCAGTGTAATTATTAAATAATTATAATTGTTTAAATTCATTTTATTTTTTATTTTACTAACGTACTGACTATCATTTTTAACTGTCGAATATACTTCACAGTATATAGATTAATTGCATAGGAAAGTCAATGTAAAACTAGTATTGGTCTACTCATTTAAATAAGTGTGTTAAAATAGTAATTTGTCTGCCAATTACTCCTGCTTCAAAGGGTTTTTTATTCTACTGATGTAAGGTCTCATTATTATGTTCGCTGTGACAATTCAGTGGTATTTATACTAAAATATAATATAAATTTAGGCGACAGAATTATCATCACCACCACTCCAAGCCTTAGACCTCGGTCTACCGACATCTCTCTTCCAAGTAGGGTGATAACCCATGAGTGCCACGGTAGACGGACACATAGGCATGCGGTTCAAGTGTTCACACCATCTCCTTCTGTGATCTTCAATCTTCTAGTGCAATGTTTAATTCGCGTCTAATATCCTAGAATAATTTTGCGTCCCTCTTAGAAATTCCATTTCGGCTGCCTGAATCTTCTCTGCACCGTCCCTTTTACCGAGCGTCCATGTCTCACTAGCGTACAGGAATGTGAGGAGAGCCACAGTTTTGTAAAATTGTATTCTATTATCCTTCCGTGTTTTAGTTTTCAGGTACCTATAAATCGTTCCACAGATGCATCTAAATTTTGTTAGCTTACTATCCCAATCAGTACTGGGTTTACATGAGATATCACATCCCAGGCTATTAATTGAATAACCTGATCCAAAGCGGCAGAGATTTAGAGTTCCTCGTAATTTCTGTTAGAGTAATTTACAAATTCAAGTAGAAGTTATATAGCAGTTCAAATAAATAAAATGATTACATAGTAAGTTCTTCTTCTTCTTCTTCTTCTTCTTCTTCTTCTTCTTCTTCTTCTTCTTCTTCTTCTTCTTCTTCTTCTTCTTCTTCTTCTTCTTCTTCTTCTTCTTCTTCTTCTTCTTCTTCTTCTTCTTCTTCTTCTTCTTCTTCTTCTTCTTCTATAGCTAAATAAAGTGCACTGTGTGGCTGTAGGAGTGCTTGTAGTACTCTAATTGAAATGAATCCCCAGGACAAAAAACTGACGTCAACTGCATCAGGGATAACGTTTCTCTCTCTATAACTTAATTAACTTGTCTTCAGTATTACAGTAATTGCCGGCGATCAAAAATTTGCAGTAATTGGTATATCGAAATATAAAACAAAAATATATGAAATATAACAGACAAAAATAATGAAGGCTTTTAGAAAGTAATGAGCAAACGGAAGACAGCATAACCTTCCTGTTACTCCATTTACAGTTAGATCCTATGTTGTACAATTTGAAGGTACTCAGATAATCAGGCAGAGAATGAAGAGCAAAAAAATATATATAATAGAGATTAGTTGTTGTAAGTCTCGTTAAGAACGTCGTTATCAATGGTTTCCAGTGTACGCTATTAGAGACTACACAAATGAAATAAATGAAAATCGATTTCCGTTCTACTCTTCTAGATAGCAGAGAGGCCGTAAGTCCTCTTACGATAATATAATTACTCTCAATGGTTGGTGCAATTTAATCCTGTTCTCTTACGCAGTCACTACAAGAGTTTAAAAGTGGTATGAAAGTGGTATGAGGCACAGGGTGGAATATATATGACACTTTAGTCTATCGTGTTTGCTATTAGAATAAATTGCAATGAACTGTGGAAAGTCAAGTAAAAGTTATGTAACAGTTGAAATACATGACATAATAAATTCTTCTTCTTCTTCTTCTTCTTCTTCTTCTTCTTCTTCTTCTTCTTCTTCTTCTTCTTCTTCTTCTTTGCTTTAGGCACTTTACTACTACTACTACTACTACTACTTCTCCCCGCTGCTACAGCTCATGAAGAGCCCTGGCCTCCAGAACGAAGTACCTCCATTCCTCTTAATTTAATCCTCCATTAGTTCTTTAATTTAATAAAATTTGCTCAGATAATTGGAGTTCACAGAGGGTAATTTCGAGATACACGCGCGGTGGAGAAATAAGTTGGAGGGAATTAAACTTAAAAGTAAGAAAGAAAGGTTAACTTACCTACTTACTTAATTACTCCACGACACTACAGCTCACGAAGAGCCTCCAGAACAACGTGCTTCCACTCCTCTGTCACCTGTGCGACTCTTCGCCACCTTCTGTCCTCCAGTCTTCACAAGTCATCATCTACATCGTCCACCCATCTTGTTGGCCTCTCTCTTGCTCTTCTTTCTCCTGGTCCTCCAGTCTTTCACTGCCGTATCCTTTGTCATTCTTTGTACGTGACCTACACACCTTATTCTACCTTTTTTATTACTGTGACGATGTCTGGGATCCTTGTGTAGTTCGTACAATTGGACATTTGTCTCATACGGCACATCCCGGCATCTTGTACACCTCCATAAATCCTCCTCGGAATCTTTCCTTCCCAGCTTCTGATCATATCTTCTTGGGCTGAGCTCATGGTCTAGGCTTCTGAAGCATCTAATACTAATGTCCAGAATATGGCTTTGTAAATCTGGACTTTGAGGTTCTAGAAACTTCTCTGGTTTTTATGATCGGCTGGAAAGAAAATAGGATAAAACCTGGCTTTTAGGCATTTTACAAGCTACAAATTGACACAAATAACATGGAAATATGGAAGGCATCATCCTGCTGTGACAAGTTATAAGCTGGTATAAGCTGTCCCTCCTCTACTTGTCATTGTCAAGTAGAGGTTAGGGTACCCTCTTGCCCCTCTTGCCCTTAGGATGAGAAATTGCCCCTAAAGACGGATGACCTTCCATTAGTCAACGACGTAGGATATGGGAGGCAAGGAGAAACCACCACATTAAAGATCCTTATGAGTATCTCAACGAGGAAAACTGGTCCCTTTAGTCTGGTAAGACAGCCAGTTTATGGGAGAACACCCAGGCAGAAAATCGGTCTGAACATTAAGCCTGATGGTGGCAGTCGCAGCATACGTTTTACCCTGCGTTATGCTGGTAACTATCAAGGGGACAAATTCAGTAATAAATTGCCTCAAATAAGGAATAGCCGGTAAATCTCTCTTCCCACACTTTTTTATGGGTCTGAGAATTGGACTTTAACGAAAGAACAGGCCAGTCGCATCCAAGCGGTTGAAATGAGATTTCTCAGGCATGTGGCAGGGTATACTCTAACATGATCATAGAAGAAACACAGATAATTCGATACGGCAGGAATTGAATATTATAAGTATACTCGACAGGATCGCCCAGTATCGGTTACGTTGGTGGGAGCATCTTTGTCGAATGGATGACTGCTGCATCTCCAAACAACTAAAGAACTATAAGCCGAGGGGACGGAGAGGTGTGGGACGTCCGTATAGAAACGCTGGACTGACCAGGTCTAATATTTTCTTATTTGAGACCGGAACAAACAATTTTTGGTTTAATCCGTGAAGATGATGTTGATGATGATGATGATGATGATGATCAACAGTAAATACTGGAAGTTACAGTGAAGTTGTGTCCAACGAACTGAACCTTGTATTCGATCCAAACACCGGCGTATTGTCTGAAGGCGTGTGGATACTTTTTGACTTGCCCTTGTATATTTTAAGTAAAAACGTTTATGTTTATTCTCTTGGTTATTCAGTAAAAAAAAAAAAAAAAAAAAAATATATATATATATATTTTATATTAGTTCTTAACACTTGAACTAAAAACAGTATTGAAACATACAAATAGTAGTTCTGAGGAACGCTGTAAAGTACAGTAAACTGTTGACAATGTGAAACGTAGCGTCTCGCTGCACATTGTGTCCGCATACTGTTAAAATGTGTTAGTTCACTCCACACATTGAGTGTGCTCAGTACGCTGTGTGCTTAGCCGTTCGAATTTTTTCACCGTAGCATACACAAGCATCGTTTTTACCGGATAAAAGAAATAATCTAGAGTAACGTACACAACACATAGGAAGGTTTAGTAGCATTAGGTCACAGAGGTAATGCCTTTTGGCGCATATTCTCGAGTAAAAATCTCGCCACATTACTCACCTTTACAGACCTGACAAAATAAACATTCAAACAGATTTGCAAAAGACGTATTTTCATAAAAATTCCCATGCCCTTGAACAAATGTGCTTTTTGTTTGTTGCTGTATGTTTATTTATTAGTCACGCTGCACTACGTGAGATTAGACTTTATTTAGCCGGTTTCCATCAGACAATAATAACATCCTCGCAATGCCATTAATTTCAGTAGCGCTGCCCTTATTTACGACCAGAACCAACAAAATCCATTTTGCCTTTATTGTTCCTATTGCTTGCACAATCTTTCCAGTACTCAAGAGTAGATACATAAATAACCTGATTCCAGTTTACAATCAATAACATACAACAAACAATCAAATCAGGCTGCGTTTACTTTAAAACTCTGAACTGGTAAATACAAATATAAGTCAACTACCACTTTTTACGGAGCACTGCAAAGTACTATATCTAGTAGATATAACGCTAAATGTTTTAATTGTTATGAAATACTACAATTGTAACTGGCATTGTTGCAGAACGATTAAAGCGTTGCACGTCCGGGTAAACGATATTGTTGGTCTTTTCATTTCTCCAATTTTACAACTTTCTACAGGATGTCAACACTGAACACTCAACACAATCTTTTTTATTGTCTCTATTTGTTACACACCTGAAGCAACATGCATTTCCATCAGACAATAATAACATTCTCGCAATGCCATTAATTTCAGTAGCGCTGCCCTTATTTATGCCCTTATTTATAAATTACAATTTTTCGGTGAAGTATTTCTGAGGATCGGTCAAAAGTATAACACAAATTTTAATTTATTTGTGTCGACGTTTCGGCATGTTGTGTGCTTGGCGTCGTTACAACTCAGCAACAATTGTCTGAAGATGACAATAATTATTGTCGAAACGTCGACACAAATAATTTAAACTTTGTGTTATACTTTTCGACCGATCCTCACAGACACTTCACCGGAAAAATTCACTGATTGACGGTCAGTACATCTTCTATTTAACTTATACATTAACGTAGAATTTAGTTATATATGTGAACAAGATGCAGCTTTGGTGGTGGTGGTAGTGGTGGTGGCGGTGGTGGTGGTAGTGAAGACGATGGTGATGGTGATGATAAAGAGGGTTAAGGAAGGAAAAATAATGAACCTGATGTACGATTTTTACAAAACGTGATTAATGAGCGTGACAATTTTTTTTTCATTACTATCATGCGTAAATACACACGTAGCAATAAATAGAGGAACTTGTACTCCATTAATTTTATAGTTGAAGAACGGTAACATAAATAAGCAAGGAAAACTTGTTGGAAACTAATATATTATATACTTATTCCTTGCAAATAGATAACATTTATTATGAATCTTGTAGGCTATTAATATTATGTTGTGTATTTCTGCTCTCTGAAGTAGACCACACACACTACGGTTACAGGCAACACAAGCCCCTGTCCACAGTACACCCAACCTCGTTTTCCTTCTTCTTCTTTTTCTTAACCCAGAGGTTGGTGGGCTTGCAATTTCTTGCTTCCTGTAGGCAGCCTGTTGATCACCACATAACTTCTTCCTTCTTCAACACCATCCATCTACTCCCGCCTGGTCCTTCCCCTCCCACAACGCCCTTGTATCAGGGTGGTGAACCCGTTTTCATGGTAAAAAGTGACCCACTATATTGCTTCTCCTGTCCACAATGGATCAAATCAGAGCCATTTTTTCCCACCTCACTTTATTTTAAACCCCATCAACAGTACACTTTCCGTCCACGATATTGTTAAGGCTCTCGCGTGGCATCACTTTCAATGTTCCAAACTTCTTCATGGACCTTACTTTCTACGTCCCTATTCTACAGGTTATGTCTTTGTGTGCATTTGTAGTCTCAAGTTGTCCTAACCCAGTGTTACGGGAACAGAGGGATATTTAATTAGAGACTGTTCCACCATTCTTAACATTTTGAATCAAGTGGTATTCTATTGAATTTTTAATGCGGTGGTTCTCAGTTTCCTTCTTTATCCTATGGCGATGAATTGACAGTTCATCTGTCTTTAGGGACGGTTTTCCATCCCTAGGACAAGATTGTGCCTTACACTTTTACCCGCAATCCGCCCTCCTTGGAGGTCTTTGGCACTTACGGCCCACCCGCTGAGTTATAAACTGGATGATTTCTTTCCGATGGTAAAGGAAGGTGATTTGTATGACTTGCACCACGGTCAAAGGGCTCAAGAGAACGCTGGCCTTATGCCTGAATGCGAATAATAAAATATATCATATTATGTGTATAACATTATACAACATAATTTATGATACAGATAACAAAATGTTAATGATGAAAATAATTAGAAGAAGAAGAAGAAGAAGAAGAAGAAGAAGAAGAAGAAGAAGAAGAAGAAGAAGAGACAGCAACTAGAGCAAAAATTGTAATCTTGCATTGTACGGTTGTATAAATAAGAGACCGGTTCTTAGACCAAGGCTGTTTACTACATTTCCAAATGTGGTATTACGTGGATGTATAGATCATTATTGTTAGAGTAAATCAATGTTAAATTCTCATAAATTTTATCCAATACGCACTATAATGATAGCAATCAATCAATTGGTAAATTATTGAAAACAACAAAAGTCAACAATTATAATATTAACAAGTGCACTAACTACGCACTTTAACTGCTGCAAAACTATGTGAAATACAGGAACTGAATCTTTATGCAATGTTCTGTGGTCTACTGGAGGGCTATTTAACTACAGACTGTTCAACCATTCTTAACATTCCGAAACAAGCGGATGTTATTCTGTTGGATCTTTAATGCAGTGGTTCCCCGTTGCCTTCTTTATCCTATGCCGTTGACATAACAGTTCATCCGTCTTTAGGGACGGTTTCCCATCCCAAGGGAAATAAAAATGGTTTATAAAAATGATTTACCTTCTTCTTCTTCTTCTTCTTCTTCTTCTTCTTCTTCTTCTTCTTCTTCTTCTTCTTCTTCTTCTTCTTCTTCTTCTTCTTCTTCTTCTTCTTCTTCTTCTTCTTCTTCTTCTTCTTCTTCTTCTTCTTCTCTTTAAGGATTAGGTTATATAATCCTATTCTGACACTAATCTCATCTTCGGACGACCCACGTCTCTTCTACCAATGGCTTTATAGTTAAGTCCTGCTTTCGGCAATCAATCCTCCAGTCAATATTTGCGGATATAAATTGTCTTCTGTAAATTGCAGTAAATTCATTTATGTCCTTCACTTCGAGTTCTGCTATGATATCTTCATTCCTTGTTTCCTTCTTCTGTATTCCTATCTTGCAATGTATGATTTAAGTATTTCGAAGAAACACCATTTCAGCACTCTGAATCTTACCGCTTTCTATTTTTGTCATGACCCACGCCTCACTTGCATAAGTCAACGTGGGTATTGCATCAGGGGTCTACATCTTGTGGATATGGGTTTGGCAATCTCGATGTGCCCTAGTAGGATTCTCACTTTGTTTCAACTTGTTTTGGGTGAGATTCTTTCCTTAAGCCTTTTCTGTCTAGTCTCTCTTGACTTATTCTTGTTCTTTTCTGACCCCGACTCTATTAAAGTAATCGAAAGCTAGGGTGTCTTCTTTTTTAATTCTAATTTCTTTATTTTCGGTGGCTTAGGATGTTAAAGTGCTCAGTGATGCCGAAAGGTGGAAATACTAAAACACTCTCGGTATCAGAATAAATGATACCAAGGCCCAAATCCTATCTCAGAAAGAGAAGGGCGAGGGCGGACAGAGACGAAATCCTGCGTCCTAAAACAGAGGCCTTTCCGATAAGGTATGGTAACCCTGACAGAAGAGTCTCTGATCCTCCTGGTAGGAGGTTTTGAAATAGGGCAGTAACCTGTTCATGTAAAACTTTGAAATACTTGTAGCATTAAAAGCAGCCGCAGAGTAAGGAAAAGAAATTGTGGCAGTAGGACCGTAGCACAGAATAAGGACTTGAATCTCGGCTGTGCAGTAAGCTCTAAATCTAAATATGATATAAGAGAGAAGATAAAATGATTTCTAATGATTCATTATGTGTTTTAAATGCAAACACAATAGGGGTGAGATAATCGAAGTAGAAATTACTCAGTAACAATGAAACGAACGGAAAAGGTTCCGACTTTCAGAGACTGACATATTTTTGTGTACATGGAGCTACATTCAGTGACAACCAGATCACGTTTGACTGTAGATATAAAACTGTTAATATTTCCCATTCAACTCTGTTGTATCGTTAGTGCGTAATAAAACGAATTTTGTGAGTACCATGCTAAGAGTAGGTCTACACATGACTCAGGAAAAATAACGCTTTTGGGATGTTAAGAAAACACATAGTTAAAATTTATTGTCTTGAACTGTTGTGTTCTGTGTACGCTGTTGAGTGAAAAACACAAACAAAGCAACAACCACTCCAACTTTCTGAGCAAATAAACATGTTTGAACACTTAACACCGGCGCATAACACAGCAAGTCGCTGTGTTCCACGTTAACACATTTATTGCTTCATTTTACAGCAATGTACAACATTACCGGCCTACATGGACGATAAAAAATATAAAAAACACGTACGTAATATTCGTTTGTGTTATTGTTGTTTCGTGTGTAATTTGTACGGATACAAATAATTTTGTCACACATGCAATAAGCACAGTACATGAACATGAATTCTCAGACATAACCAACATGACACTAAGAAAACACATACCATACAAAGGCACCACAATGAAAATTTTGGAAAATTTACAAATTTAAAAACATAAAACAAACTAATTCCAGAACAAATACAAACGAATACAAAACATGACACAATTTTCAATACACTCAATATCAAAATACTCAAAAAGTTAATATATACACCACAGTCACACACAATAATACCAGTATAAAATACCAAAAACCAACGGGAAACCATAACAACAACCAACCAAAACATAAATACTCTACAAGATATAAATTCAGGAAGACTGATAATAGGAACAATACGATTCCCGAAACATGTACCAAATAAGGGAAAAACATCTTGAGGTAAAGAATTTATATTTATTAAGTAATTCATATATGCACCAAGAAATAGACTATAGCGAAACGTGTTTAAACAAATAAATGTATATCTGTGTGTACTCTTAGCATCCACCCACAAGGTACTCACAAAGTTCTTTTACTACGCACTGACGATACAACAGTATTGAATGAAAAATATTAACAGCTTCGTATCTGTTAGCATTATATTAACACCAACTTGACGTGGTTGTAACAGTAGGTAGCTTTAGGTACACAAAAATATTTCAGCCTGTGTAATTCTCAACCTTACATTTCCTTTTACTACAGTATTATTGAGTAATTTCTATTTCGATGATAACATTTCTACTTTGTTTGCTTTCCTACAAATCTACTGTATAACTGATACAATAATTTGTATGTCTGTACACATAAGTGATCCTCCTTGTTGTATTAGGCCTACCACAATAATAAACTAGTGCAACAATAAATTGGCAACAATAAGTGGTTGTATTACCACTTTCTAACTAGAACGGTTACAATACAAGAAGAAGATTGAGGTCATTTTAATGTTTGCTGTTCATAAAGGAATACAATAAACGAGACTGTATTGGTGTCGTTAATGTAACACCTAGAAGCCCTCATTCACGATAACGCTGTTCAATTGTTATACAATGTACAACACCTTACATAAATAAGTAAAGTATTTTTTTATAATAATTGAATATCTGTCCTTATTGTTTATAAGCAAATGTAATTGGCATTTCGGCATACGTAATTAAGGAGCATTAGTCTTTATGTATTAGCTTATTCCGTGGCTACTGTCCGAATTATCTATTACATGTCACTGTAAGTATTTGTATTCATCACAGTCACTAAGAAAATAATTAATTTAAGTGCACTCGTAACCGGCCGATTATCTCACAACCCGTTAAAGATATAAGTCTGAATTTTTAGCAGTCGGTTAAGCAGTTTATAGACTACAAACAGTAACAGTACTACAGTTATAAAGATAACTCAATTTTCTGATTATTTATATTTTTTTATGTTTGACTCTAAACATTTGCATACAAAAAGCAAACTTATAACTTTTTATGTTTATATTTTTCAGTAAAACTGTATAGATTTAGTAGTGGAGTTACAGCTCTATTAACACAATAAGGACAAAAAAGTCACTCTATAGTTTACTCTGTTTCTGAAATGATGGGTCATTTATATATATATATATATATATATATATATATATATATTTATATATATATATATATTGTGCTGTGGTTAATTACAGGTATTGTAATTAAGATCTGCTCCACGTTGGACCAGCCATTATTTGTGCTGTTGTTTTTTTCTTAGTACTGTAATTAATTATGTAATTATGATATGTAATTACCGTTATTATGTTTTTTGTTTATCAGCACTTGAAAAGAAACTCTTTCTCAGGGTTAATAATTATTAAGCTGTTTGATCTTATTTACGATTGTCTATGATATCTTCTTTTCTTTAAACCAAACCAAATAAAGTTAGTATATAATATTTTGATAAATAACAATGTAACAAATAGCTACCACACAAGTGTAACTAGACTGGTTCTGAATTCTTCCAGCTGCCACGGGTTCACTTCTGGTTGATGTTTATTATTTTCAAAGCAATATCAGGCTTAGCGATCCGTTCCTCCACCCTAATTTCTTGTTGGTTTTACTGCTGAATGTTGTTTTCTTCGACGACTGCAACACAGATATTTCTTCGGAATATTGAATTATATTTTATGGCCACTCAAACTATTCTTCAGTACAGGATTTCTCTTTTAGGTCGGCGTTCTTTTAAAGATATGTTTGGACTTCTCGAAATATTATTTATTTATTGATTTGTATTTTATTTTATTAAATCCAATATTAATGTTAAATCTCTTCTCCTGATTGTTTACTTTATTAAATTGATAATCAAAACTCTGGTATAACAAGTTAAATTCTTTTACTGTTTCTTCGTTTACATATAACATTACACTTTGTGATGTACAAAATCTGTCTTATTTAAATGATTCCAAATATTAATTTACATATCACTCTCTATGATCTTTACAGGATTGAAGATAAAATTAGAATACTCATGTTACTCTTATCAAATATAATTTTAGACTCCTGATGTTACTTTCTTAGATATAAATTTAGACTAATACATTTCCTTTCATTTCTATAAAATCCAATCTCTAACAATTTACAAATGTGCCACATTGATAATTCCCTACCTTCGTTTCATCTTTTTATCATATACCTCTTAAAAACATATATAACTTTTCTACTTCTTATATAATATATTTATTTTATTTCTAATATTCTTAATTCTAGTTTGTACTTATTATATGATAATTTTCTTACTATTTCCTTTTATTATAATATTCATTTCAAATTTCATATATTCTTTTCATAACATATATCTTTATACTGTTTTATCTCATATAGGAATCTACCTCTATGTTGATGGGTGAGTCGATACAATGTTTTTGTTTACATTTTAAAACATATGTTCCAATTCTATTAAATTTATATCTTTTTCCTTTTTAAATTTATTATTTTCCTCTTATGTACTGTGCTGCATTTTAACAGCAGTAAAATATATATATAACCAAATAGATTTTCAGAAAAACATATGTAAAGTTTTTGAAACAGGTTTTTATTGTTTTCCCTTATTCAAATAGTCCAGCATCAGTGAACTCGCTGTTTTCATTTATGTCCAATTGATCCTCTAGTTGTTCTTCACATTTCTAATTGATTGTCTAATCTTTTCCGTCAGTTCATCTACTGCTGTTTCTGTCTCAAATGATTCCTTGCAAGTAAATAAGTAAATTTTTGTCATTACCTTAATCTCATTTGATACCACTTTGATCCCTTATTTTTGTACGACTTGACAGTTACTTATATTACCTTCATTGAAAGTCAACACAGCATCATGTACACCCGAATCCAAGGTACCCAGTCCAACAAATATCTTTTTGGCAAACTACCCCAAATCAAACGGTTCAGCGAACCGTTTGTATTCTGTGTACTACCATAAAGACATTTTTTTGACAAATTAGGATGACTCAGGTCAGCAAGTATTGGTTTTATTACGGACATTAGTAATGTCTAATTAGTAGGCGAATCTACGTGCTCTACCATCACCTGACCATTGTTGTACTTCGATTGTTGCGTTTCGTTAAACATATAACGGCATTCCCATTAACAATCGATCGTACACCTTGTACTAGTGTTAACAATAAAGTCTGTTTTCTGATAAACAATTAACTAATCAATATCAATCCCATGGTCATACGTGCATAACTCAGACGACATTTGGCCTCGCCAAAAAGTCACTTGCATTAAATTCGATATTGTGGTCTGTCGATACTTTCTCAGCCTACTTTATTTGGTATCATCACCTCATCAAAAGGCGTCATTATGGTCTTCTCTCCTCTGGTCGTTATCCCTACACTTCCTAGTCCATCTCAATTTCCTTGTCCTGGCTTTTGATATTACATTTGCTTTGTGCTGCATCTTCCTTATTTATCTATTATGTTTCTTTCTACACACAGTGCCGTCTTCTTCTTCTTTGCATTCTTCTTCCTCTTCCTCTTTCTAGTTTTTTCTTATGTTGTGTTTCTTCATTACTTTGTGTGTTTTATGTTATTCCGGTACACTTAAGAAAATATCGGAACATCGTGTAGTGTATCACAAATATGATTTCTGTAGCCAGTTTTGGGAATAAGAGAAACAAGGTATAAGTATTCTTGAGAAACGAGGCAATCAGGGAGAGTCTTGCAGTTCATGATTTAGACAACAAGTTCGTAAAATAAGGACGAAGCTGTCATGAAAACGTGTTAAAAATAAACGGTGAACGCTTGCTAAAAGGAATCCTGTTTTAAATTTTAAATGTTTCATAATATTTATTGCACAGTCAAAGCACGCAATGGTGTAACAATTTTCTGTTATTTAATGTACCTTTATTATTTCTGGCATTGATAAGTCATAATGTGGGTAAAAGGTAATTTATTTATTTACTTCTACAGTTACTCTTTATACAATCGAGCGTGTGTGTGTTTTGTTATTTAAAGACAAACTGCACAAACCGAAAATGGAACGTAACTAGGTTGTCGAGCAACAATATAGCAGCTATTGTTAACGGAACATTGTTAACGTAAATTTTATTATTTCTCTCCGCTAACGTATTGCATTGTTAACCCGAACACTATAAATGCCTTTACAGTCGGGCTTATTTTAATAAGCTGAGAAAATAAAAGAAATGTTTAATGAACTTCTTATATCTTTTTGGCCTCATTTGCTTGGGACGCAGTTTATTTTTATACCTTTTCACGTCAGCTCTTAAAAAGACATCAGAGAGAGATATACAAGAGAGTTTCTATGAAACAAGATTCATTACTTATAATGTCCTTTAACGAAAGCTTTGTACAAAGCTTTGCTTTTATTATATTTGTATAAAATTCGTACAGAACTTGACTGCAGATTAGTGGAAATATCTTTAGCCTTCCTACTGCCTCTTTATTTACTATAGTCAAATCGATTAGACCTGCTGTCTTGTAGTGGGATATTACTTATTTTTCACCATTGTTCATTTGGTTGTCTTTATCACATTTTTCTGTTTGAGAATTTATATATTACCTTAGCTGTTATTAAGAATGCATGTCTGTTAGTAAAGAACGTTTTTGGAAAAATTTACTTACTTGCTTGGCACAATAAATTCAATAAACGTACTAGTATTAAGGTTTTTAATGTCCAAAACGTTGTATAAACCAAATCTTGTCGTATTTATATTAGTCACAGAAAGCTACAGTCATAAAAAAAAATGAATATTACACTTATTTATTAAGTAAAATGTTCATATTATTGGTAGGTACTAGACAGTTTTATTGAGTTTTCATGTACCTCTGTATGATTGTAAGAACGTTAGTCAAGGCATTGAGGACCTATTTTAGAGTACTTTATAATACTCATTGCAAACAAAAGCCTTTGTTATCTAATTTTGCCTTCTAGTTTTTCTTTAATTATTCTACCCATTACTGAATTGTTGCAACGTATGTATCCAATTAGCTGTTCCGTCTTGTTTTCAAAAGGAATTAAAAATTTCTCTTCGCGTAAGAAGTAGCTAATCGTGTATAAGCTTTTCTGTCCAAAAAATCATCAAATACATAGTTGCGGTTTCTAAGTGGCAAGTAAAATTAAATTCTTAAAATTACCTTGAGTACCCAGGTTTCCTTCTTTGCAACTTTTTTATAGCTGAAATAGTTATAATCAATATTATAATATAATTACTACACATCTTGATTTAGTTAACACCGACAGCGGTGCCTATTTTGTTGCACGGTCGGAGAGTTTAACTGTTACGCGTACTGACTTTGGAGAAGTTCAGTCTATCGTGGTGTGAATGATTAAAAAAATTAGAACTTTCAAAGTATCATATTACAAACGGCTAACCACCAAATCCGAAAAGTTGACGAGGAAGGAGGAGAGGAAGAATATTTTATTCTTAAATTTTTTTACGTAAATAAAATCTTAATTTTATAAACATCATGTATACAAAATTGTTTTGGATTGTGTTGAATGCGAATAAACTCTTTTTTAAGAAACCCAGAAGAAAAATAGCTTTGACTACGTCTGTGAAAATAAAATAATTTCGTCTCTGTAATTAAATATAATTTATACAATTAGAATTATTTAATAAGAGTTACGGAATAAGCTTAAGGTGTCTTAAAAAAATTTGTAAAAAATATTTATAAATATAAGAGTATATCAAGATAATATTTTTTGTGTGGAAAGGGACTCTAAACAGAAACCCGGTATATTTTTATTGTTCACAGGGTAGTGGTAAGATACGAATGCCCAGACAGATATTTAATTGAACTTAAAATATTTTTAGATAATAACTTTTTCAATTTGTTAATTATATAACGGTTCTCATACCGGAGCACGTGTTTACATCTGCTCAAGCATGGAGGAAGAAGAAGAAGAAGAAGAAGAAGGAAGAGGAGGAGGAGGAGGAGGAGGAGGAGGAGGAGGAGGAGGAGGAGGAGGAGGAGGAGGAGGAGGAGGAGGAGGAGGAGGAGGAGGAGGAGGAGGAGGAGGAGAAGAAGAAGAAGAAGAAGAAGAAGAAGAAGAAGAAGAAGAAGAAGAAGAAGAAGAAGAAGAAGAAGAAGAAGAAGAAGAAGAAGAAGAAGAAGGTATTCAATCGCCTGTATTTTATGCTTGAAGCTAAACAAATTAAGCGCAGAAGGTAAGCTTTCTGTATATATAAAATTCACTTTCCCTCTCCATTAATAGCAGGCTGAGTGGTATTGGAATGGAATTACACTACACCGTCGGCTGGTTGTATAATCGCGTTCATAAGCGGACTGAACAATTTACCGATATCCAAGTCATACGGGAGCATTGAGTGTACTACGATTATTACATTCAATTAAGCGTATATTAAATTGGGATACCACTATTCGAATACAGGAGGGCTGTTGATCGGTACACTCTCTGTGCCCTTGCTGCGTGCGTGTTTTTCTTTAGACGGAAGAAATTATTTTTTCCGTTTGTGATTGTGATGTTTTAATATGGATTATTCCTTATATCGATTTCAATATTAAATAGAGCATTGAGCTAAAGCCTTTATTATATTCTTTTTATTCTTGTTGTTGTTGTTGTTGTTGTTGTTGTTGTTGTCATTCTTCTTCTTCTTCTTCTTCTTCTTCTTCTTCTTCTTCTTCTTCTTCTTCTTCTTCTTCTTCTTCTTCTTCTTCTTCTTCTTCTTCTTCTTCTTATTATTATTATTATTATTATTATTATTATTATTATTATTATTATTATTATTCGAGGAAAGACAGACGAACAACAGAGAGGAATGCGAAGAGATTGTTTGAAAATGCGAGGACAGGATACGGGTTTACAGTTAAAGCGGTTAGCTTAGGATTGCATAATACACACCAGCTGATAACGGCGAGAGAGAGAGAGAGAGAGAGAGAGAGAGAGAGAGAGAGAGAGAGAGAGGGAGAGAGAGAGAGAGAGTGATTGAGGGGCGGAAGAGAAAGAGAGAGATACAGACAGACAGTAGACAAAGATACCCAAATATACAGAGAGGGACAGGGAATGACAGAGTGAGGAGAGACAAAGACAAGTAAACAGGTAGACATACATACAGAGACAGACACAAACAGGGAGATAACCGGACAGATTAAAAGAAGAGAGAGCAAAAAATAGACAGAGTTCAGGAAAAAGAGGGAGTGTGTGAGTGCGGGAGGGACGATCCAATCCAATCAGTGTTTTATAAATCAGTGGGAAGCATGCATTTAGAAATGAAATTCTTGGAAAGTATAAGAAGGGAGCGCATTTATTTACTCAGTAAATTGAGTTAAAGAAGGCACTGTGCGAACAACTTCAGCATGAATCTGTTGACACCGTTAACACCATGACACACTTGTGGGTGATGCGGCAAACAAAGATACGGGTTGCTGCTTACTGAGCAACTTTTACAGGTATAAAACGTAATGTGATAATAGCATTTAACAAACGATAATAATTGACGACTCGTTGGGCACTTGGTGAAACATATTAACACAAAGGTTTTTAAAAAAATATATAAGCACTTGGTACGTCTCACAGTTTTGATTTAACTCTGACAGCTGTTACAGCTTATTAAGCTATTGTCAAAGAGATCAGTGAACAACTAAACTAAACAAAGTATGTAAGGGTGGTGAACATGTGTTTAGAGCGAGTATCCGGACATCTGTGGTGTGTATATGTACGAAGGGGTGGAGAAGCTAGTAAGGGAAGGTCAAGTGTCTGTAAAAACAAAGTATAATCGGAATGCAAAATAAATATAAATATTAACTAAACTAAATAACAACTTTTAATAAAGGGGATACACAAAATTCAGTTTTCCCGTTTTTTAAATGTTTGTTACTTTTGATTGCTTTTCTAATTTCTAGAATTTTTAATAAATCTAGTTTCTTACCTTTTTATATGTTGCGCAGCAGTGTTTTGTTTTATCTTTAGTGGAATAAAAAAATAGCTGACAATAGCTTAATAAGCCGAAAGCTGTCAGAGTTAAATAAAAACTGTGAAACGTACCAAGTATTTATATATTTTTTAAGAAACCTTTGTAACTAACAAAGAACAAAAATCTGTTTTAAAACTTTGACGACTTTGGCGAAACAGTCCTTATTATTCGCATCTTACAAAGTGAAAATAAGATTCGTTAAATAATGAATTCAACGCTCATTTTTTTAACACTTTAGGAAAAGACAATAACGTATAAATGTAATCTTCTGAAACTGAAATTACGTCTAAAAACCGGGGCTGTTAGTCCGTGGTCGGTTGCTATCACGTCGGCAACGTTTCGATTCCCCGTCGACAATCTTCTTCAGGCCACTAAGAAGCGACAGAGAGTAAAAACACAATAGCGGCATTTTTTAGATGTACGCCGAACACTGCCCGATAACTATATCAGGTAAAAGCAACAAGGTGGCCAGATAACAATGTTACCTTTATAATCTCGCCGACCAGGTGTCAGTCAGTCACCAAACCGTGACCTGGACGCGTCCCAATAGGCTCGCTCAGTACACTATGGCAAACAGTATTAACAGCCAGGCTTTCGCCCCGCCGACTCAGATTCTTCTCTGATCATTCGTAGGAGAAGGTTGTGTTATATGTTTACAAATTTTTCACCACTTCTTAAACTGTTTTCTTTCTACTTTGTGAGTTCATTTTTACAAAGTGAGTTGCCAACAAGTGAATATTAGTGCAGTGTAGTGCGCGGCCGTTTTTGTGTTCGTGTGCTGTACGGTTTCTGGTGTTTGCGTGTGTCGGTGCCTGTTAGTTTGAGTGATCAGTGCTGGTGAGTTCATCTCTCCTTTAACTACCTTTGGCGTCTATTTCGGGCTTCCGAAATGGCGTCAACTAACCCTGAAATTCCTTTGCCGGAGCCGTTAAGCTCTCTCTTGGGTGCTTGCGGTTCTGCTCCTAAGTTTACACCCCCCCCCCGCAATACTCTAAGTAATAGTGGCAGTAACAGTGCTATTTCCGATGTCGCAATGGGAAGTGCTGGGTCGGGAGATGAAGAGTTTTCGTTTGTGAGCGGTAAACGAGCCAAACGCAAGCGAAAACTGGCTGCCGACAGTCAGTCTCCCGCCTCACCAACCCATGTCGCTGATCATGGTAATAGCGGCATGCAGTCTGCTAATCTTGCTTCTTCTTCCAATAAGCCTGACCCTACTTCCCTCAAGTTTCCTTCTATTATCATCCCTGATAATATGAATTATTCGCAGATTCTTACTGCGCTCCGTTCTGCCCTTCCTTCGACGTCCGTGGAAGCGAAATGCTCCGGCAAATCGCTGAAGCTGGGCGACAAATCCATTGCTGACTTCCGCGCTGTTCAGCAGTTTTTGTCAGCGCGGAACATCTCGTTCCACACCTTCCTTCTCCTTGAGGAGCATGAGGTGAAAATTGTCATTCATGGGATACCTCCTCCGAAACTATCGTGCAGGAGCTGACTACTCTTGGCTATTCGCCAACAGCTGTGTCGGTTTTGCACGCTGGCAAGGGGGACAACAAACACCCAGTCAATTCATTCCTTGTAAAGCTGTTGAAGACCGGAAATTTCGAGGAGGTCTATGGCCTCCAAACACTCGTTCAGCTCCGAGTGACTGTTAGATCATTTGACCCGCGCCCAGGCTTTGCTCAGTATTTCAACTGTCAGGGCTTCGGGCACTCTTCCTTTTTCTGCCACGCGCCTCACGTTGCGTACGGTGTGAAGACCCTCACCGTGGCTGTGATAAGCCTCGTGTGCCGGGTTTTACTCCTTACTGCTGCAACTGCAAGGGCTCCCATCCGGCTAGCTACCGGGGTTGCCCCAAATACATCGAGGCTGAAAGACATCAGCGATCTGCGCGCCCTGACGCGCAGCGTTGTGTAGCTGGCCCTGCCCCCAATCGGCGAGAGGCCTTCCCCCATCTCTCCGGTACATCTGTCAAGGCCCCTGTCGCTCACTCGGTCTCAGTCCCGCCTGCAGGCGTCGCTCCGGCGGCGCCTGTGACGGCTCCAATACCGGCGCCTGCCGGAGCGCCCGGCCCTTCCTATGCAGCTGTAGCTGCCAATCCATCATCATCTAATTTCGCCCGCAAGGGTACCACAACGCGCAGTCGTCGCCGGAAGCCCGGTCGACGTCATCAGCAGGCTCGACCTGCCCAAACTCAGCGGGACTCTCCCGCCCCTGTCATCAACCTACCTCCACGTGAGCAGACCACAGTCCAGTCCGCAAGCCCTGCGCCATCTGTAGTCCTGCCGAAGTTCCTCCGAACGACCGCGCGAGTCCCGGGAAATTTCTCGGACTCCTGCGGATCCCCTGACAGATTGGGCCACTACTCTTGTAGAAAGCATCAGGTCTGATCCTGATACCTCGACTGTGTTAATGTTAGTTTTCCAATCTCTCTCTGCTGTCTTTCCTCTCCTCTCCCTTAATGGCTAGATCCCTGCGGATCGTCGCTTGGAATGCCGATGCCGTTTCCTCCCGTCGATCTGAGCTGGCGGCTTTCGTCGTGGAGTACGACGCTGATGGCGTGCTTCTCTCCGAAACCCATCTAGTCCCCTACTCCCCTACCATCGATTCTCGTTACCTGCCAACACTTGTTATCGTCAGGATCGTCCCCTACAGCTACACCATCTCCCGTCTGGGGTACGGCGATTCTGGTCCACAGGCGGATATCCCATAGGCCACTTCCCCCCTCACTACTCGACTCATCGAATGTTGTGCGGTACCGGTGGACGCCGGCGACTCGGAGTTGCGCATTGTTTCCGCATATCTCCGGCCTCGTCTGCGCTTGCCGCCTCCGCCTGATGAGTGGAAGGCCCTTCTCGACCATCCGACCTCAACGATTGCAGCCTGTGATTTCAACGCCAAACATCCTTCATGGTATAATAGGGCTACCAACGCCTACGGCAATTCGCTGCGCCGGTTAGTCCTAGACGACCCGGAAACGCATGTCATCGGCCCTGATGATCCTACCCACTACCCCTATGCCGGTCATCGATCGGACGTTTTTGACGTAGTTGTAGTCAGGATCGTGGCCCATAACATCCAGGTCTCGTCTGTGTCAGACCTCTAGTCTGATCACAATCCCCTGCTAATAACTGTTCGAGATGTGTCGGCTTCACCCCGACCTCCCGCTGGTCCTGCTAGGAGGGTCAACTGGCGCTCCTATCATGACGAGCTCTCTCGAAGGTTACCATCTATCCCAGCGGACCCGATCGCCACTCGTGACGATCTGGATCTCCGTGCCACTCATCTTCAGGAGTTGGTCAAAGGTGTCATGGATCGACACACCCACAACGTTGAGGTGAACGATCGCAAATCGACCCTTCCTCCGGAAGCTGGCGTCGGCGCAAGCTCCGCCGCAGATGGCAACGCACCCGAGATCCCGCCGTCAAACGGCGTTTTTAGGCCCAGTCCCTTTACCTACAGCAGCTTCTGCGGGACGTAAAATCTGATCAGTGGGACTCATATCTTGAGTCCCTTGAAGTCGACCACGCCTCCTCCTGGAGAGGAACGAGTCGCCTTACCCGCGAGAAGCGTACTCGCAACCCGTTGACCATCACGAACGGCATTGTTTCTTCATCGGAAGGCAGGGCTGAGGTCTTCGCCGACTGCATGGAGACTCAATTCACCGTTCATCGAGGCGTCTCGGACTCTGCCCACTCGGTAGTTGTTCGGGACTTCCTATCTGGTTATTTCTCCCGCCCTCCATTTGACCCCTCCCGCTCTCTTCGACAGGGGCGAACTAGTTACGTCCATCTGTCGTCTGAACCACGTCACGCCCCTGGTCCTGACCGGATCGGGGCCACAGCTTTCCAGTATCTCCCGGCCTCGAGCGTTGAACTGGTCCTGGATCTGTTCAACTCTTGTCTCCGGCTGCACTACTTCCCCCGCCTGTGGAAAAATGCCAACATCTGCATGATTACCAAGCCCGGCAAGCCACGAATGCTTGCAGACAGCTATCGTCCCATAACGTTGTTGCCAGTCATCTCAAAGGTGTTTGAGCATCTCCTACTAGCCCGCATCTGACCGCTGTTGGATAATTTTACTCGAACCGAACAGTTCGAATTCCGTAGAGAGCATTCGACAACTTTAAAACTCATCCGAGTTGTCACAGCATTGTCCGACGCCGCCAACAAGAAAGAGTCTACGGGCGCTGTCTTGTTGGGACGTGAGCAAGGCCTTCGACAGAGTCTGGCACGAAGGCCTTCTCTATAAACTCGCTCACTCCCCCGTACCACCGTCCATTGTGCATTTCTTGCGGTCCTACCTTAGCGATCGCACCTTCAGGGTTAGCGTCGAAGGGTCCTGTTTATCAGTTCGACCCGTCGCCGCTGGCGTTCCGAAGGGATTGTCCTCGGCCCCGTTCTGTACCTAGTGTACAGGAACGACCTGCCTGTTATTCCTGGAGTCACGTTATCTTTATTCGCTGACGATGCAATGTATCACTGCAGCTCCCTGTCCCCGCGTTTTGCGAGTACAAAGCTGCAGCGTTAGTTGAATCAGTTTCCTGACTGGTTACGGAAGTGGCGGGTGATGATCAACACGGAGAAATCCGAGGCGATCTGCTTCATCCGTAAGTCCACTTTCCGCTGCCTGTCACTCTCCCTAGAAGTGAGGCCTATCGCCTGGAAGGAGTCGGTGAAGTATTTGGGCGTTCGGCTTGACCGGCGCCTTAGCTTCAACGCCCAGGTGACTGACACTCTCAATAAAGCTCGAGGCGTCCGAGCCAAAATATTTCCCATGCTCTCGTGCCGCAACCGCCTGGCTTTGCGCACTAAAGTAACAAACTATCTCTTGTTTCTCCGGTCAGTGTTGACCTATGCTGCTCCCGCATTGTGGTCGCTTTGTCGACCACTAACAAGTGTAGGCTGGAAGCTTTCCAGTGCCGTACCCTCCGATCCTTGTCGGGGTCTCCATGGTTTGTGAGGAATAATGTTATTCGTGGAGACCTTCGAGTTCCTACCCTCGCCGATTTTGTCCGGTCGCTTGCCGAAACTCTCTTTGCTTCTGCAGCGACCTCGTCCTTTCCCTATTTACGTACCATTAGCACGCCAGAACGACCTCCCCCTATAAGAGTCAATATAAGAGTTAAACGCCCTCGGGCGATTTTAGACGATCCCCCATAATTCTGTTTGCTGCTATTTTGGTTCCCCAGCAACTTGACTTCCTTGTTACCTTCCAACTAACTCCTCTCCCTCCCCACGTATGTTGGCATACTGCTTGGGACTGTTACCGTTTGCCACCGACACGGAGATTACCTGCCTAGCGGGGAACGACCGGCGCCACAAGGCGCCTGACTACTGGTCCGGGCTCGTGCGGCATCTACCGTTCGCCCCCGTCACGAGAGACAGTGTTACCATGACCCGGAACCCATATAAAATAAAGATGTTTAAAAATGTCCGCCGCCTTCACAGTTAACTGGTTGGCGTGTCCTTCCTGATTTTAGGGTACCTGTCTTGTTGAAAAATCCAGCACTGTTTTCATCTGACAGCCATAGGGCACGTCCCGGCAAAGGACGCCACAATACATAATGCAATGCAATGCAATCCGCCGACTCATTGATTGACTGGCATGCCTATATATCTCAACGGACTCGCTGTGCAGGCAAGGATAATAGCTGCGGACAGGAGACAGGACCCTGGTCTCCTTCAACATCACTCGATGGTCAGCGTTGTAGAGAGCACGGTCGGCAACTGCAGACTTCTCTGTTCCCCTTCAGAAACAAGATAATTTTCTAAACTTTTTTAACGGAAAATTATTGTGCTAAAATCTTTCTGTACCATGTAGGCCTACCATAAATCTAAACACCAACGCACTACGTTGTTGCAAATGAATTTGCAATCCAATCTGATTTAAAGTATCTGTACTTTATTAGTGATATTTCAGACTAGTTCGAAGATAATCTGACTTGGGGACCACTCCCTTCGGCCAAAAAGTAAGAACGTTTAGTGAGAAAAATATCAGTGATTGCAGCCGAAGCGTTGAGAAGGGGAGGCACAAAAAACAGAGAGAAAATGGGGGTAGGTAGTGTCAGGGTCATTACCGCTGATGTTTTTGGCGGAAAACGTCTTAGCCTGGCGATGTTGATGGGACAAATAAACATACTGAATTCCGTGTATCCCCCTTTATTAAAAGCTGTTACTGAGTTTAGTTAATTTTTAGAATTTGGGTTTCTATTATACTTAGTTTTACAGACACTTGACTTTCCCTATACTAGCTTCTCTACCTCCTCCAACATACATATCCCCCATACAATGTCTTGGTATACACCCTTAACACATGTTCTCCATCCTTACTTTCTTTGTGTAGTTGTTTCTATAACATCTTTTAGAATAGCTTAATATGCTGAAACAATTGACTGTAAATGGTAAACAATAAACTGTGAAACTTACCAAGTTTTTGTATGTTTTTAAAACCTTAGATAATGGAATCGTTACTACAAGTACTACTGCAAAAAATAGGCTGCGTATTCTTGCAGTACATTTTTGATCCGCCTTAATTTGGTTACTACTGGCGCGACAAATGAGACTGTGTATTTATTATTTTGGAACAGCATTGCCAAAACCTTGCCAACTACTCTACTAGTCTCATAGTATTTCATGTGAATAAAGTTTAAACATAGTGTTCTAGTAAGCCCTCTGATCTGAAGAAATCAACCACTATTTTGAACAAAGAAGACAAAATACATTATTACACTTTATTAATAGACCTACACACTTCATATTTTTATATACATTTCAATATTAGGCATTTGTCAGTTATCGGAAAAATAACGAAAATCCCAATACAATTATTAGTAAAATAACAATTTTAGGGACAATGGTACAATAAAAATTAAATGTTTTTATATATTCGCATTTGCGCTAAAATTTTATTTAGTCTGATATTCGGGTAGATTTTTACAGCTTTTACCATTTCTAAGACCTTTTCGGGTCTTGGGCTATAAAAATTTTGAAATTTCTAAAGGTGCTCACTATATTCAGATATTGGTAAACATTTTTTAACCTGATACCCACATGGAATTCTGTTTATTAAAATTTTGTGCCCTGGCGTCAAAAAATTTTTAAACATTCCAAACATTACACTAAATTCATATTTTAGTTAAAATTTTCTTTTATTTGCAATTCTACGTAAAGTTTTGCATTTTTATAATCTATAGTATTCTATACACATAACATTTCACTATATCTTCACCCAGTTGTAATCCCTGACGTTTCAAGATTTTTATACTTTTAAGAATAAACAATAAATTCAAATGGTAGTGAACATTTTCTATAATTTCCTACATCACATGGAGTTTTCACCATTTTGACCTCACATTCTTCTCCCATCGTCATATTTTTTGGGATATAATGCTCAAAAACAGTTGGGTTCTGTAAGTTATGGACTCGCGTATCAAGTTTTACGAAAATCGGTTGACGCGTTCAAACGTTGTGGTGAGACGTACCTCAAATACATAGATAGACAGACAGACAGATAGATAGACAGACAGACAGACAGACAGACAGACACGAAATGGTCGAGTTCAATCTGACAACTTGCTTCATTCGTTCAATCAAAGTGATTTCTCTTGTCCTTCGTGACATATAAACTCTATGAATCTAAGATCGCATTATTTAAAGTCATTAGACAAAATCATACTGACAAATAGACGTATTATATGAGGCACCATTGAATTCATTTTTTACAGGCACAACAAAACCGATAGACAGATAATTAGACAACAGCAATAAGTATTTTTTATCATTAATTTCGCATCAATGCATGTAAGAATAATTTTCTCTGCAGTTTCATCAATACAAATCAGCTTAAGTAATTAATACCAATAAGCTTGGGAATCAATTACAACTGTTCGTATTGCATCATTTTATCGTTTTCTTTCTTCCGGTTAGTCGTAACATTGATTTCCAGCATTAGAATTACAATCTACTTCGAACTTATCTTCAACACCGTAATTTACGATGAGTTGTACACTACATTTCATTTGCCCCGTCATTGTAGCGCAGTGGAGTGTCGTCTATACGTCGGCCAATATAATGAAACTGTAATTGTTTACCACTAAGTAAATAGGTAGAAGCAACTGCTTTTCTTTACCAGAACCCCCCCCCCCCACAATCACTTGACCGTTTGGTACTACTTATCTCTTTGCCTACCGGTATATTTTGGGATGTCTCAAGATAACTTTTTAACGCGTAAAATTTATCGTACGTCCAAAATGTTCTACTTATAAACGATTGTTTATACCGAAAGTAGGAGACAGGCAACAAACATACAAAGGCTAAGGTTTAAAGAAAATTCAAAAGGCTTTGTATAATATAAAGAGAATTTTAACCAAAACCTAATTATAGTAACCAGGTTTCAAAATGTTAACACGTCACAACACCAGAGCTGTAAAAACGGAATAGAAAGATCTCAAAAGTCTATGCCGGATAGAATAAGTCTATTTCTTTAAGTCTAGACGGACGCGAACCAAAAGTAGGAGTCTAAAGTTTAAGAAAAGTCTAAAAGCCTTTGTCGATTGTTATGATATCAGAAATTTTGTTCAAACTATAAACTCATTGTGTCTAATAATTTTACAACATTAATATCTCTCAATAATCCTGGAAAATTGTGTACCGCTTTGCAAACCATTTAAGTTAGGTTTGCAAAAACGTTTGTACTTTGTCCGTTATGAATAAATGTAAAGAGCTTAGATATAGACATGTAGTTAGCCTATACATATCATTGAAAGCTAGGACTAAATTGCTTTGAGAAATATGGTAACAAACTGCACTGGCCTGACTAGTTCTGGACTTTGCCTGTTCGAGACCGGAACAAACCATCGTTGGTTTAATCCTTGCAGATGATGATGAAATATCAGTCAAAAGCCATTGCAGCATCGTAATCATTAGTAATTTATTGCATGATTGTCTATAATTGCAATATCATAGTCGAGTCATGTGTTTAAAAAAATAGTCCCATATGAAAACTTATATAATAATGAATGTTTTTCGTTCAAAATAGTGCGCCATCTGTAAGCACACAAGATTTTGTGTAATAAACACAATATGTGATTAACGAATGAAACAACAAACCAGAACCGTAAATGTTAGTTACTGTAAGCTTACTTTTAGTTATCTTCACATAATTCGTTACGCGCATGACAGTTATTTATGTGGTAATCACCACATTTCACTGCTGTTTTGTTGTTGTTGTTGTTGGTATTATATTCTTAAACTACGCTAACATGCAGTGCTTCTACTAATAACAATAGTGTCGTATCACATTCACACCCCTTTGCACAGTACACTAACTATAAGGCTTATTGTGAATATGTACCCATATATTTACACATTGTGCGAATGAATGGTTGTCTCATTGCAACACGTTATTTACGTTCTGTACATGGCACTCGTACCTATACAAAACGCAATTCTTTATTTTCATATAGATATAATTGAATGCATAATTCAGGTCAGTAAGATCCACTAAAAACACTGCTTAGGAAGGTAGTTATAAGTTTAATGAGGAGAAGAGAATGACGGTGAATACGTTGGAAAAACAAATGAAGAGGTCTAGATTGTGTGAGGAAAATCATCAACAAACATCGTCGTAGGAACAAGAAAATTTCCGTAGACAAAAGAGGGATAGGACTTTGAAAGAATTAGTTTTCTGAAGGCCAGGTCCAGAAAGAAGAGAGAACATTTTCAGTGAAGGTGGCGAGACGCTGTTATAGTGAATTTGAAAGATGAATATATCAAAGACTAGCAATTAAAATCATGAATAGGAAAGGATCGAAAAATAATTATAAAACACTGTTCAACTGCGTAACTTACTGACCAAAAAACACGAAAATTAAAGACTCTACACTCACGTTCAATAGCAGTAAAAGGAATATAAATGAATCCCCCCACCGCGACATTGGTGAGAAACTGGGACTTCAAACGAGCAACTCCCATCAGGAATAACAATCGGATCGACGAGGTCCTTGAATACAAATCAGATTATGTAAAGCTAATTTCGGGCGAACATTCGTCAAGTCTCCTCAAGTAGGTTGCCTAAATTGCAAAGCGGCTTACAGTGTTTCACTGTTCGTTGTCAAATTCAGGCTTTTAGTTTGTTTATTTTTTGCTTTAATCATAACTTGCTTGTCATATGTTTATCGTGTTATACGCATAAAGGATAACACAATGCGTAACTATAGGACCCAAAACTTTGATACGACTTACAAAATATGTGTCTTACAAATCGAGGTTCAATTTAACCATATCGATATAGGAAATGCAAGTAAAATCTTTCAAACCTACCATAGGTAATGTGTTACGAAAGCTTACACGGCCGGAGTCATTTTGGTTAAAATTACTTCCCGGGCTCTTTGGCCGTGGGCCAAAGTTTATTACAGAACCAGACGTTTCGGCAATGCCATCTCCAGTGAAATAGAGTAACGTTAACGTGAGGTGGTATACGTTAGGACCACAGTACTGTGGCTATGCCTCAAACCACGTATACCACCTCAAGTTAGCGTTACTCGATTTCACTGAATATGGCGGTCGATGGCATTGCCGAAACGTCTGGTTTTGTAATAAACTTTGGACAACCGCGAAACTGTCCGGGACGTAATTTTAACTACCATATTTAGTCCATTATGAATAGATTATTAGAGCATTTGAATTGTTTTAACTGTCTTCAAAACGAGATCAACTGAGAAAACTATGGATACAGTAGACAAAAATCAACAAATTTCTGTTATATAGGGTTACTCTCGAAACGCTAAAGAAACAAGGTGGGAAGAAATGTACCTAAAACGTAAAAAATAAAAATAAAACTTTTTTATAGTATTGGTGTTGTAAAAGCAACCAATTGGGAACGATAGAACAGGAACTTGGATTAATTCAATCATTAGGAGTATCTTTCTGGATTTTATTGTCCATTACGTGTCCGTCGATTAACTAATTACACGTATATCACTACTGACTTCAAACAGTAATTTTTTTTTGGTAAAAACGTAAAACTTTTACCACTAAAAAATTAGTTTTCCGAGTCAGTAGTGATAGAATTATTATATCTTTCGCGCGGGAAGATGAATATAGTTTATTAGTGAATATGCTAAAGGGTATAGGGGGTTATGATAAAACTGTGAGGGCCAATTATTAGTAACGAGTAAGGTTGGTATTACACAAGTTGGTTGAGAACTTGAGCATTATTTGATAATTTCTGGTGATGTAATGTTTTGTAATGTTCGGTCACAATTTTGCTAAGCACAATTTTAAAAGGTTTCTCTTCACCATTCAACAAAACTGATTACCATTAAAGGGGGGGGATTACCGTTATGTAATTAACACACATTATTATTAAGCTGTTTTATTCCATTTACCAATGTTTCTTCCTTCACATTACCTTTTCTTTCGCCCATACATAGTCCCAAACCAATTTTTTTTTCTTACCTTCCTGACACCGACTACTTTCCTTCTCACTAAAGCACTTTTAACTACCGCCTTATTCGTCACTCCATGAGTTTTCCAAGAAATCAGTTCCATCCTTCACGGTATGAGAGAGTACAAATACAGGAATAAGAAAAAAGAAAAGAAGAATATAGACAAAACAGAGCATAGAGTTCTTTCCGAATCGTGTTAACATTTATACCGAACAAGCATTAACATAAAGTATTTATTGCTAGTGGCCGACTCGTTCTAACCAGAACTTACAAGAGAGAAGACAAAGATACTGAACTGATCTGTGCATCCCGTATTCCGTATGACGCATGCCCGTCCAAATCAGCTGAAACGTCTTGTTTGTTTGCCTTAAAGAGATGTGTTTGCCATGAGTTTTACGATGGCATCGAAATCGTGTCAGCCGACTGATATTGCGGTGTCAGCACTTCTCTTTGATCGTAACTCTCGTGGTATGGTTTTGTGCTGGTACAAAGTTTACTAACTGTGTTCTCTCTTGGATATTTTATTTTATAGACAAACAGGCAAAGCTTTTGGAGAGCCGATTTTGTACCTATGATGTATTTACTCTGAAAATATTGATTCAGGAAATGCTGAAATGTAATTTGGAGGCACAAATACCAATCATTGACTATGAGAAACCGTTTGGTAGATTTAACGGTTGTACAAAGTTTTTAAATACGGTTGTAGAATAATATAGATATACAAAACGGTTATACGGTTGTAGATATTCAAAACTATTTTTTATTATTCCTTTTGTTGTGTTACTAACTGCAATTCAATCGCATCGAATTTAGAGTAAACGCCATCAAAAGGAAATTCAAGTCAAATCATTACACTGACCTCAACAATCGACAGTTACACATTCTACTCTGTAAGACCTAAAAGTACTGACCAGCGTTCAATCAGTATCAGCCGCAGACCCGATCCCTTGTTCGTCGCCAGTTTGAGTTGCGATATTTGTAACAAAAACCTCTTTGGCTCTGACGAAATATTAAACGCAAAAGTCACTATCCTACAACTGTTACATATTTACGAATGTGTATTATTACATCTTTACACTAAAAAATTGGTATGGAGAACCATACATGACTTCCAAATTCTAAGAATTCAACTCGATAATTTCTGGAAAAGTATCACCCACCCTCAAACTATTTTTATTATTTCTAGATATTTTTGTTATTATGTGATAGTCGTTTAATATAATGTTATTTTTTGTCTATAAAATAACTTTATTTATAATGTATTTATTTGTAATGTATTATCTATAATGTAGTCACTTTACCTATAAAAATTATGAACTTTATCCTTAAAAAGAAACTGAACAATGCATGATAATCACGCATTAATTACATAATTTTGTAATTGTGTGGCCACAAATTATTTTGTGGTTAGCCGGGACGTGGTTACGGATCTTCACGCATAGATGATTAAATTAAAATTTAAAAAATATAATTTTATTGCCTGGCAGCAAAATTGTTTAATTTTTAACAATTACCATTGTTTGAAAAAGACTAATTGGATTTTTATTTAATTTCGTCAAACTCATTAAATCAATACCAAACATAAAGAAATTACCCCTCCCCTTGTAAGTACCCTTTGTACGTTTATAAATGTTTCATCTACCGTTTTACGGTGGATTATTATGATCTTTTTTTTAGGATGCTTTATTTATCAAAATGAACTATTTTACTCTTGTTAATACGTAAAACGTTGCAGGTAAACTATCCCTCTTCCTTAACCGATTTTTTCACCAAAAACAATATTTCTTGAGTCCTCTACAACTAAGACATACATGCCAAACATTATTTAATTCCGTTTGACTTTGCGGTAGTTACTGTTTGCCACAGAAAAAATTCTACTACACACAGACACACACTTTTCGGAAAATGACTTTTATTCATGTTTTGAACGTAGCTGAATCAGAATCTCGAACAAAATTTTTTTTCACCATCACCATACTTCCATTTTCTTATGGAACATAGAAGTAAGAACCACTGAATGCTAAATACACACACTAAATGATTATCGCAATAATATAGATGCCATTCATATAAAAATTGTTTTAATTAAATGATGGTTAGTATGATATTATGTATAAGATTTTTCTTCGTTATAGTTATAAAATCCAAGATTGTTACAAAATTTCATGAAACACTTATGTTTGAGTTTTAATTTGCACACTATGATATTGCACATATGGGCGGTTTATAAATTCACTTACCAGCTTGTAAAATACTTATCTACTAGGTATTCCGAATGGGTTGTAATTTTCTAGATTTCTCGTGGATACATTGTAATATTTAAAGTGCTGTGTCCCGTTTAATTCTTTAAAATATCTAGTCAGCAAAGTGACGTTCTACACTCATTTTCATTTTTCAATATAGCATTTAGTTGCACATTTATAAAAAGAAATAATTTATCTAGCGTTAACATTTTAAGTATAAAATTAATGTATGTGTTACTACAAATTCAAATGTTTGAATGTTGATTAATTACGTAGAACACATTGTGCCGTGGTTATATCGAAAAGTAAACACCACGGCCACTTAAATTTATTTTCCGTGCGTGCGGCGCGCTGTCGCGGTTTGTTCGATGCCCGCGTTGATATTGAAATCAAGTATGTCTACTGCTACCGTGAGTGGCGACGTCATTGGGAAAGCGGTGGTTTTCGCTTATTAACGAAATTTAGTCAGCTGCGTCGGTGTTTCTATAAGTTAACGTCGCGACGTGCGTCGTTCTCTTTTCTCGTTCAACCTCGGGGGCGGCTGGATTGTGATGGCGTAATTCTGTACTTCACTATGCTTAGACAAACTTCATAAAGAGCTTCAGGTTTCTCCGCCTTGTCGAGGGGAAAGAGGTCCAGGTCATGGGCACGCTTCGTCTACGCCCATTCGCAGAGACTGCGTAAGAAAACCCCCAACGCCGAAAATGCAGGAACGTCTGTAGTGCCCGCCGAAAGATCAGGTGGGAAAATTCCATTATGTAACTGAAATCACACTAGAAGTGCTCAGCAGATTGTCGGGCACACACACGCTAAAATCTATACCTCAATATTAAACTCATGTTTAACATTACTGAACATGTTTAGTGAAAACATGATGAAGTGTGGACATTACTGACTGGGTTGTAAGTAGCTTATAAGCATTTGTGCTTTGATTTGTATAGAGTCATGGGTTACCTTTCAATTATTTAAATATTTCATTCTATTCCTGTGAAAATATAAAACATTTTACAACTTTTTTAACAATATTCTGAGCTTATGAAAATGTAATACTCGCAGAGAGCTTGCATCTGCCTGCCATATGACCGGTGATCCTGCATGTTACTATTTGTTCTCTGATTTTTCAAAATTTAAAACTTTTCTTTATTTGGTTATTTTGCTGGTTCAGTTTATTATTCAAAATTAATTTTATTCCGTTAATTCCTCTACTTATTTAATTTAAACCTTATTTTAATTTAATTAACTTAACACTTAACTTAATATGCGATACTTAATTTTTATTTCAGCTACTAGTTTACTTTAATTGGATTCATTAACTGATTAGTTTAAAAAAATTACCTTTTTTTGAATTAACAACTTAAACCTCGGTTACTGTGATCACGGTTTTCAGTTGATGTGATTAATCCTAGTGATGGGGAACAGGTAGATGTAAGTGCTGCGACACACATGAGTTATGTTTCTTTGAATTTAATTATTAATCATTATTTTTCTAATTATCGATTATTATTGTATTATTTAATTATCATGGATTGTTTGCTCCAGACATTTATACTTATTATGTGTTCATAAATAGTTCCTGCATTACTCATGCAATATAAACTGTTATAAAATAGAGGAAGTAAAAGTCAGAATTATAATACTAATAAATTCAGTAGGTTGGCATGCCATTGTTTTATTTGTAGAAAATACTTTAACATATTTCATGTAATTACTCCACCAAGTGACTGCAAATACTGTGACACACTTTGTGAATTAAACCATTATGTGAAATTTAAAGAAAGAGCTGAATGGAACTCTATTATCAAGAAACTTAAAGAAAAAAAAGAAAGATTGTAAACTATTGTTAAAAAAAAAACTTAAATAAATCTTGTTACTGTTACTGTTGATCATCTGTTTTCTTGCAAGACCTGTCACTATGGCTCAGCACATTTTATTTCCAATCTAGGCCACTTGCCTAGTCCTAAATATTAAGTTACGCCTCCACCAGAAAAAAAAAAAAATTATTTCTTTTTTTGTGATTAGAAAAGGTGGGTGGAAAAATATTCTGGGTACAAGGGGGCGTTTCAACATTAGAAAGTATAAAATATCATGCAGCCTATATATCTGACTTTAATAATGTAAGGGAAACCAGTTTATCGATTAAACTATTTTGTTTGATATGACAGAAATTTTAACTCACATATTTCAGCGTTAAAAAGTAATATACTTTTCCTATCGTTTTTAAATGTGAAAACTGAACGTTGGCTATCAGTGATTTAATTTTTTTATAAACGTAACTTCAAACTATAGCAGAAACTAACAGACATCGATAATTATAAACCATGAGGAAATCCACAAATTAAGTTACAATGATTAGTGCAAGCACAGTAGATTTATATTCCGTTTCCCAACTGGCTGCAGATACCTGATTTTCCGCTTTCCAACCAGATTACGCCCTTTAATCCCCGGGCAACTGGAATCTGTAAGACAAGTCGTTTTGTTTGCAATACGCAGTTTCGAGTAGCTGCAATTTATATGCAATGCTCTATCACTGGAACAAGAGACTTCATGTAGTTTGTACTTTTAGGTTTTATAATTACTTTAAAGAAGAAAGGTAGCAGACCAACACTATGGCCTTTAAAGGTAAATATCCAGTGAGGACTAAACAACAACACTTTAGAACAAGTGAATCGTTTCGAATATGTCGGCTGTGCAGTAAGCTATGAATCTGAATATTATATTATAAGAGAGAAGATAAACAAATTTAGTAATATTTGTGGTACCGTTCATAGAAATCTTAGAAATAAAACAAGACACAGCACAAGGATTAAATTTTATAAGACAATTGCAATAGCCACGTTGATTTATGCTGGTGAGGCATGATAGAAAGGAAAGCGGCAAGATTCAGAGTGCAGAAATGCAGTTACTTTTGTAAAGAAATGATATAGAAAAAGGAGAATAGTAGTTTGTAAAGAAAAAATCTGTAAAGTACCGTTTACCAAATGGTAAAAGCTTAAGAGCATGATAATGTCTTTCAGCCGCCAGCTAAACGCAACATTATTATGGTTACTGACTGACTGATTGGTTACATACCTATCTACAGCTATGCAGTGTTGTTTGCTTGTTAGGTCTTTAATCTGCGACGGACGTTAGCACGTTAGCGGTCGCGGTTTTAGTTAACGATTCCCGGCTGGTAAATGATGACGTCATGCAGCGTGATGCGTTACAGAAATTTTCAAATGACCCCCAGCCATAAGACATTATCATATCAAAAAGAAGAAGAAGAAGGTGGAGGAGGAGGAGAAGAAGAAAAGGAGATACATAATTTATTATGACTGTGAATAAAAATAGTGAGGCGTGGGTCATGACAAAAAAGGTTCTGAGTGATAAAATGGAGTCTCTTCGAAATACATTAAATTATACATTGCAAGATAGAATAAGGAATGAAGATATCAAAGCAGTTATCGAAGTAAAGGTCATAAATGACATTATTTCAATTTACAGAAGACAATGGTGGGATCATCTGCAAAGGATGACAGAAAAAAATATATTGTTTTCATTTTGCTTGGAACAGTGTTTTCATGAAACTTATTATAAACAACTTTTTGCATTATAGAGGTAATGGATAACGTTTTAATTTAATCATTCATTTCTGTTGCAAAACATGATTAACTAGACAGCGCATACTTTACAAAACAATTATGCTGATTTTAAAATTAATTTAATTACTGAAAACAGGAAAATCACGTTAAAAAACAGCGATGACATCGTATATCGTACATATTAACATCACACCTCTAATTGTTGATCAAATGATTGCTGTTGTAAAGCACATGCAATCTATAATAATCTGGTGTTCGTGTTTTGTGAAACACCCATCATAACTCATAAAAGTCGACATGTATAAATTCAGAAAAATACAAATTCTTTGAGAGTTAACTACATATATTTAGAGACTTATAACTGTCTTGTTCTTACAACAATGGAAAAAAGTTATTAATCGCCAGAGACGTTGCTAAACGCAGTATAATTCTTTTACTAAAGCTGCTATAAAAACCCTTTATTTCAACGTTTTATTTATGACAATACTTAGTTTTATATAATTCATTGTTTTATCTTACATAATCTTTGAACTCTTTTTTTCATACGGAACGCCATTGTTGTTTACGGTTTCCCAAAAATGTATTTTAATGTGACAAACATTTACACTATCTTTGAATATATGGGGACATATTTACAATAAGCCTTATTTGGTGTTCTGTGCAAAGGGCTGTGAATGTAATCAAACACTATTGTTATTAGAATAAGTACTGCATGATAACGTAGCGTAAGACGATAATAAACAATAAGAAACAGCGCAGTGCAGTGTAGTGTGAAAGTGAATAAGTGTTGTGCGCGTAACAATTTATGTCAACATAACAGTAAGCAAATTAACAGACACACTATAATAAGTCATTATGTTGGTGCGCAAATTGGAATAACCATTATTAAAATATTTTAATAACCATTATATTTTACTTAACTAAAAATGAACTTTTTTCATGTGAAAAACTTACTATTTTATCGGACGCGTTTCGGCTTAGTATCCGCCTTCTTCAGCTTTGGTAACAGACTGCCAGCATTTTGTAACGGTTGTGTGGAAGGTGAAGTGGGGGTGGTGTGTGGCGGAAGGGGATTGGCGCGGGGATTCAATTTACTGTTTGTTTTCTGTATAATTGTGTCAAAAAATATTATATTTTAATATTAAATAAATTCTGTTAGTATTTATTAAACTGACAAAAAATAATTTGTCATGGAATCACATGCAGTTGAAAACACGTTTTTTGGAAAGGTCTAGAAGCTGAAGTTCATGTCCAACATCAAGTGGTCAATTTTACTTCCATATTCCTTAAGGAATGGAAGTATGGTGATGGCAAAAAAATCGTGTTCGAGATTATTGCAGATTCTGATTCTACTACACTCAAAACATGAAAAAAAGTAGTTTTCCGAAAAGTGTCTGTGTGTCTGTCTGTCTGTCTGTCTGTCTGTCTGTGTGTCTGTCTGTAGATTTTTTTTCTATGGCAAACGATAACTGCCGCAAATTCAAACAGAATCAAATAATTTTTTGCATGCAGCCCTGATTTGCAGAGTACTCGCGACCTATTGTTTTTGGTGAAGATGGGTTGAGGGAAAGGGGTAGTTTACCTGCAACGGTTTTTTTTTAGCAAGGGTAATTTTGTTTGTTTGGCAAACGATAACAGCCGCAAATTCAAACAGAATCAAAAGATTATTTGCATACAGCCCTAAATTGTAGAGTTCTCAAGACCTATTGTTTTTGGTGAAGTTCGGTTGAGGGAAAGGGGTAGTTTACCAGCAACGTTTTTTTAACAAGGGTATTTTCTATGGCAAACGATAACAGCCCCAAATTCAAACAGAATCAAATAATGTTTTGCATACAGCCCTGATTTGTAGAGTACTCAAGACCTGTTGTTTTTGGTGAAGATCGGTTAAGGGGAAGGGGTAGTTTACCTGCAACGTTTTTTTATCAAGCGTATTTTCTATGGCAAACGATAACAGCCGCAAATTCAAACAGAATCAAATAATTTTTTGCATACTTCCCTGAATTGTAGAGGTCTCAATGACTTTCGATTTTGGTGAAGATCGGTTAAGGGGAAGGGGTAGTTTACTTGCAACCTTTTACGTTTTAACAAGAGTAAAGTACTTGAAAATTTATTATAACTTTTTGAAACAATGGTAATTGTTAAAAATAAAATAATTTTGTTGCCAGGCAATAAAATTATAATTTTTTCATTTTAATGTAATATAATATTTTTCATTTAATACAGCAATAAAAAGGCAGGTAAGACACAGCCTGGCTGTTTGGCTGAAAATGATTTTAAATATAAATCTTAGAATATGGAAGTCGTGTATGGTTCTCCATACCGATATTTTACTTCCATATTCCTTAAGGAATGGAAGTATGGTGATGGCAAAAAAAATCGTGTTCGAGATTATTGCAGATTCTGATTGTACTACACTCAAAACATGAAAAAAAGTCGTTTTCCGAAAAGTGTCTGTGTGTGTGTCTGTGTGTCTATCTGTAGATTTTTTTCTATGGCAAACGATAACTGCCGCAAATTCAAACAAAATCAAATAATTTTTTGCATGCAGCCCTGATTTGTAGAGGACTCGCGACCTATTGTTTTTGGTGAAGATCGGTTGAGGCAAAGGGGTAGTTTACCTGCAACGGTTTTTTTTATCAAGGGAAATTTTTTTTCTATGGCAAACGATAACAGCAGCAAATTCAAACAGAATCAAATAATGTTTCGCATACAGCCCTGAATTGTAGAGTTCTCAAGACCTATTGTTTTTGGTGAAGATCGGTTAAGGGAAAGGGGTAGTTTACCTGTAACGTTTTATGTTTTAACAAGGGTATTTCCTATGGCAAACGATAACAGCCGCAAATTCAAACAGAATCAAAAGATTATTTGCATACAGCCCTAAATTGTAGAGTTCTCAAGACCTATTGTTTTTGGTGAAGCTCGGTTAAGGGAAAGGGGTAGTTTACCAACAACGTTTTTTTAACAAGGGTATTTTCTATGGCAAACGATAACAGCCGCAAATTCAAACAGAATCAAATAATTTTCTGCATACAGCCCTGATTTGTAGAGTACTCAAGACCTGTTGTTTTTGGTGAAGATCGGTTGAGGGGAAGGGGTAGTTTACCAGCAACGTTTTTTATCAAGCGTATTTTCTATGGCAAACGATAACTGCCGCAAATTCAAACAGAATCAAATAATTGTTTGCATACAGCCCTGATTTGTAGAGTACTCGCGACCTGTTGTTTTTGGTGAAGATCGGTTGAGGGGAAGGGGTAGTTTACCTGCAACGTTTTTTATCAAGCGTATTTTCTATGGCAAACGATAACTGCCGCAAATTCAAACAGAATCAAATAATTGTTTGCATACAGCCCTGATTTGTAGAGTACTCGCGACCTGTTGTTTTTGGTGAAGATCGGTTGAGGGGAAGGGGTAGTTTACCTGCAACGGTTTTTTTAATCAAGGGAAATTTTTTTTTTGTCAAACGATAACAGCCGCAAATTCAAACAGAATCAAATAATGTTTCGCATACAGCCCTGAATTGTAGAGTTCTCAGGACCTATTGTTTTTGGTGAAGATCGGTTAAGGGAAAGGGGTAGTTTACCTACAACGTTTTTTTAACAAGGGTATTTTCTATGGCAAACGATAACAGCCGCAAATTCAAACAGAATCAAATAATTTTCTGCATACAGCCCTGATTTGTAGAGTACTCAAGAGCTGTTGTTTTTGGTGAAGATCGGTTGAGGGGAAGGGGTAGTTTACCTGCAACGTTTTTTATCAAGCGTATTTTCTATGGCAAACGATAACTGCCGCAAATTCAAACAGAATCAAATAATTTTTTGCATACTTCAGTGAATTGTAGAGGACTCAAGGCCTTTAGATTTTGGTGAAGATCAGTTAAGGGGATGGGGTAGTTTACCTGCAGCCTTTTACGTTTTAACAAGAGTAAAGTACTTGAAAATTCATTTAAACTTTTTCAAACAATGGTAATTGTTGAAAATAAAATAATTTTGTTGACAGGCAATCTGAAAATTTCAGATTTTGTACCACAAAATCTGAAAAGATTATACGATAGTTTATGAAATGGTTAATAATACGTCAGTGGAAGGTGTAATGAGAAATTAGCAGAAATGGAAACCTGGGGAATGTTAACTGTTCTGTAGATACAATTTTGTCAGAATGTTTGGAAATGATCATCAACATTGAAGGAAAAGTAAGCATATTAAGAAACATATGTAAGTACTTATTATAAAAAAATAATGTTTGTTTTTTGATAAAGTCATTTTGATTATAAAATATAAATATTTACAACAAGAAAAGAATTTTCAGTTTTCAAAATTTAAATATATTTTTATAAAACAATGGGTTCTTCATTGAGGTGGGGACCATGTCACTCACTCCATCTCAAGCCTCCTCTCCCATTTTGCAGAAAAAGAGGACCCTGTCCAGGCTGATACTTTGACGACAGTGACAGGGCTTTCCACCAAATTCAGCAGAGTGACAGGTAGGCCCAACTCTGATTGGCTCCTCAGATTTCCCCAGCGTTAGTAGGTTCTATGAAAATATTTTATTTCAAAAATGATTTTAAATATAAATCTTAGATATGTTTTATAAATCTCATGTTTTATGTTTTAACATGGGTAATTTTTTATATGACGAACCATAACTGCCGTAAATTCAAACAGAATCAAATAATTTTTTACATATGTGCCTGAGCTATAGAGAACTCAATGTCTGTTGATTTTGGTGAAGATCGGTTACGGGGAAAGGGCAGTTTACCTGAAACATTTTTTGTTGTAACATGAGTAAAGTACTTAATTTTGAGAAAGTATCCTGATAAGATCTTAATAATCCACTGTAGAAACGTAGATGAAATATCTATAAATGAAGAGGCTAGTTGAACGGGCTGGGGGTAATTTTCTATAAATCAAAATTATAGTTGAAGGGGGAGGGGATAATATTTTTTATATGTGTACTACGTTATTGGCAAGAAAGAAGTATTTTTTTGTTAAAATTCCTTCCCTGGCTGTTTGGCTGAAAATGATTTTAAATATAAATCTTAGAATATGGAAGTCATGTATGGTTCTCCATACCGATATTTTAGTAAAGTCTAAAATGTTTTAACATGTAAAAATGACGTCATGTACACGGGTGGGCCGTGAGTTAGACAGTCTTTCGTATAGCGATCTTTAAAAATCTTTAATAAGGAGTCTATCGCAGTCACTAATAAGCAGTTTGTCACTAATAGTCTCTAATAAGGAGTTTCTCGTAATCTCTGGGATGTCGAAGTGGATCGACGAGGGAGCGGCTGAATTAGATCCGCGAAGTCATGCACGGCGTTCGATATCTTCAACGACCGATGGCTGTCAACGAGGACTAAATCAGGTGTGACTTGGACGGACCCAACGCCCACGAGGCAACCCTGAGATCGACGTCCCAACTTAACCCAGCAAAACCAAGAAAGTCAAATTATTATATGACTCTTTATAAAATATAAAACAATTAAAGATCCTTTTGAATGTTCTAACTGTCAAATATTTCAAAATGTATATTTTTTAAAACTCACAATATTCAGATAAACTGTATGCGTTTTATATAAAAAGGAATAACCATAAAATGTATTAATTCACCCAATCGAAAGGTACTACTACCAGTGCAGTCAGCTACAAATCTGTCACCTTGTAGTGTATACACTTTTTGTGTTATACACTAACTTTGTAGTCTTCATTTCCATTAATGTTACCTTTTAAATTTCTACCGCTATTATTTTATTTTAGTTTTATTTTATTTCTACAATTGTGCCACATCTGTAAGTTTACGCGTCTATGTACGTGCTTGCACGTCTGTACATGTACATATGCAGTAAAGGTGTGACACAAGTGCATATTCAATAAGTGCGACACGTGCTACAGTCATAGTCAGCTACTTGTGTACCGCTGGAGCAGTCGGCGTTGATTCGATTTACCGAGCAAATAAACACTGTTTATTGTGAAATCTCTTGGGGTTTCGCCTCTCGTGCCACTGAAAAACGTTTAATACATGAAACATTGTTTGTTCGTAATCAACATGCATATATTGATCTCTTCTTCCTGTATACCTGTTTCGACGGAATTTAGTCGTTTTTATCGACCCGTTTCTCACAATTTTCTTCTATTAATCCCTTCTCTTACTAGTAAACTACCTGAACTGCAGAAGTTGCTCATTAGTTTTTAACATAGCACACTCATGATAACATACATTTTTATAACATATATAAAATAAACAAAACCCTCTTGTGCTACTATTTTTTAATAGATAAAAATTTTATTGTATAGTAATTATACAATATATATTACAAAAACATAAACATTTGTGTCATAATTCTGATTAATTTCTTTTTTAATTTATACTAAACTGACACCATGCTTAATTTGTTACAATTTTTCCTATTTATGATCTCTTCTTTAGGCCCTGTGATCCCAAAATTTTGAAAATTCCAAAAACGTGAAACCCTATCTACTGTAAATGTTAGTCAATAATTAATTATATTAAAATGTCGACAGTTTCACTCACGTTTTTGGCACTGAATTTTAAAATTGTTGGTTAGTCCATAAATTTTGAAATTCTGAAAACTAAGTTCTATATTCAGATTGTGGTTAAAATTCCTTTTAATTTGATACCCCATATGGGTTTGGAAATGTTTTCACAATTTTAGTCTACTCACACTTTTGTCTTTTGATGCCCTATTTTGAGGGAAGTGATTCTCAAAAACAACACGAGTCTGTACGGTGAAAGTACGAACAGGCATTCCAAGTTTTACGACAATCGATTGGTGCGTTTAAAAGGTATCGTGAGACAAACCACAAACAAATAGATGGGCAGACAGGCACACAAATTGCGAAAGGTTGAGTTAAAATTGAGAATTAGCTTTGCTCGTACCGTAACCTTTAAATTACATTGAGAATAGTGTTTATTTAACAGATTTTTGTTTTAATTAATGTCTAGTGTTTCTTCTGCTTAAACACGTTCAACCAATTAATTGGTCTTGTTCTGTTTGATACTTCTCTCCTATCAGTACTGAGGACCTGGTGATGACATTATGTATTGTCGAACGTCATCACAAATAATGTAACATTTATTGTTATACTTATCGACCGATCCTCGCTAAACCTTTGAGTTGATCAACGGCCACTACTAAATTAAGGATTAACTAAAAATTTTATACAATGATGGTATCGGCCATCTAAGAACCACATGTCAATTTCATATCTTTATTCTTTGTTCTTTCTTTTTCACCAATTTTCTTTCATCTTTTGACTGAGTCTCTTCTTCCAGTCTTCAGTCCACTTTGAACCTGCGTTTTTCACTCTCCTACCATGGACTCCTTATATTTTTAACACTTTTCCCCGAAAAATGTCTATCTCAAATGCTTCTTCTGCGTCAATGATTTTTATTTAATTTAAATATTTCTTTTAATGATCCTGTATAAAGGCAACAATTGGCCCTAACGCCTTTTAAGTTGAGGCGATGAACATAAAAAGTTACTGATTGTTGTACAGGGTTGCAAAACTGTTAGCACCTGACCTGTTCCAACCTTACCATTTGGACTAATTCATTAGTGTAAGCTTTTAATTGTACATTGATGACTGACATTACTAACAGTAAGTGGGATGTGGAGACGCTTCCAAGGCATTAAATTAATTTGCACGTCGAAATTATATTCTAACAGTCTGTCAGCCATTGGGTAGGTCGCACTTGATTATAAATAATAAAGCCTTATTACTGTACCATCGCCAGGTCTTCAAAAAGAACAGGTACACATCACAGATGGGTTCATGTGAATGTAAGAAAACTACTACTGTTCAATGTACCAAATCTCAATGGAAACTGGTTCATAATTTTGCGTTCTGCAAAATCTATCCTTATGCAACAATGTCACAGTGGTATTGAAATGGAATTACATCGAACCACCTGCTGCCTGCAATTTCGCGCTCATCAGGGGTCTCTTCGATTCTCCAATAATTCTGTCTCCCCAGTGAGAGTTCTACTTCCATTTGTACCTAGACGTGCATAACGTTCGTGTTGTATTGGTAGTAAATTTTCACTGTAAATATATAATGATATACAGTGATATTAGTCACGTTCTTTCTGTTCACATTGACAATCATCAATTGTCCATTATCGTAATACAACCAGAAACGTTTCACAAATATATTGTCAGATAAAAAAATTATACGACAGAAGTGTTATTCAAAAACATATTATTTTAATATTATTTTTAATTTTTTATTCTTTTTTTTATTCTTTTTTTTATTCTTTTTTTTATTCTCAACGACGTTGTGAATAAGTTGCATAAGTTCAACTTATGTGCAGGATTATTAGGCGAACCCTTAAGTCAGCAAATAAAGGAACACGCCTAAAATTCTACAAGGTGATGGCTCTTACCACATTTCTTTATTGGTCGGAGAATTGGACTTTAACGAAACGAAGACCAGTCACATCAAAGCGGTTAAAATGGGATTTATCGGGCACGTAGCAGGGTATACTCTCCATGATCATAGAAGAAACACAGATATATATGGCAGAAACTGAATATTATGAAAATTATCTCTTCGTTCACTTTATTAATTTTATAATATATATAAACTTTCACTAATGACCGTACTGTTGTCACTTCCCAAACGTTTCGAGATGTTGTTTCTCTTCTTCAGTATGTATACACCCACTGAAGAAGAGACACAACATCTCGAAACGTTTGGGAAGTGACAACAGTAAGTTCATTAGTGAAAGTTTATATATATTATTGAATATTATGAGTATACTCGACAGGATTACCCAATTTCGGCTGAATTGGTGGGAACATCTTTGCCGAATGAATGACTGCCGCATCCCCAAACAATTATGGAACTATAAGCTTAGGAGACAGAGAGGTGTGGGACGCCCGAGGAAGCGCTGGAGTGACCAGCTCTAATCATGGCCTATTTGAGACTGGAACAAACCATCCTCACTTTAATCCTTGAAGATGATGATGATGATGTGGAGATAACTGACATCTGCGGCTACGTACCACTTTGCACGCGCTATCGTAGCAGCAATATGACGCAACGCACTCGTACGTCCTAGAACTTTCTGCGACTTGCAGACAGTGGTTAAAAAACCAGCTCTCCATATTTCTGCCACCGATAGTGTTTGAAACATGATGTTATTTAAAGTAATGCCAGTTGAATGGAATTTATTATTTCATTTACACATTACTTATTTCTCTTCATTTTTTCTTAAGTTGACAATCATATATGTGCTTGTAATTTCAGCTACTCTCACAGGTAAATTGGTTCTAAAGTTTAATACCACTACGAACAACAAACAAAAATGATGTTACTGGGCAGGAACATTATCGCTAGTTTTCCAAACTTTGCAAGCTGTTACATAACCTTATAAAAGCCGATATTAATTCTGACAGGAATTGAACCTAACTCATGTGTTACAGCAAATATCCTATCCATTCAACAATTGCCATTTATGTTTTTTAATTACAATATATATATATATATATATATATATATATATATATATATTGTAACGAGGACCGTAACGAACAGCGTAAAACGCCCTCCACCTGTCCCTCCGCAATCAAGCAGGTGTGCCTCAGTCAAGGCCGCGCTCAAGTAGGTTGCAGAACACACTGGAGAACACTTGAATTACGCGATAAGTGGCGTGCTGTTAAGGATGGAAAGATTCCAGAAAACGTGCACTACGTATATAAGGGACAAAGGCTGGCTTTGTAAAGCAGTTGTGTTGAGCGAGTTGAGCGATTTTCATTAGTGGGATCGAGTGGCGTTATTGTGTTATAGTTAGTATGGAATTTTAATAGTTGACATTATTATTGCGTGTCTACAAATTTAAAATAAATTATTATACGAGACTCATCTTGTTGGATAACATGTTGATTACAAATTAAATGATTTTGATAATTAAAGCTGGTAATTAGTGATTTCGTTTGTGTATGTGTTTTGTTTTCCACTGTACCATACGACGATCCGTGAGACCGTGGTACCAATATTAAAAAATTCAATTATTTTAGAAAAAAAACCTTCAACGTTTAATAAATACAATGTCGTGAATGATGTTATATTTGTTTTTACGTAAAACCGGTTTTTATGGAAAATACGTTTTATGACTTGAGACTATTACAGAGTTAGGTCGTTTATTGAATGGCGAATCCCTAGAATTGAATCAATAACATTGGAAAGCAGTTTTTAAGGAGAGTGTCGGCGCGTATCGTCACCCTAAATCGATGGTGAGACAATCGACTACGTTTACGATGCCCGGCCTCTTGTATCTGTCATTGTCACACGCAGACAAAAATTCGCAGGTACGTTTCTTTACAGACTGTTTTTACAGAGACTTGGATTTCGTTGTCCATGACGTGTCCGTTACTTAACGAAATACCACTATTGCATTAACGACTCAGAACACTAAGTTTTTTATAAGTAAAAGCATAAAGTTTTACCTTACAGCCTGAACCGGTTTTCGCCTTTTTCAGGATGTAAACGAAAAAGGCGAAAACCGGTTCAGGCTGTAAGGTAAAACTTTATGCTTTTACTTATAAAAAACTTAGTGTTCCGAGTCGTTAATACAATAGTGGTGTTTATTTACAGAGACCTTTCACTTTCATATAAACAAAACGCAACAGCATGGTATTGTTTTAAATGTTTTCCCATTTTTTACTTTTGAATAATTACTTGATATTCCGTACAATTATAAATTGCTTTAGTTTTTGTAATATTATTTTAGTGCAGAAGTATTTACTAATGGCTTATTTAATGACATCCATTTAGTTGAATATCTCATAGTTAACGTCATCAGAGTAATGTAAAAATATCTGTTAATACATTTAAAATCCATTGTTGGCTTCCTAATTCATACGTTGTTAATTTTTATTAATTGTTTGCATTTGCTAATTTAGACATTTACTCAAAATTAAAGTACCATCTCTATTATACTAAACATTTGTATATAATCTGTCACTAAATTTTCTAAATATACAAATGTTTTGTATTATTCGTTTCTACATATGTTTTTATATATTTGTATTATACATTTGTATTATATGTTAATTTAGACAGTTACTCAAAATTATGGTATCATCTCTACCATACTAAATTTTCATATGAAATATTTAGTGTAAGGTTTTAACCATTTTGTTCAAAGCTTAAAATAAGTGATTAAATTTTATATTAATTTCTATGTATTTGTCTAATAATTGGATATTGGTTTTACATATTTAATTATATAACCTATTCTAAACGCTTAATATTTTACATTTGGCCACATCTTTATTAATCTCATATTACTTATTTCCGGAAATATATGTTAATTATTTATTGAATCTGTTGCTAAATTTTGTATCTATGAGTTTTCTGTTTTATTATTTATTTAGAAAAATATATTATTATTTTCAATAATTAAATTACTCAGATTATATTGACCAATAAAGATGTTCAACGCAATACATATCAATATAAGTATAAAACAAAAGTAAATAATTGTAAATTAATTTTATAGGATATACAACGTCATGGACGTTATTTATAGCCTTATTTTTCTCGATGACTATGGCTACGCAAGTAGTTAGAAATTAAAGTTTTATGCTGATTATTTACGTTTGTAGATGCAATTTAATGTCCTTTCCCATACTTTTTTTATGGGTCTGAGAATTGGACTTTACCGAAAGGCCAGACCAGTCGCATCCAAGCGGCTGAAATGGGATACCCCAGGGTATACTCTCCATGATCATAGAAGAAACACAGACATGCGACAGGAACTAAATACGTATTATGTGTATACTCGACAGGATTGCCCACTATCGGCTGAATTGGTGGAAAAATCTTTACCGAATGGATAACTGCCGCATTCTCAAACAACTATGGAACTATAAACCAAGTGGACGAATAGGTGTGGGACATCCGAGGAAGCGCTGGAGTGACCATCTTTAATTTTTGCCTGTTTGAGACCGGAACAAACCATCCTTGGTTTAATCCATGAAGAAGAAGATGATGGTGATGAGATTTAACCTACTTACTTTAGTACTTGTATTATTTGTTTATGTTCAGAAGAACAGACGTGACACGTGCCACATGACGCCATTGAATACTGAGGTAATATTGTAAAAGTGAATGGTTTTTCACGAAGTACTGTTCAGCAGCATAAATAAGCACCCAACGGCCGCCCAGGTTGAGGTTTGGTGGATCCGTGATGTTAAAGTGCGTTCCGAAGTTGTTATTGTGTATTAGTGTAAAGTGTAAAGTGTATTGTGTATTACTATGTGCGGGAGTAATAAGGTGACAATAAAGTGACATTTATTGTTTGTTCCATTACTGTGTGAAAACATTCTTTATCTTGAAAAACTGTATTTAAGTTCCTTGTTCATTTGTATTTGTAATACTGTACCATCATCGTCTTCTTCTTCTTAACGGTTTTAGGCTTTAGCGCTCTGTTTATATTCCACAGCCTACCTTTTCTTAGGTCTACCAACCATTTCTGCCTCTATGGTTGTAACCTTTCTCCAACTTTGGTATTCTACTTTCTTCTATTCTAGTGGTCTGTTCAATCCATTTTTTTTTGTATTCTTTAATCTTTTCACCAACTGTAAAAATATCTAAATCACTTCTTACCTCTCCATTTCTTGTATGATTTTGTCTATTACACCTTTTAACTGATCTCAAAAATTTGATTTCTGCTGGTTGTGTCTTCTGTTTATCTTTTTCCTTAATGATCCAAGCTTCAGAACCATACAGTAGTGTAGGTATTCCCATTCTTTTATAATATTGTGTTATTATATTGTTTTATATTTGTTTTTATTAAATGTTTTTAAAATTGTTTTATATTGTAGGACCTTAGGATGTTTTCACATCTATATGCGAAATATAGAGCCGTTTGGACCAGAGCCTCTACCTACTCAAGACCGTCGGACGTGGTGAAGAGCCACAACCTTTTCGAGGTGGTCCAATAACAGAACACGACGCATATTGATTAGTGAAGGTCGATAAAAAATCTAGTCGGCATAGGGTTGGTTACCCTATACGGTGGTCTCAATGAACAACTCACAATTCCAAAAGTAGTCTTGAAAACCAGGATAGATACGAGATAAATACATTTGCAAACGAAAACGGACTCAAGATTGTATCTGTAACTAAAGTTGTAATTAACGAAATAATCCTGTAATCAGCTATTCTGTTTCCATTGTACAACAAGACGATCCGTGAGACCGTCGTGATTCTGTAAAGTCACCTTAGATAATAGCTGATAAAAAGAAGATATGCTTCATTGATACGCTAAATACAACAGTAGATAAATGTAGTGTGTAAGAGTATTTTAACGATAATCCTACCAAACAAGTTAGAACGTCCTCCACCCGCTCGTCGTGTTTGGTAGGTGTTGCCTCAGTTAAGGCCTCTTACAAATAGGTTCCAGTGTATTCACGAACACTTGAGATACGCACTAAGTGGCGTGAAATGAGGATGGAGAGTTTCTAGAAGGTGTACGCTACATATAAAAAGCCATAGCAGCCGGATCGTCAGTTAGTGGTGCTGAGCGATACTTTTGCTCGGATCAAATGTTTGTAGCGAAGTGTTGTGCGGAATTCTTTATAGTTGACATTATTATTGTGCGTGGACAATTTTTTCTTGATTGTTGTAAGAGACTATTTTTGTTTATTACAAATGATTAATTATGAAAATTAAAGCTGGTTATTAGTGACTTTATTTGTGTCTTGTATTTTGTTTTCTACTGTACCATACGACGATAAGCGAGACAGTCGTAACAGTATAATACAATTGGATGTACATGCCTATACAAAACGTGTATTTTGTATTCAGATTTTTATTTTCTCTATGTCCCGTTTTTATCAAATTGTAATAAACCTTTTTACTAGAAAGTGCCAATGTCACAAGCCAGAAAGTTTTATTGGTGTGTGTAAGTGGTTTATTTTATTCTTACTTATGAATCAACGGCATTTTAAACTCATATGTGTGGGGAATTTGGCCACTATTCCGGAAACGTACCTGAAAGCAAAAAAAAAGTAATAATCAATAATAGGTAAAAGCAACAGATACACTGAAATTGGTGTTAACGTCCATTAAAAATAATTACGAAAGACACATATTACGGCCAGTGGGAAGCAAGAAAAAGAAATACTATCCAGAATTAATTTAGGAAAGATGACTATGTCTACAACAAATGGAATCCTGTGGAATGAGCAAATTACAACAGAGACTAAAACCAAAATATTTAAAACCATTGTTAGAAGTATTATGACTTACGGCTCAGGAGTCTGGACTACTGACAAACAAACAAGAACAAAATTAATGACAGCAGAGATGGATTTTTTGAGACGTTCAGCAAGCGTATCCAGACGTGAGAAAATTAGGAATGAAGTCATTAAGGACAGAATTAATCTAAAAAAAATTACTCAAACAAAAAAATTACAATGTTATGAATACACGAAAAGAATTGCACAGGAAATATTGCCAAGGAGAGTTATGGAATGGATCCCACCAGGAAGAAGGAAAAGGGGAAATTACCTACCACCTGGACAGAAGAAATTCGGACTATATTGGGGGACCGAAAAATCGAAGAAATATCTGTGGATGGACAAGCAGCAGTGGAAGATGAAAATTCAATCACTTTTGTAATCTTGGGTTCCGGAAAATGTGTAATCATTATACAGCCGGAATAAATAAAAAAAAAAAACGAGTATAAGACTCATACAGTTAACACATATAAGACGTATTGCGTTTGGCAACGTAAGGGGGCAATTAATTTTTTGCATATGTAAGCGTTGTGAAATGTATCTACATAAGTCTAGATTTGAAAGCATTTACCAATTATTGAGTTTATCCAACCGTAGTGCTGTAATTGACTACCAGGAACAGTATAGTAGATGACAAAGGGTGAAACTTTGGTTAACCTAATTATGAAACTTACATATTGTTTGTGTAAGAGAGCTTAATACTCGGATATCAAATGCTGCCAAGAGAATTTGAAGGGAAATTGTGAATTTGGACGTTTGCCTTCAACAAAGCCAACTGTAGTAATATATCCGTATCCATCGGGGATTGAAAATTTCCGTGTTGGTTTGAAATTGTCGTTTTATGTAGGATTGAGAAATACGGGAGACGGTGTATTCTTTAGCAGGTAGGCGGGGTGTAAATTTGGAAGAATACAGCTGTCTTGCCGTTGTTAGGTATTTCAACAGAATCTTTTTTAATATACACTCAGAGGAAATAAATGGTTATTTTATTTTATTTTAAATTATTTTGTGTTTATTTCTATATTTATATTCCTTTATTTTGTTCTTAACGTTTGTAAATCTTTCATTGTTATGATAAGATTTTAATCGTAATTTTGTATATTATAACAATATTTTGTATTATAATGTTTTATTGTAAACTGTTTTACGTTTTTTAGATTTTATAGACGATTCAAAATTCTAGGGATCGAAATGTCAAGCGAGACATGTTAATATGTAGGCAGTAGGCTAAAGGATTTATCTGTAAGTGGCTTTCTACAGACATTTGAAAGTGTGACACCTAAAAGTACAGATAAAACAGTGATCAACATTCTCCCCTTCGGAATATAAGATCATGAAGAAAAAAGTCATAATTATCGTGGTTGGAAAAAGTCAACCTGCATCAAGAAAAATGTGGAGTCTACGAAGAAAAAATGGGAAACGCAATCGTAAGGACGGACATTCCATATACGGTACGTATATTGCTACGGAAGGCAAAGAACAATACGTTATTTTAAATTAATACAAGAAAAAAAGTCGAATTTATTTATAAGTACATAAATATATTTTTTAATTAATAATGTTGTGTTAGTGGTTATAATTGGAAACCATAACATTTGTTATTTCTAATGGGTATTTCCGATCTCATGATGAACTGTGAATCTTGAAAGCGCTAATAGGAATAATTTTTCTATAGTGGTGTGCAACAGTGTTAATTCTGTTTATAAATATATTAGTTGTTTAAAAGTGGTGATTATAAATAAATAAATGTTAAAGATGGCCAATACTCGGTTGGTATAAAAAAAGACAAAATTCTGCAAACTGCAAACCAAACACCAAGAGCAAGAGCAAGAGCTTGTAGCAAGAGCTTGCTAAACTGAAGGGTCTACGTGGATTGTTATAGAACAAGAGAAAGTGTTAACTAGGAAGTTCAAGAAGAGGCTTTGCAAATAGTTTCACAATCAGAAGGTGTCCTCAGAGTCTAAATACTCGTAGGTTTTACCAAACAGCAACGAAAATTTGTAGTCAACTATAGTAATGAATCTTCTTCTTCTTCTTCTTCTTCTTCTTCTTCTTCTTCTTCTTCTTCTTCTTCTTCTTCTTCTTCTTCTTCTTCTTCTTCTTCTTCTTCTTCTTCTTCATCGTCATCATCATCATCAACAACAACATCATCATCTTCTTCTTCTTCTTCTTCTTCTTCTTCTTCTTCTTCACTTCACGGAGTAGGCACTTCGCCTGTTCCGTCTTCACAGAGTATCTTTCCATCTCACTCTCGGTCTTGCTACACATCTTGTACGAAAGAGTCTATCTTGAAACGCAACCTTAGGTAGTAGTCCATCCTCCATTATGTCCAGATGCTGTAACCGTTCCATACGATATGTCTGGATCTTATCAATTATGGAGAACATACAGTACTTCAATCTTCTCTAATACACTCATTGCGCAAACGATCCTGTCTCGTGCAACCCTTTGTTGTTCTCATAAAATTCATTTCCAAAGTTTGAATCTCGTTTTTAATCTTCTTTGTAGGAACCTATGTTACAGATCCATATAGTAAAACAGGCAATTAACAGTAGAAAACCGGATAGTAATGAATATAATAAGTTATTATAGAGAACGTAATCATGGGGTAATAATGTTCAAAAAAGTAACATTATGTCTCTCTCAGAATACTCATGTATATATTGTTTACTATATACTACAAAAAATATGTCGCATTTAATGAAGGGAAATTGAAACAAAAAATGAGGACTATATATTTGAACAATTTATTAATTATTTAAATTAAAATTATATTTTCACTAAGCTCTGAAACAAAAAAATAGCAAATGAGTCTGTTAAACAGTTTAAATCTTATTATTTCTTATTAGGGTCTCAATGGGGTATAATGGAAACAGGATGAAACAGCAATGAGTTCAGAGGAAAATTAAAAAAGATCCGAAACAAAACTTAAAATTTTCAATAATGTAAAAAGATTGGTGTTGGGCGGTGTCGTCAGTATTTTCTTGTAGAAAGGTGAGAGTAACAGTAAATACTATCCTACCTGAACTTCAAAACTCCCTAAATAATTTGTACGCAATATATTTACACTAAAAACTTGTTTATCCGAATTTGATGGGACCGCGCCTGTTTGGGATAAAAGAAATTTCGAATAAACCGAAACTTCTTTTTAAATAATAATACATATGTAAGTATAGTAACTTTATTAATAATAATTTAAAAGTTATTTACAGTGAATATGACACAATAAACTATAAAACGACACCGCGCTGTAAATTATAGTTTCTTCAGTACTGGAACAGTCCTATTGCTTGTTCATAGAGTAATCAATCATAGCTTTTTACCTAAGCTTAGAAGCTCGTTTGCTGGCTACCCGATCTTGAAGTCGTTTCATTGGTAGAAGTTCTGCAGGGGAAGAACATTTCGTCTTTTCGCACCAAATGCGACAGTAGTTCTTTCCGGGCTGTTATGACCATTGTGTAACAATTTCGTCATCGGATAACAGCTGGTAAGTTTCTGTTTTTGCGATTCTCAGACCGCTGTTCTTTTTTTTATTACCGTACAGTTTATACAGTAGTCGCATTACAGTTGTTAATTAACATAGGACTGTTTTATGTGAACTGTTGTTATTATGTCAACTGCAGCTTCTAAAAGGAAGCAGAAATGTATTGTTAAAACACATAACAGTATACAGTACTTTATGATTACAATATATGAATATAATACTTTATGTTCAAAAATCCGAACAAATCGATAATTCGGAGTACCCCTTATCCCAATTAGCTCTGACTATTGACTTTCTACTTTATATCACGTAGAATCGCTAGTCTAAGATATTAAATATAGATTATAGAGACAGGAAAATGGTTTTGTGTATATTTCTAAATTTACTAAAAATAGTTTCGGATAAACCGGATTTTCGGATAAACGCTATTCGGATAAACGAGTTTTTAGTGTATTATTTCTTAAATTTTTGTATTAGATAATTTTGCAATTATTGAACATTTTTTTGAAACTCGATTACTTTATTTTGTTAACTGTCGAGCTTACAGTAGTACAATAAACATTAAACATTTTAAACATTCGGATTTGTATTACAGTTTCTTTTACTCTGACACCCCAATGGATTTTCACAATTATTTAAAAAATTTTAATCCTTTTTGTGGATTTTCGGGTCCTAATTTTTTAAAATTTCCGAGACCTAACGCTGCACTGAGATGTTGAAAAATTCTCTTCCTTTGGATACCCTAAATAGATTTTTGTTATTTTATAAAAATTTTCACTCACTTTTTGTAACTCAGACGACGAAAAACTATTCAGTTTACAAAAAATAAACAATAAATCCAGATTGTGATTGAAATTGCCATTCATTTTATACCACACGCGGCCTTTCAAGATTTTTTTTTAATTTAGATCCCATCACATTTTCCCTCCAGCCACTCTGTTTTTTCGGGTATCAGTCTAAAAAACGATAGGCCTTTTGTAGGGTAAAATTATGGACACCGTGTCAAATTTTACAAATATCGGTTGATGCGTTAAAAAGCTATCGTGGGTCATATCCAAAATAGACATATACATAACTAGACATAAAACAGACATACTTAGACATAATAGACAGACAAATGGTCGAGTTACAACTGAGAACTTGTTTTGCTTCTAGAATAACGCAATTACACTTTCCAGTCTGAGTATAATTTCCTGTATAGTCCTTCAGTCTGGCTGATTTTTCCAACTTTCCTGGCCCTGTATTTCTTAACACTTTGTATACGTATATAAGTATTACATATTAAATATTCAAACATACTTTATTAAAACATTAAATTAATATATACACAAAGTTACAAATAAAATAATACTATATTTTTCAAAATGTCAGTTTGTTATAAAATCAAAGAATTTTGACGATAAGTTTCTATATGTAGTTGGTGATTTTGTGGTACATTTGGAAACACTATGGTATACGTAAAAGCTTTATGTTAATTTCGTTTAATATTTCCCTCACTTTTTTTGGAAACACAACAATGAACGCACGCTAAAGAGAAACGCACAAAAATAGTGAAATAATTTAGAAACCATTCTAAAAAACAAATTGTGTCAGCTGTTTAAAAGTGGATTATATTATAAAAATTGAGAGAGACCACAGTGCACCATACACAATCGGATACAGTATATATATATATATATATATATATATATATATATATATCGACCCGAAAGCATTTTGTGACGACTAAACCCGAGACGTAGCCGCAGTGTGATAGTAAAGGGAGCGAATACACGACCCGAGTTATCTCGGGCTGCGTCCACTTGACAAAAGTATACTGCCCGATATGTACTCGGGGTTAGACTAGAAAGTGTTAAGTATAGCGGTGGAAAGAGGGAGTGGTTATAATGCCAATGTTATCTTGTCTCACACTGACTTCATAAGGTAGGAGCACGAATGTTTTGCCAAAGTCTGACTTTACAATAACGAAATGGTATCAAAGTTTCCTCGGCAACGGTCGCAAATAAAATCAATAACGATGAACGACAAAACATTGTATTACAGCCAAAACAGCCACATAGAGATTCGTTTTTTGTACTTGGAAAGAGTTCAGTTATTGTGGATTCCTCGTACACAGGTACAATCTATTTTTGCCCTGCTGGAATTCTCGGAACAAAGATTTGTATTCGTGTGATGCGGTTGTTGATTATGAAGTGGTTTCAAAAGAAAGTTTGTCAAAGGCGACGTCGTTGACTGGAATTAAATTATTTTCCTGAGCTAAAGTATAAGTAGTTTGCGGCCAAGTTCCTTAAACGCAACGCTGATATTTTAATCAAATGAACTATGCGTGACTTAATAAGTTTGGCTGTAAACAACTCAGAGCAAACATCACGAGTGCTATTAAAAGTGTAAAGTCTCATACAAAGTTTGTCATCGTGCTTCGAAGTTTTGGAGCAGCGAGCTGATCAACCTTCGTTTACAACTTTAATGGCAATTAAAAAGTTATGGTAAATTTTATAGCATCACCAACGTTTTTACACCGACTTATCTTCTTTAAGAAACCACTACCTGCCAACGACATAATAGCTTCTTCTTCTTCTTCTTCTTCTTCTTCTTCTTCTTCTTCTTCTTCTTCTTCTTCTTCTTCTTCTTCTTCTTCTTCTTCTTCTTCTTCTTCTTCCTCTTCCTCTTCCTCTTCCTCTTCCTCTTCCTCTTCCTCTTCCTCTTCCTCTTCCTCTCCCTCTCCCTCTCCCTCTTCCTCTTCCTCTCCTTCTCCTTCTCCTTCTCCTTCTCCTTCTCCTTCTCCTTCTCCTTCTCCTTCTCCTTCTCCTTCTCCTTCTCCTTCCTTCTCCTTCTCCTTCTCCTGCTCCTCCTGCTCCTCCTCCTGCTCCTCCTCCTCCTCCTCTTCCCCCTCCTCCTCCTTCTTCTTCTTCTTCTTCTTCTTCTTCTTCTTCTTCTTCTTCTTCTTCTTCTTCTTCACTTCCCAGGTTTGGCAGTTTCTCGACTTTTGGTCAACTTATTTTGTGCCTTATGTTATGTAGTTCGTTGCTCGTCTAGATAATTTTAATAACAATTAAGGGGAAGTTTAATTGTTTTGCAACACTTGGCATACTTCTTATGACACAAATGACAATCAAAACATAGCATATTCTCCAATTTTTCACCTTTCCTTTTGCTTTATTCGTAACATACCGTCGGACTTCCAATATATCTGTTGTATCCCAGAAAAGAACATCTGTTTATTTTCACTCGGTAAGACGGTAGCATTTTTCATGAATTTTGTCTTCCGTATTTTCAGTAAATGCTCTTCCCGTATGCTTTGTTTGTCCATTCCTACAACACAATCAGGCCATTAGATCCTCCAGAGTTATATAAATTTAACATAGAAAAGTTAATTCATGTTATTAACTGTTAATAAATAAAAATAAACATTTATCAATTTTCTTGTTCTGTAACTGTTGCACTACTTGAAATACAATGTTTATTGCCGCGAATATAACAAAACAATTTTTCGAATAGTTTCAGTCAAATGAAGAACTAAACGTATATTAAACTTCTTATTTAAATACTAAAAGATGTTTTGTTAAATTTAAATAAGTTATAGGATTTACATACAGCTTTACTTAGGAGTGTATCTTAATTTGCTCAAAGTTAACGACGAACAAAATTTTACCAAATTGATGAAAACTTGTTAAGTTTAAAGGAACGTTATGAAAATGTAAAACAGCTTTGGTAAAAACAAACGTTATCACGTTGAAAGAAATTATATGGAAATTTTAAACAGTGTTGAAATAAAGACTTCATTACGAAAAATGATGTATTATTGAGGTCTAAGAAGTTTATAGACATAGTTTATAAGGTCTTACATGGTCTATATTTTCGAGGTCTTACTATTTAAATGGTCGAGCCAATTACAGTAATCTGTTTACATAAAACAACCGAGTAAAGTCTATTTTCTAACTACTCGTTAAAGGTTGGCAAATTGCCAACTACAAAATTACGTACAATCTACGTGTTGAATTTTAATAACAAATAATGTCTTCTAATTGGAAGTGAGGATTGGTGTGTATTTGATTGCAAATTAGCATATGCGTACAATTAATTAAACAAATTATAATTGCTTCTTTGTTTTAATATATATTTTTTTTAATTTCAAACGTTACACAAAAATATCTAAATTACACGGAATGCACACAGAATGTTTAAAATTGACAACAAGCAAACATTAAGAAACTAAAAGTTTTGTTTTAGATTTATTTAAATTCTAAAAGGCTGCGTATTCGATTACAGAAATTACAATGCACCTCGCATAGTTCACATGGTTACACCATTTAATTTTTTCCCATTTAAAACACTGATAACATTATGTTACGACGGTCTCACTGATCGTCGTCTGGTACAGTGGAAAAAAAAAACGATACACCAACGAAGTCACTAAACACCACCTTTAATTATCACAAATAACGGTTTGCAATCAACAAAGTTATTCAGTAAGATTATACTCGTGCAATAATTAAAATTAAATTTGTCCACACGCAATAGTAATGTCAACTAACGGATTCCGACACAGTAATCACTGTTTACTAATAGTCACTTGAAACGCACTGAGTAATCGCTCAATGTAAACTGAAAACTAAGCGGCAGGCCTGGGCTATTATAGTTTCCAAGGTTCCATAATATGCGTCCTTAACAAGCATTCGAAAATTCTAGAGGATACTTTAGCCCGGCCTTGGAAGAAGCACACACCGGATAAGAAGCTTGTAGAACGACACTATCGAATGTACGAGAATGTTCTGTATTACGTAACAACATGATAGACAATAAAGAACAAATTTAAAACATTTTAAACGATGATATGCAAAGTTCAATAGTAAGGTAAGAATAGAATATCTTAAGTAAAATCTATTTTTTAGTCGTTATTCTATGAAATCTAGGAATAATGTGAACACATTTGCTGCAGACAGAGTGATAGAGGTCTTATATTGGCATCGCCCCTGCGGTCACAGCACATAAGAATCAATATTTCACGCTGAGTAAGTAATCAGGTGGAAGGTTTCTACTTAAGATGAACTCTGAAACAAACGTTTGTCTGTGTAATACATATTTATGTTATACCTTTATATATTTCTAATTACTGGTTGGAGTATTCAACTGTAGTTATGTTAATTGTTAATTGTTCATAGCCTAAAGATACCATACATATGATTTATAATAAAGTATTAATTACTCATACTCTTAAAATCGATCGATTTCGGTCATAGACCACCGTCAGGACATATACACTGTGGACTTGCGGTCACAATATCTTAAAACAGTTACTATTTACAAAAACGAATTCGTAGACATTGATTAATTAACGTGAAACGTACGTTGGTGTTCAAAGTTACTCAAGAAACTTGAGATTACAGCCGTTATTAGTAAACAACAAGTATATGATGATATGTATATGATGATACATCACATTATCATTAGTCGTTGTAACTAGTAAGGTATTATATTTTATGAGAAACTGTTAAAATTAAGTTTATAAAAGTCTTTAAAAATTAGAATACTAATATTTTTTATTTGCAGATAACGATTTATCATTATCAAAGTCAGAAAATGCTACTCAAAAAGCGTACTATAGAATTGATCAAATAACTAATAGCTATAGGTTGTTTGTGTACTAAAAAAAATAATTAATTGCTTTCTGTAGTAAAATAACAGCAGTGCTTAGAAAAAAATAACTTTAAAGAGAAAAAAACAGATTTTAGTAATTACAAGGCAAAACAAATATATATATATATATATATATATATATATATATATATATTGTAACGGTACATAACCCGGTCCCAATAAAGTAAATCATGAGAATAAAAGTCAGAAATGGGTAGAACTAAAGCTCGCTCAAAATTTAATTATATCACTCCACATAATAAACAATTCGAGTGGTATATAGTGCGAAGTGAGTTCTAGTGTACCCATTGAGGTGAAAAACCAAAGTGAAACTAATATATTACTAAACTGTGCTGTATGTTTTGGGTAGGATAAAACTATGGAAGTAGTATGTAATAATACTAATTGATTTTTGTAATTTTATTTATTTACTGTAATTCATATTGTATGAACCACAATTTGTTATACCCAAGTTAATATTATATTGTTTCAAATAATTATGTTAGATTGTAAGAAAACCCAGGGTTAATTTTAAAAGACATAAAAATTTTAACTACCAAAGATAATATAAAATTAAAATAATCCTAGGAAGGAAAGGACAACAGGAAGTAGTACCGGGGATTCGATACTAAATAAATAATATATAAATTTATTTAATGATAATAAAATGATAAAATATTTATATACAAGGTCATAAAAAAAAAATTAACCAAAACATATTATGTGAATTAAATTAGTAAATAAACCGGAATGGAAGGGAATTATTTTTCCATAAATAAAAATATAAATTTATAATAATCACAAACTGCCTACATAATAAAAATACTATGTGTTACTAAGAGTGATGGAAAATAACAAGTATTGTTAATAAGATAAAAAATTTTGAACTGAACCAGAGAGTTGAAGAATCGATGCGACAAAAATTATAAAAAAAATAACCTTTTTTGGACGTTGGAGGAGGCGAAATTCACGCAAGAGTAATAAACAAAGTGAATACTAACCAATTATACCTGAGGAATCCTAATTAAAAGGTGTTATACATTAAAAACCAGTGGATGAAACCATTCTGAGGATCCAATATAATTCGGCCTACGTCTAATAGACAATCAGAAAAATACTCGAAAATGAAAAGGAAATAATAACGCAAGACGTACCTCATCACAGAATAAAACTTCAATCCAGTAAGGACAACACGGAGCGAGGTAATATAAACATTTTTCGTAATAAATACAGAAGAAAAATCGTTTTTTAATAGTGAAATAGAACGAAAAAATATTCATTTTATCATATGTTCCTTTCAAAAGTAAACAAATACATGCTGCTCTCTTACGGCAATTCCGGAAACTATGTAACATTTGAAAAATAAACAAAATTATTTATTAATTTTTTTATATTTGTAAAGCGTAGCAATTAGCCATTTCTGACACTCTCATAACACAAAGAATTCACCCTGAACCCTGGGGAATTAATAAGAATTATGTAATAACTGATGTATTTTATTATAGCGTAATATTGGTTAAATAACAACATATATGTTTTGTTCTTTAGACAGATCTATGTTTACTCGGTAAAGGCGAGAGGATGTTTTCTTTTTAAAAAGATTAATTGTGATACCTATACTTTGGTGGCTGGAGACAAAAGTCAATAATCAATAAAGCAATATTATTGAAAATTAATATTGAATTATAACGTGTTATAATTTATTGTAGTGGGTAGTTAATGAAAATTTCAGCACAACATACAGAAGGAATCGTCACAACAGAGGGGCAAATTTGATACTTACTCTCTCTTCTGCATAAGGCTGAACAAATTATCTCCTTGACCCCAAATCACACACTCTCGATTTCTTTTAGATTGAGTAAAACAAGATAAACAAAATCCTTTATTTATACCGTTTAAAACGTCAGTTAGTATAATTCAAAAGTGACGCATACTGCGTGAGGCATATAATAACACTTTCGCAAGTGCACACCTCACGAATAAAGCGGTACGTTACAAGATTTGGCGTACAACGTGGGGCAAAGAAAACAAAGTTTCCATTAAGTAAAACGCCTCTATCTTAAAAGCGGTACGTTACAGAATTGGCGAACCCAACATTCGGGGCTTGACAAAAGGTGTACGTTTCGCTAAAGTGCCTCACAAAAAGCGGTACGTTACAGAAATGGCGTACAACTGTGGGGCGGAATTAACAAAGCTTGTAATTGCAATACACTAGTAAGTGGTGAATGCCTCACATAAAAGCAGGACGTTACAATATATATATATATGTTCTTGAGTATTTAAAATTTAATGTGAATCGTAATTTTAATGTTGAATAGAAACATTTGTTTCCCAATATCTGGTGCACAATTATGTGGAATCTTAAGAGGATATTTCAAAGGGATATTTTTCAAAATTTGTGAAATAACGATGCTTTCCCATCATCATTATGATCCTTGGTGATCTCAACTCATTTCTGAGTCTTGGCCTCCCCCAGAGGCCTTCTGCAACGGTCCCTATCTGACACAATGGGTCTCCAATTCCTTAGTCTAATTGTTTGGCATCTACCAAATAATTTTCAAGAAATTGCAATCCAGCACTATAAATCTTGCAGTATTCATTTTAATTCTCACTGGCATATGTCAACGTGGGTATTGCAATTGCCTTATAAAATTTAATTCACGTGCTGTGTCTTGTTTTATTTCTAAGATTTATTTGCATCATTCCATAAATATTTCATAATACACTTTTTATCATTAGATTCAAATTCATAGCTTACTTTACGTCCAAGATATTTAATATTCACACTTTTTACCTTATTAACAAAGACTATAGACTTTACAAATTAACACAGATCATTTCCTCATTTCTTGTAATTTGTTTTTCAGTACTTCTTCTTCATGCTTTTACTATGCTCTTTCTTTCTTTCTTTTATCTAGACATCCTATTTTTGTGCTATCCCTTCGTTCTTAAAATTTTGAAATCTTTAATTTTGCAAAATGTATCCCTCTTTAAAACTTTTTCTGTGGAGAGGTATACTTTAGAAAAACTTGTTTTCTTAAGTAAAGGGACTGTAGTAAATTATGCTAAAATATTATATTATTAAAATTGTAGTATTATCAAATTGTATTAAATTGTGTGTGTGTAGTAAATCTATCGTTGAGAAACAATTAATTTTTCTAAATTTGAGATTTACACTTCTTACAACACTTCTTAACAGTTGCACTTTGACATGTGTGACTATCTCGCTTACGCTTTGTCAAAGAGCGAAAAACCTGACACCCACTCAACGGCAGGCTTGAGATCAAAGCGCTAGGATTGAGAGGCACTTGGCAAAATTGAATGTAGTTTGGCGAACGCAATCTGTTTTACTTGATACACTATCTATGCATCTTTTTTCACGCTTTTTACTAGGATGGATGATTGAAAACACAAATATTAGGAACTATTAATAAATTGAAATACTTAAAACTTCCCGACGTTTCTTTAAATTTTGTTAAAGTTTTAATTTTCTTAAATTACTCCAAATTTGTGTAAACATTTTAAAATAATTTTAAAATATTTAAATAGAATCTATGTAAGACTCCAACTTAATTTTTATGAATGGCAATTTTTTTGATTTTTATTAAGCCGTAAGTCTGTTTAATATTATTTGTTACAAATGTGTCAAAACGTTAATTCCAAATATTTTTACATATTTAGCTTGGCAGTTTTGAAAGTGATGATTAATTTTATCTAACTAACAAATACTGTAAAACATGTTTAATTACATTTTTATTAAAATATTTACAATTTTTTATTTACAGAACCTTTATAGTTAGCTTAAAGACCTAGAACAGATTATTTCTAAGCATTTAAACTTGTTCGGAACAGATTAAATTTCGAAAACAATTTTTCAGTTACTAAGAGAAGTGTGCGGTGATAACAAATAATAAGAGTCCGCTTGGTATAATGATCACGGCATTGTACTTATTAAATCACAGCAAAGTAAATGAATGTTGTTTGTTTTTTATCAAAACAAGCCAAACTACGAAATTTTGATCTGATTTGTCTATACAGTTTCCGTTCTGACTTCAATCCTGACGTAAACAAATTCACGTGAAAAGTCTGAAACGCTATTGGTCAAGAGCGCTAGGATTGAGAGCCACTTGACAAAATTGAATATAGTTTGGCGAAAGAAATCTGTTTTACTTGATACACTATCTATGCATCTTTTTTCACGCTTTTTACTAGGATGGATGATTGAAAACACAAATATTAGGAACTATTAATAAATTGAAATACTTAAAACTTCCCGATGTTTCTTTAAATTTTGTTAAAGTTTTAATTTTCTTAAATTACTCCAAATTTGTGTAAACATTTTAAAATAATTTTAAAATATTTAAATAGAATCTATGTAAGACTCCAACTTAATTTTTATGAATGGCAATTTTTTTGATTTTTATTAAGCCGTAAGTCTGTTTAATATTATTTGTTACAAATGTGTCAAAACGTTAATTCCAAATATTTTTACATATTTAGCTTGGCAGTTTTGAAAGTGATGATTAATTTTATCTAACTAACAAACACTGTAAAAAATGTTTAATTACATTTTCATTAAAATATTTACTATTTTGTATTTACAGAACCTTCATAGTTAGCTTAAAGACCTAGAACAGATTATTTCTAAGCATTTAAACTTGTTCGGAACAGATTAAATTTCGAAAACAATTTTTCAGTTACTAAGAGAAGTGTGCGGTGATAACAAATAATAAGAGTCCGCTTGGTATAATGATCACGGCATTGTACTTATTAAATCACAGCAAAGTAAATGAATGTTGTTTGTTTTTTATCAAAACAAGCCAAACTACGAAATTTTGATGTGAGTTGTCTATACAGTTTCCGTTCTGACTTCAATCCTGACGTAAACAAACTCACGTGAAAAATCTGAAACGCTAATGGTCAAGGACAGTAACTCTGTTCGCACAGTAATTTATTACGCGCATGTGCAGAATGTCTGTATAGTCAGGTGAGTGTTATCTTAACACTTAAATTGGGACATGTCGTTGTAAGACATCCACATAACCTGAATCCTAACGAATTAAAATGGAGCCAGTTGAAAGCATGTGATGTTCGTCACAACACAACATGCGCACAGTAATATACATAATAATACACTGAGCATAATATACAGTACACAGGTAATTAAATATTATACAGCTTCTATTTTCATTTTAAATAAACTTTCCATTTTTGTTTTTTTGCGTTTTTAAACAATGATGTAAAAAATACATTAAGGGGTGGTATAAAACACTTCACTATTGGTCTGACACAGTCACACAAATTTTACTTTCATCAGGACTGATTATTTCACTTTACATGTGTTAATACAGTATCAATATTGTATTCACCTTGTCTCTACTCCTTCTGTCAGAGTGACACGCCTCTAGTTCGAGCAGCAAATAGCGTGTTTTCCACCACGGTAGAACTAAGAACGGAAATAGTATACATTGTATTTGTATACATGGAACAGTTCAGAAGCAATGTCGTCTGCGTGTGTGTCCGACGTGTGCTCCGACTGAATACAACACTACAGCCATTCGGACACGATACTTGTAAAAGTGGGTGCAAAGAGTTGTTTTTACTAATTCAATCTATTTTCACCTCTACACACCTCTAGTGTCTTTCTGAATTTATTATGAGAAATATTAATTTTTCGATATGTTTGTTAGTGAAAAGAATATTTGTAAGATATGAAAGTCTCCAAACCTCATCATCATTAATTACTCCTTCCGTCCATGATATTGTTACGACGGTCTAACTAATCGTCGTAGGTACAGCGGTACTTTACATGTCAATCACACGTCACACATGTCAATCCAATTGTCCCGGGCACCTAATACGGCTGGTCATAATTATGCTTCATGCATTTACATACAATATACAATACATTTATTCACATATCTGTCACATTTACAATATATATATATATATATATATATAAATACTACAGACTATTGGATATGCTTATTAGAATGTGTATGTATTCATAAATTAGTCGTATCGTGTCAATATGATAATCTGTATAAAATATTCTGATTGCGTGGAATACATTTTACCACATTTTGTCAGGAAAATTGTATTTTAATCTATCAAACATTGGATGAACTCATATATTAATAAACCGTCATTCCATATATTTTTTGAAATAATAATTTATTAATTTATCTGTGTTTATCACTTAAACAACTTTTGTGTGTGTGTGTGTGTGTGCGTGTGTGTGTGTGTGTGTGTGTGTGTGTGTGTGTGTGTCTAACATCCTGTTCAGGAGAGGTGAAACCTTTTATCAGTTCTTCAGTGTAATCGTTATGTATAAAGCTAATGAAGATGTAAGCAAAAGAATGTATTTAGAAATAATTCTGGTTAAATTCAGAGAAAGCCATAAAAAACAATAATAATCTATTTGAATTTTATATATAGGATACTTGCTATTCCACCACTGAAAAAAACATTAGTAACATGAAGGAGTGACCAGAGGAAAATTCAAAACACTGAAGATACATTCTTTCAAAATACTTTGAAGTGTACCCTCAATGCACAGCAAAGAGTAATACATAAGAAGAAAAGAGATTTGGAAGAAGAAGAAGAAGAAGAAGAAGAAGAAGAAGAAGAAGAAGAAGAAGAAGAAGAAGAAGAAGAAGAAGAAGAAGAAGAAGAAGAAGAAGAAGAGAGATTCTTTGCGATTCTTTAATTTGAAATTTTAAAAAAAGGCTTATAACGAATCCGTTTGTTAAAAGTCGTAAGCGATGAATGATTTCTACCAGGTAAACCTTCTAGTGGCACTGCTTTCCTCGTTATATTTTTTCAGTAGGCTTTTCATCGATATATTCATAGTTCTTCCTCAGATGATGATAAAAATAAAACAATTTACAATAAAAATTGCGACTAAAGATGAAGAAATATAACTACTTACGATTAACATCTCATCAAAAGTCGTACAAACACTAAGAAAACTTATAAGAATTAAATTTTACCTTTAAATGGCCCTGTTCTAGAACTTAGCAAAAGCTGGACAGCTGTCTTCTTCCTTACTTATACCGCCGCCTACCTGATAAAGACTACATTCCCTCCCCTGTTGCTCACAGCTGCGTAAATCGAAACTTCAAAACACGTACGGAAACTTCCTACGCGCTAAATGAAATTTCTGACCTATTTGCACCTGTCCCCCACCGTCACGGCCTTTCGTCGCATTCCTCAAAGTATTAGACCAAATTTGAGGGATTTCCAAGCTTACTTCTCACTTATAACAAATGCAGTAGGTTAGAGTTCGTACAGAAAATATGCGAGAAGTACAAATTTGGTGCAACCAGGACTAAGACAGTTACCGGAACAGTCTCAGATTTAGCGACGTGTTCCTTGTAATGGTGAATGAGAAGATTTTGGTTTTCTTTATATAAACGAACATAATATACAAAATGTACCTATTGTAAAAATGCACCAAATGTTAAAAGATACGTTATTTAATTCGTATTGTAACAAGAATCTTATCTAACAGCCTAGAACATTCTCCACCACCCTCCGTCAAGTGTGGCAGGTGTTGTCTCAGTCAAGGCTGCTCACAAGTAGATTCCAGTGTATTCAAGAACATTTGATATACGCATTAAGTGGCGTGAAGCGAGGATGAAAGATTTCTAGGAGGCATGCGCTACCTATAAAAAACCATAGCAGCAGGCTTGTCAGTTCAATGGTGTTGAGCGATTTATTTAGCGTGTATTGATTGTCTGTAGCGAAGTGTTGTGTTATAATTAGTGCGGAATTCTTTATAGTTGCCATTATTATTGAGTGTAGACAATTTTTACTTGAATTGTTGTAAGATACTATCTTGTTGTATAGAAATTATTAATTGTGATAATTAAAGCTGGTGATTAGTAACTTCATTGGTGTCTTGTATTTTGTTTTCCTCTGTACCATACGACAATCAAAGAGACCGTCGTAGCAATATGAAATTTATTAGTTCAAATTCCGTCAAGAGGCGCATTAAAAGTAGTGTTTGATATCATTTTATTATATTTTTAACCGATAAAAAATTTAGTTATATGCACGTATATTGTAAAGTAGTTCATACTTCACATGGCTTTTAAATGACACAGCCAAACATAAAACGAAGATACGAGATTGAGGGCTATAAATCGTCTTGGTTTAATCTGCAACCATAAAGGGTTTCATACTTTATAGCAGCGGTATCTGTGATGTAGGCAGCCATAAAATATGCCATCAGCCGTATGGAGATAAAGCATAATATTTATAGCAAGGGTTAAGTGTTAGCGTATTCTGATCAAACAATGCTGCACGTATTGGATACACGCGTATCTGAAAGGGTGCTTTTAAATATTCTTTAGAAACTTTATAAAACTGTTTAGACGCAACACAGTATATTGAGAAAGAGTTTAGCTGAATCTTGTGTTTGGACATTATCAACACATAAGATGTGGTAATATAAGTAAAGATGATGATGGTGGTGATTAAAATGTTGATGGCGATGGTGACGGTCAGGAGTTGATTTCAGGGGGAACGGGCCGGAACTGCGTTCAGAAACCTCTTGGATCTAAAAATAAATTACAGAAAAAAATATGAAAAGAAAAATCTAATTATTAAAAAATTTACTACTACTTTTTAAATTGTGCCCCTCATCAGCCCCACCACAAAACTAAAGTTGTTTGACACCAACACTAATCTTTATCTTAACTATTATCGTTCATTTTTTAAGTACGTTCTACCTAAAATTCTCTTGTAAGTAGAAAGTATTCTTAAAAATTTCAACAAGGCACACTCCATCCAAAGTGCGTGGGCGTGGCTGGTTTCTGGCCATCATACAACATTGGACACAAAGAATAAGGAAAGGTAAAGAAACAAATGCAAGACAAAGGCAAGAAACAATCCTCAGACGCGTTATAGGCCCAATACAAGAAAATGGCTCATGGAGACTGAGATCCAACAACGAACTGTATCAAATATATAAAGAGATACCAGTCTCAAAATTTATAAGAATTCAAAGATTGCGTTGGGCCGGACATGTTATGAGAATGGAGGACGGCAGGAACCCTAAGAGGGCTTTGCTGGGTACATGGGAGGGAACGAGACCTAGAGGTAGACAGAGGAAGAGGTGGGAAGATGGCGTTGCAGAGGACGCGAGAGACATGGGGATAAGAAACTGGAGGAGGGTTGCAGTGGATAGAGTGGATTGGAGGCGGAGATTAGTGGAGGCCAGGGCCCGATTTGGGCTGTAGCGCCATAGGAAAGAGAGAGAGAGAAAGAAGCAAACATTATGATAACACAATGATGAAACTATGGAAACTTTTTTAAAGTGTCCGAACCACCCGAAACCATCACTTGGATCTTGATTGAGGCGTTGGGATGACGCTATCATGAGTGACATGTTTTCGATTGTCGTGCGGCTAACCTGACGATGAAGCTCTTTAGGAGTATCAGTAAACTTTATTATCTTTTTAGATACAAGTTTATACGTAAGTTACATATTTTATAAGGCTTTAAATACGTAGACCTCCTTTGTAATGACCTGATGTATACTTATACGCTAATAAAAGTGGCCCTATATTTGTGTCTATAAAACTTTTGGATCGCTGCGTTCCGGCACCAATAATTTTAGAAATCAACCACTGGTGACAATGATATTTCACTTTTGTTTATTCCCAGCAAAGTTGGCTGAACGAACCGACTGACCGTAAACTTCCTCTCTTAGAGCTAACCGCTGACCGTTATGTTGATCTAATCAACGCAAGGCATCACGATACAAAGACCCGTAACCGGTGGTCCACTTACAAAGAGCCGCTTATGAAAGGACCACTTGATAAATCGTTTTATGAGAATAAGTAACAGATCATCGGATCCTGGAACATGGTGTAGATGGCTAGAATTTACTGACCGTGAGGAAAAGAATTAGGAGCAAAAATAGAAGAATGTTAAGGAGATCAAAAGGAATAAGCGGAGGATGAGGAGAAATGGAGACACATAATTCATCATGGGTATGAATAACAAATTAATCATACCTCGGCTTCACTATACAAGATTAAGGATTTTGGCTCCGAAGTCATTTAAAAATTCCAATTTCAAGGAAAATCGGTAAACCTATTCATGAAGTAGTATATTCTCCCTACGGGTTCTATACAGAGAAACCGTTTTAAATCCAAAAGCGGAGACAGTTTAGTTTAATCTGACAGAAACTGTGTCTTCGACGCTACATTAAACACTATTATAAGGAAGGAAATGGAACGGCGCTTCGTTGAAAACCAATAAACTCTATTTGATTTCAATTTTTTTTTCTTCACATTCTACTCAACAACAGTGCATTGCGGTGTTACACGTGTGTAAAGTGTGTCAAAAAGTACACCAGAGCTACTGAACAACACTCGCTCTACTCATGCTCGTAGCTCTCAACCTACTTTGACCCTCACACACAAACACACACGCGCGCGCGCGCGCGCGCGCCAAAGACTTGCTTTAAAATTCTTACATTCTGTTAACGACATTACAGACCATTCTACGTGTTTTTCGGCTATTCTAGTGGAACCAGCTGTAATGTTGTTTGAGTACGTGATTTTTAACAGGCGTAAAGAGATTGTTCCAGATTCAGCGGTCCGCGAACGCAGTGTTCAAGGCCGGAAGCAATTGCGCTCTAGTGTTTTCCTGTAGTGTTGACGCGTATTATGAATTATTCTGGTACATTTGTGGTATCTACTTAAACAACGACAAATGCGCTTAACAGTCAGTTTGAGTGGCGAAGTGTTGTGTTTTATAATTGTGCGGGACTATATTATTTGACATTTTTAATGCGTGTGAACAACGTTTATTTGATTTGTTGTAAGAGACTTAGTATTGGTTTGCTGAAACGTTTGGTTTTAATGAAAACCTTTGACCACGGCCATACAGCCCGACAGGTTTAAATTCAACTTCGCTAATGTTTCATTGTTTTGTGAATTTTAAATTAATCTCATTAATCTACGTTAACCTTATAGACAATGATAAGGACACTGAACATTGTATTTTAGGAAAACAGATTTCACTCACGGGAACTACTTTCAATTTCTCCGAGTGGCTCTCAACCCCAGTCCTTCTTATCACGATTGCGTGTCGTGTTTATCTCCGCTTTGACAAAAAAGAAAGAGACAGTCACGCACTATCTGCCCGAGTCTTGTTAAGAGGATTACGGATTTTCAGCAAACAATGGTATCACTTTCAACGAAAATGTAGAAAAGTTTTTCGATAATTCTACTAGCAAAGAGCGAACACATTTCTTCAGCAAAACATAAACTATAATACTATAAAGAGGCTCGATTTGCTCGTCTACCCGCACGTACGCGGACAAATAATAAGTACGTCTTCTCTGGCATACCCGGGCCAGATAAGTAACAAGGGCACACAATATACACTACACACATAAACAACACACTTCCCCCCCACCGCACGGCTTACCCCCGGGCGTGGGTTAAAAGGTTGGCTAATATCTCTCTGGCTGGGGGGGGGTGAGTTCTATCACGGCCGGAGGGCGCAACAGGTCTATGAACTAATTCCTGAAGTGGAGAAGAAGAAGACTGTATCGAGAACCGCGTCTAATCGTCTAGAACAGCCGAGAGCGTCCTCGACTCGTGCCCCTCTCCCATAGTATCCAGGTGTTGTCTCAGTCAAGGCCGCGGTCAAGTTTATTCCAGATCCTTCAAGAGGCCACTTGAAATACGCATTGGCGTCAGCATTAAGTGGCTTGTGGACATTGAGGATGGAAGATTTCTAGAAGGCGGCACTACCTATAAAAAACCACAGCAGCCGGCTTGTCGGTCCAGTTGTGTTGAGCGATTTCTTTAGCGCGGATAGAGTGTTTGTAGAAATATTGTAGCGAAGCGTTGTTGTGTTATAATTAGTGCGGAATTCCTAATAGTTGATATTATTATTGAGTGTGGACAATTTTTATTTGAATTGTTGTAAGATACTATCTTGTTGATTCCAAATTATTAATTGTGATAATTAAAGCTGGTGATTAGTGATTTCATTGTTGTCTTGTATTTTGTTTTCCACTGTACCATAGTGAGACCGTCGTAACAATACAATAAAATGAAAGGAGAGTTTACTGAATATAGTTTTTAACGAAGTTAAATAAAGGTTTAATTTATATTAACATTAAGGTAACATTAAATGTACGGACAGTAGACAGACAGTAGACGATGATGATAACGACGAAATGATTACTACAAAGATGACTGAACTTCTTTCCGATTTTTATTTTCCACCATATTCCTTAACGTGTTTCCTCTTAACACTTTCGTTATTGCCCTATATAAATTTAGATAAATTCTTATTACTTTTCTAAAGCATCGTCTATCACTAAAACGTTTAATGGATTTTTCTCTTTCCTTATAATTCTATATATGAACCTTTGCTATACAAAACAGCGCACATATTTCTTTGAGATAAATATTTTCAAACAGAGAATATTATTTATTATCATTAAAATTATTATGGTTATTATTATTATTATTATTATTTTTTTTTTTTTTGAAATGTCTTATTCTTTACATATCCTACTTTTTCCTGGTATTTTTTGGTTTATTAGCTTTTTGTAGTGCCCAGATTTCCCAAAGGCGAATTCCAAATTTATTTGTTTATTTTATTGTCTCTTCATTAACCTTCTGAAAGATGATACGCAGATGTTCGCTATTACGCAAATTGTTCAGTATTTTCTAACTTCAATCACTGCCAGTTTTAATACGATAACTACCCAACCGAATACACGTGTGTACATCTCGCGGTTAATCATCCTATCTATTACTGTCAATAAAACCAGAACCACAGCGCTTCCTTTTTCGGAGTAGCGTTAACGCTTCTAGCTGACAACTCCGAAGGCGCACGTGGAGACTTTCGGCCACAGATTCGAATAAATACGCGAGTTCTGCCAGCGAAAACCATCATTCGATCACACACAACAGTCGCGACACTTACCACTGCGCTCGTTCTGACGATTCGTTCAGCCAGACTACCTGTCTACCATGGGCTGTCTCCTAGACTTCAACTTTGGTGAGTGACTTGTTCGCAGACCTATTAGACCTACATTTTATAAAATACGTAAGATTTCAAAATATTAAATCAACTTAGAATTGTCTTCTTAATAAATTAACTTAGAATATTTTACAAGTATGAACAGAGTCAATGCTTGGTTATTTACCGACATGGTTGTTTTATAGGTTAATTATAGGTTAAACTTAATTAACTACGGACTCAAGTCATTTGAGAAGGAATTTAAATATATTTGTTTGAAGAATGTTTATTCAGTTACCACTTAATGCAAACTGTTGTACAAGACTTGTTTGAAAACATCAATTAAACATGAGTATAGAGAAATATAATCAAACTTAATTAACCACCTAGTACCACACCTGCTCACTATCCAGACACTTTCTATAATTGTTATTCTTAAGCTTCACTATCACAGACATATATATTTGGGATTTTTGAACAACACTTTAAGCAGTTTCCTTCATCTAAGCTTCCAAATTTTCCATTTTTTCCAATCATCCTCTTTCCGATTGCGCATTGCCATTGCATTGCTTGTGCCTTCTATCAAACTCTTTTGCGGCCGCCCAGTCTAGATGCGAGTATGGAAAGGCTAATTATCTCTTTTTTTAAATTTGTTCTTTAATTAGCAAATTATTATTTTGTGTTTCTACATATTCAGTTTTTGCCAGATATTCGTTTTGTGATCTTTTACAAGGTTTTTAACTAATTTAACTAAATTTGAATGTCTTGAAATTGATGTTTATTGTTTATATAGCGTCTAGGTAAATTAGGCGTTAAATATTCGGTTTCAGAAACTCATTGAGGAGTTGAAAGGAACATACAATGTACAGTTTTCTTAGTCTGGTGTACGTCAACTTTCATAAATGGTTTGTAATTTTTAATTGTGTGTATTTTTTAACATTTTTTTATTATTTCTGACAGAGAGGAAGACACAAAAGTAGGACAGGGAGAGAGAGAGAGAGAGAGAGAGAGAGAGAGAGAGAGAGAGAGAGAGAGAGAGAGAGAGAGAGAGAGAGAGAGAGACTTACTTTTTGATAGATCAATAGTGAGATTAACGAATTTCCTACATAGTAAAATATTTGCTTAGAATCAGTGAATGTAATGCTGTTATAAAATTCAGTACAATATTAAAATTTACTTACCTAATGAACGTTCATTTGCTGTCTACGCCAAAAGATCAAATTTCAAAGACGAACAAAAACTATTGATGGTACTTTTCATGTTTGATAGGTCGTACCAGGCGACGTTTGCTTTGAGTCGTTTAGAGTGAAACTTTATTAAGTCTCGCTTAGTTGGCTGATTAACATATCAGCCAACCCTGGGAGCGTATAAGGAACTCAAACCGCATATTATATACTCCCCCTTTATTGTACAATAATTTAATTCCAGTCAACAACGTCTTCTTTGACAAATTTTCGCTTCAGATCACTTCATAATCAACAACCGCATCAAAGCGCGTCACATGAATACAAATCAGTGCTGCGAACGCCAGTGGGGCAAAAACTCACACACAAGTGACACGAGTTCTTTTACACACTGAATAAAGTATCTCAAAGGAACATGACCGTTAGACAGTGGTTACAGTAAAGCGGAGAGCCTGCTATAATGCTACATTGAGCTGTATTTTATTTTATTTACACAAAATGTTTTGAATATTTTAGGTTAAATGTGTTGATAACAAGTTTTACTGAAAACAACAAGTTTTCTTTTCTTGTTTTCTTTTTCTTCTTCTCTTGCTTCATTGCAATGTTTGTCTGTATTATTTTGCCCTTTGGATGGCAACTCTACCCTTTTTGTGTAGTTTCTAGCCAGCTGCCTTCTTCGCAAAACAAGTATCACTGTCAATGTAAAAGTGTGCACGCCAAAATTATCTTCTTTTAGCAATCCTAGTGCGATGTTAACTTTTTCTTGTCCTTCTGCCCTTCCAAGTTTAGATAGTTCTGCCTGTTCTGGATTCACCATCTAAACTTTGGTCTTCCCACGCTTCTTTTAACTATCACGCAATAATTAAAGGACTGGTTTTGAATTGTTTCTTTCTGTATTTTTGATACACGTTCTTTTTACTTTTTGCTTCACCGTACAAGTTACACGCGTCAGATTACAGAGTAACGATAGTATGACGAAAGTGACTTACTGAACGCTGTAGTTACAATCCGTTGTCCAGTCTCATATGTTGTGTTTAATTTTTTATTTTATTTACAAAACGAATCTGCAAACTGTATTTGAAATTTGGTTAAATGTGCTCAGTGTTGTTTGTTAAAAATCTGTAAGTTTTTGTTTTCCGTGACCTAATGACTTCTTCATTAGGTCATTGTCTTGCTCCATACTGTTGTTTGTGTATATGCTGTCTTGGACGCCGTTTTTTATCATTTACTTTTTCCCAAAACACCTGGCTGCGTATAACGCAATTAAGCGGCTGGCGGTGCGTTGTATTGGTCATACAACCGCCACACTAAACACAAAAGACGCGCGATATGCCTTGGTCTTTAACGGACTGTTGAGCAGAGGCATATTTTTAAACAAGACAAGTGTAGTCCATTATCTAAACGTGTTGTGGCTACAATATCATTCAATTATGGCATAAGCACACTGGATCGTGCTGACTGAGGCCTCCTATCTCCGTCTAATGTCTTATGTCTCCGTCTATCTGAAGCAAGCTCTCCGTCTAATGTCACCCCCCCCCCCGAAAAAAAGCAACATAGCCCTCTATTATTTAATCAAATTTTTTTTTAGACCTAGAAACTTTTCTTCAAACACTAAACACACCGTGACTGGACACTCGAAATCCAAGACTCCGTCGTCCTTCCATCCAGTCCACAGCAGAATCAATTAAAAAAACAACGAGAAACAACATCGAAACACCTACCTTTCTCCTATATGGCCTCCTGGCATTTGTTTATCATTGTTAATTATTGATACGACATTGTCAAACACAAACGTCTGGTTAACACTAATCCGATCACGGTCTCTCCGCCACCAGTACTTTCAAAATGCTCTTGGCGTCGCGTTTGACGCGCTTTTCCACCTTGTGCGTCCCAATCTGTTTGTGTTTGGCGCTTCTACACTACCGTTTGGCATACAACACACTACATAATGTTACGTGCTATTTGTACTAAATTGAATGATGAGCTGCTGGGCCTGAACAGACGTAACACAAAAATATTTCGGCACCAATAACTGTGATATTACATTGAATGATATTAATAAGGCATAATAGAAAATAATTAGTACAAAGTTTTAGTATATGAATTCGGCACTGCCATTAATTTATGCAGGTTGAAAATTCATAGTTACATTGATATATCGAGTTTCCAGCACAAAGGGCAGCTTTAAAGAAAATTGCCAGACTCTGCTCATCCAATTACAAGCTTCGGCCCCGTAGCTGACTGAGCAAAAATAAAAGGTCGACCAGATGAGTACTGAATAGTTTTGTAAAGAAAAGGTGGGGGCGTGGCGTCGAACAACAACAAAAACAAACCTTAGATAATTGCGCTACCGACCCGATACGATACTCACGGACGCATCATTGTTTGGATTAATAATTATAATTAATTGGAGTTATAATAATAACGACATACGCGGGGGATGCAGAATAACTGGAACAGTAAAAACCATATGTCACACCCACACGCAGTCCAACAACATAAAACACACACATAATTTACACGTTCCATACTTTACACAAAACCTTTACCCTCTCTTGTGTTCGTCTTGGTGTCTCCACATTCTGAGCGACAGGCCTGATCGTTTTCTCCACTTACTTTCTTCCCCACTGGCTAAAGGTAGCTTGTCCCAAAAGCATCCAGATTCGCCCAATTGGAGAAGTCTCAAGTAGCACATAAAAATCATCTTTCGTCTATCCAAGTACAATGTTTATTACATTGCATATTTCTTTCTTGTTACTATTTGTATCTTATCATACACTTACGGCGATCTCCCTGATCGTCGTATGGTACAGGAAAACAAAATATAAGACCCCAATGAAGTAATTAATCACCAGCTTTAATTAATAAAAAATACAGTTTATAATCAACTTGCACAATAATCCGAGTAAAATTTGTCCACATGCAATAGTAATGTCAGCTAATAGAGTCCCGCACAATTATAACACTTCGGCACAATACTTTGGACGTCACTTGAAAAAATCGCCACGTCCGTCGCGGTAGACTGAACTGAACCGACCGTCGCTGGGTGCTTATATTTGTACACCGCTGAGATTCCAGAATAATCTGTCACTTTTGCGATGACGTATTAAACAGGCGCTCTCGAATCCACTAGAAACAACAATCTCACTGTCTGGCCTTGAACACAGTGCCCGACCGTTGCGGTCTGGAATAGCCTCGATTGTTGACGCATGATAAGTGTCACGTAATTGTCTTTCATCACAAAGCAGCGATATGTACGCGCAGAAACATTACAGCTGGAATCTGCTCGGATAGCCGAGAAAAGAGAAGGACAACGTTCTCCATTGTACAAGAATCCAATTCTTCCCTATTGCGTGATACTACTAATACGTTACCTGAGCGTAGCGTATTCTAGTCATCTGCGTAACATTGCTGTATCTATTCTTTGTCACTTTCATTCATCTGTGATTGATCTGACGGATTTGGATTAGTCTCGGATAAGGATAGACAATGTGAGTCGTATTATACTTTTGTGAACGCTAACTTGTGTCAAGTTTGTCTGTTCCGTACACGCATATTAATTTCGCACTTACCTATTTTACTTTATTTATTTATATATTTATTCATTTATTTATTTATCAGTTCCCTGCAACAGTATCAGTCATTAGCGACCACAAAAACTATAAATATGAATGTATAAATCATACAGAAATTCTCATACAGATGCAGTAAAATATATCACACTAGAAGATGCTTAGTGAAGATGAAAATCGCAAAAAAAGTACACAGGTACAAAACCTTGTACGATTTTAAAACTACATTAGATATTTGTTTGAAAATTAACAATAATGCAAAATGAAATGATAAATATTGCCCCACACAACACAAACAATATAAATACACAGCATGCAGATATATAATTATTAATTAATAACATATTAAGGGTATACGTAATAATAGGCCTATATGTAACGACAAAATAATATATAACAATAAATGTAACAACAAATAGTATAGTATGTATAAAAAATAAAATAGTAATAATAATCTTAACTGCATATTAATCCATTACCTTAAACTGTTAAAAATTCAATAACTTTTAATGTTCTGATAAATTTAGTAGTCCGTACCTATATTTTTGGTATCAGTAGTATTTTACTGTATTTTAGTTTTAGTCAGTAATACACGTTCTTCTTTGTAAGTGCATGTATGTGAGATCGTGTGTGCGCATATAAGATAAAGAGTGATGGGGTAGAGAGTGAGAGAGAGGACAGATATCAAAATTTACGACATCCGTTTTAATACACCACTCGCCCAGTGTTTTAGACGTCTCTGTGTTGCGCCGTCTTGCGCGAAATGCACCACGGTTCATAATGAGGTTAACCAAAGCTTTGTCCGTACCATGTTTATGGTTTCTGCTTGTTAATTACAACTTCACGGTGGCTAAACTTAATATCCGGCTAACGCTTTGCAAGTCAAGGTCCATGCACAACCCAGCACCGAGTCATTAAACATGAACACAGTCCAGGATATGTAAAATAATATTATTATAAAATAATACACTAATATTTTATAACATTAAAGATTTACTCTTATCCTTTTTGCATAAATATTCATATTGTTTAATATTGTATTGCATTCTATTTTAATATGAAATTTGTACTAATAATAATAGCACTTTTTATTATTATTTTACTCTATTGTTAAATACAAGATAGAAGGCTAACAAGCTAGATGTGAGCCCTAGGGCTCAAGAGCAATAGGTCCAGCCCAAAGTAGTGTGTCAAACAGTATCAGGTTACTGCCCCAGAAGAGGGAAGGGAGGCCGTGTATGATACTCAACCCACAGACCCCGGAAATGCGGAAACTTCTGAATATTTGTGGAGCAAATTTTTTCACCTGCCCACGCAAAAACAAAAAAACAATTAATATTATAATGTTGTTCATTTTGTTATTTGAATTAGGTTTACGTGGTCGTGGTTTAGGACTTGAAAGTAGTAGCAGCACTGAAAGGCCTCGTCCGGAACATGACAAGTAGCAGTTCACTAAGTAAACGCGATAAAGTTGGAATTACAGAGACTGCTAATTCAAATAACAAGATAAATAACCCGAAGAAATTGCACCAAAGTATTAAAGAATGTTATTTATATTTTAAATGAGATACAATAGAAATTTGTAGATATGATTTTTTAAAGTAATGTGCGCTTTGTTCAGTACACACAGAATTGAACTAGATTTTGTATGGAGTAGATAAAATTATCGGAGATTCAGATTGACCTCTGATGAGTGCGAAATTGCAGGCACCAGGTGGTGCTACGTAATTCCATTCCAATACCACTGTTTCATTGTTGCATCGTGAGGGTGGGAGTACGACTACTCACAATGATGAACTAGTTTCCGTTCAGTTTTACAAATCAAAGTGTAACTTTACAGCCACATGGAAAAACTCAATAAAATATTAGTTGTAAACACAGACGTATACTAGTTCCAATTTTTTATAAAGAATAATAGTGATGCGTTTTGGATTCTGTAACTCATTGAGCGGACTTTTCTATTGTTGATAACACTTGAAAAGCAACGTTTTGGCCACAAAACCATCCCCAGTTATTTTAAGGTTAATTTGCAAATAAATTATTGCAACTTATTTGCAAATTTATTTGCAAATAAATTAAAAGCTAATAATTTCTATAATCTACAAAAAGCTAATAATTTTTATTTTACCACTCAAGTAATAGAGAAAATATTTTTTAAAACACTGTTGACACATTTTACGTACCGTCAATTACACCTTATAAATAATCAAACTTAAAAGACAATCCACTGTCTACAGATTATAAACTGCACCTTCATTCTTTGAGCTCTCTACCATCAACATAATATTAGGTTGGATTTTAATTCGTAAAATCTTTACTACAAAATATTTTTGGTGCATGTTACTAAATATGGTATGCTGGAGCTAAACGGGAAGGTATCGAATTGCATGACATTCGATCGTGCTTTGTTGAACGAGTTAGTCTCTCTACTGTTAGCGTTAAAGAACAGTCTGACTGAGACTGAGCGGGCCTTAGTTATTAACAACTCGACATCTACAGATAAGTGAGCACAACGCACACCAAACACTGCCGTGTAAATAATGTACCCGTGTAGAGTGAACTTTCCACGTAGATGGCGCCACTATTTTCATTATTCTGATCGTTTACTCTGATTTCATATTTTGTTGGCTCAAGTTTGATGTTTCAAGACAATGAGTTATTTGTTATTAAGTCGACAGTCAATGGCAGTAAAAGCCTCAAAAATTGTTTTAAAAATCGACCTGTCCTTAAAAATGTATCCTGTCATTAATTTTTTTTGCTTGAATTACAACTGATATGTGTTTCATTATTAATCGACCCTTCTCCACTGCATAAAAATGGTTAATCACTGACTTTCTGAATTTAAAATAGGACTTGTGAAGCGCGTATTGGACGTGATTGTGCTAACCAAAAAAGTCGTTTTGGAGACCATAGAACAAAGTCAGTGAGATATCCGACACTATTAAGAAAGTGATCGCGCAAGATACAAGAACAATTGAGGACGAAAAAGGCAGTTCTTTGAATGTAGAACTGGCAACACCTTGTCTATGGTGATGGTGAAAAAAGTTGTCACGCCACAATCCAAACGTTTGATAAAATTGTAAATTGCGGGTGAGATATCAAATTAAAGAGCATTTTAACGGTAATCTGATTATAGTTTAAAGTTTTCCGAATGTTGTTATGTTTTTTAATACTAGAGCCCTTAAATTTGTAAAACAACTGAAAAAATGTAAAATTCCGTATGGGTGTCAGACATAGAAGAATTAAAAAAAAATCCGAAAGTTTAGAATTTATAGTTTTATTATATTTTTGCTCCACAATTGTTACTTTACTACACAAAAATAATACGGGAATAAGGAATTATGTAAACCTTTTGATACTGAAAAATTATTTAGTATAAAAAATTATCCAATAATGAATTAATTTCTTCAAACCAGTGAGCTAGTTCTGAGAGCGTATGCCTACTAGTATATTTTACTGTAATGCATTTGCCTTTTACATAAAGCTATTGGCTACGTATGGGACAATAGACCGTTTAATTGAAATAATCTAAAACGGTTTAACCGACTGTGTTTACACAGACTAAGGTTTGTAAGGACTAAGTATAACTAACCTTCTTCTTCTTCTTCTTCTTCTTCTTCTTCTTCTTCTTCTTCTTCTTCTTCTTCTTCTTCTTCTTCTTCTTCTTCTCCTTCTTCTCCTTCTTCTCCTTCTTCTCCTTCTCCTTCTCCTTCTCCTTCTCCTTCTTCTTCCCCTTCCCCTTCCCCTTCCCCTTCCCCTTCCCCTTCCCCTTCCCCTTCTCCTTCTCCTTCTCCTTCTCCTTCTCCTCCTTCTTCTTCTTCTTCTTCTTCTTCTTCTTCTTCTTCTTCTTCTTCTTCTTCTTCAGGTTGTGGACCTTACTGCTGCGCACTTCTTGGTCCCATTATCTTTACTTTGGTCTTCCATTATAAACCACAATTTGTTTTCGTATCCTGTTCTTATGCATCCTTTCAACATGGTTTGTCCAATCCTATCTGTACTGTTTTATCCTTTCATTTAGGTTGTATACTCCAAGGATGTTTTTATATGAAGATTTTTTAGCCGGTCCCTCCGTAATACTCCTAGTACTGATCGTAAAAGTCTAACCTCAGTAGAGCTACTGATAAAGAAGAAATAGGGGAGCGATTAGCCTGAATTGTGTTCACCTCAGGCAAACAATATTTAACTTGGAAAACGTAATGCAGTGACACCAGCAGCACTCAGAGAGCTCTCGTAATAAACAGTGTTTATTTGCTCAGCAAATTGAACGAGCGGCGCTGTGAGAACATCGAACCGCTCAAGTGGTACACAGGTGCACGTGTCGCACTTAGGTACGTCACCACTCCTTTGTATTGTACACAGCACGTGCAAGCACACACACACACACACACATACGCATATTGAGGAATAGTTAGTAAAGTATAGACAAGCAATTAAAGTATTTAAAGTACTTTATACGAGTGAATCTACAAATTTGCAGATACACTTATTATCCGCGGGTGTGTCGGTTTGAATTTACATTAACACTTTATACCATTAAAGGATTACATTTTATAGGACAATTGCATTACCCACGTTGATTCATACAAGTAACAGATATATGCGGGGTGGTTACAAACCAGTCGAAAGACTAACGAATCCAGGAAGAGGAGGAGGAATGCGCAGATAAATTAGACTTTATAGTTACGTTTTAAAATCGCATTGATATTTGTGATACGACTCATAGAAATCTTAAAAATAAAATAATACCGAGCACAAAGATTAAAATTTATAAGACAATTGCAATACCCACGTTGATTTATGCGAGTGAGGCAAAAAAGAAAAGCGGCAAGATTCAGAGTGCTGAAATGCAGTTTCTTCGAAATACTTTAAATTATATATACAGTGCAAGAAAGAATAACGAATTGAGTTATCAGAGCAGAACTCGAAGTAAATGACATAAATGAAATTATTTCCATTTTCAGAAGATAATGGTGGGATTATCTGCAAAGGATGACAAAGGATCGATTGCCGAAAGCGGCAAAGAAACTATGAAGTCATTGATAGAAGAAACGTGGATAGTCCAAGGATGAGATGGTTGCCGGAACAGTTTCATATAACTTAATCCTCGAAGAGAAGAAGAAGAAGAAGGACGATAAAAATAGTTACAAAAAATCAAATTTAAAATCAGAGTGGTCTTAATTAATTACCTGAGATGCGACAAAAAGTGACACTGATTGTGACAATAAGTTAGCAAAGTTCAGAAGCATCTGCGCAACCATCCATAATTGATTAAAATATAAAACAAGGAAAGATACTTGTATAAAATTGTATAAAACAGTAACTATCCCCAACGTTCCTCTATACCAGTAAAAGATGAACCCTTACCAGAAAGGAAAGAATTCAAGCGATTGAAATGAAACTTTAAGAAGCAGGCACGGATATTTTCTCCTTGATGAGAAGATGAATAAAGATATTAGACAACAACTGAAATGGGAAGAAGGGTGCTGGTAAACCGAGGAGAAGATGGGTTTTGAAACAGGTCAACAACGCAAGACAAAGAAAGAATAACATGAAATAGAGGAAAACGATAAACAGCTGGAAACTTGGGTTAATGAGATGTGTACTGCAACTAATTCGAGTTAATAATATATAACAACTTACAGAATGTGAAAAAAAGTGTTGTCACCTGGGGATACAGAAAGCTGCGCCTTCCATATAATGTGTTGTCACCTGGGCCCTTCATGTAGAAAAGGGGTGAATCGTGTGATCGTCCTAACGATATTGATATTCGTAGTGAATACGTAAACATATGAAATGTAAGCTCATGTTGAATGCTTCTGTTTTTAAAAATTTTTTTCGAGTATTGCCAAGTTTATAAAAATTGCATGCATTTTAATGTGAGCAGAGAGTGATAAGAATCATTACAGTTTCAGGAAAGTCGACACAATTTATAATTGTTATCTTCATTTGCTCATTGTTCATAGGTTGTTGAATAAAAGTAACCAAGCTACTTACAATAGTCAGCAAAGGGAATACCAACTTTATACTTAACACTTTGGCTACAAAGTGTCTGTAATAACACTCTCTTATCACATCTATCACATCAATTCAGAGAACTCACACCTAAACTCCAGTTGTCCGTAGGAGTATACGAGGTCACTGGTGGGGTGTAATCTTATCTAGAACGTTCAAGGCGTTACACTAATCGGGCAGAAACTATAAGGATAACAGAGATGTTCCAAGCCTCTGCTTATACCATACTCGGCTCTCCGTCGAGCTAGAGTTCTATTGTTCTGAACGCTGACCAGGCGCCTGACGATGTTGTGGTCAGTACCCTTGGGTTGGAGAAGTGCAACTCTAACCCTCCGCGGGTTCCTGAATATTTACTACATAGGATTTAACAGCAGAAAATAACATCCAACTCCACCGCACAAGGCGGACATAGAGTCGACGCCCCACAGCCGAAACCACTGACCAACCTCGAGTCCAACCCAATGTGCCCGGGTTACACCGGACCCACCCGCAATGCCGGTTGGGGCGCGGACAGGACGGGGCCTACGGGGCTCCCCGACCCCCGAGGAGTTGATTCAGCAAGCCCTGACTCGCCCTCCATTCTGGGGGACCTACGAGAGTCAGCATTTAGCCACCATTTCGGGTCTGCACACCCGGGACTTTGGTAGGCCCTATAACCTATGGTTTTATGGGGACAACTAAGTAAACCCTTACTTTCCTCTTTTCTTCTTCCGGCATTGATTAGTCTCTTGCCTTTCACAAAGTTGCCGGGCGACCTGTGTGCTGGACTCTGTCTTCATTTAATTTCCATAATAATTCTTTTGGTTACTTTTCGTTGCACATTAATAGGGCAAAGTAAGGAACTAGCAAGGTAAGCTGCACGTACTGCGCAGTTCTACAAAATTGTGCCTAATTCGGCAACGGAGGAATCTGACAAGCGCCAGTTAGCCTACACCATAGAGTATGTAAGTAGCATGTGTAACAATTCCATACTTATGTTACAACCTTAGTGTTTAAATTAGTCACATGCGTAGGTAAACCAGTATATGGAGTCGATGAAAATAGTTTTTGGAATACTTGAAATAATTAGGGAAAATGTTTCTCACATTCTTTCGGTTAATTGAATAACGTGTGTTACTAGGCTTTTCTTGGTATATCCTTCATACTTTAAATTACTAAACACACTTTATAAACTTAATTAAGCAAAAGAATATTGACTACATTTAGCCCACCACAGATTGTTATCGAGAACACAAGTATATGCTGAAATACTTATAAATATTACCATTAAACACTAGTAAATGTAAAAGGACAGGGAACAAGGAGAATAAAATAATACTAATAAAATAATAAGACATAAACCCGGAGAATTAATGAAAACGAGTTGCTTGTTTGTAATTACAACAGAATAGGAGAATGCTGACCTATAATTACTTATAATGAATGTCGCAGTTGTAAGAAGATTAGTAAAATATTTTTTAAGTTAATTATACTCTTAATAGGATGAGTATGTAATATTGCCTGCTATAAGAACTAATATTTCAGGAGAGTTATTAGCAGCTTTAACGATACCTTAGAGATAAAGTCCTATTTTACAAATCGCTCAGGTTAAAAGAGGAAAAACTGAAAATGACTTACGACTTGGGCCAGCACGGCTGCAAGTGACAATGACTGAATGCCGGCGAATAGGTGAAGTCACATACAATCGATTGTGTAACTGTCGATTGTCGAGATGGGTGCAATGACTCGTCTTTATTTATTTCTTTTAAAATTACTTTCACTTTTATTTTTCCGAATTAGGCTTTGATATTAAAGCCAGGATGAATTAAACTATTGTTAAGACGGTCTCCTTGATCTTCGCATGGTACAGTGGGAAAAATTACAGACACAATGAAGTCACTAATAACCAGTTTTAATTAATCACAAATAACAATTCGTAATCAACTCGTACAACAATTCAAGTTAAATTTGTAGGCACGTAATAATAATATCAACTATGTAGAATTCTGCACTAAGTATGACACAACATCAATTTGCTACCATACTTGTACAAACGCTCGATCCGCGCTATTAGCCCAGGAAAAATAGTAAAAAATTTGACTTTAGAGGAAAAAATTAGATAAAAGCTAGTTTTTTGTACACGTAGTCATTGAACCATAGGTTATACGAAACCAATGAGTCTACAACTTAAATTTGTCCGGGGGTGATTTTACAGGGGTTGAAAAGGGTGAAAAAACAATTTTTCGCATATAACTTAAAAACAAAGTATTTTATCAAAATATGTTTCCAAAAAAAGTTGTAGTTCATAAAATTCTCTATAATGTGTGGGTAGCACATTTCTGTATGTTGACGATTGTTGGAATAAACCACATTTAAACTTAGAGTATACTGAATTTTTTTGTATTTTGTGTGTAATGCATGTGAATGATTGTTTTTTTTGTTTTGTGTTTTTCTTTTTAGAGAGAATGATGTTTATATAAGCCAAACCTCGTGCGTAGGTAATGAGATGGGAATGACTTCAATGAATGATCAACAAATGCCAGACATTACCGGGAATCAAACCCTGAAGCTCTTGGTCTAGAAGCCAGCGCCCTAACCACTAGATCAAAGCAGTCGGTCAATATTTAACTTAAAATATTGTCTCAGGGCAATTTTACCAATATTGAAATATGTCAAAATTTGTTTTTTTTTATTTTGCTGATGCAAATGAAGAATTTGGTCATCAAATTTTGTCAATAATTTGTGTATTTATATCCGTCAATAAATTGTATGATTGACTTATTAATCACGACCCGTTTTCAAAAACGCAAATTATTACGTCACTTGGTACTGGAATTATTGGAAATGATGGTATTAATTGTCATATATCAAAGGAAGTTGGTGAAAACGAGATGAAAAATTGTCTGGGAAATTGTATAAGGGCATTGTCATAAAACGTGAAAACAGAGTACATCTTTTGAGTGCCATTAATTCCTCTATAAGGGTACGTGAAAAGATTATTACTATAGATCCTTTACTTCTCTAGCAAAGAATGTTGTTGTGCGGAGAACCGACTGATGATATGTCAGAGTATTTTAAATTTGACTTTGAACCGTACCCAGTGTCTCTTTTCACGAATACTGGAATGAAAAAACCACCAAGTCCGCTTTATTTGATGAGTTTAAAAATGTCGATAACAATTTACTGAACAAGACAGACATCTACCTAATAGATGGAGGGCATTTGTTGCACAAAGTGAAATGGAATTTAAAAAATGCAGTAAATATAAAAAAGTATGCAATATGTTTCGCGTACTTTTAAGTCTGCAGTAATTGTCTTCAATGGATATCTTCGTAGTCCTTCAGCCTTTCGATTGGTTAGTACCCTCCCCGCATATACCCGTGGTGCGTGTGGTACTGAGTCTCTCACAGGTATATGGGACCTACAGTTTAACGCCGGATCCGAACGGCATAGTTGGGGAAGGTTTATACTAAGCAGGATACCTCTCACTGGTTTGCTCGATGGATATAATAACTATAAAATAGGTTAATTACCTTCTGTCAACGTTTCTTAGAATCCTTTTCGGGATAACTCGAGTTTCGACACCAATGGTGTTATCATCAGATCGGATATGAATAAGGTTAAAACATTATTTATGTATATACATCTCGTCAAATATTAAAAATTAAAAACAACACAATATTACACAAATATTAAATAAAACATATTATAACAAAATAACAATATAACAACGAAAGATAAAAACACGCGGCCGCAACGAACCTGCACAGGAACGCCCCCACGGTAAGACTAATCAATGCCGGCTTGACCTTGGTTCAATTTTATCGATCTGATATAGCCGATTTTTCGTTCTATATGATCGATTCTATTAAATAAAATATTATTTGTATGTATTGCTTTTTCATTTAGGACACGATTGTGATCCTCCTTTATAGCTTTATATATCTCGAACCTTTCAAGGGTGTCCAGCTTTAGTGACTTTTTACATTTATGTAGGATATCTAAATTATCACCAATACTCTTTATATTATGGTCATGTAATTCAAATTACGCTATAAAGAACATATCCCAAGCTCCACGTCAAATGTAAGAAGATCTATATTTGCAGAACATTTAAGCTTACATGACCATGTGTGGAGATGAAAGGGGGTTGGCGCGGGATTCCGAATTGTTGTATGCGTTGTGTTTTATTGTGTCGAGTAGTGTGTTTGATTTAAATTGTAAATGGTCATTGAGTATGTTGTTTGGTTAAGTTTTGTTGTGTTTGTATATTTCGTAGTGTTCTGCGGTGTTGAGTTTGCGACTTTTGGGTAGGTAGTGTAAAATTTCAAGATTGTTTTTTATGTTGGTGTAACTGTGTTCTCCTGCACCAACCCCCTTCCGCCTCCACACCCCCACACACAACCAGTCACCTAAAAAAAGCATTACAAGTTACCGACTACTTGACACATTCCGTATTCAAACCACACTGAAGAAGGAGAATACAACTCCGAAACGGCGTTTGAGGGAATATCAAAAAGTAAGTTTCACAAGTGAAAGTACCATTATATAATAATTATTAAGTGCTGTGAAAAAAGTAGTGATGAATATTCAAAATAATATTAACACCGCAAACAGAGAGTACATCATCCACAGATACAGGAATGTCAAGGAAAAGGTAATCAAAACCTCCCTAACAATAGCATTCAACAAATCATGCCAAAAACAACATAATACCACCACACGCAAAAATTACAATAAAACAAGAAACACACAAACATCATTTATAACTAAACAAAGAGCCGAAAACATATAATTACGTAACATAATAAACGAAATATACCACAAGAAAGACACACTCAACAAAGAAGCCTATAATTTACACGTAAAATTAACACGAATGTTACACCACATTGAACTCGAAAACAAAATACAACACACGCAAAACAATACTGACAAACTCAAAACGAGAATAAAAGATAGAAATAACAAAAACTTAACAAACATTATAACACGCAAGACAGAAACAATACCCACGCCGACACACAAATTCCACACAAGCACGGTAAACACAACAGACATCAAATTCAATGACAACAAAATAACTTTATTAAACAAAGGACTCAAACATAATTTAAAACACAATAAACCCAACAACAACAGTAAACATATAAGTGACGTAATCATAGACACTGAAACAGCCGTACAAAACACACACAACACTGACCAAGAACCCATAAATACATAAAATAAATAAACCCACGCCATGACATAAAACGAATAATAAAACACATACTAAAACAACAACCAAAAGAACATAATAACAAAAATAAAACGCTAAAAAATATACAACAAAAACTAAATGAACATAACCTAACGATATTAAAAGCTGACAAATGTAACATAACAGTCACAATGAACAAACAAGAAATAAATAATAAAACAGAGAAATTCTTCTCCGAAAACAATATAACACAAATAACCAAAGATCCCACAATAAAATACCAAAAACAAATTAACAAATTCATAAATAATGCAAAATACATAAACCAAAAAGAAAACATAAAATACCTAAAACAAATTAAACCTAACCCCCCAAAACTAAACGCATTACCGAAACAACACAAACCCAATATACTCATTAGACCTTTGATAAATAACACACAAGCACCATCCCACAAAATCGCCAATCACCAAGATAAACTAATCAGAAAACACATAAATCTAACCAACAACACTTCTGTTAACAACAACATAGAACTTGTCAAAAAATTAGAACACATCCATATACCACACAACTCAACATTAGCATCATTTGACATAACGAATTTATACACCAACGTACCGGTCAAAGACACCATAAAAACACTTGAACATTTACTCAGACAAAACAACACACCTGAAATACACATACAAGAAATCATCACACTCACTAAAATAATCACAGATCAAAATTACTTCACGTACAATAACAAGATATACACACAAACAGACGGACTCCCCATGGGATCCCCCATATCGGGTATACTAGCTAAAATATTTATACATCACATGGAACAAGAACATGTAACACATAACAACAAATATACTAACAAAATCATATATTGGCACAGATACGTAGACGACATATCATTATTATACAGAGGCAATACAAGACAAGTAGAAAATTTCCACAAATACATAAACACGATACACCCAAAACTCAAATTCACCATAGAAATAGAAAAAAAAAACAGTATAAACTTTCTAGACCTAACAATCAACAAAACAAACAATACGCACACATATAAAATCTACAGAAAACCAACCACAACTGACATGGTCATCCACAACACATCAAATCATCCAACACAACATAAACATGCAGCCTTCAACCCTATGCTACAAAGACTCACAAAAATACCGCTAAATAAGCAAGATTATAATGAAGAACTTAACACAAAAAATACATAGCACTAAAAAACGGTTACAACCCTGATTTAACAAACAAATTACATAGACAAATCCTATAAAGAAACAACAAAACAACAAAAAATACAAACAACACACAACAAAACAAATACATCACACTCACATACTACAACACTAACACACAGAATTGCCAACACATTCAGAAAACACAATTACAAAATAGCATACAGAACCAACAATACCATCAAAAGACATATTAACGGCACAAACAAAGACATGGACATATACAACAAAACAGGCGTATATAAATTAAACTGTAACGATTGCAATAAATTCTATACAGGCTAGACAGGAAGATCTTTTTCCTCCAGATTTTCTGAACACACAAAAGCATTATCCAATAACAACATTCAATCCACATTTGCCACACACATCCATACAGAAAACCACAGTTACACCAAAATAAAAAACAATCTTGAAAAGTCGCAAACTCAACACCGCAGGACAATATGAAATATACAAACACAACCAAACAACATACTCGATGATCATTTACAATTTAAATCAAACACACTAATGGACACAATAATACACAACGCATACAACAACTCAGAATTCCGCGCCAACCCCCTTCCATCTCCACACCTCCACAAACAACCAGTCACCTAAAAAAACCGTTTCAAATTACCGACTTCTTGACACATTCCGTATTCAAACCTCACTGAAGAAGGAGAATACAACTCCGAAACGGCGTTTGAGGGAATATCAACAAGTAAGTTTCACAAGTGAAAGTACCACTAAATAATAATTATTAAATAACTTTTCGATTACTCTACTATTTCTTTTGAAATATAACAATATTAGAGCACACAATAATACAATAAACACTAAAAATTTCAAACATTTATGTTTTGGTTACATTTTATTTTGATCACTTTTACGAGCTCTGGGGGTCTTAAAACTTTGGAAATGTCCAAAACGTAACACTACCATTTGGATTTTCGTTAACATTCAGTTTGTTTTGATACCGTACATGAATTTTTGCGATTTCATATACATTTTCATCTACTGTATCATTTTCAACGCTCTGACGTATAACGATTTTTTTCATTTTCAAAGCTTAACTTTACATTCCAATGGTGGTTAAAATTCTCTTTCATTTAATATTTCGTATAAAATTATACAACTTTTTGCTTTAATTTTGACTTCACTTACAATTTTTGCTACCGCCTCTTATTTTGTGGGAGCCGTTTGAAAAAAAACATAGTTTCGTAATTTGAAATGTAATTTTTAACATTTGAATTTTGGTAACGATTAATTTTAGTCTAACATTTTGAACTCCTTCATGAGCTCTGAGGTCTGAACATTTTGAAATTTCCAAATTGTAATACTTCATTTACATTTCGGTTAACATTCTGTTTAATTTGATACTCCACATAAAGTTTTTATATTTTTTACCCACTGTTTCTGGCCCTGACGTCTCAATATTTTGTAATTTTCAAACACTACATTCAGATTCTGATTAAGTTTTCCTTTAACTTAACATGTCAGATAGACTTTTGCAACATTGTTTTTTGAATTTTGTCCTTTACGATATTTTTGCTACAATCCCTTATTTTTCGAGGGAGCCGTCTCAACAAAACCGAGTTCTGTAAGGGAAAAGTATGGACATTGTAATAATACTAATTAAATAAAAATAGATGTGTGTTGATGATATACTTATTATGGAGTATGTGACTCCGATGTAATCAAGTCCAATGTAATATGTTTAATTGGTGTGGCTCTCGACGTCTTACTGGCCTGAAACACTTCCTTAAGTTTCCCAGCTGGTCGAGTCCCAATGGTAGCAAGACCGGTCGAGTAGCGTAAAGTTGATGAAGAAATATATATGCTCAGCTTCACCGAAAGTTTCAAAACAAAAATTATTGTTTTGAAGAAAATTTAAAAAAAAAATTATGTTTATAAAAAAAAATAATAAAAAAAAAATTTTAATTTTATTTATTAATTAATTAGGATCAATTAATTAATATAGGGCTGTGAAGTTTTAAACAGTGTAATGCTCTTCTGAAAATTTTTATTAAAGTTTTAGTATAATTTAAATAATCTATCACCACTCATAAGACTGTCTGTAAACCAATCGATATTTGTTTACCTTTCTATTTTTTAGGTTATCTTCACTTACGGGTGGTAAAGTCCTTGTAGATTATCAATTAGAATTATATTATTGGTAATTAGTATTATTGAAGAAATAAAGAACTATTAAGTATTGAAAAGTATTAATGTTTTATTAAGTAACAGCAATATTGACTCTTATCGATTAGTATCGATTCTCAGGATATCGAAAAAAGTTACAAGTATATGTTATAAAAATTATATAGGGTTCTTTAAACAGCCAGTTATTACCAAAGTCAGAGAAATCGGGCTAATATTTAAAAAGTATAACGTTACAATCAAATTAATAGTTATTAATAAACACAGACATTGAATAATAATTTGTAAATATAATAATTGTTTTCACCCAAACAGCTGTGCTGAACAAAGAAGGCGGGGTTCTGGCAATGATGAGACCAATATTGCAAATGGCTGCCGTGAAGTTAGTGAGATGTCATTCGTATATTGGACGTTCCAAATAAAAGATTTTCCTGTAGTATTCCTGTTCTGATGTCTGCGAATCTCTTGTAAATGTTGTGTAGTGACTGGTGTAGTGATTCTGGGTTGTATTTAGTATGTCTGTGTAATTATAAGTCAAACACTTTCTCCGATTCCGTCACTAATTTGGTTTAATGTATTATACAGTTTTCTAGTGTTTTATGGTGTTTTTCGGAGTAGACTTATATTGTTCTGTGTTATGGAGTGTTACTTGATCGTTTCTGTTATAATATGATAGTTTCAGAAGTATTTTACAAGTCACTCGCGATTTCACAATAACTCACTATACACTCGCTTTGTATGACGATTATAGGTTAGGTTATCCACGTTATTAAACGTATGTCATGTTAACCGTTCAACTACCAATAATTAACTAACTGTTTCCTTCAGTTTCAATTAAACTCTTAGCCCATATAATATTATCCTTAACATTGTTCAAAAATATTTTCACATCCTGTGAATACTTTATATTTTCACTATATGAATGCCTAAACTTTGGTTATTTGTCAATTTTATTCACTAGATTTGATTTAAATTAATCTTTCAGTTCATTCTGGTTATTTTCAGATTAAATAATGCCATTTTATAGTGTTTTCTGTCCAGAAAATAGTAATTTCACTTTCAGTTTGGTATACTCTGTTTGGAAGTCAAAACATTAAAATTTACTTCCTGTCATTATATAAATTCAGCCATTATATCAGTTATATTTAATATTAATAATTCTATATTGTATTAAAAGGTTCCTATTCCCTTATTTTCTGGTAATTAATTGAATTAGTTGTATTCTGAAACATTATTCTGAAATATATGACTCCCATGTCTAAATTTCTGAGTCTAGTCATTCTCATTTTTATTTATAATTCTGAATATAATTTATTAAAATCTCTCTAAATGGTATGTGCAATTATATGGCATGATCTCAAGTTTATTTTGTCTAAACCCCTTTTGTTTATTTGCATTTAATTGAGCAATTTCTCTGTTTTGATGAAGTTTGGTTTCCATTCTTTTGGCCTATGATTTTTTAACAATTTTTTCTTACAAAATAATTTATAAACAATATATGATGTGTGATACCCTCTCTGACTTTTTACAAATAGTATTATAAATTAAACATGTTTTCAAATTACACAAAAACAATTAGTATTGGTTACAATACAAATAATAGTTAAACAGAATAAAGAACATTTTTTTTTAAATAAATGGTTGTCTTCAAATCAGACATTTTGCACCACAATCCTTATTTCTAAACATGGAAATATGGCTTACAAAAAAGGTTTTTTACTAACTAACATCTTAATTACTCTCTACTATTTACAAGTGGTAACTATTTTTATAGTTCTGATGTTAGTTGTATCAGACCCAAACAAATGGCCTTATATCTAATACATTTTTAAACATTCTTGTACTATATACATAAAAAACCTTATATTTATATTCTTATTTCTAACTATTATTATAAGTAGGATTCTACAGTTTTTATACCGTCTTTTATACATTGTCTTTGGGGAATTGTACCCTGTCATTAACAAATAAATAGTATGAATTGTTCAAAAAGTATAATGAAATCTGTTTTTCTTTTTTCATGTAAAACAAAATGTTATTTTAAACAGATTCATGTCTTATGAACAACATATTGTCACAGTACACATTTTAAGTCATTGAAAAATGCATATTTCATTGCATCCAATGTTTGTGATTGCCAAGAATGAAACACAAGGTTCATTTTTTATAATACCCAAAACTATTACTGGTTCACTTTGCACTTATATATCATGTTAATGCTAAATGGTCGTATAGTCTTATCAACATAATAAATTGGTTAGCGTTTTTTCAATGGAGATTTGTTCCATGGGTACTATATTATTGTTTCATCTTAGTTCACAGGAAACTTTTACTTTATACACTCCTCTCTCTTAAATTTGTATACATGTGGTTTTTATTTCGTTATACTTTTATTTTTAGATATTTATTTTGGGGATATAGGGATTTGGGTGTCTTTTATAAGAGCATGACATCTTCTTCAGGATGCTGCCCTCTTCTTCTTTCTTCAGTCTTCTTTTCTCCTGCCTTCTGGGACTGGTATCTTCTCCATCTTCTTCTTGATGCCATCAGGTTTCTTGGGATCTTCTCCATCTTCTTCTTTAATTCAGAAATACACCACCTGTATTGGTTGATCTTGGCTTATTTTAGGGTTTCTATTCTATTTATTCTTCCTCGTTGTGGGTTTGGTCATATTGTGTACTGCTTTGTTATTTACTATTTTACCTTCCTGGGTTATACCTTGAAAACCTTTGGTTATGAGACTGGTTTTGGATGACTCATCACTAGTAACTCCTTTTATTTTAACTTGTATTTTCTTTATAATAATGATTTCTTTCCACAGTTGCTATGAATTAATCTTTTTATATTAAACTTAGTGCTTTCTTCCAAATTTAAATATTATAACTTCATTATTCTAATGATCAATTGCCATTCAATATTATGCATACATCTGTCACGCTACAACATGCATGTCACGTTTTAGGGAAACTTGTTGATGCGTTTAAAAGTTACGTGAGACATACTTCAAAGAGATATACATATAGAGAAACAGGTATACACATTTCGAACGGTCGAGTTAAAACTGCGAACTGAAAAATAAGAAGCATTAAAAAAATTCTAGTATAGGTATTTGGCGTAAACCCTTAATGGCGTCAATAATGCACGTAGTGTTGTCATAATTTTCCTAATTATCGTCGTCAATAGGACTTTCTGTTGCCAGTTAACAAAGGAACATGCCATACGAAACACACGCATGCCATAATCAGTGTTCTCCATGGCTGTATATTACTAATCATTCTAATAATTAATGCTTCATGCCTTTACTTGGTGAAAATCCATTGTAAATTATAGTAAAAATAAAACAATAAAACAGTTTTAGTAATTTTCACTCGTCATTTATTAAAATTATATATCCATGACAGCTGTTTCGGCAGCATAGTGCCTTCATCAGATGGTGTAAGCTGACTAATTTTCGTACAATATAATACAGAATATAAAATATAAGGCAAGTTCTATTGTTTAGAGAGCGATAGTAATCTCGTGTCAATAAGATTTAATATACATTACACAAACATATAACATAACATAAACCAAGTCGATAACATAACATGTGTGGACGATATTTTAGCAATTTTTCTAGGTACACGTAGACAATTACAGATCTTTCTTAATTTCATTAACAATTTACACAAAAATATTAGCTTCACCATAGAATTAGAAGATAACAATAGCGTCAATTTTTTTAGACCTTACAGTAACAAAATGCAATAATAAATTAAACTTCGGTATTTTTCATAAGCCTACACATACAGATATGACAATACACAATACTTCCACACATCCATACTCACATAAATTGGCCGCTTTTCACAGTTTTATCCACAGACTATTTAGTATTGCGTTATCAGACTCAAATTTCCAATCAGAACTTAACATTATTAAACAAATTGCTGTCAACAATGGTTACCAACCTAGCCTCATAGATCACTTGTTAAATAAAAAATTGTATTCACAAGCTTTAAAACTAGTTTATCCTCCCTCAACACAGATTAAAAGATATCACACTCTCACTTACATAGGTTCTGCTTCTGATAAGATTGGTAAATATTTCACACAAAAGAATGTAAATATAGCTTTTAAGACGCAGTCTTCATTGGGAAAATATATTAAAAATAATAAGAGTAAAACAGATAAACTGCAAAAGTCTGGTGTATACAAATTATCCTGTGGATCTTGTAATAAAGTTTATATTGGACAAACAGGTCGATCTTTCGAAAAAAGAATGTATGGTCATAATTATAGTTTTAGATATAATGATGGAAAATCAAATTATGCAAATCACCTGTTAGAAAAAGACCATAGTTATGATGACAATTTTAAAATTTTACATTTATCTAATAAAGGTCCAAAGCTTGATTTATTAGAAACCCTTGAAATTAATAAACACAAATATTTAAATGTTTTATTAAATGATCAGTTAGATCTAAATAGCTCGCCTCTACTTAATTTGTATAAGTAGACTTGGTTTAGGTTATGTTATATGTTTGTGTAATCTGTATTAAATCTTATTGACACGAGATTACTATCGCTCTCTAAACAATAGCACTTGGCTTATATTTTGTATTCTGTATTATATTGTACGAAAATTAGTCAGCTTACACCATCTGATGGAGGCACTGTGCTGCCGAAACAGCTGTCATGGATATATAATTTTAATAAATGACGAGTGAAAATTACTAAAACTATTTTATTGTTTTATTTTTACTATAATTTACTAATCATTCTGCAATCGTCCAATATTCCAGTTATATCTGACAACATACCTTCCTGCTTGACCAACTCATGCAGGCTTTTTTGTTTTTCCCCATCCATTATAATGACCATTGGTTTCAACACGATAGCTATAAACACAAACCTTATCTCTCATTTTAGTGTTATTATTATGTCATATTAGGAAATAATTATTATTCTGTTTCTACATATTGAGATTTTCCCCCCCAAAAAATCATTTTGTGCCTTTTTTATGTTTTAACTAATCATGTTTTAACTTTTTAACATTGAAAATGTTTATAAGGAAGTGTCGCACATTTGAAAACGACCGCTGGTGCGTGATCGAAAATGGGAACCGGTGAGTTTCTATAGAAACTACTTCTTTGTTGTCAATAACGTAGTACACATAAAAAACTTCGCTTATGAATGCGACTACATGTAACTTATAATCTGTAGATTGGTAAATGAAGAACGAATTCATTGATTGGTGAATGAACATAAATATATATATATATATATATATATTTTTTAGATTTTATTGAAGCATTTTCAATGTCCTTCTCTGTGCATTGCATTTGTGCAATGCCTGTAAATTTTTCATGTTTTAACGCTTTGAATGTCCTGAAATTGATGTTCATTATTTAGATAACGTGTAGCTACGACCGTTCCCTCTCGCAAGGCGAAGGCAAACCACCGAGAGTTATCCTGCCTATTATAGGCCGTCTCCAACTATGTCGTCCGGATCCGGCGTTAAACTGAAAGTCCCATATACCTTTGAGAGATTCCGTAACACACGCACCAAGGGTATATGAGGGGTGGGTACAAACCAGTTGAAAGACTCCAGGAGGAGGAGGAGGAGGGATGCCTAGGTAAACGTTTGACTTTATAGTTACGTTTTAAAATCGCATTGACAATTGTGATACGAATCACAGAAATCTTAGAAATAAAATGAGACAGAGCACAAGGATTAAATTTTTTAAGACAATTGCCAATACCCACGTTGGTTTATGCGAGTGAGGCGTGGGTCATGACAAAAAAAATCTCTCTCCCTCTCTCCCTCTCGCCTCTCTCTATGCACCAAAGCATTCAAAGAATTTCGACGAAACCGAAACATCGAAGCATGATAATGTTTTTAGGCTTTTGAAACGTATAATGTGGATTACGTTTGGCGGATTACGTAAATTATTTCCAAACCACAGACGATCACAAACAGAGCATGTAAAACCAAATTTATTCTCAATAAAACTTTTGCTAAACTCAATGTCAGCAGCGATTATGTCTGTCTTGATGCGTTTACATATCAAATTTCTAGACTGTGGGGAATCGAAACTGAGGAAGCGTTACGTTTTTCGATGACGATTTTTATGAAATGACCCCCAGCCTAAAAATTTATCATGCTAAAAAGAAAGCGGCAAGATTTAGTGTGCTGAAATGCAGTTTCTTCGAAATACTTTAAATTATACATTGCAAGATAGAATAAGTGGTGAAGCTATCACAGCAGAACTCGAAGTAAAGGACATAAATGAAATTATTTCAATTTATAGAAGAAAATGGTGGGATCATCTGCAAAGGATGGCAGAGGATAGATTGCCGAAAGCTGCAATGAACTATAAAGCCATTGGTAGAAGAGACGCGGGTCGTCAGAGGATGAAATTACTGCCGGAACAGGTTTATATAATCTACTCCTTGAAGAAGAGAAGTAGAAGAAAACGGATTTTTATATTGAAGAAACCTATCAAGTACAGTTTTCTTCGTCCCTTCTATGTTAAATTTGATAAATTCATTGTAATTTTGACACTACATGTACTTTTAGTGTCAATGTTTTAACCACTTGTAATGTTTAAGAGAGAGAGAAAGAGAGAGACGGGGGACAGAGATACATAGACAGATTGCAAGACTTACGACTTTTGATCAGTATTATTAAAATTTATTCCTTGCTGTCTGGCCGTGGTCCATTGTTTTCACCAAAAACAGACGTTTCGGCACTGCCATCGACTGTCATCATCAGTGTAAAATTTGAGGTTTTGCTAACGTAAGGTGGTAGAAGTCCGTTTTTTGGTGATAACAAAGGACCACGGCAAGACAGTCCGGGAATGGATTTTAACAACATTGACTCCGGTCGTGTAAGCCTATGAAGTATATTTTGATCGATATTTTTGCCGGCGTTAGATATGGTATGCCAACTTACACGACTTACATGATTTACAGCAAGGTTAACCAAAAACATTTTAAAAATAATTATATTGAGGGAATGAATATTATGGAATTATGAACGTTACTATAATTTCGAAACAGATTCACGTTTTGAATTTTTATTAACTCTCTCTCCGGCAAAACATCAAACTTCAAAGACGAACGACAAACTATTGATACTACTTTTCACGTTTGGTAGGACTTACGACGCGACGACGCCTGCTTTGAGCTGTTCACACCTAAACTTTCTAAAGTCTTGCGTAGTTGGCTGATTTAAACACCAGCCAACATTGCGTTTAAGGAACTCAACCGCATACTATATACTCCCCCTTTGTAAGATAATTTAATTCCAGTCAACAACGTCTTCTTTGACAAACTTTCGCTTCAGACCACTTGATAATCAACAGCCGTATCAAAGCGCGTCACACGAATACAAATCACTGCTGCCAACGCCAGTGGGACAAAAACGCACCATATAAATGCCACGAGTTCCTTTACACAGTAACTAAAATACCTCAAAAGAGCGTGACCGTAATACTGCGGTTACAAAAGCTCGGAGAGCCCCATATTTTGTTACATTGAGCTTTTTTTATTTTATTAACATAGCGTATCTACAAAATTTATTTGAATTTACGTTAAATGTGTTGATAACAAGGTTTACTGAAAACAACAAATTTTTTTCTTGTTTATTTCTTCTGTAGCTCCTTGTTTTCCTTCACTACAATGCTTGTCTGTATTGTCTCGCACTTTATACCAGCAACTCTGCTCTTTTTGAGCAGTTTTTAGGCAGCTGCCTTCTTTGCAAAACAAATACCACTGTCCATCGAAGACTGTGCACGCCATAGTTTAGCAATCCTAGTGTGATGTTAATATTTTTCTTTTCCTTCTGCACTTCCAAGTTTAGATATTTCTGGCTGTTCTGGCTTAACCATCTAACATTCAGCATTCCCACGCTTCTTTTAACATCCAGGTAATAATTCGACCCTACTTTTGAATTCTTTCTTCCTGTATTTTGGATACATCTTATTTTTATGTTTCTTCATGCATTTCTGTCTGTAGAGTAACCGATCGAATTCTTAATTCCTGTCAAATGGTCGCATTTACTATCCTATCTTGCATAATACCGTTTTTGACTGACCTGCAAAACTCCTATTTCTGATGATGCCATCTGTCTACGATCCCTTTTCCTAGGCGGCTAACATTCTGAACTATACACAAGTGTAGCAACTTCTATCACCCAATACAATATTATTTGCGTGATTTTAATATAACGTTAATTACACAGCATATTTAACAGAAACTAAAACCAAAATATTTAAAACCATCGTTAGATGTAGCATGACTTACCGCTCAGAAGTTTGGACTACTAATAAACATACAAGAACAAAATTAATGACAGCAGAGATGGACTTTTGAAGACGTTCACCAAGAGTATCCACACGTGAGAAAATTAAAAATAATGTCGTTAAAGACAGAATGATTTTGATGAATTCATTTGTTGATTTTATCTAAACAAAATAATTACAATGGTATGGACAAAAAGAAGGGAACAGAAAAGATTGCCAATGAGAGTTATGGAATGGACCCCACCAGGAAGAAGGAAAAGAGGAAGACTACCTATCTCACCTGATTAGAAGAAATTCAGACTATATTGAGGGAACGAGAAATTGTAGATCTTTGAATGAACAAGCAGGAGTGAAAGATGAGAATTCAATCACTTCTGTAATCTTTGTACCATGTGTAAACACATGAAAATGTGTAAACATTGTACAGCCGGAATAATAAAAAAACAAAGCATATTATCTCATATTAGTGTTTGGCAATCTATCGTACCTTGCCTTATATTACTGATATCTTACCTGAGAGTGACATACACTTGTAAACTCCTACAAATACAAATTACAAATTACAAGACTAAATTGCAAAAACATGTAAACAAATGAGCAAAAGTCACTTCCACTTGCTGCTGGCATGATACAATGCAAATGTTAAACATTGGGCCTGTAAGGCAGATATGCTGGTTGACATTAACACTTAATATTGACACGAATACAAAACACAGATATTACAGAACAGATAACAGACACTGCAATACAGATAATGCAGAGTACACATTATTAGTTAAACCTGAATGGGATGTCCACCAATTTATGCCTTTTAGTCTATAAATGTTTTCACTATTATCTAACAAATGAATTGCTAGGGGTTAGGGTGTTATTCTAATTTAGACATATGTTTCCTGCAAAGAACTCCAACTTGAATAAGGTTTCATTGTTCCATAAAAAGTTGTTCATTTCTGAGGCCTCGCCATAACTGAACGCCTTAACCATGCAGAGTTACTGATGGCGAGCCTTCCTACTCTCTTAACGCCGACCTCTCGACACCAAAACCAGAAACATCGATCTGTATGCCCTCAATTAACTTTTCCCTTTATAAATTAAATGTTAAATATGCCCAGACTGCCAGAAAACATGCCACCGTTTAACCCATCGCAATCTAAATTTTTTTTTTTTTTTTTTTTTTTTTGACATGATAATGTTTTTTGGCTGGCCATCATTTGAAAATTTCTGTAACGCTGTAAACTGTAACGCATCACGCTGCATGACGTCATTCTTGCGTGACGTCATTGGGATTGTTGTAAATAAACGTTTGTTTTGATACGTCGCAATATATATAATGTGTTAAAAATAATATCACTGCAAACAATTAAACCAGATTTATAAAGCGTCCTGAAAGTTTAAAATCAAGTGTTAGCACAATTTACCAGCCGGGAATCGTTAACTAAAACCGCGACCGCTAACATGCTAACGTCGTCGCAGATTAAAGACCTAACAAGCGAACAACACTGCATAGCTGTAGATAGGTTATTGGGGTTATTGTCTCTAGTTAATGGTTGTCTTCGTATGTGATTCAGCTAACGATCTATTCATTAAAATATTTGTCATCGTAAATGCAAATCTACTTTATGGTTACTGACTGACTGTATCTTTTGCGCAAATGTTGCGTTTATCTGGCGGCTGAAAGACATTATCATGCTCTTAAGCTTTTACCATTTGGTAAACGGTACTGTATTTGAGATGTTGCGGCTGGTCGGTGAAGACCAGACTGCGGCTGTTCTGGGCAATCTGGGCAAGCTCCCCTTCAGCATTTTGGGAAGGAATTACGGATTCGCACGCCAGAGCAGACCGGCCGTGAGTGGGCGGAGGCACCAGTAAGATAAAAGAGATTGTGACTGTGTTGATGATGTAGTGTAACAGCCTCAAGGAGTGGGCGGGGGTTGTCTTAGTGCCAAACTACAAGACTAAGGCGACCAGAGACGAGCAGCGTGTGACGCTAAATGTGGCGGGAAGCGTCGTAATGAGACCGGCGTGGGGCAAGGTTACACGGGTTTCGTGTTGAGCAGTTAGGTTTTGTGGTGTTTAATTACTTTGTTTTATTTTTTCGTTTAAGGAGGCCTTGTTAACTCTTCAGTTGAAATCGGGAATTCGTTGTGGATTGTGAACGGGCCAGGGGAATTGCATTCTATTGCCCATGAGCCTCCAACTAAGTATAAATACACGCAGACACAGAAAAAACTAAATAAACACATTATAGCATACTCTACCTTGTAACAACTTGATCACCAAATTTTATAACTCTTCGTCTCTCCACAGCCTATAACATGCCCTCTTCTTTGCGTCGCCCGCCAATACCTTGCCGCCGCTTTGACGCTCCCCTCCATCATTAGCGTTCTTGTGCTACTCGACCTCGCCATTGCTGTTTATTAATTTCTCACTCCCATCAATATTATCCGATCTCCATTTGGCTGTCCACACTACATTCACATACAGCCACATACTAATGTCTACACTACATTTACACACATCTACACAATAACTCTCACATCCGGGTGTCTCGTCTCCACTTTCTCCGCCTCCGTCCCAGGGACGGCGATATTGTGCTTGCCGCCCGTGTGCAGTTTCACCTTTGCAGCCCTCCTGAATATACTTTTCATATACCTACTTTGCCATACTTTTTAATATGATTTTGTGCCGCCCCTTGGCAAGACAACACAAAAATCGGGAACTAGTTTAATTCTTTACCAGTAAACTAAACCAGCTGCCGTTGTTAGTAAAACGCTCACTAACAAATTAGAAAACAAGTATGATATAGGAAACTGACAAGGTTTGCATAAACTTATTCACTCACTAGGTATTAGCTAAAACATCTCTTTATTGCTATTGAAATATTAATCAAACATTATTCCTGATTTTAAAGAAAATTATTTTAGTAAATAGCGCTTTTACTGCTTCAAAGATCTTAATTATATTATTCTTGTTATATCAAAAATTATTCATATAACTGTTGCTTTTAATACCACGGATCCGGGTCTCAATTTTCTCAAAATTATTAATTTATCAATATATACATTACGGTTACTATTACTTCTTACAAAATTACAAAATATACAAATCTGATAATTTGTTCATTACATTGCGAAAGTTCTTTAAAGTTCTTTGTTACTTCTTATTAAGGGGAAATTTACAAAAGTTGTGGTTTGATATCACCTGAGGTTGTTGTTGTATTCTTGGGACATCTCCAGTTGTCTTCTACGGGTTGAGTACGTTGTTCTTGGTGTATCTACATCGGGTTGATTTTTAGTTTACTTGAAGCTCTCGAAGATAGGTTGTTTACTTGAAGTTCCACATGTTGTAATTTCACTTTTCTTAGTGCAGATTCTTGTAGTTCACATTTTCTTTATTTCAATTACAGTTATAGTTCTCACTTTGCAGTACTACAGCCTAGTAGTTAACTATGTTACACTTACATTTGATTTTGTTTTTAAGAGATGTGTTGGCTACCTTTTTCTATTTTATTTATATATTTTCTCACAAACTCTAGACACTACATTATTCACAATAACAAGATTTCACGCTGGATATTCTTCTAGAGAACTTACACATACGTATATGTGTACAACACCAAAACTCACGTCTACTCATTGCGACGTTCTACGGCCGAATGCGCGTACGGTTTAGGGGAGAGGGCTCAGTAAGCTAGTGCGTATTTACACACTAAGAAAATAGTTCGTACTTTGTCTATTATTATTTATTCATTAATTAGAAGATAAATACTTTATGTTTATTTTATTATGACTTAGGGATTTCTTTATTTCTCTAGTCGCATTTTTAATTATTTAAGTAATTATTATTATTATTCACTACTTAATACTTTTCTTGGCGTGTTGGTACTGGAAGGTTTCAAGTTGATTCAGGAATCTGGGTATAGGTAAGGGTGTATGATACTCTTACTTATTAAAATTAAAAAATTTTAATCTGTGCGATTTTATTTACATTTAAAATCGTCACATCCTCCTGCACTTAACTATGAAAAACGGGGGGGTGTAATAATATAATTCTAATAAACAATTATATTTCATACTGAAATTTCTCTCTCTCAGCTTATTTCTATTCATCAATCGATTATCTTATACTTATGTCACATCTAAATTCTACTACATCTACTATATAAAATACACAAAACGTAAATCTACTTTATTTTAATTCTTATATCTACTACCGGTTTTTTCTTGAATTGCTCACTCGTTTTACGGAGTTATACTCATGAGTATTTTACTAATAATAATACCGTATTGTAAGAACAATAGAATTACTTTTAGTTTACAGCGCTAAAGATTATTTTTCTTTCTTTCTTTCTCTTCATCTTCATTATACTTGTCATCAGATTTCTCATGTATAATACCATTCTCGCAGGACATTAGCTAAGGTTGATCAGGCCTCGCTTGTATTCGTACGAGGGGGTTTTGAGTTTATAGTTACCTATAGTATAGGATGTTACACAATCTTATCCTATTTCGGTATAAGTCTATACAACATATTTTATTCTTAATACTTAGATAGTATTCTAGGTTTTCTATCTTTCTCGTAGTCTTCCTTCTGTATCTTGACACGAAAAACATTTTTTTATTTGAGACAAATGACTTCTGCGAACGTAATTTTCTGTATTGGGTTCATACAGAGCTACAGTAACGGGGGTGATGAACTTACGAATTTGGTAGGGGCCACACCATCGATAAGATAGTTTCGAAGTGATCTTATCAACTGCTTTACTCATAGGATGAGTTTTATACATGACTAAATCACCTATTTTATACTTTATTAGCTTATTATTATTCTCATGATACTTCCTTGATTTCTGTAAATTAGCTCTCAGATTTGCACGAGCTTCATTCCATATTTTTCGTATGTTATTCCCATTCACGTCGCGGGGTAATAACTCATTGATTTTCCACTTCGTGGTTAAAGGATGGTTGGGTTTGTACTTGTACAGTAAATCAAATGGTGTTGATTTATGACCTTCATGATACGCTGAATTGAATGCAAATTGTATCCACGAAATATTTTGATCCCAGGTTGTCTGGTCTTTAGCATGATAAGATATTAATGCTGATTTTAAGTTACGCAAGTATCTTTCTGCTATATTTCCTTGCGGTCTGTACTCGGTCACGGTAATATGATTTATACCTAATTTAAAACACATGTCATTAAATTCTTTCGATTTAAACTGGGGTCCATTGTCAGATATTAAGCTTAAAGGAGTGCCATAGTCTTTAAATAGTTGTTCTTGTAGAATTTTAATTGTCGTAGATGCTAATGCACGACGCATAGGATACATCCACACGAATTTAGTGAATGAGTCTACACAAATTAACAGCATAGTATTTCCGGATTTAGAGCGGGGATAAGGTCCAGAATAGTCGATGTATATTTTCGAGAAGGGAGTAGTAGGTATTTCGGAGATTAATTTTCCGACTTGACTGGTTCTTGCTGGTTTGCTCAGCGCACAAATTTCGCATTCTTTCACGAACTTTTTTATTTCACTATTCATGTTTTCCCAGTGGTATTCCTTGCGAATACGATGTATCGTTTTCCTAATTCCCATATGAGCTCCAATTGTAGATGAATGGTAGTACTCCATTAACATGGGTTTGATTATTTCCGGGGCGATTATTCTTAGTAATTTTCCGTTTGCCTTCTTAAAACAAAGTACTCTTTTACTCAAGATATATTTGTCAGAGTTATTTCCTTTTTCTATTTGTTCGATTATTTTACACAATTTCGGATCTTGTTGTTGGTGATATGCTATATCCTTAAATGCAAGGGGAAAATTAGTAATTAGTGTATTAACGATAGTGGTTTCAATATTGTCTTCTCCAGATCTTGTATTGGGTAGTTGGAACATGCGGGATAGAGTATCGGCCACTACATTTTGAGTTCCACGAATATGTTGCACTTTGAACTTGTAGCAATTTAATCTTAACACCCATCGTCCGATACGACCTAATTGCTTTGGGTGATTTAATAACCATGATAAAGCTTGATTATCGGTTTCTAGTAGAAATTCTTTGTGTTCCAAAAATGGTTTGAATTTATCAAAAGCAAATACTACGGCTAAACATTCAAGTTCATAGGCTGAGAACTTCCTTTCTTGCTCGGTCAGTGTCCGGGATGCATAACTGATCGGGAGTCTAGTATTATCTATTTCCTGGTATATTACGGCTCCTAATGCTACACTTGAACTATCGGTCTGTACGATAAATGGTTTACTGAAATCCGCTAACTGCAATACAGGTGGGGATATAATACTTTCTTTAAGTGTTTCAAACGCTTCTTGATGTTGAGTAGTCCACTCGAATTTCGTTCCTTTCTTTCTTAAGGCATTCAATGGGGCTGCTATATCTGCTAAGTGGGGTATATACTTATGAAAATAATTAATCATACCTAAAAATCTAGCTATACCTTTGACTTCTCTGGGAGGTAAAAATTCTCGGATTGCGCGTGTACGTTCGGGATCGATGGTAACCTTACCTTCGGCTGATACTCTGTGACCTAAAAATGAGAATTGTTTCACTGCGAAATTAACTTTACTAGGGTTTACGGTCAGTCCGGCTTTCTTTAACCGGGATAATACTTCACGCAAGTGATCAATATGTTGATCCATTGACTCACTATATACTACTATATCGTCGAGATAATGATATACAAATTTAAATTTAACATCATGGCAAATTTTTTCTAACAGTCGGCTGCATACTGAACTTCCTTGTGATATACCGAATGGTACTCTCGTAAATTGATATAGATTAAATGGGACAGCAATAGCAGTTAAATGTTTTGATTCCTCAGCTAGTGGAATTTGATGGAATGCTTGGTTAAGATCCATTATGGTGAAGATTTTCACTTTTGTAAAATAGTGAAACGCACTGTGTATGTCTGGCAGTGGTATCGATTCAAATTCTATACTCTTATTTAGTTGTCTATAATCCACGACTAGTCTATGTTTGTCAGTTCCTTTTGGTACTAGGAATGCAGGCGATGAATATGGAGACGTTGATGGTTCAATGACGTGCTGATCAAGGAGTTTGTTAATGTGGTTTCTCATGATTTCCATCTTGGGCGGAGATAGTTTGTATGGGTGGAGTCGTATTACTTTGTTGTCACTAAGATTTATTTTATATTCAATTAAATGAGTTAATCCTAACTTGGGGGTGAGTACAGCAGAAAAATCTTTTATTAACTTTTGGATTCTTAGTCTCTCATTTCCTTTTAAATGACTTAGACTCGATTCATTAGGCTCTGAATGAATATTTGCGGTTTCACTAACAGTGTCGTTACTTAATTCGGAGTCGAACTGATATTTTTGAGTACGATCAAATCTGAAAAAATATTGTTTTGCATATATATCAAGGATTAAAGCAGTTTTTCTTATAAAATCCGCGCCTAATATCAAGTTCTGTCCTAACTCTTCAGCTACTAGTAGGGGAATGTACCAAGTAAAATTCTGAATTTTTAATTTCACCGTAATACTGTGAGATATCTTTAGGTTTTGTCTATTTGCGGTGGTACACTTTATGTTCACCATTTGGCTACGTTTAATCAGTTTATGATTAGCTAATAAGGTGGCTAACTGTTTACTAATTATACTACGGGTAGATCCTGAATCAATTAAACCAAGGGTTTTCGTTGCTCCAAGGTCTATCTGTACATAGGGTAGTTGGCATATACTTGTTTTACATGCACCAATAGAGTTGCACTTCTCGATAAATTTTGTTAAATAAGGATCTCTGCGTTTATTTTTACTCATCTTTATTTGACGCTTAGTATTGTTGTTACCTTTCCTTCTGATGCTTCGGAAGACGTAGGATTTTCGGTCTTCCAGCTTCACACATTTTTTGATTGGTCGGTTTTCTGTAGATAACGCTTTTGTTTACATAACTTGCTAATATGTCCGGCCTTTCCACAGTTATAACATCTTCTTTCCTCACTTACTTCGCTCGTAGGTTGTCGGGATTTTGGTTTAGAGTATGAAACATGGGGATAGTTTTGGGTTTTATGTGTACTTACGAATCGCTTATCGCGGTAGTTTCGGGTATCATTTCCAATAGGTCTAGTTTGCAATGAATTTCTTTGTTGACTCTGGGACATAGAAACACTTCTATTCTGGTCAGAATACCAGACGTCGGACGAATGTATACAACATAGTTCTAGTTCCGTAAAAGTTGTAGGTGGCTTGACGAGTGCTAGTCGAGATCGCTCCTCGGGGGATAGTCTTACTATGATATTGTCTACTATCTGTTGTTCGCTCCATTTAACTTGTAACAATAAAGCAGATTCTCTTACTTCAGAAATATAATGAGCTAGTCTCTCGTATGTACCTTGTGCACGAAGTACTAAGTTTCGCTTCAATTCTTCGTAAATACCGGTGGGAATGAAATGTCTTATTAGTGTGGTATGAAGTTCTTCTACCGATTGATTATACCTTAGGGATTCTAACACTCTATCTTTTAATGGAGATCTACACTTAGGTAAAATAACTTGCAAAATCTGGTTATCTCTTAGTTGTTGCAGTTCCTTTAATTCTAAGATATGTTTGATAAAATTAAGGAGCTTTGTAATATTCAGTCCATCAGTGATTTGTATATTGGACAAAATACTTTCTACAGGGTGGGTTATTTTTCCATAGAGCTTGGGAGTTAAATTTATTTGGCTCATCATTCTAGGATTTTCCGCAGGTTGATTAGTCCGCGAATGAGAAGGTAATTCGTAGGTATGGGTCATATTTTCTAGTTCATTAGGGAGTGACGTAACGTTTACTGCTTGAATATTTACTTGACTACCACTTAACCGTTCCTTGAATGGATCTATATTGGATTCCTGCAGAATCTGAATTTTTGCAGTACCGTTTGGTTGTTCTTGAGTCGGCGATTGGATAGTTGAAATATTTAATTTCGTCATTGCTTCTTCGATTTCGTCTAATCTAAACAATTCGGATCGTCTACGTAATTCGCGTATTATCTCAGGTAATGGTTTTAATGCTTCCTCGGCGAATTTTTTTACATCAGGAGGGATACCTTTATCACCGGGCCAGGTCAACAGATTGGTGATACGACGGTATAGATGCTCAATTCTTTGGGTGGTGCGTAATATTACTGCGGGGGATTTTTCATCACGCAGGGTTTGTGCGTACGAAGTTAGTTCTGTATACTTACGATAACACGTTTCTTTTTCGCTATTGAAATCTAAAACACTCAAACGACTTAATAATGAAGGTTTGTCCGGTTTATTTTCGCGTAACGTCTTGCGAAGTTCCGCGACAGTTACATTAGAGTAGGGGAGACCATGCCATAATGCTTCATAGGTTAATTCGTCTTTCAACAAGAAATCGGGGTTAAATTGAGTCATTTTTGATAATAACCACTTTACACACGACGTATTACGAACGACAAATCTTATGTCACTTACTTTACTTCGTTTTCTCAATGTTTAAAAATAGATAACATTAATTAATTTAAACACATACACATATATCTTATTTCATATTAAGCTTTGGGATGTAATCTTATCTTAATTAATCAACATAACTGATTCCACAACAATTAAATTCTCAGTATTGACATATATAATTAATCAAAACAAAACGATAATACTATTTTAGTAGAGAGAAATTTCATATACGGAAAGTTCATTGATTTAACAAACAGCACAAAGAATCAGCTGTTTTGGGGTGTCGTCTAGTTGCATAGGGTAGTAATTCAGAACAATACAAAAACAGGAAAGAGCTTGTCTAACGTGGCTTTGTTTGCTTTAGGGAGGAGGGGTTATGAATGAGATGGGTTCTTACAAAGGGGAGAGTTTACATTCCTCAACAGACATTTAACATGAACCAACTGGCTTGGAATTGACTTGTTTGGAATGGTTTTCCTACCAGCTATTACTTGCTTAACACGGCAAACTCGCGATACTAATATTATTATTATATAATTAAAATTTTACTCATTTATTATTATTTTTTTTTTTTTCTGAGTGAATAAATTTATGTTTGTCCTTTTTTTTTTATCGTTAACGACTTATAAACTTACACAACAACAATTACATAATTATGTTGCAATTTTCTGTACGTGACACTCTGTAAACAATATTTTTTTTTACCAAGTAAATTACACAATTTTAAATTCAGCAGAGTGGCGCAATTTTGTGCCGCCCCTTGGCAAGACAACACAAAAATCGGGAACTAGTTTAATTCTTTACCAGTAAACTAAACCAGCTGCCGTTGTTAGTAAAACGCTTACTAACAAATTACAAAACAAGTATGATATAGGAAACTGACAAGGTTTGCATAAACTTATTCACTCACTAGGTATTAGCTAAAACATCTCTTTATTGCTATTGAAATATTAATCAAACATTATTCCTGATTTTAAAGAAAGTTATTTTAGTAAATAGCGCTTTTACTGCTTCAAAGATCTTAATTATATTATTCTTGTTATATCAAAATTTATTCATATAACTGTTGCTTTTAATACCACGGATCCGGGTCTCAATTTTCTCAAAATTATTAATTTATCAATATATACATTACGGTTACTATTACTTCTTACAAAATTACAAAATATACAAATCTGATAATTTGTTCATTACATTGCGAAAGTTCTTTAAAGTTCTTTGTTACTTCTTATTAAGGGGAAATTTACAAAAGTTGTGGTTTGATATCACCTGAGGTTGTTGTTGTATTCTTGGGACGTCTCCAGTTGTCTTCTACGGGTTGAGTACGTTGTTCTTGGTGTATCTACATCGGGTTGATTTTTAGTTTACTTGAAGCTCTCGAAGATAGGTTGTTTACTTGAAGTTCCACATGTTGTAATTTCACTTTTCTTAGTGCAGATTCTTGTAGTTCACATTTTCTTTATTTTAATTACAGTTATAGTTCTCACTTTGCAGTACTACAGTCTAGTAGTTAACTATGTTACACTTACATTTGATTTTGTTTTTAAGAGATGTTTTGGCTACCTTTTTCTATTTTATTTATATATTTTCTCACAAACTCTAGACACTACATTATTCACAATAACAAGATTTCACGCTGGATATTCTTCTAGAGAACTTACACATACGTATATGTGTACAACACCAAAACTCACGTCTACTCATTGCGACGTTCTACGGCCGAATGCGCGTACGGTTTAGGGGAGAGGGCTCAGTAAGCTAGTGCGTATTTACACACTAAGAAAATAGTTCGTACTTTGTCTATTATTATTTATTCATTAATTAGAAGATAAATACTTTATGTTTATTTTATTATGACTTAGGGATTTCTTTATTTCTCTAGTCGCATTTTTAATTATTTAAGTAATTATTATTATTATTCACTACTTAATACTTTTCTTGGCGTGTTGGTACTGGAAGGTTTCAAGTTGATTCAGGAATCTGGGTATAGGTAAGGGTGTATGATACTCTTACTTATTAAAATTAAAAAATTTTAATCTGTGCGATTTTTTTTACATTTAAAATCGTCACAATTTTAATTAAAAATTAATAGTAAAAACAAACATAAATAATAAAGTTCACAAAAAAAATATTTTTCAAAAACGTATTTAGCTGCGTACTTATATGAGATATAAGAGAAAGATGTGCTCCGAGAAGTGTGGAATATATTTTCAAAAATATAATAGTTTAATTGCGCGGGCGTCTTTTCAGAGTTTTAATGACACTATAGTTTATTAAAAGGACGCTTTTCGCGCTTTAGTTTCTTAAAATTGTTTAATAACATTGCTCCACTTAACTTCTGTTGTTCTTCACTTTGCGCTTTCTTTTTTTTGTTTATATTGAAAGCCCGACAACCGTTTCGTTTTTCTGTCAGATACTTTGATGATATTACGAATATAAACCGTACACAAATACGACACGTCTCAGAATTACACCGCCAGACCGTGACCAAAAACGAGACCGTACTTAGAAACGTCTTAAGCATAAGTAACAAATTTTCGATACTGCTTACAAACTGCTTTTGTTTTGAACACAAGTTGACAGTCCTAAAGGCGCCGGTTTGTCAAAACAAAACACAAACAATTTCTTATCTTATCTTTTGACTACTTTTCATTAATGTTTGTTCTGTGTTACAACATAAATCTGAAACACATCAAGTCCACAATAAGTGAAGACTTATTTTAAATTGACACACGAGCTTTATAGTTACCAGCGTCGACATGCATACGCCTGTCTACAAAACCGCAAAGAGACCGCAGCTGTAAGTCAGATATAAATGTCGCACATCAATACCTATACGCTTTGTTGGCAGTCTAAACAAAGGCTGATGCCAGTACACTGCGGTAATGCTGACAAAACAAATATCAAGAACAACTCAATAAACGTTAATGTCATGTACCTAGACCTAGTCGGTATTAATTGTTTTAATTTATTTTGCACTCTACGACCGCCCTTGTGCACATATGGTGGCGGCGGCCCTGCTCCGTCCCCCTCTCTCCTATTTCCATACGACTGAAGGGAGCCACCAGTTCTCAAATTGTTCTTAGGGACAAGCATTAAACAATTTAAAAAAAAAAGAGGCCTCTAGTTTACTCACTTCGTTTTAAGCTGTATTCCGGAATTCAATTGCTCCTTTGTGTGCGCGTACGTGTAAATGTGTGTGTATGTGTGTGTAACGTAAAGAAAGATAGAGAGATAGAGGGAGAGAGAGAGAGAGAGAGAGAGAGAGAGAGACAGAGAGACCAAGAAAATCCTCCTCCTCCTATGGCGCTACAGCCCAAATCGGGCCCTGGCCTCCACCAATCTCCGCCTCCAATCCACTCTATCCACTGCAACCCTCATCCAGTTTCTTATCCCCATGTCTCTCGCGTCCTCTGCAACGCCATCTTCCCACCTCTTCCTCGGTCTACTTCTAGGTCTCGTTCCCTCCCATGTACCCAGCAAAGCCCTCTTAGGGTTCCTGCTATCCTCTATTCTCATAACATGTCCGGCCAAACGCAATCTTTGAATTCTTATAAATTTTGAGACTGGTATTTCTTTACATATTTGATACAGTTCGTTGTTGTATCTCAGTCTCCATGAGCCATTTTCTTGTATTGGGCCTATAATGCGTCTAGAAAATAGACCAAGAAAATATTACTACAAAATTTACGACATCCGTCTGAACACAATTGGCCAGTGTTTTTGACGTCTCTGTGTTACGAACTGCACGGTTCATAATGAGGTTAACCAAAGCTCTGCCTCGTACCGTATGCCCATAGTTTCTCGCAGTTAATTACAACTTCACGGTTGAATAAAATCAATATCCGGCCGATGATTTGCATGTTCAGATCCAACTAGATCCAGCTGTGAGACATTAAATTTAAATAGAGCCCTGGATACGCTATTATAATACAAAGATATTGGATATACACATTTAATATTATGCGTTTACTTTAGTCCACGTTTATAAAAATATTCACATTCTATAAATTTTACCCAGCATTCTATTGTAATATAAAATGCATATTAAACATTAATTTATTATTAATAATAATAGTAAATAAAACTTTTTTTATAAGAACATATTGTAACGAGAATGGTATCGAACCCCGTAGAACAGCTGAGAGGTTCCTTCCACTGGCCCCCCTCGTAGAACCCATTGTAGCCAGGTGTTGCTTCGGTCGAGGCCGCGTTCAAGTTTGTTCTAGATTCTTTAAGAGGCCACTTGAAATACGCATTAGCGTCAGCGTTAAGTGGCGCGTTACCTAATGCGGAACGTTTCCGTGCGTTCGTTGGTGTCGTTCTACAAGCTTCTCGAGTAGCCCTGCCGGTGTGTGTGTCTGCTAAGATCGCACTGAAGTATCCTCTAGAATTTTCGAGTGTTTGTTAACGACTGCAGACTATAAATAGCTTACACCTGCCGCTTAGTTTTCACTTAACTTTGGGCGATTACTCAGCGCGTTTCAAGTGGCTATTAATAAAAAGTGATTATCGTACGGGACTCTATTAGTTGACATTATTGGTGTGGACAAATTTACTTGAATTATTGTACGAGTATAATCTTGTTGAATAACTTGTTACTTACAAACTGTTTAATTGTAATAATTAAAGCTGGTGATTTGTGACTTAATTGGTGTCTTGTATTTTGTTTTCCACTGTGCCATAGAACGATAAGTTAGACCGCCTTAACATTTTAATTTTAAATATTTTGAAGTATTTCGATAGTATAAACTATCATTAACAGAAATTGAAAATTGCAAATTATATTAATTTCCAATTTTTGATTATGATACTTTATACTATCGAACACTGTAAAATATTCAAAAAGTACAATAGTACATTTTTGTAAGAAAAGTTTTATTTAGTTATAACGATAATAAAAATATGTTGTCAGAATCAAATATTTTGTTTTATTAACAAAATAATTTAAATTATTAACATTAAAATTACCTCATTTTTTAAGACTCCATATTGAAATTGGTGTGTTTGTGTCTGTGTGTGGGGGGGGGGCGCGATTCTGTATTTGACTCGGTACATAAAATTCCCTGTCTGCTTCACAAAATACCAGAGTTTTATCACATGTCTACCAGTACCATTTAGACATCTTAGTTGATGAACAGTTCTCTTATTTGCTGTAAGGTTTATGTCAGCTGAAAACCATATGACGGATTACGATCGTAGGAAAGTGCCGACACTGCAATGAGCGTTGGCAGGGAAGTTTGATGGCGTCATAAATCTGACGGGGAAATTTTCGTTTGATAAGGCAGGGCAATAAAACGTTTCGATTGATTTGGAGCGATATGAGTTACTCAGTATTGGAAAGCACAGTCCAGTATCTTTTGACCGGTTTCACCCATATCGTTTAGCAAAAGCAGCCAATAGGCTACTTTCCATTAATGCTTGATCTGTGTTACCACAGAAGTCTGAAAAACATCAAGTCCACAATACGTGTAGACTGAGTTTTACATTGACATACGATGGTCAGTTCAAAAGTTAGCGGAGCGATATCTATAGTTTAGCGGTAGAACTACAATTTTTCGTGTGTTGCAAAATTGACATTTCTTATATACAAGTATTAATTTCCAAATCGTTCTACGAATTTCGAAATAGTCTGTCAAATTTTTGAAATTTACGTGTCACGTACGTTTCAAAAATAGACAAATCATCTGCGATTGAAAATTTTGTACAAAACGGGCCAGCATCAATTGAAATTCACAATCGAGAAGGTAAGGAGATGCTACACTTTCAAAAACAATAGTTTGTGAGTGTGTTTTCTCGGGCTAAACATGATCGTCGTAGAGGCATTGAAGATGATCCTCGAAGTGGCCGACCAAAGAGTGAAACAACCCCAGATATAATTTAAAAAATATGTTGTACACAGCGTTGGGAGATCGGCGATTGAGATAGGATGACATTCTGACGTCATAGGTATTTTACATTAGCTTGTGTATTATATTTTAAGTCAAGAACTCGGTGTGAAAAATCTTTGTGCAACCTGGGTGCCGCATTTGGAGTTGTTGCAGTTTTGCGGCAACCACGCGGGGACCATCTTTAGAGCTTGTATGACCACGTTTAAACTCGAATGACCACATACAAATTATTATTGTTTTTGAAGGTCCAGCGTTTTCTAACACAATTCTCATTTTGTTGTGAAATTCTTTTTGCCGCTAGACCATTTTTAACAAAGAATTCGTATTTTACTTTTGTCTGCTTTTCAAAACACACGGCACACGTGAATTTCAAACAGCCAGTAAACAATGAATAAAGTGACAAATACATTTGGAAATTAACAAGTGTTTACACGAGCTAAGCTAAAACTGTCGTTCCGCGAACTTTTCACTTGCCCCTATATTTAATTTTTCTATATTTTCTTCCACCTCTAATAATACATATCTGGAAGCTTTGTTTCCCAGCCGTATCTGCGTGTAAAAATATTTTTATAAAATTCTTGGACTTCACTATCAAAACACACACACAAAGCACAAAACAAATTCGATCTGCCTGGTGTTTACAAACTAACTTGCTCAGATTGCAACAAATTCTACATAGGCCAGACAGGACGTTGCTTCAAACAAAGATACATTGAACACACAAAGGCACTACACCCCACTACAGAATCCACCTTTCCAAACCACCTCATTGAAGCAAACCACACATACAAAAACATCGAAAATAACATGGATAGTCTACACGTACACACAAAAGGCTAAAAACTAGACACTCTTGAACAATTGGAAATATACGAACACACGAAAACACATAAAAACGACATCCTAAACGAACAGACACAATTCAAATCACTCGCATTATTCAAACACATCACACACAACATCGATCCTTCAAAAGTCGATACCGTCGCCAAGAACGAGACGGATAGTGCTTCCAGCGGCAGCTTCAGAAGAAGCTTTTTAAAAGCGAAAACTGGTTCAGGCTATAAGGTAAAACTTTTACGCTTTTCCCCTAAAAAATTTGTGTTCTTAGTCGGTAGTGATTTAATTATATTTAGTTAATTTTATAAATTCTACTTTACGTTTTCTATTCTTACTTTTAATATTTCTACCACCTCTTTCTATAAAAATCTTGCTTTTCTCCGACGTTTCCTGCTGCCTTGCTGGTGGCAAAACTTGCTTGGTAAAAATCTTGATAACGCCAGCCTGTTTCTTCCAATTATGACACTTTAAATGTACTCCTTATGTAACCGAAATGACAAGTAGGAAATAAAGTTTCTTAGTAAGCTACCAAAATGATGGAACCATGGAATTCAGATATCCTATAGAACGGGTATTGGCTTCTAGCCTAATAATGAAACGCAAAAAAAATGAAACCCGTGTGGAGTTACCAGTCTCCCATCAAGCGCATCTCCAGGTGACGGATAGGGGAATGTTCAAATGGATTCAGTAAAAGGTAAATAAGAATTAAATCGCTTATGTAATCTTTGGTTCCGGAAAACGTGTAAACATTGTACAACCGGAAGAAAAAACAAAAAATGCAACAAATATTGATATTATGAATACAAATTTTAAAGTCAAAAGGACGAACACGATTTTCAATAAAGAAACCGATTCGAATATTGGGAAAATTAAAATAAGACTCAGCACAAGGCATGAATTTAATAAGACAATTTACATATATGCGAGTGACGCGTGGGTCATGACAAGAAAGGAATGCAGCTAGATTCAGAGTGCTGAATTGCAGTTTATATTCGGAGTACTTTAAACTATAAATTACAAGATAGAACAAGCAATTAGGATGTCAGAGCAGTACTCGAAGTAGAGGACATAAATGAAATTATTTCAGCTTACAAAAGACAATAGTGAGATGATCTGAAATGGATACCGAAAGCGGCACTGGACTATAAAGCCATTGGTAGAAGAGACGTGGGTCGTTCAAGAATGAGATGGGTCCTGGAACAGGTATATATAACCTAATCCTTAAAATGAAGAAGAAGAAGAAGAAGAAGAAGAAGAAGAAGAAGAAGAAGAAGAAGAAGAAGAAGAAGAAGAAGAAGAAGAAGAAGAAGAAGAAGAAGAAGAAGAAGAAGATGGAAAGGTGTTCAGTTCCTTATATAGAACAACCGTGAAAAATCCTCGGAAAGGTATGGAAAACAGACTTATAGATAGCAAAATAGATTGGCTTAATATTTGGTGAAAAGGTTTATAAAGCAATACAAACAAGAGAGAATAAGTCGTCGACGAGAAATAACAAAACGTACCAAACTTCTGGGATTAGGAAGTTTCTTAACATAAAATCTGAACGTAAGTTTCAAACGTGGAAATCGTCGTTATACAAACTAAACTTATCAAACGCAAAGAGCAATGAAAGCTAACTGCTATTTACAACCACCCTGCGGCAAACAGACTTTGCATACAATACCTGAGACTCTGCACAACTTACGAGGTGAAACTTGTAGCTGGGATGTTGTGATTGATCTCAGTAGAATGTGGTAGAGTTGTATAGCTGCAGGCTGTCACCTGATTGTGACATTTCCCGTCCTTTCATTTAAAACTAAGTATTCGAATTGACTATATAGAAAATTATTGCATATTTTGAGCTAGGTGGAAACTCTCAACCTACCTGTCAAGTGTTTGGTGCATTGAGTGCATGCGGGGAAGCATTATTCTGTCGGAATTGCACTCGTTTTATATATGGAAAATATATTCTTACTTAATGCAGAAAAAGTGATACGTCATAACGGAACGTTCTGGTACATTGGAGAACGTTGTTCTACTCTATTCCCGCAGCCGTAATGCGTACGTGACGTTTAACACGCGAGGCAGTGTTACGAAATACGAAACAATCTCGTACATTTGATATCTTTGTTCGAGAAGTTTCTCAATTACCCCAATTAGTTCGTGTTTCTGCGAAAGTCGCGCTGAAATGTCCTCTAGAATTTCGATGGCTTGTTAAGGACGCATATTATGAGAACCTGCAGACTATGAATAGCCCATACCTGCTCCTTAGTTTTCACTTATTGTCGGGCGATTACTCTGTGCGTTCAAGTGGTTATTAGTGAAAACTAATTATTTTGGCGAAGTGTTATGTGTTTTATAATAGTGCGGGACAATTGTAATGCAACTGTCTTTTTATATTAGTTGACACTTTATTGCATGTGAACAATTTTTATTTGATTTGTTGTAATCTTGTTGATTACAAACTGTTTAATTGTGATAATTAAACATGTGATTAGTGATTTAATTCGTGTCTTGTATTTTGTTTTCCACTGCACCATACGACGATCAGTTAGACCGTCGTAACAATACAGTTTCAGTATTACAACCTTTAATATTACTTTCGAAGCGTATTTCTGTAGTCGCCATCATCATCATTGGTGTTACAAGTCATTGCTAAGACTTGACCTTCTCCAGCAGCCTTCTTCAACGGTCCGGTCTGACGCGATGGCTCTCCAGCCCCTCAGTACTAATAGCTTGGCAGGCAACATTGCTTACATTATCAATCCGTCAAAGCTTTGACCTGTCTTTATTTTTTCTTCCACACAGCAGCATAGTTAATACTGTCCTCTGTATTTCATCCTCCGTTATTCTCATCAAATGTCAGTAATCCTTCAACCTTGATAATTTTGTAGTGTCTATGTATTTTGCTAGAAGTCGCTGTTAATAATACACTGTACTAACAAACAGCGTAAACGTAGATCTTTTGGAATTTCAAATAATGGTTACAAAGTCTTCACTGTCCAGTCGTAGGGTCTTTATTTTTTTCTGACTAGAAAAGCAGGACGCTTGCAATTCATGTTTTTTGGCTTTGATTCTGTCTACTCGTGTAAAACACAGGTCTCGTCATGAGTTATTTACTTGAGAAAAGAATGTTTCTTTTTTTTTTAAATAACGATGTTTAAATTTCCTACACACGCAAAAACTGGTTATTTCACGAATTTCAGTAAACTGTATAGCAGACAACTTTGCACATATTTTACGGTACTCCAATTTATTATGAACGATTCAATGATAGGTACCTACGTGTGCATTGGAATTTATAGAAATTGCTTATACTGTAAATCCTCCTACAGCTGCTTATGGAGTTGCAGACTCCAGCTCCAGTTGAAACCTCAGTTACCCTCATGTACGTTATATATCAGTACCACTTTCCCGGCCCGTTTTGAACCGATGATCGCAATATTAACTAATTCAACCCCTTCAGCAGTTGAACTTGCTAACAATGTTGTACAAGAGACATTTGTTTTACACGAACAGGCCAGTCGTGGACCACGCGAAATTCATTTCCTTTTCTACTCCTGCCACACTATGCGCCGCCTTCCTTTCCGCTGTCCACACTTTTCTCGTCTTCTTTTCACCACAGAGAACCTCGTGATTTTTAATTTGTTCCTGTTCGTATTTCTATCCACACAGTCGTTCAAAGAAACACCCAGTTTTATCATTTCCTCCTTGAGTTGTTTGGCGTATCCGTTCAGACTGGAAAGTTCCCAACTATAGTATTAAAAATTTGTTTATTTAATCTAGACCGACCCATCCAACTATATATCCCAGGAATCTCAGCCTTTTTCTTCGAAAACCCGTGTACAGGGATCTTCCAGATCCCTGTACAGTTCTTCTTTAGATCTATGCCTGTACCCGCATCTTTTGGTTTCTTGGGGCCATACACTTTCCAAAGAATTCTTCTTTCAATTTTAAGAAGAGATTCCAAATTTTGAAGCACATTGTTTCCACTCCATACATGTACGAGAGACATTTGTTATTACATATTACGTAATTTTAAAATTATGACGGAGTTACAAAAATAGGGATTACTCTGTTTTTTCAGTAACAATATAGAGTAATCAACTAAACGCTATAACTCACCGTCTGTGGCTTAAGTAAATGTCTTTTGTTCTTTTATTCAATTGACATGTTTCGGGACACTTGTCCCATCATCAGAATATTTAAAAAGGTCTCTTTATACCATCTTACGATGGCACAGTCGTCAATATATTAAAAAATATTAAAACCACATAACACAAAACACAAATACATTACACAAAGTACGCACACGACAATTTTCGGTGTACACCACACGGTAACCGATAGCGCACTGGTTCATATTACACTCGTGTCGCGACAATATCGCAACGCAGTATCGTACAGGACATTAGATTTAAAGTTCAGCTGATCATTTAAAACATGTGGCCTGGTAACAGGATTATTATACGCTCTATATATCTCAAACTCCTCAAGGGCGTTCATGTAACGTCCTTTATTACAAAAGTGAAGGGGTATCAAGTTGGTATGAAAATTAGTATAGTTGTGATTTTCATCAATAAGATGTTTAGCGAATTTAGATTTTACATTTTCTGTGTTATGAAAATAAGTGGGTGGCTTATGTTCAACAAACCTCTTGAAAAATCCACGGCCCGTTTGGCCCACATAAAAAGCATCACAACTATTACATATTAATTTATAGATCCCTGTTTTCTTTTCAAGGACGGTTGGTTCCCGCGTACGAAGGCTATTTAAAATGTTATTTGTAGTCTTATATGTGACAACAACGTTTGACTTGTTTAAAACAGAAGACAGAATTCTAGGTAGAAAGCTCATGTATGGTATAGAAATGTATTTATACACACTGTCCCCAGGTGCCCTTAGCGTGTTTGCGATGTTTTTTCGTCTCATATGTTTTTTAAGGATATTATTTACTACCGCTTTTTTGTAGCCATTGATGACTGCGATATGTTTAATTGTGTTTAGTTCGTCTTGATAATCCTTGTCGCTGAGGGGCAATGATAAGAGGCGGTTAACCATGCTGTGGAAAGCAGCCATTTTCTGCGATACCGGATGATAAGATCTGGCGTGTATTATAGTGTCAGTTGTAGCGGGTTTCCTATAAATATTAAACTCCAATTTATTAATATTTCTGGTGACCGTCAAATCAAGAAAATTTAATTTTCCACTGACCTCGTGCTCCAGTGTAAACTGTATATTGTTATTAATACTGTTTAAATATGTGTGTAGCCTATCTATTTGTCTATGTGTGCCTTTATAGATCAAAAAGGTGTCGTCAACATACCGGCCATAAAATATTATCTTGTCATTGTACACACTATTGGAAAAAATAAAGGAGTTTTCGAAATGGTTTAAGTACACTTCAGCAAGGAGGCCAGAGAGTGGAGAAGCCATTGCCACGCCATCATGTTGGCTAAAGAATTGCTTGTCATGCGTGAAATAATTCTGGTTAAGAATCACCTCCAAAAGATCCATCAAGTCGTTAATACTTTCAACATTCAATTTATTAGTATTGACGAGGTTATTTCTCAAAATTTGTAAAGTATCAGCAACCGGTATATTCGTATATAAATTAACAATGTCAAACGAAACTAGCTTATGATGAGGTTCGATCTTTAGATCCTTCACTTTATTGACAAAATCGATATTATTGGTTATACAGTGACTATTAACTATGTTTATGTTACGTTTAATGATGTTTACCAATTTCTTAGCTGTTTTATAACCAGGTGCAGTAGTGAAGTTAATTAACGGTCTTATCGGAACACCAGCCTTATGTAATTTTGGTAACCCTGTCAATGTGGGTGCCCTTGAATTGATGGGCTTTAACGATCGTCTAGTTCGCTCATCAAACAAATGCACACTCCTATTTATGCTCCGATTTAGACACTTGACGTATTGTGCAGTAGGGTCCGAGTTTAATTTCTCAATGTTGTTGTTAGCGATAAAATTCCGTGTCTTATCAGTATAATCACTATTGTCCATAATGACAACAGTGTTGCCTTTGTCAGCCTTGGTTACGAGAGCACAGTTGTCTGACAGTTTGCGCTTTAAACCCGTTAAGATATTGCGTTCTTTATTATAATTATTAAAAGTACACGGAACCGAAGAATAAGTATTAGTATTCTGGTTTCTTATGATATTACTGAGCTTATTATTGATTAAAATCCGCACCTCATCTTGGACTTTCTGGTCATCTATTGCTTTGACCACAGCTTCAGCATTTATAATTTCAGCAGCAATATGTTTATGGCTGAAGTTAGATTTTGAACGAGGTAAATTATAATTTAAGCCCTTTTTCAACAAATTAGATTCTTCTTCAGTTAGATCTATTGATGTTAAGTTCTGCAATCGTGTATACAATTTATGTTTACAGGCAATGTTGTTGGCTTCCTGTTGTTGTCTCTCTAATAACCTTTGGAATTTGCTTGTTCGCTTGCTACGCATTTGATAAATAATTCGCTGTATGTCATTGTTTATGAAATCAAGATAGTTATCAAGCAAGGCCGGGTGTACGTCATTAAGTAATTGCAAATGTACTCTGTATAATCTTGAATTGAGATGGGATTTTTTCTTGTATAACGATTTTAATTCTTCTTTAATTCTGTACAATTCTGCGTGCCTTTTAGTTTTTATATCAGCAAAGGAAGAGCATTTAAATTTTATACGAGCGTAATTAGGTGTAATATTATTCTTCAGACAAGTTTTATTAAATCTGATATGTAAAATGGTCTTATGAAGCTGGATCTTAATATTCTGAAAATTACGTACTATATTTGCTCGACTTGCAATATTCATATTGTTAATGGAATAAATCCGCTTATAGTCCAAGCCACGTATTTTATAATTTACTAAACGCTATAACTCACCGTCTGTGGCTTAAGTAAATGTCTTTTGTTCTTTTATTCAATTGACATGTTTCGGGACACTTGTCCCATCATCAGAATATTTAAAAAGGTCTCTTTATACCATCTTACGATGGTACAGTCGTCAATATATTAAAAAATATTAAAACCACATAACAAAAAACACAAATACATTACACAAAGTACGCACACGACAATTTTCGGTGTACACCACACGGTAACCGATAGCGCACTGGTTCATATTACACTCGTGTCGCGACAATATCGCAACGCAGTATCGTACAGGACATTAGATTTAAAGTTCAGCTGATCATTTAAAACATGTGGCCTGGTAACAGGATTATTATACGCTCTATATATCTCAAACTCCTCAAGGGCGTTCATGTAACGTCCTTTATTACAAAAGTGAAGGGGTATCAAGTTGGTATGAAAATTAGTATAGTTGTGATTTTCATCAATAAGATGTTTAGCGAATTTAGATTTTACATTTTCTGTGTTATGAAAATAAGTGGGTGGCTTATGTTCAACAAACCTCTTGAAAAATCCACGGCCCGTTTGGCCCACATAAAAAGCATCACAACTATTACATATTAATTTATAGATCCCTGTTTTCTTTTCAAGGACGGTTGGTTCCCGCGTACGAAGGCTATTTAAAATGTTATTTGTAGTCTTATATGTGACAACAACGTTTGACTTGTTTAAAACAGAAGACAGAATTCTAGGTAGAAAGCTCATGTATGGTATAGAAATGTATTTATACACACTGTCCCCAGGTGCCCTTAGCGTGTTTGCGATGTTTTTTCGTCTCATATGTTTTTTAAGGATATTATTTACTACCGCTTTTTTGTAGCCATTGATGACTGCGATATGTTTAATTGTGTTTAGTTCGTCTTGATAATCCTTGTCGCTGAGGGGCAATGATAAGAGGCGGTTAACCATGCTGTGGAAAGCAGCCATTTTCTGCGATAACGGATGATAAGATGTGGCGTGTATTATAGTGTCAGTTGTAGCGGGTTTCCTATAAATATTAAACTCCAATTTATTAATATTTCTGGTGACCGTCAAATCAAGAAAATTTAATTTTCCACTGACCTCGTGCTCCAGTGTAAACTGTATATTGTTATTAATACTGTTTAAATATGTGTGTAGCCTATCTATTTGTCTATGTGTGCCTTTATAGATCAAAAAGGTGTCGTCAACATACCGGCCATAAAATATTATGTTGTCATTGTACACACTATTGGAAAAAATAAAGGAGTTTTCGAAATGGTTTAAGTACACTTCAGCAAGGAGGCCAGAGAGTGGAGAAGCCATTGCCACGCCATCATGTTGGCTAAAGAATTGCTTGTCATGCGTGAAATAATTCTGGTTAAGAATCACCTCCAAAAGATCCATCAAGTCGTTAATACTTTCAACATTCAATTTATTAGTTGTTCAACGTCTGTCATAAGTGGGGAGACTGTCCCACTACAAATCCAGCAGCGGTGAGGGTGGGGAGTGTGGAGACAAGCAGTGCCGATTCTGTGCGCCAGCAGCAAGCAGTAAACTACATTATGTAAACTTTGTATTATCAAGCAGTTAAACTATGTAAACTTTTAAACTTGTATACTTTTTAACCAAAATTGTACTGTAAGCAATATAGTGTTCTTACTTAGTGAACAGTTTGCGTGAATCTTATTTCACCTGCCTTTCAAACTACAAACATTGGTGACCCCGACGTGATTTAATCGTTGTGTAACGTAAACGGAACAGTGTAAAGTCTAACAAAACAGTGTAAAGTGTAATAAAAGAGTGTAACAGTATAAGATAAACAGTGTAAGAAATACGCTAGTGTGTGAAAGTGTAAACAGTTTAAGGCGTTACTGCAATAACGACGACACACAACAGTTCGTCAACGTTTGACCAGATGAGTTTCACAGTATCACATATTTATTTAATTAAATATCATCACAATTTCACAAATATAGTTTTATTATTTAAAAAAAAAAAAACACTTGATTTAAACGTTTAAGTTAAGGTCTAGTTTCCACTTAACGCTAACTCTTGCTATAAAGAAAACTATTACGCCACAGCTTGTGTGGCGTCATTTTTGTCAAGTGTTGGGTCGTAAAAGTTTTCCAGCGGTGGCGTAGCTCAGAGAACAAAGACCTCTTTGTCAATGCTAACTAAATGTTACTGATTGCTTAATGACAGTTTTTGTAATGACATTCGTAGTTAATGAACATTCTTTGTATTCTTGTTGATATTTTTATTCTTTGTACGCGATAAACTCTTAATTGTGTTGCAGTTCAACTCAACTCATGTAAAGATATTACACAATCTATTTTTGAACACAATATATTATTAATAGATTATCAGTATCATTAGCAGTTAAGGCAAATTATTAATATTTTACTTGTATCTAAGTTATTAGTTATCAGTAGTATTATTTACGTTCTTATTCTTAGTTCATGTTACCAGTACTTGTATTATTACTTATTTTATTATTAAGTTTATTATTACTGTACTTTGTAATCCCTATACTCGTTTAAGATGGATGCTAATATGAAAACTTTAACACGTAAACGTGGACAGATAAAGGCGCGAGTAACTCGAATAAGAAATTTCGTTTTATCCTTCAGTCTTGAAAGTCATTCATTGTCATCTTTAAAATCTAGACGCGAAAAGCTAGAAGAATGTTGGTCAGATTTCAATGCGGTTCAAGCAGAAATTGATGCATTTCCTAGTGACGATAGTAATTATCAAGATGATGAATACTCCGAATTTGAGAACGATTACTTTGAGATTAGAGACAAGATTGAAGACATTTTATCATCACATGAAAACAGTAATATGTCGATTAACTCACACCCTCCTATACAACAACTGGATGTATCTGATAATATTAAACTTCCCGATATGCCTTTACCTTCGTTCTCCGGAAAATACGAAGACTGGACCGATTTCCACGATGTCTTTGAATCGATGATACACAATTCTACCAAATTACCAAAAATACAAAAATTCTACTACTTACGCTCTTGTCTTTCTGGTGAAGCTTTAAGAACCATTAAAGAATTAAAGGTTACCGCGGACAATTATGACATAGCTTGGACAACTCTTAAACGACGATTCAAGAATAATAGACTCAGTATTAAGGCCCACATACAGGGTATTTTAAACTTCAAACGTCTTGACAAACCGCTTGCGTTAAAACTGAAACATTTATACGATACTGTTACGAACCATTTAACTGCATTAAATAATTTAGGCGAACCAACAGATCAATGGGGTACACTTCTAGTGTTTTTAATTACAGAAAAATTGGATTCTGAAACAAGAGACCGCTGGGAATCTTACCATGCCAAACATGTTAGTGATGAGTATGAAGAATTAGATGTCGCTATTATTAGTGGTTCACAGATCCCTAATAATAACTCCAAACCATATTCATTCAAGATGTTAATGCAGTTTATTTATGAACAATGCATGATACAAGAAGTCAGAGAAGAAAGCTACTCTACCGATATAAAAGTTCGCCCAAAGGAAAACAAACACAAATTTCAACACCCTTCTCCAGTAAACAAACCTTCATTCCATACAGCTAGCATATCTAAACCTGCTTGCGCTGTTTGTAAAGAAGGCCATACCACGTTCACCTGCAAACAGTTGTTGAGTCTTAACTTATCTCAACGACTCGACAAAATAAAGAAACTGAATCTTTGTATAAACTGTTTAAGAGTAGGACACAAAACCATACAATGCAAAAGTCCGCATAATTGCAAACATTGCGAAGGACGTCATCATACTGTACTTCATAATGACGGACAAAAGGAAAAGGTTAACCCTTCAAATCAAAACCATACCATTTCTGCATGTTCAAGCATCAGCGGTGAAGTACTTCTTGCCACTGCTATTATTCTTATTTTTGATAATCAAGGTGACGCCTATCCTTGCCGTGCATTGTTAGACAGCGGCAGTCAGTCTAATATTATAAGTCAATCACTTATATCTTCTTTAGGCCTGAAAACCTCCAAAACAAATGTGTCAGTCAACTGTATTGGAAATACAGGTGTTTCGACCAATTCATTTGTACGCACTAAAGTCAAGTCAAGATTCAGTAATTATGAAGAAGAAATTGACTTTCTGGTTCTAGGAAAAATCACTAATGATCTACCAACCTCTTCAAATCTCCCGACTTTAAGTATCCCTGGCGGAGTGAATCTCGCTGATGATCACTTTTACAAATCGAGAGGAATTGACGTTTTACTTGGCGCAAGTGTCTTTTATAACACTTTACGAAAAGGCCACATTAAACTCGGAGATAACCTACCTGTTATACAGAATACAGCCTTTGGTTGGATTGTTAGTGGCAAGCTAGCATCTGATGAGTCTACAAATAAACTTTATTCAACTCTGAACACGGTGTGTTTTACCTCTGTATCAGCAAATCTAGAAAATCTTATCTCATCCTTTTGGAAGATAGAAGAAATTCCAAATAAGAAGAAACAATCCTATGAAGAGGAAGCATGTGAAAATCATTATGAGGCGAACATAAAACGTCAGCCAGATGGCAGATATGTTGTTAAGCTTCCGTTTTCGACTGATCCAACATCTTCTCTCGGTGAGTCAAAGGATCAAGCTTTCAGGCGTTTTCTAGCCTTGGAACGTAAACTCAACAGAAATCCTGAACTCAAGGAAAATTATACTTTATTTCTAAATGAGTACCTAGAGAACGAGGAAATGGAGAAGATATCTGAGAAATCCGAACCTGACAAAGTATACTATTTGCCTCATCATCCTGTCCTGAAAGAGTCAAGCTCTACAACCAAACTACGTGTGGTTTTCGACGCCTCATCGAAGACATCTACAAATAAATCACTCAACGATGTTCTCATGGTTGGTCCTACAATACAACGCGATTTAATCTCAATATTGTTGTCATTCCGTACTCATATGTATGTTTTCACTGCAGATATCAAACAAATGTACCGTAAGGTGTTACTAGATGAAACTCAACGAGACTATCAACGAATTCTTTGGCGTGATAACACAACTGATCCAATTTCTACATATCGACTCAAGACAGTCACTTACGGTATCGCGTCAGCTCCATTTCTCGCAATAAGAACTCTATTTCAGCTTGCTGAAGACGAAAAGCACATTTTCCCTGTAGCTTCAGAGACTTTACAACATGATTTCTATGTAGACGATGTATTGACAGGAACTGATTCGCTTGATCAAATTATTGAAGTGCAAAGACAACTGATAAATCTCTTAGAAAGAGGAGGTTTTGAACTACGAAAATGGTGTGCGAATCACCCTATGATCTTAAACAATATCCCAAGTGAAAATATTGAAGCAGGATTCCTCATTGAAGAATCTGAAAACAAGTCAACCAAGGCCCTAGGTATTTTATGGCAGCCTTCAAATGACACATTTCAGTTTCATGTTAGTCTTTCTGAAGCACCTAAGCTTGTAACTAAACGAGTAATACTTTCTGACATTTCCAAAATTTTTGATCCTATTGGCCTTATCTCACCAATAGTCATCACAGCAAAATTATTTATGCAAGAAATATGGTCTATAAAGGACTTTGGATGGGATGAACCAGTTCCCGCCAACATACTGAAGAAGTGGAACGTTTACAGAAATTCATTGCAAGATCTAAACCAACTAGCCGTGGAGAGAAGAGTATTAAGTGGCACTTCCAATCAAGAATATGAGATACATGGTTTTGCTGATGCATCTGAGAGGGCGTACGGATCATGTTTGTATATAAGGACCATCCAAGAAAATAGTGATATTAGAGTTAAACTATTATGTTCCAAGTCTCGTGTTGCACCACTTAAGCAACTAACTTTGCCCAGATTAGAATTATGTGCAGCACTTCTGTTGTCTCAGCTATTAAACAAAACTTTGAGTTCCTTGGAAAGGATACAAATTAGGAGCATCACTCTGTGGACTGACTCAACCATAGTGTTGCATTGGTTAAACTCATCTCCAAAAACTTGGCAGACCTTTGTAGCGAACAGAGTTTCACAGATTCAGGAACTAACAAACAACTGTACTTGGAAGCACGTTAGATCTCAAGACAACCCAGCTGATTTAATATCTAGAAGTACGTCTCCTCAAACGCTCATAAAAAATAAGCTATGGTGGCACGGACCTCAGTGGCTGACAAGCATAGAGTGCAATTGGCCCAAGACAATTCTAACTACTCCTGTTGATTCAGAATTTGAAGAAAGAAAAAAGAAAATTAACATACATTGTACTAATTCTTCATCATTTGAATTGATTGAGAAATTTTCATCTTGGACGAAACTTCTAAGAATTACTGCTTTATGCCGACGTTTTATTAAGAACTGTAAAAATCCTTCAAACCGAACCATAGGACATCTCACACCGGAGGACTTGCATAATGCCGAATTAGTATGGATAAAAGCAGCCCAACGTACATTCTCTGACGACATAGATAGACTTCAGAAAAAGAAGACCGTAAGCAATAACATAAAATCACTTGCACCATATGTGGATGAGATAGGCATTCTTCGTGTTGGTGGTAGACTAAAACATGCTTCAATATCTTCAGATTGCAAAAACCCAATTCTGCTTCCACCTGATCATCAAATTACAAAATTGATATTTCATGAAACTCATACTACCACACTTCATACGGGTCCTCAAGCACTTCTTGCAGCAGTAAGGACAAAATATTGGCCTATTAATGGGAAGGTGTTAGCTCGATCCATTGTAAGGAAATGCTTTAAATGTAGTAGGTCAATGCCAAGAGCAGCTAAATATTTAATGGGCGACCTACCTGCTTGCCGAGTTCAACCTTCTCGTCCTTTTGAAAATTGTGGTGTCGATTTCTGCGGCCCTTTCTACTACCGGAGAGTTTTACAACGAAAATCTCATCCTGTAAAGGCATATGTAGGGCTCTTTGTTTGCATGTCTACCAAAGCTATTCATCTCGAATTGGTACCAGATTTAACAACGAAAAAATTCCTAGAAGCTCTTGACAGAATGATGGCACGACGCGGGAAGATCAAAAACATCTACTCAGATAATGGCACTAACTTTGTCGGAGCGAAGAATGAACTCATCGAACTTCGTCAGCTATTTAAGACTGAAAACCATCAATATCAACTCCAGTCATTTTGTGCGTCTGCAGCTATAAACTGGCATTTCATTCCACCTCACTGACCACACTTCGGTGGCTTGTGGGAAGCGGGAGTTAAATCAGTTAAAGGTCATCTTAAACGAGTACTGGGAACACGTATTCTGTCTTATGACGAATTAGAAACATTACTCATTAAGATTGAAGCTTGCGTAAATTCTCGACCTTTGACACCTTTATCCACTGATCCTAATGACTTATACCCTTTAACGCCCGCTCATTTTCTTATAGGTGAAACCTTATCATCTTTCCCTGTACCTGACTTGACGCATTTAAAAATGAATAGATTAGATTACTGGCAACATGTTCAACAAATGTATCAGAATTTTTGGAAACGCTGGTCAAACGAATACTTAGTTACATTACAACAGAGAAATAAATGGACCAAGGACTTTCCCCCTCCCCAACCAGGCTCTCTAGTGGTCATTCGAGAAGATTTTAGACCACCACTACACTGGGAAATTGGCCGTGTTGTTGAACTTTACATTGGGTCGGACGGAAAAGCTCGTGTTGCTACGATCCGAACTTCTCGAGGTTTGACTAAACGAGCTCTCGTCAAGCTTTGTCCTCTTCCAGATGATTGAAGTCTGCGCCTTCAACGGGGGCGGCATGTTCAACGTCTGTCATAAGTGGGGAGACTGTCCCACTACAAATCCAGCAGCGGTGAGGGTGGGGAGTGTGGAGACAAGCAGTGCCGATTCTGTGCGCCAGCAGCAAGCAGTAAACTACATTATGTAAACTTTGTATTATCAAGCAGTTAAACTATGTAAACTTTTAAACTTGTATACTTTTTAACCAAAATTGTACTGTAAGCAATATAGTGTTCTTACTTAGTGAACAGTTTGCGTGAATCTTATTTCACCTGCCTTTCAAACTACAAACATTAGTATTGACGAGGTTATTTCTCAAAATTTGTAAAGTATCAGCAACCGGTATATTCGTATATAAATTAACAATGTCAAACGAAACTAGCTTATGATGAGGTTCGATCTTTAGATCCTTCACTTTATTGACAAAATCGATATTATTGGTTATACAGTGACTATTAACTATGTTTATGTTACGTTTAATGATGTTTACCTATTTCTTAGCTGTTTTATAACCAGGTGCAGAAGTGAAGTTAATTAACGGTCTTATCGGAACACCAGTCTTATGTAATTTTGGTAACCCTGTCAATGTGGGTGCCCTTGAATTGATGGGCTTTAACGATCGTCTAGTTCTCTCATCAAACAAATGCACACTCCTATTTATGCTCCGATTTAGACACTTGACGTATTGTGCAGTAGGGTCCGAGTTTAATTTCTCAATGTTGTTGTTAGCGATAAAATTCCGTATCTTATCAGTATAATCACTATTGTCCATAATGACAACAGTGTTGCCTTTGTCAGCCTTGGTTACGAGAGCACAGTTGTCTGACAGTTTGCGCTTTAAACCCGTTAAGATATTGCGTTCTTTATTATAATTATTAAAAGTACACGGAACCGAAGAATAAGTATTAGTATTCTGGTTTCTTATGATATTACTGAGCTTATTATTGATTAAAATCCGCACCTCATCTTGGACTTTCTGTTCATCTATTGCTTTGACCACAGCTTCAGCATTTATAATTTCAGCAGCAATATGTTTATGGCTGAAGTTAGATTTTGAACGAGGTAAATTATAATTTAAGCCCTTTTTCAACAAATTAGATTCTTCTTCAGTTAGATCTATTGATGTTAAGTTCTGCAATCGTGTATACAATTTATGTTTACAGGCAATGTTGTTGGCTTCCTGTTGTTGTCTCTCTAATAACCTTTGGAATTTGCTTGTTCGCTTGCTACGCATTTGATAAATAATTCGCTGTATGTCATTGTTTATGAAATCAAGATAGTTATCAAGCAAGGCCGGGTGTACGTCATTAAGTAATTGCAAATGTACTCTGTATAATCTTGAATTGAGATGGGATTTTTTCTTGTATAACGATTTTAATTCTTCTTTAATTCTGTACAATTCTGCGTGCCTTTTAGTTTTTATATCAGCAAAGGAAGAGCATTTAAATTTTATACGAGCGTAATTAGGTGTAATATTATTCTTCAGACAAGTTTTATTAAATCTGATATGAAAAATGGTCTTATGAAGCTGGATCTTAATATTCTGAAAATTACGTACTATATTTGCTCGACTTGCAATATTCATATTGTTAATGGAATAAATCCGCTTATAGTCCAAGCCACGTATTTTATAATCAACTAAACGCTATAACTCACCGTCTGTGGCTTAAGTAAATGTCTTTTGTTCTTTTATTCAATTGACATGTTTCGGGACACTTGTCCCATCATCAGAATATTTAAAAAGGTCTCTTTATACCATCTTACGATGGCACAGTCGTCAATATATTAAAAAATATTAAAACCACATAACACAAAACACAAATACATTACACAAAGTACGCACACGACAATTTTCGGTGTACACCACACGGTAACCGATAGCGCACTGGTTCATATTACACTCGTGTCGCGACAATATCGCAACGCAGTATCGTACAGGACATTAGATTTAAAGTTCAGCTGATCATTTAAAACATGTGGCCTGGTAACAGGATTATTATACGCTCTATATATCTCAAACTCCTCAAGGGCGTTCATGTAACGTCCTTTATTACAAAAGTGAAGGGGTATCAAGTTGGTATGAAAATTAGTATAGTTGTGATTTTCATCAATAAGATATTTAGCGAATTTAGATTTTACATTTTCTGTGTTATGAAAATAAGTGGGTGGCTTATGTTCAACAAAGCTCTTGAAAAAACCACGGCCCGTTTGGCCCACATAAAAAGCATCACAACTATTACATATTAATTTATAGATCCCTGTTTTCTTTTCAAGGACGGTTGGTTCCCGCGTACGAAGGCTATTTAAAATGTTATTTGTAGTCTTATATGTGACAACAACGTTTGACTTGTTTAAAACAGAAGACAGAATTCTAGGTAGAAAGCTTATGTATGGTATAGAAATGTATTTATACACACTGTCCCCAGGTGCCCTTAGCGTGTTTGCGATGTTTTTCGTCTCATATGTTTTTTAAGGATATTATTTACTACCGCTTTTTTGTAGCCATTGGTGACTGCGATATGTTTAATTGTGTTTAGTTCGTCTTGATAATCCTTGTCGCTGAGGGGCAATGATAAGAGGCGGTTAACCATGCTGTGGAAAGCAGCCATTTTCTGCGATAACGGATGATAAGATGTGGCGTGTATTATAGTGTCAGTTGTAGCGGGTTTCCTATAAATATTAAACTCCAATTTATTAATATTTCTGGTGACCGTCAAATCAAGAAAATTTAATTTTCCACTGACCTCGTGCTCCAGTGTAAACTGTATATTGTTATTAATACTGTTTAAATATGTGTGTAGCCTATCTATTTGTCTATGTGTGCCTTTATAGATCAAAAAGGTGTCGTCAACATACCGGCCATAAAATATTATGTTGTCATTGTACACACTATTGGAAAAAATAAAGGAGTTTTCGAAATGGTTTAAGTACACTTCAGCAAGGAGGCCAGAGAGTGGAGAACCCATTGCCACGCCATCAATATACCGGTTGCTGATACTTTACAAATTTTGAGAAATAACCTCGTCAATACTAATAAATTGAATGTTGGAAGTATTAACGAATTGATGGATCTTTTGGAGGTGATTCTTAACCAGAATTATTTCACGCATGACAAGCAATTCTTTAGCCAACGTGATGGCGTGGCAATGGGTTCACCACTCTCTGGCCTCCTTGCTGAAGTGTACTTAAACCATTTCGAAAACTCCTTTATTTTCTCCAATAGTGTGTACATTGACAACATAATATTTTATGGCCGGTATGTTGACAACACCTTTTTGATCTATAAAGGCACACATAGACAAATAGATAGGCTACACACATATTTAAACAGTATTAATAACAATATACAGTTTACACTGGAGCACGAGGTCAGTGGAAAATTAAATTTTCTTGATTTGACGGTCACCAGAAATATTAATAAATTGGAGTTTAATATTTATAGGAAACCCGCTACAACTGACACTATAATACACGCCACATCTTATCATCCGGTATCGCAGAAAATAGCTGCTTTCCACAGCATGGTTAACCGCCTCTTATCATTGCCCCTCAGCGACAAGGATTATCAAGACGAACTAAACACAATTAAACATATCGCAGTCACCAATGGCTACAAAAAAGCGGTAGTAAATAATATCCTTAAAAAACATATGAGACGAAAAAACATCGCAAACACGCTAAGGGCACCTGGGGACAGTGTGTATAAATACATTTCTATACCATACATGAGCTTTCTACCTAGAATTCTGTCTTCTGTTTTAAACAAGTCAAACGTTGTTGTCACATATAAGACTACAAATAACATTTTAAATAGCCTTCGTACGCGGGAACCAACCGTCCTTGAAAAGAAAACAGGGATCTATAAATTAATATGTAATAGTTGTGATGCTTTTTAAGTGGGCCAAACGGGCTGTGGTTTTTTCAAGAGGTTTGTTGAACATAAGCCACCCACTTATTTTCATAACACAGAAAATGTAAAATCTAAATTCGCTAAACATCTTATTGATGAAAATCACAACTATACTAATTTTCATACCAACTTGATACCCCTTCACTTTTGTAATAAAGGACGTTACATGAACGCCCTTGAGGAGTTTGAGATATATAGAGCGTATAATAATCCTGTTACCAGGCCACATGTTTTAAATGATCAGCTGAACTTTAAATCTAATGTCCTGTACGATACTGCGTTGCGATATTGTCGCGACACGAGTGTAATATGAACCAGTGCGCTATCGGTTACCGTGTGGTGTACACCGAAAATTGTCGTGTGCGTACTTTGTGTAATGTATTTGTGTTTTGTGTTATGTGGTTTTAATATTTTTTAATATATTGACGACTGTGCCATCGTAAGATGGTATAAAGAGACCTTTTTAAATATTCTGATGATGGGACAAGTGTCCCGAAACATGTCAATTGAATAAAAGAACAAAAGACATTTACTTAAGCCACAGACGGTGAGTTATAGCGTTTAGTTGATTACAAAATACGTGGCTTGGACTATAAGCGGATTTATTCCATTAACAATAACAATATAGAGCACACAATCATACAATAAACACTAAAAATTTTAAACATTGGATTTGTGTGTTACAATTCATTCTAGTGTGCACAACCTGCTGGATTTTCATATTTTTTTCCAATTTGCGACCTCTTTTCTGGGTTTCGGTGTCACAAAATTTTTAAATTAATTCTGATGTCAGTTAATGTACTCTTTAATTTGGAATCCCACAACATTTTTTTCAATTTCATCAAACTGTTAACCTACATTTAAGGCCACGACATATTCTTAATTTAAAATGTTCAGAACTGAACACCATATTTAGAGTGTGATTTAAATTTCCTTTAATTTGATACCCAACACCACCTTTTGTGATATTTTCAAAAATTTTATCCTCCATATTTTTGTCTTGATTGTTCATCATCTTCTTTCACAGCACTACACTTTATCTAAAAATGAAACTTTTACTTGTGAACTTACTGTTTTTTCTTCTCGTCGAACGCGTTTCGGCGTCGTATTCGCCTTCTTCGGCTTAGAGACAGACTTTTGCTTTCTACCTCTTTACTTTTGGGATCCGTACCAAAAACAAGAGTGTCCTGGAGAGGCTTGCCAAGTTTCGCAAACGTCGGTTGATTTTTTTTTTAATTTTTGCTTCATTAAAACTAATTACAAGCTATCCAACAAGTTTTATTCTAATACATGAGTTAACAGTGCGTTGGATAAGCTCCCACTCTAGCATTCCTCAGTTCTAGCATTCTTACACTTTGTTCACGTGCTGAGCATTACTAATTTAGACCACTAGTTCAAATGGTTTATGTCGCCAGCATTATCAAGCAGTTGTAGCACTTCAATGCTTACGTGTTCATGAAGTCTTCTTACACATTTATCAGCAACCCGTTTAATCTCATCACCAACCGTAGGCATTATCAGGTCCCAATGGATGTCATCACTTCTTACGTACCAAGGTACATCAATAATACTGCCGAGTAAATTAATTTTAAAAACTCTAAATTATTTTAATATTAGATTTCTTAGTACAACCCAAAAGCTGCACACCATACACCCAAACTGGTTCAAGACTTGTTTGTACAACAGCTTATTATGTAGCGACAGCTCAGAGTGTCTTCCAGGCACCATTATATTTTCTTTAATTTTAATCCAAGTGCTTTCCGTTTTTCTTAACATGTTCTTTTCACCTAAGTTTGGCATCAACAGGATCCACAGGACTGAGCTTGCGTGTGGAGTTCTTTAGTGATCGAATACGATTAGTAAATAATCGATTTTCCGGCTGGAGAAATTGATACGATTTGATTCGGTTGAGTCGGTTGGGGCGTTCATAAGTTATGGCGTTCATATACATAGTTCGACGGACAGATTGTTATACAGGCTGACAGACAATTGCAAAACGATCGAGTGAAAACTAAGAACTCGCTTCTAACGTTCAATTAACTTTCCTCTATTCATATAACTTTTACATTATACAGTTAAGTATCCGGTAACAAACTGTACATGTTTTTTATATACTTGGAAACAAAAAATGTTATCACCGGACGCTGATCATAAAAAATGTAATGTTCAAGAAGAATTGTTCTTGCTGAATAAATGTTAGATGTTAATTGTATTAAATATTTGATAATCATCTGATTGGTTCTTATGACAGGTATGCCAGATTTGTGTTTTCAAAGTATCGTATATTCGTTCTATATATTACTTGAACTCCAGCTGTTTACCATTTACTTATTGCATAGCCCTCCTATTTTGAAGTGTCTATATCAGCGTTTTCCCAACTTTGTGCCGCAATACTTTGAAAAAATAATGAATATCATCATCACCACTCCAAGGATTACGCCTTGGACCTGTTCCGAAACCCATCTCCTCCTTGGTCTACCGACATCTCTCTTGGCAGTAGGGTGATAACCCAAAGGAGCCACAGGTACACGGATATCAGGCATTCGATTCAAGTGTTTACACCATCTCTTTCTGTGGTCTTTAATTATCTGGTGCCATGATACAATGTTTAAATCGCGGCTAATATCCTCGTTCCATCTCCGATCCAACAGGGAACAGCATTGCGTCCCGATTAATCCTCTGCACGTCCCTATTACCGAGAGCCCATGTCTCACTAGCATACAAGAATGTGGGGACAGCCACAGTTTTATAAATTTTTATTCGGGTATCCTTTCGGTTTTATTTTTCAGGTACCTATGAATCGTTCCAAAGATGCGTCTAAATTTTGATAGTTTACTATCCCATTCAATATTAATTCCATATGAGATATTACAACCCAAGTAATTAAAATGACCAACTTAATCCAAAATCTTATTTCTCACGAATATCTTAGTTTGGAAATAATAATAATATTAATAATAATAATAAAATAAAATAAAATAAAATATCTAACTCCGCAAATAGTTGTTAGTTTACTTTGTTAATAGTCCTGTCTTGAAATGAACATTGAAAAGAACGGAAAAGGTGTTATTTTGTGTTTTTCAGAATATTTTAAATAAAAAAAGTGCAAATAAACGTTATGTAAGAATTGTGTTTCAGTGCGTTTTTATAATTTTATTACTCACAAAAATCTAAGATTGTTGATAAATTTGCGTTACAGTTGGAAATGTCCACTGATATAACTGGGAAGCCACAAGTATTACTGAGGTAAGTAAGTAACTGTTACGACGATCTCGCTGATCGTCGTAAGGTACAGTGGAAACAAATACAAGGCACTAATTAAATCACTAATCACCAGATTTAATTATCACAAATAACAGTTTGTACACAACAAGATAGTCTCTTACAACAGTTCAAGTAAACATTGTCCACACGCAATAATAATGTCAACTATTAAGTTTTCCGCATTAATTATAACAACCGCTCCGCAAAAAATATGTTTGTTGTTAATAATTGCTTGTCTGTTGTTTTTGGGGAGGACGACTACAACAGAAGTATTTTAACAATGCTTTTATTGTGTCCATGGTATTTACTACTATTTCATATTGTTACGATGGCCTCATTGGACTAGTGGCTAACGCGGGCGATTGATGCGCTCGTGGTCCCGGATTCAATTCCCGGCGGAGGTTCCGTACGGCGTGCACTCAGCGTCGTGAGGCAAACTAAGTAGACGCTGAGATAACAGCGCCGCCTCCTGGCTGTGAATACCGCAAATAGCTGCTGGTGGCGCGTAGTACTAGCCATACACCGTCACACTAACACAAAAAGCCGCGCGGTACGCCTTGATCTTTAACGGACTGTTGAGCGGAGGATTATTATTATTCATTGGTCATCCTATGGTACTGTGGAAAACAAAATAAAGACATCAATTAAGTTACTAATCACCAGCTTTAATCAATCACAAGTACAGTTTATAATCAACTTGTACAATAATCCTAGTAGAATGTTTTATACACACTCAATAATAATGTCAACTAATAGAGACCCGCACAATTATAAAACAATAACACTTTGACACAATACTTCGAACTTCACTTTAATAAATATGCACTTTATCTGTAACTAGGAATCAGCTGTCATTGTTCAAACAGATAGCACAAGTGTTCCAGAATGATCCATAATACGTGTCAACACTGCTCGAAACACTAGAACGTAATTGATTGCGGCCTACCGGTAACGTAATTACCAGTGCGCCGACCGGTAAAGTCCGGAATAGCCTCGATGGTTGACGCGTGTTAAGTGTCACGTACGCAGACAAACATTACAGCTGGGACCTGCTGGGATAGCCGAGAAACATGTACAACGTTGTGTAATAGCGTAATATTCATTGTTGTGGTATATCACGCTACAGTGTGATTTTAATGACATCGTGAAAAGGTACTGTTGACGAGAGGGGTTTGGTTATGTAGAGGGAGATAGTGTTCCGCGGCTTCTGACCATTTATTTGTAGTGGGCCGTCGGCTAAAAACGTTTGGGAAACGATGGTCTCTATAATCCGATATATCAATACTGTTCGTAATTTACAATATACAATTTAATTATATAGTAATTAAGTGTAACAAAATATACCAAATAAATTGTCAGCATCATTACTAATTAAACGTGTTTATCTATTATCGTCGGGAAGGCAATTAATTTTTGCACAGTAGCGCGCACGCGCACGCGCGCGAGTTGAACAAATGTGCACAACGCGATATAAAATCAATAAATTTGTAATTACCAATATCCGCGCATCGCGAACGGCGTTAATTGAGTTTGTGTTAATATCATCAAATTATTTTGTGTAATATAGCTTACATGACGTGGATCTGCTTTTAATAAACCTTGTTTTAGTACGCCTAAAATATTTACTGACACGTTTTCAATATAACAATATAAACCTCAATAACACACGAGAATATTGAGTTGCAATATTACACTGCACATTAAATTTATTGTTATTTGTGCCTATAAATACCCCCTCTATCTCCACACACACACACACACACACACACACACACACACACACACACACACACACACACACACACACACACACACACACACACACACACACACACACACACACACACACACACACACACACACACACACACACACACACACACACACACACACACACACACACACACACACACACACACACACACACACACACACACACACAAGCCTATATATATATTTAATTATTTTTTTTCTATAGGCCTATAGGTAACTCGAAGTTTCTTGCAGCAATTATATAATATTGTGATATTATTCTATATAGTTTCTTCTGCAAGTAATGTAATAGGTTTTTTGTCGTTTCATTTAATATTATTTCCTTTTTTTTGCTTATTTAATAACATTTAAGTGTTGATTTTTTGTGTAATGTATAATTTAAAATTTTAATGAGCCGTATTTTGAAAATGATTAACATAATACTTTGATTTGTTTTGTACTAATAATAAACGGTAAACGCACTGTATCTGAATGGCTTAAACTCCAAATCTCATTCCGTTCGGCACAAGTTAATTTATTAAAAAAAAAACACACACACAGACGGAAAACGAAGCATTTTTTCATATATGTATATTGGAAATTTTTCATCAGTTTGATGAGTAGAATTATTTCCCGACGTTTGGCACCATATTCTGTAATGTTCTGTCATTGATTTTTTCCGGTGAAGGGTTTGTGAGGATTGGTGATAAAATATAACACAAATTTTAAATTAATTTTGTCAACGTTTCGACAGTGTTTATTGTCATTATCAGGACAATTGTTGCTGACGCTAAACACACAACTGTGAGGATCGGTTAAAAAAATATGACACAAATTTTAAATTATTTGTGTCGACGTTTGGACCAATGTTTATTGTCATCATCAGGACAATTGTTGCTGACGCTAAACACACAACTGTGAGGATCGGTTAAAAAAATATGACACAAATTTTAAATTATTTGTGTCGACGTTTGGACAATATTTATTGTCATCATCAGGACAATTGTTGCTGACGCTAAACACAAAAACTGTGAACACGCCAGGATCTGTGATACAGGCTTGTTTGAAATGAATCCGCTTACATGGACACATAATTAAATGACATCAACTCTAACACAGTTAGCGTTGTCTGTCTCTTCTGTACATTGTTACTTCGGCACAATACACTTACCTCGTGCTGCGCACGTGCTCGCCCCACGTGATGCGATATAAAGATTATGCCAGCAAAGACACACGATAAACGCTACTATGCTAGCAAAACTTGACACGTTGAATCACCGCAGAGTGCTCCGTGTCGAGCGATTCCCGTGACAGAGTCAAGAAATTGGATCTTTGTTTATGTAATACACCTCATACATACGAGGTGTGTTAAAAAGATACCGAACTTTTGAATAAAATATCAACCCGCACAAACAACGCGCTGAGACGTTAGCGCGCCTAGCGACAGTTTTTGACAACTATGTGCCATTTATTTTGTTCCGCTATCAGCATTAGTCTTTGAGGTATATCATATTGAGTGAGGACGTGCGCGCGCTGGCCGGCGGATTAGTGACAAAGCGATTAAGAAAGACAGCGAATAATAACATGTGCGGACGAAATGTATACGAGGAGGCCTGCATGTGCCGAACGATTATTTTAAGAAATTTTGAAGAGGGTAAAAACATGTCGGTGCAGATCAAAGCGATGTCGATGACAGTGAGAAGAGAGCTCGTGATATGGTAATTTTAAATCATCGTTTTAGCTGCCAAGACTTTATGGGAGAATGCACATCCATATAAGATCGTAAAATTTAAAAATTTTTATAGACAAATTTAAATGCATCGTATCACTGAAAAATTATAACTGCGTTTGTTGACTATGATTCAGAAAGACCCGTTTTGAAATCAGTCAACAACTGAATACCAATGCAAATGGTAATGACAATTTTGGATCGCAATGGAAATTGTTCTGTAAAGATTTTACGAGTTAGCGGCAAAATTTTATACACACACTTTGCGTTAAGATCTTTATTCTCACATCGTTATTCTTCCGCCGGACGGTGTGTGCCCGTGCCCACTACAGCGCGTGTAACTCGAAGACTGTTAATGATGATGGAACGGAGAAAACGGCAGCCCGACGTCAAAATCTGTAGCTAGCACCACTTAATTGTGCAGCTCGCTCTATGCGCACGTTGACTTGCTACACAAATAGTTTGGTCTTTTTTTGAAAACACCTCGTATATTGTCATAACTCGTATTTAAAACATGCAAATCTCATTTAAAAATGGAGCAATGACACTTAATAATACATTAAAGTGTTAATCAGATTATCCGTTTGTACATGTTCTGTCACTTAAATTGAATTACAATATACGCAGTCTGCTAGAACGCCAGCAGGTGTTACAGGCTTGGTTGAAATGAATCCGCTTACCTGGACACACAATTGAATTGTGTTCAACTCGAACACATTTAACGTTGCCTGTCTGTGTAGCGAATATTGTCAGTTACGAATTCACTTAATTTGTACCACCACTTTACGCAAAATTATTCTGTATGTTTGTGAGCGTGCGCGCGAGTGAGATTAGTCTCTTGTTGAAAATTGAAATTTATCCAATGATTGATACATATTAGTCTGTAAATGTATAACCTCTTCTCTTGAGTTATAACTTAGGGAACCAGTAATAATTGGATGTGCCAATTATACAGGCTGCCTTGGTTGTGAAGCACTGAAAATAATCACAACAAATAAAACAATTCTTATAGCAGGATATTAGGAAGGGGAGACTGTAGATTTATGCACTCAGTTTACTCGGTACTTAGATGACATCTCTTTATTACATATGGTGATTAAGTTCTCTATTGAAAGTTCTCAAACAATATAGTTTACTATATGATTATATATATAAATTACTCCTTTACAAAGGGGCCTCAAAATATGATGTACATCCTTTTTAATTAATTCCACGGATCCGGGATCAAATATATTAAATGAATAATGGTCACCTTGCCATGTACAATATTGAACTTTAACCATTTGAAGAATGGTTTTTTATTAATCTTCTAAAACAACAAAACTTTTAGTTTAACTTTACCTTTTAGCTATAACTAGTGTTATTAGATTACATGTTACCTATAATGTCAGTTTTCTAAAGTCTTTAATGTTATTATATTTAAAGCATAAGTTTTGAAAGTCTTTAACATGATAATTTAAATTGTCTTTTGGGGTTTATGATATTGTAACTCTTAACCATGGAAGACAAGCCTCCATGTCACCTGTGTGTTTCCTGAAGTTGCTGCAGAATTAGTTCTTCGGTCCTCCTGATGTTTCTTGAAGTTCAGTCGTTACCTTAGCATACTGTGACGGTGAAGTTCTAGAAGTATGTCAAATCATTCCTGGTGTGGTACATTCATCTCTGGCTGCTGTTGTTATTCTTAGTAATTCTTGTAGTTAGAATACATAGATAGAAAGTTTGTTTTACTGTTATACACTTCACATGATTATAGATTAGTTGACCATCACCTTCTTCGTTGTAATACTGTATAAATTACATAGTCCGTTATTTTATAATATAGAGAGATGTCATCACCACACAAATTTACTTATTTAAATAGTCATTGTATCAAGCTTTTCACATTTTTATATACACGTAGCGAAACAACGCTTTACGCTGCTTACGGCGTGAGCGCTCCATTCCAAGTGGCAGAAATAGTTAAGGGGGAGAGTAGTAATCTCAAGACAATTACTAGGCAACATAAAAGTAGTCCGTTTTTCTAATTTTAATTAAAGGACTACGGTTTGATTAAATACTAAAATAGTGATATACTTAGTTGCAGAAGTTATCAAAGTACGTAACAATGGTCTTATTTAATTATTTAAATAATAAAAATTTACAATAATACTTAATATTTATTTAGGGGTCAGAAAACACGTTAATTCTGGTCAGCGCCAGTTTATGCAGGATAAATTAATAAGCTTTACTCTTTCTGTACAATTCCATTCCCTTTTAATTTTATTATTAGATTTATATTAAATATTATTATTATTAAATGATTGCCATAAGATTTAGTTTACAATTTGAGATTTTATTAAGAATTTAAAATTTCTCCGCTTATATATTATCAACTTAATTAATTAACATAATTTTTTATTAATGAAATCGTCACAAATGTTTGCAATAATTTGACAATTTGTTTACTTTGGTATAGATTTTATTACGACGAGGACCAAATGGACTCGACATACAGCTCAACTAACATGGACCAAGCGAGTGTTGTGCTTACGACATTATGAACGCTATGCACACACAAAAGGCAGAGCGTCACATAAGGTTTGAAGGCTGAGGTGATCCATGCGTTTATACAATGTCAACAGAGCTAAAGCGTGGACTCCTCGATAAAATGATAAAATAACTTTTATTACGGTTTCGCAGAAAAGTAAGGAAAGAACATTTTTTGAGTGACTAGAAATAGCCGTTGTTTTTTTCCACCTTAACACGAAAGAAGTGTGACATTTTATAACTTTCATTCCTTGAACGTTTCTTTGCGTATGAGCCACTGTGGACCACGTTTGGTTCAACCAATTAGTTCCTTCCTTCTTCTCCTCTTTCTTTCTGCTTTCCTAAACCTCCTTCGTTCTTGATCGATGTCTCTCCCTCCTTTCGTCAGTCCAAATGTCACCTGTCCTGTTCTTGGGTTTTACCTGAAAACCTTAGGTTTTTTAATTTTTTCTGAGTGGCAAGTACTCTTAAATTTCTTCTTGAGTAATCTGGTGTTCTTCTATGTCTTTTTCTGTTTTCCTCAAACACGGATTGGACATTTTGAGGTTTTTGATATTTGCTATTTGTAAAAAGCTTCCCTGTCAGTCTGTCAGAATTCATTCTTTGTACATGTCCGTAGAAAGTAATTCTTCTTTTTCTAATTACGTCTGCGATTTACTTAACACGTGTTTACAACTCATTATTGTGGCGTCTTTTGGTACTGTTTTTCGTCTTTTATTGATCCAAAGATTTTTGTTAATATTTTCTTTTTTTTGACTTCCAGTTATTCCATCATAATTTTCTTGTTCAGCGTCAGATACTCAACAGCATAAAGTGCTTCCGGGCGAATTACTGTTGAATAATGAGTAAGTTTGGCATTAATGGATATTGATTATTTGTTATATGTGTCCTTGGTTAAATGGTAAGGAACTTTCAGCTTATTAACTCGTGCTTTAATGGTTTCTTTCTCAGAGACATTGTGTTCAATAACTTCTCCAAGATACTTAAATTTGTCTTTCTAAGTTTATTGTTCTTATTTTATTTTTTGTTTGTCTAGTTCTGCAAATAGAAGGAACGTATCGTTTTCACACAGAGTGCAATATTATGTTCACAGTTATTGAACCAATTCCCACAGGATACGGAAATGACGCCAAAGATTATACCCATTTGCTCTATAAGATTAATCTCGCCGCTCCATTATATTAACGTAACAGCCAGGGGCAGTCAGCGAAGTGTAACGTCTGTTAGTATAGTGTGTATATAATAGGAATTACTGTAGTTACTGCGTAAGTAACACACACAACAATTGAACAAATATTAATTATTTAGTAGGCCTGATTAAATTTTTCCCTCCCATTTGTAAATTACATGGAGTGTATTCAAAAGAGAATTATTAATTTGAATTTTGTTACTCGCTTTCTGTATATCGTGTTACTACAATTACTTCTAACTTATTATTGACAATCTTAGACCACTCACTGAGAAAACAGGTAAAGCGCAGAGCAAGCTCTTTCATCAGCAACTTACGGTGTGTAGAGAAAAGAAAAAATGTATTATTTAAACGTGCAATTAACTAAAATAAATGTACCTTAATTTAACTAATTTTCATTAAATAAAATACGTTTGGGAAAACTATGACAATTAAAAGAGAATATTAAAATTTTGTTCATCAGTTTCTCGATGTCCAAGTATCCAAAGTTTCTCGACAGACTAATAATAAACCTGAATAAAAGTGCGCAACAAAATCAGTTCTCGAGAAACTTTGGACACAAACGTACGTTTCACCATCGTTAGTCAGTTTTTACAAATTCGTTTTTTTGTAAATAGTAATTGTTTTGCAATATTGTGACAGCAAGTGCTTATGTCCTTGACGATGGTCTATGACAGAAATCGATCGAAATTAAGAATGTGAGTAATTAAAACTTTATTATAAATTATATGTATGGTACCTTTGTGTTATAAACAATGAATACACCACAATAGAAAATTGTAAAAATATGTGTTCTGCCAAAACATAAATAAATTTGTAAATTCCAACGTTTTACAACAATTCTGTCACCACATGGCATGGACGAGATACAATTTGCAACACAGTCACGTAACAGAAAATACAATTCTTACAAATGTTTCTAAAACAGTTTTTACATTTTTCCAGGTCACTTCGTTTCAGTCAGTAACCAGCATAAAATGTTTAAAGTGGTTCCCAGCGGCCTGGCCTGTTGGTAGGATTAAGCGTCTCCTCTTTTTGCGTGTTCCATTTCAACGGAGCGAGAGAAATTATTATTATTCAGCTTGTCATTACTACATAATTTTAATTAGTTATATTTCTTATACCCTACTACGTCATGTGAAATAAGTGAGTAACAATATTAAATAATCTGTTAATATTTACATTATGGTATGTTATGAAACGGGACATTCTCGAACAACGGAGTGAGTTGTTATATTCTTTTCTCGGCTATTCCAGCAAAGCCCAGCTGTAATATTTGTGTGCACACACATTGCTGCTACGTGTATATGTGTGTGTGCACACATATCTCAGCGGGGTATAAATATATGAATCCAGTGACGGCCAGTTCAGTTCAGTTACGTGAGTGATTTTCCTTAGCGCAAATCGAATGTTTGTTGAAGTATTGTAGCGAAGTGTTGATGAATTATAATTAGTGCAGAATTTATAGTTGACATTATCATTCCGTGTGGGCAAAGTTTACTTAAATTGTTGTAAAAGACTATGTTGTTGATTACAGTTTATTAATTCTGATAATTAAAGCTGGTGATTAGTGACTTAATTGTTGTCTTGTATTTTGTTTTCCACTGTACCATACGACGATCCGTGAGACCGTCGTAACAATATATTAATTAATCCCTCTCAAGGACGAGGAGAGTATAAAGGTCATGTAAAAGAATGACAAGAAAAGCGTTACAAAGACACATAAATATATTTAGGTTTTAACGATTAATTTTCACGTGCCATTTAAATTAATAAAGTGTTAGTCAGGCCTGGTGTCTGTGGTAAATGGTGGTGTGGTGGACAATCCGGACACAGTGAATCTGTTATTATAGCAGATAATGATGTTATGCCATGCGTTAGAAGACTTTGGTTCATCTTTTATTTTTGAATACTATAATGAAGATATTGTTGCGATGGTCTAACTGATCGTCGTATGGTACAGTGGAAAACAAAATACAAGACAACAATTAAGTCACTAATCACCAGCTTTAACTTATCACAAATATAGTTTATAATCACTTCTACAATAATCCGAGCAATATTTGTCCACATGCAATAATAATGGCAATTAATAAAGTCCCACACAATTAGAAGACAATAACACTTTGCCACAATACTTCGAACATCACTTGAATAAATCCCCACTCAAACTGACTGACTCTCGTTGGATGCTTACATTTACACCCCGCTAAAATTCCAGAATAATCAGTCACTTTCTGGATGACGTGTCGAACTGTAATTACAGGCACTCTAGAATATACTAGAAACAGTGAAAAATCTGGCCTTGAACACAGTGCGCCGACGGTGCGGCCTGGAACAGTCTTGACTGCTGACGCATGATAAGTGTCACGTAATTGTTTTTCATTTCAAAGTAGCAGAAATATGTACGCACACAAACAATACAGCTGGGCTCTGTTGGGATAGCCGAGAAACACGTAGATCGACACACTCCATTGTTCGAGAATGTTCCGTTGCGTAACAATGTTATTTAGACTAATACAGTCATCGTCATGAGGTAGTGATTTTCAAGGCCGCTCTAAAATTTTAATTACTAAAACCCTCAAATCACTGATCCTTTCTGTAGGTTAACAGCTGACACCGTACCTTAGGTAAATTACGGTAGAAGGATTACCACACGTATCTTGTGACCAATGTTAAAGAAGTCACAGTTCATAGACAACAAAACAATAGTTACCATTTCATGAAAGAGCAAAGCGTCTAAGGATACAAAAGTTCTACACGGTTTACCTATTAGGTTTTTTGATGTCTTTTTTCCGGTATGGACCGCGTCAAAAATCTCTTGAATGACAACGTTTCACTTATATTACAATGAGTATACTCAGGTCTAAGTGACAAAAAAAATTCAAGTACCGTCTCCCTAGTGGCAAAAGCTAAAGAGCATGATAATGTCTTTCGGCCCCCAGCTAAACGCAACATTTGCAGAAAGGAAACAATCAGTCAGTCAGTAACCATAATAATGTTGCGTTTAGCTGGCGGCCGAAAGACATTATCATGCTCTTTAGCTTTTGCCACTAGGCAGACGGTACTTGAATATTTTTTAACACATTATATATATTGCGACGTATCAAAACAAACGTTTATTTACAACAATCCCAATGACGTCACGCAAGAATGACGACATGCAGCGTGATGCGTTACAGTTTACAGCGTTACAGAAATTTTCAAATGATGGCCAGCCAAAGACATTATCATGTCAAAACGCCGGCAAACGAACTCAGTTATATAGGGTAGAAGTCTTAACTAATCATATGGTAAACTTCGGAGACGCATCTGTAATAAGGTCATGTAATAGGTATTATGACAGATTGATTCTAGAAGCAATAGAAATTAATAAACACAAGGACAACATCAACAGAGAAACCGTCACGCTTAGTACGACTTGGTACCCTTTACTTTCTGGTTTGACTGTACGCGGGTTGACTAACCGCACACATAATGCACACAGCGTAACGCCCACAGGGCAGGGTCCACTTACCGGACCACCCACCGCAACTTCTACACTATATAACTGAGTCCGCTTGCCGGCATTTTTGTCACTTAGACCTCAGGATACTCATTGTATTATGAGTGAAACGTTGTCATACAAGACATTTTTGACGCGGTCCATACCGGAAGAAGACTTCAAAAACATAATGGACACCGGCCGCGGAAGCCTACGTGAGAATATTGTCTTACCTGGTTTATAGTGACCAAAGATATCCGGTACAATGACAATATCTTTCCTGTAGGATGTCCTAAAAGTCGTTTAAGTAATATTCTGACATTAGTCTTTCTGTCTGATCTGGTCTTACCTGAAACAAAAAAAATCAGTCGATCAGAGTTTGTTTCTTTTTTTACAATAGCATGTTACATGCTAGTAATTACTATTTATAAACTGAAATGTAGAAGTAGAAATATCTTGATAATTATGTATTTTTCTTAATTGATATATGCTCAAATTTTTCTTGTGTTTATGATGTTATTAATAATAACAGTCTTTTAATAAGAATATATTTTTATTTTGTAAATTACAAATGTTTTGATAGTAGTAGAACTATCATCATCAGATATAATTTGAGTGGAAAGACTTCAATCGTTGAACGATTTAATTGAGGAAGGAAACATACTGGGAACCGAAATCTACTCACCGTGTCCTTAGTCATCCTCTCTAATTGTATCTGATGATGATAGTTAGATTACTATCTAAATGAATATTAATTGTTGAACTTACTTTGTTTTTCCCGTACGCGTTTCGGTGTGATGTGCGCCTGCTTCAGCGGTGTGATACAGAATGTCCGGAACTTGTAACGGTTTTTTAGTTGGTATGTTGTATGGGGGGGGTGGAAGGGAATTGGCGCGGGAATCCGAATTATTGTATGTTTTATGTATAATTGTGTCAAAGTGTGCGTGTCATTTAAAGTGCAATTGGTCGTGAAGTATGTTGTTTGGTTGTGTTGTGTAGTGTTTGTATATTTCATATTGTTCCACTGTGTTAAGTTTCCGACTTTCAGGCAAGTAGTGTAATATCTCAAGACATGTCGCAAAATTTCAACAAATACATAAACACAATACACCACAAACTAAAATTTACACTTGAAATAGAACAAAACAATAGTATAAATTTTTTGGACCTAACAATTAACAAAACAAACAATACACACACATATAAAATATACAGGAAACCAACCACAACTGACATGGTCATACACAACACACCAAACCATCCAACGCAACACAAACATGCGGCATTCAACCATGTGCTCCATAGACTAACAAAAATACCACTAAGTAAACAAGATTATAAAGAAGAACTCAACAGAATCAAATATATAGCAATAAAAAACGGTTACAACCCTAATTTAATAAACAAACTACACAAACACATCATAAACAAAAACAAAAAATACCAACAACACACAACAAAATAAATACATCACTCACATACTACAACTCCAACAAACACAAAATCGCTAACACATTCAGGAAACACAAGTACAAAATAGCCTACAGAACAAACAATACCATCAAAAAATACATCAATGATACGTACACGGACATAGACAAATACAACAAAACAGGCGTATACAAATTAAACTTCAGTGATTGTAATAGTTTCTATATAGGCCAGACGGGAAGATCTTTTTCTTCAAGATACTCTGAACACCTAAAAGGTATATCCAGCAACAACATACAGTCCGCGTTCGCCACACACATACATACAAAAAACCACAGCTACACCAACATATAAAATAATCTTGAGAAACTACACTACCCGCCTAAAAGTCGGAAAGTTAACACAGCAGAACAATATGAAATATACAGACACTACATAACACAACCAAACAACATACTTAACGACCAATTACACATTACACTTTAAATCACACGCATTCTTTGACACAATTATACATAAAATATACAATAATTCGAATTCCCGCGCCAATTCCCTTCCACCCCCACCCCATAACCTGCAAACTAAAAAACCGTTACAAGTTCCGGACATTCTGTATCACACCGCTGATGAAGGCGCACATCACGCCGAAACGCGTACGGGAAAAAACAATGTAAGTTCACAAGTGAAAGTTTAACAATTAATATTCATTAAGTGCTGTGAATGAAGAAGATGAACATTCAAAATAACATTACTATCTAAACATTTGTAATTCACAAAATAAAAATATATATATATATATTCTTGTTAAAATTTTGTTATTTTTTTTCTTAATGTACAAATTTTTATTGAGTAAGTTATCGCACACACGTCTCCCCTTATAATCACCACAACTTCATAACAATTTCTATCTAAGAGATAGTAGCAGAATGACTGATGTAAAGAGAGTGTGTAGAACAGTATGAATAGCTTTGTGTATGCATTATACCTAACTGGCACGTATTCCAGTACGTTCTAGGGGGAACGTCAATATAAAATACAAGAGCGTGAGATATACTAAACACATATATAACACAAATAAAAGTAACATGAATGTATACACATTCACATGTATAACATGGATAAATGTCCTTGTCAAAGTCTCATCCAGTGTCTTCATAACACTCTTGCTAAAGGCATTACTGTTCTGATCAAAACAGACAACGCCTTTGCTGCCTAAAACTCTGCTCGTCTTTGTGATAGATCACGCCAACGGCGCCAGCACACTCTGGCCCAAGTATCTGATCAATATACTGTATGCCTTCTGTGTGTTACGAACGAAACTGTAACCGACCCCAGAGACATATAATCTCAATCAGGGCGTAAATACTCTTATACATAAATAACACATTTGTAGTGTTCTGGTTTTAAGGGTATAATTCCTTGATCTTTACAACTGGCTGAACTGTCTTAATCTTCTGGTCAGTATCAGAAGATTCGTTCGTTATTGTCATCTTCAGGACAATTGTTGTTGAAGCCAAATTGTTGCTGTAGAGTTGTGTGTTTGGCGTCAGCAACAATTGTCCTGAAGATGACAATAAATATTGTCGAAACGTCGACGCAAAATAGCTAAAATTAGTATTATTGAACGATCCTTACTAACCATCCACTAAAACATTCATTGATTGACGGTCACTAAAAATTTAAGGATTTAATCAACTATTAGAATTCGACACTAACTATAACACAGTGACACTTCGCCGCAATACATAACTACTACTTTATCCGCAGTAAGAAAAATCGATCAGCACAACAGACCGACAAGACCGTTGATATGGCTTTTTATAGGTAGCGCACGTCTTCTAGAAATTTTTCCATTCTCAATGTGGTGTATCACCTAATGCGTATATCAAGTGTTCTCCGGAGTACTCTGGAACGTACTTGAGCGCGGCCTTGACGAAACCACACACCTGCTCGGCTGTTGAAGGGACGGGTGGAAGACGCTCTCGGTTGTTTCAGGTGGTTCCATTCGTTTCAATATTTTCTTTCGGTAAATGGTCGTGACTAATCTCTTTACTAGGGTCAGCGGCAAACAATTTGCAACTGGCAATTTATAGACTTTTTCAGCATCATTTTTAATGTCACCAAAGTCCTCATAATCGTTCAGGTTCGCACAGAGCTTCAGATGACAAGGCAGCATTAAGATGCGCAAATGTACGTCTTTGCCTTTATTAAACAATATAAACGACATTGCCAAAATGTAACCCTTGTGAAACATCTGAGCTACCTTTAAAATGTTAGGAATCTTACTAACTATCTTAAGAAGTAGAATAAAGTAGTATTGGCACCATAAAAGTGCAATTGAATGCCTAACTGACATAAGTAACCGCCACCGTCGCTTCGAAGTTTTCGGCACACTGGTGTTCGCCATAATTCTACTCAGCGCCGCGGTCACAGTTGCAGCCTTAGCAGTCGCTCGTTTTATTTGCGGCCAAAACGTAAGCTTTGTGTCTACCAGTATCCCAAAATATTTAATTGCGGATTTTGTCTGCACTGTTTCTTCTCCGACTTTCATTGGCAAAATGTTGGGGGTATACCTCTTTGTGACTAGCATGATCTCTGTTTTGTCATCTCCCAGTTTTAAACCGTGGTCTGTTATCCAGGAACTGACTTGTTGCATAACATTCCTTAATCTCATCTGATCGACTTCCACATCTAGTGCTATGATAACCTCCGTTATATCATCAGCGTACCCCACTAAAAATGTATTTTTGGGCATGGCCATCCGAAGAATACCATCATATAAAGCGTTCCACAGGTCTAGCTTAAGAATTGATCCCTGAGCTGCCCCTGCTGTAACCTCTTAAATCCGCCATCCTGCTGCAGTATCGTAAAGTAATGTTCAATAATAATAATTTCTTTCTCTTTTAATAGTGGCGGGAAAATACCTTATACACCGTCAGAGGGGGCCGTGCCTCCTCTGTTGTTTGTACTCTCACCCACTAAAAAACTCACCTCTAATTCAAGTATTCATACCCATCCTGGAACCATTTAGCGTATAACTTCAGGATGGAGCCTATTGGGCCCTTATCTGGTACCTTCTAGTTGTTCCTCATCTTCTACTGCCGGTGGGTGCAAGTTGAGCCTTTCTTTTTTTTTCCTAGCAGGACTCACCGAATAAATGCATTGATGCGGTCTCACTCCGCCTTACCACGAAGCACAAGCGCAACTACGCTCTCGGGACTGAACTCCCCAAGCTCCATTTTCAGTACCATCCTATGTCTTTCAAATCTGCAGCACTTGAAAAACGGGTGCAATGCATCTTCATAGGGAGAGTCTCCGTATTGGCATGCTAAGATTTTCACCCAATAATAATAATAATAATAATAAAACTTTGTTTATCAACTAACCGAGTTAAATCTAGGGTCGTAACTCACCGGATTAAATTTTTCACCAGAGGCGCAATTAAACATGGGTAAAATCATATATCATATAAAACTAGGTCGAACACGGTACCAATACGTGCTACAGTTTAGTTGATTTTTTTTTTAATGGCAGACACCTGTTGTGGATTTGCTGTAAAAAAATAAACTGTAAGCAACGTGTTATTTTATAAAATCTGGTTTAAATCGTACGTGCTTCTGTTTGAATGGGAACGAAATTTAACACGGACAGATGTAACTAGTTGTCTTGCAACGCAAGCGACCTGAAACAGCTTGGCACGAGAGATAATTTCCAACTAGCGTAAAATAACTGACCTGGAACGGCTGCAAAGCACTTCCTGAAATTTATGCTCTTAAATTGTTTTGGCACAAATTTTGTATAGTCTTACAACTATTACTATTTGATATAAAGTAATATGGATATTCTACATGTACAAACAAAAGGCCGAAAACTAGACACTCTTGAACAACTAGAAACATACAAACACGCAAAAAGCACATAAAAACGACATCCTAAACGAACAAACACAATTCAAATCACACGTACTATTCGAACATTTCAGACCGCACGTAGAGCATTAATCTTGCAAACAACGGCGCCGTCACCTAGAACAAGACGGACAGCGCTCCCAGTGGCAGCCTCTGACGAAGCTTTTAATAAGCGAAAACTGGTTCAGGCTATAAGGTAAAAATTTTGTTGGGTAAAATCTCATTCAATAAAATATTAAAATATGTTTTTACATATGCCCAATTCCTCAGTTTTCTTCATTGTGCTCTTCGCATTTAACCTACTGATGATGATGAACATTTTAAGCCAGCGTAAATAATTAAATCAAACTGTTTCATAATTAACGCTGTAATTAAAATGGTAACCTATTCACTTTGATCGTAACAAGGGCGCGGCGGAAGTAATTGAGTTTTTAATGAAGGCGCGCAGAATAATATTTAATTTATACACTGATACAACACAATGCAGCGTCCGGTAGTCATAAAGCGGTGTTACAATTATTTTATTAATTTTAAAGCTAGGCATTTAACTCTTGCTTATTACATTTTATAAAATTAAACCCAGCAGTTGGCTCTACATCTCCAAATACTCTGGATTGCAAATATCTATATTTTAGACCAAGGTGATGGCTTTTCGTGGAACTGATCCCATACGGGCAAAGAGACTGTTATAGATGGTACTGTCCTGGGACAAGTTAGCAATTTTGAATGCCTGGGCTATAGAAGGAACACAGATATACGGTTGGAACTGAATATTATGAGTATACTCGACAGCATCGCCCAGTATCGGCTGAATTGGTGGGAACATCTCTGCCGAATGGATGACTGTCGCATCCCCAAACAACTATGGAACTATAAGCCGAGGGGACGGAGAGGTGTGGGACGTCCGAGGAAGCGCTGGAGTGACCAGCTCTAATGTTTGCCTATTTGAGAACGAAACAAACCTTCCTTGGTTTAATCCTTGATGATGATGATGATTATTATTATTATTATTATTGTGGTGCTGGTGGTGGCGGCGGCGGCGGCTGTGGTGATGATGATGATGGTGATGAAGAAGAAGAAGAAGAAGAAGAAGAAGAAGAAGAAGAAGAAGAAGAAGAAGAAGAAGAAGAAGAAGAAGAAGAAGAAGAAGATGATGATGATGATAGTTGGCTCTACTATCGTCATCATCATCCTCAGTAAGGATTAACCTCAATAATTCTACACTCTCAAGCAGATAGACTATAGCGGTCACTCCAACGCTTTTTGGCAAGCAGATGGAGGGGCTCCCGTTTTCGGGCAGAACGTCCAAACCGATTTTCTGTCCGAGTTGTCTCCCGTAAACTGGCTGCCTTACCGAACAAAATGACCAGTTTTCTCTGTTGGAGATATCGCTAAGAATCTTTAATACGGTGCATACGTCCACGTCCTATACGCCGTAGACCAACAAAGGCTCAATATTTACCCCAAATGCAGGAGGGTGACCTAGCCTCTACTTGGTGATAAAGTAGCGAAGGACATCTTACACCGGCTGTTAGCCTGTATCCAGAGTCGCACTAGCCACATGTAGGTGTTATCCGTCCCCCAACCACTTTTAGATGCGACTAGATATTTTACTTAATTAGGTGTTACTCACCCTCTTCAGTACTTTGAGAACTTGTCTATTCTACTGAAGTATATTAGTAAGTGGACAAAGGTGTTTATATTGTGCGGAATGAGACCAAAACCAGAAACGGAAGTACAATGACCACTTTACACAAGTCCAGCGTAATTCGATGACTTATTTTAACGTTGAAAATGTTTATAAGGACGTGTCGCTCATTTGAAAACGACCGCTGGTGCGTGATCGAAAATGGGAACCGGTGAGTTTCCATAGAAACTACTTCTTTGTTGTCAATAACGTAGTACACATATAAAACTTCGCTTATGAATGCGACTACATTTAACTTATAATCTGTACATTGGTAAATGAAGAATGAATTCATTGATTGGTGAATGAACTTAAATATATATATTTTTTAGATTTATTGAAGCATTTTCAATGCCCTTCTCTGTGCATTGCATTTGTGCAATGCCTGTAAATTTTTTTCAATATTATAATAAGCTGATATTCAATACTCAAATATAAACATAACGGTCAATAACCGTGTTTCTCTTATTTCTGCACCTCCTTCTATTAATACTCTTCCTCCCTTCACTACCCCTCCATCCTGTATTCTTCTTTTATCTTTCGTTCTTCTTCCTTAGTTTCCTCCTCCAGCCTCTCCTCTCTTCTTTTTTCTACCAATTTATCCCTAAATGTATCAGTATGTTAAATGTCTTCTTAAATGTAACCTTTTATCAACGATGGACTCCTTCAGATATTTCTATAGCTTTAGGTCCCGAGCTGTTCTAATCTACAATAGTACGATTGGTTTATTCACATCATCGTATATAATCGTCATCGTTGATGTCTGCTGCGTGATCTGTATGATAGATATGACAAGGCCGAATTATAGTGATAACATTCGTTTGAAATTAAACTATCTGCCGGGCTGTTTGGCCGTGGTCCTAGATTTTCATTAAAACCAAACGTTTCAGCAAAACCACTAGCTGCCATCTTCAGTGTATGTATCGATTCGACCTAACGCAGGGGGCGTAGGTTAGGCCCACAGTTCTGTGGCGAAGTCTAAAGATAGCACGGGAGGTCACGGGACATCTTTACCCTTCACTGCTAAAACGTTTGGTTTTAATGAAAATCTGCGACCACGGCCAGCAGCCCAGCAGATAGTTTAATTTTAACTGACACCGGCAGTGAAAGCCTTCGAACAAAAATATAACATTCATTTGTCACTGGAGATGATCGCCTACGGCCTTTGGTGCGGTTTTGCAGTTTTATCCTGGATAATGGCCCATGGTCTACCTATCCCGTGTTTATAGGGCTGCGCGTAGGCTTTTTATGCTCGGAAGCAATTTTTATCACGGGATAACCAATGTTTATTTTATGCGAGCGCCCCGAGCTCAAAGCCTAAGTGACAATCTTACCTTTTGAAGATTGAATATTGTAGATTCCGTCGAAACGAAGAGGACAGTACCTGTCCCGTGGTCTTAGAGCTGCCCGTACATTTTGTACGCTCGAAAGCAGTTTTGTCACCGGATAATCAAGGTCCGGTGAAAAGTGTTATATCTGTTTTCAGATCACTAACTAATTTATACAGACGTGTTTTTGGAGTAAGGTATAGTGTTATAAAATATGTTTGAGCATTATAAAACACTCTCAAAGCATGAATACCTTGTGCCATCTACCACCGTAGTATTTTCTTCTCCTAAAATCAATTCAGGCTCCGACGTTGCCAAAAGACATTGCAACAACAGAACGTTCCCGAACAGCAGAGAGCGCCCCTCCACTAGACTCGCAGGTGTAGCCTCAGTCAAGGGCGCGCTCCTTTACGTTCCAGAGTCCTCTGGTGAACTCTTGAAATGCGCATTAGCAATTAGCACTTGAACACCGTATTAAGAATGGAAAGTTCATTCTAGAACACGCCCGCTACGTATATAAGGGACAGAGCCTGGCTTTGTCAGATCAATTGTGTTGAGCGATTTTCCTTAGTGCGGATCGAGTGGCGGTTGAATTATTGTAGTGAACTGTTATTGTGTTACAATTAGTGTGGACCTCTATTATGGGATATTTTTGTTGCGTGTGGATAAATTGAATTTGGATTATTGTAAAAGTAGGTCACAAACTGATCAATTAAATTTGGTGGTTAATGACTACGTTGGTGTCTGTATTTGTTTCCACTGCACCATACGACGATCAGTGAGACCGTCGTAACAATATTTGTACAGTATAACAATGAATGAAAAACATCTTATATGTTGTACATGAAGTAACACAATTAAATAATTATGCAAACCATTGTTTGCTTCTTAAGTAAGTATTGTTACGGTATTACAAAACATTCTACGTGTGTCTCGGCTATTCCAGTAGAAACAGCTGTAATGTTGCGTGCGAACGTGGTTCTTATAGGCCGGCCAGCCTTTCCTGAACAGTTGAACAGTAATCTGCGCCGACCCAATGCATGACTGACCCCCACTTTTAAGTATAGCTTGAAGAAAACATAGAGAGCTCAAGTATCTAGAGAGAAGAGAGGGGAGACGACGCTACAACGTTCACTGTCTCACTTCCATATTATTTCCCTCTCTGTCACACACATGCTTCCGTTGTTCTTGCCAGTCTTGTTGCAGCCGATGTTCACGCTATGAAACACTCCACTAAACTGTTCTGCGCATGTGCGAAGTGAATGGAAATCTTGTTAGCCTCGCAATTAGGTGTTTGTCTACTGCGCATCGAGACCCCAGTGTTCAATTTACATCGTCCTGCCTCTAACAGACGTTAACGAGACTGTTCCAGACTCACCGGTCGCACGCTGTGTTCAAGGCCACAAGCAATTACGTTCTAGTGTAGTGTTGACGCGTATTATGGATTATTCTGGAACACTTGTGCTATCTATTTAAAGAACGACAGCTGCCGCTTATAGTCAGTCTTACGTCGGCGATTACTCAATTGAGTTCAAGTGGCTCTTTATTCTAGTGCGGTTTGAAGTACTGTGACAAAACCTTATTTGTTTTATAATTGTGCGGGACTCTATTATTTGACATTTTTATGGCGTGTGAACAATTCTGGTTTATTGTAAGAGACTATTTTGTTGATTACAAACTGTTTAATTGTGATAATTAATGCTGGTGATTAGTGACTTAATTGGTCTCCTGTATTTTGTTTCCACTGTATCATACGACGATCAGTACACCATCGTTACCGTGTACTCACAAGCTCCAGTAAAATCACAATATTCCTTTACGTCACAAACTTTTTATAATAGGTAAGACTTGACTTTATATAACATCGTAAAACGTTAGGTTTTTTTTATAAAACACTGAGTTTACAAGTAAGACTGAAGTAAGTTTAGCATTTACGTCATTGCTGTCAGCATTATTATGTATGTAGTCTTGACGTCAGCTGGTCGTCTGCAACAGATTGTTAATTAAAAAAGAAACTACTTGAGTCAAGGAAACAACGCAAATGCATTCTATCTGCATTGTATAGTTCTTGCAAGACCTTTTATAATTGTAAGTAAATATGGCTATAAATATCCGTGGAAACGTATATTGCCAATTACATTTTAACTGCTAAAGAAATGTAATTGTAATACAAAATTTTACAGGATAGGGAGTCCTGTTTCCACGTTCCATTGACGTAATGTTCGCAATTACGTCATTACTGGCCGTATTAAATATATATATTACTACCGTCAGCATATCGTCAGCAACAGACTTGATTTTAAAATCTAGAACAGTCGGAATTACGTCAGCAGGTATCAGCAATGTGTTGAGGCTTTATTTGCGGCTGAGAATTTGCACAGTCAGGGAATAATACAAACTTCTATAAGCGACAATTAAACTGGACATGATGTAAATGTTGTTAGGGGAGAGTGCAACTTTTGTGTTGTCGTGAAATCTAAATAGCAGTTTTATTTACATTCTGGCATTATTGTTTTCAAAAATCTATTCGAGTTAGAACATTGAACTTTTAACACCCTGCGAGAAAGAATCGTCAGGCTAAAAGGAATTGTAAACTAAAGCCAAATGATTGGAATTTTTAGTGTTTAATGAACGATAATGTGCTTTAGAATTGTTAATGTAGCAGAGCTTGTAATTTTTTCTTCCATGTCCCGTTTAGAAATGGAAGTATGGTGATCGCGAAAAATGTCGTGTTCGAGAAAAGGGCAGATTCTTATTGTACTACCCTCAAAACATGAAGGAACGTCGTTTTCCGAAAAGTTACTGTGTGTGTGTCTGTGGTTCTGTGTGTAGAATTTTTTCTATGGCGAACAATAACAGCCGTAAATTCAAACAGAATCAAATAAAGTTTTTCACATTTGCCCGAGTTGTAGAGGACTCAAGGTCAATTGATTTTCGTGAAGATCGGTTAAGGGAAAGGGGTAGTTTACCTGCAACGTTTTACGTTTTAACGACAGTAAAGTACTTCATTTTAGTAAATAAGATATCCTGAAAAGAAAGTCATAATAATCAACTGTAGAAAGGTACATGAAATATATATACATGAAAAAGATATTTGAAGCGGGAGAGGGTAGTTTTCTATAAATGAAAATGAGAGTTGAAGAGTGAAGAGATAATTTTTTTATTTAAATGTGTATTACGTTATAGGCAACAGAGAAGTAGTTTCTATGGGAATATTCAATTTCAATTTGTCAATTATAAAACTCGATTTGAAAGGTGGGCGATATTTTTTTTAGAAATTATCGAACCGAATTAAAGTAAATGATTTTAAATATAAATCTTAGAACATGGAAGTCACATATGGTTCCCCATACCTATTTTTCCCATAATTGAAAAATGATCTAGTAAATAACTGTAACAATATAAAATAACTAAAAGCATAAGAAAACAGTAGATCTTTAACAATCTATGTGATTAAATGGAAATTTTATTCGCTTGAAGTAAGCCACTGTTTCGTGAATGTTCACAGTGCTACGACACAAAAATTGAGGCTATCATAAACGTGGAGGTATTAAATGTGTTTCACCGTAACTAATGGCAGCCCAGCCTCTTAACGAGTACTAACTTTTACGGGCGTCAGCTGGTGACCGTATCAGTACTGTTGCTGTCACGTTGTACGTGTGTCACACACATGGTGTAAGCTAAGACTACGTGACGTCACCTCGTCGCTTCCGTATCATATCGTGTCGCCATTTTGTATCTGAATTTCCCGACTTAAGTTAATCTTCTAGAATGTTTTTGACTTGCCGTTTTCCTACTAATAATTCTTTTAAATTAAGGAAGACTTAATGCTTAAACAACACTATCTAGTCACATTATCCGTAGAACAGCAATCGGTTTAAGAAAAACTAACCTATACACATATTTAAATATACAATACGTAGTCCTATGGTTAGTTTCATTTATAATTACCCATCCATTATAGAATACTGGGTTAACGTCTACGAACAGAGAAGCTACAAATGTATTACTATTGTAGACAGTTTCAATTGTTTCTATTTTTCCTGCACAAGATAATTTAAAGGTAATAAATTCAATAAATTTTTCGTAGTTATGGTAAACTGGACATGACTATCAAATCCTTGAATCTAATAAAGATGTTGTTTATCTATGCTTAAAGAGACGTGAATGATTTAGAAACTGATTTCCAGTTGGCGTGGTATTTTGTCTGTGACGGTTGCTGTTGTGTCTTTTCTGCTTCGTTCTATTTTTATTGTTGTTCCTTTGTTTGCCGTAGCATTGGTCGGAATAATTATATAATCTGACTGTTATCCATTCTTCTTTTTACATATTAACACTCTACGAAGTCTCCTCTGTTTCCACTGTTAAAGATTGTATCCCAATTCTGACTCACTGATACGACGGTCTCACTGATCGTCTTATGGTACAGTGGAAACAAATACACATACCAATGAAGTACCTAATTACCAGCTTTCGTTAATCACAAATAACAGTCTGTAAGCAACAAGGTAGTCGCGTATAAAATTCAAATTAAATTATACCATACGCAATAATAATGTCAAGTAATAATGATTCCGCACACAACTACAAACACTTGATATCCGCATTTGGTAACTTGCCCAACGTAAACTGACTTCTAAGCGGCAACTGTCGCCCATATATAGTCTGCAGTGTTCCAGATTTATTTTCCATAATATGCGTCCTTAACAATCATTCAAATACCCTAGAGGATACTTGAGAGCGGCCTTGGTAGAAACTCGCACCTGCTCCACTAACCTAGAAACGCATAAAAGGACGCTCTCCATATTTATAGAATCGTTATTGTTAGTCGTTACAATCTGGAACTTCTATTATTTCTCAATGTCAAAATTAGAAAATTTAGATCAAATTAGGAGTATAACTATATATTTTTTACACTTAAACGTACTTTTAATTTTATTTATTTAACCTTTAACTAGAAATTTATGGATTCAAATTTTTTAAATTATCAGAGCTGCCTTTCTACCGCACGTGTTAAAAGTCCTATGTGAAATTTCAAATTCCACAGTCGATTTTAACATAATTATTTTCTGTTGTTTATGTTACCAGTTCCTTTAACATCACTGCTTATAACAATTTAAATTAGGTTTCCAGTGTAGTCTTAGATTTGACGGAAGAAATAAATGGAAAAGCAGACGAACGAAATGCATACAAGCTACTAAAATAGAAACTAAGGTGTGAGAAAATGTTTGCAGTGTAAAAAGAAAGTAGTCCAAGATTTGCTGGGAAAAAAAAGAATAAATATAGAAAAGGGCGAAAGCTAAAATTTTATATGACGTGTACAACAGAAATATTAGATGATGTGTTTGATAAGAAATGCTTCCCTCCCTTAATGATTTCTTTTGTATGAGATAGAAGTTTTCATTACACTAATTAATTGAGTAATTAGAATCTCCAAGAAACTAGTAGCCAAGAAAATGAAAGTAACTTGATTCATTTAAAAGATTAGGAAATATACTAAGTATACAATTTAACAATATAATAACAACCTATACGCCATACCCGAACTACTGTATGCGATTGAGATTTGGATTAGAAAGGCCAAAGATATGACTAGAATACAAGGAGCGAAAATGGGGTTTTTGAGGGCTGTAAAGAGTTGTACCAGGAGAGATCTTATCAGAACTGATCATATTAGACTAGAGCTAGACATAGCTGAAAGCTAAAAATGACAAAATCTCCCGGTACAAAACGGAGTGGCGGTAACACGAAGAGAGAACGGATCCAACAATAGATTCTCAAGAAGAGACCTTGACTATCATCCACGAGAGACGAGAAGTGTAGGCAGACCCCGTAACCGATGGTTCGATAACTTCCATTGAGACTGGAACAGGCTACTAGCCTAAGCCGTAAACGATGGTTGGATGACTTCCATTGAGACCGGAACAGGGTGCTACCCTAAGCCGTAAACGATGACGATGGCGACGACTAACAATGTAACAGTGTACTAAGTATTGCAATGTATTATTGTTTATATTGTAACATTATTGCGATATAAATACAAAGGAAAAAATCAGATTTAATGTTAGTTATTATATCATCCAAAGAAGTGAAGGAAAATGCGGGCACTGACTTTAAATAAGTAAATACCACTATCACATTAACGACTCGGAACACAATAGTTAATGTAATAGTGGTATTTAGTTAAGTAACGGACACGTCATGGACAACGAAATCCAAGAATTTAAATAAGTCTTAATTTTGTAAGGTCTGAGAGAGTAGACGTTGGAGGAAAGACTGCATCAACAGAAGGGTGTGTAGAAAGAAGAGGAAAACCGATCCTGAAGTGTCAAAAATTGTTTCAAACTTTGAAGAGATCCACGATTTTACATCAGGGGTTCACATCTTGTGGATACGGATTTCGCAATTCTGATGCACCCTAGCTGGATTCTCACTTAGTTCCAAATTTTCATGAGCGAAATCACTTCCTTTAGTGTTTTCTGACTAGTCTCTTTTGACGGCCTCTTCTTCTTTTCTGACCCCGAGCCTGTTAGAGTAATCGAGGGCTAGGGTGTCTTCCTTTTTCAATTATAATTTCTTAATTTTGGGTGACTTATTATCTTAGAGTGCTTACTGATGCCGATAGGTGAGCACTGAAAATACTAGAAAATGTTTAGTATCAGAATAACTGGTAGAAAGCCACCAAATTCTATCTCATAAAGAGAAGGGTGGGGGTGAATCTCCTACGCCCTAAAATTTTGGCTGAGGTATGGTAAATCTGACAGAAGTGTCTCTGGTCCTCCTGGTAGGAGGTTGTGCAGCAGTCCAGTAGCCTGTTCAGATAAAACATTGAAATATAAAACTTTAAAATACTTGTAGTATCCAAATCACCCTCGGAGTAAGATCCAAATTGAAATAACCACATTTATGCGAGTGAGGCGTGGCACATGACAAAAAAGGAATGAGGCAAGATTCAAAGAGCTGAAATGCAGTTTCTTCGAAATACTTTAAATTATACATTGAAAGGTAGAATAGGGAATGAGGTTATCAAAACAAAACTCGAAGTAAAGGACATAAATGAAATTATTGCAATTTACAGAAGTCAATGGTGGGATTATCTGCAAAGGATGACAGAGGATCGATTGCCGAAAGCGGCACTCAACTATAAAGCCATTGGTAGAAGAGACGTGGGTTGTCCGAGGATGAGATGGATTCCGAAACAGGTTTATATAACCTAATTCTTGAAGAGGGGAAGAAGATGAAGAACAAGAAGAAGAAAAAGAAGATGAAGAGGAAGATGATGAAGAGGAAGAAGAAGAATAAGAAGAAGAAGAAGAAGAAGAAGAAGAAGAAGAAGAAGAAGAAGAAGAAGAAGAAGAAGAAGAAGAAGAAGAAGAAGAACGAAAACTTCGAAGAGTGCCTAATGGATGCGAATATTATTTACTGCAAAATTATAGATAGCAATTGTGAACGGTTTAATTAGAAATGTGAGAGAACCGTATGCAGGAAAGCCACTAATTCGATACAGGAAATATGTATGGCTGGAAAAACTAACTTGATTCAACGGCCGAAATTGAACGCGTACAATCGATCAGACTAAATACGGTCTGTGTACAACAATGCATGTCGCACAATGCCAATTGTTCTGCGATTGTACAATCTGTTGAAACCAACACAAACCACAACCCATCAACTGACCAGACATTTAGTCAACATAATCGTATATAAATAGGATAATACGATAGTTCAGTGCTTTGTGCTTTTCTGTGCAACTCAACGTTGCCTGTACGGGCATTGGCAACGCGTATGAGCTAGCTCCCGCCCCCGCGGTCAGTTGCGGCGAAGCAACGTATCTACCTGTTCTTAACTGGTCGATTGCGCCTCGCACTTTCACAAACTGACATAATCTGTCATTATATATGTCCGTATTATGAACTTCGATGCGATTTCAATTCGGCAACTTTTGATTTGTGCGAGTAACCTCTTTCTTCGAATATCTCAGCTGTTTTGTTGTGAGACATAAGTTGAAGAAGTCTTTAGTCACGTTATTGCAGCCAGTGTGTGGCGCTTTATAGATCCTGATGGCAATAGAGTCGTCTGCGACGCTTAGCGACACGAATCACCGAAACGGTTCTTTCGCGAAACAGTATGTCGACCCAGTCTGTCTTTAATTGACGCGTCGAGAATAATTGCATTGTTCGAGGTTAGGGGTAACCTGAAACACACTGGAAAATTTTTCAATGCCGTACTTTTACACATTTCGCAGACCGAACGAAGTAGCACAAAAATGTAATAAAAATTTCATTAACGAAAACATTTTCTTCGGTAGACGACCACGTTTCATTGGTGTCAAAATCGCCAAACCTTTCTCCAGTAATATGGCAACTCACTGGTTTTACCAGTGGTAAAAGTGGTTACAAAAAATGTTTTGTTAATAAAAGTTTCGACTACCAAAATATATAAACACTTTTTATTAAAATTAAATTCATGTTTCATTACACAACAAAGTAAATACAGCTACTACGAATTAATACGCGTTTTAACCGTAAATAAAAATAAAAATATTTTAACAAAACAAAATTTTTAATTCCATGTTCCGTAAAGAAGTGGAACTGTGGTGATCGCGGAAAAAATCGTGTTCGACATAAGGGCTGATTCTGATTACACTACCCTCAAAACATGAAGAACAGTCATTTTCCGAAAAGTGTGCGTGTGTGTGTGTGTGTGTGTGTGTGTACGTGAGACTGTGTGTCGGTGTGTAGAAGTTTTTCTATGGCGAACGATAACTGCCGCAAATTCAAACAGAATCAAATAATTTTTGGCATATGTGTCCGAGTTGTAGAGGACTCAAGGCCTATTGATTTTGGTGACGATTGGTTAACGGGTCAAGGGGGGGGTAGTTTATCTGCAACGTTTTACGTTTTAACAAAAGTAAAGTACTCAATTTTGGTAAATCCTGAAAAGAAGATCTTAATAATCCAGTGTAGAAAGGTAGATGAAATAGCCTATACATAAATGAAAAGGATAGTTGAAGGGGAGGGGGTAATTTTCTACAAATGAAAATTCTAGTTGAAGAGTGAGGGGATAATTTTTATATCTGTACTATGTTATTGGCAACAGAGAAGTTCTTTCTATGGAAATATTTCATTTCAATTTGTCAAATATAACAAACAAGGAACACACCTAACTTGTTATAAATTATCGGACCGAATTCAAGTAAATGATTTTAAATATAAATATTAGATCACCGAATTTATTTCGTTCTCCATACCGATTTTTGCACTCGTAAAATGCAAAGTTTCTTTCCAAAACATCCCTTTCTCAGTCTGTATTTTAAATTAACTTTTCAACTCCGTCACGATTCTTTATTAGATAAGTCGTTTAAAAATAGAGCTAAGATCTACAAAGTAACAAACAATTTACTTCTTTAATAGAGCAATGCTATAGAAGAGTTACTTAGCGAACAGATGTTAGTGCAGACTCGTACAAACTAACAACTGCTATAAACTGTGTGTTATGGTGTGTGTGTGTGTGTGTGTGTGTGTGTGTGTGTGTGTGTGTGTGTGTGTGTGTGTGACCCAGTTCTGTGGCTCTGTTTGCTGTTTTGTGTCAACTCCACACCTTTTGCTCACCCCGCCGCTCCGTTAGCAACTTCAAACTTAGACAACTAAAGGTGTCTTTGTTTATCACGGTTACTTAATGACTTTTCACGGTTAACTTTCCATTGACCAAGGTTCAATTAAATGAACCGTATTTTGTCGCTGAATAAGAGAGTAAGAATTTATTATCTTTATACGCTCGTACATTTGAACGACCTAACTTTTAAGTCGACCTATATACTTTGTAGGCTTACACGGCAGGAGTCGATATTGTTAAAATTCATTCCCGGGCTGTTTGGCCGTGGTCCATTTAAACTAAAACAAACGTTTCGATAAAACCATCGACTGCCATCATCAGTGTAAAATTTGAGCTTAGCTAACGCAATGTGGTAGACGTTAGAAACCACAATAAATTTTAACAATTTTAACAAAAATTTATGTCGATCGCTTATCATTTGTCTGTCTGTCCTCTGTTTGGAAAATGTCTTACGATTGAATGCGTCGACTGATAGGCCTATTTGTAAAGCGTAGCATGACTGTGCATACTTTAACCTACAACACCCTATTGATTTTGAAATGTATTCCACAAGCAACGGGAAGACAGCAGGAAAATCTCAGGGAACAATTGTATGATTGTGTGCTCTACGAGGTTCAGTAGGAAAGTTCATCTGTAGCTCAGTGGTAGGACTAAAATCTTTCGTGTGCTGCAAGACGTAAAATTTGCGTGAACACTTGTTAATTTTGACATGTATCTGTCAATTTATTCACTTTTTACAAGCTGTTTGAAATTTTCCTGACACGCGTGTTTTTAAAATGCACAAAATCAAACATCGTGTTGTGATGAATTCGCTGTTAAAAATGTTTTAGCGCTAATGAAAAATCAAAACGGAATTGTAAATATGTTGGGAGATGCTGCGCCTTCAGAAACAACGGTAAGTGGGGCACACTCGAGTTTAAACGTGGTCGCATAAGCACTGAAGGCTATCCCAACAGTGGACGTCCAAAACGTGCAACAAAAAATGACATTATTGAAGAAATTTCATTTCTTAGAATGTTGGAAGACCGCAGATTGAGGAGTGGGTGACGTTGCTCAAATCATATAAATCTCACGTGACCGTTTGCATCACACTTTAACTCAACAACTTGGTGTGAAAAAGCTTTGTGCAAGATGGCTGCCGCATTTGGAGTTGTTGCATTTTTGGGCGTCCAGTGCGACACGTTTAAAATGCATATTCATAACAATGACAAATAACGCGTATATGGGCCTAAAGAAATGTCTTAAAAATTTGAAGAATTTCTTGTATGATAACCCTCTTTAAGTCATTACCAATATTACCTGCAAGGGGTTTATAAATGTCTTGTATAAAATACGTACGTTTGCAAACCACATAAAACATTTCTTTACTGTTATTCATAAACTTTTGTATTATTTTATGACTCTTCTACTTTTCGCAATCTCTCATTAGCTTATTGCAGACGACCTGTTGGCCTAAACTGTAAATAATTTGTACCGACAGTGATGACGCAATTGCAAACCTTACGGCAGCTCTACTTTATGTGTATTACGTCAGTATTTAATGTGTGCCGCTGACATTTTGATGTCCGGAATAAAATCATCTAAGTGAATAAAATAACGAACGGAAAGAACATTTCGCTACTTACAGCAAATTAAATTGTAACGAAACCGAGCGAGTTAGATAATATATGAACAATTGTGTCCTACATTTTTCAAAGAAAGCGACTGCACATAGTGAGCAGATTAGTAATAGTGAGCAGATTTGTATACATTGTTACGTAACACGGAACATTTTCACAAGTATCTCAGCTATCCCAGCAGAGCCCAGCTGTAATGTGTGTGTGCGTACATATAGCTGCTACTTTGAGATGAAAGACAATTACGTGACACTTATCATGCGTCAACAATCGAGGATAATCAAGACCGTACCGGTCGGCGCACTGTTTTCAAGACCAGACAGTCTGTACAGTTTCTAGTGGATTCTAGTTAGTTAATTACAACAATTCTATGTGTTTTTATGAAGTACACTATCTCCGTCATGTCCTCGTAACACTTGAAGTCGATATGATACTATAGTTTTACATGTACATTAACTACAGCATGTTTGTTACCAAGTTTTCTCTTAAGTATATTATTCTAAATACAAATACGTTTACGCTGAAGAGATAGTAATCACGAGTGTCTACTTAACATTTTGCATGCATTGTGTGAGCAGCAGAATAACGCAATGCTTTTTCATGTTCCTCAGTGTTTCCAGACGCACATTTCATACTGTTGGTCGATTATTCTATTGGAATCCAGTTCAATCGTCTTAGCCAAACAAGCTGATAGAAACATGAAGTTTTGGAGCCAATCAGCTGTTGCTGTGAGCTACGAAATGAACCAACAAGAATAGGAGTGACAGTATAGATTGAACGTTGTTGTTTTGAATTCGGTGTGTGTGTTTGTGTGTGTGTGTGTGGTAGGCGCTCGCGCGTGTATGTAGACATCCATTTATTGTAAATTATTGGATGAGAATACATCTGTAGTTCGTAACTCGCATTAGTCCTTCTGTCGTTTGTTGGTTCTTAGAGCGTGGCCGGTAATATTCAATCTTTGTTATGTTAGCGTGAGTCGGCCTATTGAAAAATGGGCAAATTGTTGTCTGTCCATAAGAGTGTAAAAAGATTGTTTTTTGTATTGAAACTGTGATTAAATTTGAAATAAATGGTGACGATTGGTACTATCACTGTAGTAATAGCTTGGTTGACGAATGTAACATCTCGACGGATATAACAGCTCGTGATTAGTAGAAAGTAGAATACTTTGTTCGACCCCATATAAATGGATGCTTGACTATGATAGAAATTATGACATTGGTGATACGTTAGATACGTTCCAGGCAATCTGTGGAACAATGAACCTTATTTTTAGAAACAAGATACGTCGAGATACAGAATTAAAGTTTTTCAAAATTGTGGCAGTCCTTGTACTGTCCTATGGGTGCAAATTATAGACAACAACAAAAAAACAAGACAGTAAAATACGGGCTTTAAAAATGGCATTCTTAAGACTAATTAATATCTGTTTGTGCCGCGACTGGTAAAAATTAAACCTGGTAGTCGTGGGACTACCGGTAGACATGGAATCATGGGCAGACTTGTGCTTTGGGAAGGAATGAAGGGTTGGTTAAATAAACAGCTACATAAGTTTCAATGTATTTTATTTATTCAGAATTTTCGGCCGAACACACCGAGCAGAACGGATTGTTAATAAAGTGCTTAGAGAATTCCTCGTCGACTCCTTTGAAGCGGCGACTTGGACCGGGCTGTTCTGCGCAGAGCATCGAGGGTCCAATGTTGTCGAAGCACAAGTTATTAATGTTCTCATCGTCTGTTTTCTTGCTAGCTAGCCGTACGCTCGATCTGAGCCGCTTTGGGGGCACGCCGGATGACCCAGGTATCGGAGATGCGGGCCGCTTGTGCGCTGACGGGGTTTCGTCAATCTTCAAATGGTTGCCATTTTCTAAGTTCTCGGCCGATTTCTTTGATTTTAGTCTCAAACGATAGGCCTGTTGACGCTCTGCATAGGATTTGCCGGTTTTCGGTTTGAAATTTTTGGTTAGAGTTTTATCGCGATTTTTAGGTCGAGGCGTTTCAAATTCTTGAGTTCAAATGTTGTTATTATTTTCTGTGAGTGCTTCTGGTACTCGAAATTTGTGTTATTAGAGATTTAGTTCTGAGGATCACAACGCACTTTGTATTTTCGCGATCGGACTTGTAGTTCCCGAGATGTTTAAGTTTTAGTGGAGCAATTTAGAAATTTCCGGCGCAAAAACACCTCACGCAGACAAAGCCTAGAGGCGACTGAAGTCAGTTGTCAAAATTCTCAGTAACGGTCGATTTTCGCGAAACGTGCGAGTAAGACATTACATAGCTATGGATTACATGTCAAAAACATCGCGGCGAGTTTTAATCATTTTATTTTTTGCGTCTATATTTCGCTTGGACGGACTTTCTGCTGAGAGTTGTCTGCAGTGGCAGCGAGCCGGGCAGTTATGCATTGTCATGCGCTCTGTTGGTTAATTGCCGTAACTACGGTCTCCATCGCACGGCCTTCCACGTTGGGAAGAGTTCAGTTGCCTTTCGTATCTCAAACAACTATCATCAACGCCGGCGACGAAAAAGATTTCTGTCTGTCCTTCTACTTTCTGCCATGGGCGAGTAAAATTTATTAAGGACCTCTGGTGAGTTTCTTTTGATTGAACTTTATTATTAAGTAAAATGAAAATGTGCGTAAATATATTTATAATTCGGATGGAATTGGGTCAATTTGTGTGCGTGTTTCTGGTCTGGTACGAACATGGTAAAGCCACATGGCAAAATCTTTTATAACTGCTTCAAAATTAATAAAACAGCTTCAGTATGATTTGATTACATTTGATACTTACTGATTGTAACGTAAAGGTGCCACTGATATATTCACAGACTGGCAATCTATCGAATGACTTAGCGTGATTGAAGCCACGTGGCGAATTATTTTATAACTGCCTTAAAATGATTAAAAAAATATATTTGTAAACTAATTACATTTGTTAGTTACTAAATTGTGAAGTATTAGTTTCAGTGGAATATTAAAATAACCACCAATCAATCCAGATTAACTTAGTGTAATTGAGGCAACGTGGTGAATTCTCTAGATAAAAGCATCTGCTATTATAAAGTACTAGCATTAACTCTTTGAGTAAGAAATGATTATAGCTTCTACTGTGGCTCAGTTAATTAGTAAAATGTGATTGGTTCAATTGTTAAACTCTGTGCGATCGACTTGTTGTATCTGAAGTGTGGTGTGCAAGTGCGACACTAGGGTCGAGTTGGCTGTTTGTGAATTATTATTAGTGACGTTTGCTACAAAATACATGTTCTTATAGGGTTCCCGAAAAAGCCAGGGGCTTGAGGCAGAACCGATGGCGATGACTACATCTATCGCCATCAGCTGAGTATTGCTGCCTAGCTCCCCGTTTCGTCGCCGGACGTTAGGGATGGGACCCGCAATAAATACAGGATGAATCTCCCGGATCCTGAACCAGAAACTCCCTAAACATCGAGGAATGAGCTAACCATCTACCTCAGCACGTGGTAACCGCCTTACACCAGGTGAAACAATTCAAATTATGCAAAGTCGACCTCGCGACACATTTTGCCATACTATTGCAGTGAAAATATAAAAGAATAGAGAAGTTACATTCCGTTTTGTGAGTTAAATTGCAGTTAAACAGTAGATGATCAGAACTGAACATATCTGTTCATTATGTGCACGTATATAATTCAGTGGTACTAATCTGTAAATTATTAATAAGTCAATAATTGTATGCCGGGCTATCAGGCATGTACAGAGCGATTGTTTCATTCCGTTTTCTATTTATTCAAATTTTTTTTATTTTGTCGGATTAACTGGTTGTGCGGTTTCATGAATTTCCACACCAGGGCAGCTCACGCTGTCGGCCATATTTAACTGAAAGTCATTTATTATAATAAATCGCGTGTTATATTGCTGCCTTTCTTTTCTCATGTTTTATTTAGTTTCGTTTATGCATTTTCTTGTTTTCAGTCCAATCGGGATGTGCATGCTTGCAGCCTGGGCGAAACTCGAGCTGTTGTGATTGTTGAGAATTCCATGAAGATTATGGTATATTCATATAATAATAATGATTAATATTGAGAATGCATATAAGAATTTACAAACACTAATTGTTAGCATACCCGTTGGCTCCTTGTGAGATTATTATTATTTGTAGGCATTATGCCAATTTAATTCAGTGATGATTGATCATTACATGGATTGATTGCTATAATTTGAAAGGAATGGTAATTAGTGAAGCTTTAAAGTCACCTGAAAAGGGTTTTTCACAATCATGCATTGGCTTGGTGTAGGTGCTGGTTATGTGCAGTATTAAGTGAACATGTTGAGGATTATAAGTCCCCTGTAAAGCAACAAATAGAATGATTAATCATTGCTGGGCTCTCGTTCCGTCACTTAGAGTGAATATTTTTGGTTGGCTTTTGTAATTTTGTAATGTAAATTATGATCCTGAATTACCGAGGGCCTTATGAATGTTTAAGCTGAACTATAGGGTGCCTCTATAGAAGATTACTGTCCTAAAATAGATGTATATATAACACTAATGGGTACTGTTCCAATAAGATATAAAACAAAATAAATATTGTTATGTTAATCCTGAGTTTTATTTGCAAGTCCTGTCAAAATGGGCTCGGTGCATTTTATGCTTCATCTAGGCCATCTGCCTAGTTTTAAAAATTACGGGACGCGACGCCTCCTCAAAAAAAAAAAATTAGAATTCTTTGTTAACAAATTTTTGTTCAAAAAAAAATTTGGGGGAACTGAGGCGTTGACCGTATAAGGAGTGAGGCCATAAGAAAACAGTTATTAAATTTAAATGAGAAATTCAAAGGACACAAACAGCGGTGGAAAGAACAGTTAGAAAGATTCCACACTGGTCACAAAAGTGTGGAAACGCTTACCTGTAGGACACAGGTGTGTGGATAGACCCAGGAAGAGATGGCTGGAGGATTTCTGATGGTACAGGCAGCAATTTGCCAATGCCGTATTTTAAAAGTGATGACGATAAATGGATGTTCATAATAGTTGCTGACAATTCTATGAAACCTTAACAAAACTTGGAACAAGTTAGCAATTTTAAATAATTGGGCTACAGTGTGTCTTATAATGCAAGCAACGACGTGGTGAACAAGTTGCATAAGTTCAACCTTATGTGCGGGATCATTAGGCGAAACCTTAAATCAGCAAGTAGAGGAACGCGCCTAAAATTCTACTAGGTGATGGGTCTAACCACATTTCTTTATGGGTTTGAGAATTGGACTCTACCAAAAAGCCAGGCCAATCGCATCTAAGCGGCTGAAATGAGATCTCTCATGCACGTAGCAGGGTACACTCTCCATGATCATAGAAGAAACACAGATATACGGCAGAAACTGAATATTATGAGTATACTCGACAGGATCGCCCAGTATCGGCTGAATTGGTGGGAACATCTTTCCCGAACGCATGACTGCCGCGTCCCCAAACAACTCTGCAACTATAATCCGAGGGAACGGAGAGGTGTGGGACGTACGAGGAAGCGCTGGAGTGACCAGTTCTAATCTTTGCCTATTTCAGACCGGAACAACCATCCTTGATTTAATCCGTGAAAATGATGATGACCTTAACAAAACCTTGAAACTTTATATTTTGACAACATTCAGTAATAACTAAAAAACATCTGTTTACAAAACCCGAAGGATCGCGTACATTTAGAGATACAAGGTGTGTAACAAATACCGTGCAAAAACTGCGACCGATTTTATATCGACCATTCTGGAACAGCTGTTTCTCTTAACGTGTCAGTAAAAAACTGAAGGGCAACACATCTCTGATGAAACACACCAAAGAAACAGGAGACACTTTCGATTTCAAAATAACAAAATACACTGTTTAAACATGCCAATCCGTACGACCTCCGTAAGAGCGTTAGCGTATTAGAAGACACTATAAATATATTTTTGTATAAATTGATCGTTAAACAAGAAGTAGAAATTCGACGACGACGCTCTGGGCTGTGCGGTTGTGCGTCGCAGAGACGAACCGTTCGGTATCTGAGTTCCGAGCTACCTTCTGGAGCTCCTGCCTCGTGGCCCTGCCAAGTAGGGCGTGTGGTCTATAGCAGGCCGATTCTCGGCTGTTGTGCTAGCCTACACTAGCGCAGTATACACCGAGGGCGTTTTCACGAATCACCTGGACGTATACGGTACCTGCCCAGCCCAGCCACGAGAGGATTGTCTGGGAACCTCGCCGCACGTGCATACGATTTGCGTGCAAGCCGCCTGAATGTTTCGTCTAATGAGCGGACGCCAAGTCCTCTCCTGAGAAGGCGTGATGAGAAGCGACGGGGGACTTTGGCCGCTAGCCGAAGACCCCTGTCGAGGACGCTCTGCAACTTCTTTTTATGCATTGCGGCGAGGTAACCCCAAACCGGGAAAGCTTAGGTATGACCGGCAGCAAATACGCGCCGACGATCATCTTGCCCAACTTCCTGGTCATGGCTGAGCTGATCAGGAGTGGAAACAGTAAGCTCAGACGAGGGCCGGATGCTCGCTTAAGAACTGTCTGAGCGTGGGTACGCCAGGTGAGCCGACGGTCGAGGTGAAATCCGAGGTACTTAACCTCGCTGGACCAGCGCAAGTACGTTCTCCCGATACGTAACTGCCTAACAGGGTGCTTCCGTCGCTTCGAGAATTCGACGGCTACACTCTTGGTACGTTGAGTTGCACTCTCCAATTGTCAGTCCAGTCCCCGAGCGTGTTGAGCTGGCGCTGCAGTCGTAAGACGGCTCTTTCTACATGACGATCGGCCGTAAATACGGCCGTGTCGTACGCAAAGAGGGCCACCTGGACTCCAGGCTGTAAGTAGAAATTCTTTTATTTAATCCTTACTTTGTGTGTGTGCTTATGATGCCTTATGGTGTTGAGCGCGGCCCAAACACTTGGGCTGTTAGCTGCAAGAATACCGCGGTATCATATACAGCGTAGCATCTCAGGGTACTGCCAAAGTTATTAAAAATATAAATACCACTTTGAGAAATGAAAAGTTAAAAGCAAATAAAGTGCAGTGCAGAAAGCACAATATAGAAAAAGAAATTACGGGAATATTCCTGTGGGAAATTGTGGTGTGGTTACGGTGTGTAATTAAGTCTCGCATAGAGCAATTTCCTGTAACTCGTAATGTGACTTGGAAACTGTAATGGATTCCCAGTGGTATTCTTACTTAGATGAGTAATTACATGTATTATCAAATATAATTACTTCTGCAAGTACTTGTAATTATATTTTATAACACACACACACACACACACACACACACACACACACACACACACACACACACACACACACACACACACACACACACACACACACACACACACACACACACACACACACACACACACACACACACACACACACACACACACACACACAATATTATAGAATAATACTGCAAAAACTCAGCAAGGTTTATATATATATATTATAACAGGTGTAATAATAATAACAACGCTTTTTAAATCATATCAAATCATTTAAAAATTTATTAAATAGAATTTCCAAAATAGTTCGTATTAAAATTTCTTCAATATTATTTGATTAATATTATTCTTTTGTATGTGTTTGTCATACGTATAATTATTGTCACAATACAAATAACATTACACATTATTCATAGATATAAGACACACGATATAAATTTACAAGTATAGATAAAAATTCTTATAATATATAATTTTGCTCTCCATTTGCTCAGATTGTATTTCTTTTTTTTTATTCTCTATTTTTTTATTTTATTGCATGTTAATATCTTATTCATGACATATCAATCAATATCAAAATTTCTTTAAACATTTCTACTAAGTTATAATTTAAAAAAGTATAATTTCGTAAATTAAATATCATTATCAACTACTTTAAATTAAACAATTAAATTTAACAATTATTAATTACACTTTTAAAGTTATTATTGTCTCTTCTTTACTTTTTACTTTTATTGAATCTTTGGTTGACGAGTAACTATGGTTTTATCACTGTTGCACAACACTACATAAAAATTATTCCGATTAGCGTTTTCAAGCTTCACAGCTCATCGTCAGATCGGGAAAACTTTTTTCCGATCTGACGATGAGCTGTGAAGCTTGAAAGCGCTAATCGGGATAATTCTTATATAGTGGTGTGCAACAGTGATAATTCTGCTTGTGATTTTAACAACTAACACAATTTTCTTCATTAAATGTGGTTTTATTTCACTTTATTTCGGTGCGGTGATACTCAGTGATTTCTTGTCATGATCCTGAGTCCTCTATCCTGGGTCGATCCTCCGTAGTCGTCTCATCCTCCTGGAGTCCGTTGTCTGGTCCTCCTGGTCCACTCAGTATTCAGATCACTCGTACGGTATTGCTGGGATATAGACCTTGGATGTGGATGCTCCCTCGTCGGGCATAGCCTCTGGCTGCAGCGGTGATCCAACGAAAGATAGATCGTCGTCGGGCATAGCCTCCGGCTGCCGATTTGTTCCAACGAATAAAGAGATCAAGGCCGTGAGCCTTGCGTATTTATACTCTCGTGCGTAAAAATCATGTTTCGACAGTTCTGTGCACGATTTAGTTTGTCGAGCGTCCCTTCACAGACTCGATTATTTTTCACATTTATTTTAATTATATTCGCAACATGCGAAATCTATTGCTAATTACTCGATATTCATATGATATCGGTAATTTTTTTATGTTTAATTGTATGTTAACTGTTTTTCTATACTTTAATTTTTCTTGGTTCTATTCACTTTTATTTACACTGTATTAATACGTATTATTTATTTCGCACTAGATTTTGCATATGTGTGCGTCTTTATATTATTTATAGCATGCATGGCGTAATTTGTTTTGTCATATCTTACGGCACGTATCACAATTTAAATAAATTACTTATTTAATTTACATTTATTCACGGGTGACGCTATGCAGGAATCAACTGGCTTCACACACACATATAAAATACACATGTACACAAGCTCAGCTGAGTGTGGCGTGACCTTCCTTTACCGACCGGCAAATTCGGTGTTCCCCTTCACTGTTTACTTACAGCTTTCAATATGCATTATTTATAAATACTGACAATATTATTTATTTATTCTAATTTAGCAAGTTTTTATAACTAATTGCAACAATGCACAGTAACGTACTCAGACGTATTGTTGCAATATATATATCGGAACGTTCGAGAGTGACTCTCTACGCGTTTCTCGGTTAGCCGAGCAGATGCGTGTCTCTGTCAAGGTTGTATGCTAAAGCATCCTGTAGACCTTTTGAGTGCTTGTTGACGACACAAATTATGGAATATTATTCTGAAAAGTCTGCAGGCTACACATAAGCAACAGCTGTCGCTTAAAAGTTAGTTACAAATGGCGATTTATTCAAGTGCGGATAGAAGTGGTTGTTGAGGAAAGTAATTATTAATTCGGAACTCATAATAGTCGATAATATTACTGCATGTGGGTAAATGTAACTTGAATTACTGCATGAGAGTATCTTGTTGATTTTAAATTGTTATCTGTGACTCATTAAACCCAGTGATTAGTGATTTCGTTGGTGTCTTTATTTCGTTACCATTGTATCATAGGACTATCCGTGATACCGTCCACACACACACACACACACACACACACACACACACACACACACACACACACACACATGTGTATATAGTGATACTGTTACTATGATAGATCCATTGAAATTAAAACGCAATGATTACAGTGATTACACTGACGCTCAATCGCAGGACAACTAGAATTGAAGATTACAGTTCCAAACATACATGAATACAAACATCTGTCCAGTAATTTAAACTAATATTAAATAATTATGTTACAATTTAAACTTACTTGGTTTACATCATGGTTATGAATTGTTGCTAATTTCAGCTTAGCCACTGCACCAACACATCGCTGCTTTACCTTATGTAAAACCAAGATGGTTGCCTTTCTCAAAAGTGTATCGAACTTACTTTTGCTTTCCAAATAAATATAAATATTTCACTCTATTCTTTATATTTATCCAACTCATAAATATTTTGTTATACACAAGGGAAACTTATTTTCTGAATTCTTCCAAAACGGGGAAATTTGCATGTCTAATGTATTGATTTTGCGTAACAAGAAATAAAGACAATAGACGAAAGTAAATAATTGCACCGACATTTTTTAAAATATAAATACCAAAAACGGTGAGTAGGGAAAGCAAATATTTATTCAGACGTAGTAATTTAATGGAACCTGCAAATACCACGCTTTACGGAACACAGAAAACGTGTTCTAGACGTTGGTATTGTCACGTCTTCACTAAATAACAAAGGATTTCACTTCGAAAAGCATTTACGCGTTGCTTTTACAAGCGGACTTAAGCTCACCGGCTTATCGGTTAGTGACACGCGTTACCCAGCGAGGGTTTTATCCTTAATCGTAGTAGATTGGGCTTTGACACCTTAGAATGCTGGTGGTGGTGTTACTAACCTTGGCGGCGATCGTGAGATGATTTACCTGTCATCACCTGCCCGCTCAACAAACACAAATATACCCTATAATTGAATTTTGCAGAAATTCATTTAACCCTGTACAATACAATTAGTGCTAATACAACTAAGACATGTATGTTGATTGATTTTTGATTAGCCATTTGACAGTCTTCACACCCAAATAAAGAGTAAATTATATTAAAAATATAAAACAATAAAGTAGTTTTAATGATTTTCACTCGTCATTTATTAAAATTATATATCCATGACAGCTGTTTCGGCAGCACAGTGCCTTCATCAGATGGTGTAAGCTGACGAAGCTGACATCTGATGAAGGCACTGTGCTGCCGAAACAGCTGTCATGGATATATAATTTTAATAAATGACGAGTGAAAATCACTAAAACTATTTTATTGTTTTATTTTTTTAATATAATTTACAATGGATTTTCACCAAGTAAAGGCATCAAGCATTAATTATTTAAATAAAGAGTAACTAACAACGAAAATAACTGATGTGGTAACTCATGTTTATATTGGATTATCTTCAAGGATTAAGCCAAGGATGATTTGTACCGGTTTCAAATCGGCAAGGATTAGAGCTGGTCACTCCAGCGCTTCTCGGACGTCCCACACCTCTCCGTCCCCTCTGCTTATAGTTCCATAGTTGTTTGCGGACGCGGAAGTCATCCATTCGGCAAAGATGTTTCCACCAATTCAGCCGATACTGGGCAACCCTGTCGAGTATACTTATAATATTCAGTTCCTGCCGTATATCTGTGTTCTTTCGATGACCGTGGAGAGAATACCCGCTACGTGTCTGAGAAATCTCATTGTAGCCGCTTGGATGTGACTGGCCTGGCCTTTCGTTAAAGTCCAATTCTAGGACCCGTAAAGAAGTGTGGGAAGGGCCATCACCTTGTAGAATTTTAGGCGCGTTCCTTTACTTGCAGACTTAAATGTTTGCCTAATAGTCCCGCACATAAGGTATGCAACTTATCCACAACGTCGTTGCTTGCATTATAAGACACACTGTAGCCCTGGTATTCAAAACTATATTGGATTCAATATACGCGTAATTGTTTATTCGTTGTGTTAAATTGTTTTCCTTCCTCCCTGTTACTTTATGTAAACCCTGAGCAGAAATTTGATTATTTAATTACAAATTCTGGTCTATCTTTGTTAGTCCTTTTGATACACGTAAACCCATATCTTAATCTGTCAATGCACAGAGGAAAACCCCGGGTCGGATTAAGGAAATTAAAAATTGAAATTTTACAATGACCATCCAAGTATGAAAAGAGTTCAATCTGTAGAAAACATTAAAGAAATGCTGAGTTCACTATGGACTTTACGGAAGGAAAGTAGGATTTGAAGACCTTGTATAGGCCTAAAGCTAAGGCTTCTTGAATAATAATAATAATAATAATAATAATAATAATAATAATAATGTAATAATAATAATGCTGTTACGACGGTGTCACGGATCTTCGTATGGTGCAGTGGAAACAAAATACAAACACTAATGAAGGCACTAATTACCAGCTTTAGTTAGTCAGAAATAAGAATTTGAAACCAACAAGGTACTCTAATACAATAATTCGAGTTAAATTTATCCCACGCGCAATAATAATTGTCAACTATTAGAATCCCGCACTAATTATAACACAATAATCACTTTCCACTAATTAGAAAAAATGACATGATCTACACTCTACAATAACGCCAGGTATAACTAACATCTAAGCCGGCCGTAGACCCTTATATATGCCTCGCAGATGTTATAGAATAATTTTCAATTCTTTTGGCGGCGTACCGGCATCATTTGCATAGCTAAGTGTACTCGAACAGTCTGGTAGCTGCTGGAGTGCATGACTTTAACAGAGCCACTGTATCTGCTCGGCTAGCAGAGAATCGAGTAGAATTTATATACATAAAAGCACCTGCCGACTTTTTATTAAAAGATGGCTGTAATCGATTGTAGACATCTAAATATGAATCTAAATGATGGATTTTTTATCACATTATAAGGTTTTTTAATCAAAATATAAATGTATTATTGAATCTTTAGATTATATATTATGTAAACTTTTGTTATCATAATTTTTCTGACTATACAGGATATAACTTGTTAATAGAGTATTATTTATTACTATTCATGTATAAGTTTATAACTAACATGAAGACACCTGGCAATTGTTTCCGTGGCCGTAACGTGGCATTTATATTTTTTAGTGACGCGGAAAACGTCCTTCATTTAGATTGATATTATAAAAATAAAATATTTAAAATTTATATTTATTTTACCTCAAGTTGTTATTTTTCCTTATTTGAAACATGTTTCGAGAACTCCTGTGTTCTCATCCTCAGACACGTAGCGGGGTATTCTCTCCATGATGATCGAAAGAACAGAGATATACGGCAGGAACTTAATATTATAAGTATACTCGAAGGATGCTTATATATTATTATAAGTATTATCAGTATTATAAGTATACTGAGGATGAGAACACAGGAGTTCTCGAAGCATGTTTCAAATAAGGAAAAATAACATCTTGAGGTAAAATGAATATAAAATTTAATTATTTTATATACGAGGGGGGACCCAAAAGTAACGACAATTTTTCTCTGGCAGTTGGTAGAAAGCTAGTTCCGACTTCTCCCGCTAGGTGCCTTCACTAGACACCATTTTGTATCAGTTGCCCTAGCGGCATTGTTGTGGAAACATTAGCGCGGTCAGTGTGACTATTTTTTGTAAGCGCTGTTTCAAGTTCCCGGCGATTTGTCAATGGCAGACATTAAATACCAACGTGCTAATATCAGGTTCTGTTTCCTGTTAGGGAAATCAGCAGCAGAAACTGTCGCAATGCTTCAGACGGCTTATGGGGAGGAAGCGTTGAGCCAGGCAAGGATTTTGAGCCGACAAGAAAGCTCACGCGGAACGAATTTTGCTGCAACACGTTTCATCTTCAGTCAAAATTCGTTGGCATGAACTCCAGGATATTCCAGTCATTTCTTCCAATTCATCGATTGTTCTACGACGATCAAACATGATCGCAACACGGATTTTTTCAATGTTTTCGTCCGTTTTGGAAGTTGAGAGACGTCCCGGTCGTGGTTCGTCTTCAATTGACATTTGACCAATTTTAAAACGAGAGAACCACTCGTAAATCCTTGCCTGGCTCAAAGCTTCCTCCCCATAAGCCGTCTGAAGCATTGCGACAGTTTCTGCTGCTGATTTCCCTAACAGGAAACAGAACCTGATGTTAGCACGTTGGTATTTAATGTCTGCCATTGACAAATCGCAGGAAACGTGAAACAGCGCTTACAAAAAATAGTCACACTGACCGCGCTAATGTTTCCACAACAATGCCGCTAGGGCAACTGCAATGTAACTAGAATAATAAGGTAGGCCACTCCGGCCAATTACGCTCCCATTGGTTGCTTCGCTTTGACGTTGACTGGTGGAAGAAATACGCGCGAGTCTTGATTTACCATGCAATCTTACCTGAGACAATGTCCTACTTAGCATCTCTCTGCTGTTTACACGAAATATTAACAATAATTGTAATGAGCTATTCATATAGAAAAAGGATTAAACAACAAGATTAAATGGTTTGCGGCAAAAAATAATGGTAATATCTATTTCTACATTTAATAGAAAAGTAAGCAAGTCTGTCCACATATAACATTGACAAAATGGCACAAGATGTAAAATTAAGTCGGAAAGGAGGCGATATTATATATATATATATATATATATCAATTTTTTATTATTCGTTAATTTTATATTAATAGAATTATTTCGATTGTTATTAATTTACTTAGAAACCTCTGATGATACTGATATTTTTCAGTGAAACGTGCGTCAGGTGTTAAAAAGAATATACGAAATTATACTACTTGCAGAAGAAACAAATTGAAAACATCACAAATTATATATATATATATATATAAAATATGCCTGCGTGGGTGGGTGAGCGTACGTGCACACGCGTGCGCGCATGAGTGCATGTATAAACATTTCTATATAGTATAATATATTTGAAACAAGCTTCCAATTATTATAATTATACACAATATCATAATCATTTTCTTTATCTACATTTTCATTGTTATAACGTTAAAAACTGAAGCTAGTACGTTTAGTTGTAAACATAAATACTTTTATCAACGAAATGAAAATGGTTATTTAGTTGATACATACCTTCATAGGTGACTTAAATTTTTGAAGACGAAGCTACCCAGAGCCGACTCTTTGTTGCTGCATACTTTTCAAGTGACTTGAGTTTGAGCTGTTTGTTCAGATGGCGGATTCTGATGAATGTTCTTGTCCTGACGTACAGACAAATGACTTTCTCGTCCACCTCTGGAAATTTAGATTTGAGTAAGGTGACCAAATAAGAGATAACTTTCACTTGTTTTGATACTGTACGTCCGTGGAAAGAAGTAAAAACTATCTCAAACTGAATCAGTTTTTGTAACCACTCGTCTGACGGATGGGTAAGCCCCCCCTTTGATATAATCGATATCCAGTCATGACTATGTTCCCCGGAAAGACGCAATGTTTCGCCTCTCACACCTAGACTTTCATCAATGAAGCGGCACTTGAATGCGATGTACCCGGCCAGATATTTTAAGGCATCTTGAGGAACATCGTTGTCACTTGCAGACGGGGCCAAGTCCTCTGTTTTTAACAATTCTGCTTCGTCGGTGTCATTATTCGGAGAACTTGGTATTAACGTATGTTCAACTATGTCTATGCAATGTTTATACACGCACTCATGCGCGCACGCGTGTGCACGTACGCGCACCCACCCACCCAGGCATATTATATATATATATATATATAATTTGTGATGTTTTCAATTTGTTTCTTCTGCAAGTAGATAATATTGTATATTCTTTTTAACACCTCTAAAAATAGGTATTTTTAGATAAATACCTATTAAAAATAAATATATATTTAAATAAATATATATATATTAAATAAATATATATTTAAAAATAGTATTTTATTTTTAAATAGGTGTTAAAAAGAATATACAATATTATCTACTTGCAGAAGAAACAAATTGAAAACATCACAAATTATATAATTACTGCAAGAAACATCGAGTTACTTATATAGAAAAAATATATATATATATATATATATATATATATATATATATATATATAATATCGCCTCCTTTCCGACTTAATTTTACATCTTGTGCCATTTTGTCAAAGTTATATGTGGACAGACTTGCTTACTTTTCTATTAAATGTAGAAATAGATTTTACCATTATTTTTTGCCGCAAACCATTTAATCTTGTTGTTTAATCCTTTTTCTATATGAATAGCTCATTACAATTATTGTTAATATTTCGTGTAAACAGCAGAGAGATGCTAAGTAGGACATTGTCTCAGGTAAGATTGCATGGTAAATCAAGACTCGCGCGTATTTCTTCCACCAGTCGACGTGACGCGCCAACAACAGCTGATCGCTAGGTTAGCGCGGGAAGCCGGAATGGCCTCCCCTGGGGCAACTGATACAAAATGGTGTCTAGTGAAGGCACCTAGCGGGAGAAGTCGGAACTAGCGTTCTACCAACTGCCAGAGAAGAATTCTCGTTACTTTTGGGTCCCCCTCGTATATCAAGAAACGAACTGTAGCAGAAAGTGATTGAAAAAATAAAATAATACTCCTCTTTGATAATGGTAGACTTTTTTGAAGAGACAGTAACCGTCTGAAGTGATGTAGTCATGTAAAGTGTTGAACGAAATATCTACGTACTTGAACACAGGGTAAACTATTGTTAGGAGTGCTTTAATGGGACCATATCCTATACACTACTAACACACCTTTTCTTAACAATGTTGTTTCATAGTTTGTATGAGGGTTAGTTTAAAAGTGTTCGAAGCGACAACGAAGGCTCAGCGGTAAAACAAACATTGTACATGTGTTGTAAGATTCATATTTCTTGTAAGTATCGGTCAATTTTAAACCTGTCTACCGATTTGTTCATTGTCTATCACGTGCTCGAAATTTACGTGACACGCGTGTGTTATGACAAACGAACATAATTAAACATTGTCCTGTAATCGAGTAGTTTGTTAACAAAGGTCTGGCGCGAATGAAGATTCACAACGAATTAGTAAATGTAGTAAATGGATTAGGAGAGACTGCGCTCTCAAAAAAACAATTATTTGCAAGCGGGCACTCACCGTTAAACACGGTTGTACGAGCAATGAAGCAAACAAAAAGTAAAACTAATAAAAAAATTTTAGTAGAACTATTAAAAAAAATTCATATACGGTGTTGGAAGACCGGCTATTGAGAATGGATGGTACTGGTGTGGCAATAGTTATCTCCCAGGAAGTTACCTTAAGAACTTGCTGGAAAAGATCTGTATGTATTGTGAGTACCTTATTTAGAGTTGTCGCGTACTTTGGGCGTCCACCGCGGGAATCTACCTTAAAGCTCGTGCAACAACGTTTAAACTCTAGTCCACACCATTATTTGTGGAGGGACGGCATTTTCTAGCGCACATTTACCATTTCATTGTAAATTTCCACTGGCGCTAGACCTTTTCAAACAAAGAATTCGTGATGTCCATTTTACATAACACAGGTGACATGTAAATTTTAAACAGCTGGTAAACAGTAAATAAATTGACAAATAGACCTACATTTAAAAATTAACAAATTTTACATGAAATATGAGCATTATAACACACCAGAAAGTCTTGTTCTACTTCAATGATACACAGTTGCGTATCTTAAATTTGGTCTTGGGTGGGATGTCCGGTCGATTCGACTTCATATAAAACAAAACACAAGTTAAGACTAATCAATAACTTTAAAGTAGTTGAAAACCATGCAATAACATGCTGAAATCAACCCTATCAAAAGAATGGTAATAACATAATAAAAATATGCGTTACTTAAACATTGTTTAGAAGATACTTACTGACTGAATTAATTTTCCTATACGGTATTTCAAACGTATACGCAAATGCTGTGTAATGAACCTCTTTGTATATTTAAAAGATACTTACTACCATATTACCTAAAAAAAATAATAAAATAGTTAAAAAAATTAAAAGTGTAACAAAATTTGTCAAATGTTGTTGACCCTCTGGGGGGTTTCGGTCCCGTTCGTACCACCATAAATGCGCCCCTAAAACTACACATGTCACTCAGACAACTATTTATTCGACTCTCGTAACTAGTTGCAAAATAATTAAATGAAAAAACAATCAATAACATAATAATCGATGAAAGCTCTTTAATTTATTATCATCTTTATATCGATGTTCTGTTCTCGGCAAGAGTATCCAGACGTAAGAAAATTTGAAATAAAGTCATCAAGGACAAAGTGAATGTAAAAGTTTAATTGTTGACTTTATCCAAACAAAAAATAACAATGGTATGGACACACGAAAAGAATTACGCAGGAAAGATTGCCAAGAAGAGTTATAGAATGGACCCCACCAGAAAGAAGGAAAAGACGAACACCATCTATCATATGGATAGAAGAAATTTAGACTATATTGAGAGAAGGAGAAATTGAAGAATATCTTTGGATGGACAAGCGGCAGTGGAAGATGAGAAGTCAATCGTTTCTGTAGTCTTTGGTTTTGGAAAATGTGTAAACATTGTACACCCGGGATAATAATAATATATTGGTGTTATCTTTGAAATGTCTGTTAACTTAAACACATTACTATGAATGTAATTAAAGATTCTACTTATTTGCTTTGCACTTGTGTTTTTGGTCAAAGTACTTTAACTTTACAGTCATACATGCATCATGGTGAGATAAGTCATTGATATATCCTTCACGTAAACTTTAAAGTCGTCTTTAAGATTTAATTTTAATTTTATTTTGCTATCCTCTTTAATGCAATATAGTGAATTTTCCTTTAAGGCATTATCTCGACGTACGATCAGTAACGCGACATGTGGATCATTAAATATCCTTTAGCTGATGACACTGCGACACCGGCTTATGCAGTTTTAATGACGTGGGCGACAACATTACCTATCTGTATAATACGGTTTTTTATAATTATTATTTAAAACTTCCGGGCTGAAAGGCCGTGGTCGAATGCTTGATGTCCTGCAGTTAGACGTTTCGGCCACACCACCGGTGGCCACCTTCAGTAGCAAAAAATGTTCGAAATAGGTGGTATGCCGAACACGTCTCCCAATGAACTGGGAACAAGCAACTGGGAACTGGGTGGTGTGGCCGAAACGTCTAGCTGCAGGACATCAAGCATTCGACCACGGCCTTTCAGCCCGGAAGTTTTAAATAATAATTATAGTGACACCGGCCGTGAAAGCCTACGTACTAAAATACGGTTTTTTGTTCCGAGACTTGTCCGGAAGGACAAGCCTCAGGCTGTTCTGGGGCAAACCCCCTTCAGCCAGATGTGGGGAGACGCACGCCATCGTGGGCCGCAAGCGAAGAGTGGAGGCACATCGAAGGTAGAGTAGTGCGTGTGTGTGTATTTGTATGTAAATGTAGTTTGTAGCCACGTAGGTAAAGAAAGTGGCTGATGGAAGTGCCATTAATTTTAGTAAATATCTGAGGGCGCCCAAGACAGTGTCGAGTAGAGCAGGTCGCCAAACCTGGAAGGGGGCGACAGAGAAGCGTCAAGATAGGCGGGGGACACAAACGAGAGGGCTACAGACTTGGTAAGAAGTTTAAGGAAGACTTAAATTATCGTGTGATCAGGAAGGGTGGCAGGCTGAGTATGCTTGTAGTTGGGAATTATTGGATGTTTCTATGTGTTTTTATATCTCTGACGCTGGCGGCGAACAGTTCTGTGCGGAGGTCGAACGGCTATGGTAAGGAGGCTGTTTATGAGGAAGGAAGGTCTGCGAGTATTGCGGGTAGTTCTGTTGATGGAGGTGGCTATGGATTGAAGGGAAGTGCGTTGTGTATCGGTTTTTGAGTATTTCCAGTTGAGCTTGTACAGGAAGAAATCGAGGTTAGGGAAAAGTTTGTTAAGTGCCATAATACGGTAAGCTTACCAAGGTATTTTTACGTCAGACCAAGATGCACAGAGAGCGTAAATGATGCAACCAACAACATCACTGTAATCATAAGACAAAGGAACTGACTGGCACGGTATATTCAGCGCACCTGTCAGGAAAACAGCTGAAAAATTAAAGTTTTAATAAAACTTTAAACTCATACGTACGGTATATACAACTCTTTTGTTCTCTGGTCCGTAATAACATAATCATGACATACAGAAACTGTGCAAAGGTTAATATTATACTCCCGTTATTAGCAACTAATTGTGTTACAAACTGTACCTTGCAGTCGGTAAATAGAATGTTTATCCTGTTTAATATACATATTTCAATTTTAATTAAAACGTCTGAACATTCGTTAGTCTTTTTTAGTTCCATATTTCGTAAGGAAATGGAAGTATAGTGAAGTATCGCGAAAAAATCGTGTTCGATACAAGGGCTGATTCTGATTCTGATTGTACTACCCTCAAAACATGAAGAAAAGTCATTTTCCGAAAATCATCTCTGTGTGTGTGTGTGTGTAATTTTTTTCTACGCCGAACGATAACTGCGGCAAATTCAAACAGAATCAAATATATTTTTGCACATGCACCAGAGTTGTAGAGGACTCAAGGCCCACTGATTTTGGTAAAGATTGGTTAAGGAAGAGAGGTACTTTAACTCTAACGCTTTACGTTTTAACACGACGAAAGTACTTAAAAATTCATTTAAACTCTTTCAAACCATGGTAGTTGTTAAAAATAAAATTATTTTCTTCGGTTGTTCGGTTAGGAGGGAGGGGTAGTTTACCTGCATAGTATTGTATTTTAACAAGAGTAAAGTACTTAATTTTAATAAAAAACTAGCCGAATATAAATTCATATTAATCCACTGTAAAATGGCAAATCAGATAATTATAAATCGAGTAGTAGTTGAAGGGGGAGGGGGTGAGTTTTTACAAATTGCTGTGCTGAAATCAAGTAAAGTACGAATATTTAATTTTGAAGGATAAGATACGTTAGAAATTACATAAAATAAAACAATTACTCTATGGAAGTGTAAATATCATTAATAGTGATGATCGGTTGAGTAGGAGGGATGATTATCTGCATAGTTCTGCTTCTTTATACGAGTAATCCTAATTTTTATAGAAAAAGTGACTCGAAAATAACATTATATTAAACGGCTACCCCATAACAAAAATATCTATAAATAGTGAAAATAATTTGTGGGTGGATGATAATTTTACTTTAAATTATCGAACTGAATTCAAGTCAATGACTTTAAATGTAAATCTTAGAACACGGAAGTCATGTATGATTCTCCATACCGATATTTTACATACCTTAAACTACATCCGAACTGAAAGATTCAATGTCTCAATCTATGTAAAATCCAACAGCGACGTCCTTCTACTTGTCAATATATGTATTTGCTCTTGACCTGTTACGGGATATTATTGCTGGTTTGCTGTTAATTTACAATTCTATGTTTCCAAATTAATTGATTTCCGTTTTGATGGATTCTTAGGCGTCTCGGAACATATTCTGAGCTTCGCTTCGGTAGTTTCTGTGGGTTATTTGATTAACACGATTAATATATGGAAGTGAGATCTATATATTTAGAATATCCGTATGAGATTATCACATACGGAAGTGAGATAACTGAAAAGGGTGCTAACAGTTTATACAAATCAATTGACATGTAATAAAAATCAAAAATTGTTTTTGAAAAATTTGCTATCTGTAAGGGTATAATATGTAACAAAGAAACCGTTCAAAAGAGAAAATAAATCTAGTACAGCAATATAAACTTGGACCATATTGAGGAATAGACTGGTGAAGTGTTTTACATGGATCATCCGTTAGAACTTCGGCAGAGGCTGCCGCTAGAAAGAGGCTGTCTGTCCTGTTTTTGTTGACATCGCCGTAGATCGGAAGATCGTCGAATGATTGGAACACACAACATCGATCTTCCGAACTACGGCGCCGTCACCAAAAGCAGGACAGACAGCGCTTCTAGCGGCAGTTTCTGACGACGCCCTAACGGAGCGAAAATTAATTTAGGCTATTATGTAAAAGTTTATCATTATTTTAAAATAAAAATTTCGTGTTCCGAGACAGTAGTGATATATTTATAATTAATTATTTTTATTATTAATTATTATAAATTTTATAATTATTTATAATTAATGTATGACCATTAATTTATTTCAAGAAACGATTTTGAAAGAAAAACACTATTAAACACATTTATTTGAATCTGATAGGAAGACGTATGCCTGCACTGATTTAATTTGTAATCAGATACATGAAAAATAGATAAAATAATCAAACAAATATATATGACAAAAACAAAAAGACAGACAAATTGTTTTATAGCTTATATGATAGAGAAAACTGTGATAGTTACATCAAATAATCACAAATACACAGGAGTGTGTTTGGTAAAATTTATCTTGCAGAACTCATTTAAAAATTAAATTGGGCCTACTTAAACACGTGTGTTGAGCGCACGTGACGGGGAAACAGCTGCTAAATTAAATTTGTATTAAATGCTCATACGTACGGTATATACAGACAATGCTTTTGGACGGTGATCCGTAATAACGCAATTATGACACAGAGAAACTGTGCAAAACACGTACTCCTGTTATTAGCAACCAATTGTGTTACAAAGCTGTTTATTGCAGTTGGTAAAAAGAATGTTTATTTCGTTTTGTACATATATAAGATGTTTCAAATTGCACGGCAATCTCTCGGATGCTGATTCTATAGCTAAAAATAAGAAAACGGTTCTTCGTTAGCGAGTTACGGGTCGCGAACCATTTTGCCCTAATTTCTGTTCCCACGGCAAAATGACGCCATACTGAAATTCTTGGGGTATAAAGTGAAGGATAAATTTAATTGTTTCTTATGGTTTTTGATCTGAAAAATGGAATAAAAGCGAACCCAGAGCTCTATCTAGATTGGTTTCTAAGAAAAACTGTGTTATACATAAAACATTGGAGTCAAAAACACACTTTTTTAGATTTGGGATAAAATAACGTCGTTAATTCGCCACAAAACAAAGAAAAATTTCTAACTAACCATGTACAGAAAATTATTGTAAAAAACGTTATGTGTATAAAGTCCATTAGAAGTAAATACAAATTTCAAAAATTCAACATTAATTAAAAACAAAACAGACCAAAATGCGCTATAAAAGTGTTACAATTTTAAAGAGAACAAAGGTTTTCGTAAACGTTTTCACAACACACGTAATTGTAAACAAATTAAAAACGCTTTTCGTAATTAAAAACGAATATCATTGAATTTTCCCTTTAGATGATTAAATATCAAAATTGTTAAATTGATAAAGCTGTAAACGTTCGTTCAAAGCAGTTGTTCAATGTGGCCAGTTTGTTGAATACAGAATTCAGCTATGCGAATCCATGCCAGTTGGGCACGTCTTATACCATCAGGAGTATTATTAACAGTAGCTGCAGATTCTACTGTGCAATCTCTCAATTCTTCTTGTGTGCCAATACGAGCGGAATAAATAAACGACTTCACCCAACCCTAAAGGGAAAATCTACTGGCGTGAGATCAGGAGATCGTGGTGGCCATTTTACTGGTCCGTTTCGACCATCGATTACCTAAAGTACTATTTAAATGGTTCATCAAATCACGACAGTAGTGAGCAGATACTTCGTCATTCAAAAACCCACGTCTACACTCTGTCTGTAAATGGAATACTTCCAAGAGTTCCATCAAATTCTTTTGCAAAAAATGTGTTAGCATTGACTTCCATTAAGCCTTGTTGGTAAGAAAAAATGGCCTAAGAGACTATTACCAAGAAGACCGTAACATGAAAAACTATGTTGGTCATGTCCTGTAGCAGTCTCATGTCGATTTTCGTAGGCCCTAGTGTGGGTGTTTCGAAAGTTTATAATGCCATTTCTTGTAAATTGTAACACTTTTCTGGCACATTTTGATCTGTTTTATTTTTAATTAAAGTTAAATTTCTCAAATTTGTACTTAATTTTAATAGACATTAAACACATCAATTCTGTCATAATCATATTCTCTACAAAGTGGCTTAGAAACGTTTATTTGTTTATTGGCAAATTAACGAATTTATTTTATCCCGAATCTAAAAAAGTGTTTTTCGACTCCAATATTTTGTGTTTAACACAGTCTTTCTTATAAACTAATTCAGATAAAGCTATGGGACGTCTTTTATTCGTTTTTCCAGATCAAAATATATTAGAAATCACCAAATTTACCCTTCATTTTATACCCCAAGAATTTGAATGTGGCGTCATTTTACCGTGGAAGCAGAAATCAGGGCTAAATGGTTCGCGAGCCGTAACTCGCTAACAAAACGTTTTCGGACCTATGTTTATATAGGCTCTTTTTCTTATTTTTAGCTAAATTAAATTTTTAGCCGTGCAATTTGGAATCACCCTATATAGTTTAATTTTAATTAAAATGTATTAACATTAGTTTCTATTATTACATAGCTTAAGCTACAACCTAACTAAACGCTTCAACGTCTCAATTCATATAAAAGCCAACAATGACGTCCTTCTACTTGTCAATCTATGTATTTGCTCTTGACCCACTACGGGATACGGGATTGCTGGTTTTCTGTTAATTTACAATTGTAAGTTTTCAAAGTAAATGTTTTTCAATTTGATCGCTTCTTAGGTTCCTCGGAACACATTCTGAACGTCTTTTTGATAGTTTATGTGCGTTATTTGATTAACGCAATTAAATAACTGTTGTTAAAAATCTCATGAAGTTTCTCTTCCAAGATAGTCATTGATTCCTTGCACCCAGAATGTTACTTCCTTCCCAATCCTATCTATTTCAGTCTGGTGCTTTTATCTTGTCTTACAAAAATACTAAATTTAATATTACCCTAGGAGTTTAGTCTTCACTTTTATTAATCATCTTTTAATTCTAAATTCCTCTAAAACAGCATTTTTATTACTATCTCTACTATCTCTGTTACAGAATTTCTAAGGATTGTAAGGTAATACCCAGAAAAAGGTATTAAGAAGAATTGTCAAACATAGCTTAGTAATTATGTGTCGTGGCTTTTAGTACTATAAACTATAATTACAATGGAAACACTTTCTACTTTACTATACAAAGTTTTAGAAGACAGTTTTTATTACAGACTGAAATGATAATTTCTCCAGTGATGGAAAATCACTAGGAAGTAAAATTGGAATTTGTATATTATTAAAGTTGAATTTTTTCTGTTATTATAATATAGTTCTATTAGTTATGAAATACTGAATTACTCAGTTCTACTAGATACTGAAATTAAATTTTAGGAAACGTAAAATTTTCTGTTTTAAAATACACTATCTGTTTTCATTATCTTTTGTCTTCTTTTTTAATGGCTGTAGAGTTAATACTTTCCTTAAACCATATCATTTATCACTTAATAAACGGTCCATCCAACCAAGAAAATTAAAGCTACCCTCAAAGATGCAGGATATCCAGCTATAAATACAAGAAAATTCCACTAATGCCAATTAAGGGTTACGTTAAAATCGTCTACATGTATGGTTTTGACGTCACGAAAGATATTACCTTATCAAGGAATATATATATTGTAACGAAACAAAATGTTACAAAAGAATAGTAAATAATAGTGAAATCCGATCCAGAGAGGAAACAAGAAATAATAATTGAAAGCAAATTAAAGGAAACCTAGTTGGTTTGACTTATTTAATATTATCAAGAAACCCAGAAATAACCCAGTAGAATAGGGCAGTAAACAGACAAAAAATTAAATAAATAAACCTAGTAGGCCTAATCAACTTACCCTGAATAACAACCAAACCCAATAAAGAGTACCTATACATATAATAAAATTGTATTAATTATAATCATATAGGCCTATAATCAAGGAAAGAAAAAGGGACACAAACCTTTACAGTGATGAGTGTGATCATAAGAAATAGCGGCACTCTATCGTTAAACAGTGTAATTATTTTTGATGGAAGTGTTTTATTGTTATTATTAGACAGAATTTTAGTTTATCATCCAGACAATAGTTTAGCAGTATAAATAAACTAAAACTGTCAAAAACAATTATTATTATTAAGAGTTTTGTTGTAGGTTATAAGATTTTATGTCACCAGTTAATTTATGTAAATATATTTATCTCAGGCAGTCAAAGTAGAAATTACAATCAACCATAACAAATTGTTCCACCACATATCATAGAAATTCAAATTAATAAGGTTTTACAGTTATAAACTGAGGCATGTTTAGTATCAAATTGTTTATAATTATCTAATTAATAATTGTATAAACATTGCATATATAATTAGAGTATAATAATAAAATTATCTATTAAAGGTAATTTATAAAATATAAAGTAGGTAATGGGTGTTGATCCTATAACATTTAACCTGTACATAAATGACCAATCACAATTTAAGAAATTTGTATGAGTTCTGTGACTAAAAAAGAAGAAATAACACTTAATTGTTAATTGTGATGGAAAACAGTTGAATAGTGCGTGTCTAGATGTAATTAAAAAAAATATATAAAAATAGATAACCCGTTTGTGAAAGAAGATCTGAAAGACCATCATCGAAGATAATAATCCTTCCACTACAATTTTCATGAACAAGTAATACACATAATCAAGAAAAATTTCAGAATAAACCAGAAAACCTTCAGAATATCGTCTAGATGTGTAAAGTATAATTTGACAATATTTTTATCCAACAAGGAACAACCACTAGACAATATAACAATTTACACTAACACTAATCACTAGTAAACATTTTAAAGTGCAACCAAATTCAATACCTAAGCGAACAATGATTACAAGGAAAACATTTGTTGTACACATTAATAAACTACATTATTTTCTGAGACGGACAAATAGTCATGATGTTGACGTTACTCTAACCTACATGCTTTTACGAAGCGTATTGAATACCCTCAAAACTTGTATGTAACTTAATATATAATTTTTGTAATTTTTTAGATTATAAGTAATATATTGTTTGTAAAGGTACTCTCTATTATTAATTAACATGTAAAGGAACTTTTCGTAGCAGCCACAAGAATTCCCACGAAATATATAAAAATTAATTAATTATTAAATCCTGAGATAAATATCGATTGTGAACCATATGTATCGAATGGAATTTTCCAATAATTTGAATTTATGTTACAGAGATTAAACCATTATGTTATTAAATCATATCCATGCATTATTATTTCAGGAACGTAATATATTATACCATTAAGATACTACTATGAACACGAGGGTCGTATGATAATATATATATATATATATATATATATATATATATATCCTTATATATCAATAAACTAAAGGCAGTTGCTACCTATGTTTTCTGTTCCCGTTAGAAACTTGCTAATTGAAGTAAATAATTTGCTATTAAATTTTATCACTAAATAAATTTTAAAATTTACTTTGATCTTCCTGTTTGTTTCACACATAAAGATAACCTACAAAAAAAACGATGTTATTAATTTCAGTTGTATTTCCATGAGGATAAGATACTAAAGTTAAGAGCAACACATCTTTCTTTGTCCTGCTGATAAAGGCCGGAACATTAAACGTGGCAATACTGGAACCAGCTGATGTTTGAAGCCGACTAGACAATCTCTTAATTTATGTATTTCACTAATCAAATCGCGTCATTTTTAACTGCCGGTTAACAGCAGTTTTTATAAATCTTAATTTTTTGCAAATTAAAAGTTTATTATGTAAAATAGTGTTATATTATTTAAGAAAAATAATAATTAACTCATTCATATGATATGAATTCAATAATTTGTACAAAATTAATTTATTTGGCCTAACACTAATTCACTAATTTCTTCTTCAATTTAAACGTATTGTTACGACGGTCTACTGATCGTCGTATGGTGCAGTGGAAAACAAAATACAAGACACCAATTAAGTCACTAATCACCAGGTTTAATTTCACAGTTAAACAGTTCTTAATTAACAACACAATCTCTTACAACAAATCAAATAAAAATTGGTCACACGCAATAAAAATGTCAACTAATATAAAACACAACTGAATTAAAATTATACCGCTCGATTATAAAACACAACACTTTGCCCCAATAACCACTTGAACGCACAAAGTAATCATTTGTAATCGCCCGAGCGTCCCTGCGTACATGTATTTTATACCCGCCAAAACTCTAGATTGTTCCACATACTACGTAAGATGATCCACACTAAGACGTAATTGATTGCGCCCTTGACACAGTGCGTGCGGCCTCGCGAATTCTGACACAGTCTAGCAGATGCGTCGAGAATCACGTACGCCACACGCATTACAATTGGATTTCTCTGGAACTTTCGATAAACACGTGGATTGTTCTGTAATGTCGTAACAATGTAGTACTAAGTGCGCATGCGCACACACCTATAATTTAGATTTAGGTATAAATAGGCCTACTTATGATTTTAGTAATGCTATGAAATTAAATCAGAATATAACATGTTTAATTTAGCTATTTTATTACACTATGCTTATAGGCCTCGCACGCAACGATGCCACGTTTAATGTTTCGGCCTTCTACTAGAGCCGACCACGACGTCATCAATTTGAATAACATTTCAATTTACGACCGTGTTCATTTTCGCCGAGTCTCCGTTAAGAATTTGCCTTTATATTATTCCGTTGATTTATTGATGACATAGTAATGATGTCTTAACAATGTTAGTGAAAACGGAAAATATATAGTTGATAATATTTTTACCCTTATCATAAATTTGGACACGGTCTCATAACCATATTGAAGGTGGAAGTAAAGAACGTCTTAACACTTGCGTCGACATTGTGTGTGTTTTGATCATTTAAATGTATGTACCATCACATGGAATGTAGATGTGACGGAGGCTAATCGCAGAACATTATCGGCTTTTCCGATGACGAGACCAAGTTTGTAGAGACGATAGCTAGAGGGCGTGACTGTGTCCCTTTAGAGTGCTTTGTCTCCCGCATTGCACAGAATCCATTAACCTTATTGATGAGTCTCTCTCTCTCTCTCTCTCTCTCTCTCTCTCTCTCTCTCTCTCTCTCTCTCTCTCTCTCTCTCTCTCTCTCTCTCTCTCACTCACTCACTCACTCACTCACTCTCCCTCTCACTCTTTTACACACACACTCTCTCTCTCTTTTACACACACACACGCGCGCGCATACACATGTACTCAAATCAAATTTATTCTTATCCCTCAGTAAGTGGCTTGCCTTACTATCATGTTGATGATATTTCTGCTAACAATACACTTTAAGAAGAACACAGCTAAACCTTCCTCTTGTGTAAACCATTTTTTATCAAAAGTGAAATAGTTTTCGTTTATTAGAACCCTAACAATGATATTGTAGCATGACAGATATTCCACCAATAATTAATTCATTTAAGATCATAAAAATAATTAAATTACATATACACAAAGAATGTCAAATGAAATTCAATTACAGTTCAAAGGGAAACTCCACTATAAAAGAAAAACAATAATTAAATAATAAAAATGCAACCATATAAGTCAAAGAAAATAAATTAAAGGAAACTCATATTAAAAAGTCAGGAGATTACCCAGGAGATTAGGAGCAGGTGATAAATATAATAACCAAACACAAGAAGAAACAAGAAGAGGAAGTTTAGTATCAGGTGATAAACAAGATATCCCGAAACAAGAAAGAAGAGTAAAGTTAGTATCAGATGATAAAGAAGAGACTCCAGACCCAAGAAGGAAGAAGAAATTTAAAAGCAGATAATAAAGAAGATACTCCGAACCAACACCATCGGACAAGATAACACTGAGTACCTTGGTTTACCCAAGAATGAACACAAGAAGGAAGACGAGAAGAAAGGAAGAAATAGGATGGAAGAACCACAATAAAAACCTATTATTAACTACCATTAAACCCCAAACCAAATGATACCATTAAAGAAAGTATAACACCCCAAATCTAATGAAATTGTAATTATTTATAAACGAAAGTATTGTGTAGTATGATAAGAAGTGCACCAACTAAAGTTATTATATGATGAAAAATAAACAAATCTTCACAGTCCGTGATGACTCAAGGTCTGGTCTGAGAATAATAAAACTCAAATATAAGTCAGAACCAACAGTGAAAGTGTACTAGTGGAAGTGTTTTGGAATGTAATAAACTTCAAGTTGTAGTGTATCTATAACTTAAACAATGTGCTATAAAATAACTTTTATATTTTGTAATTAACAAATAATGAAATATTAAAATGGAAAATATTTCCAATATTTCATTAAATAAGGTCACTTTGTTATCTCAAGACATTCAAAGAAATGCCAATAACAAAGAAAGTGTGGGTGGAAATGTTTGAGTAAAATCAGAAAGGACTGAAAATAATTTAAGTTTTAATAGAGTTAAGAAGTTTAAATGGCTGATATTGTTCAAAGCCATGAACTCCATATTTTAAAAGAGTTCTAATAGAATAAGTACCTATATGTTTAGAGTAAAATGTTTTAGTAATATAACAGCATGCATACAAATTAAAATGTTTAAGTATGGATGCTGTATTAATTTACAAATGTGTTAAATGTATGTTCAAAACAGTTTAAGCAAACATGTCTAACTTTAAAGACTGCTGATTAATGTTAATTATTATTTTGTAACAGTAGCATGAATTAGATGCTACACATCTCAATAATTATGTAAACAATTTTATTTCATGTTGTGTTAACTTTTAAGAGTCAGAGGAGGAGTAGAATTAAATTTATTTGAAAAAACCATATACGTAAAATACTAAACTCTAGGCCAAATAATGAATTCACAAAAATTAATATAAACCAGTTAATTCACCAATGAACCATGTAAACTAACAAGATCTATGTAAGGTAGGTCGATTAACAACTACTGTAAATGAACCTATGATTTAAAAGAGTAATATAGAAAAATATCTTAAATTATTGAAAATTTTCGAAATGTAAAAAAAATAACTATTTTTAAAGAGGAATGGTAAATTCAGAAATTATCACTAAAAGACAGTTCAAATGTTAAATTTATAAGTAATTAAGTAAACGGAAAGATTTGTGACCATTTGAAATTTATTATAATTATATTAATAACACTTAAAATGGCAGTAATTGTGTACAAGAACGGAAACAGGTTTTTTGGGCCTAGATTTCCAAAAAGACAGAAGTATGTTAATTTTAACAAAAATCTCAACAAATATGGACTATGACATATCAAATTAAACAGATTGAGATAAATAAACCAATTATATGGTTAATAGTTCATGAAAGCGAACAATAAACTAAAAATATTCCATATATAATGTACTTTGGAATTATGTACATGGGAAGTGAAAATTATTTTAACAATACTTTTCCAATATTAACTTGGCAAGATATTTCCTAAGGTGAAGGAAGTAATTTAGTTCTTTGTTAACATTCAAACGGAACAGTCTATGCAGAATCGCGTTCTTAAAACCGTATAATGGAGTGTAAAGGTTAAAGCCTAGAATTAGTGAAAAACGGGAGTTACATAAATTAACACTTTTCGAGTTAAAACTTATGAAATACTCGACGACAACGGTGAAAACAAACAATACACCACATAATACAAGTGATTTAAACAATTAAAGCCACCTACTATTAATAATTCACTCTACAACATATTAACGATTCTTCGTCACGAACAGACATAATATGACCACCTCTAATAGAAAACAATTAACACCAGTGGACACTGAACACTCATCCAGAATACCTCAAACAACATAATAGTCAGTATACACGATTTCGGAGATCCATAAAACAGTTATAAAGGTGAATTTATTGTGAGATTTTCCAACGACCATATATACGTATAACCTCATCAATTCAGCTAGCCGCCATGATGGTCCCAAGATGCACTGCAACCTTCTTCGACTGATCTCATAGCCTGCAGCTTTGGTTTGAAAAATCAAATATATTAAACATTATATATTATTCACAATTTGTTAAATATTAATTGTTAAGATTATTTCTTGTATATTTTATACTTTCTAGGCCTGCCCTTCTCTGACTATATATAAAATAATCGTTGAAAGAACCTTTCTTTTTTAAGACTTATATAAAAATTAACCTGTAATCACATATCGATATATCCCTGTGACGGAGTCGAACAATTGCTCTAAATCGATTTAACATAAATTATTATAATTTATTGTTAATAAATCAATTTATTTCAACTATTTGGATTAGAAAATTATTTCACATTTTAATTTAAGGGTTTAATTAACTACGAGACTTCCTGGAAGACGAGAAATATTAACTAAAAGTGAGATACTGGAGCTGCGCTGAAAATCATTAATCGATTGCTGAAAAGAGATAATCTGATTAACTCCAGATTTAGTTAAGATCTACCAGAAGTGTAAATTAAACCAAAATAATTCTCAGAATTTCGAAATTTTCAACAAAACAAATTTAGGATTAATCCTAAATTTTAACCACAACAACCAAACATGAAATTTTTTTTTTTGAAAATTTTTTTTTTAATTTTTTTTTCTTTTTATTTGTAACCACAGTTAACATGTCTTGTTACAATATTAGTTCACTAAATTGTTGTTGTTTTAATATTCCTGTTTTAATAAAGTTAGTTTTAAGAATTTCTATGGTTTCTTTTACTGGAACATTAGTATATAAATTGGCTGTGTACACCGTCGATCTTCGAGTTGAAATGGCTGTTATCTGGCTCCAAGATCAACTTGACGAATACGTTGAGTGGACAGAGAAAGGAGGGTTACCATCAATGCGGCCAGTATCACAGCTGTAGTCGTCTCCAGACGTAGAAGGCTTCCTGGCAGACTATAAGTAGACTAACCTGGCGGACGCACTCCGAGCAAGTAGCCCGCAGGACCGCCCATCGATATGTAAACTCCATCCCCTGCTTGCAGCCAATCTGCGACCCGCCGCCCGCCTAGGGAAACTCAACACCACCACCACCTACGTGTGTTGCCGATGGTTGCCTACTCGATGGGGCTACTTGGCTAAGATTCGTAAGCAAATGCCTCAGCTCTCCTGGACCGAGGATTGCGCTGGGCGTGCAAAGCCCACTACATGACATCGAATAAATTATTCAACAACCCCTGCGTGTCCGTTCCCTGCACGTCACTATACGTGTACACTTTCCCGAATGTTCCATCAGTACGTCTGTGGTCCCTGCGGCAGGAGCTCTACTTGAAGTTCAAAACACAGCACACGGGCGGTCAAACGCAGCAATTAACTACATCAAAGGACACTAACTTGTATCTTGCAAAATTTCAATATATTTTTTTGTCTAAATATTCAGTTTTGTTTTTAACACTATGGTTATTATACATATTTATACTATGTGTTATTATGCGTTGTACTTATCTGTCAAGTATATATCCCTGGGCTAAACTATAGGTAATTAACGGATGTATAGGCAAACATGTGAATATAGAAGCCTGTGCCTCGTCTGTTCTAGATGATTCCTAGTGTTTTGGTCAAACTGTAACGCATCAGTCTACTGACAGCTGCATTCAATTCTTCTGTGTACGTTTCTGTAGGGTCATTATCTAGAATATTTATATCTCTATTATTGATAAATTCCTAAGCTTTCTGAACATAATCATCTTCGTTCTGGAGGACAACTGTATTGTCCTTATCTGCTTCAGTTATAATAGCTTAAATTTTATACAATATATTGATTAAGATTTTGCAGTTTTTTTTCTATACCTTTTATAATTTTTTGTGTACATTTAATAAACAATTCATTTTATTGTTAATTTGTGCTGATTATCCTGATTATTAATGGATTTTATAAGAGCTTCAACATTGGTCACCTCATGTAATAAAGCTTTAATCCTTATCATTCACCCGCTGTATGTGACCCAACCATTATATACGTTGAGCTTTATGAATCTTACAGTGTCCTCATGATTCAGTAACTCATCTATCTCCTGGTTTATCTTATTCTCCAGTCGTTATTTTCTTTAACCGGGCCACAAAGATGTCTTATGATCTTTCTTTTAAACATTATTAGTGTTTATTGTTTCTTTTTCTGTCAGTACTCATTTCTCGCCTGCATAAGTAACAACCGGTCTGATAAGTGCCTTATATATTTTTACTTTTGTGCTACGACTAATAACGTTGCTTCTAATTAGTCTGCTCTTAGTATAATATACTCTATTTCCTAGGGCCGACCTAGGATAAGATGACTGGATGATGTGCTAAAAGACCTCGGAAGATTGGATGTGAGGGGCTACACAAAGAAAGATGACAATGTACAGGAGACATTGGAGAAGATTGGTGTTGGATAACAGACCCCAAGATGGTTTGTAGTGCTGAAGAAGAAGAAGAAGAAGAAGAAGAAGAAGAAGAAGAAGAAGAAGAAGAAGAAGAAGAAGAAGAAGGAGAAGAAGAAGAAGAAGGAGGAGGAGGAGGAGGAGGAGGAGCAGGAGGAGCAGGAGCAGGAGCAGGAGCAGGAGCAGGAGCAGGAGCAGGAGGAGGAGGAGGAGGAGGAGGAGGAGAAGGAGGAGGAGGAGGAGGAGGAGGAGGAGGAGGAGGAGGAGGAGGAGGAGGAGGAGAAGAAGAAGAAGAAGAAGAAGAAGAAGAAGAAGAAGAAGAAGAAGAAGAAGAAGAAGAAGAAGAAGAAGAAGAAGAAGATATTATATATGGGTAGATTGTATTTCAGATATTTAGTTAATAATTCTACTTCATCTTTGGCCAGTTATATATATTAGTGTAGTTTGCTAGTCTTTCGCAAAATCTATGTTTAAATTAAATGTTATCATTTCGGTGTTCTTTACTATACAGTACAGGAAACGCTTTAGCATGCGTAGAGATAATGATTTTAATTTTATTCTTTTCAGTGTTCCTCTTAATTACATGATATTAAAGATAATAGCAGAATGAAATATGTTCTAAATTTAATTTTCATAAAACATAGTTTATAATATTTTTCTTTGTATACAATTACTTGGCTTATTCTTTAAGCCACACTGCCTGTGAAATTAGTTTAGCTGTTTGCATTAACAAGATTGACACACACAAAGCAACAAGGGCAATAAAATTTACCAATCACTAAAGTTGAGGATAGTAACAGTTCTCTAAAGCACTTTGAAGTATACTTATTACAAAAGTTGGTTAAGAAAGTGGTTTTCAGTTAACGTAATAACATAAAATGACAAGCGGAATTATCAATGTTGCACACCACTATATAAAAATATTCCGATCAGCGCTTTCAAGTTTCACAGCTCATCGTCAGATCGGCTTCCGACTTCCGATCTGACGATGAGCTGTGAAGCTTGAAAGCGCTAATCGGAATATTTTTATATAGTGGTGTGCAACATTGATAATTCTGCTTGTGATTTTAACCACTAACACAACTTTCTTCATTAACATAAAATGATCACGTTAATTATGATAACAAATAAGAACGTAATTTAGCCGTTTTTAATTAAATGTTTAATGAATCTGCCTTGTATAGATGAAGCAAGCAGGAAAAACATGGCATTTCACGCTGTAATGTACAAGAAGCTCTTGGGGCTTTATAACACAATTAGTTGCTAATAATAACACGGACACAATATTGCCTTTGTACGCACGTCATGACTACAGTAATACAGATGCGTGTGGTACTATGCAGGGAGCTTTGTAACTCGCTGTGTATACAAAGCGTTAATTAAATATTTAATTCTGTATTTATTACCGTGACACGTACTGCTTGCTTTGTCCTCCGATTACATGTATATTGTTTACCAACGCGCTTTATCCACCATGTAGTTTGTTATTATATTACACTGCTTTATTATACCGTTGTTTATCATCATCATCATCATCATCATCATCATCATCATCATCATCATCATCATCATCATCATCATCATCATCATCATCATCATCATCATCATCATCATCATCATCTTTACGGATTAAACCAAGGATAGTTTGTTTCGGTCTCAAACAGGCAAAGATTAGAGCTGGTCACTCCAACGCTTTCTCGGACGTCCCACCCCCTCCCTAACCACTGCTTATAGTTTCATAGTTCTTTGGGGATGCGACAGTCATCTACTCGGCAAAGATGTTCCAACCAGTTCAGCCGATACTGGGCAGTCTCGTCGAGTATACTCATAATATTCAGTTTATCGGGCTTTTTTTTTTTTTTTTTTTTTTTTAGTATCGTAGAGATACCCTGCCATGTGCCTGAGAAATCTCATTTCAGCCGTTTCGATGTGACTGGTCTGGCCTTCCGTTATAGTCCAATTCTCAGACCCATAAAGAAGTGTGGGAAGGGCCATCACCTTGTAGAATTTTAGGCGTTTTCCTTTAATTACCGACATAAGGGTTCGCCCTGTGGTCCCGCATATAAGGTTAAGCGTATCCAACGTATTCACCACGTCGTTGCTTGCATTATAAGACACACTGTGGCCCAGGTATTCAAAATTGCTAATCTGTTCCAGGACCGTTTTTTATGTCATTGCAAATTGCGTCACGCTATTGTAATTTGTCATCGTCATTGTCTTGGGCAAGGATTAAGCTAAAAAATAGTATGTTCCGGTCCCAAGCAGTTAAACTAGAACTGGTCGCTTCAACGATTATTCGGATGTTCCACACCTCAGCGTCCCTCTTCGTCATCATCTTCTTAAAAGTTTTGGCTTTAGAGGCTTTTCTGTTTTGATTTCCGAGGCTACTGTTGGAATTGTGAGTTGTTGATTGAGACCACGGTATAGGGCAACCAACCCTATGCCGGCTAGATATTTATCGACCTTTTCTGGTCTAGATTCGTCCGGTTCGGTTCTAGGACCACCTCGAAAAGGTTGTGACTCTTCACAACGCATGACGAGCTTGAGCTCTGGTCCAAACGGCTCTATGTTCCACATATCCTACTCCGGGATGTGGAAATATCCTAAGGAAAATATCCTCTCCGTCTCTTCGGCTTGTAATTCAGTAGTCGTTTTAGTGATTCAACAGTCATCTATTCGATTATAATGTTTAAACCATTTTGGCTATACCAGGCAATGCTATCAAGTATACTCATAATATTCAGTTCCTATCTCATATTTGCATTTCTTCTGCCAGTTTGAAAAGCAGGCCTATATGCTGCCACGTTCCTGATAAATCTTCCTTCGGCCTCTTGAATACGATTGGCCTCGGATTTCGGTAAAGTCCTATTCTCAGATCCATAAATCAGTTTTTTTGGGTGGGAGGGGCATTTCGTCATCTTTTATAACTTCAGCCGTGTTTCTTTAGTCGTTGATTTTAGTGTTCTCCTGAAGCTCCCGCATATAAGGTTGAACTTATATAACTTCGTCATAATAAAATATAATTTATATCATGTCATTCTAAAAGAGACATTTAATGATAATTGATATATCTAGATTTGTAGGCTATTATTACAAAAATGTTAAAATAATAAAGCAATGGGAATTCCTGTTTTATACGATACTTCTGTGCATTGTCATCTGTTATGTTTGAAGCAAAAATTTTCCTTTTTCCTGAAAACTAAATTTTCACTTTCACAAATGTAAAAATTCCTTGTAAATCTACGGGAAATTCCTCTCAAGTTGAAAAAAAAATTGGGAAAACGTTTGTGGCAGAAATCTCTAGCATGGACTACCGGGTTTTTTTCGAACATTCTGAATAATTTTAACAGGATGTACAAACTCCACCGTCTTTCTTGTTTATAACGTTTATATTACTTCGTTTAGAATTACAGAAATCTTTTAAATATTGTCTCAAACTATAGCGTAAACTAGCATTATTGCTATTGTTGTTAAAAACAAAAGCATAGAAAACACAAAAATTAGGTTAAAACTATAGAATCATATTCATAATGCTCAAGTTTTCTTGTTTACATTTTATATTATTATTAATAATACAACTTTTTATAAGAATATATTGTTACCTATGTAAATTACATATAGGTCTACGTTTCAATAGTAATCTATCATCATCAGATATCTAATATATCATATAATATTATCATATCAGATAACTGTCATCATCTATTATATAATCACTATTGAAACATATATGTAATTTACATAATAAACAATATGTTTTTGTAAAAAGCTGTATCATTATTAATAATATAAAACTATAGAATCGTACTTTACTTTTAAAAGAATTTTCTTACTACGTCCGAAAACTTTGGTTTTCACATCTACTTTGACCTTGCAAATTACCGTTTTTTAAAAATAACAAAAGTGTGTTCAAAAATTGCCATATTTGGCGCAGTTAATCTTGAAATATATTTTAAACCTTAAATTCTAAGATTAAAATGTCCAAAGTTTTATTACAAAGTTTAACAACTTTGTTAAGGTTATCTCTGTTTAAGTAGACCACTCATAAGTAATCAATCGTTGCTAATCAAACCGGATAAAATAAATAAATAATCTTGGCTATTTAAATAAGTCATAAGTTTACTGAGTATTTAGAAATGTTTTAACTACACTTCTGTTAAGCTTTCTATTATTTGCGAAAGTTAATTGTTTGTTTTAATGTACCAAAAAAAAACAATGCCAATGTATGGAAAGTAAAAAATGGAGATATATAGTGTATATAGTGTAAAAGGAGGTGTTCACTTTATAGTGTAAGTAAAATTTGCATAAAATTTACAAAATACGATTATAGAATTTATGTGGGAATAAAATAAGAAAAATAAATTTTTAAATTACACACATTTTTGCAGCTACATTTATAAAATAAACCTCTGCTCAACAGTCCGTAAAGGGCCAAAGCATACCTCGCGGCTTTTGTGTTTAGTGTGACGGTTGCATGGTCAATACAACGCACCGCCAGCCGCTAATTGCGGTATTCACAGCGAGAAGGCGCCGCTGTTATCTAAGTCGGCTACTCAGTTCTGCCTCACGACGCTGAGTTCACGTCGTATGAAGCCTCCGCCGGCAATTGAACCCGGGACCACGAGCGCATAAATCGCCCGCGCTAGCTGCTAGACCACCCAGAATCTCCATGCAGCTGCATTAATGCATTAATATTTGTCATCGCTTATGGGAAAAACGTATTCTTTTTAATAGATTTAAGGAGAATTAATTACAAAACAAGACTTTTGTCAAAAATTTAAATCTAGTGGACCTTGTACGGTATAAAATTATTGTTTTGAATGGTCTAATGGACCCAAAAGTCCACCCTAGAAAGGTGTGCCATAAACAGTTTTTGTCACCTCCTTTAAATTTGAAGAAAAGTTCTGGTAGATTTGCTCACTCGCTGTTTTGGAAATTTTGTATAAATCTATTATAAACATAAGCGAATGCTCGAAACTATAAAGTGACGATTATATTGTTACGAAATTACAGAACAATCTACGTGATTATCGAATGTTCCAGATGAATCCAGTGGAATTTATACGCTAAATGTTGTGGCGTACGTGATTTCAACATGCGCTCGCGTGACTTTTCTGGAAGCCGCCAGCCGAGCGGACTGTGTCAAGACCGCAATTAATTACGTCGTACACACTGGCGCTAACGCGTAGTTTGGAATCTTCTGGTCTGTGAGCGTTGTATAAATACTAGGCGCCAGCGGCCTTAGTTTTCAATAAATTGTAGTTGCGATGAATTAAAGTGCGGTTAGAGAGTTATTATCGGGCGAGATTACTGTGTGCGTTCATGTGGTTATTAGTGAAGTGTTGTGTTTTATAATCCGGCGGTATATTGTAATACAATTGTGTTTTAATATTAGTTGACATTTTATTGCGTGTGAATAATTTTTCTTTGATTTGTTGTAGCAGACTGTGTTGTTAATCACGAACTGTTTAACTGTGAAAATTAAAGCTGGTGATTAGTGACTTAATTGGTGTTTTGTATTTTGTTTTCCACTGTACCATACGACGACCAGTTAGACCGTCGTAACATATAAACATTTTTATTGGTTTATGTAATCAAGCGGCTGAAATTAGATTTCTCAGGCACGTGGCAGGGTATACTCTCCATGATCATAGAAGAAAAACAGATATACGCTAGGAACTGAATATTACGAATATACTCGACAGGATCGCCCAGTATTGGCTGAATTGGTGGGAACTTCTTTGTCGAATGGATGACTGGCGCATCCCCAAACAACTACGAACATATAAGCCGAGGTGACGGACAGGTGTGGCACGTCCGAGGAAGCGCTGGGATGACCAGCTCAGCTCTAATCTTTGCCTATTTGAGACCGTAACAAACCGTCCTTGGTTTAATCCGTGAAGAAGATGATGATGATTGGTATACGATTTTTTTATAATAGATAGGTACAACGCGTTGGTACATATATGTAGAGATAAAAAGTTAAAAAAAATGCATATAGAAGGTGAAAAAGAAAGAGACTGAGAGAAAGAGGCAAAACTATTTAATGGTTAATAAAATTAACTGCGTCTACGCAGACTGCGCCATTGAAAAGGCACACACGCCCTCTAACGATGTCCAAACGTTGTGTCATCAACAGAAAATCAATATTGTCTCGGCTTAGCTTTAAACACATTTCTAATATAAACGTACTTAACGGTTTTGTAATTCTGTGGAAATATAATTCCATATTTTTTATGTGGATGAATCGTCAATGTAATCCCTTTTATATTTCTTTGTTTTCGGAGAGCATGTGGGGTAAATACTTTTATTGTTGAATGTTACTTCATAAAATGTGAGTTCCTACTGTTTGTGTGTTAAAAAAAAATGTTAATACAAATATTTCTACTTTCAAAATATGTCGATTATTTTATTATCAGCATGATGACACATAGAAATATAAAAATTCTAAATAGGAATTTAGTGTTTAACCTAGTCTGAAATTTGATAATTCTAAAGAAGAAGAAGAGACAGTTATAAGTAATTCAGTACTACTGCTTTTTGTTTTTAGTTTGCCCCGTATTATTTACCTTCTTCGTTTAAACGATTTGCTACAACTTTGGCTACGTGTCCGATATCTGTCAGCTTTATCAACTTCAATAGCTGAAACCTATCTCATTGTCAAATACACACTATCATTAGTAATTATTTTGATATCTGCATAGCTCAAAAAAGTCTTGACCTGACAAGAAAACACAAGAACTTTATTAATTTCAATGCAACTAAAAGCTAACAATAATCCAACTTCTTTTAACCTATTCTGTTATGTTTAGTAGTGTTATGTTTTTTGTATCTAAGAAGTGGTTGTGTTGTAAACTAAAACTATCTGTAAAATATTGGCTGTACTAGTTAAATTCACTTTCTTATGTTCAGAAATGCGATGGTTTAGAGCACAGCCACATTGTCCGTTATAAACAGCATCGCATTCTGCACAGTGTATGTTATAAACTACATTTTTATCTAGTGTGTCTGATTTTTCTTTATCGTTCACTAGTAATGAAAAAAGATGACGTTTGTTTACTGATACCATGTTAAGACCATGCTTTTTTAACCTATTATTAATCCTATCTGCTATAAACGGAACGTAATTTGTTAAATAAAGTTTTTGTTACCCTGATCTGGCTCTATGGAAAAAAATTCATTTTAAATCAGTCCTTTTAGATTAGGAAACAAACAAACTTACTAAAGGCTAAGTCTGGTCACTATTCCGCGTTTGGCAAAAATTTTATATGATAGTTCATGGATATTTGCCACTGTAAATGGAAAAGTAAATTTTGTTGCACGTCCGTAAAGGACAACAATTTTCTTTGTGAAACGTAAACATTTGATCTAGTACAATAGTTTAACTGCTGCTTCACCAGTACTGTCTAATGTTTTCCATTAATTGACTTGCCTTTGTCTGGAAAGTCTATGAGCACCACACGTTGCAATTCTACAAAAGACAGTTGTGGTCTACTTTTCACCTGAGAGGAGATTGTTTTCTTTTTTGCAGCACTTCCGCCTACTTCTTTGCGTAGTTGTTTGGAGTCTGCCTTCGGGACAGCAATAGCTTATCGCAGAAACTCTGTAGGATCGACTTCAAATATGTACAACTACACTTTAAAAAGCCTTTACTCGAAAGTGTTTCTGATCATATATTAGCAAACGTGGCAGTCATGACGCTGAAAACACCTTCATGTGCACAAATTAGTGTAAGTTGTTGTGGACACGATTTACTAAAATGTTCGAAAAGTCCTCACAAACACTCACGCAAGGTCACGTCATTCATATCAGCAGGATCACGCGTTATCACTCGTCGATTATACTTTGATACACATGCCTTCGTGTCTGTATCAGGCTCCAGTCGTGTTTGTTGCTACAGTTAATTTATTTTTTATAACAGTTACATGTGTTTTCTTATCTCTTATTTTCTTTTTCTCATGGACTCAGACGTTTCTGTTCTTGCAATTTCGTCCTTTCCATAGACAGTCGCGACATCACCACATACCTTCTTCGTTCTTTTACTCTAGCCATATATTCCCGTTCTAGACCTGCCTCTTCTACTATGCCCGTCAATCATTCCTTCGATCTGGATGGTGACAAGTTTGAAAGACGTTTGCAAGTTTGCAGATGACCAACCATACCGCATAATCTTTCCACAGTAGCGTCCTTTGCTATATCCGCTAGTAGTTCCAGTGAGCGTCCTATTTTCACCCGCTCTCTTTAGAACCTCACCACTAGGTACACATTCTGTCCGCGACATTCTTAACACCTTTTTCTCCAACACCACATCTCAAAAGCTTCAAAGTAGCTTCTTTAAAATTTCTTCAAAGTCCAGTTTTTTAAGTCATATGTACATATGTTCTAAATAAAACTCTTTATAAATTTCTTTCTCTTTTCTAGGGACATGTTTCTAACCGCCAGAAAAAAAATTTTTCATTAAACAATTTTCTCTTGCTGGTGAAATTCTATATTCTACATTACTGGTGCATCTGCCATTTGATGTAATGCAGCTTCCAAGATATTTAAAGGATTCAACTTGCACTAGATTTCTACCGTCTTAAAACATGTCAGATTATTTATAAGATACACTATTAATTGTTATTACATTGTTGCTGACTTTAATAAACTCTTTCATTGGATATTCTACATGCAAGCTGAACAGTAGCGGGAAAAATACACAACTTTGTGTACACCTTTAATGTTTTTGCTGGGGTCCATCGCTGGTTATCAGAGGTCTCTGGTCCTTGTATTGTTTCTGAATAGTTCTTATAGCCCTAGTATCAACCTTTTCATGTTTGAGGATTTTGAACATAATATTCTAGTTGATGTTATCAAATGCCTCTTCGATGTTCACAAAGGTTATCATGATTTCTTTCAAACGTCTGATAGTTTTTTTTTTCTATACTTATTGGGAACCGCTGTCAGTTGCGACTGAATCGTATAAAACCTGGTGAGTTGTGACCGAGGTAGAAATTTGAACCCGGTCAATTGACGTCAATTGAATTTTCATGTTATTATTATAATAATACGGAAATTACCGTTATAATCCTATTCATTGTTAAGAAAACTAAAATAATGGTTTAAGTAAAAAAAGAGAAGACATTAAATCAACCATTATGTTGAACAACACAATATTGGAGCACGTTACTGAATTTTGTTACCTGGGTAGCATAGTTACAAGTGGGAATAAGTGTCTGGCAGAGATTAAGAGGAGAGTAGCTCTGGCAAAACAAGCATTCCAGAGCAAAAGGAACTTATTAACAAGCAACCATATTAGTATTGAAACAAAGAAAAAGTTTGTTAAGGTATTTGTATGGAGTGTTTTAACTTACGGCTGTGAATCGTGGACATTAGGGAAGGTGGAGAGTGACAGACTTCAGGCAATGGATGTGTGGATTTGGCGGAGAATGACAAAAACTAGTTGGACAGATAGGAAGACGAATGAACAGATCTTAGAGGAAATAAATGAGAATAGAACACTGCTTAGGAGTATAGGGCTGAGGAAGATTAAGTTGATAGGGCATGTGATCAGACATAGTGCTTTTTTAACTAACATCTTTGAGGGTAAAGTAGTGGTGAAGAAGCCCAAAGGAAGACCAAGAACTGCATACTTCCGCAGCACAATGAGTGTCGTAAATAGTGGGTCCTATAAAGAAATGAAGAATATCGCAAGGGATAGAGTGACGTGGCTACAGCAACAAGGCATTGCCTTTAGGAGTTAATAAATACTATTCATTCCTAGCGTAGCCTAACGTAAAGTAACCTAATGTAACCTGACCTAACGTAACAAAAATATTGTAAGAAATAGGTTACTCGCGCAAGTGAAAAGTTGTAGAATTTAAATCCCATCGAAGTTCAGAATAGTAAGGTTTCTAAATGACAGATTCGGTCGGTAAATGAAACTGCGGGGACACCACTGACCGCGTAAGAACAGGCAAAACATTGTTTCATCGCAACAGACCGTGACTGATTATTGGCAGCGAAAATTTGGCTGCTCGCGTTCTCCGATTTCTCTAAAAGTCCAATTCGTTTTCTTGGAAGGACTGCTCAATTTTCTTTTCTAATAGATTATAAATTATTCTTGTTAGTATTTTTGATGCATGTTATACCAAACTTAGAGTTCTCTATGTCTCACATTTCTATGTGGTGCTTCAGATTCTTCACTTTTCATTCCAAACCCATATCATGCGCGTTAGTTCAATGTGTTGGGTTATCTCAATGATTTGGGGTGACTTGAGTTCATGTTACTTATTACAGCAGACAACGTATCTTTGGCTTTTAATGTAATTTCAAAATTTCCTAAGGATACTATCAGGTTATCTACCTCTGAGATCCTTCATTTCTTTAAGTGTCCCATCGAACTCGTCTTTCAAAATGGGCACGTCTATCTTATCCTCGATATTAATTGATGACTCGTTGGGCACTTGGTGAAACATATTAATACAAAGGTTTTGTATAATATATAAAAACACTTGGTAAGTTTCACAAATTTTTTATATTATTTATATCGGACAATGTGGCCGTGCTCTGAAACATCGCATTTCTGAACATAAGAAGGCGATTTTAACTAATACATCTAATACAGGTTTTGCAGATCATTGCTTACAACACAATCACTTCATAGACACAAAAAACATAACACTACTCCACAACATACAAAAAGGTAAAAAAATGGATTTGTTAGAAATTTTAGAAATTAAAAAAGCAATAAAAAATAACAAAAATTTAACCAATGAACAGACTGAATTTTGTGTATCCCCTTTATTAAAATCGGTTATTTAGTTTAGTTTATTTTATATTATTTTGAATGTTCATCATTATTTTAAATTTTGCATTCAGTTTATATTTAGTTCAGTTAATTTTATATTTTGCATTCATGATTGAATTTAGTTTTTAAAGACACCTGACCTTCCCTTGTCTCATGCACACACTCCCCCCTCGCCTTGACAACACAGATGTTCCAGATACGCCCTAAACAGATGTTCACCACCTACACTCCACTAACATCCTGTGTTCAGTAATTTCATTCACTCGCTCTTTGACAATGGCTTAGTTAGTCGAAACAGCTGTCAGAGTTAATTAAAAAAAATTTGTGAAACTTACCAAGTGTTTATATATATTTTACAAAACCTTTCTATCTTATCTATTCAGCTTACTCATATTTTTCAGAATGTTTTTATCTAACTCGTGTCTCTTGAATAATTTTCATATAGGCTACATTCTTGCCAGTGCTTTAGTATTCCTGTATCATTTATTATTTTTCCATGTTTAACCTGTATGATTATTACCATACTAATTTTATTTTCAACTGTCTTCTTTGCATCAGGAGTCCACATCTTGTGTATACGGGTTTGGCAATCCCGATGTGGCCTAGCTGGATTCTCACTTTGCTTTAACTTGTCTTGGGTGAGATCCCTTCCATTAGTCTTTTCTGACTAGTCTCTCTTGACTACCTCTTGTTCTTTTCCGACCCCGACGCTATTAGAGTACTCGAGGACTAGGGTGTCTTCTTAACATGTCTAGTTTATAAATTTTTGGTGGTTTAGGATCTTACAGTGTTTACTGATGCCGATAGGTGAGCACTGGAAATACTAAGAAACGTTCAGTATCAGAATAACTAATTCAAAACCACCAAACCCTATCTCAGAATGAGAAGGATGAGGGCGAATCTCCTGCGCCCCAGAGCAGGGGTCTTTCGGCTAGGGTATAGTAATGTTGACAGAGTCTCTGGTCTTCCTGGTAGGAGGTTGTGCAACAGGCCAGTAACCTGTTCATGTAAAACTTTGAAATACTTGTAGTATCCATAGCAGATGTGGGTCGTCCGAGGATGAGATAGGTGCCGGAACAGGTTTATATGACCTAATCTTAGAGGAGGAGGAGGAGGAGGAGGAGGATGAGGAGGGGGGAGGAGGAGGAGGAGAAGAAGAAGAAGAAGAAGAAGAAGAAGAAGAAGAAGAAGAAGAAGAAGAAGAAGAAGAAGAAGAAGAAGAAGAAGAAGAAGAAGAAGAAGAAGAAGAAGAAGAAGAAGAAGAAGAAGAAGAAGAAGAAGAAACTGTTTTCTTATATCCGCGTACCCACGTTCTATGTTACCTCTGACGATGACTTGATCTATTTTCTTATATTTCGTTTTAAGCCAGTCTACTCCTGCTTCCTGATTTTCTTTATTTGTAATGTTAATATGTTTTATGTTGATCAAAAAAAGTATTTTTGCATTGGTGTCTGATAGTATTAGGGGTTTCTATAGGTTATTTTGCCATATCTTATTGTATTCAATCTACTCATATCTTCCAAAACGTAGTCATCTATATATTGTCTCCTTAATAATCTTCTATACATTGTTGCCAGTGCTTTAGTATTTCTGCATCATATGTTGTTTTTCTATGCTTAACCTGTACGCTTATTACTGTCTTAGATTTCCTGTTTAACTGTCTTTATATTTCCGCATATGCACGTTCTGTGTTACCTCTGACGATAGTTTGATCTATTTTTTTATATTTCGTTTTAAGCCAGTCTACTCCTGCTTCCTAAGTTTCTCTATTTGTTATGTTAATATGTTAGTATGTAAAACAGAGGAAGGAAACAGGACATCCAGGGTATGCTAGTCATTTTGTTGAAGAAGACTATAAATTTGTTAATCCGTTAGAGGAATACGAAATTTAAAAGGTTGAACATAATTCGGTGGAAAGAAAGTTGAGAAAAAAACTAAAAATATTGAAGGAACTTAAATGAATTTAAATATTTTAATTAATTCAAAGGTGAAATTTGATAATTTTACCACATATTAAGGAAGAGGAATGTAGAATATAAAGGTTGGTAGCAGTCTGATACTTAGTGGTTGGAATAGTACCAGGTCATAATGGTAAGTTACCAGGCAGCAATGGAAACTTACTGGAACAGGGGGTGGTGAATCGTCTGATTGTTTGCTGGCTGAAGCGTAACAAGGGTGTTTACCTGCTATGTTTGTTTATGTCAATTTGACGCTTCCGGGATGTAGATAAGATATATAAGGGGGTAAAGGTTTTTAAGTAGGTTGTTGTGTCCCATCTGATGATGAGCCGAGAGGCTTGAAAGCGGTTATGGAAAGTATAATTGCGTGTTAGTGGTTGCAATACAAGTTTAGTAAAAATTATACTTAACCATTAAATTGTGTTTATCTTTTTGTTTTATCAGCTGTATTAATAATATAGGTTTGTTAGCAAACACTGAAGTAAAACACGACTGCGTCACGTTGTTTAGAGGTATGCCACCCACGTTGGACTAAACAATCAATATTCAGCGACAGTGACTGAAACTAGCAAATGAACGCAATCGTAAAGTTGCCGTCAATAAATCGTGATGTATAAAGCAAGCGCCATAACCTGTTGAATATATTGCTGCCTGCTTTGCGTGAGCAGTAACCTAGGTTTACTGTTAGAATTTATTTCGACAATGTAGTAAATGCTTTATACAGTAATAAGCAACGTTACAGCAATTAACTGGCTGATACTTTCTGTCGTTTGGACTCTGTACACTTTAGTTGTCTCCATTTGTCTCTTGTAGACACGTAATCTTTAACAATACATAGAACCTGTTAACGAAAAAGACCAAGACATTAATGGTTAAGAGACATACTCTTTATCTTCTCCCCGACACAGATGTTGGTGGGCTTCCTTTCTGTAGACAGGGTCTTAAACACCACATACGTTCTTCCTTAAGGTCGTTGTTTTATCTTACTGACATTTTGGCAGATTGCAATCAAAGCAATCCAGAATTAATTTGGGAAAAATTGCTATATCTGCATTAAATGGAATCCTGTGGGATAAGCAAATTACAGCAGAAACTAAAATCAAACTATTTAAAATCATTGTTAGAAGTATCATGACTTACGGCTCAGAAGTTCAGACCACAAGAACAAAATTATTGAGAGCAGAGATGGACTTTTGGAGACGTTCGGCAAGAGTATCCAGACGTAAAAAAATTATAAATGAAGTCATTAAGGACGGAATCAGTGTGAAACGGTCAATTGTTGATTTTATCCAAACAAAAAATTACAATGGTATGGACACACGAAAAGAATGACACACGAAAAATTGCCAAGGAAAGTTATGGAATGGAACCCACCAGGAAGAAGAAAAAGAGGAAGACCACCTATCACCTGGATAGAAGAAATTCAGAGTAAATTAAGGGAACGAGAATTTGAAGAAGATCTTTGGATGGACAAGCAACAGTGGAAGATGAGAATAAAATTACTTATGTAATCTTTCGTTCCGGAAAATGTGCAAACATTGTACAGCCAGTTGAATAATAAATACAATAAAACCATTTCCTTTAACAAAACATAATTTATAAGTTTTTTCTGGGGAAAATCGTAATTAGAACAAACGTTGTCATACAGGACTCTCGCCAATAGAACAGGTGCCAGATTTCAAGTACCTAGGTTGTAGCATCATATACCATGATGAGAAGGAGGTTGAAAGCAAAGTTAGCCTCTTCCAGTCCCTTTGTGGCTGTATCATTAAACATTTAAAGAAGAAAACAAAAAAAGAGACGCGATTAAAATATTATAATGTAATGGCCATACCTCAACTACTGTATGGTAGTAAGACTTGGATTAGAAAGGACAAATATATACCTAGAATACAAGAAGCGTAAATGAGGTTCTTGAGGGCTGTAAACGGTTGTACCGGGAGGGACCTTATCAGAAATTATCACATTAGAATGGAGCTAGGCATAGCTGAAAGCTTAAATAAGAAAATCTTTCGGTACAAAACGGAGTGGCGGAAACACGTGGAGAGAATGGATTTGTCTAGATTTTCAAGAAGAGCCCTTGACTATCCAAGAGGGAAGATAAGTGTGGAAAGACCCCGTAAGGAAGGTTTGGTTGACTTCCATTGATACTGAGAAAGGCTACTAGCCTAAGCAGCAAACGATGTTGACGACGACAACGTTCTTCCTTCTTCCATCTCTTCCACATACTCCTGTACTAGGCCTTTCTCTCCTACTATGCCTTTGAATCACCGCAGTAAACAAGTTTTAATGGCGTAACAGGTGCCAACCTTACTGCATCTTCTTTCCGTAATGGATTTTAGTAGAGGCACAAAATATAAATAAACCAACCTTTTAAATCCGGCCTTGCGACTTCTTGTTTCTAGTTGAGAATGACGCGTTTCAAAGCAAATGTTTTATCATCAGATAGTAAAAAACCTTACTTCATATCTGTTGCCACTTTGTAAAACACCAATGTCGCATTTCAACCTTTAGTCTGCACATGTATCCAATCACGTTTTGCCAGCTACTAAATGGTTATTTGTATCTAGCTGGTAAAGAAGGTAAAGACCAACGTACGATTATAGCGGATTCAAGTGGTCACTCGAAACGAAAATTTTGACTGTTTATGTTTGTGTGTTATCTATAAATTTCAAATCTTTCAAGGCGTTTACGATTCGGCACTTTTCAAAAGTGTGTAGCGGTTTCATGTTAGATTTGACAGCCAAATTATAGTTGTGTAGTTAGATTCTACTGAACGTCACTAGTTCTGACCAGATCTAACTAATTAAATGTAACCGTTATTAGTCAATTGGATAGTTTGTAGATCAAAATTTATAGAAAACCAATCACCATTGATACAACTATACATGGCTAAATCCCATCGTCATATCTTGCACGAAATGACAGCTTGTAAAAGTTTTATCCATAGTGAGATGTTAAATATTTTTAAATGTATCGCTGTTGTCAATGTATCATATGTAAATTTCTGAGAAATTTTCAGACCGTGAAAGAATTACTTACGAATGTACATTTATTGATCCTAGACCGTTTGCGTACTGAGAACATTAGCAATGAGCTACATGTATTGTCCGTAAACGATACAATTGAGAAATATCACCTGGAACGGTTGGAACACCTGGACACAATGGAAGATAGACAGCTACCTAAAGTGCCATATAGCTTTAGTCCCTTTTGAACAAAGGATATAGGGCAACCAAGAACCAGTTGGCGAGATATTCTATTAAGATGGAACAGGCAATGTGCTTACTCATGGCCGGCTCTAGTACAAGGCCCGAATGTTAAACGTGGCAACGTTGCGTCTGAGGCCTATAAGCATCTATAATATAAATATATTATATCAAAGCCCACTCACTGACTCATCACTGTATCTCAACAATAACAAGGCCTAGAAAGATGAAACTTTACATAGATATTCACTAGATACTGTAGATGTGCAAAAAGACGGGGTTTGACAAAATTCAAAATTTTAGGGGGGTTTTGGAGGGGTCAAAGTGACCGAATATTCTCATAAGAAATACATGACATTTAAAACGTGACAACTGTTAGGCAGCTTCTAGATGAGATAGAAACATGAAATTTGTTCTAGGTGTTTTTTCGATGGGGTCCTTTTGGGGGTTCTTTGGGGTCTTCCACATCTTCTCCTAAACCACTGGACCGATTTCAACCAAACTGGGCACAAATATTTTACGCAACGGGAGAACCAACATAGGATAGGTGCTTTTTCGACGCGGTCCTTTGGGGGGTCCTTTGGGGTCTTCCAAATCTCCTCCTAAACCACTCGACAGATTTCAACCAAACTTGGCACAAATATTTTACGCAACGGGAGAACCAACATAGGATATGTGTTTTTCGATATGATCCGTCGGGGGGTCCTTTTGGGGGTCCTTTGGGGTCTTCCACATTTCCTCCTAAACCACTGGACCGATTTCAACCAAACTTGGCAAAAATATTTTACGCAAAGGGAGAACCAACATAGGACAAGTGTTTTTCGATACGATCCTTTTGGGGTCTTCCACATCTCCTCCTAAAGCATCGGACCAATTTCAACCAAACTTGGCACAAATATTTAACGCAACGGGAGAACCAACATAGGACAGGTGTTTTTCCGATACGATCCTCTGGGGGGTCCTTTGGGATCTTAAACCTATTAGATCTGGTTATTATGGCAACCCAATAGAATAGATTCTGTTCTAAATATATTATCGCATTAAATTGAAGACCACGCGAACGAAGTCGTGGGCAACAGCTATTTATTTTAAGAAACCTACTTTAATTGAACTTTATTAATTAAACTAACATTTTCATTACGTACAACGTGAAACTCCGTAGCGAAGCACGGGTATTCCGCTAGCAGTGTAATAAAATAGCTAAAGTGAACACGTTATATTTTGATTTAATTTCATAGCATTACTAAAATCATGAGTGGGCCTATTTATAGCTAAATCTAAATTATAGGTCTGTGCGCACTTAGTAGTATACGTTTAAGTTGAAAAAATTAGTAAATTTGAGTTAGGCCTAATGAATTAATTTTGTTCAAATTATTAAATTCTTATCATACGAATAAGTAATTATTATATTTTTTAAATAATATAACAGTATTTTACATAATAAAGTTTTAATTTGCAGAAAGTGAAGAACTGTAAAACTGCTGTTAACTAGCAATTAAAAATGACGCGATTTGATTAGTGAAATACATAAATTAAGAGATCGTCTAGTCGGCCTCAAATATCAGCTGGTTCCAGTGTTGCCACGTTTAATGTTCCGGCCTTCTACAGAGCCAGCCATGGCCTACACCATGAAGTGAAGAAAAAGATATTGGATATAAAAAATGTTTACAACTTGTTAAATAAAACTAAAACTAAAATTTGACGGACATGGATAAAGTGGTATAAATATCGTATGTTATTCTGTAATACGAAGCTTTGCAGTAACACAATAAGCTGTTAATAACAGACACAGAATATTACGCTTCGTTCTGACTGCATTCTTTAACGTCACGACTAAATTAATACAGATCACGTAGACTGGGGTTCTCTATTTACATGTAGCCGTTTATTAAAACTGTAATATTATAGTTGTCTTTTTCTGGCTCGTCCACTGAACAACAACTCTTGCTTTGTCCTCTTATTACGATGTTGTTTGTTTACTTGTTTACCGCCTTTTTTTGCTTATTAAACCTTATTATGACCTGCTATTTATTGTCTCGCACTTTTTCTATCCTCCATTCTTTGTCATTTAAATCCTAAAATTATGATGTCATTTTTGACATCGCCATTTTAAAAACGATATTTGGTGACGAGTGCAACACATAGCGGTGGGTGGCAGTACACAGAGGTTCACTGTAGCATAATATGAGCAACGGTAACGTGTATCATAGGGTTACTTAAAAGAATAATGAGGAAATATTTCATAAGTTGGGATATCGCTGGCTGGGATATACCTCCGCCAGGTATGCGCTCCTTCTTCTTCTTTTACATATGTTATATAGTCTGTTTTTCTTCACACGTTAAGGGGATTCACTGGAGGTAGACTTCAAGTCCCCCGTCCATCTCCTTTCTTAGGGTTCCATTTACCCAACAATCTAGAATTCACATTATTCTCCTCCATCTTCTCCTCTTCAGTGATTAGGTTATATAAATCTGTTCCGGCAGCCATATTATACTCGGACGACCCACGTCTCTTCCACAAATGGCTTTAAAGTTCAGTGCCGCTTTCGGCAATCGATCCTCTGTCATCATTTGCAGATGAACCCACCTTTGTCGTCTGTAAATTGAAATAATTTCATTTATGTCCTTTACTTGAGTTCTGTTTTGACATACTCATTCATTATTCTATCTTGCAATGTATAATTTAAAGTACTTTGAAAAAACTGCATTTTAGCACTCTGAACCTTGCTGCTTTCTTTTTCTGTCATGACCCACGCTTGACTCGCATAAATCAATGTGGGTATTTCAATTGTCTTATAAAATTTAATCCTTGTGCTGTGTCTTATTTTGTTTCTGAGATTTCTATGAATCGTACCACAAAAATATTCCTAAATTTATTTATCTCCTCTAATCTCACATTATTTTTTAATAATGTATTCTCGTTTACCCTGTCAACGTGGTCACTCCATTCTCCTGTTCGCCTTTTCACAAATTTGACTACGTCCTCTATTTGACACTGCCGACTTGTGTCATCATTTCATATTCTATAACGTCTTGAGTACACTCATTGCTAGAGTCCTTAACAGCCTTTTTGTTCTACTAGTGTCAGCCCGTGTTGAGCTCCGTAAGTCAGCATTGGTCATATCATCTTGTACGTTTTACCTTTACATTCAACTCTGAGGTATTTATTAACATGATAATGTTTTCAGGCTGCTGGTCATTCCACAAAATGCGTGATGCAAAATGTGTAACGTCAACGTCATCGAAAAATGTAACGCTCCAGGTGATATTAACACTATATTTTTTCCACACTTTCGATTCTCCACAGTCTAGAAATCTTATTTTTAAAGCCTAAAAACATTATCATGCTTCGATGTTTCGGTTTCGTCGAAATTTTTATCAGAAAAGAACAAACACTTGTGTAATACCAAGGTTGTGATGGTTTTATGATTTTATACCATTCGTGTTTTTTTCCAAGTTACATTCCTTAAATATTGAGAAATACGATCTCCTTTCATTGGTTAACGTCTTGCTTTATTGAACGTACTTCAGTCCCATGACCTCTTTTATAATTTTCCTTCCAAGTTTCACTTTAGTACAAGTTTAGTACAAGTTCCAAGTTTCGCCCACCTACACCTTATAATATTCCTACAAAGTTCCAGTTTAGTTCAAATAGTATCTTTTGAAATAACCAAGAACTGGTCTTGTCTGTTGAGCTTTTCAAGTTATATTTTATTGCTGTTTTTATAAAGTTATGAGGAAGTCTCTGCAAATTATCTTCTAAACCAGCTATGAGCTGTGCGTTATTTGCAGGGCACACAATAAGTATCTGCCTTTTATTCATTTTGTACTCACTCGTTGTCTTCATGGAATTAATACTTGCCGAACTGAAGTACAATTTTAAACCTGTCCTATTATTACGACGTCGGTAAACAGTTGGTAGCTATGGTCATCCACGTCATAGTTAAAGCAGCCTTCACTGTCCGGATAATCAATGCTCCGGATAGGTGCACCCATTTCTTCATAATTGATGCCTTACTTTACACAGAAATTGTTTACCTTCTAACCTACATTCCTCCTAACATTATTTATTATAGAAAAAGCCTTGCTCGTCGTCAACCCTATGAATGGCCATTTTATGGACCTAAAGACCTATAGACCTAAAGTTCGTCACATTCCCACGGTTTGAATACAGTAGCGTATTGTTGTGACGGTCTACTCGATCGTCGTAGGTACAGTGGAAACAAAATAAGTGCAAGACACCAATTAAGTCACTAATCACCACCTTTAATTTTCACAGTTAACAGTTCGTAATTAACAACACAGTCTCTTATAACAAATCAAATAAAAATTGTTCACGCGCAAAAAAATGTCAACTAACATAAAACACAGTTGTATTACAATTACACCGTCCGATTATAAAACATCACTCTTAACTAATAACAACTTGAACGCGCACAGTAATGTCACTACTATAACTCTCGAACCGCACTGTCAATATCTCGCACTAATACTACTACTAAGGCCGCTGCCGCCATGTATTTATATCCCCGCTCACAAACCAGAAGCTTCCAAACTGCGTCTTATCTTTAAACCACGGCGTAAGTAATTTCGGCCTTGACACAGTCCGCGCGGCTGGCGACTTCGAGAAAACTCTCGCGGATGCGTTGACAGTCACGTATATATATTAGAGCGAGATTCTTCTGGCACATTCGACAAACACGTAGATTGTTCTGTGATGTCTTAACAGTTTATTCTTTTCCCGCGGAGATTATCAATCACTAATAGAGAGGTCAAGTAAATTTCGCTTGTTTTGCACAAAGTACAGTCCAATCAGTAATGCATTTGTTTACATTATCAATGTGCTGTGGACAATACACAAGGGAATAGTGAGTATCGGACGGTTTGTACATTGAGCCCTCTGTCAAAACAGCTGCTTTGTTGTTGTTGTTGTTTTATCATTACTTAACGGTTGCAACAGATTATTATTATTTGGCGTAATGTTGATTTAACTCGCACAACATGCACACTGTTACCCCAATAATTGTGAGCCGTTGGTACACCTGTTGCAGTCATCCGCCAATGTTAGTACTGCTTTTACACAGGGTGTTTCAAAAAGTGCCAAAACAATTGCTAGGGTATATTTTACATGTAAAAGTAAACAGAACACAAAGGTTTTTTAAAAATACATAACCACTTGGTACGTTTCACAGATTGTATTTAACTCTGACAGCTGTTTCGACTTCTTAAGCCATTGTCAAAGAGATGAGTGAACACTAAACAGAGGACGTAAGGGAGGTGGTGGAGATCTGTTTAGGGCGTGTACTGGAATATGTGTGAGGTGTGAAGATGGTGAAGGGGCGTTGCAGGAGCTAAGAAAAGGTCAAGTGTCTGTAAAAACTAAATATAATCGCGAATAAAAAATATAAAATTAACTAAACTAAATATAATCTGAATACAAAATATAAAATTAACTAAACTAAAGAACAGCTTTTAATAAATGAGATTATTATCACGATTATTATTACACGCCCTAAACAGATGTCCACCACCCTCACATCCTCTGTTTACTCATCTTTTTGACAATGCCTTAAGAAGTCGAAACAGCTGTCAGAGTTAAATCAAATCTGTGAAACGTACCAAGTGTTTATATATTTGTAAAAACCTTTGTATTAATATGTTTCACCAAGTGCCCAACAAGTGATCGATTAATATCGTAAACAGAACAATCTGTTGTACACCTATAGGGCTGTCAAAGTTAATAGAGACAATTGTTTTTCTTACATTATTTACACTTGAGTAAAATACAATACTCTATTATAGAGCGAGCGAAGTGAATTGTCTGTTCTAACTCGACTGTTTGGCATTTCTTTCTTTGTCTGTTTATTTTGAGTGTGTCTCACGATACGTTTCAATTGCATCAACCGACGTTTGTAGAATATTGATCCAATTTTTGACGATTTTCATTCCTGTACTCTAAAACGTTTCATTGTCTCTGAGAATACTACATCAGCGTGCGATGTTTAATACTGTATAAACACAGTACGTAAGAACTTATAGTAATGACAAGACTTCCTCACCTCAATTTGCGTTATCCTGTTTAAACCGACGACCTATTATTCAACTTAACACACAGAAGAACCCAGTGTATGTCCACTATCACAGTATTTAATTATTTATAAAGCTCAAGGGATGCCCTGTCAGCCACTATATTCTATTTTATATTATATTGTACATTGTGACGTTTTAGAATAATAAACTAAAAGGAAATGCGGATTAACCCAGATAGAAGGCTTCAGGATTAGTGTGCACTATGTTTAATGGATTCCTTGTGTAGTAGTATTCCTTATGTCTCTTCACAAACACGTACACGCCTGCTGCTATATCTACCAGATGTTCACTACTATATCTTCTTTCTTTTTATTTTTCTCTTCTTCTTCACATTTTTCTTCTCAAGTTACTTCTTTTTATTTACGTCGTTTGTTCTTTGGCTTCAGCCTTATTTTTAATTTCTAATTTTTCTTTCTATAGCCTTCTATTATTCTGCTGTCGTTCTTTAACTCCCTTTCATACATAGCTGCTGATGCTTTCCACTCTGTCTATTCCTTAGTGGTTACAAAATTGATGTTCCTTTGGGTAATCTGGCTTAATCAATTGTGTTTCTGTGTTGTAGTGTTTCGATTTCTAGGATTCTAGTATCACATAGTGTTGTTATGACAGTCCCACTGATCGTCGTATGGTACAGTGAAAAACAAAATTTTTAATTCATTACAATTGACAGTTTAAAATCAACAAGTTATTCAACAAGATTATACTCGTGCAATAATTCAGATAAATTTGTCCACATGAAATAATAATGTCAACTAAAAGAGTCTCGGATAATAATCACTTTTCACTAATAACCACTTGAACGCACTGAGTCGCCCAACGTAAACAGACTGACCGTCGCTTGATGCTTACATTTATATCCCGCTGAGATACCAAATTAATCTGTTACTTTTTAAAAGACGTGTTAAACAATTCCCTATTACAGACGCTCTCGAATCCACTCGAAACAGTGCATAATTTCTGGCCTTGAACACAGTGCGCCGACCGGTGCGGTCTTGAATAGGCTCAATTGTTAACGCATGATAAGTTTCACGTAATTGGCTTTTATCTCAAAATACCAGCAATGTGTACGCACACAAACATTACAGCTGGGCTCTGCTGGGTTAGCCAAAAAACGCGTAGGACGACACACTCCATTGTTTGAGAATGTTCCTAATTGCGTAAATGTAGGCCTAAATTGGCTTGTCTCTTCTGCCCCCGAAGTTAAATTTCTCGTGTTGGACCTAAACTCCTAGAAACGTAATTCGATTCATACTACATCCCCTTACTTAATTCTATTCTTTGTGGTTTTTACACCAGACACACTGAAGCTATATATAAAATAAACAGAATTTTGCACTATACGACACCAAACCTAATCATCTTCATCTTCTTAACGGTTTTAAGTTTTAGTGGCCTGTTTCTATTCCACAGTCAATGTTTTCTTAGATCTACCAGCTTTTCTTCTGCCTCTAGGGTTGTAATCTTTTGCTATCGTCGGTATTCTACTTTCTTCCATCTTATACTTTGTTCCATTAAATATACATAATTCTCGGAAGACGAGCTTCCGAGTCACCTCTTAGATAAGCTTTATCTGTCCATGTCCTGGGGCGTGAATCTTCGGTACTCTCTTAGTCGAGGGTTGTCATCAGGGTAGGGTTTCCAGTGGATGTCGTCTGAGTGAATTAATGAGGAGATGTATGTTATGTAGCGCGAAGTCGTCCTGATCCTCGGCGGTAATGGTAAGTGTTGTTTAGGTCTTAGTCGTCACTATCCACAGTTATGCACATCACATATTTAATGGCACCGTAGTACTGGAGTTTGCATCTTCTTTTCACATTATGTCGGAACTACTTTACTTGAACCATATTTAATCGTTAGTTTTAATTAACATGAGATGTCACCTAATAAACTAGTTTTTCTTTTTCACATCCTTGTTTAACAAATTACTCACTACATCTTCGTTATTTATAACTAGCTCTCCACGCTTTTAGTGGAAGCTAACACTCAATAAAAAATAAAAATAAAACATTTTGTGAAGAGCCCTCGCTTGGAGGTGTTTACAGTTTGAAAGCCGCATTATTAAGTCCTGCATTGTTACAACAGGAAAATTGCAACGACGCGGAGTGAGTACTCCGCCATAATATAGTTCCAACTGTTTATTAATAATACAGGCTTACAGTTTGACAAAATAAACTATCGAGACTTACCTTGTCTACAGGAATTATTACAACTACTACTTGTGACTTTAAATTATTAATTATTTACATTATGATTTACAGGTATTTCTTATTTAATGCCGGGTCGGTATGCAAGTTGGATCCGGAATACACAGGTCATAGCATGATAAATTTACTAAAGGGTTAACAGTATTATTTTTAACTTTTACTTTCACAGTTTTAATTACTTATTTTAGTTAGATTTTCTTAATTGATTCTCATTACTATTATGAGTTAGTTCAGGGGTATTTGGTTTAATAGTGCGATTTAATGTTCTTACTTACTTCCCGTTTTATATTTTATTATTAATTTGTTTTTTTTTTAATTTACAATTTAAATCGCCACAGTGTCTTGTGCCTGTGCCGAAGTTCAATTTCTCGTGTTGGACCTAAACTCCTAGAAACGTAATTCGATTCATACTACACCCCCTTACTTAATTCTATTCCTTGTGGTTTTGACACCAGACACACTGAAGCTATATATAAAATAAAAACAATTTTGCACTATACGACACCAAACCTCATCATCTTCATCTTCTTAACGGTTTTAAGTTTTAGTGGCCTGTTTCTATTCCACAGTCAATATTTTCTTACACCTACCAGCTTTTCTTCTGCCTCTAGAGTTGTAATCTTTTGCTATCGTCGGTATTCTACTTTCTTCCATTCTATTGATGTGTTGAATTTATTTTATTTTGTATTCTTTAATATTTTCATTAACTGTAAAAATGTCTAAATCACTTCTTATCTCTTCATTTGTGATATAATCTCGTCACTTTTAACTGATCTCAGAAATTTCATTATGACACCTAACTTTTATCTATTACTCACTTTCCCTATTAGTCACACTGCGTCTTATCTGCCCTGAGTGCTTTCTCGGATGCCCTATGCTTCTGCAAGTTTTGTTTATAAACATGGCATTTAAGCTAATGTGTCCTTACCCTACCGCTCCACATGTTCAACTCAGATTTTTAATACGCTTTTCTTTTGCTGTGTATGCAAAAAATTTACAGGCATTTCACAAACGCAATGCACAGAGAAGGGCATTGAAAATGCTTCAAGAAATATAATTCTTCAATAAATATAAAAAATATATATATTTATGTTCATTCACCAATCAGTGAATTCATTCTTCATTCACCAATGTACATATTATAACTTAAATGTAGTCGCATTCATAAGAGAAGTTTTATATGTACTACGTTATTGGCAACAAAGAAATAGTTTCTATGGAAACTCACCGGTTCCCAGTTTCGATCACGCACCAGCAATCGGCCGCAAATGTGCGACACGTCCTTATAAACATTTTCAATGTTAAAATGCAAACCTTATTCTAACTACAGTCTTAATTAACTTATACACACTTTCTGAACCCTCACAAAGGCATTATTCTCCATCGTCTTGTTCAACACACAACATTCACTACCACATAAACCATATTTTACTGACTCCAAATGGAAAGCAATTAATATGTATAAATCCTTAAAACTATACATGAGAGAAAGACAGAATAATGTTGGGATTAGCCATTAAGCTACAACCCTTCACCCGTGTAGGAAACATGAAGGAGAAGTTGCTGGATGAGCTTGCTCAGTTAAGGGAGGTGTTTTAAAGTGGGTTAAGAGAGTCCCACACCCCTAGTAACTACGCAGTTCCTATTGTCTATAGACATTTTCACCTACCCTCGTAAAAAAATGACATAAGAAAGATGGAAAGACCATGTTATATATATGTCCCTGAGTAGAATATCAAGGCTGGCTACGAGCTACGAGGCTGGGGGAAAGCAAAGTGTTGGGCGACCGAGGATAAAGTGGTTAAGCGGAACTGGCAGAAACACTCACATCCTGTCAAGGAAGAAGAAGTAGAAAAACAATTTTAAAACGTTCAATTGTTTAACTTAAAGAATCAAACAAAGAGTAACAATGATACAGAGGGAGTTATGAATTCTTTACAGGCAGTATAATAGCTTTTCAAAGTAACTGTCGCCTCTAAACTGAAATGAAATTGACATATTTTTAATTATTTCCAAATAAAAAAACCAATATCCAAAAACATTTTACAACTGTAATTTTATTTCTACATTAATAGACGTCAAAACAATACTTTTGTTTGACGGAAACATTTACCGTAAGTGACTCTCTAATTTATTAAAGTTTGCAGATAAATACAAAACTGAACGTTTTTTTCCTCTGCGTCCAGAAATAATTTTTATTTCTGATCAACTTATACTGTCAACATTCATTTTGTTTTTAAAATTTGTAACACGATGATATTGTGAATGTTGATGATATTATTATCGTTGAGAATTAAAAAAAAAAAGGGAATGGATTGACTTTCCACGTTACTTATAGTGATGTACTGTGCACGTTTGTGTGTGTGTGTGTGTGTGTGTGTGTGTGCGCGCGCGCTAATAAGGTTGCGAAAGAAGGTACAAAAGATTCTCTACATAGCTTGACTTGAAATATGGTAAAATGTCTAAGTTAAAAGTACCCGTTAACTCAGAAACGGTAGGTTCTTTATTTTATGTGTTACTGTGTTATATGCATTGCATATAACATAAAACATTATGTTTTCCCCAACCATGGCATTTACTTATTTCAGAAGTACACTAAAAACCAAAAACCATTGTTACCTAACCTCACAAATGAAAACAACACGTATTTCTGCTTTGTATTAGGATATAGGACAATTTACAATTAGTACACTTCTTCTTTTCCGCGTCGTAATATACCGATACATTTTATAATCGCTTAAGACAATTACAAAATATATAGACGTATCTGTATTAAAAATTACAAAATATATCAATACACTCGCATAGTAAAAATATTAAGAACTCCACGAACGGATAAAGGTACAGTTCCGATTCCGCTAAATAGCATTTGTTTATTTACTTGTTATTATGGTAATTAATTCTAGTCTCCATGGTGTTTTTGACATATTTATACGCGTCAACACAAAGGCATAATTAAAAATGAATAAATCGTGCAAACGGGGCATAATATCAAATTCCAAGTTAGGCAGTGTTTATGCCTTTTGTCAAAACTAACCTGTGCACAATTTGGTGGCAATCGGTGTAAAGTCGGTGTAAAGGGTGTAGTTTTGTATTCAAAACAAAAAACAAATCTTCGAGTTTTGAGTTTCCTATATATAGACATACAGAAACACATGTGCTGTATACCATAAAAGGGAAGTAGAAACCAGAATGCAGTGCTCATTACAAGCAAAACGTATATATGTTTTAGTGTTTGTAATGTGTATATAGTTTTTCGCCATGATAGAGATGACAGAAAATCGATCGGTTCCTGCTACAGCTACTACAAAACACCAAAGAATCTACAAAATTTGTTGCTTGCAAAGCACATAAATGGAACACTTAACAAATTTTTTCGTTGTCGACTTTACCAAAGAATAAACAAAAAACGGTTTCCTCCGATCCCAAGCAGATTGACTAGAGCTGGTTACTTCAGCCCTTTTGGGAACGCTCCAAAACTTTCCTGTTCTTTTAGCTTATAATTCAACAGCTCTTTATGGATGCGAAAGTAATATATTCTGTTAAGAGGTTTCAATCATTTTAGCCAGTACTGGGCTATTCTCTAGACCATACACTCAATATCACGTCTGCCGTGTATTGTTATTTCTTTAGCGATCCCGAATAGTATTGTTACGTAAAATGGAACGTTCTAGAAGTATCTCGGTTATCCCAGCAGAGCCCAGCTGTAATGTGTATGTGCGTACATATTGCTGCTGCTTTGAGATTAAGGACAGTTACGTGACACTTATCATTCGTCAACAATCGAGGCTATTCCAGGTCGGCGCACTGTGTTCAAGACCAGAGACAGTTTGCACGGTTTCTACTGGATTCTAGAGCACCTGTAATACGCAGCTTGCTTGACACGCCATCCAGAAAGTGACCGATTATTCTGGCATATCAGCGGGGTATAAATATAAGCATCCAGCAACGGACAGTCAGTTACGTGAGCGATTTTCCTTACTGCGGATCAAGTAGTGTTTGTCGAAGTGTTGTGGCGAAGTGTTATTGTGTTAAATTAGTGTGGAATTCTATTTTTTATATTATCATTGCGTGTAGACAAATTTAACAGGAATTATTGTATCGATTTGATTAAAATGTTTTGTGATAAATTAAAGCTGGTTATTAGTGACGTCACTGGTGTCTGTAATTTTGTTTTCCACTGTAACTTACCACGATCAAGGAGACTGTCTTAACAGCATATTCTTCTACGTGCCTGAGAAATCTCATTTTGGCCGCTTAACTACGACTGGACCATTAAAGTCCAAATCTTAAATCCACAGATAAGCTTGAAGAGGCGTGTACAAGTAAGTTTTGTTAAGTCCAAATTATTTATATGAAGTTTGTTAAATTAAATTCAAATTTAACAACCAAATTTTATGATCACAATGTTTTAAAAATTACCATAAATTGTCTAAAATATTTTTCAAACTTATATATGTTAATACTTAAAACTCAGCTTAACAAAGACATCCACTTAAAAAATAGTTTTTCTTTTGTACAAGCATACGTCACAATGAAACTATGTGAAATAATTTGCCAATCAGGCTTAATGTCACAACCTGCCTTTATATTCAATCCATTAACATAAACATAACATAGTCCGTCATCATTTTTCATAAACTTAATTCATCTTTTAAGTAATTAATTTGCATACGCTTGAATCTCATTAAATCTTCGACTGATCAAAGAACTCTCATTTGTCATGATGTCTAAATCTAAAATCTCTTTTCCTCATGACCAGGATTTTCATCAGTTCAACATAGATGCGACTGCCATAATTTAATAGGAATTTATTTCAGTATCTTTCATTTTTTCCCTTAACGTTTGTCGTATAATGCCCCATGCCTTTAGATACTTATCAGTTTCATTTTAAACACCCTTTTCCCTCCTTATATAGTGTATCACACCCCAAAAATTAAAACAAGTTTCCAGTTTGTGTGTTTGATTGACATTCATGATTTTTGTTCGTAATAGATCTTTTTCTGTGACTGCTGTGGACTTTGATTTTACTGATATTTTTAAATTTGATCACATAATTGATTCAACATCTTCACATACAACTGAAATTCGTTTTCCCTCTCCTGAATTATAAGACGATCTTTAGCAAACACATAGTTCTAGCTGTCATCGACTTCGAGAAGGCGTTTGACAGGGTAAATCGAAGCAAACTATGGGCAATAATGGCAGGGAAAGGGATCCCACAACATCTAATTAAAGCTATACAAAGTCTTTTTGAAAAGAATAAAATCTTAGTTAAAGCAGGGAAACCGAGAACAGCTCCTAAAGTTGGCCTGACCAATTGTGTCCAAGACTGTCCAAAAGTGTCTGTGACCTTCTATTTTTAATTTATAGATTGGCAATGTCATACAAAACTGGCAGATGTGTCTTCCAGAGCATTTTATAATCGGTCACTCTACAATTGACACTTTGTTGTTTGCGGACAATCAGGCTATTCTGTCGGACACGGAAAACAGGTTGCAGATGGGTATGCATTTGTTAAATCGATTCTGGAAGGATTCTGGATTACACATATCTACACTTAAGGGAAAGGTGATGGCTTGCCGTGCGACTTATCCCGTATGGACCAAAATTGTTATAGATGGGACTGTCCTAGAACAAGTCAGAAATTTTGAATACCTGGGCTAGATTGTGTCTTATAATGCAAGCAACGACGTTGTTGTGAATAACTTGCATAAGTTCAACCTTATGTGTTGGATCATTAGACGAACTTTTAAGTTAGCAAGTAAAGAAACAGCCTAAAATTCTACAAGGTGATGGCTCTTTCCACACTTCTTTATGGGTCTGAGAATTGGACATTAACGAAAGGCCAGACCAGTAGCTTCCAAGAGGCTGATATGAGATTTCTCAGGTACGTGGCAGGTATACTCTCCATGATCATAGAAGGAACACAGATATACGGCAGGAACTGAATAGTATGAGTATACTTGACACGATTGCCCAGTATCGGCTGAATTTGTAGGAACTTCTTTGCCGAATAGATGACTGCCATTCCCATACAACTATAGAACCATAAGCCGAGGTGACGGAGGGGTGTGGGACATCCGAGAAAGTGCTGGGGTGACCATCTTTAATCTTTGCCTGTTTGAGACCGGAACAAACATTGGTTTAATCCTTGAAGTTGATGTTGATGATGATGATTATGATGATGATTTTAGCAAAGAATGTAGTATTTAAAAATTGTTCTGAGCTGGTGTAAATTACTTTCATTCTCTTACTAGTTCATATGCGTACATGAATGTCAAGTAGTGTATGTGATAAAGCATATCCCTCACTTACGCATTGCTTAGTCATAATTTTGGAATCAGTTCTTTGTCAGTACTCATATCACTTACGACCGTAGTGTTTTTGTTTAAATGTTTTCGAAATCCTCTTTTCTTATTTCAGTCTAAAATTTGTCTGTATAAATATTATAAAATGTTTTGTTTGGATTAATAAAATACTGTACTGCCAATTATGGCAGGTAATTATGTAGGTAATTCGTAAGACTGCAGTACAAATCCAAAGAATTGTAAAAACACAAGAAGTGTTTTAGTGATAGCCGAGAGTATATAAAACAGGAACCTTGGGTAACGCTTTTAAAAGTAATTCTCAAGGCTTAGGCTTAACTTATTTTATAGATTTATGTAAACATTATTATTGAGGATAAAGTATTGGGACAGATCTCAAATTTTTACTATTTATGTCGTGATATAATTTTGACGTTGACAAATATATACAAAATAAAGTCATAAATATGAGGAATTATAAATATAACACTGAAAAATAATTCGAGACGTCAGACAAAATTAAAATTCTACAAAATAATGGGTGTTCCAGTGCTATAATATGGCAGTTAATTACACAACAAAGAGATTAAACCAACCAATATACAATCAGCAGAGTTGAGATTTTTAAGAATTGTTAAAGGATGCACAAGAACGGATTATATAAGGAATGAAGAAATGAGGCAAAAATTAAATATAGACCTATATATATAATCTAAATAAGAAAATATAAGAATAGATGCCAAAATGAAGACAGCATTTAAGTCGCATGATTGAAGATAAAATACCAGAAATTGTAAACAATTGCAACCCCTCTGGAAGAAGGGTTGTAGGAAGACCAAGAAAGAAATGGATCTGATAATTGAAGTCGGAACAGGCACATTACCTAATCCCTGAAGTGTAGAACAAGAAGAAGAAGAAGAAGAAGAAGGAGAAAGGGAAGGAGAATAAGAATGAGAAGGAGGAAGAAAAGGAGAAGGAGAAGGAGAAGGAGAAGGAGGAAGAAAAGAAGGAGAATGGAAAGGGAAAGGGGAGGGGGAAGGTGGCAGAAAGGGGTGAGGGGATGGGAACGGGAACGGGAACGGGAACGGGAACGGGAACGGGAACGGGAACGAGAAGGAGAACGGGAACGAGAACGAGATCGAGAAGAACATGAAGAACAAAAAGAACAAAAACGAGAACGAGAACGAGGACGAGGTGATGATATAAAGACTTAATTTCAACACGGTGTACATTTTCAGTCCATTTCCCAAAAGAGCTTTTCGCTTATATTTCCAAGTTTAATTCCGTATATTTTAATTTATTATTTCATAAAATCTATACATTTCATAAAAACGACAGGACAAAGAATTCTAGAATTACTACGTAAAATAATGTTAATATATACACTGTCCAGCAATGAAAATCGCAAAAAACGATACGAAAATACTCACATAAACAAACATACGTACATAGCGGGGTGGTTCTTAAAATACCTAAGGGGAAACGATAACATCAATAAAGGTATTACTGTCGCCGCGGCTTATCAATTTAAGCCTACGGCAAACATTTTTTACTGTCGGAGCCTATTGACGTCGAACGATTTAATATTTATTTGATTTATATGTATATATAACCACGTTTTTGCGTAATATTTTTACCAAGTTATGCTGATTTATTTATTTCAATGGTGAAGTTAAGATGTGCAACCTGCTTTCCTACAATCTAAAGTGATTGGTTGGTTCAAATTCTAGTTCACTTTTTACCTACTTAAGTAGCCTCTCATTCCAACGTAATACATCACTTGTTTTTCTTCTCCGTATTTTCCTTCTTTTCGTCATCTTCTTCTGCTTCTTCTTCCATACTCCAAGCGCTTTCATTTATTTGTATTCATCGTTGTGTAAGGTTGCTGCTCCAGCACCCAAGGTGTCTTTAGTCATACTGCAAACGTTTTCCCTTTTCCTACAATTCAGTTATACTTTTCACAGCGTATACTGTGGGATTATATCCGGTAAGTCATATTTGCTTCTCCAATGTTATTGCATTACATTGTTTGAAATAATATTAAAAAAAATCGGCGGGGGCTGTGTCGGAGCCACGGCCGCAAATCTTCAGAGCGTAGAATACGTCTGTGTGCTTTAGGGTTGCTAATGTGTTATGAATAAAATGAACAAACACATATTTAGTTTTACAAAGTAAAAAATTTTATTTGCAAAATCATCACCACACAAGTTAATTAGATGGTTCAAGCAAGACTTTATTTATAATGGGCCTATGATCCGTCATAGAATCCGTCGTAGAGTGCTGAGCAGCAAGAAAATTGTGGTGTCCTTTATAGACTTCAAAAAGGCATTTGATTCAGTGGACAGAGAGACCTTGGAAAGGATCATAAGAGAATTTGGAATCAAAACAAAACTAGCAAATATAGTCAAAGAGACCCTAACAAACACAACATCCAGGGTGAAGTTCATGGGAGAGCTCTCTCGTCCATTCGAAATTAAGACAGGAGTGAGACAGGGCGATGGCTTATCGCCACTCCTATTCAACTGTGTCCTAGAGAAGATCGTGAGAATTTGGAACTTGGAACTGGAGAGTCGAGGAATAAACCCAATATGCCTCGGAAGAAAGTCGGGAGGAATTAAAGTCAACTGCCTGGCGTTTGCAGATGACTTTGCGGTACTATCAGAAAACCCAGAAGAAGCAACCGTACAAATCAATCTCTTGGAAAAGATAGCCAGCCAAACAGGACTAAGGATCTCAGTTGAAAAGACCAAATTTATGACAAATGACAAACATGGACCAAAATTCCTTGAAACGGAGATAGGACGAATTGAAAGAGTCAAAAAGTTCAAGTACCTAGGTGAGACTATACAGGAGAATGGGTTGGAAAAAGCAGCTGTTGGAGATCGAATTCTAAAAATGGAAAGAGCATATGGATTAACAGAAAATATCTACAACAAGGAATGCATCTCCTGGAATGCCAAAATAAGGCATTACAACACCGTCGTAAAAACGGAATGTCTCTACGCCAGTGAATGCCTCTCGATGAACTATAACCTCGACAAACTAGAAGTTTTGGAAAGGAGAATTCTAAGAAAAATCATGGGTGCGGTTCGGACTGAAGATGGATGGAAGCTGCGAAGCAATAGGGAAGTCTACCAGAACGTGGAAAGAATCTCGGAGACTATGCGGAGGAGGAGGCTGACATTTCTCGGACATCTATACAGAATGGACAATAATCGATTAACCAAACAAATATTCGACTACCTCTGGAAGAAGAAGACCACTACAACGTGGATTAAGGAAGTTAGAAAAGATTTAGAAAAGTCGAATATCACAGAGTCCCAAATGTTAGAAAGAAGTGAATTTAGGAGTACAGTGAAAAATCTGGAATTGTTTCAAGATGCAGGAAGACCTAATAGAAGTGGACGAACTTGGACAGAAGATCAAAGGAAACAAGCCAGTGAGCGTATGAAGGAGTATTGGAGACAGAGGAAACTCCAGGCAAAGAAAAAGAAATAAAGTTGTAGCGTGATCCTAAGTGGTCAATTCGCTTTAAAAAAAAAAATGGGCCTATGATAGGAGAAGTAGCTGATATAAGGTAAGATATCAACGCTGAAGTTTCTGGTGAAAGTCAAATCGATGGTGGTGTTACCCAGCGTAGTCGGTGGCATCATCAGAAATACGTATTTACATATATTTTATAATCGCTTAAGACAATTAAAATATATATAGACCTACCTGTATAAAAAATTAGAAAATATATCAATAAAATCGCATAGTAAAAACATTAAAAAACTGCAGGAACGGATAAAGGTATAGTTCCGATGCCGCTAAATACCATTTGTTTATTTACTTGTTACTATGGTAATTAATTCTGTTCTCCATGGTGTTGACTCTACTTCAGTATTTATTTCCTTGTATTTTAAGCGTTGTCGGTAAATCCTCTGACGTTCGGCATTGGTCATTTTGGGTTTTTTGAATTCCCCATGAATTTCTCTACTCTCCTGTATCCGTTTACGATACGTTTGAGCACGTTTAGCATCCATATACCGCGACATTTTGTCCGAACACACGATTTTTACAACTTGAATTACGATTATTCAAACCTCTTAATAATATCACCGCTATTACGGTACACTATGTAGATAAAAGTGTCGACGAGACAATTTTAACGACACCTCACTCAACGTTCTATCGCATCGGAACCGGAGAAATACTAATTTTAGTGCGCGCCGAGCGGTGCAAAATATTTCTATTTCTCCCCCCGCTCACCCCGCGCTGGATGATGCAATAGCCCGCTTATATTGTGCTATTTATTATTTTTGTTCCTTTATCTGTCGAATGGTACCTCATATAAGCGTGAATCTTTTGTCGTTTAGATAATATTTTAATTTTAAACGTGACGTGAAAACGTAACGCTCGATTTTCTGGTTGGGGGTGGCTATTGCTGGCCTGAAAGGTAAAACGTATTCTACGTTAAAAGGGTCTTTTTTAAAACATATTCCTTACAAACTGTCTTAAAGTATACAGCGTATTTCCGCAGGGAAGGATACTATTTAACGAGGTAACGTGAGAGTTAAAAAAAAAGCAGATAAATTTAAACCTAGAAACAGTCTGTCTATAATTTTAGGTCTGTTTAAAATTTTCACTCGATCCTATTACGAAACTAAAATAATGCAATAAGAAAACTTCTGGAACACACATTACGAGACAAAATTGATAGTACAATACTAATTACTTGATATGAATAAACAGAAATGGATTTCGCCGAAGTGTGTCACTTGTAACGTTTAAGAAAACTGTTGTTGAACATTTTAAAAGAGTGTAACGTCGGAAAACGATTTTTTTTCATATTTGGGGTACAATAACTTCAGACAGAACGAAGCTTCTGCAAACCAATAAAACGATAAATGCCGCACGCAGGTTCAAGCATGTTAAGTGATTGACTGCCAACGTGAAGAAGAAGAAGAAGAAGAAGAAGAAGAAGAAGAAGAAGAAGAAGAAGAAGAAGAAGAAGAAGAAGAAGAAGAAGAAGAAGAAGAAGAAGAAGAGAAGAAGAAGAAGAAGAAGAAGTGAAACATAAGTAAACAGTTATACTATTAGAACACGGCGCTCTTGTAACAGTGTAATAAATACAATGTATTCAACGCACAAAATAGTCTTCTTAACAGTTAGAAGATCTTTCAACTAGTGAATTTCAGTCGCACGGCCTTTCTGTATGCTTCCACAAATCAACTATTGTGTAACGTTCCATAGAACACGCGACGTCCCCTTACATTAACCAGTAACAATAACACAACAAACGAAGTGTGTTCAATGCACAAATAATTCTTTTCAATCATGTTTCACAATTAGAAGACCAACAAAAGTAAATAACGTTATACAAAAGAGTTCAATCCCACTTAAGATACGACTTTCATAATGCAATATAACTTTGCTATCTTATACTCGTAAGCTTGCAGGAAAGAGTTTAAATAATGTGCAGACTCAGGCAATCTGATCAAGGCAGGCGATCAGATGTGCGGATGTCTGAATATTACGTCACGTAGCTGATTACGTAATACGTGACAAACGTCATGTAAACTACTACGCCTCTTACTTGTGTTGCATCGTAGCAGAAACATTATTTGCCAGGGCTTCAAATGAAGTGTCATTTCAGGTTTTTCAGACCCATTTAGATTTAGGTTAGGATTTGACTTGAGTAGGCAAGATAAGGCATAGTCTTAATATTACGCGGCAGAAGCGTACAAGCGTAGTGATAGCCACGTTCGCAAAGCACGGAAATTCACGTCGTATGTCGGAATACCGTTGGTCTATTCGACTCTGAAACTGGACCACGTGGCAAAGGATCAACAGGGAAAAAAGAAGAAGAAGATCAAGGAGGATAGAATTATTACATTCGGGCTAAGGGGTGAAAAAACGCCTTAGAATGGTTAATACAATGACCAGGATACAACTGAAGGACTCGACATTAAATCCTTAGAACCTTAAAATACAAAACTAGGAATGACGCTAAGCTTAAGCTTTATATAACTATGGCTGTACCGGTAGATCTGTATGGGAGTGAGACATGGGTATTTTCACAGAGAGAAAGAGTAACTTTAACAGAAACGAAATTTTTCCTAAAGTTTTTTAGTTTCGTCAAAGGCTGCACGTTATGAGACAGATTAAATAATGCACAGAAAAGGCGAGAATTACAAATTTTTAAATTACAGGATATAATTACGGAATACAAGGCCAACTGGCGTAAGCATTTGTGAAGAATGCCGCAAGAATCCCTTTCCAAATTTGCCTTGAATTATAAACCTACAGGCTATCGTAGTGTGGGGCGTCCGAGGATGAGATTGTTTCCGCAACAGGAAGTCCAGCCGAATCCGTGAATTAGAGATGATGACGACGATAGAGACTAGGTGGGTTATACGTCCGCAAATCTCTTGTCCGGATAAACATGTGCCCGCAAGTGATTTTGGAGCGAAACGTTTGTTGTTATCAAATGTTTTGACCATGCAGGTCTCCTAGTGAAGATACTTCTCCTTCAGCAGCGCGACAACTAATTACTAGCTCAACGTCTTCTTTATCAGCCTCCGCCTGTTGTCCTGGTCAAGTGTGGAGTTTGCTCTCCAGTTCAGGGTCCCAAGGATATGGCGCGCATCATAATTCACACCGTCTTGCCAACCTAGTTTGGGTCTACGAACACTCCTGGTGCCATAGAGCTGTTCAGTGAATTCATTTCTTGGTATTTAATTCTCCTCAAATTCTGATCACATTTCCAGCCCACCTGAGTCTACCAAGTATTGAATCTTTCACAATATCACAAGAGTGTTCAGTTCTTGGTTGGTCCTTTTACTCCACTCACCTCCCAGACATATTGGAGCAAAAATACTGCTGAGGATTTTGCTTTCATGAACAAGCAGGCTTGACTCGGACTTTCTGGAAGTGGTCCAGGTCTCAGAACCGTAGGTGCAAATTGGGCGGATCAGTGTTTCATACAGAAGCAGCTTGATGCTCGAGGCAATTGTTTTGCTCTGCAACAGGGGTTTGAGACCTAAGAAGCACCTATTAGCAGAGGTGATTCTTCGCTTTATTTCTTCTGTTGTCTCCCCGTCGGAGTAAACTTGGCATCCTAAATAAACAAAATTGTTGACTTTTTCGAAGGAATAGATGCAAATTTGGACGCCTTCTTGTTCTCTAGCTTCCTGTCCTGTGAGCATGTGAAGATACGGAAATATTATAATATATAATAATTATAATATTGTGAGGTGAAGACTGTTACTACAATCATTGTGTTTGTGTCAACTTTATAATTTTTCTAGAATTAGGTCTATCATTAAATGCGTATTTATTCTATAAATTACAAATTAAAATTATTTATGAGTATGACAACATCATTTTATCCTTTGGTAAAAGAGCTTTCCTTCTGGGCGTTTCTCTGAATAATTAATGATGACATTTGCTCTCGGATAACGGCGATCAGTTTGACTCTGCACACCATGCAACGAAAATAACTCATTTTATAAATTTATCTGTCAATGTTGTCTAGTGAATGGCGTATGTTCCGAACAATTATTAGCATCTGTAAAACAATAGTATTTTTTACTTTCGTGTTCCATATGGAATATGGTGATATGGAAGTATGGTGATGGCGAAAAAAATTGTGTACAAGATAGGGACTGGTTCTGATTGTACTACCCTCAAAACATGAAGATAAAATAATTTTCCAAAAAGGGTCTGTGTGTGTGTGTGTGTTTATGTGTCTGTATGTCTGTGTCCGTGAGTCTGTGTGGTCGGTGGGTAGAAATCTTTTATGGCCAACAATACGTGCCACAAATTCAAACAGAATCAAATAATTTTTTGCATATGTACCTGACGTGTAGAGGACTCAAATCATATTGAATTTGGTGAAGATCGGTTAAAAGGAAGAGGTAGTTTACTTGCAACGTTTTATGTTTTAACAAGACTAAAGTACTTAATTTTGATAAATAAGGTATCCTGAAAAGATGGTCATAATAATTCACTGTAGAAAAGTAAACAAAATATTTATAAATTAAAATGGTATTTGAAGGGGGAGGGGATAAATTTTTATATGTCTACTAAGTTATCGGCAACAATGAATTAGTTTGTTGTCAAAATTCTTTCCCAGCGTGTTCGCCGTAGTCCAATGTTTTCTGCAAAACGAGACGTTTTGCCAATGCCATCGACTGCCACCGTCAGTGAAAATCGAGTGCGCTAACGTGAGGTAGTATACGTTAGTGACCACAGTACTGTGGGTAAGGCTGAAGAAAGAAGTAGTCTCTATGGAAATATTTCATTTCGAAAATAATTTTAAATATAAGTCTTTGAACATGGAAGTCATATATGTGGTTCTCCATACCGATATTTATCAATGTTATCTAACAAATAAGTAAAAAAACGCCGGAAAGTAAGCCGCTCTCTTGTAATACTGTAACAAACACAGGTGTGTTCAATGCACAAACAATCCTTTCCAATCATGTTTCGCATTCAGAAGACCAAATAAAAGGAAATAACGTTGTATAAAAAGGAATTCAATCCCACTTAAGATACGACTCCCATAATGCAATATAACTTTGCTATCTTATAGTCGTAAGCTTGCAGCAGGAGCGCCTGTAACATATCTACTTAAGCTGTAATACAGTGCAGTGCGCGAGCGTTTGTTTGCAATAACGGATCCCAACTGAGGTCACTACTGGCTTATTGTTACTGAAGTTACACCGCACTTGCAGTCTGTTCTGTCTTCCTACGTAACGGACAGTGTGTATATTATCAAAACATATAGCAAACGGTTTATATATTACACACAATATACTTCTTATCCTATTTGAAACTTTCCACTATAGACAGTGTAGCCAAACGTTCTTAGAAAAATATCTTCATTGAACAATTGTAATGTTACACGATATTGATTGAATACTCGCTGGGCACTTGGTGAAACATTTAATCTCTCTTTGAAAGGGATTTTCATCGGCTATTGCCGCACACTCACACCTAAAGGCTATCTATTTCTGTCCTGTGCGTCTTCTACTACCAAGTTATGATGTTCCATGGCCTTCATCATGTTTTCGTACCAGGACAGTCTAGGTCTGCTCCTTTCTCCTCTGCCTGGGGGCCTCCAATGAAACATTTTCCTCGGCCATCTTTGTTCATCCATTTAATACAATGGTTAAAAAAAAACATACAAACACTTGGTAAGTTTCACAGTTTATTATTTACCTCTGACAGCTGTTTAAGCTTATTAAGCTATTCTCAAAGAGGTCATAGAGACAACTAAACAAAGAAGTGAGGGTGGTGAACATCTGTTTAGGGTGGTATGCTGATATGTGTGTAGGGTGTGTATATTGGAGGGGGTGAAGTAGCTAGTAAAACAAGCTCAAGTGTATGTAAAAAAGTACAAATTTTTTTAACCTTTGAATTATAATATTACTACCGGTCAACGGTTATGTGAAAAATTGTCTACTATTATTAATTACGAATTGTCTACTTATTACGAAATTAAAACAACAAAAGATCTCAAGGTTGTATTAAGTTGAGAAAGAGCCTCTACAATAAAACCAGTCTAGGTAACAGAAAAAAAACGCTACATTATAATACAGTCATAAAACCAAAAAACAACTTTCAACGGCTGAAAGTTTTACTTGTAAGTTAAAAAGGTAGAAATTCGTAGGAACGAATAAAATAGTAAGAAAGGTACTGAGCCAAAAAGAATGGAGGTGAGAAAACTGAATAAACACTGTTATAGCGTACCGGGAACATAATAGGATACCTGAACGTAATAGTGTAATAGTATAGAGTAACCATAAAAGTAACCCTTTTGGAATATGTAATTTTCAATGAGTGTCATAATATGAAATTTGCTTATTCTGTCTGCCACTGAATGTGGATGCAATGAACATTTCTGAGTTTGCGTTCTTTGTTGGTCATATTCGAGATTAGGTTACATTTCGTTATAAATTGGTTTGATCTTACTAAATGATAAAAAGATAAATATATGCTGCTACACACACATTTTTATTAAACTCAATATATTTTTTCGCATTTATGATTGATACTTACTATTCCAATATTTTCATATCGGTCTAATCTATTTTGATTTATATTCTAATTGGAGATCAAGAATTCACCTCACAAGAAAGATATACGGGAGTTTATACAACCCATTTCAAATAAAAACCTCGTCGGACAGATTCAACAATATTTTGGAATACCTTTATAGTTATAAACATTTAAAATTATATACATTAAACCATCTTTAAAGTTTCCTCAACTCTATTATGTAAATGGATTAAGGAATGCCTCATTCTGGAAATATTAATACTCAGTTATCACTGTTGTTTCCATCTGAACATACAAAATGTATTGATCATACACTCGTAATATAACAAAATGTTTATAAGAGATTGTAGTGCAAAACATAATTGCAAATTCTGTTCATCGATTTTTGAAAAGCATTTGACTTCGTACACAGGGAGAAGGACTCCCACAAATGACTTGAAATAGGAACTTCAAAATATCTATTCACATTTCTTCAGATAGCTTTTAGTAACACTAAATCTGGAGGTGTTTTGCAAAAGACCAAGAAGACTCATAAAAAAAAACAATGGAATATAAAGAGCGTCTAATAAAACCAGAGATGCTTTTTAGACAGATACTTTGGTTTGAGCCTAGTACATCAAACTTCTCCTATATAGCCTCTCATCTAAATATAAATAATTTTGTAAAAAATTAGAATCACAGCCAAAAAATAAAGTAGCTTACAAAAAACATACTAGTAGAACCGTCTAAATTTGTATGTCACAATTAAAAATAAATATTGAATATAAATATGGAATTTTCGTAAAACCGATGGTAACGTATGGTGGAGAAACGTCAACACTAAGTAAAAGAAACGAATAAAATTGAAGAGTCTTCGTATAGCAAAATTTAGTAATATTTTTGGGGTGGTAAAAGGACGGACCGGTTCGTGATGGCTTAAGGTAAACTTTGAGATAAATTCCTTAATAAAATAATGAAAACAGTTTCATAAAACTCCGAGTAATCAGGAGGTTACATTACATTCATCACATACGGCCGGGTAGATAAGAATCAAGGATAAAAACGTCAAAAAACGGTTTCAACCAGAAAAAGAGAAAACAACCCATGAGGTATGTAGCTGGTAAATGAAGAAAAGGACTCCTCTTAACTGTGAAAGTTACAGAGGATGAGATCAAATATCTGCAATGTGTATACAGGAGGACAAAACCCAATACCATGGAGCTCCACACGCACCACTTTGTTAATAATATAAACGTGAATACGTTGATAACAGTAAACAATTAAAAATATGGTATATACGGAAAAAAGGGGTCCAAAGGAGGTGTGACGCGAACACATGCTTTCAAAAAAGAGAAATTCACCATCCTCTTCACCCCAACTCCACTCTCACCTAGACGTCGGTGGGCCCTGTTACGCCGAGCAATCCACTCCAAGATTGTGGTAACCAAACCCTTCGCCGGAATGGATCGGTTAACAAACGACAGATGAGGGTTCTGTCAGGGCAGCCAGGGGGTATCCTGGCTTGGCAGGATGGTGCACATCGGCAGCAGGGTGTGCGTTTAGTGTGAAGGCGGAGGAGCCTATAGTAGGCCAACGCCTGCGCACACGAGGTAAGGTAGTCTACTGCGATCGGACAAAGAGTACTCGTCAGCTGAGGTGAAAGCAACTCTCTAGGGGAACAGCACCCTGAAATCAAAGTTCCTGGTCCTCCATTGTGGGGGTTGGATTGGAGAATTCACATATCCCATGTGTAAAACTCTTTTCTGTGCAGAAACCTAAAAAAAGAAGGCCTTGACTCAGTAATGGGTTGTTGCGCCGCTGAAGAAGAAGGAGAAGGATATACGACAAAAAGTAAAGTGTAAAAATCCTAATAATTCATTTTAAGTTATCAACATAGCAGTTGGCTTTAATAGGCAAATTTTAATTCCCAATCAAGTAAGCTTTATTAGCAGCCATCTTAACACCAATTTTGTCAACACTCATTGCAAAACCTTCTAGTCGCTTTGTCCTCGACCTGAAGATGGTGGACACACCGAAAGGCCTCATCGAGAACGAAGCGACTAGCAGTTTTGGAATGAGTGGCGACAAAGTCGGTGAAATCCAAATTTTACCTGCCATTGCAAGTTGTACTACACAAGCCAGAGAAAATACTATTCCTTGATGCGTATCTTTTTTTTATTTCATTTGAAATTAGCCTTACTTTTATAAAATAAACGAGAAGAACCTTTTATACCTTACTTATTTTAATATAGTGTTTAAGGTAATTACATTAATATGGAATTGCATTACATTAATTATAGAATTACAATAATATATAAGGTAATTACATTAATGTAAATTTTCGATTATACGGCTTTCCGAGTCGCATAGCACCTGAGGGATTAGGAGACCCTTACAAACACACATACACAAACGCAGCTGGCCTGCCCGCCTGGGGTATTAATCATCTACTGAAGCATCCACTACGTAACTGCAGCTATTATAATATGAATTTTTTAACAAACGAGCTTAGCATACTTGTAATCTCTATAGAATTTAAAGAAAATGACACCAAAAACGACGCGGTTGTAATATATTTTAGATGTACAACTAAGTCTATCTTTTAAATACTCCAATTCTACGTTTGCTTTATAAATCCTTATATACTCATATTTATTACAATTATGTGATGTTTGGACTCATTTATCTCACAATTTCACGGAGATTACAAAAATTATAGGAATGAGGGGCAAGAGTCCGCACTTAAAATACAATAACAAATTCTCAGCTACTGAACCAAAATAAAGTTTATTGAAAATTACTGGCTTCTTTGTTATACTATATACTAACAAAGGTAATGAGTACACAACAATTTTGACTACAGTATTTGGTAAAAAAAATTAGAAAACAAAAGCATGTAAAATAGGAAAGTTGGCCCAACCTTGGGGCAAGAGTCCGGTCTGTGTAGGGCATGAGTTCTACTGACATTTGTCACACAAGAAATGGCCCAATCCACTGTTAATTCGTGCACGGCTCTTCCCACCACGTACTACACTGACGACACATGATCCAGTGTGTGTAGGGGGGGATTCGTAAAGCTGCCCACAACCTCCGCAATAATAATCAACTTTCCCGGAACACGATATTACTCCTCTTTCTTTGAAATCAGCGGGACTTCCCAGCACACACTTCTGGAACGCTTAACAACATTTGTAGGCCTAATGCAAGTTTTATTTAATTGTAATGTGAAGTTTGTTTATGTGGGGTAAGATTCCGCACAGGAGACCAAGAGGACTCTTGCCCCCGGAAGCTTGCCCCACTGTGTTCTATAGTTTTTGCTGACTTATTATGATTCAATTAAATAAGATTGACCACTAACTTTAAGTTGATATGTAACATCAGACTTACCTTTTAATAATGTACTGTTGAAAACAAATAATAAGAAAGTATATATTTGTATAAATACTCTTAAATTACACTGTAAAATAACTTCAACTTCCACAAAATTAAACAACGTTACTGTTCACTCACCGTAATGGCGCTAGACTCCTTGTTTTCTGTGTCCAGCCAGCAGAATGCACTTCTTAAACAGCCCAGACACCAACTCACAACATTTATTAAGAGAACTAGTAACTACGACGTATTAGGAATCGTGCCCCGTGCGGGCTCTTGCCTCACATTACCTTATAGTTAAATTTAGATTGTAAGCTAAATTAACAATTTGATAGTTTTGAATTGGATTGTATACTTATACGTGACCCGCCCGGGTCGTACCTAGTGCAAACTTGACAAAAGATAAAAAAGGAGAATGCAATACTACCTAAGATGTTGTCACAATAAGTTCCCTATTATTCGTTTGGATGTTTAGATTTCAGTAATAAGCTTGTGGATGTACCTTTCAGTCTCCTTAAGCTGAAATACAATATACTAGGGTGGCGTAACTAGAAACTGCTGCTACTGGGAGGGGTTAAGTCTACCTTAGGGGTGGGTGTGGGCGAGAATTGCCTGAAGGTTGGTCTCCCTACTTTCTTCACGACAAACGTGAAATTTAGAATTCTTCCCGCATAATCTTATACGATCCTAGCGTCTTAAAATTTTTTAGTAAACCGACTTGAATTATAAGGCCTCAAAATAATACGGAATAAAACAGCAATTTTAAATACGTGGGCTACAATGTATTTTATAATACAAGCAATGACGTTGTGAATAAGTTGCATAAGTTCAACCTTATGTGCGAGATCATCAGGCGAATTCTTAAGTCAGAAAGTAGAGAAACACGTCTAGAATTCTACAAGGTGATGGCTCTTCCCACAATTCTTTATGTGTCTGAAAATTGTACTTTAACAAAAGGCAAAGCCAGCTGTATCCAAGCGGCTGAAATGAGATTTCCCAGGCACGTGGCAGGGTATACGACTCTCCGTGATCATAGAAGAAACACAGGTGTACGGCAGGAACTGAATGTTAAGAGTATACTAGACAGGATTGCCTAGTATCGGCTGAATTGGTGGGAATATCTTTGCCCAATGGATGACTACCGCATTCCCAGACAACTATATAACTATAAGCTAAAGGGACGGAGAGGTGTGGGACGTCCGAGGAAGCGCTGGAGTGATCAGCTCTAGACTCTTTGACTGTTTGAGACCGGAACAAACCATCCTTGGTTTACTCCTTGGTTTACGTAAAAGTGCTTATTTCAAAATATACTATTTTGATGAAGTGTTACTCAAATAATAGGCAATATCTCATTAGATCATTAGAAATTGCTTCAGTTTTAACATTTGTACTTAATAAATCTTGTCAAAATGAGCTTCCTGAAGATATTTTTAAAAACCTGGTTACATTACCGCATTGCACGTTAACGACGTTGTCTCAAATTTTGTTTTCTAGCAACCTACAGTTTGCTTAAAGTACATTACTTTTTATGTAAAACCCAGCTATAAATTTTAGGCACAATGGATACTACTGAATGGCAAAAAAAACAAAATAATAATAATTTTCCCACAACTTCTCTTAACAGTCAACCCCTACGTTTTGGTATTACGTACACAAATATTAAAATAAGCCTAAGTATTTTTAAAGTTAGAAAGGGGAAAGATAGTTATAATAGTTTAAGTCAGCAGTAAGGTAATTGAAATGAAAAGAACATATAGATGAAATATTACAGTAAAAATATTAGAACTACACCGATCGAATGGTCACTCGGCACTGGGTAGAATATTTTACTAATACTTGAGTTTAATAAACGACCACTTGGTAAGTTCTACAGATGATTTTATTTTCCTGACAATTTTTTCACCAGTTACGGTAGCTTCAGAGGTTGGACTTCAACTGAAGATGAAGTAACTGGTGAAACAATTGTCAGGAAAATAAAATCATCTGTAGAACTTACCAAGTGGTCGTTTATTAAACTCAAATATTAAAACCTAACATAAAACGTAAATTTATTTGATGTATCAGTCCACTTTTCTCCTTACCGTTTTCACTGTCTGTCTGTTTGTTTATCTATCTGTCTCTGTCTCTGTCTGACTCTTCTGCCCCCTCTCTCTCTCTCTCTCTCTCTCTCTCTCTCTCTCTCTCTCTCTCTCTCTCTCTCTCTCTCTCTCTCTCTCTCTCTCTCTCTCTCTCTCTCTCTCTCTCTCTCTCAACGTCGTCTCTCTCCTCCTCTGCTCACTCTCTAACCCTTTTTAAAATTAAAATAAGTTTAATATTGAATGTTGCAATAAAGGAACCTAATGAATAAAACCAGAGAGAAACAGTTGGTATGTAATCACAAGGAAATCTCGGTAGTTGTGTAAATAATTAAACACATAACATTGTTCAATTATAAAAGGATTTCCTGACTTGCTGTGTGCTGTTACTGACAGAGTAACCTGCTGTCCATATGGATTATGTGCGGGAACACATACGTCATGCGACGGACGTGACGAAACAAAGCCTTTATTAAAAATTTATTTTCATTCTGTATGTGAAGTGACATGGATTATGTATTTACAGTAATCGTGTCCTTTTTATAATATACCATAAACATGATACAAAATACGTAATAGAAAAAGACGGAAGGAATGCGAATGACAGACATTACAGCAGTGATGGATATCGTAATGCGAGTGTTAAACTTGAGGCGATTGCATCTACTCCAGATTTGTAGGAGTAGCATTTCTCGCTGCAGCATCAGCGTCTTTAAATAAACTTAGGATACCTAAATGACAAAATTGATGCGGAAAGATTAAGATGGTTCAGGAAATTGTCTGCACTACGAGCAATGGTAGATAACCAAAGAAATTACTAGAATGGATCTTTCGTAAAGGAATGAAATGACGGAGACCGCGAAAACGTGGACAGAAAAAGTGGCACAGAGAAACATGAAGAATGATGATTAGAAGTATCGTAAAGTTTAAAAACTAGTTTGCGAAAACGACTTTAAATGTTGTTCCAAATAGCAAACACACACACACACACACACATATATTTAAATGAAAAGAATACCAAACAGAAGTAAAAGATAAAATTAGGTTTCCTAGAGTATGACGAAATGCAATTATCTGTTTCAATTTCGGATCTGCTATGCGCGAGTTGCCTAGAGCAGCTAGAAATTTCAGTGGATGATACGTCCAGACGATAAATTTTCTCCCACCTTGCTATGATAATATTAAGGTTTTTTAATGGTAATTTGCATGTGAGCAAAAGAACCAAACTCAGATTATACAAAACCTCAATAAAACCAGTTGTGACCTATGCTGTGCAGATCTGGACACTACTTAATAGCGACATATATAATTCAAGAGTCTTTAAAAAAAATTATAAGAAAAGTCTCTGGAAAAGTTAAGGAAGATGAAACAATAGGGAATTGGAGGAATTGATAGATGGTGAGAACATGATGAGGTTCATCAAGTTTATGAGTATCAGCTGGTTGGGACATGTGATGCGCATGGAGAATCACATAATACCCAAAGCATTTCGTAGAGGGACAATAGGTGGGCAAAGAAAGACAGGAAGACCTAGAAGAAGGTGGTCAGAGGACGTATGAAATGAATTCAGGAGGATGGGTCTCGGTGATTGGAGGCTGAAGGACCGAGGTGTTTGGTTGCGACTAGCCGGGAAGGCCAAAGCTTATCGTGGGCTGTAGCACCAGAGGAATGAAATGAATTAACAAAAAATTATAACTTACCTACCTTGACGGTAAGTAGTGTGCAAGAAAAGTCTCTAGGAAACGGAAGGAAATTAACACTGAGATACGAAGAAGTCGGCAATTGTAGGATCATTATGCAGTTAATATGCAGCAGGTCCGTCGATACCGACAACTCTACCGGAAATAAAAGAAACTATGTAGTCTCTATATGTATGAAAAACATATTAGTATCTCTCGTGTATCAGACATCATCTATACGAGAAAATGTCAACCTATATGAGACTTTACACCTTAATATCTTTAATGGAAGTCCTTACTGGTTATTCTGTCCTACTTATAAGTCAATTAATTTTATAAATAACTAATAAAAACGCTGGGTACGTTTTGACTTCGACAGTTACTTTCAAAAATGGCTACATATAGGGTGTATGTTCTCTATTGAGAGGTTGTTGGCCGCGAGCACCGGCAACCTTCTAAAATTGCCACTCTATCGGATGACACGTCATTTCTTCGAATTTGAATCTTATTATTCAAATCCCTTCTTCGTTGACGGTGTCTATATTCTCCTTACTCAAAATGATAATTGATGCCCTGTTTTACATCTGGCGAAATAATTTTATTGAATAACAGAACACCAAATATATGGTTTCAAAACTATAACAAGTGTACGTTAATTTAATAAATAAACACTTTGTTATACTTCTACAGATACTTTTTATTTTCGTGACAATTGTTTCATCATTTTCGGGAGCTTCAGAGGTGAGATTTAAACATTCAAAGGTATATTTGAACTAGTTTATTCTCCTGATAATTGTTCCACCAATTACGGCTGCTTCAGAGGTTTGATTTGAACCAGTTCCAAATCAGTTCAAATCTAAACTCTAAAGCTGTGTGACGAATTTAAAAGAGGAAAAAATGAAATAAAAGTAATTTAAAATAATTTAAAATCTCACATTAAAACAGAACATAAACCCCTAAAGTAAATGATAATGTAACCCCGCCTTAATACCCAAAATAAATAGTTTTAAAACCTTAAAGAATTCTATAATAAAATTGCGATAACACCCCTTAATAATTAACCCGGTTTTAACCTGCCGAAACCGGCATCAACACGCATAATTACCCGTGAATATGACTAATAATTGTATTAAATCGGAACTTGATAAAAAACATAATGATGTACAATAATAAAATACTAAGTGAGATATACCGTAGTATAATTAAATATAGTTAATTATGTCAGAGAATAATCGAGTAAATATTAATCGAATATGGAACTACTTTTACGCTGACAAGCTACCCGCGCGCGGACAGCCTCTTCACCCCTATACTTAGCCAGTTCAGTTGTATCTCAGACTCCGCTGCTGATACAGCGTACAAAAGTATGTAGTCAATATAAAAACCTATAAACGAGGAGACGCTTGTGTGAGATAGCCGGATGATGTAAAAATGTAAAAATTACGTGAGTGTATGACAATGACATCTCTGTAACAAACTAACATCACCTAAAGGTGATGTTAAACTATTAACATGTAACTGTTAAACGTAAGTAACATGTGCGGTACAACAATGTGAATACCAGTGAAAGTTACAACCCAAAACCTACCACAAGAATCTACAGACCCAACAGACGACTCATCTTTAGGAATGACGGCAGATTTCACCAAAACACGATATCCAGAAGATCTCCAAGATACCCTGCACAACCAATAGAAGCGCCGATTCGCCGACGATGTTACACACAGGTATCACGGAAGTTCAACTTCCGTGGTTCAGAACTTAACTTAAAATAATACATGATAGACACTTAATTAACCAATGAAAGTAAAGTAAAACACGAAAGACTGACTTAATTACCATTAAATTGTAATTTCATGCTTAGTAATAATATGTGTTAAGTTTAAGGCTTTTATGAATATAACACGTTAAAGTTAAATAAGCCCATTCTTCAGATGGCACGAAATAAAGATGATAATTTTAATATCATATACTGAAACAAAATACTCGGATCCGAGGGCAGTAAAAGCTATGTTAACTCATTAATTAATCTAATTTTATTTGTACAAGAGGTGCAAATGTTTTTACTTTGAATATACTCATTGCTAAATTTCTTCGGAGATGTTAAAACTTTATGTAATAAAGAGATGTCATGGTCCAAAAAGGTGAGTGAATAAATCTACAAACCCCTGTCAATATTCCTCAATTCACGGGATCCTATTTAACTTTTGTTTACTTTCCAGTTATTTATGATTTTGTAAAGATAATGGCAGCCTGTTTAATTGACCTGAGCCAATTAACCAGGTTCCCGAATTGTAACGTGTGCAAAACGTTTCAAATGCGCAACTCTGCTTAATTAATGAATAAATGATAATTAGCAAGATAAAATGCCCTGTGTTTGTCATTTAATATGTGGTAGAATTATTCACTCTATGAATGTTAATTTAAAATACGCAAAAGGAAGAAGTGAAGTAATTAAAATCAGAATTAGGATAATGTGTTTTTATAACCATTATGTGTCGTAATAATATAATATAAGATAATAACCATGATATATATGGTAAGAATATTTAGATATAATATACTAATTATTTATACATTGTAACCCCAGGGTAAAACCTGTTTAAAAATGCATTCCCCAACTTGTCTGTTTAACGACAATCTCAGACAAGAAAATGACCTGTTCCCGCTTGTACCAAACTACCCCTTTGTTAAGCTCTGCCACCTCAAGTAGACAATACATCACCTCCCCCTATTGTATTACAAAGTGTGTGACCCCTTGTCCAGTAACAAAAGATTTCAGACACACGTTGAAAATTAAATCGAATAAAAAAAAAACAAGTAAATAATTTTATTATTAAAATGCGCCACTGTTTTTTTTGTTTCATTTTGTGTAAATGGTTAGTGTACTTAGTGTCAATTATAAAATACTCTATGCTGTATATCTATGCACTCAGTTAGGAAATTGTATGTAAAAGTAGTATATTGTACTTACATTGTACTTAGAGGAAATTGTACTTAGCCTTTTTCTAAGTAGCATATATGAATAATATTGACGATATTTATAAGTGTATAAATATAAGTGTATATTTTGTGTGAGATTACGCACATACTCGTATATAATTATACGTGAAAAGATTAGATTGTATTATACCAATTCATGTATGTACGTGTCAAAGTATTCATTCTCTAACACGTCAATTTTGCGACAATGTAAGACCTGTAGTTTTCCTGTGCTAGCCTGCATAAATGTGTAATTCGTGTTTCTATTGACACGATGAGTTATATGAACTACTGACTAAATAAAACAAGTGTACTAATTAATTTTATGGAATGATGCTTCCCGAAGTAAACAATCGAGTTCAAAACAAAAAAGAAACCGTCTCTTAAATCAGACCAAAGTAATAATAATAAATAATAAGTCATTTAAAATAAAAAGTTTAATAATATCGTAAATTATTATAACACGTTAGTATAATTATAATTATAATAGTGTAACAAAACTCAGCTTAGTAACGGGCCGTAACATTGCGTACGCATCGCTCACTCCACCCCTTTTTTTGAAGCAAGCCTGTGCAAGTTAATAAGCTGTCCACCAGCTATTGTTAAAATGGAACAATAGAGATATTCTCTCCCTCGAGTTAACTCCCCCCTTTGTACGCATAAACTATGCCATTGTTTGAAGAAAACTAGTTTGACCCACATTCCACAGTAACAGCTGATCGTTGAAAGTAAAGTGTTTGTCTCCTTTTGTTTATGTATTACAGCTGATCATTTAAAAACAAATATTATTATCTTCGTGAAATTCCGATTCTCTCAGTAGCATAAGAAATTAGGATAAGAATGAATCTAAGGTCAAGTATGGGATTGGCTTTAGATTTCTGTAGTAGAATTAAGAACTATATATAGGTAACGTAACAAGTCACAACGGCGCCGCACTGAAAAATTCTTTACAAGGGTTAAAGAAAGTTCTTTACAAGAGTTAAAGAAAGTGCAGAAAACTAACTACTAGAGTTAGAGTATGCAAAATGTAATCAGTCGGGCCACGATATTGTGAGTTACGGATAATTAGGGAAATTAGTATTAAGAATTAAAATATAAATTAGCATTGTAAGAAGTGAGATAAAGGGAATTTCACGGAGGAGAACATTTAAATGAACAAGATTATTTAAAGAGATATAGAGAAAACAAATCGTGTACTAAATTAAATTTTAACACAGAAATCCACAAACATACCCCCGGTACATTCCTAAACAAATAAACCGGAGTCTGAGGCTTAAGAGGAGGAGTATGTGACGATTTTAAAAGAGGAAAAAATGAAATAAAAGTAATTTAAAATAATTTAAAATCTCACATTAAAACAGAACATAAACCCCTAAAGTAAATGATAATGTAACCCCGCCTTAATACCCAAAATAAATAGTTTTAAAACCTTAAAGAATTCTATAATAAAATTGCGATAACACCCCTTAATAATTAACCCGGTTTTAACCTGCCGAAACCGGCATCAACACGCATAATTACCCGTGAATATGACTAATAATTGTATTAAATCGGAACTTGATAAAAAACATAATGATGTACAATAATAAAATACTAAGTGAGAGATACCGTAGTATAATTAAATATAGTTAATTATGTCAGAGAATAATCGAGTAAATATTAATCGAATATGGAACTACTTTTACGCTGACAAGCTACCCGCGCGCGGACAGCCTCTTCACCCCTATACTTAGCCAGTTCAGTTGTATCTCAGACTCCGCTGCTGATACAGCGTACAAAAGTATGTAGTCAATATAAAAACCTATAAACGAGGAGACGCTTGTGTGAGATAGCCGGATGATGTAAAAATGTAAAAATTACGTGAGTGTATGACAATGACATCTCTGTAACAAACTAACATCACCTAAAGGTGATGTTAAACTGTTAACATGTAACTGTTAAACGTAAGTAACATGTGCGGTACAACAATGTGAATACCAGTGAAAGTTACAACCCAAAACCTACCACAAGAATCTACAGACCCAACAGACGACTCATCTTTAGGAATGACGGCAGATTTCACCAAAACACGATATCCAGAAGATCTCCAAGACACCCTGCACAACCAATAGAAGCGCCGATTCGCCGACGATGTTACACACAGGTATCACGGAAGTTCAACTTCCGTGGTTCAGAACTTAACTTAAAATAATACATGATAGACACTTAATTAACCAATGAAAGTAAAGTAAAACACGAAAGACTGACTTAATTACCATTAAATTGTAATTTCATGCTTAGTAATAATATGTGTTAAGTTTAAGGCTTTTATGAATATAACACGTTAAAGTTAAATAAGCCCATTCTTCAGATGGCACGAAATAAAGATGATAATTTTAATATCATATACTGAAACAAAATACTCGGATCCGAGGGCAGTAAAAGCTATGTTAACTCATTAATTAATCTAATTTTATTTGTACAAGAGGTGCAAATGTTTTTACTTTGAATATACTCATTGCTAAATTTCTTCGGAGATGTTAAAACTTTATGTAATAAAGAGATGTCATGGTCCAAAAAGGTGAGTGAATAAATCTACAAACCCCTGTCAATATTCCTCAATTCACGGGATCCTATTTAACTTTTGTTTACTTTCCAGTTATTTATGATTTTGTAAAGATAATGGCAGCCTGTTTAATTGACCTGAGCCAATTAACCAGGTTCCCGAATTGTAACGTGTGCAAAACGTTTCAGCTGTCGTAACTGGTGAAATAATTGTCAAGAAAATAAAACGTATCTGTAGAAGTATACCTAGTGTTTATTAAATTCAACATAAATAACATGTTCTACCAAGTGCCGCGAGACACTTCGATAAGTGTAACCTATAATATGTTCTACCAAGTGCCGCGCGACAGTTCGATAAGTGTAACCTATAACATGTTCTACCAAGTGCCGCGCGACAGTTCGATAAGTGTAACCTATAACATGTTCTACCAAGTGCCGCGCGACAGTTCGATAAGTGTAACCTATAACATGTTCTACCAAGTGCCGCGCGACAGTTCGATAAGTGTAATCTATAACATGTTCTCCCAAGTGCCGCGCGACAGTTCGATAAGTGTAACCTATAACATGTTCTACAAAGTGCCGCGCGACAGTTCGATAAGTGTAACCTATAACAACTATTGCATACTAACGACAAACAATGCAGGATTCACATTTTAAGAGTAACCTTTCCTCAGTTTGACCCTACAAGCTAGCATATCATCTTGCGTTATTTGGTTTAGATTAAATCCTCTGGTAAATCATTTTTCGTTGTTACAAAACGGTCTTCCTACTTTGCTGCATAAAGAACATGATATTGATGAAAAATAATGTCTGTCGTTCAGAGTATTACCGCATGTAGGCGGGAAGTAGATGATGTACAATCCGTTTACACACAGTGCAGTTCGTACATATTGTCTGCTACAACACTAACAGTAGTGACGGCTAAGCTGCTGCAACTCCAACAACTGTATCTATACCACGACCGCACATACAGTGCTTGCTGTATCATATTCCGATATAAGGAGATTACACACTGCCTTTCAGTCCAGTACACAAACACACACACGTATTGCATAACGGCCACGGATCTGTGATAGCGTACTTACTTACATATGTTGTACTTAGCAAGCTGGTTTATCCTACATGAGGTCGTATTTGCTTTCACTGTACTACATAGTGTAGACAAACGATTTCAAGGTACAAATTTTAACATCCTAAATTTATTTAAAAAAGTGTTTGAAAATAATAAATTAATTTAAGTGTGAAAAAGAAGACTATTATTATTTGGACATTTATATAGAATGGACAACAATAGGTTAACAAAGCGGATCTTTGAATATCTGTGGGAGAAGAAGTCAACATCACGTTGGATTAAAGAAGTCCAAAAGGATTTAGAAAAAAATAATATACACGCAGAAGAAGCAATTGACAGAGAAATTTTTCGGGCAAAAGTGTTGAAAATGGAGGGAGTTCAGAGTAGGAGAGATAAAAACGCAGGTTCAAAGTGGACTGAAGACAGGAAGAAAAGAAACAGTGAGAAGATGAAAGAATATTGGAAAAAAAGAAAAGAACAAAGAGTAAAGAATTGAAATTGGCATGTGGACTTTAAGTGGTCGATACGGGAAAAAGCAATTTAAGAGGATCACAGAATTAATGGTTTACTATTTTCTGTTAGTAAGGAAGACAAATGGAAAGAAGAACAAGAAGAAGAAGAATGATAAGAATAAGTAACAGATTATGACGACAACAATGATGGTGTTGGTGGTGTTGATGGTGATGAAGAAGAAGAAGAAGAAGAAGAAGAAGAAGAAGAAGAAGAAGAAGAAGAAGAAGAAGAAGAAGAAGAAGAAGAAGAAGAAGAAGAAGAAGAAGAAGAAGTAGAAAATTATTACGATGATGATTATAGTGGCGGTGGTGGTGAAGAAGAAAAATAATGTGAAAGAAGAAGAAATTTCAAAAAAATTTCATTTAAAACATAGGAAAAGCCATTTTAGTGTCCTAAGCATTTATTTTCTAGTAAATTCCTAACGTTCTTAGTAAATTCCAAAATTTATAGTAATTCTCAACGCTTCTTAACATACGTTTTTCAATGTTTAAACAACGGAATTAAAAATAAGCTAACAATATACCACTGTTTAACATTTTTCTTTAAACTATATCATGTATACCAATCCATTGGAAATTCTCTTGAGCTGACTCTACAGTTACGTCAGACCTAGGTCCACTAACTACATAAATTAATATTAATTCTTCCAGTGATAAAATTAAAATGAATTATTATGATTACACTCAAGCGCAGATCAACTGCGTACAATTAATTCCTATTGGGCGTTTCTCTGAATGATTAATGGTCGCATTGTCCAATGAAAATGTGTTACCGCCAACCCGTTCGCTTCAGCCAGATAACAATTATTTGTTGGCAATAAATTGTTCGGTGCGATAATATACGCTTACTACTGTCATACAACAGCTGATGATAAGGAAATGAACTCTAGTTTTATGTTGAAATAACACACCATTGATTAATATTTGCGCTACATTCGCATTTTGGTTTAGGCCTACGGTTCGGAAATATCTTTAAGATGTTATTACTCTTACGTTGGTCTCACGGATTGTCGTATGGTACAGTGGAAACAAAGTGAAGACACCAATTTTAATTATTATAGTCAAAAATAACAATTTGAAATCAACCAGGTACTCTCATACAATAATTGAAGTTAAATTTGGCCACGCACACCATAATAATGTTACCAATAAAAATTCCGCACTAATTATAACACAATATTCACATTCCACTAATCCGCTACAATCACTTGATTGTAGTGCCAGGTGTAACTAACTTTTATGCCGTCCCCTCTGAAGTCCAGTCTCTGGAGTGTTGTCTAGTTCTTCCAAACCTATTTTTTTTATTTCGTTTTTTGTACGACAAGTACATTAAGATTTTAAAAACTTTACTTAATTGTTTTTAAACAGAATTAGTTTAATGTACTGTATACTATTTCTTAACGCTGCACAGTGTATGTATGCTCTTTAAAATATATTTTTTTTTTTATCATAGATCATTATACATTTTAATCTGTGTTCACTCCACAAATGCATTGACCCTTCAGATACTCGCTAGGTCAGGTTTACTGTGTTGTAGTTTTAAAAATATGGTTTTTCTTTGTTTAAATCTGTTACTAAATAAAACCCTATTAATATTATTATTATTAATAGGGTGCCGTATTTCATCGACACTTTTTAATATCTACATGGACAACATATTTCGGCGATGGACAGCTCGGGAATATCATTTCGGCGAAATATTCATGTAAATCCATTGCTTTAGGTAGATGACAAGGTAATGATACAGAAAACAGAAGACCAGTTACAGCGGGCGATATTTACGTTCAACAGCATCATACAAGACTATGGGCTACAGACCTCTGCTACAAAATTCAAAACGATAGCACTTCCGGGCAGATATCCTATGAGAACTAAGATAGTCACGAATAATCAGATTTTGGATCAGGTTATTAATTACCTGAGTTGTAATATTTCATATGAAACTGATATTGATTGGGATAGTAGGCTAACAAAATTTAGACACATCTGTGGAACTATTCATAAGTACCTGAAAAATAAAACACGGAAGGATGCCCGTATGAAATTATATAAAACTGTGGCAGTCCCCACATTCTTGCTAGTGCGACATGGACTCTTGGTAAAAGGGACGTGCAGAGGATGCAGGCAGCCAAAATTAAATTTCTAAGAGGGGCGCAAAGTTTTTCTCTCTTAGATCGGGGAAGCAACAAGGATATTAGACGCGATTTGAATATTTTATCATTGTCTTAGAAGATTCAAGACCACAGAAGATGAACATTTAAATTGCATGCCTGATATCCGTCTACCTGTGGCTGATTTGGGTTATCACCCTACTGGGAAGAGAGAGGAGGAGACAGAGGAGGAGGTCTAAGGCCGGAACAGGTCTAAGGCCTAGTCCTTTGAGTGGTGGTGATGATGATGATGATGATGATGATTAATAATAATATAAGTAGACATGGAAATTCTAAGGAAACAAAAAACAAGCAAATAAGGGCTAAGAACCAAATTAAATGAAAAGGTTGTATCTGAGAGACCACATTCTTACTAGAGTTGTATGGTCACAGAAAGCGAGAAGAAAATTGTTGATACCATTTGCACTATATTATATTTGATAAGAAACAAGGTTTTCATTTCTAAGCAGTTGAATTCTTTTACATTCTGTAATATCGCGTAAGGGACGGGTAGAAACAGTTGATTCCTAATACACGGCAAAAACTCTAAACAAAATAAATAAATCGCTTGTCAGGTTACTAAGCAAATACAGAGACACGCCACTCTAAAGAGATCTAGAAACTTACAGGCAAAACGTCACAAGAGAGAGAATTTTACTCTTACAATGAAATGCGTAACTGAGGGAAACGATGACATTAATAAAAATATTTTACCGCGTCCCTGCGGCTTATCAATTTAAGCTTTCGGTAAACATTTTTTACTGTCAAAGACTAGTAAATTTATATTGACGTCAAGGGGTTTAATGTTTATTTATTTTAGGAATACAGCCTGAGTAGAGACATATTTCGTGCGTAGTATCAAATTTATCAATCACATTGATACTGATTTATTGGTTTGTTTTGGTTTTGAGATGAAATCCGATTACTTTGAGTCAAAATAAAATGAAACTAAACGTGACCTGAAAGAATAAAAGAGTGAGAGAGCATGAGAGAGAGGAAAGACTGCCAGAATATTTCATAAATATTTTTGATTCTGAAAAAATATAGTTGAGAAGAATTGTAACAGCTCACCTTAATTAGAGACGGTTTGGCATATTCCATTCACAATATAAATTTTCTGTTTGTTACAAATATTATATATATATATGTGTGTGTGTGTGTGTGTGTGTGTGTGTGTGTGTGTGTGTGTGTGTGTGTTACACATATATTAAAGAGAAGTGTGAATTTATGAGATCGAGAATCAAATCCTCAGGGCGTATCATATTGGAAAGGGGTGCAAGTACTGATCAGGAAAAAATTCCAAGTATTCCAAGTTTTCCTACACCTAAGAAATTTAAAGACATTCGAGATTTCTTGAGATTAACCGGATACTACAAAAGATTTTTGCCACAATATTCGAACACCGTGGCTTTCTTGCTTAAATTGTCAAATTTTGACAGACTAATCTTGTCATGAATAACCCAAATTTAGAAGAAATAAGACTATAAAACACTTACCTTTTTAGTACAATGACGAATAATATTATTTATATAGAAGATGCTGTTGTGTTGGCTGGGAGATGTGGAAAAAATGTCTGAGCAGAAAAGCCTAAACGAATGCTGAAGGGAAGATTATGTACTGCTAGACGTAGAGGCAGGGCAAGGAAGAGATGTTGTGCGGCGTAACAAAAGATCTTTCTGGCATGGGAATCAGAGGGTGGAGAGAAAGGGCGCAGAACAGGAAAGCATGGAGGAGTATTGTTGAAGAGGCTGAATCTCATCACAGGCTATAACGCCAGATAAGAGAGAGTTATAGGAGGTACTGAATCTAGGATAGCAGCGGAAGAACTGAGTTTATCTAAATAATCAGTTTGATTGCAGTGCAAAGATTTCATTAAAAAACATATATTATTGACAATCTGTATTAGAAGCGTACGTTATGGAAGAGCGACAAAGACGATCCGATGTATACAAACATAGACAATTATGTTTAATGTAAATTGTGAATATGGAGAATGTAGATTGCACGACAGCAATTAGGAACAGGAGAATGATTTAAGTTAGACGAAGAAATAAAATAATTAAAATATATTAAGGAAAAGTAAGGTGGTTGCTTAGCACATAAAAAGTATCACAAAAAATTAGTTAAAGCTGATACACGAAGACTAACAAGTTCACTCACAAGTTGATACCAGCATTTGGTAAAGAACAGATAATAAAACATTATTTAAATAATAAAAATGGGAGGACAGGCAATTTTCTCTTCTCTTTTTCTTCTCAATCCAGTGGTTGGCGGGCTGCAATTTCTTCTTTTTGTAGACATCCTAATGACCTCTACATACATTCTTCCGTCTTTTACCCAATCCATGTACTCCTGCTTATAACTTCCTCTCTAAATACGCCCCTCGATAAGGGCGGTAAACCAGTTTAAATAGAGTAGCAGGTGGCCAACCATATTGCTCTTCCTCTGCACAATGGATCCAATCAGCGTTCTCTTCTTAGCCGCTTGCTTCAGAATCTCAACACTAAGTCATTCTTTCCGTCCACGGAATTCTTAAAGCCTTCCTCAAGCACTACGTCTGAAAAGCTTCATCGTAGTTCGTCTGCACTTTCTGCAAAGTCTAGGTTTCCGATTCAAATATACTTATACGGAAGTAAAGAATAATAATATCGGAACTAAAGTTTTATATAACACAATGGTACTAATTGATTGTATATTAGGTGGTCTAGAAGTCAACCAACCCAGAGTTTCAAATTACACATCACGACAGACAAGATGTATGGTGAAATGATTTAGGTATCACTGGACACTTTCCTTAACGTAAATTCACTTGTAATCATCAATTGTGTTTATTATATAGTAATTGTAGATCTTTCATTAAGTTTTTGCTATTTCTGATTGAAATAATAATACAGAACCAAACACAATACACTATGAATGTATAAAACAAAGAAAAAATGAACTCTCTCTCCCTCTCTCTCCTCCCCCCTCGCTCACTCTCTCTCTCTCTCTATTTATGCACCTAAGCATTCAAAGAATTTCGACGAAACCGAAACATCGAAGCATGATAATGTGTTTAGGCTTTTGAAACGTATAATGTGGATTACGTAAATCATTTCCAAACCACAGACGATCACAAACATAGCATGTAAAACCAAATTTATGCTCACTAAAACGTTTGCTAAACTCAATGTCAGCAGCGATTATTTCTGTCTTGATGCGTTTACATATCAAATTTCTAGACTGTGGGGAATCGAAAGTGTGGAAGCGTCACGTTTTCGATGACGATTTTTGTGGAATGACCGCCAGCCTAAAAACATTATCATGTTAAAAAAGAAAAAGAAATAGAAACACATTTCCGCGCGGCAATTGCGGAACGCTTCCGATGAGTCGGGAGCGTCCTTCCACCAGTTTCTCGGCTAACCGAGCAGGTACAGGGTCTCGGTCAAGGCCGCACTTAAGTACACTCCAGACTGTTTGACAGCAATTGTAACTACGCACATTATGCTTCCATAAGAGTGAGAAATTATACTGGAACCCCTGTGGGACATATATAGTCATCAGCGGCCGACTTAATCAGTCAGTTAGAGAGCGATTCCTTTACTGCAGATCAAGCTGTTGTTGCTGATTAGCGGAAAGTGATTATTGTGTTATAGTTAGTACGGAACTCTATTAGTTTGCCATTATTGCCGCTTATGGACAAATTTAAATTGGATTATCGTACAAGAGTACATTGTTGATTTCACATTGTTTATTTGTGACTCATTTAAGCAGGTAATTGTGTTATAATTAGTATGTATGTAATTATAGTTGACATTATTATTGCGTGTAGACAAATTTACCTTGAATTACTTATTGATTTCAATTTGCTAGTTGTAACAAGTTGTTTACTTCAACCCACTAAAGCTAGTAATTGGTGATTTTATTGGTGTCTATATTTTCTTTCCACTCTACCATACGAAGATCCGTGAGGCCGTCATTTTGTCTTATTAATTTTATACATTAATATGTTTTACCCAGTAGAGTTGCAGTAAATTTCTGTTGACATTTAGAAATGTATTCTTCACTTATTTTGTTAACATTATTTTATAAAAGAGTTTAAAATCAATGTAAAGAAGCAATGTAAATTCGTCAGTATACGATGCTGAACCCAGGCTGCAGAACTAGGCAGAATAAATTCTGCGAGAGATAAAAATTTATTTACTCACTCAGAAGGTAATGAATAGCATTGTACAACCGCGGAATGTAAATTATTCTGTAGGAAACGATGCGTTGGGAAATCTGCAGAGGAAGTTGGAGACAAGTTGCAAGTGACAGCCGAGCTAGCTTATAAATAAATCCTACTAGACAATGTAACTAATCCTATGACACAAAATTTGTTTTAAAACAGAAAACAGAATTTTATCTATTCCAACAATGGTTTTACTAAATTCTTTAAACTATATATTACTAAAAGAATTGTGTAATCAGGAAATTTTGTAAATTTTTCCTCAAATAAAAAAATACTTAATGTCGAAATTTATATAATAATAAATCTACCTTATTCTGCCAAACATGGGCATAATTCAACAGTAATTCGCCTGAAAGAACTTTATGCATCTGAGTGTCTGAAGAAGAAAATGTTGACGGAGGAACCGGAAGTCACAGAAAGCAAAATGTTAAGAAAAACCTTGGGATCAATAAAAGATGGAAAACATTAGAGAAGACGCCGCAATAATGAGCTGTACACACGTGTTGAGCAATTACAGACGTAATTAGAAAAAGAATAGTTACTTTCTACGGCATGCTCAAAGAATGGATCCTGACAGACTAACAGGAAAGCTTTTTAACTATTTCAAAAAGCTCAAAATGTTCAATACGCGGTTCAAAGGAACAGAAAAAAGACATAGAAAAACTCCAGATTACTCAAGAACACATTGAAAAACGCTTGCCACTTTAAACGAAATTAAAAAATGTCCAAGGTTTTCAGGAAAACCCAAGAAGAGGACAGGCGCCATCTGGACTGACGAAATAAGGGAGAGACATCGATCGAGAGTGAAGGAGATGTGGGAGAGGAGGAAGAGAGAGGAGAATAAGAGAGGGACCAGTTGAACCAAACGTAGTCCGCAGTGGCTCATACGCTCATTCAAAATAATGAGGGAGTTCTGCAGCTCAGGGAGCTTATTAGTTACACTAAATTATATTATCGTAAACTTCCGAGAAACGATAATACAACAAAGGAACTAATTATATTCCGTTTTGGAAATCAATATGGGTAATTACTTGCCTTTGAGTGTAGCTGTTCCATTTCCGCAGAAACACTACAGCAAGGAGTGACGCGGTTCTTGGAACTGATAAGTAACTAATTAATTAATTACATCAATTAACTGATTGCCGGTGAGTGTCGTGTATACACAGGATATTGATTGTCACGGGAACACGGTGTGATGGCATTAGATTAATACCAATCATACTCAACCTATTATAGTTGCCTCTTCAAAATCGTCGCCGTTTGGAGTTAAAGCAACTGTTGTCAGTCGTAATTTTATTTCAACAACTGTGGTCTTGCTCACTCTGTAGGGAAACATTACGCTTAAAATTGCTTTATTTATAACTTCAGTTTCTCATTAAACGATGACGAGTCCTCTTGAAGTATCAGAATTAGTTGGAAAACATAAAGTGACATTTTTTTTTTTCCTAAAAGTGTAAAGCATAAAATTTACTCTCAAATGATTAAATAATAGAGAAAAAGGTTTGCAAAATTCAGCAGGAACTGAATATTATGAGCACAGTCAACACCATCACCCAGTATCGGCTGAAATGTTGGGAACATCTTTGCGAATGGATGACTGCCGCATTCCCCAAACAACTATGGAACTATAAGCCGAGGGGACGGAGAATTGTGGGACGTCCGAGAAAGCGCTGGAGTGACCAAAGCGCTGGAGTGACCAGCTGTAATCTTTGCCTATTTGAGACCGGAACAAACCATCCTTGGTTTAATCCTTGAAGATGACGATGATGATGACGAAGTTAGATGATGATGCAAACAGCGGAAAGTTTTATAAGTAGGTAGAATAATTTTATAAATAGTCATAGATTAGTGACTGACGAACAAGGTTCTAGACCTACCGTTGAGGATTCGGCTCCAGCGACTTAAATTCGCACAGACATCCTCAATCAAGAAAACCGACACGTTACAGTCGAACTTATAGCTGAAGAGTTTAAGGTCGTTGTTTTTATCTTACTGACATTTTGGCAGATTACAATCAAACCATTTTCCTACCCAAAACAAAACTTTTGTGGTTCTCTGGGGTAAATCATATTAAAACAAACATTGTCATACAGGACTCGCCAATAGAACAGGTGCCAGATTTCAAGTACCTAGAGTGCAGCATCACATACCAAAATAATAAGGAGGTTCGTAGCAAAATTAGTCGCTTCCGTCGATTTATGACTGTATCATTAAACATTTACAGACGAAAACAAGGAAAGAGACGCAATTGAAACATTATAATTGTAATAGCCATACCTCATCTACCGTATGGTAGTGAGACTTGGATTAGAAAGACCAAAGATATGTCTAGAATACAAGGAGCGGAAATGAGGTTATTGAGGGCTGTAAAGGGTTGTACCAGGAGAGATATTATCAGAAATGATCATAATAAAGTGGAGCTAGACATAGCTGGGAGATTAAATGAGAAAATCTCCCAGTATATAACAGAGTGGCGGTTACACGTAGAGAGAGTGGACCCAACTAGTTTTCAAGAAGAGCCCTTGACTATTATCTAAAGAGGAAGAGAATATGGGAAGACCCCGTAAGCGATGGTTGGATGACTTCCATTGAGACTGGAACAGGCTACTAGCCTAAGCCGTAAACGATGACGACGACGACAGCTGAACAATGTCAAGGTAGTGTTGGCATAGTTTATAACATTATCATCCAAAAGTTCAAGTACCGTAAACTAAGCGCAAGGAGGGTTCCCAACCACCACAAAGAGACTAAAATTCGAGTGTGTGCTGAGCTGAAATGCAGGTAGGTGATGCATTTTGGATATAATTCTAACATGTGATGAAACATGGATTCATCATTTATGCCGGAGTCTAAAATACAAAGCCTGGAGTGGAAACATGTATGGTGATGGCAAAAAAAATCGTGTTCGAGATTATTGCAGATTCTGATTCTACTACACTCAAAACATGAAAAAAAGTCGTTTTCCGAAAAGTGTCTGTGTGTCTGTCTGTGTGTCTGTGTGTCTGTGTGTCTGTCTGTAGATTTTTTTTCTATGGCAAACGATAACTGCCGCAAATTCAAACAGAATCAAATAATTTTTTGCATACAGCCCGGTTTTGCAGAGTTCTCGCGACCTATTGTTTTTGGTGAAGATCGGTTGAGGGAAAGGGGTAGTTTACCTGCAACGGTTTTTTTTTAGCAAGGGAAATTTTGTTTGTTTGGCAAACGATAACAGCCGCAAATTCAAACAGAATCAAATAATGTTTCGCATACAGCCCTGAATTGTAGAGTTCTCAAGACCTATTGTTTTTGGTGAAGATCGGTTAAGGGAAAGGGGTAGTTTACCTGTAACGTTTTATGTTTTAACAAGGGTATTTCCTATGGCAAACGATAACAGCCGCAAATTCAAACAGAATGAAAAGATTATTTGCATACAGCCCTAAATTGTAGAGTTCTCAATACCTTTTGTTTTTGGTGAAGATCGGTTAAGGGAAAGGGGTAGTTTACCTACAACGTTTTTTTAACAAGGGTATTTTCTATGGCAAACGATAACAGCCGCAAATTCAAACAGAATCAAATAATTTTCTGCATACAGCCCTGATTTGTAGAGTACTCAAGACCTATTGTTTTTGGTGAAGATCGGTTGAGGGGAAGGGGTAGTTTACCAGCAACGTTTTTTATCATGCGTATTTTCTATGGCAAACGACAACTGCCGCAAATTCAAACAGAATCAAATAATTTTTTGCATACAGCCCTGATTTGTAGAGTACTCGCGACCTATTGTTTTTGGTGAAGATCGGTTGAGGGGAAGGGGTAGTTTACCAGCAACGTTTTTTATCATGCGTATTTTCTATGGCAAACGACAACTGCCGCAAATTCAAACAGAATCAAATAATTTTTTGCATACAGCCCTGATTTGTAGAGTACTCGCGACCTATTGTTTTTGGTGAAGATCGGTTGAGGGGAAGGGGTAGTTTACCTGCAACGGTTTTTTTTATCAAGGGAAATTTTTTTTTTTTTGCAAACGATTACAGCCGCAAATTCAAACAGAATCAAATAATGTTTCGCATACAGCCCTGAATTGTAGATGTCTCAAGACCTATTGTTTTTGGTGAAGATCGGTTGAGGGAAAGGGGTAGTTTACCTGCAACGTTTTTTTAACAAGGGTATTTTATATGGCAAACGATAACAGCCGCAAATTCAAACAGAATCAAATAATGTTTTGCATACAGTCCTGATTTGTAGAGTACTCAAGACCTATTGTTTTTGGTGAAGATCGGTTAAGGGGAAGGGGTAGTTTACCTGCAACCTTTTACGTTTTATTTTCTATGGCAAACGATAACAGCCGCAAATTCAAACAGAATCAAATAATGTTTTGCATACAGCCCTGATTTGTAGAGTACTCAAGACCTATTGTTTTTGGTGAAGATCGGTTAAGGGGAAGGGGTAGTTTACCTGGAACTTTTTTTATCCAGCGTATTTTTTATGGCAAACGATAACAGCCGCAAATTCAAACAGAATCAAATATTTTTTTGCATACGTCCCTGAATTGTAGAGGTCTCAATGACTTTCGATTTTGGTGAAGATCGGTTAAGGGGAAGGGGTAGTTTACCTGCAACCTTTTACGTTTTAACAAGAGTAAAGTACTTGAAAATTTATTTAAACTTTTTGAAACAATGGTAATTGTTAAAAATAAAATAATTTTGTTGCCAGGCAATAAAATTATAATTTTTTCATTTTAATGTAATATAATATTTTTCATTTAATACAGCAATAAAAAAGCGGGTAAGACACAGCCTGGCTGTTTGGCTGAAAATGATTTTAAATATAAATCTTAGAATATGGAAGTCATGTATGGTTCTCCATACCGATATTTTACTTCCATATTCCTTAAGGAATGGAAGTATGGTGATGGCAAAAAAAATCGTGTTCGAGATTATTGCAGATTCTGATTGTACTACACTCAAAACATGAAAAAAAGTCGTTTTCCGAAAAGTGTCTGTGTGTGTGTCTGTCTGTGTGTCTGTCTGTCTATCTGTAGATTTTTTTTCTATGGCAAACGATAACTGCCGCAAATTTAAACAGAATCAAATAATTTTTTGCATGCAGTCCTGATTTGCAGAGTACTCGCGACCTATTGTTTTTGGTGAAGATCGGTTGAGGGAAAGGGGTAGTTTACCTGCAACGGTTTTTTTTAGCAAGGGTAATTTTGTTTGTTTGCCAAACGATAACAGCCGCAAATTCATACAGAATGAAATAATGTTTCGCATACAGCCCTGAATTGTAGAGTTCTCAAGGTCTGTTGATTGTGGTGAAGATCGGTTAAGGAAAAGGGGTAGTTTACCTGTAACGTTTTATGTTTTAACAAGGGTATTTCCTATGGCAAACGATAACAGCCGCAAATTCAAACAGAATCAAAAGATTATTTGCATACAGCCCTAAATTGTAGAGTTCTCAAGACCTATTGTTTTTGGTGAAGATCGGTTGAGGGAAAGGGGTAGTTTACCTGCAACGTTTTTTTAACAAGGGTATTTTCTATGGCAAACGATAACAGCCGCAAATTCAAACAGAATCAAATAATGTTTTGCATACAGCCCTGATTTGTAGAGTACTCAAGACCTATTGTTTTTGGTGAAGATCGGTTAAGGGAAAGGGGTAGTTTACCTGTAACGTTTTATGTTTTAACAAGGGTATTTCCTATGGCAAACGATAACAGCCGCAAATTCAAACAGAATCAAAAGATTATTTGCATACAGCCCTAAATTGTAGAGTTCTCAAGACCTATTGTTTTTGGTGAAGATCGGTTGAGGGAAAGGGGTAGTTTACCTGCAACGTTTTTTTAACAAGGGTATTTTCTATGGCAAACGATAACAGCCGCAAATTCAAACAGAATCAAATAATGTTTTGCATACAGCCCTGATTTGTAGAGTACTCAAGACCTATTGTTTTTGGTGAAGATCGGTTAAGGGAAAGGGGTAGTTTACCTGTAACGTTTTATGTTTTAACAAGGGTATTTCCTATGGCAAACGATAACAGCCGCAAATTCAAACAGAATCAAAAGATTATTTGCATACAGCCCTAAATTGTAGAGTTCTCAAGACCTATTGTTTTTGGTGAAGATCGGTTGAGGGAAAGGGGTAGTTTACCTGCAACGTTTTTTTAACAAGGGTATTTTCTATGGCAAACGATAACAGCCGCAAATTCAAACAGAATCAAATAATGTTTTGCATACAGCCCTGATTTGTAGAGTACTCAAGACCTATTGTTTTTGGTGAAGATCGGTTAAGGGGAAGGGGTAGTTTACCTGCAACGTTTTTTTATCAAGCGTATTTTCTATGGCAAACGATAGCAGCCGCAAATTCAAACAGAATCAAATAATTTTTTGCATACGTCCCTGAATTGTAGAGTACTCAACGACTTTCGATTTTGGTAAAGATCGGTTAAGGGGAAGGGGTAGTTTACCTGCAACCTTTTACGTTTTAACAAGAGTAAAGTACTTGAAAATTTATTTAAACTTTTTGAAACAATGGTAATTGTTAAAAATAAAATAATTTTGTTGCCAGGCAATAAAATTATAATTTTTTCATTTTAATGTAATATAATATTTTTCATTTAATACAGCAATAAAAAGGCAGGTAAGACACAGCCTGGCTGTTTGGGTGAAAATGATTTTAAATATAAATCTTAGAATATGGAAGTCATGTATGGTTCTCCATACCGATATTTTTTTAGTAATACTGCAAGTTATGTAGAAACATCTTGGATTCCTGCCAAAATCGTCACTCTCCTTTACGATAACGCCCGTCTCACGCACCTCAGTTAACTCGTGAAACCGTCAATAAATTTGCTTAGGAGACTTCAACTCACTCTCCTTACAGTCCAGATTTGCTCTATCTAATTTCCACTTGTCTGGTCTACTCAAGCAGGCGTTACGTGGTACTACGTTCTGTGACAACGACAAGGTCAAAGAAAATGTCTCCGATATCAACATACAGATTTCTTTGCAGCAAGCATAAGAAAGCTTATTGAGAGATAGGATAAATGTATTAATGTTGGTGGACGTTATGTTGAAAAGTAAAAAGAAATTGTCATACTGATTAAATAAATTCTGAAAAATAACACACGGAACGATACATGAATTACATTTTATAAAACTGTGGCTATCCCCACATTTATGTATGCTAGTGAACTATGGGCTCTTGGCAACAGGGAGATGAAGAGGATAAAGGTAGCCGAAATTAAATTTTTATAAGAGGGATGCAAAGTTGTCCTCTCTTGGATCGGAGAAGAAACGAGGATATTAGACGCAATTTAAACATTTTATCATTGCCCCAGAAGATTGAAGACCACAGAAGGAGATTGTGTGAACACTAGAATGACATGGCTGATATCCGTCTACCTGTGGCTGCCTTGGGTTATCATCCTACTGAGAAGAGAGATGTCGGTAGACCGAGGAGGAAATGGATTCCGCAACACGTCTAAGGCATAGTCTTTGGAGTGGTGATGATGATGATGATTAAATAAAACCTTTATCTCTACAGCTATTTGTTTGTTTTATTATTTGATGCTTCTAGTATTTACATCTCGTATTAACAAAGCATTTAAGCAGATGACACAAATTCCCCAAAAAACAAATGTACTATCGATGGCAAATACCTGGAATTTGATGTTTTGCAACCACTCTGGCCATCAAATCGACCATCGGTAGTTTGTTAGTTTGTTGTACTTCTGAATCATTCTGCACTATATAATACCATGTAAAATCATCTTCCTTGACTTTCTGTCAAGGCGAGATCTTCCCTTTCAATTTATTTTGCTTGACTGTACGTTACCTGTTCTGGATTCAAGTGATCTCTTCTTGGGTCGCCACACTTCTCCTTTCCAAAGGCTTGTATCTCAAAGAGGTTTTTTTTTCCAAGTGCATTCTGTTTTCTGTTTGCTTTCCTTATCATCTAATCTACAACACTAATCATCCTCATTATACTGTTACGACGGTCTCACTGTATTTTTAGTGGAAATACAAATACAGACACCAATTTAGTCACTAATCACCAGCTATAATTAATGAAAAATAACAATTTGTAATCGAGAAATTATTCAACAAGATTGTACTCGTACAATAATTCAAGTTAATTTGTCCATGCCAATAATAATGTCAACTAATATAGTCCCGCACAATAATCACTTTTCACTAATAACCACTTGAACGCACTGCGTAATCGCCCGGCGTATACTGAACTGACCGTCGTTGGACACTTAAATTTATACCCCGCTGAGATGCAAAAATAATGTCTCACTCTTTCGATGACGTGTTAAACAGGCGCTCTTGAATCCAGTAGAAACAGTGACACTGTCTGGCCTTGAACACATTGCGCGGACCGGTGCGGTCTGGAATAGCCTCGATAGTTGACACAAGATAAGTGCACGTAATTATCTTTCATCACAAAGCAGCAGTATGTACGTACACAAACACGGGCTGTGCTGGGATCGCCGAGAAACACGTGGAACGACACACTGCATTGTTCGAGAATGTTACGTTGCGTAATAACAGTACATCATATGGCTGCGTTCATCAACTTGGTACAGCCTTCGTTATCCTTACACAAGAATGTAATATCTGACACTTCGGTTAAGGCCTAATTATGCTACAACGGGTCGGATGCGGCACGAGTGTCGTACGAGACACGTCGATGTTTTATCTCACTGAATTCGTAGAGGGCATTTATGTTACAACGGGACGAGTCGGTGCCGTACGGTACACGTCGCTAACGATACTTTTCTGTCCCCGTCACCTCACCGTCACGTTGCCGTCACGTCCCGTTGTAACATAAACGAACCAACGTGCAGTTCACAGTTTATCGCTACACTTGGTAAGTGGTGTACGTAGTGTTTTGGATTACGAGATATTCACAACGGACGGCGAGAAATTGATTGGGACCCTTCTAGAGAGTGGTGTATTCACCTCCAGATTCTCTGTTAGATCACGTTGGGTGTACACCCCACCTCCTGTTGCTTCTGTTCACTTTCTTTTCATAGAGTGCTACAGTGATAGTCGTTAATCCAAGTAACATAAAATTTGTTCTTACTACTGTATTTCACTACATAAATTATATAATACTGTTATGAGAAGCCTACCGAACAACCCAGAACATTCTCCCCCCCCCCCGGCCAGTGTGGCAGCTGTTGCGTCATTCAAGTAGGTCATTCTAGTGAGTTCCAGGTACACTTGAGAAAAGCATTAAGCCGCCGGCGTGCAGTTAAGGAGGGAAAGCTGTACTGTACCTCCGCGCGGCGTATATAAAGCCATAGCACCCGGGTTGTCAGTTCAGTTGCGTGAGCTATTTATGCTAGTGCGGATTGAGTGTTTGTCGAAGTGAAGTAGTATTGTGTTAATAATTGTGTGAAACTCTATTAATAGAAATCGTTATCTGCGTGTGGACAAATGTAACTGGAAATTATGTGCGAATTAATTATAAACTGTTTAATTGTGATAATTAAAGCTGGTGATTAGTGATTTAATTGGTGTCTTGTATTTTGTTTTCCACTGTACCTTACGACGATCAGTAGACCGTCGTATCAATACTGTGTCTTCACAGCGTCACGGTTGCTGCTACGTGACCCGCCCGCTATAGCATAAACACATACCCCGTACGGGCCACACTCCTGTCACGTGCCCGTTCCCGTTCTAGCATAAATAGGCCTATTTCCATCACGCACGCACACACACACACACACACACACACACACACACACACACACACACACACACACACACACACACACACACACACACACACACACACACACACACACACACACACACACACTCAAGATAAACTCAAATTACTTTAAAAACAGCAGCTAAGTACAACAAAACATTTCCGTGCTCCATTTATAAACTCCTTGGCAGAGATAAGAGAGATCTGTCTGTAAGCAAAACTTCGTACTTACCCCCTGGGAAGCACTAAAGTTTTACTCTTAACGTGAGCTGTCTAAGCTTTTTATTTCTGTAACGTCTTTGTTTTACGAAGTTTATGCTTTCAACGCCGCAGTGGTTGTACTGAACGTACACCTGCTTTCTACATTTACTTTATTGTAAAAGAGTTCTACATTTTTTTCTAGTTTATACTGTTACGTAATGCGGAAAAAGTGTTACACCATTAAAATACAGTAGAATCCGTGTGTGTGTGTGTGTGTGTGTGTGTGTGTGTGTGTACGTGATCTCAACATACGTAAGCGAGACTGTTCTAGACGTCGCCAGCCGCTCGCACTGTGTCAAGGCCGCAATGAATTACGTTCTAGTGTAGGGCTGACGCGTAGTATGTGGAATGTTCTGGTGTCTGAGCGGGTGTAAATACAAGTCTTTAGCGGCGCTCAGTTCAGTTATTGTGCGGCGATTTACACAGTGGGTTCGAAGTATTGTGGCGAAGTGTTATGTGTTTTATAATTGTGCGGGACAATTGTAATACAATTGTGTTTTATATTAGTTGACATTTTATTGCGTGTAAACAATTTTTATTTTATTTGTTGTCAGTGAGAGACTATACCATACGACGATCACTGATATCGTCGTAACAATACAACACGTTTAAGGCTGGCAATATTACCTTTATGTTACCTTTATATTACCTGTATGTTATGGTAAAATGTATAAAATAGCGTTCCATGCTCTCAACATGTCGCCAATCTGTATATTAAACAAGGCTGGAGAAACACAGCGTCCCTGCCTAACTGCCTTATTTATCGGAATATCACCTGAAAGCCTACCGTTCAGTTCCAGAACTACAGATATACTTTTGTAAAGGATCTTAACTGAATTTATTAATTGCTGTAGATATCCTATTGTATCTGTAATATTCCATAACGTTTAACGGTAATAATGGTAATGTAACTTTGAATGATTTTACCTTTCCTGACAACGCATCCGGATGAAAAAAGTAACTATCATTTACATTTTTAGTCCTTACACTTACTTTAGTTTTGTAATACTGTCTTACAATTTTATAACACCATCGTTAATGGGGACATTTATATGACTGTATATCTTGTAAAGATATACCTATAACAGGTATTTAAGAACCATATTTTTGTGGAACGGATATAACGGTGCTGAAAAGTTGAAATACCTGTTCCGATTCAGCGATAACTGAAAACTGAAAAGTCAATATATCAGTTCCGATTACTCGCGACATCGCGGTTCCGTGTCGCAGGACCGCCTACACAACTAACGAATAAACAAGTAAACGAGTACTACGAGTATTATGAGTACACGAGTACAAAGCCACTTTTTGGTGCTGAATACTTCATTGTGCCCATATGCCGATTGCCATACAAGTACGAAAAAGCAAAACAGCGAGGTTAAGAATAACTCTATTCTAAAGAGACGAAGCTGTTCTTAATAAATGAAAAAGAAATGCATACTGATGTTACATTTATTCTCGTGTGTTATGCACATATAGGCTATAATACAGATTACAATAAGAAATTATATATTATACTAGTCACCAGCTCAGTAAATTTTAAAAAAGCGAATTACATTTTGTTACAATCCACAGAGTGGCTGATAATTGATGGCCATATAGTATTTTTTGTTAATGTGATTTCGGAGATGATTTTAACTTTATTTCACATGTCACGTAAATGTTTCTGACATTCTTTCTTGTGGTATTACATGCACTCTAAATTTCTTTGCCTGAGTTTTGCAACTGATTTGTCTAACCAAAATGGAATCAATAATTTAATAAATATTAAATCTCTGTCAGTTTGTTTACTTCTAGTGAAAACTTAAATTAGTATTCGCAAAGGGAGATAGGCCTATAAATGCTCTTGTTTCTTATTTTCTTTTAAAAAGTAACAGCTCAATAAAGTCACAGTGTAAAGTAACACTGCTAATACTTTTAGTTTCAATTTATTTCTTATAACAAGTTATATAATACAGGTATATGTGTAGTAGGTATATAATAACAGGTAATTGTACGTGTTGTTTTTTTTTGAACGGTTTCGTTTGTACCTGTTATCTTCAAATACCAGTTTAACACACCTCTAACTTCATACGTGGAACTCTGAGACGAAAAATAAGAGGAAGGTTAAGAGTGATAGGGGGTGAAAGAGGGGCAGGGACAGAGAGAAAACCTATTATGTTTCCAACATTAATTTGTTATAATTTGTTTTATTTCCTTAGAGTGGAAGTATTTCTTTCTCAATTGCATTCTAGGAAAAACTGCTTTCTCGTATTAGGTCTTGTGAGGCAATAGGCTACTTGAAAGGAAACACAACTCTGCAATTTTTACTTTATGACAGAAGCTGAGTATAAAATGGAATAAAATGTTTTTTGTTGTAACAGTTGCGTTAAGATACAATGCCACAAACACGACTTAGCTCTTAACGTTTACCTATAGAGATCTATGTATTGCAGGGTTAGTCTATTGTGAAAGTGTATTATGACTACTCTCGTAATAATGAAGTAACCGCAACGTAAATAAGAATTGGTAGTGGCGAAGCAGGAGGAATAGAGGGGGAGCAGGTTAATAATAATAATAATAATAATATTATTATTATTATTATTATTATTATTAAAGATCGAATTAACAGCTGAGATGAACGTCTGGAGACGTTCGGCAAGAGTATCCAGACGTGTGAAAATTAAAAATAAAGTCATTAAGGACAGAATGAATGCAAAAAATTTAATTTCTGATTTTATCCAAACAAAAAAATTACAATGGTATGGACACACAAAAAGAATACCACAGGAAAGATTGCCAAGGAGAGTTATGGAATGGACCCCATCAGGATGAAGGAAAAGAGGAAGACCACCATCACTTGGATAGAAGAAATTCACACTATATTGAGGAAACGAGAATTTGAAAAAGATCTTTTGATGGACAGGCAGCAGGGGAAGGTGATAATTTAATCACTATTGTAATCTTTGGTTCCGAAAATAATGATAAAGCTCGAATTTATTTTACTATGCTAACGAGATATATAACGTATGGATATGCGCCGTCTTAATGTATTATGTAAGCCGCAGGATTACGCAATGATCACGCTCGGTTTTGGCCTTTCCCGATGCGCTTTAAAGACGTTTTTTGATTATACGTACATCCATCCGTGTCAATCTTCTCAAGTATTACATTACGACGGCTAAATGTTAAAACCCAATAATTTTACCGAAGCAGGCAGTCAGTTTTTTATACTGCCATTCTGTATATAAGAGGTTGACTGAATGTATGACAGCCTACACTGACCAAATCTTAGATTATTTTTGGGTTGTTGGGTAAAGATTGTATTGACGACTTAATTCGATTAGAAATGTAGCATTCATCTCACACAAGCGTGATCTCATGTATTTAGTAATAAAGATTTTAGATATGAATGTTGGTCACTAATTTCAAGCAATATCTGTATTATATATTGTAGTATTTCGTTGTTTTCTGAATTATAAATTTAGGATAAAGAACTAACATTTTCATGTTTATATCGTCCAGAATTCTGATTTGTATATTTAGTAGTATAAGGCTAATACTCCTAAATGCTCGAGTTTTCGTGTCTAATATTTTATATTATTACTAAGAATACAAAATTTTACAAGAAGATATTGTTTATTATGCACATGTATGTTTTAATAGTGATCTAACAATCGTCATCAGATGTACTTTAATAAATTTAAAAATATTTAAATTATTGTTCAAAACAGCTGTTTTATATGTAGACTAAATTTAACGTTTTTATATGTGTATATACAAAATGTTATATAATTGACTGTATAATAAAATATAAATAAATTTTATTTCATTAAGTTAGTAATCTTTAATATATTACAATTTTTTTATTAACCTGATATTGTCCTGGTATTAATTTATTACATATTTTGTGTTTAAGTATTTCTAAATTTTACCTTAAATTTTCAATACTATGATATAGAAAATGAATATTATTCTTTTAAATAAATTTAAAATACAAAACACAATTAATACAAAACAAACACACGTTTCCAAATTTAAATAATATCAGTTTATTAAACACATTTCCGAATGCCAAAAAATGACCATATGGAAAAATCTAGAAATATTTAAACATAAAACAAGTAATAAAATAAATACCAGAACAACTTCAGATTAATAAAAAATTTTGATATTTTAAGATTACTGATTTAATAAGATAATAAATATTTATATTGTACTAAATGTAACATCACCACATTGATACCTTATATATATATTTAGATTATTTTTGGTATGATTCAGACTGACAAACCACCATAATATTCTAGAGTATGTGACTTGTTAAATTTCCTATTGAAAATGTAATAAAAGTATGTATATTTTATGGATACAAAAAATGTATCTATCAATGAACAGTATTAGCATTCTTATATTTTGAGTTGACTATAAATTTCTGATTTAACAGAAATACCTTAATAATTGATTAATTGCTATGATACGCACAACACATTAAATGTTACTAACAACAGTGTTTTTATAGAAACAGTGTCCTCTATTTGCTGACAAATGTACTACGCAACATTCACTAGAGTTGCGTTTAGTGCTACCCAGCAGGTAAAGTTAAAAGTTATAAGTTTCTTATAGTTTACAATTTTGCAGGTAGAAAGCGTAACTACGCAAATGGAGAAAGCAATTTTATTTTTCTGGAAATTATATTTTTTACATTGAGATAGCACACAAATAACAATGAACTTGCATATCTATACATTATTTTTAATCGTCAAGCTAGAATTACATTTTTTTATTTCTATAGTTTTCCTTTATTTAGAAATATCTGATTATATAAAATTGTGTTTGTATACAAGCAATCGTGTATATTATAATAAACTGAAGTCGTATGGTTTACCCACCACACGTTGGTTGCGTCAATTTATGACGACCTCTCGAGTCGTACTCTATTAATTCGACTCCACCTGCGTTATTTTCTAATGTCCAAAATTTCGTATATTTTCCCGCTAACCTTCGCTCTCGTGAACTTACCAGTAAGTACCGCCTCAACACCGTCTTCTTCATTCTTACCTGATATTAATTAAGCTTTGTTTTCCCGATTTAGGCGCCAAATTGTTTATACTAAAAACAATTAAAAGTCTCTCTTCACAATTTCCTTCTTCTTTAAGGAAACAGTATAACTTACCGCGATGTCTTAGTTGAATTCGAAATTCCCTCTTGAGCGGCAGTGTTACCAACCTTTATGTTTGGTAAAAAAAATTTCCACCTGTGCTATATTAAAGATATTAATACATCAATATTATCAAATGAAACAATAAAAAGGTATTAATTCTCAGTACTGGTTTATTGGATAGCGGTTCTGCCTTTTTATCGTTTAATACAAGAAATTAATATAAAATATAAAATTGTGCTCCAGCTCTGATTGATTTCTAACTCAGCGGTTGGCTATGTTGGGTCGGCTGACAAAACAACTTTCATCGTTTGTCGAAATTAATTTTACAATGGTTATTCAGTCAAAGTTCTTCGGATTACAGCAAAATTTAACAAAATGATTCGAGAAAGTACAAACCTTCACATAAAAGTCAATTAAATGTTAGATATTTTCTTTATAATTATACTCTTAGTATCTAAAGTAAGTGTTAGTTCAACTCGTGAATAGAGGTTAAGTTTTTATCTTCCAAAATAATGTTTTCTATTTCCAGATAATGTTATTATCCTAATTGAACAGTTTAAAAATTGTAAATTAATTATTAAATGTTATTCAGTTGATGAGTGTCTGAACCAAGTTTAATATTTTGTGCACAGTGTAGTGAAATAAGTTTTTTAGATTTTTTGTTAATTAACTCAGTTATAATTTACGTTTTCCTGTTGATCTGATATTTTATTTTCATGTAGGGTTTATGGTTGTGGCTTCCTTCTTTTCTTTCTTTTTTCTTTAATTTATTAGTTTATTTTTTTCCTTCTGTATTTCATAAATTTTGTTTAATTTAATGTGGTTAATATGTTCGGCCAATCTTGAAGTTCATTTTAATCCTTTATAATATTGTTAGTCCATTTAAGTTATACTTTTATTGAATTAATTGGAGCTGCAATTATTTTTCATCTGCTCTCTTCTGAAGCTAATAATGTACTGTTAAAATATTTGTAACGGTTTTTTGGTTCTAGGCTTCAAGCCTACCCTTCTCATTGGTTGAGAAATTTTGTGCCCATTGTTAGACATAGCTTATAATTTTTACACAAAATGATCAAATGTTTTCTAATTCAGATAATTTGCTTATAGTACTATTAATACTCATGTTATTAGCACTATTGAACAGCATTTCTGTTATAGATTATTTTGAAATGAAACATGACTAGGTTCTATTCAGTATTTGCTGATTTAGTATTTTGATAATTTTGTTTTTTTTTTCTTTTTATACTTATTTAGTTTACAATTGTGTTTTTGAACGTTCTTTGTGTTTTTAAAGTTCCCTATTTAAATATATTATGTTTGCCTAACCTTTCCCCTCACTTAACGTTGTTATATTATTACAATTTACAATTATTTCATATTTTTTCTAGGCCTACACTGGCCTACAATGGTTGATAGCTATTATAATTTAGTTTTGTCTTTTTCCTATGTTCTTATTGAATTTTTGTAGTTTATATACAATTAGAATGAATTTGTGCATATTGTTTTATGACTAGTGGTCCTTTTCAAGCAGATTATTACTTTTTAAACCTAGGTCTGATAAATTAACATTCAACATTTTAGGATTTTACCATCCTTCCAATACATATTACTATTGCCTTGAGTATTTTTTTATAATTCAACATAACATATCTTATAGCTAAAATTGTTGTAAAACATATAACGTTTTCAGTGTTTTATGACACTCCTACTCCATTCTATTATTCTTTTATAACATAACTTTAATAACTTAGCATATATCTTTTGATTTCTAATATTCTTTTAGAACATATAACTGTTTAGGTTTTGATTATACCTTTAATGCTATCCGTTATCCTTTCAGGACTATAAATTTTATAACTTAACATCTTATAACTAACATTTCTTTATAACATATAATTATTATTTTATATTTAAACATGTCATCTTATTTTGGTTCAGCAAGATCCATTAATTATTATTAACTATATTGGTTACTATGACCATCAATAATTGTCATTTAATGTTGCTCACTTATTGTTTTTCACTCACTCCCTACCTACTTCATGGACTCTTGGTTCTGTTTTGTCTTATGTTGTGATTATTATACTATCACTATCACTGTTTACTCTTTATACACTTGTGTATTAATGTTTGAGTTTACTGTTCATTTTATTCACCATATGACTCACTAATATTCACTCTACCTTTACATCTTACTTATTCTTACATTAAATTACATCATATCTTACTTGTGGTTTTGTACCTTCAAGTTTAATCATTTATTTCTTAGTTACTATTAATTGTATGACATGTTTATCATAACGTTATCTATATTTATTTGGTCACTCGGCCAATCACTTGGGTGGGGTTATTGTCATCGTCTTGTCTAAGTTAATGGGCATTACAGTGCTATATACTAAAAATTGTCATTATGCTCATTTTATCCCTTCTTAGCTGTATTCTTCCATTTGCTTAACAAGGTGCTCACTTCTTTTTAATGGGGCTGCTTTTTGTAATGTAATAATATACAAAATTATTTATTTTTTATTAAGATTTATACAAATATGCGCGGACGCATGCGCGACCCCGTGTGTGAAATTTTCTTAAATAATAAAATTAAAACTTAGTATTGATGACTAGTAACTTTTACCACAGCTTCACAATTTCTCTGCTAGAGGACAGATTGGTCGCGCACGTGGCGCGTTATATTAGTCAATAAGTGACAACAGGTCTCATTATGAAAATTTCATAAATTATCTTACTCATAAATAGTGGCGTTCGCAGAATTTTGTTAAGGGGGGGTCATTATTAAAATTGTTGACAATTGACATTATCGGTATTTTAAATTTTGTGTACTATTATTATTATTATTATTATTATTATTATTATATCATGTTACGGTATATTTATTATACTATGTTCGAATAGAACATATTCATAAATACCCTAATAAAATCTTTGAAACGTATTTTTTTCACAGCCTTAGGCTACAATTTTTTAACAAGTTTTAACATCTGTTTCATTTTGTATAATAAAAATGCTTGTCCCAGTGCCACATGCCATTATTACACTTTGGCTACACAATAATCATATATTTTAGTCAACGGTTATTTGTATACGATAGGTAAGACACTTTACATAACAGGAAAATCCATGGAAGCAATCAAATATATTGAAATAAATTTAATTAAACACAATATGTCAATATAAAACTCACCAAGGTTGAAGAATGAAACTGGCATGATGAACCCACACTCTATGAAGGAATTTGAATTTGAATTTGAATAAAAAATTGAATGCAGTTGTCTCAAATGTTCAAATCAATATTCTACTCTAGTCTATTATTGTTTTGAAAAATCATTTTTTAAAACGAGTACCAGTAATTAAATTAATATATACAGTATATATAATGTACGTAGCCTACAGTATATAACGTCACTACACTTCGGAAATTTCAGCATTCACAATACAATGTCCAAACGTCGTTTTTTTTTTTTGATTAGTTCATTTAACACATCTTCTGCAGTTGGAGTGTAATTTCTATGTATGTTGAGGAGTGTTTATCCATACAAACGTGTATTTCCAGTAGAAGTACGCAAGCAACCATCCAGGGGGATGTGAAACTAGTTTCGGGAAGAACGTTTGCGACAACATCGTCACGCTGCGGCTGCGAAGAAACATTTGGCAATGTGAAATTTTCACTAACCTCACGAGAATCACTACCGGTACGCGACTTTTTGCTAAAAAACTGTAAAATTGAGCTTTGCGGTCGCTTAGACATATCAAAGAACCAGGAACGATAATGTGAAGTTTCTATTTAAAAATATGAACTGCCAAATGCACAAAACGTTAAACGAACGTTCTACAACAAAATCTGAACTCAGACTAACGGGTGAATACTGCTCGACAATGTACAATATTTCACATCTGCTCTGCAGAACTATCAAAACAATATGTTTCACAACAAGCAAGTTTATATGGTGTCGGCCTTATTTTATTACAAGGTCGGTATTATTATCGTACCTTCTTAACAAGCGTCACAGCTTTGATGCTTCTTTCTCTCTTTCAGTAGACGAGGAGGGGTATATGCTTTGACACTCACCGCGTCAGTGAAAGCACTGCCGCGTTCTCAGAATGCTGAATGACAGCTACTTGTGTCCCACGTGTAGTGATGTACTGTACGTGCCGCATCACCAAGCACAGGGATTATATTATTGAAGAAGGGGAGGGCGGACTGTACCTTATGTCGATAGACTTTGTTACTGTGACAGTGAGAAATTAGAGGAGAGAAAACGATTATGGATTTTTGAAAAGATACTCAAATATAAATATGTCAATTTTTATTTTTATTTTATATAATATTAAAAAAACTGGTTAAACGTTCAAGGGGCGGGGGGGGGGTTCAAGCCCGGTAACCCCCGTTCCGTACGCCTCTGCTCATAAATAAAAATAACATTTATAACAGTTAACATTTATAACATTTATGAATGTTTTAATTCATAAAACATTTATAACAGTATTACTATTACTATTTAAACATTTAAACAGTATTGCTATTTGTAAATACTGGCAATACAAAAATTCTATTATTTTCAAGTAATAATCCGGTTTTGAGATTAAAAATAACATTTAATTTTACCAATTTTGTAAACGTAAATACGTTTTTAGAAGTTATTAATTTAATTTTAATCAATTTTTACGTTAATTATTGTTTTATATGAGATTTGGCATAATTTATTTCTCATACAGCGTTTAATAACAAAGTGTTTAAATATTATATAAGTTAAAGTAAGATTTATTGTATTTAAAGAAGTTACAATTCATTGGAAACTTAACTGCACTTTTATATTAATACTTAATATATATGATAATGATAAATTGTATACGATTGTGATTAGATAAAATCTACTTGTGTTTTACCTTTATATATAAAAATTCAGTGTACGTCTGCACATGTTCTTAAAACGTTTGAACCACTTATCCGATAGAGCTCATATTCGCACCATATGTTCGTTATGTTCAGAGTAAGGTTTACATATGTCGAGTGTGAGGTTGGCCCGAAGGGGGGGGGGGGTAAAAATTGGAAAAAATGAAAATACCGCATATGGGGTATAAAATTAAAGGGAATTTTTATGCAAGTAACAATTTTACATGCATGTATGCACTATTGAAAATTTTTGGGCGGTTGGGGGTGTCAGTTTGGCCAAGGGGGTAAAAATTGGAAAAATGAAAATACAGCATATGGGGTATCGAATTAAAGGGAATTTCGATGGAAGTAACAATTTTACATGCATGTATGCACTATTGAAAATTTTTGGACCCTTGGGCTTAATAAATGGGCGGTTTGAGGGGGGGGGTTGTCAAAAATGGAAAATATGAAAAACGGCAGGACCGATTTCAACCAACTTGCCAAAAATATTTTATGCAACGGGAGAAGCAACAATAGGATAGGTGTTTTGGTCCACGTTGGGAGGTGGGGTGAAAAACACAGTGATTAAAAAACACAGTGGTAAATATAATACTGTATTTACATTTTGTTTAGTGGTGAATATAATACTCTATTTACAGTTTGTTTAGGAATGTGCTGCAAACAACAAATCAATTACCGGCAATTCAATATAAACTCAATGGTAGGTTCTATTTACATTTTGTTTAGGAATGTGCTGCAAACAACAAATCAATTAAAGGAAATTCAATATAACCGCAATGCTACGTGATGTATTTATAAAATTGTTACAATTAAAACGTTTTATTTTCATATATACATTTGTCAAATTTGTGATAGAAACATGCCAAGAAGAGGGCGAGCAAACATCGGTCGAAAATCACAACATGCTCAAAACGAGCAGGCGCGACGACAAAGAAGAACGGAGGAACAACACTCGCAGGAGATTGAAAATATTAGGAATTTAAATGTACGTTCACGCGCGCAAGAAAGCGGAGAGCAGCGCAGTCAACGTTTAGAAGCAGACAGATTACGACACAGACAGGCACGTCAACGTTTAACTAATGAAAACAGAGGCCTTCATCTATTAGCAGAACGACAACGAATTCAAGTACGACGGGCATTAATAGCAGCATCATTTAACCGCCTTGCATTTGAATACGATCCAGAAATTGAGTGCTCATCACATTCAAAAATAATTATTGGAGATATGAATAAGTATTTCAATTTTGTCATGCATTAAAATTTAAAAATGAAACTCCTGGAATGTGTTGCGCTGCAGGAAAAGATGTTTTACCAGAATTGCATCCACCGCCTGAACCATTAAATTCATTACTAATACGTGATACTGCCGATTCCAAATTGTTTCTACGAAAAATACGAAAATTCAATTCTTGCTTCCAAATGACATCACATTATACGAGTATTTTTATATAAAATCATTTATATTATTACTCAATTAATATAAAAATACATGAAATAAATTTATTAATTTAAAGACAAACTGTTGTTTCTGTTAATAATAATGCTCCATGTATGTATCACTATGCTGCTTATAATATTCGTCTGTCACATGAAAACGTCCATCATCAGCCACCATCAACTTGCGCGAAGCCACACATTCATCAATAACTGCCACCTTAGATAAAATTTGACGACAGTTATACTTCTACTAATTATTATTAAATTAAAAAATAAATATCTACATCATTTTTTTTTTGGCCTCAGCAAAATAAAAAATAAAATTCAGAGGCAGGACAAAGTCTGCCGGGTCATCTAGTAGAACCAAAAAAAAGTATCATGCTCTCTGTGGTGACTTCAATTGACTTTAAAAATTGTTTAATTCATTAATTTGTATCTGATGGTGTGTAGTTAAATAGTATCGGAAGACTAACATTCTCAAAATCATAAACAACAGTCTTGAAAAAAAAAGTTATTATTAAAAAAAATTAGCAAATATTAAAGTAATTTATATTTTGTATGGTAAAATACTGTATTTCGTATATTAAGTACCAAGCATTTATAATGAACAGCTAAAATTCATTGCATGATTTCATGATGTTCTCGGTAATTGGACCGGGAATAACGCATTCCACACAGTTGTCTACACCCCCATCTGCTTGGCATCTAACTAACCATGTACCGACGGTTGTACGTTGTGTAGTATACAGATTCCCTACTACGTGGCGCTACAGTCTAACCATTATACATGTGTACGTTATAAAGCGAACGTTTCAATAAAAAAAAAGACTACTGTAAAGATATTAAATTATTAATAATTCAAGTAATAAAATTATAAATTACTATATTACGTATTACAATATCAGTTATTGGGTATTATATAAAGTATTAATACATTTCCATTAGGTGAAGTGATTCTTTTCAATTAATGAAGTGATATTGTAATTTTGAAATAATTTAATTAAACTACGTACAGGACGATTAAACAAAGTAAAAGTAGAAGCAAAAAAACCGAATGAATAAATTAAAACTTATCGCGCTTACTTTGTTATAAGGATTACTGTATGTCTGAATGTGGAGTTACTAAAATAAAATCTCAACTTTCCTTCAAAGTTAAAACCAGCTTTAGAGGATACTGCAACCTAGTGGCAATGCCTTAAACTAGGTGTTCCCAATACGTAGTTTAGCATATAGATGGCGTTGTCCTCACATTCAGAGTTAGTTTTTTAAAATTAAACAACTCCTAATTTGCCATAGATGTATACTATATGGATCGCGTGCTGCCAGGCAAAGTGAACGGCAAAAAACGGTCCGAAGCACGTATAGCTTCCCACACAATGGTTGGCAATAAAGCGTTTGGCGCTAAGTTAACACGTGTATTAAACGAGTCATTCAGTCAGTAATGCACTTGTTTCAACAGTCTACAATTATTACATTTGGGACAGTTCTACTGAAAATTTGTGCTTATGAAGATTTTATTATTATAACAGTTTGTTTTTACTTTTGCCTAACTGATAACAGATGACAATAACTTAAGCGTATACACTCATTTTAATGATTTTGTATAAAGCGGAAAATTAATTAGAGCGTCATTAGACGTTTTAAAGATTGTAAAATATATGTATAATTTATTGATTATATCTGACAGTAAACTTAATACCAAAAAATGATTATATCAGCTTGCAAAAACTTTGGCGGCACAGTGTTTAGAAAACATATTTCAAACAATGATTTTTCTGAAGACAGCCATGAAGTGAAACTTATCAAATTAATGGTGACATTATTTTATAAAATCTTGTGCTATAATACTGCTAAGGAAAGAACCGCTGCAGCTACCTTCTCTAAGCTTGGTGTCTGCCAAAAGTTAAATAAATTTGTATTATTTAGTAATGTATAATGTAAACAATTTTTATACAGTTAATACGTAGCTAATTAAAAAAAATAAAAAAAATAATATAAATTAGCATTGCTTATTGACACTTTAACGACCATTGCGAGCAAAGCGACCATGCTTCTTTTACGCAATAAACATTTTAAAGTTTACGGCTCACGTCTTTTATCCTTTGTTTCCCTTATTCTTATCTTTATTCGTCTGGCTTCAATAATAAATGTTCATAAATAAGAACGCAACAGAACTTTGCGATAAACTTAAATAATGTGTCAGAATACTGCAATCTTACAGTGAAACAAATGAGTTTATTTTGGAAAAGAACTTATTAAAAACCTCCCACTTTGGAGTCATTAATTGTTAAAATGACACAGCTATACCATTTAACGCAAAATATAATCCGCTAAAGCAACAAAAGCTATAACAAAGCAGAAATGTCAGACTTTGTACAGGTACAGTATAGAGCATACGCAGTGTTCTTGCCAACCACTGATGCAGCGGTCGGACCGAATTCAGTGAATGCTATACATCGCTGTAATTTGCTGATGTTAATGTAATGTCACACTCGTTCTTTACGACTTCCATTAACGCATTCCTGCAGTTCTGAATAGTTTACCCACCTAATAAAATACACGGGTTGGTCGAAAATTCACGCAGCTAAAACATAATATAAATAAAAAGAATAGAAATAATATAAAAATAATAAAAACAAATAATGAGTGATACATTTAAGTCGTCAGATATATTAAATAGTAAAACATAATTTTATAGTAACTGCATGAAAGAAATTTAAATAATAAGCACATTTTATAGGAAACAGTTATGCTAATTATATAATTAATGTGACGATTTATGTAACGTTCAGAAAACAATTCATTGTTACCAATACAATAAATTTTATTTACCTACGTGTTCCTGGTGTTAAGAGGAACGTTTACAAATTCGTGAGTTGCGTGACTTTTCAGTCAACAAGATTCAATTTATAGCCAATTTTAGCCTATACGTCTGGTTTCAATTTATCTTAAAATCATTTTTATAATATAACTACGAATGTTGAATTGTTTTACCTACACCTCACGTTTTGTCCATTAAAAATGAATATTAATTAATATTCTTTATGATTCATACAAACAACAACGTTGTGAATAAGTTGTATAAGTTTATCCTTATGTGCGGGACTATTAAGCGAACTCTTAAGTCAGCAAGCAAAGAAACGCGCCTAAATTTCTACAAGGTGTAAACCCTTCCCACACTTCTTTATGGCTCTGAAATTGGATTCTAACGAAGGCCAGGCCAGTCACATTCAAGCAGCTGAAATGAGATTTCTGAGCCACGTGGCAGGGTATATTTTTCATGATCACAGAGAAACACAGATATACGGCAGGAACTGAATATTATTAGTGTATTTAGTACGACTGCCCAGCATTGGTTAAAAATAAATTGAAAATCTTAACCGAAAGATGACGGCCGCATTCCCAAAAAACTACTAAATTATAAGCCAAAAGGACGGAGAGGTGTGGGACGTCCACAGAAGAAGTGGAGTAACCACATCTAGTTTACTGATTGGGACCGGCAATTTGGATTAAGCCTTACTGAAGGCGACGAATGTGTATAATTACACAGTATGAGAATCGTTAAGTGTACAACAACTATACTCATTATAACTGATAACGGCATTTTTAATATTCTTAACTGTCAATATCATCATCATCATCATCTTCAAGGATTATCTAGGATGGTTTTTCTGGTCTCAAACAGGCAAAGATTAGAGCTGGTCACTCCAGCGCTCCCTCAGACGTCCCACACCTGTCCGTCCCCTCGGCTTATTGTTTGGGGATGCAGTGGTCATCCATTCGGTCGATACTGGGCAATCCTGTCGAGTATACTCATTATATTCAGTTCCTGCCGTATAACCGTATATCGTTCCTGCTTTCTATGATCATGGAGAGTATACCCAGCTACGTGTCTGAGAAATATCATTTCAGCCGCTTGGATCCGACTAGCCTGACCTTTCGTTAAAGTCTAATTCTCTGACCTATAAAGAAGTGTGGGAAGGTGCCATCACCTTGTAGAATTTTATGCGTGTTTCTTTACTTGCTGACTTAAGACTTCGGCTGACGGTCCAGCACATAAGGTTGAACTTACGAAACTTTTTCACACAACTTATTCGTTGCTTGTATTATAAGGCACACTAGCCCAGACATTTAAAATTGCCGACTTGTTCTAGGACAGTACCATTTATAGCAATTTTTGGCTGTACTGGATCAGTTTTGGCCAAACATTTTAACATGCTGTCCGTACGGGATCAGTTGTATCAGTCAACACTTTGCCAAATTATGATGAGCTATCTACAGTGGGAGAGCTGAACAAGCTCGTCCTTTGATGTCTTAAAAAATGATTGACTCCCATGAAGTTTTGTTATTGAAAACCTTTCTAATCAAAAACAAGTATTCGAGGAACAATGACTTAAGGTCGTACGTTATCGCTGTGTTGAACACATGTTTATGTTTACCGCTGTTTAATATCATTACTTCTGATGCGAGAACCTACTAAATCCTTTGTTTTTAATAAGGTTATAAATGTTATGCCTAAGTACGTTCTAAACCGTAAATAAAAACTGTGGCACACTGTATAAACTATAACAAGAGAAAATATTGTTTAGTCTTAACAAATTGTACTGTTGTAGGCAAGATAGAAACACGAGTGTTTCCCATAGGCAAACAATGAGTGTCAGAACAATTCGGTGGTCAGTGCTAAATTAACGGAACGTCGGTCATCATTTAGTCTATGTTTCAGAAGTGGATCTATAGAGAAATGCCGGACAGTATGATTGTAATCAATGAGATAACAACTAGGCCAGCCAGTCAGCTGTTTTTTTCCAAAATGGACGTCCTCAATAAAACATACCTTCCAATTTATAAATAATAAATTACCTTAAATACGTCGTGTAATTTTTTTTTTTAAATAACGCGTTTCGGAACATATGTTCCATCTCTAGATTAATTTCACTCAGTTCAGGTCGTTAAATGTTAAAGTCACATTATTTTGTACTTGGGAATACCAAGTATTGTACATTTTGTATCGTACATATTGTACATTATTTGTACATTATTTTCTTCTCATACCTTTAGAAAAGAAAACAGGTGTATATAAATTGTAGTGTGATGATTGCAATTGTTTTCTTATGTTGGCCAAACTGGGAGGGGTTTCCTAAAGATATTTAACAAACACACACCTAAACATAATTTAAAAATTGGGACTTCACTTAATAACATAAAATCCAAGTGTGAGCGACTTTTAATTTCAAGCAATCATACTTACACAGACTTTGAATCAAATTTAAAACATTTGAAATAAAGGCCAGTACATGAACGCTTCGGGAAAGTTCGAAATTTAAAAAGCATACAATAACATAAATAGTCGGGATTTCAAAAGTAAGGTGATTTTGATTAACACCAACACTTAACGATCTCAACTGAGTGAATTAATCTGAAGGTAGAACATATGTTCCGAAACGCGTTATTTTAAATAAAAAACGAAGTCACACGACGGATCTAAGATAAATTATTAATTTATATGTAACAAAGTTACTTGGATACCAATAACAATATGTTTGTCAAAAACACCTTTCAGTTTTTTCAGAGCCTGTCTCTTTTTATGGTTATACAATAATCATTATTATGTAAGTAACTAACGTTTGTAATAACAATTTTTAAACAAACTCCTGCTTGATCAACATCTTTCAGCGGCACCTTTAATGGACTAGTGTATTAAAGTTTTAAACCGAGAGCAAATTATCATTCAATGCATTTTTAAACGACGGTAAGTTACTCAAGGGGAAAGCTAGTATATTTACTAATCTTAAGTTCTTAAATATTGAGTATACAAATTTTTATTTTAATCATCCATATCACAGATATGGAATCTTCTATACAAAGAAATTTGTGATCATGAATGCAGAAAGTATACATTTTTTATACCAAATTTTTTAATTTATGCTACATTGAAGTGGTTATATACTTATGGTAAAAAGGAATTAAGCATATACAAATTTAAAAATTTTGAAGTACAAAATTTTTTTTTTTGCTTTCTGCAGTACAAAAATTTGTATTTTTTTAACTTTGAATAAAAGGTCAGAAAACAAATTGTGTATTTTAAAAAACATAAAGGAACTTATGCAATTTGAGCATATAGGGGGTATATGTTTTCCCATGTAACCTTTTATTTTGCTGAAATCTTGCTATTACTTGGTGCTGTACTCAGACCAATGGTCAAATTGTCATACCTCATACATCCACAAGAGGTCTAATAGCAGAAACACATGTTCTGAAGTGCATTGGTGACTTTGTTAGTACGGAATTTGATGACCTTCCTCTCTGCTTCTGAAAGATTTTTCTGACATAGTCAAAGAATCCACAACGTATTTTGGAAACTAATTCCGTTAATTATATTATTTTCTGATATCCTTAATGTAATGCCTGTTTTCCGTACTACAGCCAAGATTTTGTGACTGCCAAATCTAATGCATGGATACAAAAATCCAGAAGGTCCTTTACAAATAAACCTAGATATAAAATCCTATAAAATATATTAAAAATCCTAGATATAATAAACGTTCTAAGGATAGATTTTAATTAATCTAATTTACCCACTCTTCCCATAATTGTGGGACCAAGCGAGCCTATACCGCTGTAATAGGAACACCCGAGTCTAGCCAGCCAGAGCACTACTCCATTGTATTTCCCCATATACAAAGCGCGTCACAGTTGGTGCATACACCGCAGCAAGAGCGTGTACGGTTTTTAATATTCATCTGCGCTTTTCAATTGGCAAAATATTATATACGATGATTTAGCTTAAAGACTCTATTATTAGGAGTTACTTTTTGTTAATAATTCTATAATTTAAAATACGATTCGCGATTTAATGCGGGTTATACAACCGTGCAACCTAAGCACAGGCCGCCGCTGGAATCTGTGTAGTTGTAGAAGAATATATGTGAAGACGAATAAGTAATTTTTTCACCAAAGTGGAGACACTAAATATGACTGCAATACTAAATACAACTATTTCACTAAAGACTCGGAACACAAACTGTGTTCCGAGTCGTTAGAGAAATAGTTGTATTTAGTTAAGTAACGGACACGTCATGGACAACGAAATCCAAGAATGACTACAATACTTATTGCGCAACAATAGCTAGCCTATTAAAGACTCAAAAGTACCTACCTTTAATAAAGTCCACAGCCATTTCCAGTCCGTAAGTGTCCTTGTCGCAGTCGTCCAGTATGTGCGCCCCCAGCGAGAACGGTGTCTGCGGGTTGGCGTTTATCACGTCCAGAGTGTACAGCATCGTCTCCAGCGCCTGGATACCGCCCTGCGGCATTATCGGGCCGCACGTGACCGTGTCTTCGCGCTCGTGCACCATCATCAGGCCGCCCAGTATCAGATCGCCCGGCACTTCCGCGGACAGTTTCACCGGCCACTGGTCCAGCAGATCCGTCTTGTTTTCCGTCTGCATATCGCCCGGATCAGTGACGATAATGACGCTGCGGTTAAACTCGACCGGACTATACAGGCTATCACTACCGTTGAATTCACTACTAACGTAATCCACTATGTAACTGGGGATCTTATCGTCACTAATATTCAAACGAGATAAATAAACACTAATATTGCCTACATCCGTATCACTATAATCGTCGTAAAAGTCTGTATGATTCTTATCACCCGGCAACGTCCTACTGATGTTGACATTATTCAAACCACTTACATCCGTTACGCTCTCAAATGTATAACGTTCAACACTGGACGGAGCATCGTAAGAATTTAAAAGAGTTACGTTTTCTAATGAATTTGTCGTGGAACTAGAAATATTTACAAACAATTCACCATAAGGATACGAACTAGCGTTCAAACTGTTAGCATTTTCAACACTATCACTAGTCAAAGTCGCGTTAAAATTATCACTAGAATTACCGACTTGGGGCGACATATTTAAATCTACATTTGCTAATCCACCAATCGAATTATTATTATTGTTGTTATTATTATAAGAAACAATGGGAATAGTGATATTACTTTTATTGGTCTGTTTAAGTACGCCTGAATTGTTGTTCTCAATTTTACTTTTACTCAAGTTGCTTTTTAGGATAAACATGTTTCCAACAGGTTTGGAGTTGGTAATATTAAAATCGCGTATGATGTCTTTCAGCGAGTATTTCTTGCTACTGCTAGTAGTTGTGTTCTTTGGCTCCGAATTGACATAAGATTTGATAACGCCCTGATGGAATTCTTTCAGTTTAGTTCTGTCCGATTTTCTGCTGTTTTGAACTACCGATTCTGCTACAAATTGTTTCCTGGCAATGCTGCTACTACTATTGGTCATAGGCTGTGTTCTCGCAAAAGGATTGGTTACTTTCCTGTTGTTGTACAAACCATTATTGTTTTCGTTATATAGTTGTACACTACCATTGTTGTCTGTATTGTCAGAGGTCACGTTAGGGACGGCGACTACTACGACGGTGTAACACAGGATTGCGACAAACGATACACACGATAATTTATTCCCACATACGCGCTGTACAGTCCACATTATTTTCCGACCTTTATATTGAATCTATGAACGACAGTCCCTTACGACGGCAGTACCATTCTGTTCACCTTGACGGTATCTGAGCCGAGAGGAAGTTTCATCTGTACCTGAAACAAACAAAACATCATATTAGTTTCTAAAAAACAAATACGAAAGCGATTCACTTAGTAAGCTCCTTGTACTGCAAAACATGCTGTGTATTTGTAACACGAATTTAACACATATTATTACTTAAGTTTTTCCGGTGAAGTGTTTGTGAAGATCGGTCAAAAAGTATAACACAAATTTTAAATTATTTGTGTAGACGCTTCGACAATATGTATTGTCATCATCAGGACCTGTGTATCAATACAAAAGAAAATGTCAAACACAACAGATCAATTATTTGAATGAACGTCTTTGTGTATGTGAGTGTGTGTGGGCCTGTGGGCGCGCGCATGTGTGTATCCTTGTACATGTGAAGAAGTTGAAACAGATTGTTTTACATAATAAAATGTTTTCCTTAATACAATGAGAAAATTGTAATATCACAGAGCGTTATTATAATCGTTAAAATAACGATCCTAAACGTTATAGACATATTAGACATATCCTAATGGATGTCTTTTTTATGTATAATTAACGAGATTGAATGCTGCCATTTTATGTTGGGGAGGATAATTAGACTTATTTGGAATTATTAAATTAGTTTGAAATATTTTTCTGTGTATTGAGTACTTGAAATTACATGTATTTCTGTTTATGGTTAGGTATAAGTAATTCGGTTTACTATTCGATTCTTCTTCTGTTTTGAATTTTATTTTGTTAACTATATTGTAAGCGGAACTTTCAATTATAATTCAAAAAAGTAACTGAAGATACAGAATAATTTCTGTGAAACGTGCGTCAGATGAAAATAAATCTGTTTGCAGTTGTATTTATTTGAAGATATCAACTGTAAATATACACTTCCAAAATGTGTATACTACAATTATTAGGTGATAATAAATAACAACAGTCCTTTTTATGTCCAAGCTAATTTACAGTAACCAGTTTACAAATATCCCTTTGTATTTATACTATATATACTGTATTCTTTTATACATTTTATATCTTTCTAATACTATAAAGTTCGCCTGCCAACTATATATTTGTCAAACAAAATATTAGTTTATAAATTTCCAGCAATTTTATAAACCAATTATGAGCGTACGAGACACTATCATCATCATCTTCTTAACGGTTGTAGGCTTTAGCGGCCTGTTCCTATTCCACAGTCCACCACTTTTTAGGCGTACTAACTTTTCTTCTGTTTCTAGGGTTGTAATCTTTCTCTATCTTCGGTATTCTACTTTCTTTCATTCTATCCATGTGTTGAATCTATTTTCTTCTGTATTCTTTAATCCTTTCAATAACTACAAAAATATCTAAATCACTTCTTATCTCCTCATTTCTTATGTGATCTCGTCTATTACACCATTTAACTGGTCCCAGAAATTTCATTTCAGCTGTTTGTATCTCTTGTTCATATTTTTTCATTATGAGCATGTTTCAGAACCATACAATAGTGTTATTGTTTTATAAAATTTTATTTGGGTTTCGTTTCTACATTTATTTTCCAACGTTCTTCAAATCGTTCCACACATTCTTTTAACATTCGTCACTTTATTTTCTATATCTCTATCTTGATCATAAGTAATATCACATCCAAGATAGTTGAAATGTCTTACTTGTTCTATGCATGTGTTGTCTATGCGTATTTTGTTAGAACTGGTTCATTTCCTATAAAGGCCATTACTTTTGTCTTTGATTCAGATATGTTAGAGTTATACTTTTTCCTATTTTACGTAGGATGTATATTGCTAGCTGGAAGTCGTCTTCTAAAGTGGCGAATATAGGTTGGTCATCCCCGAAGAGAGTGGTTTTCAAACTTTTATTTTGGCGGATTTTAATACCTCATGGGATTGTTGTTTCCATTGTTTGAGGAGATCATCTAGATAAAGGTTAAAAAGTAATGGTGACAGACAACGAAACAGTATTTGTGTATAATTATGCCTGGAATTTTAACTGGACACAACAGCGGTATCTAGAACCTGTCACAGATTTGTTAATACTATTTGATGGCAATAACTCCGGACAAAAACCGTATGTTTACGTAAAACTTACGAAATTGCTCGCTGAAACAAGTACGTCCGTTATTGTTTGCTCTCTCTCTCTCTCTCTCTCTCTCTCTCTCTCTCTCTCTCTCTCTCTCTCTCTCTCTCTCTCTCTCTCTCTCTTTCCTCTCCACTGTCTCCTTACTCTACTTACCCTTTCCAAGGGTCTGTTTTACTGGCGCCTGTTACCTTCTGGCAGAGGGAGTTTGTCAGCGGAACTGCCAGAGGTTCGTCTTCAGACTAGTCACTATAACATCACAAAAAATGTCTCCATGTCCCCAGCATATCATCAAAACTCCCCACTTATGTCAAAGGAAATAACCTCCAAGAAACAGTGAAAGACGGGCACAGAGACAATTACCCAAAGAGACAGTGAAATAGAGTGAGAGGCGGGGGGAGAGAGTGAGAATTAAATTCATTTAAAAAATGCCAATGAGCTAAGTTTAATTTAATGCTAAGTAATCAGCTCAATAAGTAAGTGTTTACAGTAAATCATGTATGAATAGCATCTTGTGTGCACTTTTCACTCTTCACACAATGAAATCACATCTAATGATAATGTGATGTATTTACAATATACACACATTTATTACTTACTAATGGTACCTGTAATCTCATCCTATATTGTGGTGTACTCATTATTCATAGTCTAATGGTACCATCACATAACTTATAATAAAGTATTTAGAATATGAGTAATTAAAACTTTACTATAAATCATATGTATGGTATCTTAAGGTTATGAACAATGAATACACTACAATAGAAGACTGAACTCACATCATTATTAAATAGAAGCCTATAGTGTTTTCTGTGTTAGTTTGTGCTCGTGTTACAGTGGTAAAGGAAACGGAATGTAGTTCAAGCTACAGAATTTTTCAAAGGAAAAGCCTACACGAAAATGTACTTTTAGGAGGGTAAGGGGTTCACTGATAAAGCGCGTCGGAAAAGGAAACGAAAGCAAACGTCTGCAGTGCTACAGAGAATGTGAGAGAGGTTGTAGCTCACACAATACAGACCTGCTCTACTTATTAGTTCAGCCTGTTTCCGGAAGAGGCTTTTACGCCACATGTAGAGAAACTGTTTTTAAAAATGGTTCAACTTTTGCGATGAATGTATCTGTTTAACACTACTTACATGTTCATAGGACACAAAAATTTTAAAATGAAACAAATTGTCACGACTTCCGAACGGATTGTCTGTTTGAAGAGTGGAAAATAATTAATCAGACACAGTTAAATTGTTGTTTACAACTTTTGCTTAGATTTTTTAATAAACAGCGGTAACAATAACCTCTCAAAGTGACGTAAACGTTGATGTTTACGTTTGTTCAACAAATGATAACGTAACAAACAGTGAATATCACGTGAATAACAATGCCACAATAAATAACCTACATCACTAGTGACAGTTGTCTGCACACAATAATTCATTATAATCACTTTGTGCTTATAATCACTGCAGTTATAAAAAAATTGCAGTTAGCTTTGTTTTTATTACCTATTTTTTCGAAAGTAGTAAACGCAATTTTAAATATAAAATTTTATTTATTATAAATATAATTGCAATATACCAGTGGCGATGTTAGTGCAACTTAGGCAATACCTACCCTAAAATCCTACTGTAGACTATAAATAAACCATAAAGGATTTCTAGCGTTACTATAATCTTAAAATAGTAACTATTACAGTAGTAGTACAGTATAAAATAGTAGGCCTATAACATTACTGGCGACAGTCGATATACATGTAAAGTGAGAGAGGTAAAATGGATTTGATAAAACAATGATTCGCAGTCTTGACTTGCTGACTTGTTGGACGCGCGTGAATGTATTTTCGCCCCGCCGAGGTCGCGAGATGAGTCTACTGCTTTCTAGATCATGTTTCAAGAATAATCGCGTGTGCTTAAGACGCCTACAGAACACTGGTAACTTCTGTATTACTACTGTGACCTTGGACGTATCACTACCGACGCGTATGCAAACAAGCCACGTCGGTTGCCTACTATGTAGGCGTAAGAATATATTTTTTAATTTGACTAATACCAGTATGCTCCCTAAGCTGCAAAAATCGCTCATTATTTTCAACAAAGTGCATTTATCATTACATAAATATGAATATTATTAATATTATTTACATAAATATAAATATGTAATTTAAAACTCACGGTTGCTGTACTGTTTCTTTAGTAATATAACCTTTCCAGAGCACACAGTCATACCATAAACAATTAAAATCTGAAACATTTTGAATCTGGGATACAATTGCTTTCAGTCTAATACTATAATAGATTTCACAATTTTTTATCTCTTTTTATAGGCCCTAGGGATTCTAAATTTTTAGATTTCAAAATATTAACACTATACGTAGATTGCCAATAACATTCTCTTTAATTTGATACACCACATTAATTTTGCGACCTTATAATAATTTTCACCCGCTTTTTGGTCCCTGACGCTTAAAAATTTGTATACGTATAAAAATGAATATTATAGTCAAATTGCGAATAAAAATCTCTTCAAACTGGCTTTTTAATTTTTCACAATTTTAAATACCTTATAATTTTTGCATCCCGCTCACTGTTCTGCGTGCGGGCGATCACCTTAAAAACGACAGAATTCTTACATTAAAATTGTGAACACGCGTCCCAAGTTGTAACGGAAATCGGTTGATGTGTTCAAAAGTTGTAACATGTAACAAAGATGTGCTCGTTGTAACAAGTACGTACGATATCCTTTGCCCAGTTAGTTTTAGTAGTCCTACAGTATCGTTTGTACGTTTACGTGAGACGAAACATCACAGATGTCGATGTCACACTGGCTAGAGAGAGAAAGAGAGAAAGAGAGAAAGAGATAAAGAGAGAGAGAGAGAGAGAGAGAGAGTGTGAGAGAGGGAGAGAGAGAAAGAAGTGCATTAATTGCTCCGTATATTGACACAGGTAAATTACAGCTGTCTGCGTACCGCACAATGCGTCACAGTGAGGCGTCAAACACAAACTTGCCACGTAGGCCTAACAATGTGTGTTACGTTTTTAACAATGTAGAAACTCAATAATTACCGTTTGTTATGCATTGGCTATTTGTAGATGTTAGTAACCTTTGTTTTTTACTACCTATTGTTTCAAAACTAATACATGCAATTTTAAATATAACAATATTTATATTATAAATATAGTAGTACGAATGTAAGGTACGAGATGCGTCTCAAATAGCCTTGCCCATACAACCGTCAACCTCACCTTCGCGAACGATGTCTTTACATCCGGCGCACACTGTTGCCACTGACGAGGCTCAGACGACTGCGTATTGGCGGTACAACCACAGCTCATAGTAGAGAACTGTAGGAAATGACATTCTCTTTTCTAAAGCTACAAACTGGTTGGTGCAAGAACACGTCCCAGGGAGTAGGCTGAGCCATGATATCAGGCAGTTGAAGCAACTCCACGTAGGCCTAGATGCGTTGAAGGCATCCCCCCCCCCCACCAAGCTATGGATGCTGTAGGCTAATAACATGCACACTCGAGACCATACTTATTCAAAGAAAGCAAAGAGGGGTATCCCTTGGAATCAGGCAAGGGCGCTCGCTGTCAGTGATGATCGATTTGCAACACTTCGACATCACCAGCTAGAAGAGGATGCGACTAGGAATAAGATGACTGTAATAGCGTAATAGTCTAGTGACGAAGTTATTTAGAGAGAACACAGGCAATGCCTAACCTAACATCATACTTTAGACCAGTGGTTCCCAATGTGGGGTCCGCGACAATGTTACAGGGAGTCCGCAGACACCTTTTTATGCTCTAAAGTCTAAATTGTAGAATCTTAAAACAATTAGTATAAGATGTCATTTTTTTTGTTGAAACTAATTATCATTGTAAAAGTAATTTCAAACTAATGGCTTTAATAATGTGGTTAAATCATGTCGTATAGCAGATCTATTTGTCAGCCGAACTGACTAGACTTATCTCTTACACTACAAAAAGGAAGATTCATTGGCAGAACTTTCAACTGACTGTTCATTAAAATTGCAGTTTTCGCAATTACAGCTAGCTGACTTCTAGTTATATGTAATGACTGACTATCCTGAACTCGCAAATAAAGCTTTGAAGCGTTTAACTGTGTTTCCCTCTATTTATTTGTGGTGAAACCGCATTCTCTCAGGTCACGTACTTGAAGTCAAAGCTAAGAAAGAAACTTTTTGTCGAGAGTGACTTAATATTGAAATTTTCAGACATTAAACCCAATATTGAAGAGCTAATTGTTCAAAAGCAGCTTCATTGTTCACATTAAACTATGCCTGATATCATTAATATTATAATTTTGCAAGTCAAGAGAATTTTGATTTTATTACATTTTAATTAAAATATAATAGGTTCTGTCATATTTACTGTTCAGAACTCAGGCGAGGTCCGTGAAATTTTAAATTATTTAAGGGGTGGGGTCCGCGGACTGAAAGTATGGGAACCACTCCTGTAGACTATAAGTTGTAAATAAACCATAAAGATTTTCTACGGTTATTGTGATAACAAAACAGTAACTAACATGTAGACCAATAACAGTACTGGCAACAGTCGATATACGTACATGCAAAGTGAAATGGACTTGCCTCTCAACGTTGTCTTGTGTATGTTATCTATTAACCTAAGGCCCCACTGCAGGTGGGTGGTGGTTAGTGGAAAGGTAAGTCACGTGGGTCGACGGAAGATAGTATATAGATTGAGGAGTTCTTCAAATATTAACCACTTCTGCGAGTAAAATTAATCTTTTATTTTCTCATGACGCACGTTTTACTGATCAAATCACTATAATCAGATAATTATAAATGAATTTTTTTATATAAATAAATAAATTTTTCGTTATTTTTTACATCTAAATCGAATCAATTTACTTGTTTGAATCTTCTTTTGTAATCAATTAATTTATAATCCTCTGATGCTATTGATGTGATCAGTGAAATGTGCGTCAGGAGAAAAATTTATATAATAATTTTACTCCCCAAAGTGGTTAATTTGAAGAAAATTTCACACACACACACACACACACACACACACACACACACACACACACACACACACACACACACACACACACACACACACACACACACACACACACACACACACACACACACACACACACACACACACACACACACACACACACACACATCTTGTCACCGGACAAAAGGCTTGCCGCATGACAAATGGCGCCAGTCGCACACTCTAGTGTTTTTGGTGGCCCTAAAAAGGCTGGTGGCGAGAAATCTGATGTTGGTGGTGCCGCGCTGAGATGTTCGGCGGCTGCGCCCGCTGTTCGTGGCGTACTGCAGTCCTCCTCTTCTTTCGGCATCGGTTGTAGAGTCGGCTGCCGGCCCAGCGAAATCCATCGCTGGCGCGGAACTGGAGGGCGAAGACGCAAGAACGCCGGTTCTATTCTTCGGCCGTTCCTTCCGGCTGACTCCGCGCTGATGTCGTCCGAGAAAGGAGAGGAGATGAAGTGCGTCCGATGGCGTGGCGGTGAAGTGGGTCAACATTTGCATTGCATTGCATTATGGATGCGGGGTGTCTTTGCACCCGTGGCTTGATTGCAGCATCTGGATCGTGTCCAATGGCTGCCAGAAGTAAACATAGTGCTGGTACATGTCGACTGGTGACCTAATACTGGAAAAGGAAACCGCCAACCAGTTAACTGAGAAGGCGGGGGAGTATAAATTTTATTTGTTTAAGGCACTGCCGCTGGTACCGATTCGAGCAACAGATGTTGCCCGTTTCAAGTCCAGTCAGCAGACGCCCCGAGGGCGTCGGTTGCTCCCCGCGAGGCGGAGTGCCTCCGTGCCAGTGTTTGATGACAGCGACAAGCAGCCGGCTCAGCGTGCTAGGAGGTGGACAGGAAGGAGAGAAGGACAGTTTGGTGAAATACTCTGGTCTAGGACTGATGATTACTTGTTTTTGTTTAATTTAAAGAGGATGGCGTTATGGCGGGTCATCAAGAAGCGCCCGAGGGCGCTTGACCCGAATGGGCGGTGGTGGTTCTGATGCACTGATGTTTCGTAGGTACGGGAAGGTGGAGGTCGAGGCTTTAGCAAAGAGAGTTAGAGCCAGCGACCGGACAAAGGAAGTCAAGGTAGGAACACGGAGACCCCTTCGAATCACGTCGTTCCTTACAAACCAAGGGGACCCCGTCAAGGATCGGAGTGTTCGGGACTGGAAAGCTTCCAGCCTACATCTGTTGGTGGTGGATAAAAGAGACCACCAGGCGGGTGCCGCATAGGTCAATACAGACCTGAGAAATAGTAGATAGATGGTAAGTTTCGTGCGCATGGCCAGGCGGCTGCGATACGAGAGGAAAGGAGATAATTTGGCTCGGACGCCGCGAGCCTTGGCAAGGGTTTCCGTCACGTGGGCGTTGAAGCAAAAGAGACGATCTAGCCGAACGCCTAAATACTTCACCGATTCTTTGTAGGCGATGGGTCTCCCTGCTAGGGAGAGGGGCTGGCAACGGGAGATGGACTTACGGGTGAAGCAGATCGCCTCGGATTTCTCCGTGTTGATCGTCACCCGCCATTTCCGTAGCCAGTCCGGAAGCTGGTTCAACTGACGCTGCAGCTTTGTACTCGCAAATCGCGGGGACAGGGAGCTGCAGTGATACATAGCATCGTCAGCGAACAAAGACAACGTGACTCCGGGCAAGACAGGCAGGTCGTTCGTGTACACAAGGTACAGAACGGGGGCGAGGACAGATCCCTGAGGTACGCCGGCGGCGACGGGTCGAACTGGAGAACAGGACCCGTCGACGCTCACCCTGAAGGTTCGGTCGCTGAGATACGACCGGAGGAAAAACACTATGGTCGATGGTAGAGGGGAATTGGCAAGTTTGAAGAGAAGACCTTCGTGCCAGACTTTATCGAAGGCCTTGCTCACGTCCAACAGTACGGCGGCCGTAGCCGCTCGCCTGTTGGTGGCGTCTGACAAGTGCGTAACAACGCGGACCAATTGAAGCGTGATCGAGTGCTCTCTGCGAAACCCGAACTGTTCGCTGCGGATGAAACCATCTAGCAGTGGCGAGATGCGAGCCAGCAGGAGACGCTCGAACACCTTCGAGATGACTGGCAAGAGAGAGATTGGACGATAGCTGTCAGGAAGCATGCGCGGCTTGCGAGGCTTCGGAATCATTACGATGTTGGCTGATTTCCACAGGCGGGGAAAGTACTGTAGCCGGAGACAGGAGTTAAACAGCTCAAGAACGAGGTCAACGCCTGAGGCCGGGAGATTTTGTAGAGCAGCGGCCCCGATCCGGTCAGGACCGGGGGCGCGACGGCGATTTAGTCGGCAGATAGATGAAACTAGTTCATCCCTGTCGAACGGGAGGGCTGAGATTTCGGGAGGGCGTGAAAAATGTCCAGATAGGAAGTCACGGAATTCTGCCGAGTGGGCAGGGTCCGAGACGCCTTGGTGAACAGTAAATTGCACCTCCATGCAGTCGGCGAAGACCTCGGCCTTGCCTTCTGATGAAGATACAACCCCGTTCGGAGTTTCAAGTGGGTTGCGAGTTCTCTTCTCGCGGGTCAGTCTACTCGCCGCTCTCCAGACGGAGGCGTGGTCGACTTCAAGAGACTCAAGGTATGAGTCCCATCGATCAGAGTTTACGTCCCGCAGTAGCTGCTGGACGTAAAGAGACTGGGCCTGAAAGCGCCTTTTGACGCCGGGATCACGGGTTCTTTGCCATCTGCGGCGGAGATTGCGCCGTAGCCAGATGGCGTGGAGTACTTCCGCAGGTAAGGCCGATTTACGATGATTCACCTCGAGAGTAGTGTCGATCCATGACACCTTGGATCCAATTCTTGAAGATGAGTGGCTCGGAGATCCAAATCGTCACAAGTGACGATCGGGTCCGCGGGGAGTGATGGTAACCGCCGTGAGAGCTCATCATGGTAGGAGCGCCAGTTGACTCTCCTAACAATCTGAGCGGGAGGTCGAGGTGAGGCCGACAGCTCACGGGCAGTTATAAAAAGGGGATTGTGATCGGATGAGAGATCCGACACTGACGAGACCTGGATGTGATGGGTCACGTCCTTGGCTATGACAATGTCAAGGACGTCCGGTCGATGACCGGAAAAGGGGAAGTGAATAGGGTCTTCTGGGCCGATGACTTGAAGTACCGGGTCGTCGGAGACGAACCGATACAGAGATTTTTCGTAGGCGTTGGCTACTCTGCTGTTCCAGGAGGGATGCTTGGCATTTAAGTCGCCGGCTACAATGGTTGGTAGGGGATGATCGAGGAGGGCGTCCCACTCCTCGGGCGGTGGAGGTAGCCGCAGGCCGGGCCGGAGATACGCCGCAACAACGCGAAACTCCGATCCGCCAGCGTCTATCGCCACCGCACAACCTTCAACAAGAGATGTATCTAAAGGGGGTAGTGGCCTGTGGGATATCCGCCTGTGGACTAAGACGGCTGTCCCCCCCGAGGGGCGACACCCAGGCCGTTGGGGACGATCCTGACGATAACAGATGTAAGATGGCAGGTTGAAGGTATGGTAGCGAGCCAGATGAGTCTCGCAAAGGAGGACGACATCAGCGCCGTACTCCGTTACGAAAGTCATCAGTTCAGATCGTCGAGGGACTACCCCATGGGCATTCCACGCAACGATCCTAAGACTCCTAGCCATTCAAAGGAAGAAGAGGAAAGAGGGTAGACAGTGATTGAAACACCAGGGCGAGAACCGTGGTTGTATTTGGAGCAGACCTGATGTTGTTTACCAAAGTTTCAGCCCAGGCAGTCAGGGGGTCCACCGGGGCCCGGGAAGATTCCCGAGATTCCGGAAGACGGACCTGGCTGGCCTCGGCCGGTGTTGCAGATGGCGCAGGGGTCGGGGACGGACGTGAGGTCTGCTCAGTTGGGAGCTTAGGTTGATGGCTGGGGGCGGGGGGGCCCGCTGAGGTTTTACAGGCAAGGCCTTTGGAACTTGTCGCTGACGGCGACGAGTGCGCTTCGGTTTGGAGCTCCGAGGAGCGGAAGGCGGGACTGATGTAGCGGCCACAGCCGCGTATGAAGGGCCGGGCGCTCCGGCAGGCGCCGGGACAGAGGGGACTGCAGGCGGCGCCGAAACGTCGACTGCAGGCGGAACTGGGGCCCTGGGAGCAGCCGGAACTGCTGCCGGGGCCTGAGATGATGCTCCGGAGAGAGGTAGGAAGGCCTCTCTGCGGTTAGGGAGGGGACCTGCAACACGGCCTGCCTGCGCGCCAGGGCGAGCAGGAGTCCGCTGCAGCTTCATGGCAGATATAAAGTCTCTACATCCTCTATAGCTAGCCGGATGGTCTCCGCCGCAGTTGCAGCAAATGGCCGTGAACCCCGTCTTGGGCTTATCACACCCACGATGAGGCTCAGTACACCGCACGCAACGCGGAGGGTGATTACAGAACAAGCTGGAGTGGCCAAACCTCTGACAGTTAAAACACTGCGAGGGGCCTGGCCGCGGGTCAAAAGTACGAACTTGCACCCGAAGGTGCAGGAAGTTTTGGAGGCCATAGACCTCCTCGAACTGGCCTACTTTGAGTAGTTTAACTAGAAAACTATTCACAGGACGGCGATCTTCCCCCTTGCCAGCATGCAGTACACTTACCGCCGTCGGCGAATAGCCTAAAGCGACAAGCTCCTGCCTGATGGTATCGGGGGCGGTCCAGGAAGGAAGTCCAGAAAGAACAACTTTAATTTCGCGCTCTGAAGGGAGCGCGAAAGTATGGAAGGAGCTCTTCCGATCGGTAAGAAACTGTTGGACCGATCGGAAGTCCGGGACTGTTGTGGCCGCAATTCGAAGCGAGGAGCCTTGGCACCTGGCCTCGAGTTTGGCCGAAGGAAGCAGATTCTGCAGGGAACGGAGAATTTCCCTGTAGTTACGATTGTCTGGAATAACAATCGTCGGAATTTTAGGTTTGGGGACAGATTTGGAGTGTTGCTGAAGAGGTTGGCTGGCGCTGTTACCGGGACTAGATACCCGATGCGTAGCAGCGGCCGGTGGCGGGCTGGCGACCAATTTTCGCTTGCGTTTGGCAGACTTGCCCTCCACAAGCGAAAACTCACCTTCCCCCGTCCCCACACTACACATCGACGCACAATCACTTTCACTTTCACTATCACTAATGGTATGGGACGGCAGCGGGGTAGAATGAGGACCAGTACCGCAGGTTTCCATTAAGGTTACCAGCGGTGCCGGCAAAGGAACGGGAGTTGCGTTCGACGCCATCTCGGGATGAGCCGAAATGAACGTCGAAGACGCAAAAAAGGGCTAGGAAAGAGTGACTTTCACCAGCACTGAATCACTACACTGACAGACAAAGAACACGAACACCAGACGCGCACTGCACACGAGTCACAAAAACACACGCGCACGACACAATACACTGGTAATTTATAACACAATGATGATGATGAACACAGATGATGATGTGTTGAAGAAATCACGGTGATAGAACAATAAACAACGGTAAAATTCACTGGCAAAATTGCCGTACAAAGTGACGCAGCCTACCCTGGCAACAGCTCTAGGTAGACGGTCAACATTTTCTGCCAGCCCGGGTTTTATGCACTAACCGTGATCGCTGATTGGCTCGCTCCGAGCACGTAGTTGGTCACGTCTCGGCTGCTGATCCCTGATTGGCTCGCTGTGTCCGCCGCTGGTAACGGAGAGCAGATGTTCGCATACCGCTGCCGTCACAATATATATATTAAAGCCGCACTGCAAGTTAGAAGCCGCTCTACGACTTCTTCCCGAGCCTGGAGTTCAATTCTTGACTGATTTGTTCAACGCGTGTCTTAGACTGGCCTACTTTCCCAAGAAAAGGCGACGGTTATCGCGATCCCGAAGCAGGGAAAGGATACCACCCGCTCGGAAAACCTCCGGCCTATCAGCCTACTCTCCGCTACGTCCAAGGTTTTTGATTTTGCATTTTGCATTGAATAGTGGGGCGTCTTTGCACCCGTGGCTTATTGCAGCTTCCGGGACGTGCCCGATGGCTGCCAGAAGAAAACAGTGCTGGACTTTCAATAGAAGGTGGCCTAAAATATGCGGGAGGGACACGCCAACCAGTTAACTGAGAAGGCGGCGGAAATTTTTTCAATTTTATATTTATGGAGGTATCGTGTCATGGTAACACTGCTGCCGATCGCGGGGCGAACGGCAGATGCCGCACGCGCCCGGCCCGGCGAGCAGGCGCCTTGTAGCGCCGGACGTTCCCCGCGAGGCAGGGATCCGCCGTGTCTTTGGCATCGGTAACAACGCCAAGCAGTCTGAAAATCAACTTACTTGGGGAAGGTATCTGACTGGGTTGGATGGTAACAAGGAGATAGAATTGCTCGGGAACCTAAATTAGAGCAAACAGAATTACGGGGGGTCGTCTAAGATCGCCCGAGGGCGTTTAACACGTATAGCGGGAGGTGGTTCAGACGTGCTGATAGAGCGGAGATAAGGAAAGGAGGAGGTCGCTGCAGAAGCAAAAAGAGTTTCGGCAAGCGACCGGACAAAATCGGCAAGGGTAGGAACTCGAAGGCCTCCACGAATGACATCATTTCTCACAAACCATGGAGACCCCGACAAGGATCTGAGGGTACGGGCCTGGAAAGCTTCCAGCCTACACTTGTTAGTGGTCGACACAAGCGACCACCATGCGGGAGCAGCATAGGTCAATATTGACCGGAGAAACAAAAGATAGATAGTAACTTTAGTGCGCAAAGCCAGGCGGTTGCGGCACGAGAGCATGGGAAATATTTTGGCTCGGACGCCTCGAGCTTTGTTGAGGGTAGCAGTCACGTGGCCGTTGAAGCTAAGGCGCTGGTCTAGCCGAACGCCCAAATACTTCACCGACTTTTGCCAGGCGATAGGCCTCCCTTCGAGGGAGAGGGCCTGGCATCGGGAAGTGGACTTGCTGGTGAAACAGATCGCCTCGGATTTCTCCGCGTTGATCAGCACCCGCCACTTCCTTAGCCAGGCCGGAAGCAGATTCAACTGACGCTGCAGCTTTGAACACGCAATTCGCGGGGACAGGGAGCTGCAGTAATACATTGCGTCGTCAGCGAATAGAGATAACGTGACTCCAGGAATAACAGGCAGGTCGTTCGTGTACACTAGGTACAGAACGGGGCCGAGGACAGATCCCTGCGGAACGCCAGCGGCGACGGGTCGAACTGATGAACAGGACCCTTCGACGCTAACCCTGAAGGTACGATCACTGAGGTATGACCGCAAGAAATGCACAATGGACGGTGGGATGGGGGAGTGAGCAAGTTTGTAGAGAAGACCTTCGTGCCAGACTTTGTCGAAGGCCTTACTCACGTCCAACAAGACAGCGCCCGTAGACTCTCTCTTGTTGGCGGCGTCGGACAATGCTGTGACAACTCGGACGAGTTGTAAAGTTGTCGAGTGCTCTCTACGGAACCCGAACTGTTCGCTCCGAATAAAATTATCCAGCAGCGGCCAGATGCGGGCGAGTAGGAGACGCTCAAACACCTTCGAGATTACTGGCAACAATGATATGGGGCGATAGCTGCCTGCAAGCATTCGAGGCTTGCCGGGCTTGGGTATCATGCTGATGTTGGCATTTTTCCACAGGCGGGGGAAGTATTGCAGCCGGAGACTGGAGTTGAACAGATCCAGGACCAATTCAACGCCCGAGGCCGGGAGATGTTGCAAAGCTGCGGCCCCGATCCGATCAGGACCAGGGGCGCGACGTCGGTTTAGTCGACAGATAGACGAAACTAGTTCGTCCCTGTCGAAGAGAGCGGGAGGGTCAGGTGGAGGGCGGGAAAAATAACCAGATAGGAAGTCTCGAACCACTACCGAGAAGGCAGGGTCCGAGACGCCTCCATGAACGGTGAATTGAGTCTCCATGCAGTCGGCGAAGACCTCTGCCTTGCCTTCCGGTGAAGAAACAATGCCGTTCGGGGTGTTAAGCGGGTTGCGAGTACGCTTCTCGCGGGTAAGGCGACTCGTCGCTCTCCAGACGGAGGCTGGGTCGACTTCAAGGGACTCAAGGTATGAGTCCCACTGATCAGAGTTTACGTCCCGCAAAAGTTGCTGGACGTAAAGAGACTGGGCCTGAAACCGTCGTTTGACGGCGGGATCTCGGGTTCGTTGCCATCTGCGGCGGAGCTTGCGCCGAAGCCAGATGGCGTGGATAACTTCCGGTTGAAGGGCCGATTTGCGATTCACCTCTACGTTGTATGTGTGTCGATCCATGACACCTTGGACCAACTCCTGAAGATGAGTGGCACGGAGATCCAGATCGTCACGAGTGGCGATCGGGTCCGCTGGGACAGATGGTAACCTTCGAGATAGCTCGTCGTGATAGGAGCGCCAGTTGACCCTCCTAGCAGGACCAGCGGGAAGTCGGGGTGAAGCCGACACATCTCGAACAGTTATTAGAAGGGGATTGTGATCAGACGAGAGGTCTGACACTGACGAGACCTGGATGTTATGGGCCACGTTCCTGACTACAACTACATCAAGAACGTCCGGTCTGTGACCGGCATAGTGGAAGTGGGTAGGATCATCAGGGCCGATGACGTGCGTATCCAGGTCGTCTAGGACGAACCGGCGGAGTGATCTGCCGTAGGCGTTGGTAGCCCTACTGTTCCAAGAAGGATGTTTGGCGTTGAAGTCGCCGGCTGCAATTGTCGAGATTGGGTGGTCGAGGAGAGCGTTCCACTCCTCAGGCGGGGGCGGCGGGCTCAGGCCAGGCCGGAGATACGCGGAAACAATGCGCAACTCCGAGCTGCCTGCGTCCACCGCCACCGCGCAACCTTCGATGAGTCGAGTAGTTAGGGGGGGTAGTGGCCTGTGGGATATCCGCCTGTGGACCAGAATCGCCGTACCCCCTTTCGGGGGTTGGCGCGGCTGTCGGGGACGATCCTGACGATAACAAGTGTAAGAAGGAAGTGAGAATCGATGGTAGGGGGCTAGATGGGTTTCGGAGAGAAGCACGACATCAACGTCGTACTCCACGACGAAAGCCGCCAGCTCAGATCGACGAGAGGAAACGCCATCGGCGTTCCAAGCGACGATCCGCAGGGATCTAGCCATTGAGGGGGAGGAGAGGGAAGAGAGCAGAGAGAGATTGGAATACTAACATTAGCACGGTAGAGGTGTCAGGAGCAGACCTGATGCTTTCAACAAGGTGAGTGGCCCAAGCCGTCAGGGGATCCGCTGGAGCCCGAGAAAGTTCCCGGGACCCGCGCGGACGTTCCTGAGGAACTTCGGCCAGGACTACAGATGGCGCTGGGTTAGCGGACTGAACTTTGGTCTGCTCGCGCGGAGGTTGGGAGATGACAGGGGCGGGAGAGTCCCGCTGAGGTTGGGCAGGACGAGCCTGCTGATGTCGTCGGCCGGGAGTCCGGCGACGAGAGCGCTTTTTGGTGCCCTTGCGGGCGGAAGTGGTTGACGATGATGGCTTAGCAGCAACCGCTGCGTAGGAAGGGCCGGGCGCTCCGGCAGGCGCCGGGAGTGGAGCCGTCACAGGCGCCGCCGGAGCGACGCCTGCAGGCGGGACTGAGACCGCGGGAGCGACAGGAGTCGCTGCCGGGGCCTTGACAGATGTACCGGAGAGAGGGGGGAAGACCTCTCGCCGATTAGGGGCCGGGCCAGCTACACGACGCTGCGCGCCAGGGCGCGCAGATCGCTGCTGTCTTTCCGCCTCGATATATTTAATACAACCCCGGTAACTAGCCGGATGGGCGCCCTTGCAGTTGCAGCAGTACGGGACAAAACCCGGCACACGAGGCTTATCACAGCCACGGTGAGGGTCGCCGCACCGCACGCAACGTGGGGGCGCATGGCAGAACAGGGATGAGTGCCCGAAGCCCTGGCAGTTGAAACACTGGGCAGGGCCTGGGCGCGGGTCAAATGACCTGACTGTCACCCGCAGGTGAAGAAGTGTTTGGAGGCCATAGACCTCCTCGAAATTTCCAGTCTTGAGCAACTTTACGAGGAAAGTATTGACGGGATGCTTATTGTCCCCTTTGCCAGCGTGCAAAACTGACACAGCAGTTGGCGTATAGCCAAGAGACGTCAGTTCCTGCACGATAGCATCGGAGGGGGTATGATAAGGAATACCCTGGATGACGACTTTAACCTCACGCTCCTCAGGGAGAGCGAAGGTGTGAAAGGAAATGTTCCGCGCTGACAGAAAGTGCTGAACAGCGCGGAAGTCAACAATGGTTTTGACGACCAGCTTCAGCGATTTGCCGGAGCATTTCGCCTCCACGGACGTCGAAGGAAGGGCAGAACGAAGGTTGGCTAAAAGCTGGGAGTAATTCCTATTATCGGGGATGATAATAGGAGGAAACTTAAGGGTAGAAGGGTCAGGCTGAGAGGAAGAAGCAAGATTGACAGACTGCCGGCCGCTGTTACCTGAATCAGCGACCTGGTTTGGTGAGGCGGGAGACTGACTGGCGGCGAGCTTTCGCTTGCGTTTGGCGCGCTTGCCATTCACAAGCGAAAACTCTTCATCTCCCGACCCAGCACTCCCCATTTGCACGTCAGAAATATCACTGTCACTGCCACTTTCACAATTATCGCGGGGGAGAGGTGAAGAGAGAGGAGCAGAACCGCAAGCTCCCAGGAGAGAGCTTAACGGTTCCGGCAAAGGTAGATCGGCATTTGACGCCATTTCGGAAGCCCGAAATGGACGTCAAAGGTGGTTAAAGGAGTATGAACACACCAGCACTGATTAAACTAACTGACAGGCACTGACACACGTACTCACCAGACGCCGCACAGCACACGAACACAAAAACGGCCGCGCACTACACTGCACTGAAGTTATTGCCAATAACACACAAAATAAATGAAACTTCACAAATATAAATATGTAGAGCACAAACTCAACACTAGTGCTGCACTTGGTGAAAAAATCACTGTGAAATATTCAAAAACAACTGTGAAATCACCTGGCAAATACGCCATACAAACGGACACAGCCTACCCTGGCAACAGCTCGAGGTAGACCTTCCAAGGTTTTTGAGCGCCTCGTACAGCGTCGTGTACGAGAACATCTAACCAACTTTGACGTGCTGGTCCCCGAACAGTTCGGCTTTCGTGTGGGGCATTCGACCACTCATCAACTGATGAGACTGGTGGAAAGCATCACGGAAGCCGGGTGTCGGAGAGAACGGACCGTTGGCTGTTTCTTAGATGTTGAGAAAGCCTTCGACAGCGTATGGCATGATGGCCTGTTATTCAAACTTAGGGAAGTCCAGCTCCCGGACTGCTATCTCCATCTGGTTGTAGGCTATCCAGGACTGGCCTATTTTCCCCAGAAATGGCGTAAGGCGACGGTTATAGTGATCCCGAAGCAGGGAAAGGACGCTTCCCTTCCCGGCAACCTCCGGCCCATTTGTCTACTGTCAGCCACGTCAAAGGTCCTCGAACGTCTCGTACAACGGAGAGTACTAGATCATCTAAGAAATTTCGATGTACTGGTCCCCGAACAGTTCGGCTTCCGTGTGGGGCATTCCACCACTCATCAACTGATGAGACTGGTGGAATACATCACGGACGCCGGGTCTCGGAAAGAGCAGACTGTCGCCTGTTTCCTAGATGTGGAAAAGGCCTTTGATAGTGTCTGGCACGACGGGCTCTTGTTCAAGCTCCGGGAAATCCAGCTCCCAGATTGCTACCTTCGCTTGATTGCTAGCTTTCTGACGGAGAGGACTTTCTGCGTGCGAATAGACGACCACGTCTCTTCCGAGAGACGTATCACAGCCGGGGTACCTCAAGGTAGCGTGCTAGGGCCTCTCCTGTTCTCCGTGTATGTCAACGACGCACCCAGAGAGCCTGGAGTCCAGATGGCTTTGTTTGCCGACGACACGGCGGTCTATACCGCCGATCGGAACGCAGACTTTGCTATCCCACGACTTCAGCGCGCACTCGATGCGTATTCGACGTGGACGGAAAGCTGGAAATTTGCCGTCAACGAAACCAAGAGCTCCGCGGTGCTATTCACAAAGCGCCGGAAAGAACCACGAGGCCGAGTGAGACTGGGTAGAACGTACCTGCCCTGGTCGAGGGAAGTTAAGTACCTCGGTGTCCACCTTGATCGTCGGCTCACCTGGCGTACCCACGCTGAGACGATGCGAAAGAAAGCGTCCGCTCGTCTCGCGCAACTGTTTCCGATACTTGCCAACAAGGCTATGACCCGCAAGCTGCGTAAGTTGATCGTCAACGCGTATCTGTTGCCGATCATTACCTACGCCCTTCCCGTCTGGGGTTACCTCGCAACCGTTCATAAAAGAAGGTTGCAAAGCGTTCTCGATAGAGGTCTTCGGCTAGCGGCCAAAGTCCCCTATCGGTTTTCTTCTCGTCTCCTGAGAAGAGGACTCGGTGTCCGCTCCTTGGATGACACCGCAAGGCGACTTGCACGTAAATTTTACGTCCGAGCTGCGAGGACCCAGACAAACCCGCTCATAGCTGGCCTTGGCAAGTACCGAATACGTCCAGGTGAATCTTGGAAACGGCCTCTACAAATACTGTACTAGTCGACCTAGTACGAGCATGTCGTTGTAGCGACCACTAAAAATTAATTAACAATATTCCGTCTGGACAGGACCACTAGGCAGGAGCCCCTACCGGAGGCTCGGTACTAGGAAACCATTGGGTCGTCTCACGACGCGCAACCCAACAGCTCTGACCTGGCAAGTTAGAAGCCGGGTGTCGGAGAGAACGGTCCGTTGGCTGTTTCTTGGATGTTGAGAAAGCCTTCGACAGCGTATGGCATGATGGCCTGTTATTCAAACTTAGGGAAGTCCAGCTCCCGGACTGCTACCTCCATCTGGTTGCTAGCTTTCTGACGGAGAGGACCTTCTGCGTGAGAGTTGGCGATTCTGTCTCTTCCGAGAGACGAATCACGGCCGGCGTCCCTCAAGGTAGTGTTCTAGGCCCCCTTCTGTTCTCGATCTACGTCAACGACGTGCCGAGACAGCCTGGAGTCCAGATGGCCCTCTTCGCTGACGACACGGCCGTATTTACGGCCGATCGTCATGAGGAAAGGGCCGTCCTACGACTGCAGCGCCAGCTCGACACGCTCGTGGACTGGACTGAGAATTGGAGAGTGCTCCTCAACGCCACCAAGAGTGTAGCCGTCGAATTCTCTAAGCGACGGAAGAACCCCGTTAGGCAACTACGTATCGGCAGAACGTACTTGCGCTGGTCCAACGAGGTCAAGTACCTCGGCTTACACCTTGACCGTCGGCTGACCTGGCGTACCCACGCACAGACAGTTCTTAAGCGAGCATCCACTCGCCTGTGCGCACTGTTTCCACTCCTGATCAGCTCAGCCATGACCAGGAAATTGGGTAGGATGATCGTCGGCGCATATCTGCTGCCGGTCATTACCTACGCCTGCCCGGTCTGGGGTTGCCTCGCCGCAATGCATAAAAAGAAGTTGCAGAGCGTCCTCGACAGGGGGCTTCGGCTAGCGGCCAAAGTCCCCCGTCGCTTCTCATCTCGCCTTCTAAGGAGAGGACTTGGCGTCCGCTCCTTAGACGACACTTTCAGGCGGCTTGCACGCAAATTTTATGCACGTGCGGCGAGGTTCCCAGACAATCCTCTAGTGACTGGGCTGGGAAGGTACCGTATACGCCCAGGTGATTCGTGGAAACGCCCTCGGTGTATATTGCGCTAGTGTAGGCTAGCACAACAGCCGACAATCGGCCTGCTATAGAGCACACGCCCTACTTGGGCAGGGCCACGAGGCAGGAGCTCCAGATGGTAGCTCGGAACTCAGTTCCCGTGCGGTTCGTTCCTGCGACGCACAACCGCAAAGCCCAGAGCAAAAAAAAAAAAAAAAAAAAAAGTTAGAAGCCGCAATAGATTCCAACCTATTCACTCGGCTACATATTTGAAAGTATGAAAATGTATTTCAATAGTTATGGAATGTGTTTCTCTCAACAGGTGGAAGGAACGTTTTTTGTGTGAATGTAGTTGCTATTTGCGAAATACAACTTTGAATAATTGTAAGCGTGTGTGGGTGTATCGCAGACAACCCAGACGGATAATAAAGCTGGACTTTGAGCCCGCAGGTGGCAGCCCCATTAATCATCTTACCCTACGATATGTTAGGGACATATCCAAGGGACACGACTGAAATCCAGATATTCGGCAAGAAGTGCATATTATTTGTATACTCTATAGAATTGCACAATGTCAGTTAAAACATCTCACCCGAATGAACGATTACCGCATCCCAAAAACAACTATTGAATTATAAGCCAAAAGGACGTAGAAGTATGTGACGTCCGAAGAAGCGTTGGAATTATCAGTTTCAGTTTAGCTGCTTGGAGCCGGAAAACACTATTTTTGAAGAACACAACTTGAAGAAGAAGAAGAAGAAGAAGAAGAAGAAGAAGAAGAAGAAGAAGAAGAAGAAGAAGAGAATAAGGAGGAAGAGGCAAAGGAGGAGGAGGAGAAATAGGAGGCGGCGGCGGAGGAAGTACAATAGGAGGAGGAGGAGAAGGAGGAAGAGGAGAAGGAGGAAGAGGAGAAGGAGGAGGAGGAGGAAATGATAGAGGAGGAGGAGGAGGAGAAGAAGACGGAGAAGAACAGCAACAATGACAACAGCAATGCAAAAGAAACAATAAAGTTGTTGTTTATTGACGGAAATAGTGGCGTATACATCAATGCTGTTAGTAGCGTTGCTTACGCTAATGTTAATTGTAATGTTATACAAACATTTCATGGTTTACTGAAGTGTAAATGAAGTATGGTTTCATGATACAACAGTTATCATCAAAGGCATACAAAGGTATTACTATTACGTTGTCTGCGCGTAGACAAAACACTACACTGAGCAATATAAACAAAACAGTTAGTGTTTGTTTGTACAGTAATATGTTAACGTGTTGCCGGCAGAGTTGACGTGAGGACATTTATCATAATCAGCCAGCTGTTTCAGACAGACAGAGCTATACGGTACATTCGCGTAGCTTGTCACAGTTGTAGCTTAGTGATGTAATGTACCGTCTACCGAGTTACCTTTTGCTTCCTGGACCTTTAGTTTGACAACATGGCGGACACCGTCCTAATAAGTAAGTCGAAGAATACTTTTATTTGTTGCCTTAACATAATGTAGTACAACACATATACTCAAATCACAATCTTGTAACGCTGAATCGAATCTCAGGTTAACCTGATGTATCTGTCAATATTCAATGTAACAGATATACAGGTGATTCAAAATTGCACGTAAATCCTTGGAAGCTGATTGTACAGCGGAAAATAAGAAAAAAAGTTCATATAAACATAGGTCTGAAAACGGTTTATTAGCGAGTTACGGCTCGCGAATCAGTTCGCCCTGATTTCAGCTCCCACGGTAAAATGACGCAATACTAAAATTCTTGGGGTATAAAGTAAATGATAAATTTGATGGTTTCTTACTTTTTTTGATCTGAAACATTGAATAAAAGAGGACCCAGAGCTCTATCTCAATTAGTTTCTAAGACAAACTGTGTAAAACAAACACAAAATGGACTCAAAAACACACATTTTTAAATTTGGGATAAAATAACATCGTTAATTTGCCAATAAACAAATAATAATGTCTAATTAACTTAGTAGAGAAATTAGTTATGAGAAAATTGATGTGTATAATGTCTATTACAAATAAATAAAAATTTGAGAAATTTGACTTTAATTAAAAACAAAACAGACCAAACATTTCTGTATGGCGTCACCCTATATACAGTAAAATTTAGATCTAATATATACTTCCTTCGTACAGTAGAGAAGAAAAGAAGTTACCGATTCTTCAAAATGAAAAGTTAAATAAAGAAAAAAGAAACAGCATAAATTTATTATCTGTGTTTAGGTTATTTATTATAATATTAGTGGTAAGTGGTAAAACTACCAAAGTTCAAGTTTTAATGATGTTTGAAAATATTTTAGAAACTATATTTTTATGCATTTCTCGTTTCCTTTTTATCTTTTAACAAGTATGTAATCAATAAAAAAATCTCTATTAATAATAACAATTAACATTTAGAAAATAATTTTTGTCATAGCACTTTCAGTTCTCTATAAATTCAAATGAATGGGCTTGGGTAGTTTTGCCAATAACCCCATGATATTGTTACCACAGTCTCCCTTATCGTCGTATGGAGCAGTGAAAAACCAAATACAAGACACCAATCGCGTGTGTGATCACCAGGTTTAATTATCACAAATACAGTTTATAATCAATTTGTACAATAATCGCAGGAAAATTTGTTTACATTAAATAATAATGACAACTAATACACAATTATAACACAATAACACCTTTCCCACAATACTTGGAAGCTCACTTGAATAAGTCGCTATTTAAGCTGACTTCTAAGCGGCAGCTGTCGTTGTTTAAGTAGATAGCACAAGTGTTCCAGAACAATCCGTAATAAGCGTCAACACTACTCGAAAACACTAGAACGTGATTGCGGCCTTGAACAGAGTGCGTGACCGGTGAAGTCTGGAAGAGCCTCGATTTTGACGCATGTCAAGTGTCACGTAATTATTTTTCTTCTCAAAGTAACAATACGTACGCACACAAATATTACAGCTGGGCTCTGCCGGGACATTATATGCCGAGAGACGTTATAAACGTCCTGTAATCACGTAACAATATATTATACGACGTAATTGTAATGTAATTTGTGCGAGTGCTATTGTCAATTATTTTGCTTGATATTTTCACTACGGTGAATTGAAAGGTTGTAAACAATTAATTTTATCGGTGTCAACCAAAATTTTCTCCCTCTAACTTAGAGTAGCCGTAATACAGTCTCCATCTTGTATAGGTCTATAAGCGTAAGACAGAGGTCTGTTTTATTTCTCTTACGCTTTAGGCCTATATAAGACAGAGACAGAGGGGTCTCTTACTGGTATTCAAAGGGATCGCGGTCAGCTGCTAGCCAATCCTACAAATACCGGTCAGTTGCGACCGAAATGAAAATATGAAACCCGGTCAACTGTGACCCGAAACATTGTCCTATCAGTACAGACACAGAATGCGTCTTACAAAAGCGCGTGAAGAGATGAAGGTTCACGCCTGCAATGGTAATGCGTACAGTTGTTTCCTACGCTTATACACTGTTGCGGCCAATCAGCTTTCTCTGTGCACATTTTTGAATACTTACACTCTACGTACTATACACATATGTGACAGAATTCTGCGTTTGCCTTGCATAAATATCAAAACGGTGGCCTTCGGCTAATATCAGAGAGAGATAGATAGATAGATAGATAGAGAGAGAGAGAGAGAGAGAGAGAGAGAGAGAGAGAGAGAGAGAGAGAGAGAGAGAGAGAGAGAGAGAGAGAGAGAGAGAGAGAGAGAGAGGGGGGGGAGGGATGGAGGGGAGAGAGAGAGAGAGAGAGGGGGGAGGGATGGAGGGGAGAGAGAGAGAGAGAGAGAGAGAGTGAGTGAGAAAGACAGACAGAGAGTTAGACAGACAGACAGTGTATTAATAAAAATACATTTTTGTCTTTGCTATAGCCTACTTTCTGAACATCTGACATCTGCAGTAACAAAAGTTAATTTTTTAGAGGACATAGGCAGTAGAACAGGCTTAAGAAGTTCTGCTGAAAAAAAAAACAATTTCTCACGAACATTAAAAAATTCCTGCTAACAGATATTGGTCAAATAGAGAGGTTTAGTAAATTTACGTATCTAGGAGAAATAATGCAAGAGAAATACACAAAATCTGGTTTAGCAAAATCTGCTTTAGAAGGGAGAATTAATAAAATGGAAAGAGCATATGGTATGACTAAAGATATTTACAACAAAAAGTGTATATCTAAAAATGCGAAAATAAGGCATTACAGTACAATAGTGGGGCCATAATGCCTATATGCAAGTGAATGTCTAGCATCGAATTATAATTTAGAGAAACTCGAAATATTGGAAAGACGAATTATTCGGAAAATATTAGGCCTACGAAAGACTTCAGAAGGTTGGAAATTAAGAAGTAATGATGAAATATATCAAAGTATAGAAAGTATAACAGAAACGGTGAGAAAAAAAGACTATTATTTTTTGGACATTTATATAGAATGGACGATAATAGGTTAACAAGGCACATCTTTAAATACCTGTAGGTGGAGAAGTCAACATTTTAGAAAAAATGGGAAAAATTTAGAAAAAAATAATATAAAGGCAGAAGAAGCAATTGAAAGAAAATGTTTTCGGGCAAAAGTGTTAAAAATGAAAGAAGTCCAGGGTAGGAGTAACAAAAAAGCAGGTCCAAAATAGACGGAAGACAGGAAGAAGGGACAGTGAAAAGATGTAAAAATATTGAAGAAAAAAAGAACAAGCAATACGTAATTTAAATTGGCATGTGGTCCTCAGATGGCCGATTCAAATAGAAAGAATGAATTTTGTGATTACATCAAACGTACTGAATAATTCGCACGTACTTGGACAATAATTGTACAGTTTATTGTTTAATGTTAATAGAAATCAATATACTGGGACCAGTATTCTTCACATGTTGCAGGTGCTGTTGTCATTGTGCTGGTGGTAGCGACTTCGTTGGAAAAACTGGCCACTTGGTTCCGTCACAAGCAAGGATTAAAGGTATTAAAGGTGGACATTTATATTTATTCATTTGTAAATGTGAGTGTGTGTGTATGTGTGTGTGTGTCAGGCAGAATAAAATAGTTTTAACATCAAGCAAGCAAAACACTTGGATCTTAAGTACTGGTAAGACAAATTTTGATATACTTGATTGCAGTGGCGGCTGTTGTTATGTTTGCAGCGTTGCACAACCACCAGTATAGAATAATTAAACTATAAAATAATATACGATAACATTGAGCAGCTAAACGTATCATCTATTTCAACGGAGAGCGTATCAGATTCTAAGCGGCAATGTTCGTGTACAATTCAAATGTGTCATGCAGGCTGGTGGTTGTAGGGCGCTTGCAACTTCAACAGTAAATGGCAGACCTTACTACACAAACATATGGGGGGACGTGCGCTACTCTTCACAACTGTCTTATGTTCCCAATGTAAGCTTGGTGGTTGCAAAGTTTCTGTAACGCTCCGCTAGTAGCGCTGTAGCGCAACATTGTGTATGAAATCAGCACAGCCTTCTTGGTTTATAAGTTGTGTCAGGTTTAATGTTTACGTTGGTTCAAGGTAATTGTTATCCGTTGTTTGAGGTTGTAAAATTATATTAATAATTTACTATTATCAAACTGTGACTATGAGAGTTCAATTTCTTTTAACCCCTCTCCTATCCACTCAACCAGCTACTCCAACCACCAAAATTTGGATCCACCAGCCGCCACTGCCTGACTGATTAGCAGACCGCGAGATTTTCAGCAAATTTGTTAGTGGATACGACAGGTTTTGATAAAATACTTGATTTTTACTGCTTATTTTAATACGATAAAAGTAGCACAAATCTCATTGAAATCTTGTAGAGATATATACTCAGAACACGTTTTTGCATCTTTTGGTAAAGTAATTTTTGCATCGCTGCAAGATCATGTTATATTATCCTATTGTGTAGATATTTTGCTATTATTATGATGCTTCTAATTTATTATTCCGTTGATTATTTCTTAGTCAATAAACTCTATAACTATCTGTACATTACATACCTATTATGTTCAGTTTTTAATGTTTCTGTCCTTATATTCTGCTCTTCGTATACTATTGTTACGTAGCTCTCACGGATCGTCGTATTTTACAGTGGAAACAAAATACAGACAACAATGAAGTCACTAATTTTACAAGCTTCAATTAGTCACAAATAATAATTTAAAATCAACAAGATACGCTCATACAATAATTCAAGTTAAATTGTCCAAACACAATATTAATGTCAACTATTAACAGTTCCGCACTAATTATAATACAGGAATCATTTTCCACAATCACTTTATCCACACTCTACAATCTCGTCAGGTGTAACTTCTAAGCCGGCCGCTGTTGCTTATATATACATCCCATAAAACTTTCAGAATAATTTTCCATACTGCTGGCGGCATGTTAATATATTTTGCGTAGTTAAGAGTATTTGAATAGGTTCTAAGCTACTTCAGTATACATATTTGACACACACACACACACACACACACACACACACACACACACACACACACACACACACACACACACACACACACACACACACACACACACACACACACACACACACACACACACACACACACACACACACACACACACACACACACTGCACCTACTCGGCTAGCCGAGAAACCTGTGGAACGTTTACGTAACTCAACCTGCCAACTTAATTGCCGCAGCACTATTATTACTTTGTGCTTTCCCACGTTTATGTTTTTAATCTATCGTCATCTTGAGCAAGGATTAAACCAAAAATGGTTTAAACGATTAATACAATTTAGCAGTGGTTAAGTCTAATTTTTGCTAAACTTGTGTCGCTACCACTAATACTCACTTACACTTCCATGAGCGCTTTCAAGCCTCTTGGCTCATCTTCAGATGGAAACAACAACCAGATGGTTGCTGCTCATCTTCATCTTCAGATGGTTGTTGTTTCCCATCTGAAGATGAGCCGAGAGACTTGAAAGCGCTCGTGGAAGTGGAAGTCAGTATTAGTGGTAGCAACACAAGTTTAGCAAAAGTCAAAAATGGTTTATTCTTGTCACAAGCAGATAGGTTTGGGCTGGTCACGCCAACGCTTCTTCGGAGGTCCCACACCTCTCCATCCTCCAAGTTATGGTTCAATATTTGTTCGGAGAGGTGGTAGTCATCCATTCGGATAAGACGTTCACAGTATTGTAGCAGATGTTGGCAATCCTACCGATTATACTTACAATATTTCGTCATTACCGTACATTTAAATTTCTGTTGCCGTCTGGTAGAGAATATCCTGCCACGTGCCTTAGAAATCCCATTTCGTCCTCTTGAATATGCCTAGCCTGGGATTTTGTTAAAGTCTAATTCTCAGACTTTAACAAGAAGATTGGGGAAGGTAGAACTTCAGGCGTGTCATTTTACTTGTTGGTTTTAGAGTTCTCTTGATGTTGCCACACATGCCTTTGGTCTTATGAAACTTCTTAACCACAATATTGATTTTTCCAAAATATTGATTTTAACCACAATATTGATCTAACCGAGTCTCATGAATATCCGCTTAGCATGAGAAGAATAGAACTCTGTCTGTCATTTGCCACATGGGCAGCTTCAAATCCTGATAACCCTGTAAGTCTTAATGTGTTCTCAAATAGGAACAGCGACAAATTTCCTAAACGCCCAACCCTACCCAAACCATTTTATGAACCTATTAATATCTACTACGCAAATTAAATACTCATTTACCTTCTGTTTTCACCCAGCAACATCCACCAGAGCCTCCTTGGTCTCGTAAACCTCTCAAATTTGATAACATAATCTCAGAATCCCTAAAAGCTACTACAACTCCGTACATTTACTTGTCTACGTTTTACGAAAAACTTGATAAATACACAGAGTACACTCATGTGTTCACGGATGGTTTTCGCTCAGACGGAAACAATGGATGTGCAGTAATATTATCTGGACATGAATACTCATTCAGGTTGAATGGGGTCTGCTCGGTTTTTTTATGCGAAGCATATGCAATTCGTTCAGCACTGGAAATAATAAAAGATTCTATGGGCTCCAAGTATCATGAGAGAATCTTCTCAGATTCTCGAAGTGTTTTAGATAGTCTGCAGCAGGAGGACAGCAAAGAACCCAATATTCAAGACATAAGTAACATAACCCTTGATATCTCAACTAGACAGTGCAAGAAAATTATTTTCAGTTGGATACCATCGCACATTGGAATTAAGGGAAACAAGATGGCTGATAGGGCTGCGAAAACTTCTACGTTGAGTCAATATCATCCTCACAAACTATCCCACAATGACGTTAAGAAATATCTCCATTTAAAACTTCTGGAGTACTGGAATAATGAATGGCTTCAGTCAACACCCGCCAAGCTATTCCTAGTGAGGAAAAATATTTACGAGCAGCACTCACTTGCTACAGACTCCAGGAGAAATCAAGTGGTCATAACAAGACTCCGCATCGGCCACACGCTACTGACTCACAAGTACGTTTTCACAAGAGAGCCTCCTGCGAGATGTAATCGCTGCGGCACGGTTTTGTCAGCTTTCCATCTCGTTTCAGAGTGGCCTGCTCTTCAACATCTACGAAGCAAATTTAATATCCCTGCAGATGTGCGAAAAAATTTAAATGACAAGACTGCAGCCGCCAACATACTTCTCCTCTTAAAGGAGATTCAGTTGTTAACAGCAATATAGGTACGAACTAAGAAAATTATAAGAACATTAAAAATTGTGTAATTAGGTTAATGGATTTATATGTTATTATGACTTATTGTTATATAGTTGTTATATTTTGTTACTTAGTGTTATATTTTTTATATGTGTATTTAGTTATATTTATTTATGTGCATGATATGTATTTATATTGTTTGTGTTGTGGGGGTATTTATATTTATACTTCTCATTTTATTTTGCATCAGTTAAACTGTTATTTGTTAAATATTTTTATCTATCTCATTTGTTTACACTATTTGGTATTTAAATAATTGTTTACTATATGTTAACACATCTTTTTGAGAATCTGTACAAATTCATTTTTGTGGTTCCTGTCGCAGCGACCTTAAAAAAAAAGTTTTGTACTTTTTTCAAACACTTTCCTAATTTTCATGAAATCCTTTCCCGAAGTTTTGACAATTTATTTTCCTTATTTGAATGCCAACTCCTTTGTCTGAACACAACACATTGCTTACCGTTTTTCTCGATGTGCATATTAAACAAGCTTGACAACGACAAAGTATTGTAATACCAGCGTTATTATCAGCTGTTTGTAATGTTTGTAACAGCTGATGCGGACGGAAAGTATTCTTGGCGACCCAGTTTACAACTCTTATTACTTATACAGTGTACGTAACGTGTAATGTATGCTCATCACGTTCGTACACTCTCGTATACAAAATTTATTCATATTTTGTCTCATCTGGTCTTTTTCCTTCTACGTAATCATACACAATGGTATGCAAGCGCATACAGTAACTCCTTATGACAGACGAGGAAATTGGATTTCTCTGACGTCAGTGTACTGTTACTAACTTAACTATTCACAGAACAGTATACAAATTACACGTTGTAGGCTACAGCAGAACTAACATCCACGTTAACATTATCAACACCGTAATCAAAGCGGATACATAATACTGACAAAAGTAATGATGTGCAAAGAGATAATAATATAAAATTCAAGTTGGCTTATAATTCTGTCGTAACCGCTTTAGAAGATCGTTACAAAAAGTATACAGACAAATCAAATAAAGACTTTGTTGAGAAATAAATCCGAATTTAAAAAAAAGTCTCTCTGACAGACAGACAGACAGAAAAATGCAAAACGGTCGAGTTAAATCTAAGATTCGATTTGCTCATTCAACAAAATACAACAGGGATTTGTGAGTAACAATGTATATTGGTGCCTATTTTGCATGCGCTTTGTTCCTCTGGCAACTAGATTAAGTATGTCATCCAACCGGAAGTTAATTTAGAACAGCTCTTATTGTTAAAGGAATGTTCTTTAATCATTAAAATGCATACGAAAAAAAATTATGAACTGCATAAATACATAATTTTCTTTGTAATTTGTGTTTGTATATTAATAAAATAATAGTTATCTAATATTTGCTATTCTGTTGTTTAGTATGAAGAAAGTGTGGAAGAATTCGGGATCCCTTCGTGTGTTGCAAGTTCTTCAAACCAAAGTGAGTCCTCCATTGAGTACGTATCCACCGGCTACATAAAACTTCACTTAGTTATATAAAATATTAAACAATAGTTTTTAAATATTAAAATAAAAGCAATAGTAGATAATAGTTTCCCAGTAAGTATTATGGGCATTTTAGACAAAGCGATACACTTTGACCAAAATTATAGGTTCAAGACAATTTGTTTCAACCGCTTTACAGTCAAGAAAGTGTTCCTTAGCGAATAAAAAAGTTTAGACAAAATGCTTTATCAAAATTTGGATTAGATTGAATCGGTTGAATTATATTAAATTGGTTTCTTTGAAATCTAAAGATCTTAAATTGAGTTACCCATGGCCCGGCCCCTTACTAGAAAAATCTCGTAAAATAAGGTTACATGGGCTGTCAAAAGTGTTTGGTGTTTCCTCAGAAAACGGACTGGAAGCCCAAAATGTCTTCGACGTTGCTTAAATGAAGTGCTATTGTTTTTGTTTACTTTTCAAAAACTTTAATTGATATGTTTCTTATTCCTTATACAGTGACACATTATATCTCCAGGTTGTAAAATGTACTTGTATTGTACACTACAGAACATTATTTTTATGGTGATAAATGTTTAATTGATTGTTAACTAAATGTTTCTTTAGGTTCCAAAATGCCAACGCATCGATTACTTAGTTTGACCAGTCACTGCAAAAGTCAAAAGTGTGACGTGTGTGTGTGGGACGAGGACGAAGGCGAGGACGATACAACTGAATGCAGCATGTTGGACAAAACTGCGATCTTAGTGAAGAACAGAATTCTTCACGAGGATGGTAATGAACGCCTACCACTTCTTGATGTCAACGAAATTGAGGATGAAAACGAATGAGATACAACGTTTGAATCAGACAGTTTTATTATAAGAGATTGTATACGTAGTTTGTTAATAGCATATAAACTCACTTGTTTCCTCTTAGAAAAGAGTGATATGCTTATTTATGAATATCATATCTACTGATAACAGAATAATGAATGAAACATACAGTGCAGTATTTTAATGTAATGTTTTCAATAGATAGAGTACAAGTAGGTTTATTTTCACCTGACGCAAGTTTTACAGAAATTATTCTGTATCTTCAGAGGTTTGTTTGAATTGTAATTGAATATTACGCTTACATATATATTGCAATTCACACAAACCTCTGAAGATACAGAATAATTTCTCTGAAACGTGCATCAGGTGAAAATAAACCTATTTGCAGTGTATCAATTGAAGACATTACATGGGAGATCTGCAGGAAACTCAACGAGTTACTTACAAAGAAATAATGAACGCTGTCTTCAGATACATAGAGTTCTTCAGCAGGCGTGAAGTTAGATTTGTCCTAGTTTATCTTTCTGCCTAGTAGAAATGTTGAAGATTACATTATTAACATTCTTTTCGGTACACTATTATGGGATCGCTACGAAACTATACATCGTTAGGAGGTAATGGTGTATTATTTCACTTAATTTCTTAGCGTTGCAGTTAACAAACTTGCTCTTGAGACGGAGGTTAATAAAAAATGAAACAAGTCAAAAGAGGCTTTCTCATTATCATGAAATACATTAAGCATGATATTAGAATATAAAATTGTCGTATTATTATACAAACATTGTAACAATGCAATTACGATAATGACAATTCTGTGGTAATACTGAAAGCAGATTCTATGGTAGTATATCCTGGACAGGTGGAAGTATTTTTGTGTTCATTGCGCTAAGTGTAATTGCTCCACAATAAATGTCTTTGTTAATATAAAGAAGTAAGACTTTAGTGGCATGAAGTATCTAATTGATTATAAAAAAAGAAATAAATCATTTCCTGCAGTAACATTTAATTTTTTTTTTAATAATTGATCGTTGAAAAAAATATAAATTTTAAATATTCCCTTTCTTTAGGAAGCAACAAAAGTTATACATCAAACAAGAATAATATACAAACAACAAATATAAATTTGTAAAAAAAAATATTAAAATATTTAAATTGCCTGAGTGTTTGATATAAATACTAAATTTTAAATCAATAATTTTTACACATTGCAGATCATATATGTGAATACTATTATAAATTAAAAGGTTTGCTAATAGTAGTAAAATAAAAATAAGGTTTACTTTAGGTGATTGTGCACCCATTTTAATTAAATAGAAAAGTTATTACAACAAATTTTAAAATTAAATACTTATTATTCAATTTTTTTTTATTTGCACAGTGTACATTATTTATGTATTTACTGTTTCTTTATTGTGCCATATTTTATTTCTTTATCGACTTTATTCCAAAAAAATAATTGTTCGTCTTTCATCTGCTTATACTCCTGTGTTACCATTACGAAGGTCTTGTAGTGTGTGTGTGTGAGAGGGGAAGGAGAGAGAGTGAGAGAGTGCGCACGTGCGTTTCCTGGATGACGATGATGATGATTTTAGCGTTCCCAAGTGGATTGTTAGTTTATGTGACAACTGCGTGGTAACAATGATGATCATTCTTCTCCGTCGATTGTTCTATGCGTTGTTTTCATGCCCGATGATGATGTTGATGACGAAGATTCTACTTCGAGAATCAGAACAACATAGTGACCCTGTTGATAATTACGAGGGTCTGTCCCAGTCTTCCGCAAATGCCCGTTTTTTTTTTTTTTTAGTCGAGTGTAAATAGACAAGTCCGAATCCATAATCAACGAGTGTAAATACCGTGTTTTACTTTTTACACTTTGTCCTGGCGTGACAAGCATCAGTTTTATACAATTCACGTTTCGTTTGTTTATGCACTAATAGCAGCGTTGACGTCCAACCCGGTAGTTATATTAGATTCACAATTTTGTACCCTAATTTGGTGCATACAATTTGATTCTTTATCGCTATTAATTGCCGCAGTCATTATATTTGTTTTTACATAACTCAGTTATATTAGCACAATTCGCAATACAATCGTGGCCACCACACGCGTCTATTTGTACACACTTAATGGCACTGCCTGATTTGTTGTACGTATTTGAGAATGCGAGAATTTTATTAAATAAAACATATTTAATTACTCGTCGTTAAACCTGTCTTGACCGGAGTTCACTACCCAAAGAAAATACATACGTACGCAGGGACATGACAAGCTTCAGTATAAATCAAGTGTGACCCAGCAGAGCATATACGAGCACTTGTGCTCACTCTCCCCGCTCATACGCGTGCATTCCTCCCACCAATACACACAGCTCGTTTTGAACAATAGGTGTGGTAAGGAAAATGTCCAGAGTTTTCTGATGACACTAGTTCGTTTTCGTTTACACTATATATAAAACTATTTGTAACAGTTTATATATATGAATTATTTATAAAAACAAATATATTAAGCTGGGCGTATATACAAGGTATGCAGGGAATATGCACCAACTGTGGTCAACAGGACATGTGATAGACCTTTAAATCTTATACGATGTTCTGTTATCCCTTGAACCAATTAAAATTTTCTATTGATTAAAAATTTGTAAACTCAGTAAAATATTGTAAATCTTTTAAGGTAATTATTTTATGTTTTATTGGCTCTGTGATTAGAATAGTGCTATCAAAAGAACCTAACCCTAATCGTTGGTTGGGTCTTGTCATTGCCAACAGAACGGTGATTCATTCACTGAGAAGACTTATAAACAAAGTGATCTGTTGTTAAATTGTGATTCCGGGCTGTTTGGCCGTGGTTCAGTGCTAAAATCTCTAGCAAACGTTTCAGCCGGGCCATTTACGTTAGTGATTAAATTATTGACTTATTGATTTAAACTAGTGACACACGTTAGTGAGCACAATAGTGTGTTAATGGCTAGCGACCCCGTGAAAGTCACTTGTACTTATAAATTTACTAAGTACTACGAAGATGTAGTTTTCTTCGTACTTAGTAAATTTTAAAGTACAAGTGACTTCCACGGGGTCGCTTGGCATTACCACTGTACTGTGGTCTCTAGCGTGTGTCAAATTACGCTACCGTAAGCTCATAATTTGCACTGACGATGGCCGGCAATGGCAAGGCCGACAGGTTTGCCAGAGATGTTAACACTGGACCACGGCCAAACAGCCCAGGATCACAATTTATCAACATTTACTCCGCCCGTGAAAGCCTTGAAAGTGATCTGTCTGTATTGTGAGCAAAACCAATGACGCCACCTTTCTAATTCTCCAATCGTTGACAAGTGTGTGCATCAAAAACTTTGTACTAATGTTCCCAGAAAATAGGAATAGGAATAGGAAACAGTAATGTTCGCAGGAGACAGGATGTGTAGGAGGATACGAGAAGTAGTTTTTAGGAGACGGACTGGAAAACCAGAAATTACTGGCGGTTTAGATACGGGATGCGCAAATGTCGTAGGCTCCCTGTTCTTTCTCATTCTTTCACTCGGTCTGTCTTTCTGTCTGTCTACCTGTCTGTCTGCCTGCCTTTGTCTCTGTCTCTCTTTCTCTTTCTCTTTCATTCTTTGCTTTATCTCTCTATCCTGCGAAAAAAACCGTTTTTGTATCGGTTATCTAAATAATTGCATCAGAATGTGTTTGTGTACTCAGAATTGAAGACAATTTCTTCGGGTGTTCCGCAAGGCAGTGTGCTGGGACCCATCCTGTATCTATTGTACACGAGGGATTTGCCTAATCGTGAGGAAGTTGCCGTGGAAATATTTGCTGACGTTACTGCAATCCTAACAGTACGGGACGAGGTTGAAGCTGCAGCAAACAAGCTCCGGAGCTCTATCGCAGAAGTATGTGGATGGACCAAGCGGAAGAGAACCAAACATAATTAATACAAATCAGTTCATATCAACTTCACCAACAGAAATGTAGAGCCAGTAAGGGTTCATATTAGTGGGCTGGAAGTGTCATATGCGAACATACCAAAGTTCTAGGTATGACGCTGCATACAAAGCTTAAACGGAAAGAACATGTAAAAAAAAGAAGGAGGAGCTGAAAATAAAATACATAAAAATGTACGGCTGTTAGGCAGAAACTCGTAACTAACAGTTGTAAACAAACTGCTGTTCTACAATCAAGTTCTGAAACCTGTGTGGACTTACGGAATTCAGCTGTGGGGCTGTACAAAGAAAACAAACTTAGAAAAGGTACAAACCTTTCAGAAGAAAGTACTTAGAAGCAGAGTGAATGCCTCTTGGTATATATAGAACGACAACCTACATAGAGACCTCAATGTAGAATATGTCATCGAAGTAATAACAAAATATGCAGGCAAACATGATCAGAGGATTCAGATCCACGATAACCCAATAATGCGACACGTGGTGGAAGAAGCTCCACACGTCCTGCGGCGACTCAAAAGACAGAAGCCACATACTCTGGTATCACAATAGAAATCAATTAATATGTATAGATCCATAAAACCCTACGTGAGAGAAAGACAGAATAATCTTGGGATTAGCCGCTGGGCTTCACCCCGTTACCCGTGAAGGGAACATGAAGGAGAAGCTGCTGGATGAGCTAGCTCAGTTGCAGCATTAAGTGAAGGTTTTTAGTTGGTTAGAGTCCCACACTACTAGGAACTACGGGGTTCCTAGTGTCTATAAAGATTTTCACCTAACCTCGAAAAAATGTGTGTGTTTCTGGCTTATAACATCTATGAATGAATTCTAAATTATGAGTCGAATATGTCAACGAAAAACCTAACGGGACGGTAATTTTGCTGAAATGACTGATCAATATTAGAAATGCTCCATCGTTTATATAATACGATTACTTAAAGTGTGCAGCTAGGTTTTTTATGGTCGCTGGCGTAATAAAATTAAACATAAAACTCCGAGACGCCATTAAGGCTTTCCACTTGAACTGGACGTCGTTGGAGCTTTCCTCGTTATTGGAACGGTTCCAAATCTTATACCACGGTACTGACGAAGTTATGGCCATTATTATGCCGTAATATTGAATCAGCAGCGTAAAGCCTCTCTGTTATATGATTTATGTGGATTTTTGTAACAATGAATCTTACCATTATTACTATAGTTGTGTTGTTGAAGTAAAGTGTACTTTATAGGTTAGGTTTTTTTTAATAAACTTGATTGATCCCTAATTATTTATTTGATATATTTTAAAATACTTTAGTCTTAAAACTCACTTTTACTGACATAAGATACTTTACAAATCTGTCTTAGAATCTGAAAACCTATATTACATAAACATATTAAACCAGACCCTCTCTGGAAACATTATTACCTATCCTGTAGACAAATCATCCGCATAAACCATGTACGGATTTCTATATCCTGTCGACATATTCTTGACACCGCAGGTATGATTAAACCGTGAAAATTGTTTACGTTTTGTAAATGTTATATACTTAACATTATAACTTACAATTTTTTATTAAATATTGAACTTTCTCTATTTTGATAATTCTTTTAAGGCACGCTGTTGTAAGGAGGAAATTTACGTTTTTAAGTAGTTCTATTGTTTTTCAAGAACCTTAACCTAAATATAACCAATAATAACTTTTCAGAATACTGATGTTAAGGCTGAAAAAACCAGAAATAAAGTTTTAACAATTTTGTACCTCTAAAATCCTCTATACAATAATTTTCCCTTTCTCTTTTCATTCTAAACAAACTCCTTCTCACCCTTTGTTATTTATTTTGTACTTGAGACCAATTACAGACTATTTTTTACACATTCTTCAACGAATATTTAAAAACCTTTAATAGAAACTTTTGCTACGATCGAACTGAAGCCTTTCAAGAGCTTATTAGGAGTATTTCTATCAGGACGCTTATTAGAGCAGTTTAATTTCGTTAACTGCATTAAAATGCTTGCAGCCCACAAATAAAATTGGTTTTTAGTAATTTTTGCCAGAACTATTTAACCTTTTATTTAGTTTTCAAGTTTAGCTGTGCAAACAAGGTATTTATAAACTTTTATTAGGAAAATATCTAAATATGGTTTTAATTGTTTACATTAATATTTCAGGTAGGAAATGCTGACGATTGTACCAAATATTACCAATGATGGTAAATAATTAATGATGGTAAATAAAAAGGTTAGCAGGTATGTTATGGTGCACTGAACTGGCTGTATTAGGCATAAAAAAAGTCTGTCAGCGTTTGTTAGAAGACGTATTTCTTTTCATTTCCATTTTTTACTAGAGAATAAATATTATAGAATAAAATAATATTGTTACGATGGTCTCACTGATCGTCATATGGTATAGTATAAACAAAATTACAGACACCAATAAAGTCACTAATAACGAGCTTTAATTAATCGCAAATAAAAATTTGTAATCAGCCCGTACAATATGTCTAGTTAAATTTCTCCACATCCCATAATAATGTCAAATAATAGAGTTCCACACTAATTATAACACAATAAAACTTCGCCATAATACTTCAACCACTACTCGACACGCACTAAGAAAAATCGCTCACGTAACTGATCTGAAAAAGCCAGCCTTTGTCCCTTATAGCGTACGTGTTCTAGAATGAGCTTTCCATCCTTAACTGCACGCCACCTTAATGTGTATCTCAAGAGCTCTACAGAGTACTCCTAACCGCGGCCTCGTCCTGCGCGACTAGCGGAGGGGTGGGTAGAGAACGCTCTCGGCTATCCGATAGGGTTCTCATTACAATATATACCTACGCTCTTAAAGAGAAAACTTGATTATGATAGTTGAAAAACCATTGTTAGAAGTATCATGACTTACGGCTCAGACGTTTGGACTACTGATAAACACACAAGAACAAAATTAATGACAGCAGAGGTGGACTTTGGAGACATTCGACAAGAGTATCCGGACGTGAGAAAATTATAAATGAAGTAAGTAACGACAGAATGAATGTGAAAAATTCAATTGTTGATTTTATCCAAACAAAAAAATTACAATGGCATGGACACACGAAAAGAATGGCACAAGAAAGACTGCCAAGAAGAGTTATGGAATGGACCCCACCAGGAAGAAGGAAAAGATGAAGACCACCTATCACCTGGATAGACGAAATTCAGACTACATTGAGTGGACGAGAAATTGAAGAATATGTTTGGATGGACAAGCAGCAGTGGAAGATAAGAATTCAATAACCTCTGTAATATTTGGCGCCGGAAAACGTGAATACATTGTTCAGCCGGAATAATAATAATAATAATAATAAAAATTGAATACTGTTGAAACATTCTAATTCACAAAATAATAAAATATATTTTAGTAAAAACGTTTGTTATTATTAATAATAATATAAAATAAAGAAAAGAAATTACAAATTTCTTGAGATAAATTAATATTTTTGCAATTTTCTGTCTAAATAATGTACTAGTTCTACTTAAAGACTGTCTAGTTCTCTAGCAAAACTCCCACATTATCAGAAGCTGGCGAGGAGTAATATCTGCTGTCCGGTTTAAAGTGGCGTATCAGCTAACAACCTAAAATGTATTGTATCAGCTTTCTTTGAAATTATTTATAAAGCGCAACTGGAGCGGACATTGTTTGCTGTAGAAAATACTTTATTTACTACCGAGTACTAGTAGTAGTAGTAGTAGTAGTAGGGGGTGGAGGAGGGATGTGGTTTACTTTATATTTTCCGCAGAAATATTACAAAGTTTCCGCTGGACATGATGCATTATGCAGCCATCACAGATCCGCTTGAGACCTGCACATGGCACCGACTGAATTTCAATTCAACTCCCACCGGAAAACAGCTCTTATTATACTGTATGTGGTCCGGTAAATTGGAACAGAGATAAATGAATGTCAGTTAGTTTCTTTACAGGAGAATGTATTATACTACGGCTCACTGTAAATATTTTAAAATCTGTAATATTTATTTATTTACTTGCAAATTTAATATACTTAAAATGTTTAAATACAGGTACTTATTGTTAGCTGTTGTTTGAAAGCTAACAAACGATGTTGTTATGATTTTAAATTACGACAATATCTTTTTCTTCTTCTTCTTTTACATAGGCTTAATCGCCTGTTTTTCTTCATGCATCAAGGGGCTTCACTAGAGGTCGATTCCAGCTCACCCGTCCATTTTTCTGTGGTAGGCCAGGATTCCGTTTCCTTAACTATTTTTACTTCCACGTTGCGTAAGGAAATGGAAACATGGTATGGTGAAAAAATCGTGTACGAGATAAGGCCTAATTCTGATTGTACTACCGTCAAAACACGCAAAACATGAAGAAATGTCATTTTCCGAAATGTGTGTGTGTGTGTGTGTGTGTGTGTGTGTGTGTGTGTGTGTGTGTGTGTGTGTGTGTGTGTGTGTGTGTAGAACCTTTATTATGGTGAACGATAACTGCCGCAAATTCACACGGAATCAAATAATTCTTTGCATATATGCCTAACTTGTAGAGGACTCAATGCCTATCGATTTTGGTGAAGATCGATTAAGGTGAAGGGGTAGTTTACCTGCAACGTTTTATGTTTTAACAAAAGTAAAGTACTTAATTTTGATAAAGAATGTATCCTGAAAAAAGGTCATAATAATCCCACGTAAAGAGGTAAATAAAATTTTCGGGAAGGGGTAATTTTCTATAAATGAAAATGATAGTTGAAGAGGGAGGGTGTAATTTTTTATATGTGTACTACGTTATCGGCAACACAGAAGTAGTTTGTTAATAAAACTCCTTCTCAAGCTGTTTGGCCTTGATCCAATGTTTTCCGCAAAACCACACGTTTCGGCAGTCCCATCAACTGTCATCATCAGTGAAAATCGAGTGCGCTAACGTGAGGTGGTATACGTTAGTGACCACAATACTTAAGGCTGAAGAAAGAAGTAGTTTATATGGAAATATTTCATTTCGAGAATAATTTAAATATAAATCTTAGAACATGGAAATCATGTATGGTTCTCCATACCGATATTTATTAATTTGACGTCGCTTCCATGTCAACATGGTCATTACATTTTCTTTCCCCCCTTCTGTCAAATTCGATTACTTCCTGTATCTGAGTCTGCCGTCATTTGTCAATATTAAATATCTATGACGCCTCGTTTTCACAACAATTTTCTTGAATGTATTCATTTTGAACCTTCTTAACAGTCGTTTGGTATTAGTATTGCTAACCCTCCTGTCAGCTCCGCCCGGTCATACAATCGTTTTGTACATTTCCAGTTTAACCTCTAGTCTAAGGTAATCTTTCTAAGTTAAATATGGTGATCTGTAAGAATTTATTTACATAAAGAACAACTGGACAATATCGAGTCGGAAGGAGACAGAATTTTGAAGTAAAGTGTCAGATAAAGTGAAATAGAAGAATACATTCGAAGGAACTTGTAAACGATCCATCTGTGTGTGTGTGTGGGGGGGGGGAAGTGTTGTGTGATGGATGCTAGATATATAGGTGGACATGACTGTGTAGTCGACGTTTAGAGTCGTGCAATGGCGTCAAGAACTTCAGCGGAGAAGGTTGTTAGCTCTGGCACCCTACACATCAGAAGGATGGAGAAGGATGGCACCCTACACATCAGAAGGGTGGAGAAGGATGGCACCCTACACATCACAAGGATGGAGATGGATGGCACCCTACACATCACAAGGATGGAGAAGGATGGCACCCTACACATCAGAATGATGGCATCCTACACATCAGAAGTATATGGAAGAATGGCACCCTACACATCAGAAGGATGGGGAAGGACGGCACCCTACACATCAGAATGATGGCATCCTACACATCAGAAGTATATGGAAGAATGGCACCCTACACATCAGAAGGATGGGGAAGGACGGCACACTACACATCAGAAGGGTGGAGAAGGATGGCACCCTACACATCAGAAGGATGGGGAAGGATGGCACCCTACACATCAGAAGGATGGGGAAAGATAGCACCCTACACATCAGAAGGGTGGAGAAGGATGGCACCCTACAAATCGGAAGGATGGGGAAGGATGACACCCTACACATCAGAAGGATGGGGAAGGATGGCACCCTGCACATCAGAAGGATGGAGAAGGATGGCACCCTACACATCAGAAGGATGGAGAAGGATGGAACCCTACACATCAGAAGGATGGCATCCTACACATCAGAAGGATATAGAAGGATCGGACTCTACACATCAGAAGGATGGAGAAGGATGGCACCTTACACATCAGAAGGATGGGGAAGGATGGCACCCTTCACATCAGAAGGATGGCATCATACACAACAGAAGGATGGCATCCTACACATGAGAGGGATGGAGAAGGATGGCACCCTACACATCAGAAGTATGGAGAAGGATGGCATCCTACACATGAGAAGGATGGAGAAAGATGGCACCCTACACATCAGAAGGATGGCACCCTGCACATCAGAAGGATGAAGAAGGATGGCATCCTGCACATCAGAAGGATGAAGAAGGATGGCATCCTACACATAAGAAGAATGGAGAAGGATGGCACCCTACACATCAGAAGTATGGAGAAGGATGGCACCCTACACATCAGAAGGATGGAGAAGGATGGCACCCTACACATCAGAACGATGGCATCCTACACATCAGAAGGATGGGGAAGGATGGCACCTTACACATCAGAAGGATTGGGAAGAATGGCATCCTACACATCAGAAGCTTCTTTTTCATCAACACCATGTTGTAAGTATCTTTTCCCTCATCTCGTCTAGTATGTAACTTTTTCTTTCTTTTCTAGTATGTCTAGTATATCTCCTTGTCTGTTTATGGGTCTATCTCGTTTTCGCCGTCTTCATGTAAACCGTCGTAACAACTTTAGACCAATGACAATCAGGCATCCGTCCCACGTGACCGCCCCATACAAAGCGCTCCCAGTCAACGGCGTGTAAAATTGTTTTGTCAACATGACGCTGGCTGATAACCCAATTTCTAATGCCCTGGGTCTGGACACTCTACAAGATTCACCCTACAAATTTGTTTTTATTGCTTTGACCCTTTGGGAGTGGGGTTCAAAGGGGGTGTGACCCGAACATATGCTTTCATAGAAGAGAAATGCACCAGCCTCCCCACCCCAACTCCACTCTCACCTACACGTTGGTGGTTGGCGTTGGTTACACCGACCAATCCACTCCAAGATTGTGGTAACCAATTCCTTTGGCGGAGTGGATCGGTAAGCAAACGGCAAATGAGAAATGGGGGTTCTGTCAGGGGAGTCTAGGGGTATCCTAGGCCCTGGCCTGGCAGGATGGTGCATATCGGCAGCAGGATATGTATGTGGAGGCGGATAGTAGCCCAACGGCTGCACACATGGGCTGAGGCAGTTAGCCTACTGCGACCGTGCAGACAGAGCTCGTCAGCTGAGACGAAAGCAGCTCTATAGAGGAAGAGCAGCCCGAAATCACAGTTCCTGGTCCTCCGGGTTGGGGGTTGGATCGGTGAATTCACATATCACATCTGTGAAACTCTTTTATGTGTGGAAACCTATGGGTTTCTCAGCCAGTCAGTTGTCTGCACTTGACCGGGACAACTGGCGGATGCTGCTAAAGGAGGCCTTGACTCAGTAATGACTTGTCGCGTCGCTGAAGAAGCAGAAGAAGAGAAAGCAGAAGAAGACCCTTTGTTAGAGTTTCTGATTTATCTCCAACAACGTAAGTCTGTCTGCGTCAAAATGAGACAGCAGATTTGAAAGAATACTGGTTACCCAACAACTAAACTCAATACCTTGGAGCAGCAGAACTAACAAAGTTCGAGTGAGAATTTCTCAAATCCTTACGTCACATTAATACTACGTGAGGTGCACAAATATGGGAAACGACTGAGTGAAACGCAAACACACTGTAGCAGCAAAATGGTTTATTGTCATAAATGTACTGGATTAAATTGTGGGATATTTTAAAGAAAAAAAGGTGTACCTTTATATTAAAAAGATGTGACTAAAAGTTTGTATACAGGCTCTATTATTATAACCAATCTGGTTAGTAGCACAAGTAAAAAAAAATGATTTTGGACAAGGCAATGGAGTTCTTCAACGCTGTTTAGCGTTCCCAACATTCTTAATCTATACTGGGACGATGCAATCAGTAAATGCAAAGATGAATGATGATTCTGTATCTAAATTAAATGACTTTAAACTGCCTATTATTTTAAATTCAGATGAGCAGATTTTATTATCAGGTTCATAAAATATTTTACAAAAAGTGTTTGTGCTTTTGACAAAATGATTAATGGCTGCAAGTATAGGCATAATCTACTGACAAGTCTAAATTAATTGCTTTTGTAGTAAACAGCTCATTAAACGAAACATATTCGCGAAACATTTTGTTGTAGAGAAGATGAAAATTAATATAATTATCCAAGGTGTAATGTGAGGTATCATTATAATTATCATTTAGAAAATAAATATCTAGTTTTCAAAAAAATATTTGTAGCAAAATTTTGAAAACGCAAAAAACAAATGTGTGACGAACATTTCATTAAAGTTTTATAAAGTAATGGCTGTTCGTTTCTACTCTGTTATAGAAGTAAAGTCTGGATATTAAAAAAAATTAATTATGAACTTATCCAGGCTGCAGAGATGAAACTTTTGAGTTCAATGGCAGGATATTGTTATGGAACGGAACACTCTCGAACAATGGAATGTGTCATTCTACGTATTTCTCGGCTACCCGAGAAGAGCCCAGCTGTAATGTTTGTGTGCGTACATATTGCTAATTTGTAAGGAAATACAATTACGTGACACTTATCGTGCGTCAACAATCGAGTCTGTTCCAGACCGCACCGGTCCGTGCACACAGTGTTCAAGGCCAGACACGACACTGTTCCCAGTGGATTCAAGGGCGCCGGTAAGAGGCTTTTATTTAACACGTCATCCATACAATGACAGATTATTCTGGCATCTCAACGGGGTATAAATATAAGCATCCACCGACGGTGAGTTCAGTTTACGTCGCGCGATTACTCAGTACATTCAAGTGGTTATTAGTAAAAAGTGATCATTGTGCGGGACACTATTGGTTGACATTATTATGGTGTGTTGACTCATTTAACTAAATATTGCAGGAGTATAGTCTTGTCGAATAACTTGTTGATTTGAAACTGATAATTGTGATTAATTAAAACTTGTGAGCACCGACTTAATTGGTGTCTTTACTTTTTTTCAGTGTACCACACGACGATCAATGAGACCGACGTAACAATATGCAGTATATTAAAAGGAGGTTAAGAGTCTGTCTATCCGAAACAGCCATCATCAATACGTAGTCCCTCAATTAGGGATCCCTCATTTTAATGAGCTGCGAAATGACTAGGACAAAATAAGTAATGATAAGACTCTAAGAAGATCAGATGTAGTCGTTGATATCGTGAAAACCAACGAAAGTATGAGATCAGTATGCTGCGGTCATATGTAAAGGATGACAATAGATCGGAGTGTTAAGAATAACGCTACGACAATTCCGTAACGCTCTCCATTGTTGCAGAGCTTCTCGATGTTCTCTGCTAGCCGACCAGGTGCAGCGTCTCGCTCAACGCCGTACACTCGAGTAGCACTCTAGACTGTAACTAATAGATCGGGGTGTTAAGAATAACGCTACGACAATTCCGTAACGCTCTCCATTGTTGCAGAGCTTCTCGATGTTCTCTGCTAGCCGAGCAGGTGCAGCGTCTCGCTCAACGCCGTACACTCGAGTAGCACTCTAGACTGTAACTAATAGATCGGGGTGTTAAGAATAACGCTACAACAATTACGTAAGGCTCTCCATTGTTGCAGAGCTTCTCGATGTTCTCTGCTAGCCGAGCAGGTGCAGCGTCTCGCTCAACGCCGTACACTCGAGCAGCACTCCAGACTGTAACTACGCAAATTGCACCGGCACGCCGCCAAAAGAATGCGAAGGTACTCTGGAAATTCTACGGGCTGTATACAAGCAACAACGGCCTCCTTGGTTAGATACACCTGGCGATATTGTAGAGCACGGTTCACGTGATTGTTACGTATTAGTGGAAAGTCATTATTGTGTTGATTAGTGACAAATTATAATAAGGCCAGATGGGTATACATTTGTTAAATTGCAAAAACACTGGAATTTGCAATACCCACACTTAAGGCTACGGTGGTGGCTTTTTGTGGAACTGATCCCGTACGAGCAAAAACATTGTTATAGGTGGTACTGTCCTAGAACAAGTTAGAAATTTTGAATACCTGGGCTACAGTGAGTTTAGCCTGCATTAATGTGACTTATTCTGAGATATGTACTTTGATTTAAAATACGACAGAAAAGAAATATTTTTTCTGTTTTGCTGAACAAAGCAAATATTCCTGCAACTGAATGTTTTTTTTAAATATTGAGGATTTTGCAGACAGGGATACATTTGTTAAATCAAATCTGCAAAGCCTCTGGACTGCAGATATCCACACGTAAGACCAAGGTGATGGCTTTTCGTAGAACTGATCCCGTACGGGCAAAAATTGTTATAGATGGTACTCTCCTGGAACGCGTTAGCAATTTTAAATACCTGGGGTACAGTGTGTCTTATAATGTAAGCAATGACGTTGGGAATAAGTTGCATAAGTTTAACCTTACGTGCGGGACCATTAGACGAACTCTTAAGTCACCAAGTAAAGTAACACGCCCAAACTTGGACAAGGTGATGGCCCTTCCCACACTTCCTTATCGGACTGAGAATTGGATTTTATCGAAAGGCCAGGCCAGTCGCATCCAAGCGGCTGAAATGAAATTTCTCAGGCACGTGGCAGGGTATACTCTCCACGATCATAGAAGAAACACAGATATACGGCAGGAACTGAACATTATGAGTATACTCGACAGGATTGCCCAGTATCGGTTCAATTGGTGGGAATATCTTTGCCGAATCGTTGACTGTCGCATCCCTAAACAACTATGGAACTACAAGCCGAGGAAACGGAGAGGTGTGGGACGTTCGAGGAAGCGCTGGAGTGACCAGTTCTAATCTTTGCCTGTTTAAGACCGGAACAAACCATCCTCGGTTTAATCCTTGAAGATGATGGCGATGATGATGATTAAAACAAAGTGATATTACTATTGCATGGGGACTAATTTTATTGTATGAAAGCACCTTGTTGATTACTGTTGTTAATTAGTGTTGATAACTTGCTGTTAACAAAGTTGTTATTTGTGACTAATTGAAGCTAGTTGACTCCATTGGTGTCTGTATTTTGTTTCCGCTGTACCATACGACGATCCGTGAGACAGTCATAACAACATAAACATTACAGACGGTAGTAAGCGAAATAATAGGAAGACAAAAATTGTCTGCGAATAATAGAAGATTCAAGGGGATAGAAACTTGTAATCTACAAGAGAACGACTAGAGAGATTGTCGGCTTTACATAAATATGTTAATATTTATATAAAATATATATTAACACTTTCACTGTGAACTTACTTTTAGGTTTTGATTACCCAAACGTTTCGACGCAGTATTCGTCTTTCTTTCTCAATGGGTTTTTAAATACTGAATGTCTGTACAGTAACGGTTATGTGATGTGGGTGTATGTGGTGGGGGTTGCTGGTGGGAGGGGAATGGCGCTGGGATTCAAATTTTGTGTAGGTATCAGTGTATCGAAAAGTATGTGTGATCTGTAATGTAATTGTTCATTTAATATGTTGTTTGGTTGTAGTGTGTGATATCTGTAAATTTCAAATTGTTCTGCTGTGTTTAGTTTTCTACTTTTAGGTAAGTAGTGTAGTATTTCCATGTTGTGCTCTATGTTTGTGTAACTGTGGTTTTCGTTTTGTAAATGTGTGGCATATGTGGAATGTGTGTAGTTTGTGGTGAGGGCTTTTAGATGTTCAGAATATCTAGAGGAAAAAGATCTTCCCGTCTGGCCGATGTAGAATTGGTGACAATCATTGCAGTTTGATTTATAAACCTCTGTTTTGCTGTATGTGCCAATGTCCTTGTTAGTATTATTTATGTGTTTCCTGATGGTGTTGTTGGTTCTGTAGGCTACTTTATAATTATGTTTCCTAAATGTGTTAGCAATTTTGTGTGTGTTGGAATTGCAGTATGTGAGTGTGATGTCTTTACTGGGTTTTGTGCTGTTGGTTTTATGTGTTTTACTTTTTGTGTTTAGGATGCGTTTGTGCAGTTTGCTTATTAAATCGGGATTGTATCCATTTTTGATAGCTATATATTTGATGGTGTTAAGTTCTTCTTGGTAGTCGTGTGTGTTTAGGGGTATTGAAGTGAGCCTATGGAGCATGTTTGAAATTTACAGATATCACACACTACAACCAAACAACATATTAAATGAACAATTACATTACAGATCACACATACTTTTCGATACACTGATACCTACACAAAATTTGAATCCCAGCGCCAATCCCCTCCCACCAGCAACCCCCACCACACACACCCACATCCAATAACCGCTACTGTACAGACATTCAGTATTTAAAAACCCATTGAGAAAGAAAGACGAATACTACGTCGAAACGTTTGGGTAATCAAAGCCTAAAAGTAAGTTCACAGTGAAAGTGTTAATATATATTTTATATAAATATTAATAAGTGAATGAAGGGGATGTACCAACAAGCTAAATATGTTAACTCAAAAAACGTGAAAGGAAATATAAAAAGCTAAAATAGAAAAAATATTTTAAAGTCGTCGCATCAGGGTCAATGACCGGCAAGCTAATATTATTCCCCTGCTGATGTTGGGGAAAAAACGCAAGTTTTAATTTGCATACAGACGAATGAAATATCTATTCTGTTCTCTTTATTCACAGAATAATAATATTCCGTTATGATACATTTCTCATGAGGCATGCGGATTGCAATGCGCTCGATTTAGATACTGCAAGCAGAGCACGTAGTAATGTATATCCTATCCTAGTTCACCCACTGTTTGCGCTGCAAAATATAAATAAAACTCTGAGAATCAAAATTACTCATGGCACAGACTAGTCTGTCATACATGTCGTCCATAAAATTACTGGCCATATTATTTGAACGTTGATTAAGGAAAATTGACTTTTTTATTTTATACTTGTTTCAAATTACCAGCAGGTAAGTAGTGTAATTTAAACTATGTATATATATATATATATATCGCTTCTATATATTTATAAATAAATCGGTTCATAACGTTATCCTACATCTTCCGAACCCTAGTCTCCATTTATCTCGATCTAACCAAGATTCTTCTTCCAATTCCCGGTCTCTCATTGCCTGCCCGGTTGATGCCTTCTCTCCAACTCAACCTAGGTCTTCCTCTTCGCCTACGACCGTATGGTGTCCATCTCAAAATTTGCTTGGGAAATCGATTATCCCGCATTCTTTGCACATGCCCAAACCATCTTAGCTGTTTTGTTTCTATGTCGTCGACAACAGAGCACTGTACCCCCATTATCTCCCGGATTCTGACGTTTCTTACTTTTTCCAGTTTAGACTTCCCTGCCGCTCTTCGCCAATAATCCATTTCAGTTAGAATTTAAACTTGAATATAAAAAAAATAGAAATTTGCCTACTACGCTTTTGACAACAGTGACAAGATCACAGTTCAGCAAAATCAGGTGGAGAGAGATAAATACTGGTCAGATATCAAGATAGCAGTCTCAGTGAATGAAAGATCTACCTTAGACATTACATCAATGACTGCACAGATAAAAAAAAAGCTTTCTTATAAAACAGGGTGTTAAATTCAAGAAACACTGGATTCACAATAAAGAAACAACTTGTAATGTTTGTTGTGTGGTATGTGGGTATGTATATTTTGAATCATGGACCGCCGAGAAATGTTGAAGAAAAAAAAACGAATCAACAAACTGGCCGCGCATGCGTAATAGCGTGATGACATCGATACCGTGGCAACATTTAGAAACGGAACTTAATTACTGAATAACCCACGTATACATTCTCCCCTTGTATTTGTCAACAAGTTTTTTGTTTTGTATGATCGAACAGGTTTGCACATATTAAAGTATAACCAGTAAACTACTTTAAAACGTTCACTCTACCATAGGAAGATAAAAAATGTTTTCCAAAAGCTTAATTACTAATGCGAAACAATGCAATATCTGTCATAAAATAAGCGAGACATGCTTTTGATAAGGCAAACACATGTCGGCCTACATAATCACGTGAACGGTTCATTACTTACATTTTCTTAGGCTGAACAAGTATAAAAGAGGCAGTTTGTTGACCCCATTTTTTTTAAATACCCTGTTCACACTACATGATCAAATGATGTCTCTTGTCTTCTATGACAAATTTGTTACCTTGGCCGAAAATAATGTTAATGTTCTCTTCTCATTAATGAAATAATGTGTTCTTTTTAATTACTAAAACTTGATTTACAAAGACAAGAACTCCTTATGACACCGCGGCAAATTATATTCTGTCTATTGAAAGATGAAGTGTCGTTGATAACATTTATATTCCCCGATATATATAGCAATATGGCAATTCAGAGTAGTGTAATGTAAAATTTACAGAACTGGTTGTTGTTAACAGTGAATGAGTTGTATTCGTAGTGTGACGAAAAGAAAAGCCTGTCAAACATTCTCCTCCCCCCCCCCCCCGGTGGGTGTGTCAGGTGTTTCCTCAGAGCCAAAGCCGCTCACAAGTAGGATCTATTGTATTAAAGAACACTTGAGATACGCATTAAGCCGGCGTGCAGAAAGGAGGGAAAGGTATACTGGACCTCTGCGTGACCTGTAAAAGCAAGAGCGTCTGGCGTTGTCAGTTACGTGAGTGATTTTCCTTAGCGCGGATCAAAGGTTTGTCGAAGTATTGTGTAAAGTGCTATTGTGTTATAAATTATGTGGAACTCTATTATTTGACATTACTATTGCGTGTGGACAATTTTTACTTGACTTGTTGTAAGAGATTATCTAGTTGCTTACGAATTATTAATTGTGATAATTAAAGCTTGTATTTAGTGTTGTTGTCTTGTATTTTGTTTTCCGTTGTACCATACGACGAGCAGTGAGACCGTAGTAACACATTTCAGCTCGTTATCTTTTACTCTACACGTCTTCGTAACATTTGTGGTTAACAGTGACATTTTTCCGTAATACGATTGTTACTCACTTCTTATGAAGGCTAACATCAGACGACGTGTTTTGATTATTAAACAGGTTTCACCAGACATTAATTAATGAACAATTCGCAGTTTGTTGAGTTACAATCCATCATCATCATCATCATCATCATCATCATCATCATCATCATCATCATCATCATCATCATCATCATCATCATCATCATCATCATCATCATCATCATCATCATCATCATCATCATCATCATCATCGTCGTCGTCGTCGTCGTCGTCGTCGTCGCCGCCGCCGCCGCCGCCACCATCACCACCACCACCACCATCATCATCATCATCATCATCATCATCATCATCATCATCATCATCATCATCACCATCACAACCATTCCAAGGACCTGTTCCGGAACCCATCTCCTCTTCGGTCTACCGACACCTTTCTTCCCAGTAGTGTGATAACCCATGGCAGCCACAGGGTAGACGGATATCAGGCATGCGATTCAAGTGTTCACACCATATCCTTCTCAGTTAACAACACTTTTAATAACTTCGAATATCATTATAAAAATAAACAAAATTATAAATAGTAAAAGTAACCAATGTTTTCCTTTTCCAATATTAATAGCACTTTAATCAATTAGTATAGTAGTTCACCATTATCTTCTCTTGTATTTGATGTAGGCTACGAAATAATATTTATATAAAATTCTTTATTTGTATCTGGTATATACTGTAAAATTTTAGCCACATGTTGTATCTTGTCATTTATAGCAAGTTTTCTATCATCAACATTGCTAACAGGAAGTAAAATATCACCGCTCCCCCTTGTAAAGCTTGAACATTTCATTGTGAATGCTATCGATAAACTCGCGTGCTACCACAAGTCCCTTTTGTTCTTCCTTGTAGATTAAATATCGATATTTGCCTACGTTGAACATATCTCTACCCTGAAAGCTTTTAGTACTTCTTTTGAAAAATTAGGCTAGTACTTTTTGAAATTTAATATTTGTTGACTTTCCACTGATCTTACTTTGAATAATGGTTCTGTTGTTTTGTAACTTCGTATCATTTCATCATACTGAAGTGGTGTGTAAATACGGTCATGCCGACGAATAACTCTTTTTACAACTGCAAAATGTTGGTTACAAGGAAGAAAACTATGACTGTGGATTGGAAAGTAGTGTGCATTATTTGAAACCACCTTTTATAGTTAGACCACGCGTAAATACATTTGTTGTTAATGATTTGGTCTACCACTGTACCCTGCATTAATATTTCCTCTGGTATTAGAAGTAAACATCCCAGTACACATCTTATTCCACTCACATTTAGGTCCAGTAATCTTTTGTTCTTTAGCTTTACTAACCTACCTTCAGTAGCACAAACTCGTCTCCTTTAAGCCTACCTGATTTCATCAGTTCTTTTGTATTACCACATCCTGTTATTTTTTACGGGACTTTCGTACTCAGATTCAGACATTTTCACAACCGGTGTTAAAATTTAAACTGATTTTAAAGTAAATTAACATATTATAATCTATTTCTGAAAACTGACCAATCACAAAGTCTATAATATAAACAACAGCAGCACGCTCTGAAGGAATATATAGTACACTAACTACACATTGAGAGTAAGAAGGAACACATTCTAGGAAAGTTTTCCTTCTTGCTCTCACACAAATCTTCATCACGTTGATAACTACATATAATATAATATATGTTGGTGCAACAGTGTATTGTACATCTCGTTAGCGAACACATGGCTCCTTTGTTCTCTACATAAGTGAGTGTGATTATTTACAGCGTGTTGCATTTCTGTGAGAAGCTCCGCTAAAAATGGACGCGTCTGCTTTCCTATTTTACGTAATTGGTAAGTCGCTTAGAGAACATGTTTTCAATAAATTTTGTTAAATAAAAACATTTTTTCTATACATAAGCACACACACACACACACACACACACACACACACACACACACATGTTCTTATCACCAAGCTTTCTTACCTTTTCTTGTAAAAACATATTACATAAAATTACTATACTCAATCAGTCTTCTACTGTGATGTATTTATTGTTCGTAACCTAAAAGTACAATATATATGTTTAATACTAAAGTTTTAATTACTCACATACGACCGATTTCGTCATAGACAATCGTCAGGCTATATGCACTGTACACTCTAGGTCCATTATACTGTAAAACAGTTACCATGAAAGAAGAGGATCACGAAAATCTGTTGAACGCCATGGCGGACTTCAAAAATCGTACCATGTTTGATATATTGCTACAAAATGAACATTAACACACAGTAATCGGCTGGTATAATAATATATAGACCTGAATGTAAACATAAACACTCTGCAACAAAATCAGTTCTCGAGGAACTCTGGACACAAACATAAGATTAAAGATCATTAATCAGTGTTTACAAATTTATTTTTTATAAATAGTAGTTGTTTTATAATATTATGACCGCGAGTGCACAGTTTATATGTCCTGACGGTGGTCTATGACCGAAATCAATCGAATGTGAGTGATTAAAACTTTATTATAAACTTTATGATGCCTTTAGGTTATGAACAATGAATACACTATAATAGAAACTTGAGATTATAGGTACCATTAGTAAGTAATAAGTGTGTGTCTATTATAAATACATCACATTATCGTTAGTCATACTCATTCAATTTGTAATCATTTATTTTTTCAAGAACTTCTCTATGATTTGAACCGTCGTCTTTCAAGAGGTAACCTAGCAGTTTTTTATTTTCAGTTCGGAAAGATGAGAAATTTTATTGTAGGACTTTACATAAAAATCAACGCACTATATATTTTTGTATATTTCTGAAGACGACAGTTTCATTCTGGAAAATGCTCTCAGGGACCTGTTAGTCTTCTGCATCATTTTAATTGCACTATTTTGGCAAAAGTGGGAGTCTGGGCGCGCGTCTGTTTGTGCAGTGACGTAAGTAGGACATGCTCCGTGATTATGGGAGGGGGTGGGTGGATGAGACTAAATTGAAGCTTGTACTCCCCACCCATGATTCTATTAATTTGCAGATATTGTAAATTTTTTATTTCTAAAATTTCTTACAAACATTATTGGTAACACACAGTACAGGCTTAGGAGTAGACCTAGGTTAAATGGTTATGGGACTTTGCTGAAATTAATAGTTCTAGAGGGAGATGGTCCCCGTGAATCCTCTTGTAGTTGTGTGTGTGTGTGTGTGTGTGTGTGTGTGTACCAGTCCTTTATTAATAAGAGCGGTTTTATCAATTTTTTACATGTGTTTCTTGTGCTACATGCGTGTATGTTCCCTATACACGTCAATATGTTTACGTATTATTAATCTAACTATACGTTATTATATTTAAGCTTTATTTACATTTTGTCGTGAATTAATGTATTTTTTGTTTGGGTTTGTTTCTTGGGATATATTTGTTTCTTTGTTTGGTGTTTGTGTGTTTGAAAATCTTATCGTATTTTTCCTTATCTTATTAACTAAATAGGTCAAGTGATTTCTGTACATAGCAAATTATTTTTTTTTTTTTGCCGAAAACGTGTAATAGAAGATCGTTTTTATGATTCTTAAGTAGAATTGGTTTAACGAACGCTTTCTCCTTTCAAGACATTATTTATTTAAAGCGTGAAACGAGCATATATTTTCCAACTTTTTCGAGCTTATTTGCTGTACCTGTAATGCTCCGGACGAGGCCTTTCAGCGTCTCCACAATTATCAAGTCCCAGTCTACGACTAAGAACTTTCGGCAGAAGAGATTCTGTGGGCGAAGAAGATACAATCGGACAATGCAATATAGAAAAATAACAAGTGAGATATGAGGCAGAGAACAATAGACCTAGCTCGAACCGTTCCTGGTTAGTGTCGTATAAGAGGAAAGGGAGGAGGTTTTTCAGTAGGTCGAGTATAATACCCTAATGCACAGACCACGGAAGTGTGAACCCTTTGGGGGATTTATATAGCGCACATTTCTCTAAACTTCCTAGTAAAAAAATAAATATTAGCAACATCTATTTGGTAATTATTATTAAACAGTTTATAATATTAATTTTTTCTATTAGTAAATTATTTACCTTAAATTAACCGCCGTGTGATTTCTTGTGCTTCGTCTACGACGCGTTTCAGAGCTTATGCTCCATCATCAGATATTATTAAAACTATCACTCTTGCGAGATCGTTAAGAAGTTAAAATGTCAAAATTTGCATATGAACCGTACGCGGATTTGGGTGCGCACCAGTTCAAGTTCATTCTGCCACTGAGCGGTTGCTACCTTATCGTAGCCCCAGCGAGCAGACTCAAGGCGGTATCGTACAATCGGTTGGATAGAAAGTTCAGGTGGTCATTTAACACGATATAGCGACTCCTTGGGTTTGCATATGCACTGTAAATTTCAAATTCGTCCAAGGCATTCATGAAACGGCCCTTCTTACACACATGTAACGGTATTAAATTGGAACTAAAATCTGTGTAATTATGATTGTGTGAAGTCAGGTGTCGGGCGTAATTTGATTTGGTGTTGTCAATGTTTCTTATTTTCTTAGGTAAATGTTGTCGAAATCGTTTAAGGAAACCTCTCCCAGTCTGTCCAATGTAGAAGCACTCGCAATTATTGCATGTTAACTTATATATGCCAGTCTTTTCTTCTGGAGGCGTGTGTTGTGTATAAGAAAAAACTGGCATATATAAGTTAACATTCAATGATTGCGAGTGCTTCTACATTGGACAGACTGGGAGAGGTTTCCTTAAACGATTTCGAGAACATTTACCTAAGAAAATAAGAAACATTGACAACATCAAATCAAATTACGCCCGACACCTGACTTCACACAATCATAATTACACAGATTTTATTTCCAATTTAATACCGTTACATGTGTGTAAGAAGGGCCGTTTCATGAATGCCTTTGAGGAATTTGAAATTTACAGTGCATATGCAAACCCAAGGAGTCGCGATATCGTGTTAAATGACCACCTGAACTTTGTATCCAACCGATTGTACGATACCGCCTTGAGTCTGCTCGCTGGGGCTACGATAAGGTAGCAACCGCTCAGTGGCAGAATGAACTTGAACGGGTGCGCACCCAAATCCGCGTACGGTTCATATGCAAATTTTGACATTTTAACTTCTTAACGATCTCGCAAGAGTGATAGTTTTAATAATATCTGATGATGGAGCATAAGCTCTGAAACGCGTCATAGACGAAGCACAAGAAATCACACGGCGGATAATTTAAGGTAAATAATTTATTAATTCGTACAAGTGATTTGGTTACCACATTAAACATGAATATTAAAGTTTTCTATTAGCTTGAACTGATTTCCAGGATGATCAAGAAAGAAAAAGGTGTAGTCATTTAGCTCAAATAGCGAGATAAAATGTTCTTTTTCTCATCAGTTTCTTTTTAATTTTTATACAATATATATTTTTACCTCATGAATATTTGTACTAAAGCGTCTGATATTCAATTTTACGTAAATTGTACAACATATGTGGCATTGAAATTTCAATTTCGCTGCGTAGAAGACCTCATGTACACAAAACTACGAGGTTCAGCTAAAAAGTTCGCGGAGCGACATCTATAGCTCAGTGGTAGAACTAAAATCTTTCGTGTGCTACAAGACGCATGTTTCGCGTGAACATCTGTTCATTTCCAGATATATCTGTCAATTTATTCACTTTTTACCAGCTGTTTGAAACTTTTCTGTAACGCGTGTTTTTGAAGTGCACAAAATCAAACATCGTGTTGTGATGAATTCTCTTTTAAGAACGTTTTAGTGCCAATGGAAAATCAAAACGAAATTGTAAATGTATTAGAAGATGCTGCTCCTTCAGAAACAACAGTAAGTTGGGCACATTCGAGTTTAAACGTGGTCGTAAAAGCACTAAAGAGTATCCCAGCAGTAGACGTCCAAAAAGTACAACAAAAATGGCATTATTGAAAAAAGTTTATAGTGTGTTGGAAGACAGCAGATTGAGGAGTGGGTGACGTTGTTGAAATCATAGGCATCTTATATGAGCGTGTGCATCATACTTTAACTCAAGAACTTTGTGTGGATAAAGCGTTGTCAATTTTACACAGCTTCGAAACAGTGAATAAATTGATAGACATATTTGGGAAATTAACAGGAGTTTACATAAAATACAAATCTTGCAGCACACAAAAAATTTTTAGTTTTACCGCTAAGCTACACTTGTCGGTCCGCGAACTTTTCAACTGACCCTCGTATGTAAGAGAAAGAGAATATAATACTTCATTAAAGAAATAGAGAAGTATAACTTCCGTCTGCAAGAACTTATTATTCACAGTATGTTTTCAGTAAAACATTCATGACACCTACTCTAAGTTAAATACCTGTGGTAATCTTGTGTACAAAATTTTACCTCTTCTTACTTTTTTGTCACAAAACAAAATTAGTGAAAAACGTTCAAGTGAGCAAATAAAATTTATTAATGTGTATAAATAAACGAAATCGAATGCCGAGACAACTCTCTCTCATTCTCTCTCTCTCTCTCTCTCTCTCTCTCTCTCTCTCTCTCTCTCTCTCTCTCTCTCTCTCTCTCTATTTATGCACCTAAGCATTGAAAGAATTTCGACGATACCGAAATATAGAAGCATGATAATGTTTTTAGGCTTTTGAAACGTATAATGTGGATTACGTTTGGTGGATTACGTAAATCATTTCCAAACCACAGACGATCACAAACAGAGCATGTAAAACTAAATTTATTCTCACTAAAACTTTTGCTAAACACAATGTCAGCAGCGATTATTTCTGTCTTGATGGGTTTACATATCAAATTTCTAGACTGTGGGGAATCGAAAATATGGAAGCGTCACGTTTTTCGATGACGATTTCTGTGGAATGACTCCCAGCCTAAAAACTTTATCATGTTAAAAATATCAATAAATTTATGCCATAGAATAATTTCAAGAAAGTTTTAAGGTAGAAATAAAGACAACTGAATGAAATATATTGTAGTGTGATACGAAGGCTTACACGGCCGGAAACATTTTGGTCAAAACTACTTCCCGGAGTGTTTGGCCGTGGTCCAAAGTTTCTAACAAAACTAGACGTTTCAGCAGTGCCACCGACTGCCAACTGCCACCTTCACTGGAAACGAGTTACGCTAACGTGAGATGGTATAGGTTAGGACCACTGTACTGTGGTTAAGACTGTAGGGCGCTTTTATGTCTGCCGGGAATAAGTCTGCTAAGTGGCCGAGGACTTCATCTACGGGGGGCCACCAGCTTGAACAGCAAGACCATGTCGAAACTAACCATCGTCTCTCCTGATTGTAACAGTACGGCACTGAGCTTTTCAAGAACATGTGAAGAGTCTTAACCACAGTACTGTGGTCTTAACGTATATAATCTCACGTTAGCGTTACTCCTTCCCACTGAAGATGGCAGTCGGTGGTACTGCCGAAACGTCTGGTTCTGTCATAAACTTTGGACCACGACCAAACAGCCCGGGATGTAATTTTAACCGAAATATGCTTTGCCATAACAGACCAGTAACAAAGCATGCAAGAGATGATTCTGTTTTGAAATTTTATACTGGCTCGCTTGTTACATTGCCCGAGGTAATTGTTTTTTGAAATTGTAATTGAAAGCGCTAAATTACCTCCGCTAGTTAATTTCAAGCGTACGCGATTTTAGATTAAAAAACAAAATGTTTTTGAAGTCTTCTTCCGGTATGGACCGCGTCAAAAATGTCGGAACACACTTTTGACGCGGTCCATGCCGGAAGAAGACTTCAAACACATAATGGGCACCGCCCGTAGAAGTCTACGTGAGAATATAAACAACAAAATGACTTCATCCAGTTTTAGCTTAAAATTATTTCAGATTTTGTAAAAAATATTAAATAATAATACGATGTTGTGATTGATAAACTGTAGAGATCTTATGCCGTGGTTCATGAACATTAAAAAACGTTTGTAATCATTAACGTAAGTAATGGTAATAAGAAAGTCAGTAAGTTATGTATCAAACTATAAATATGTAATTTAAGTAACTTGTTAAGTAACCAAGTTAAGCAATAACAATAACAACAACAACAACAATAATAATAAAAACAATAATAATTTTTTTTATAGAGGGTGAAAATGCTTTATGTACCGTCAGAGGAGGCCGTGCTTCCTCTGGTGTGTGGGACTCTCACCCACTAAAATCTTCACCCCTAATTCAGGCATTCATATCCATCCTGGAACCACTTACCGTATTACTTCAGGACGGAGCCTATTGCGCCCTTATCGGGCTCCTTCTAGTTGTTCCTTATCTTCTACTGCCCGTTGGGTGAAAGTTGGGTCTGTCTTTTTTTCTAGTAGGACCCACTGAATAAATGCATTGATGCGGTCCCATTCCGCCTTACCACGAAGCATAAGCGCAACTACGCTCTCGGGCGTGAACTCCCCGAGCTCCATTTCCAGAACCATCCTCTGTCTTGCGAGTCTGCAGCACTTGAAAAACGTGTGCGAAGCATCTTCATGTACAGAGTCTCCGTATTGGCATGCTGGGGTTTGCATCTTTCTCATTCTATAGAGGTAGGCATTAAAACTGCCGTGGCCACTGAGCAACTGGGTCAGATGGTAGTTGACCTCGTCGTATTGGGGGTCGATCCATTCCTTCAAGTTTGGTATCAGCCTTTCGGTCCATCTTCCTCTATCGTCTCTATCCCAACGATCTTGGCAGTGCCGGAGAGTGAGTTCCCTGGCTTCATGCTTTGCCGCATTTCTTCTAATTACGTCTCTTCTTTCGAGTAAATGCTTCCGCTCTAGAGCCAACAGATCTATTAGAATCACTCCTGACATCACCATGACTACTAGCTCTGGCACCGTCCGGTAAGAGGATGCTACTCTCTTCTTTTGCAGAGAGGTCTTCTCTTCTCTGCACCAATGTCATACGTTATCTGTACTTTTCCATCTTTACTTTATTATTATTAAGAAGAAGAAGAAGAAGAAGAAGAAGAAGAAGAAGAAGAAGAAGGAGGAGGAGGAGGAGGAGGAGGAGGAGGAGGAGGAGGAGAAGGAGAAGGAGAAGGAGAAGGAGAAGGAGAAGGAGAAGGAGAAGGAGAAGGAGAAGGAGAAGGAGAAGGAGAAGAAGAAGAAGAAGAAGAAGAAGAAGAAGAAGAAGAAGAAGAAGAAGAAGAAGAAGAAGAAGAAGAAGAAGAAGAAGAAGAAGAAGAAGAGTAATAATAATAATAATAATAATAATAATAATAATAATAATAATAATAACCGTAATAAATATATTACCATTATTAAAGTTAAGAATGTTCATTACAATCACAGCACTATGAATTACGTTCTCAACACATACTGTGACCAGTGACAAGTTAAGGTTTATTAAGTCCGACTAGCTCTTATCGCCAACAATTTTGTCACATATATATTGTCCAGTCATTGAAATCTTATACGGTTTACACTAAATTCTAACATATACTAGAAAATAGTTTCTTAATATTTCAAAATTATCCTCAAGTGAAATAATTCTTTTTAACCTTAACTTACATCAACGCGTACAACTAACATATAAATATTAAAAATTATTATTAATAATATAAAATAAGTAACCTTATGTTTAGCAGTTATAACAATATTCAACATAAAATCAACATTTTCACATTCAACTAAATCTGATATACTTTTTTGCAAATGAAATGAAATTTTTAAAATAATTGTCAATAATTTTTAGTAATAAACAAATCGTGAATATTTTCACATGACAAATAAATCTAGCTGTGCTTTTTATAAATAAAATAGAAACACGAATTAAATGTTATCTGTTAATGATGGCATCTCATGTGGTTAAAATCATTATTAACAATATGCAGCATCATAAAGGTATTCAAATGACCTTCTATTCAATAGCCAAGATTTAAAATGTTTGAGAAAAATTGTTTTGTTTTTATTTTATTATTTAGGTTAGTAGGTAAACTTTTATAGAATCTAGGACACAAAACATAAATAAAATTAGTATGTATTTCCTTTTTATCTAAAGGTATCAAAAGAGTTCTATTTTCACATCTTAGCTGTCAAACGTTCATTTTCCATAATCTGCACGTCTATTAAAATATATTTTAAGTACTTTATAAAAGTACAAATGCTTTAAAGATGAGTAAATATTTTTCTAAACAAACGAAATGTGCGTTACTCGTTACCTTGTAACAATATGTTAGGTTTTATATAGAGTTTATTGACTGTTGTTGTTATCGTGAGCTACCTTGCTGATAACAACCGTTGCTTCAAACTTTTTTTGGACCACGACATAACCGCCCTGCATATGTACGTTTATCATTTACATTCATGTCGTAATCAGATTATTTACTATGTTATGTCCCCAAAATGTGTGTGCATATATATATATATATATATATATATTATATTAAATTTTTGTAATGAATTTACCTCAAGATATTTCTTTCCTTATTAGGAACATGTATCGGGTACATTTTGTACCCATCAACTTCCGGATTTTGTGTCTGGTGAAACATATATATGTATATATATAAGATATCATATATATTATAATAACATATAGTATATATTTATACGTTATGTTTTCCGTTTCCGTTTCTATTTCCAGTCGTGTTTTGAAGTAGCTGTTTCAGAAAAATAATTTTCATAAAAGTTACAAAGATAGAGTTATCATAAAATATTTTGTATTACATTTAATTACTTGTACACATCACACAGTATTCTTATCAGATTCTGTATATAATCTGTAAAGAAGAGTTTATAAATTAGAACGAGTTTCAAAAAACATTGAAAAGTTAAAGATCAAAAGAACATAGAAGAGTAAATTTAGCAATATAGACTTTAAAAAATTAAAACCTTATAGATAATATATATAATATTTATTATATATATTAAATATATAATATTTATTATATATATTAAATACATAATATATTTAATATTTATAATTACTTTACCTCAAGATTTATTTTCCTTTTATTTGGAACATGTTTCAGGAATCCTATTGTTCCTACCCTCAGCCTTCTTAATTTTAAATCTAGAAATAAATATGCACCAGAAGTAGACTCTAGCAAAAACTGTTTTAATGAAGTAGCAAATGTAGCAAAAAGTATTTCTTACCGTTTATTTCATACACGTATGTATGTATGTATGTTTAGCGGGTTTGAGTAGGCCAAAACTGTGACAATTGATTGTATATATTAATATATTATAGTTTTGAAAACACACATCTTCTTTAACGTCACACGTAACAAAGTTGTTTTGAACCAACTCTTTGTCTTTACAACCGCTCGATGTAATTGCCTAACGTCCACGCCCAATTACGACTCACAAGACGGAGGCTGACAAACACACAGTAATGTTGGTACACGTGTTTACAGGTGTGTGCAGTTTGTTTGTGGGCGCCTCAATACAGTGTGAACTGCAGCCTCAGCTCTGTAAGAAAATAGATAACTCGGTAAGTATACCTTACTTCATTCAATCCAACAAATAAACATATCTTCACATCAAACTTTCCGTTTCTATTTCCTGTCGTGTTTGGCAGCAGCTGTTTTAGAAAAGTAATGTACATGGAAATTAAAAACGTAGAATTACGATAAAATATTTGGTAATAAATTTAATTAGCTGTACATGTCATACAGTATTCTTATCAGTTTCTGTATGTAACTTTTATATACGACTTTATAAATTAGAAAGTACAGAATTTTTTAAAAACACACGAACACTTGGTAAGTTTCACAATTTATTGTAAATCTCTGACAATTGTTTCAGCTTATTATGCCATTCTCAAGGAGCTGATATAAAACAACTGTATACAAAGAATGTTTAGGATTGTGTACATGTATTAAGTGTGTGATAGACGTGTGTGGGGTGTGTATGATGGAGAGGGGGTAGAGGAGCGAGTATACGGAAGGTCAAGTGACTCTAAAAACTATGTATAGTCATAATAGGAAAGCAAAATCTAAAACTTGACTAAATTAAATAACAGCTTTAAATGAAGACAGTAAAAAGGGTGCAGTCTGTTCGTTTCTTAACTTTTTAATTGCTTTTCAAATTTCTAAAGCTATAATAAATCCGTTTTATTACCTTTTTTCATGTTGTACAGTAATGTTATTTTTCTGAGTATACAATCTGATTCCGTTGTAAGCAATGATCTGTAAAGCCTGTATTGGCTGTATTATTTAAAATTGATTTCTTATGTACAGAAATGTGATGTTACAAAGCCCGGCCATATTGTCCGATATAAATAGCTTCGCGTTCTCTACATTGTATTTGACAAATTCTATTTTGTCTAGTATGTTTGATTTTTATTTATTATTTACCAGTATTGAGAAAGGATTACGTTTATTCACTGATACCATATTGAGACCATGTTTTAAAAATATTATTATTCCTATTTGACAAAGACAATGTAATTAGTTAAATGACAATTTTTATTACCCCGATCTGGCTATATAGAATAAAATTTTTTTAAATAATTTTTGTCGTTTTTTTTATTTAAAGAGTCTATTATTCTTTTCTATTAACCGTTATTCTCTGCTACGGTTTTTATTATATCAACTTCTTTATTTAAATTTTCTTTGGATAAAGAAACTATGAGGAGACACTTAACCATATAATGAAAACTGCTTAATTTTATGTGCCATGGAGGTAAGTGACTATTTATGTATAACGGTATCTGTAAAAGTAGGTTTCCTATATATCTGAAAACTAAGATTATTTTGTAATCTAGTAATGGTGAAATATGAAATTTACACAGTGAAACGTGAATTTACACTTGAAGCAAATTTGAAATCAAAATTCACTTAACATGAGTAACATTATATGGAACAATGAATAAGAGAAAGTAAACTAAAGCAGTCGTAAGACCAATATTCACTTTCTGGTGTAAACTAAAGCAGTCGTAAGACCAATATTCACTTTCGGGTGTAAACTAAAGCAGTCGTAATACCAATATTCACTTTCGGGTGTAAACTAAAGCAGTCGTAAGACCAATATTCATTTTCGGGCGTAAACTAAAGCAGTCGTAATACCTATATTCACTCTTCGGGTGTAAACTAAAGCAGTCGTAAGACCAATATTCACTTTCGGGTGTAAACTAAAGCAGTCATAAGACCAATATTCACTTTCGGGTGTAAACGTAAATCAAAAGGAAAAAATCTGGATAGATCACTGAATTAACAGAGTTAAGTATTGAAAACAAATTTCACAGAAATTGCTAAGGGGTAAAGTCGTGCGTGACACAATAAGAGGTTAAATTAAAATTGATTTGTTATCACTTGTACAATAACCGAGAAGCATCAATTAGAGAGAGGATTAAAGACTACTAAAACGCTGTCAGATGCTTCATGCCAATCAGTACCTGTGATATACAAAACCATCTCATGATTGGTAGTAGGCTCATCACTAAACTGCTTCAACGAAAACACATTATCAATACAAGATTCTCGCTCAAAAAAACCACATCCTTCCTCTACAGTAAGTATCGTAACTTTTTTGACATGATAATGTCTTTTAGCTGGACATCGTTTGAAACTTTCTGTAACATTTTTATTTACCGTCACGCTGTATGACGTCATCATTTCGTGACGTCATCATTGCATGACGTCATTGGGATTGTTGTAAATAAAGGTTTGTTTTGATACGTCGCAATATATATATAATGTGTTAAAAATAATATCACTGCAAACAATTAAACCAGATTTACAAAGCGTCCTGAAAGTTTAAAATCAAGTGTTAGCACAATTTACCGGCCGAGAATCGTTAACTAAAACCGCGACCGCTAACATGCTAACGTCGTCGCAGATTAAAGACCTAACAAGCAAACAACACTGCATAGCTGTAGATAGGTTACTGTCTCTAGTTAATGGTTGTCTTCGTATGTGATTCAGCTAACGATCCTGCATCTATTCATTAAAATATTTGTCTGTACTGCATCGTAAATGCAAACCTTCTTCCTCTTTATATTTAATTACTCACCGCAGAAATGTGAAGATATAACACAGATAGCCTACATAATGTCTGAGTTATGTATCTATTATATAGTCATAATTATTATGGTTACTGAGTGACTAATTGTTTCTTTTGCGCAAATGTTGCGTTCAGCTGGCGGCTGAAAGACATTATCATGCTCTTAAGCTTTTACCATTTGGTAAACGGTACTGTTTGTTTTTTGAGAATTCGTTCATGTACAACTTGCTTACAGAATCTGTTATACTGTTCTTATAAATCTTGCACTGTTTCACGTTTTCCATAATATCTGTGTTATGTATGCTTGTTTCAGTTCATCCAAGAGTTCCTCTGCATTCAAATACCTTGCTATAAATTATGCGAGTGTTTCAAACTCTCCTCCGAAACTTTCTATATGCCTCTTAATGGTACTGGTGCTCCCTCAGGTACAAGAAACTTTCCGTTCTTCATTATCGTTAATTCTAATAACGCCTTATGAACTGTTGTGTCGTCAAGTTCCTCATATTCGTCGATCGTGTTCCAAATTATTTACACAGTCTTCTATAAAGGATATTTCATAATAGTGCTACTACGAGAGTCATTTAATAATTAAATAGACAAGGTTCTGTGTAGAGTAATTTGATAGGACAATTAAAATATAGTAAAACTTCATTGATGGACGAGCCCCGTTTTGGACGTTTCAACTCCAGGCCCGGTTTTTTTGTAGTTCCTTAGAAGCTCAGTAAGCAATGGTAATATTTCTCGTACAAGCTTATCAATAAAGTAAAGCTGGCAGTGATGGCCTGGATTTCTGCGCAAAAGCCAAATTCGTCTTCAAGTTAGAGCCTGTCAACATACAGCTCAGTTAAACATGAAAGCATTAATACATTGGTTTGGGAGACTCTACTTACCCTCCCAACAGTCCAGATTTGGCTCCATATGGTTTCCACTCGTTTGATTCACTCAAGGAAACGTTACGTGGTACGAAGTTTGATGTCAACGACGAGGTTAATGCAAATGCCCTTATGCGTCTTTGACATCAACATAAAGATCTCTTTGCAGGAGGTAATAAAAAAGCTTATTCCGAGATGGGACAAGTGTACTAATGTTGCTGGGAATCATATTTTAAAGTACAAAAATTGCCATACTGATTAAGTAAACAGACTAAATAAAAATATTTACTAACGACTCGGAACACAAAGTTGTTTATGAGTAAAAACGTAAAATTTTACCTAACAACCTGAACCGGTTTTCACTTTTAAAAAGCAGCTTCATAGGTTCACTCTATTTCAGTCGTTAGTGAAATAGTTGTATTTAGTTAAGTAACGGACACGTCATGGACAACGAAATCCAAGAAAGTAAATAAACAGGGTACATCTGTTTCTCACATTGAATGACCCTCCTGTTACTACAAACTAATCTGCGTTAGTCCGTTAGTTATTTGTAATTTTTCTTATTTCTATCATTAGTGAATGAAGCATCGTTTCTTCGAGCACCTTGTTTGTGAATTGGCGTTAAATGAATTTTCCTTCTTTCCCTCGATCATTTCTGTTTTTTTTTTTTTAATAGACCTAAGCAATTCTGTCAACTCTGTTCTTTGTAACAAGCATCAATTTTAAATAATTTTAATTCATTATTTAATTAGTTTCTCGATTTGTGTGTTCTCATCTCGTTTTTCTAGTACTCCATAACCCACTGCTTTAATAGCAGCTAATTTTTGTTCCCCCCTGATAAAATATTTTTGCCAGTACCTGTAAATTTAATGAAAATAGGAAAAATTGTGAGAAAGTCGTTATAAATCATTGTAAATATGATGGAGAAAAGCTTTTTTGTCCGTGTCATGATTTGGCAATTAGAAATATCATCAGTATTTGGAGAGTTGTGATATAGAAGAATGACTACTACACTTCTGGCCGTATGGCTATCAGAACCCTGATCTCGAGACACCTAAGGCAACTACGCCACAGGATTTTAATGTAGACGATTATTGACGTAATATAACGTCAATTCCACGTATAGAGCTGAACGTTTTTATCTTTTAGAATATTAATTAATTATTCTAAAGTCATTTAATATGCCAAATTCTACTAATTTTTCTCCAATTTAATTTACCAATTTTTCTCAAAAGTGACCGACTGGATCGTCATCCTTTCCTAACGCCTTTCGTAGGCAAGTTCTGTGTTAACATATGGTAATGTGATTTCCGTTTTTTGTTGATTTTAAACTATTGTATCCGAAAGCCTACTACCTACTACATCCAAGTCTGCAGACACTACATGACTGCAGATAATTAAAATGAATTCTACAGTATCCTTTAATTTTCATTTAGATATCTGTGACTCATTAAGTTATATTGCCAGCCATTTTATATTGTAATCCTGTTTCCATATTATTTATCCTATTCCGTATCAATGTCCTCAGTCTTGTACATAATAATCTTTCGAGTCTATATTAAGTTGCAACATTTTTAAATCACAATTTTAATAATTCATACAGATACTTTTGCATTTTTGTAAACAAGAATTATGATATTTAATATAAGTTCATATTTCTTAAATTTTTGTTAAATATTAAAAATTTTGCTTGTTTATTTTGTGCACAGTGCAAGAACAATAACGACTGTTGTTTGGGCACCTGCTGTGTTTCCAACGAGTGCGTGCAAAGTAAGTACAGTATTCCTAAATGAAATGCCGGCTTACATATATACTAATTGATAATATAATACGTCTTGTCCAGTTTAGTATGTATTTATCGTAAAAGAAAATTTAAAGTATAAATTAAAAATATATTCTTGGATTTTACTTATAAAAAAAAAAAAAAACTTAGTGTTCCGAGTCGTCAATATTATAGTGATATTTAAAAAAAAAAAAAATATATATATATATATATATATATATATATACATACCAGGGGGGAAATTGAAAAACAGTCTAAGTATAGTATTAAATTAATTTAAAATTTTAATTCAAAATGATTATAATTTTTAATTTTGGAAATTTCAAAGTGTTAGATAATATATGTTAATAAATAGTTATTTGTTTTTTATCAAATTTCAAAACTTTATTTGGGGAACAAATCAAAGTGAATTTTAATTAAATCTATTTATAACGTTTAGAAATTTGAATATTTTGAAACAAGTTTTGCAAAAAAGGAAAAATTTGAAAAGTTACAACAATAGTTTGGGAATTAGTAATGTCTATAGTAAATATTAGACTAAAGCGAATTTTAAACCAAAGCCGGATGTAGTTTGTGTTTTGAAGACTTTTTAAGAGCCAACGTGAGTTGTGCAAAAGTCTACTTCGGGCATCAAGTTGTTTTAGAAATTTTGTTCAAAGTAGAAAAGATTTCAAGCTACATTAAAAAAAATTTAACGCATTGCTATCAGTTATGTATTTTTGTTACCAGTGCTAGATGTAACCGTTTGGATAGGCCTAGATATAAATCTAAAAGGTAGGACGTATAGATACGTATATCATAACTTAAAAGTTGGGACTAAATAATTTGACATTTAGGTATTATGATTATAAATTTATCTGAAACAACAACAACGCAGTATTGTTAAAATTCGTTCCAGAGCTGTTCGGCTGTGGTCCATTGGTTCCAACTAAAACAGACGTTTTGACAGTACCATCGACTGCCATCATGAGTAAAATTCGAGCTTCGCTAAAGTAGGGTGGTAGACGTTAGTGACCACAGTACTGTTACCACCCTACGTTAGCAAAGCTAGAATTTCGCACTGATGATGGCAGCCGATTGTAATGTCGAAACGTCTGTTTTAGTTGAAAACAATGGACCACGGCCAAACAGCCCGGGAATGAATTTTAACAACATTGACTATGGCCGTGTTATAACCTCTTCTCTTGAGTTATAACAGAGGGAACCCAAAGTAATTGGTTCGGCCAATTACTTCAGGCTGCCTTATTCCTGATATATGATAATATTATTCATATATGCTACTTAGCCTCTTTCTTTTTACATACAGTTTCCTAACTGAGTGCATCGATATACAGAATGGAGTATTTTATAATTGACACTAAGTACACTAAGCATTTACACAACATGAAACCAAAAACAGTGGCGCATTTTAATAATAAAATTATTTACTTTTTTTTTTTTTGTTTTTTTTTTCAACATAGGTCTGAAATCTTTTGTTACTGGGCAAGGGGTCACACACTTTTTTATACAATAGAGGGAGGTGATGTATTGTCTAACGCAACTTTGCGCTAGGGTGACAAGGACACTCACACACAGGCTTGGACAAGAATTAAACTGGTTTGATTTTGTTTACAAACAGACGTGTTGTTGAATGAACTCTTGACAAGCACATACCTGAAGTTATATCGAATACACGGGGCGTCTTTAGTTAATATTATGATCATTGCTATATCTAAATAATAATTAAAATTACCTATTTATAAAACTATTATAATAACTATTATCGTTTAATTTTATTTAAGATTTTAGACACATTTAAAGTACATGAGTAAATAAATCAACAGATATGGTCTGGGTTAATAGGCACAATTACTGCTTAATAACACAAGTCACAAAATTTCTTTTTTTTTGTGATTTTTTTTTAATTAGCAGCAAAATTTTAACTAATTAGCAGAGTGGCGCAATTTATAACCTCTTCTCTTGAGTTATAACAGAGGGAACCCAAAGTAATTGGTTCGGCCAATTACTTCAGGCTGGCTTATTCGGGACGAGCTGAAATTTAAACAGAACAACACACAGTAAATATAAAAGGAATCATGGAAGGGAAAACTGTTGATTTATGTACTCAGTATATGTGTGCAACAAGAAGATTTCCCTTTATTAAACATTTAAAATAAAACAAATGACATTTACTCAAAAACAGATCCCATTACATTATTAATTAAATTATTAACTTGTTTAAATTGCTTTATATAGACTGTGGGATCACAACAAATTATATTTAGCTTTTCCCCGGATCCGGGTAACCATTTGGTATTTAGTCTTTAAACTTTAAAAATTAATTATATTCAATTCAAGATATTAGCTTGCAAGACTGTTACTTTTACTTTTACTTTTACTTTTAAGTTTCATTATTATTCCATTTGAAGAATGGTATTAATTATACTACGATACGTTAAAATCTAAACTGTTACAATTGCAAGAAGCCTGAATAGTTACAATTAAATTCTTAGATTTAAATTTTTATATTCTTATAAAGTCAATCGTCGCTGAAAGTCTCTTTAAGAGAGTATTGTTTTACAATTACTATTATTATTATTCCTCGATAGACGTGCTATCGAGTCACCTTTAATTTGGGATGTAGAAGTCTCCTCCATATGGTTACATCTTGGGAATCCTAAGAGCGTCGTCCTCGTCTAGCTCTGGTCTCAGTTGTTCACGGCTTAAACGTCTGCAGGATAGAGTGGGCCTTCTACACAGGTACTCGTTGATTCTCAGAAGTCTCGAACTGCATTATCGGTCGGGTCTACTAGAGTTGTAATTCTGATGATTCATGTCTCCAGGCAGGATGCTGTGGAGAGTCGTCAATCGGAGAAGATAGCTGTTATAGTTATTAACACTCGTACTATTGGTTGTCACATATTTCTTCTTGTTACAAAGTTTTTTTAATTTTTCTTTCTCTTAACGTTACATATTACACTCTTTTGTAGCAGTTAGTAAAATACATAAGAATTAATCCAAACTAATAACCAATCACATAACATTTTAACAGAGCATTTCGCTCGTGCGTGTGCACTGCTTGGAGTCGTCATAGCGAGAGAGAGATTTTTCGTACGCTGCCACTGGTACAGGACAATAGATAGTGGGGTGTTTATTCCGCGAGAATATAGTCCCGGTCTCTCTCTAAATAAAACTTTTTTATTTATACAAACTATCGCTAGATAAAAATACATCATTTAAATTAGTTGTTTTCGTGACTATCTGTGTCTTCAGATTCTTTAATTATTAACATTATTTATCTATATTATTTTAATTACAGAAGACTCGGTAAACATGTCGAGTCCGGTTTCAACAGGTAGGCGCCTGATAACAAGCAAAGGGTTAAATGCGACAATAATAATTATTTACAATATGTCTTTTCTTTACCGTTTCTTTGCCCTTATTAATTACTACTTCCATTCACACTTAGTACCTAATGTTTTTTATTATCATTGTGAGATTTAAATGGTTAATTGTTCACAACTTAAAATTTTTTTATTTCTTTTTTTTTTTTTATTGTCACAATTTAAATCGTCACAGTGTAAGCCTACAAACATGCAGTAGTTCGGAATTTTTAACGCCCTTTGAGTTATCGTCTGCCTCACACTTGATATTCTAGTAAAATAATCGGCGGTTTCATAGTTTAGCTATTAATTTTTTAAAACAAATTTGTTAAGTTGAACGCAATTCAAGAAGTTTACTTGACATAACAAGATAATTCCAACGTTTCATGTTTGTAGGTTGGGACTGCAGCCCGTGCAAAAACGTGACATGTCCCGACGGCCAGTGCTGCTACCTGGACGACAGCCACAGGAATCTGCAGCCGGTTTGTGCGCCACAGGACCCGTGTTCATTCACCGACTGCGGAGTCTGCTATAAGTGTCAACTGGAACAAACCGCCAACAACCCCCCGACGGCCAACTGTGTTCCCATACACGACAGTTGTACACCTTGACCGTTCCTGTTCACATTATCCGACATTAAACATTTGGGATTTCTGCAGCTCACTATGTAAAACAAATAGTCCTAAAATACCGTCACGAATTAAATTACAATTAATTAAATATTATTCTTGTGTACAGCGATTCCAAAATAATGTATTTTAATAATAAAGATTACAAGAGTAGCTTACATAAAAACAGTATTCTACATATGTCAAATAATTTTATTTCATGCAAAAGTTGAATACAAAATTTTCAAACTTTTGCAGTTTCCAGTTTTGTTTTACCCAGTTTTATAGATTGAAGGCGATTTTTAGCACTATTAAAAGAACTTTAGGGAGAAAAACAAGGAAGAAAACTCAATCGAGGTTCTCTAAGGTTATGGCAGCCCCCACTGTTTTGTACGGTTCCAAAACATGGGTGTTATCTAAAAAATATACAAGTCATACACAAGACGCAGAGGTGAATTTCTTGAGATACGTGAAGGGATGTACAGGAATCAATAGGTTTAGGAACGATGTGATAAGACACAAATTGGGAATATTCTCTGTAAATGCAAGAATCGAGTAATGTAAGCTGAGATGGGTTGAACATATAAGTAGAATGGAAGCGAAAAGGCTACCTCAACAAATTTTACAATATGCGCCTAAAGGGAAAACAGATGAGGGAAGACTATGCAAAAGATGGCTCGTAAGTAGAGGCCGGAACAGGTGATGTTGCCTAATCCTAAAATGAAGAAGGACAAGAAGAAGAAGAACGAAGAAGAAGAAGAAGAAGAAGAAGAAGAAGAAGAAGAAGAAGAAGAAGAAGAAGAAGAAGAAGAAGAAGAAGAAGAAGAAGAAGAAGAAGAATATTTTGAATGTTTAGTGTTTTCAGTATGAACGTGTGATCTGAAAAATTGCTATATTACTAATGGACACTAGGGCAATCGCGATTTTTGTAATTTTTCTCATAATTGAAAAGTTATTTAATACCGAACTGTCGTCTTCTTCTTTTTCTTCTCCTGAAATTGCAACTGATATTGTTTGGGATAGTACTCTAACAAAATTTATACGCATCTGTGGAACGATTCATAGGTACCTGAAAAATAAAACACGGAAGGATACCCGAATGAAATTTTAAAAAACTGTCGCTGTCCTCACATTCCTGTATGCTAGTGAGACATGGACTCTTGGTAGAAGGGACGTGCAGAGGATTCAGGCAGCAAAAAAGAAATTTCTATAGTGGACGAAAGATTGTTCTCTACTGTATCGGAGAAGGAACGAATACATTAGACGCAATTTAAACATTGTATAATTGCACCAGAAGATTGAATACTACAGAAGGACATGGTGTGAACACTTGAATCGCGTGCCTGATTATCGTCTACCTGTGGCTGCCTTGGGTTATCACCTTACTGGAATAAGAGATGTCAGTAGACCGAAGAGGAGATGGATTCCGGAACAGTTCTAAGGTTTCGGACTGATGATGATGATGGTGATGATGATTACGGTGATGATGGTTAGGATGTAGGCCTAAACAAATTAGTAAATAATAAACCTGACCATATAAATATTATGTATCTGTAGACCGAAAATGATATTGAAATACGTCTTTTCCTCAGTATAACTGCAGAACTATTGTCAGTCCCGTGGCTTATGTGCTGTCCTTCAACTATCTATAATGATATGGTGTACACTGTTTGCTGATATTCCAACAGTCTGTTCTAACATAAATCAGTCTCAATTAACGGTCTACCAAAATGACTTTATGGATTTTTTAATCGTTTCTGTAGTCTACTGCAGAGTTCGTCAGTTGTGACCTTTGATCCAATTTACAATTTAAATTAGCGTTAAACTTTCTTTTTTTTTTAATTCACGATTAGGAATATAGCCAAGACCAACGGTTATAAAAGCTCAATTGTCGACAGTTTAATCAAGAAACATCGAAAAAAGAAAAACAACAACAAAAATTACAAAATAGTAGATCTACGTTTAGATATATATCATCAGACTACAGTAACACCATACAAAAAATTTTAAATAGTAGGTCTACATTTAACTAGATAAACATAAAAAAGGTATTCCGCACTAATAACTTAAGTATAACTTATATACTAATATCTTAATTATGTTATTAATATACTTTGACTTAAACCATCGAAATCAGCTCAAGACAAAACAACGTTTATGACTGCGATAGCTTCTACATTGGCCAAACTGGTAGAGCATTTATAAAATGTTTTAAGGAAAATCTACCTAAAAAAAGACATTAAGAAAACAAAGTCAAATTACGCACTTCATTTCATGAACCGTAATCATAATTATACTGATTTCGAGACTAACTTTCAACCCCTCCATATATGTAAAATGCAGATATATGAGTGCTGTCAAAGAGTATGAATTACGTAAGGCCTTTGAAAATAAAAACATTAATGAAGTCCTGGTAAACGAACAGTTGAACTTTCAGTCCAATTCTCTTTACGACACACCGATAAGATTACAAGACGCGGTCCGTACTGCACGGTCAATAACAACGTAAGCATAACAGTCGATTATGGTGTTACCGTGGTGCGCACCAACAACACCGCGTGTGTCCCGTGTTCATATGTTTTATATTTACGACATGTGTGTAAATTATACGTAATTTGTTTTAATTATCTGATGAACTTTACTGAGGGATTACACCTAAAAATGGCACATATGTCCAGAAACGCGTAGTGAAACAAAAAAAAAAGAATAAAAAGAAATCAATTTTATTCTATAATTTTAATCAATTTTTGTTTTCAATGGAGAAAAGTCATCCAAAGTTGAATCAATTCTTTTCTTATATTGGTTGCACTTAAGCTTTCAAGAAAATTTAATCATGTCACTAATTTTCAATCTCTCTGCTGTAAAAAGAATACTGGAAGCCCATTCTGGGATACACTAACTAATCAATAATAAACAACATATTGGCTAGAAACGTCGAAGTTCAGACGGCAAAAGATGAAATACCGCAACACAATTAAAATAATAAATATAATGGCCCTACCTTTATATGAGGCCCTGCAATTTCACCTGATGCAATTACTTGGTATTTCACATATTTACATAAGTTTGTTTTTTAATAAATATTTACTACGTATTACTAAACAAACAAGAAACATTGATATCCTTACTCTTGATAAAAATTAAAATGTAAGAAATATTTAAAACAAAGGAACACGTTACCATTTTAGAAGTACAATTTAATCTTAAAATTAACTGATATTAAAATTATTTAAACTAAAATTATTTAAACAAAATACAATTCTTCTTCTTCTTCTTCTTCTTCTTCTTCTTCTTCTTCTTCTTCTTCTTCTTCTTCTTCTTCTTCTTCTTCTTCTTCTTCTTCTTCTCCTTCTTCTTCTCTTCTTCAAGGATTAGGTTATATAAATGTGTCCCGGCGCAAATCTCATCCTCGGACGACCCACGTCTCTTCCACTAATGGCTTTATAGTTCAGTGTCGCTTTCGGCAATCGATCCTCTGTCATCCTTTGCAGATGATCCCACCATTGTCTTAAATAAATTGAAATAATTTAATTTATATCCTTTACTTCCAGTTCTGTTCTGATATCCTCATTTCTTATTCTATCTTGCAATGTATAATTTAAAGTATTTTGAAGAAATTGCATTTTAAAACGTATGCCGTGACTAGCCGAGTCACGGCCTAATATAATGTAGTAGAAGATTTTCTGGCAAATACTTTGAATTCGAAGTGACGCCGCTAGTCTACGCGCCCTTGATCGTGTCGTCTGTCGCCGTCGAAACTATGTTTCACTGTAAGCCTGCTGTGGTGACCTTGAGCGCGACGATATTTAGCCAGGCCGTGCCTTGCCACTTGACGAATTAATCTAACCGGCGTTGTGGTCAGCTGATCCTGTAAGTGTACAATCTACAACGTGTCTTTTACCAGGCCGACTTCGGCTGAAGGAACGTTGTTCAATTCCTCATTTCGTTCACCACTTTCACGGAGAGATCATCTGACGGTTCCAGGGGAGGTGCCTGTATATATGTAACGTACTGCACACTATGAGCGAGTAAATTATAAAGCTGTTTCAAGTTAGTACTATTCATCTTCGGGACTAATTTAAGATGGGTATTATCATGATTATAATTTTTACATTTTGTCTATAAGTGTGTGTGTGATCCGGGATTTTAAAATCATTTTTTTTAAGGCTTTTGCCGTCCAAGAATCACATGTTGTTCCAGGTAACTGAGCACGTGGTTGATTAAGTTTAATGAACTTAAAAGAGATGAACTACAATTATTTCCGTGAATTTTGGTCTTTTAATTTGTAATGAAAGGGTTATGTGTAACGTTAATATTAACGCAGCTATAGATATTTAGAATCATTGCCATGGTGTAATTGAATGTAAAGTTATTACGAAACGCACTTGAAGTATTAGCAAGGTCGTGACATTGAGTGTGGAGTGTGCTCGTTGACGAGAAAGTGTGAAAGGCTATCCTAGCAATGACAGCAACTACAAAAAATTAAAAAATTATTTTTCACAGGGTCCTTGATTTAAACAGGAGATTGGGATTTCGAACATGGTGACTTGACCATCTGTCACCATGGGCAGAGCAAGCTAGCAACATGTTACTCCCCGAAGCCGTCAAGTGAACCAGCATGCATCCAGTTCAAGCATCGTTGATCCGTAGAGAACGTTGACTTCCAGACCTCCGAACCGCGCGCGCGCGCGCACACACACATTTCAACTAGAGTAACCAGAGTTCTTCGTCATGTTAAGTCAGTCATTAAAACAGATGGGAACATTCCATTACTAGTTCAGTGAGCAACAGTGCACATATGTTTTGACTTAAATGAAATTCTAAATACATGTAAAGACCTTGCAGCAAGAATTTCTGAAGTATAGTGTTTTATTTCGTAACTATTGAATAATTTTTAAAATTGAGATTTAATAAGAGTACAGGATATAATCTGTTGAAACCTGCTATTCACCCTTTCAATTAATTTAACTGTGATAGCCAACTGAAGCTCAATGCTGAAGAGCCATTACAAATTTTGTACTGTTTTAGAAAATGAATTCAGAATGTGGAGTAAGATGGAAAATTATAACTTATCAGTAAATATTAATTGTTTAAAGGTTGCATTTAAAACTTCATGTAATTCATTACGACTTATTGCTTTAATTTATATCCTGCTTAAACTTGTGAAGGATCCATTATTGAGTATTTGAGTAATCTATGGTTGTCTCTACCCGCTAAGTATCATTCATACTGAGTCCATATTTATCTATATTTAATTTTGCTATATCAACTCTATCAATGAACAGTAATGGTGACTACCAGATCTGTGATTATGCATTTATATTTTGAATTATCTTTAACTACTAAGGATCCGCCTGTTATGTGCCTGAAGTATTCTTGTTTTAAAAATGATCATTATTATTAGTAAGATGAACACCAGTCCTATATATGTATGTATATGTGCAGATTGTAAAACAAGAAAAATTAAGAGCTGATTTTGAAATTAAATAGCATGCTATAAAATATCTGGGTATTTAAACTGTATAAGTGATATCAGGAAATTTTAATAAAGGTTGTTACTGTTAATAAGGCGTTTGTTTAATTCCAAGTCCTGTCACCATGGGCCCCAGCCAATTTTTTGCTTCCTCTAGGCCAATGTGCCTAGTTATTACATTTTTAATGTAACGCCCCTAGGTGTTACAAATGGTACAGCAGAGCGTGGTTTATAAAGTCTATAGTTGACTATGCAGTTACAAACTCTGAATCTTGCCGCTTTCCTTTTTTGTCATGATCTACGCCTCACTCGCATAAATCAATGTGATTATTGGAATTGTCTTATAAAAGTTGATCTTGTGCTGTGTCTTGTTTTGTTTCTAAGATTTCAACGAATCGTACCACAAATATTCCTAAATTTATTTAATTTCTCTCTTATATCATATTCAGATTCATAGCTTACTGCACAGCCGAGATATTTAAAATGGCTCACTTGCTTTAAAAGTGTTATTGTTTGTAATTATCTTAGTCTTGACTGGATATTTACCTTTAATGGCCATGGTTTTGGTCTTTCTTACTGAAGTTGTCAGTGAGTACTCTCTTGCCACTACTTGTAATTGAAAATGTTAATTACAAAATAAAATTAATTTATAAAAATGTAGTTTGCCCTTAAGAGACAGCCAAGCAGAATAAATAAGAATAGTCCGATCACCATTTAACTTCAATGTTAACTATAAACGAGTATTATTTTGATTATTCACCGGGTTATTAGGTCGTGGTGTAATTCTGCCGCATAAAACCGACGTTTCGGCCGCACCCTTGAGGCGATCTTCAGTATTACGCAGTGTTAAGATTTCAGACAAGTAACTGGTACGCTCTTCACCAGTTTCCACAGTACTGTAGCCAAAGTCTGGATCGTAACGCTGAAGATACACTCTAACGGTGGTGCCGAAACGACTGGTTTATGCGGCAGCAATTGACCGCGGCCTAATAGCCCACTGAATAGTCAAAACAATAACAGCAGAGTTGAGGCTGGCATGGAAGCCTACATTATCAGCTACATAACACGTACATGTAGTTTTTTAGCTTTCTAGTTCCTTACATCAAGTTTTTCTATTCGGACTAAGAATAAAATATTTGTAAATTTCTTCAGTAACCTTTGTCTTAAAGAGTAGATTTAATTTTAACAAAATTCAGTGTGCAATTCTGGTACTGGGTAAGAAATTAGTTTTTAATACCATAAAGGGGGAAACAATTTTGTAAGATATAACGTAAACAAAATGTCCATATTAGAAGGTAAAAATCGGTATGGAGAACCATAATGACTTCCATGTTCTAAGATTTATATTCAAAAGCTTTTATGAAATGAAATATTTCCATAGACATTACTTCTTTCTTCAGCCTTAACCACATTACTGTGGTCACTAACGTATGCCATCTCACGTTAGCGCATTCGATTTTCACTGATGATGGTGGTCGATTGCAGTGGCGAAACGTCTGATTTTGCAGAAAACCTTGGACTACGGACAAACAGACCGCGAAGGAATTTTAACAACAAACTACTTCTTTGTTGCCGATAACGTAGTAAACATATAAAAAATTACCCCCTTCCCCTTCAACTACCCTTTTTATTTATAGATATTTCATCTACCTTTCACGTTAGCGCATTCGATTTTCACTGATGATGGTGGTCGATTGCAGTGGCGAAACGTCTGGTTTTGCAGAAAACATTGGACTACGGACAAACAGACCGCGAAAGAATTTTAACAACAAACTACTTCTTTGTTGCCGATAACGTAGTAAACATATAAAAAATTAACCCCTTCCGATTCAACTACCCTTTTTATTTATAGATATTTCATCTACCTTTCTACAGTGGATCGTTATGACTTTCTTTTCAGGATAATTTATTTATCAAAATAAAGTACTTTAATCTTGTCAAAACATAAAACGTTGTTGGTAAACTACCCCTTCCCCTTAACCGATCTTCACCAAAATCAATAGACCTTGAGTTTTCTACAATTCGGGTACATATGCAAAAATTATTTGATTGTGTTTGAATTTGCGGCAGTTATCGTTCGCCATAGAAACAATTCTACACACACACACGCGCGCGCGCGGAAAATGATTTTTCTTCATCTTTTGAGGGTAGTACAATCAGAATCAGCCCTAATCTCGAACTCGATTTTTTCGTGATCACCATACTTCTATTTCCTTACGGAACATGGAAGTAAAAAGGTATTTGTAATGAAAATCAAGGTAAACAGAAAGGAAAGACAGCAAATGAATCCTGCTGTAAACGCAGTGCAAGCTTCAGGAAAACATTTTTTGCAGTTACAAAAATGTCAAAATGCTAAATGGTATATATTATTTTAAAGAAGTTCGACCAAATAATAGTAAGTAAAAAGCAAAATATCTGTAATATTTTTTGCCGTTTGGACTGCCTTTACAAGTCAGTTACTACGCCTTGATAGAAAACTATATGAATAGTAGATAGGAATATACAATATCAATAGTTATGTATTTTGAAACTGACCAATGCATAACGTCCTACGAAATATTCTACATTAATTAGGGACATTACAGTCATCAATAAACATATTATAGTATATACGACTCTATTCGTGATTTATAAATTTTCACGACAATAAACACCAGAAAAAGTCTCGAAAGTAAAACAACTTCCGTACGAGAAAAAAACAACTTTCTAAAGACAAACGATTTCTTATCTTTATTGCAAGTATAAATCATACTTTTATAGCATCCTTTTGTGAAATACGTTTGTTGGAAGTGCGCATTTGCAAAAATATCCCATAAAGGAAAATTATATTCTGTGGTAGAGTTTTGGTGTTCGGCCAAAGAACACTGGTGGTTTTAAGAAATGTCCGAGGCGCCTCAATTTGTCTGAAGAAACAACAACAACAAAAGCAGCACGGAGAATCGCCACTGTAAATATACTGTAGTAACTTTAAAGTCGCCTTTTAATATAAACGCGTCATTGTAACATTAGTACAATAAGCTCTTTCCGTACTTTAGTAACTAGGAATGTTTTCACTTCCTCCCTTCTGGCTTTGCTAATGCTACCAACTTCGTCGTCTACCTATACCTATTGCCTTTCCCTTGTCTTTATATATCGTTTAACATTATCAGTGTTAACACCTAATGATAATTTGATGTATTTATAATTAATTAGACACACCTAATGTCACCTATAATCTCAATCTTCTATTGTCGTGTGAACATCTATATATTGCGACAACACAAATAACTTAACTATTGGCGCATAGGATATGGTAGTACGTGTGTATTAATGTAAAAGTCTAAATTGGAGGATTTAAGATTATTTATTGAACACAAGACATATGAAATGGTTTATGCGATATATCTGACAATAATAATAATAATAACGTTTTCAAATATAGTCTTTTAAATTGTGATATATTGTTCATACATAAGTGGTGATACATTACATATATGATGATTTCCACGGCGATGTAGTCGAAGGGGGGGGGTTGCTGTGTAGTGGAGTCGTCAGGCGTTGCGTATGATGACAGGTGGTTGATCCTGGTGACGCTTACAGCTGCGCTGGTGCCCTGAAGTTCCAACTTTTACACCGACGATTCGGACACAAACAACGGTTTTAGGGATACAACTTCTGAAATTTTATACAGTATTTAGAATTTAAAAGTATCTCAGGTCACAGTGAGTATTAAATAGACACGGTATATTAGACTTATACCAATCCGGACTCTTCAAGTGTTCACGCGTAACACTGGGTCTACCACGATCAGCAGACCTCCCTATGCGCAAATCTTCCATTCACGCGGAAACTAATGATGACAAGATTTTACCAATACGTAAATTATAGAATACTACTGGTACTGTAGGAATACCTCACACAGTAACGCAGCTCAAGTTCACTTACTTATACACGCTATGTTACACTAACAGTAACGTGTGTAAAGATGAATTAATAAACAGTTCTGAGCGTTCGCACTCGTTACTACCGACCAAAGGATTTAACAGTTTCTCGCAAGCGAAATATCTTGCACGAGAATTGCACGTTCCGTTCGTGATAGATAGATGAGAAGAACTACTCGTGCAGTCACAGGCTGAAGAAAATTCCGACTGCCTTCAAGCTTCTTATTGGTGGAAGGAAGTCACATGGTTACTTTGCACACGGCTCTGCTGTGTTTCATGCCGTAAAGTGCAAAGAATTTGCAACGGCATGCATAGATGGTTATCTATGAATGCCTTTATCTCATGCAGAACTGCGTTTTACAACGAGCTTTATATTAAAAAAAAGAATCATATTTTAACGTCATTTTAAGATTAGGAAATATAGAAAAACTATAGCTTATTTAGTAGTTTATGTTCAGTTCAAGTGTCCCACCGCTTCGATAATTATATTACGCACAGCAGGAAAAGATTTATCACTCGCGCACGCGCGCACATTTTCACTGACAGAGTACATGGATAAATAGCACATAAAATAATACACAGTTTGTCTAAGCCTAATTCCTTATCCGTTCTAAAATACAAAACTTATACCACAAAAAACCAAACCTAACAAACTACCAATTGAAACATGAATGTTTATCGTCTGTGTATTACACAAGCCTATACTGCTTATCAGGATCCTGTGTTTCATTGCAGGATTAACCCCTTCCCGCATAAAAAAAAATTTTCTTTTTTTTTTTTTTTAGTTGACTACAAAATAAAAAAAAATTTTTTTTTTCTTTGATACATCCATAACAAATTCCTAACCCTATGAATAATATAACACTAATTCTCTCAAACGTGAAATCAAATAAACACCTTCTTTTCAATACTAACATTCCAAAACTGTCAACTTGACAGCATAAATAAACCAACGACACGTGGCAACAATGACCTTTAAACCATAATAAATACACATGTTCTTGACAAGCAGATAGCAACAGTACACCACTCCAAACCCAGGCGTGTTACAGAACACACTGCATTCCTTATCTCTACTAGATTATCGTTCATTCACAGAATTACCCTACATATAACATTTATACATGAACTGACATATTTTAAATAATGCTACACATTCTTACATCCTATATCCTGACATTTATTTATGTTTATTTATGGATTATTTGTATAATACTTTCTCAGCGACGAAGCATGAAATTTACCAATCGCACGGTTAGTGTTGAGGTTGGTTAATACGAACGTATTCTTTCCAACCTGCTCAGATAGGGTATAAGGACCATTGTATAGCCTGAAAAACTTCGCGGCTGTGTTGTCCTCCCTTCTTCCAACATTCAATGCACGCAAAAGCACACTCTCCCCAGTCTTGAAACTCACCAGCTTATGTTCGGCATTAAACTTTTCCGTGCGGTCTTTGCGCACTTTTTATTGCGTCGCCTCGCCTCAAGTTTCTTTATTTCGTCTGGTATCGGCACATTCTGAGTAGATATCTTTTCGATGTGACCTTCCCAGATCCGTCCTGGCATCGCTCCCGTTTGGAGTTCATTTGGGGTATATCCTGTAGTCGAATTTAATTACCATTTATGGCAGATTCGAAAAATTCCAGGAATTCCGGCCATTTACTCTGGTTAACATTACAATATATCCGGAATAATCTTCCCAACTCCTTATTGACGCGTTCAGCCAGGTTTCCTTGCGGTCTCCAGATCGCTGTCAGTACAGTCTGGACACCGTGTTTTTCTAGCTCAGAGTGCCACTTGGTGTTCGTAAACTATTTACCCTGATTCGAAAGTATATTATTTATGGGTCCATATTTCGGTATGTATTTATTTACTATGATGTTTACTACAGCCGATGTTGTAGGTCTAGCGATGGCGTACAGGCTGACATGCTTGGTGAAGGCATCGGTACAAACCACAAGGTTCTTCATCCCACGCGCCGCCCGCGGAAGTGGACCTAAAAAGACAATGCAGACTAGGTCGTTTTATTCTTTGCCACAATGTTACCCATTTCTACCTAGGTATGTTGGATGGGATATTTCGCAGTTTGGCAGGCGTGGCATGTGCGAAGTATGGCCTTTACCGTCCTTGCCATATTTAGCCATACAAATTCCTCCCGCATTGCTAGGTAACATTTATAGGCCCCCGCATGTGCTAGGCTCTCGTGACACATCCAGGTAAGGTCTTCCACCATCGCGTCAGGCACCATGATTTTCCAACCCCCATTAACAATTTTATACAGCACATTTTTATATATTTTGTATTTTGGGTTTTCTTGGATCCGGATCGCGTTACTGATCTGGTTTAATTTGGTGTCCCGTTGTTGTTCCGTACCAACATTTTTTAACTTATCCTTAAGAATATCTTCTATTTTGTATTTAGTAGGCAGAATTTGTACTTCTTTATTATTTGAAGCATGTCGCTCTTCCATAACCCGAGGGTATCGGCTTAAAGTGTCCGCCGTTTTGTTCTCGCTGGCCTTGCAGTACTTAATCGTGAAGTCATACTCCTGGATGGCCATGATCCAACGGGATATGCGAGCATTAGCCAACTTGCATAGCAGCATGAACGATAAGGATTTCGAAATGTTGCCCTACCAGGTAGTATCGAAATTTGCTGATGCAGTATACTATGGCCAAGATTTCCTTCTCTGAGGTGAAGTAGTTGCGTTCAGCCCCTTTTAGTGATCTACTGATGTGAGCGATCACTTTGTGCTCACCCTTTTCATTTCGTTGGTAGAGTACTCCTCCGATGCCATAATCCGAGGCGTCGCAATTTAAGACATACGTGCCCTCCTTCTCGGGATGGAATACGTGAAGGTTTCTGCTGTACAGGTCTTTGGTTGCGTTAAAGGTATGCTCATGACGCTCCTTCCATCTCCATTTTGTATTCTTACGCAACAGCTCCAGCAACGGCTCAATTGTTTCAGAATACTCAGGAGTAAAACGTCGGAAATAACCCGTCAGACCGAGGAATGCTCTGATGTCCTTAGGTTTCCTGGTGTTCGGGGAGTCCATGATTGCTTGTATTTTTTCAGGATCAGTTGTTATACCAGCCGCCGAAATTATATGTCCTAAAAATTTAATTTGCGATTTACCAAACTCGCACTTTTTAAGGTTGAGGGTCAGGTTAGCGTCCTTTAATTTTTGAAATACGATTTCGAGATGTTGGATATGGTTTTCGAAAGATTTGGATATAATCAAGATATCATCCACGAATACACTAACAAAATCTTCCACCTCAGAACTCAAAGCTAATTCCAAAAACCTGACCATGCCGGCTAAACTTGTTACTAATCCAAAGGGAACTACTTTGAATTGGAAGCATTTATTCCGATACAGAAATGCTGTGTACTTCCTTGATTCTTTAGCAAGGGAATTTGCCAGAATCCACTTTTGAGGTCGAGGCGGGACATATTTAACCCCTTGGCATTTAACGAACAGGTTCTCCGCATTCGGAGCACAGTCGTAGCATTTTTTTGTAATGGTGTTAAGGTTCCTCATGTTAAGACATAACCTAATGTCATTATTCTTTTTCTTGAAAACTACCATAGATTTCAGAAAGTTGCTATCTGTGCGTTCTATCACACCAGTCTCAAGCATTTCCCTGACTTCTTCATCAACTTGCTGTTGATAGTGTAGAGGGATGGGGTAAGTTTTCCGCACAAATTTATTCTCATCAGTGATTTGAATTTTGTGCTCGTATACATTTGTTGTGGTCGGTTTATTGGAAAATACCGACCTCAATTTATCTAGCACACTTTGTAGTTTATTTTTCTCCCTGCCCGTTACCTGACTACTGTGGGTCAGTAAGTTATGCGTTATCTTATCAGCTTGTTGAACAACCAGTCGGGCTAATGTATACGGCTTACATACGTACCCCTCCTTACCTTTCCTGCGTCCCAATCTGATATTGTGTTGTTCATTATTTACCGTACATTTCAACGTTTTGTTTGGAAAATCAATGGTAGTATGAAGTTTATTTAATGTGTTGACTCCCATAACAATATCATATATGAGTTTCTTAATTATAAGTACAGTGATTTCTATTTCTACTCCCTGTATGTATATTGTTATTAGTGCTTGTTTGTCAACTGTCTGCGATTCACCCGTCGCCGATTTCATAATTTTGCTGTTAACAGGCAGAATTGGGATTTTTTTGAAGTGGTTTTTGTGTTTTAATAGGAATCGAACAATACCTCACCAACACAACCATTGATTTTTGCATTGACGATAAATTAGTGTCATTTTCAACACTAATATTTTCCTCACATTCACTGCTATCATTATTGCAAACTAAAGTATCTCTAATCTCGGCAGGATATAGGCCAGACACAACAAATCTATTCTTACAGCTAACATTATTCACATTCGATTGATTGAACTGCTTTTTACTGTTGGATCTGATTTTTGTAACTTTATTCGTATTCTTATGTGTAATATTTACTTTGTTGCACGGACCCACGCCGTGCAGCCTTACACGTTTTTTGTCTGCTCTTCATCTGAATAATTTTCAGTAACTGCTGCTACTCTGTTGGTATTAAATTTCTGGGTTGTATTTTTATTTGTCATTTTATGTTGTTGTTGTGATTGCGGTTGCTTTTGTTGTGGTTGGAATTGAAACTGTTTCCGGGGTGTTTCATTACTGTTACTACTAGTACTCTGATTGTTAATACCCTCCCATTTTGTGAGCAACAGAAGTAGCTCTTCTACGGATTCGACCCCTTGTGTAATAACAGCAACTTGTATGCCGCGTCCGAAATGGTGTGCGAGTTTATTGACCATATCCGGTTCCGTTACGATAGGTTCTAGGTATTTAGCCCTTGGTATTAATTGAATTATGTATGATTCTTTGGAGCCTTTGGTACTGGAATATTTGCCAAACTCCAGTTGCACGCGGATCTTTCTCTGGACCTCCTCATTCCAGTATCTAGCTCTGAAATGGTTTACCAGATCTTCATATGTGCTGATCTTATCCTGGACGACAGAGAACCACTCCGCCGCAGTACCCTTAAGGCGTCGTACTACGAAATTAATCTTGTCGGCCTCACTTAAAGTGTCTCCAATCGCTTCCACGTCCCGTTGGCAGACTTTAATGAAGTTCATGGGGTTTTCATTTTCTCGTCCAAAGAACTTCAGTTGCGAATTAGCGTCGTCCAAGGTCTTGTAGACATATGCCGTATAGTTGAGCGGTGACGACGTATTCTGCAGTCGTGACACTTGATATTGCAGCTCTTGGATTCGCATGTCTTGCTCGGCCACTAATTCACTCACCGTGGACGCGTGTTGTACTACTTTCTCCTCAATCCCGGAGATTTTAGCACTAATGCGTGAATTGTTGACCTCTAACACCGACTCTATGTTAGGTCTTATAACTTCTACCGTCTCGCTAATTCGCTTTTCCGTAGCTTCTAACACGTGCTTGCTCTGTTTAGATTGGTCTTGCGCGGCCGCGTATATTTTTTTGTTTCCATCATGCAGCGCTTTATTTTGTTTAACGGCTTCTTCTTCACTTTTCTGCGAATTCGCTTTCATCTCCTCTTCATCAGCTTTATTTTCTTCGGACATGCTTTTCATATTAGCTAATACGGCCGCTAAAGCATTCTTTATCTCTGCTAACTCCGCCATATTGATCAAAACTTAATTTAAAATTTTAATAAAATTTAAATTCCCTGACTTAACGCTCCCAAACTTATTATTATTATTACAAGATTATTATCGTAGTGTGAACCAGTTTATACGCACACAGTAAGCAGTTCAATATATCAAAATGTAAACAAACCTTTTCTAACACACAAAACAACTAATAATCTACCTCCAATATACTGATAAAATTGATTATATATGACACACAAGAGAATATGCACAATTGATAAATTATATCGTCAGAGTTTCATTATATCATTTCCTCACACACAAATATTACATTAATTATAATTATACGTCGAATTTTAACAAACAATTTTATATTCTTTGCCATATATAGACTAGCGTAAAATTACCGCTATTTTCGTGCCCTACGTTGCTAAGCGCCAAATATCTCTATGCGACAACACAAATAACTATTGGCGCATAGGATATGGTAGTACGTGTGAATTAATATAAAAGTCTAAATTGGAGGATTTAAGATTATTTATTGCATACAAGACATATGAAATTGTTTATGCGATATAGTTGACAATAATAATAATAATACTAATAATGTTTTCAAATATAGTATTTTAAATTGTTATATAGTGTTCATACATGAGTGGTGATACATTAAATATATGATGATTTCCACGGCGATGTTGACGATTGTGGGTGGGGAATTGCTGTGTAGTGGAGTCGTCAGGGGTGGCGTATGATGACAGATGGTTGATCCTGGTGACGCTTACAGCTGGGCTGGTGTCCTGAATTTCCAACGTTTACACCGACGATTCGCACACAAACAACGGTTCTAGGGATACAACTTCTGAAATTGTATACAGTATTTAGAATTTAAAAGTATCTCAGGTCACAGTGACTATTAACTAGACACGGTATATTAGATTTATACCAATCCGGACTCTTCAAGTGTTCACGCGTAACACTGGGTCTACCACGATCAGCAGACCTCTCTATGCGGAAATCTTCCATTCACGCGGAAACTAATGATGACAAGATTTTACCAATACGTAAATTATAGAATACTACTGGTACTGTAGGAATACCTCACACAGTAACGCAGCTCAAGTTCACTTACTTATACACGCTATGTTACCCTAACAATAACGTGTGTAAAGATGAATTACTAAACAGTTCTGAGCGTTCGCACTCGTTACTACCGACCAAAGGACTTAACAGATTCCCGCAAACGAAAAATCTTGCACGAGAATTGCACGTTCCGTTCGTGATAGATAGATGAGAAGAACTACTCGTGCAGTCACAGGCTGAAGAAAATTCCGACTGCCTTCAAGCTTCTTATTGGTGGAAGGAAGTCACATGGTTACTTTGCACACGGCTCTGCTGTGTTTCATGCCGTAAAGTGCAAAGAATTTGCAACGGCATGCATAGATGGTTATCTATGAATGCCTTTATCTCATGCAGAACTGCGTTTTACAACGAGCTTTATATTAAAAAAAAGAATCATATTTTAACGTCATTTTAAGATTAGGAAATATAGAAAAACTGTAGCTAATATAGTAGTTTATGTTCAGTTCAAATGTCACAACGCTTCGATAATTATATCACGCACAGCAGGGAAAATATTTATCACTCGCGCACGCGCGCACATTTTCACTGACACAGTACATGGATAAATAGCACATAATATAATACACAGTTTGTCTAAGCCTAATTCCTTATCCGTTCTAAAATACAAAACTTTACCACAAAAAACCAAACCTAACAAACTACCAATTGAAACATGAATGTTTATCGTCTGTGTATTACACAAGCCTGCACTGCTTATCCGGATCCTGTGTTTCTTTGCAATATATTATATAAATAATTAAAGCAAATATTTATATTATAAAAGTATTATTATATAATCCTCAAAGTCTGAGGATTTCTTTGTACTGAATAAGAATCTACACCGTTACAGCCATTGCCACCGAATTTTGTACAGGTAACCTTCGACACAAGACGAAAAACACTGTTTAATTTCAAATTTGATATTATTTCCCTTTAGCACGATTTAAGCCATTTTAATTATCCTCTTGACGTATATAAAGATGTCAACAACGCCATAGGAGATCAGAATTACTTACCACAGTAACAAGTAAATAAACAAATGATATTTAGCGGCATGGGTACTGTACCTTTATCCGTCCGTTCCTGCGGTACATTTTCGATGTTTTTGATACGCGATTGTATCGATATATTAGATGTGGAAAAGAAGAAGTATACTAATTGTAAATTGTCCTATTTCTTAATGCAAAGCGAAAATACGTGGTGTTTTTATTTGTGAGGTTTAGGTGACAACGGTTTTTGGTTTTCAGTTTACTGCTGAAATAAACAAAAGCCATAGTTGAGGAAAACAACGTTTAAGGTGTATATAGAATGCTTATAACACAGTAACACTGAGTATGAAGAACCTAATGTTTTTAGTTAACGGCCACGTGTTGTTCATAACCTAAAGATAACGTACATATGATTTATAATGAAGTTTTTAATTCTCTCATTCTTAATTACGATCGACTTTTGTCACAGGCAATCGTCAGAACACACACACTATGCACTCACGGTAACAATAGCGTAAAACAGTTACTATTTTGCAAAATACGAATTCGTAAACACTGATTAACGATCGTGAAACGTACGTTTGTGTCTGAAGTTTCTCTAGAACTGATTTTGTTGCGGAGTGTTAACACCGTTTATCCATCCGTTTTACATTTCGCGCTTTTGCGATAAGCTATACGTGTACATTACGTGACACACGCGCGCGCAAATACAGATACATAACCATTTTTAATACTTTTGCAATTAGAATGGTCTTACTTTTGCCATTTCATTTCAACCTGACGCTCGTTTTTTGTTTCACAAATTAATTTAGAAACTTTGATGATAGAAATATATATATTTTTGTGATAGAGGATAATTCATTTCCTGAATAAGGTGAGTAAAACGTCAGTAGTTAAAGATTACTATTAGAAAGTTACTATTAAACTTAATTTACTATTAAGATTTACTTTTATTACTATTAGAATTTATTACTATTACAGTTATTTTAGAAACTTTGATGATTGAAATATATATTTTTTGGTGATACAGGATACTTAGTTTAATGAATAAGATGAATAAAACGTCAGTAGTTAAAGATTACTATTAGAAAGTTACTATTAAACTTAATTTACTATTAAGATTTACTTTTATTACTATTAAACTTTATTACTATTACAGTTAATTTAGAAAGTTTGATGATAGAAATATATATATTTTGGTGATACAAGACACTTCGTTTCCTGAATGAGGTGAATAAAACGTCAGTAGTTAAAGATTACTATTAAACTTAATTTACTATTAAGATTTACTTTTATTACTATTATACTTTATTACTATTACAGTTAATTTAGAAATTTTGATGATAGATATATATATATTTAGGTGATACAGGATACTTCGTTTCCTGAATAAGGTGAGCAGTTACTATCCGCTATTATTTTACTAAAGCTAATTCTATAACTAAATATTTACTAGTTATTACTGGATCACAGAAACAGATCCCAACTTTTTTCTTTGTAAACAACGGTGACGAAGACGTGCTGTAAATATTTACTCGCTGTTTCCTTTTGTAGCGTCTTTCTATATTTTGTATTCTATTAAACATGATACGAGACGGAGTCACGTAAAATATTAGGTAAGTTTTATCACGAATGAGGCGATAATGTATCAACAACATTGTTTACACGCAGTGATAAACCTTCAAAATGGATACACCAGAAAAACTATACAAATTACACACAAAAATCTGGTGCAGTTGTGTCAAATAAATTTGTAATCTGTAATTATTTTTGCAACAATAAAGAAGTTTAAAGTATGACAAAGTAATATAAAAGCGAATTTAATTTGTATGCTTCCATTTCTCCTCCTCCTACTCTTCGTCCTCCACCTCCTCTTTTTCCATTCTCGTCAACATCGTCATCACCATCATTTTCTTCTTCTTCTTCTGATTCCCCTTCTTTTTCGTATCCTACTCCTCCTCCTGCTCCTCCTCCTCCTGCTCCTCCTCCTCCCCTCCTCATTCTTCTTCTTCTTCTTCTTCTTCTTCTTCTTCTTCTTCTTCTTCTTCTTCTTCTTCTTCTTCTTCTTCTTCCTCTTCTTCTTCTTCTTCTTTTCCTCCTCCTCCTCCTCCTCCTCCTCCTCCTCCTCCTCCTCCTCCTTCTTCTTCTTCTTCTTCTTCTTCTTCTTCTTCTTCTTCTTCTTCTTCTTCTTCTACTTCTCAACATCTTTCTCTTTCTCCTTCTCTTATTTGTTCTTCTTCTTGTTCGTGGTGTTTTAGCTACTTCCCTAACCTCTTTCTAGTATGGGCTACAGACTTCTAACTATCGCTTCCAACTTCTTAGCCACTTGGAACTTACACGACACGACTCGTAAAATGTAAGACGATAATGAACACTCAGGTAAAGTTTTAGAGTCATGGTGGTCCTCATTTCGTTATATGAATCTGAATCGTGGAATCAAGATTTTTATTCTGCTGAAATCCTAAGAAAAGAAATTTGCCCGGACAATGAAAGACTGAAAAAGACTCTATCGAAAAGCGGCGGTTTAAGGCAGATATTAGGGGTACTTTCGCAATGACCTAAACTGCACTACATTTTCGATGTTGTTGGTATGCAATAGTATAGACACATTACTCGCGGAAGATGAAGAAGTGTACAGATTTTAAATTAATTTATTGCTGAATTTAATACAAAACTAAGCAATGTGTTAAAGCGTAAGTCGGGGTAAGAAAGTTTTGATTTTTACTTAGTTAATTACTGACAGTTCTAGTGAAACTCTGTTAAAGTGCTTCTCGAAGGATAACGTAAAAACTACGTTTTAAGCGACACTGCATAGACCACAGGCGACCAAGTAGCACAAAGACATACAGAATGACTTTATTTTCATATTTTTCGCTTTTATTGGTATTATTTTTTGCTTTTATTGGTATTAGGTCGTGGCGTAGTGGCTAGCGTGTGGCGCTGCTACGCTGTCGGCGCGGGTTCGATTCCTGCCGGGGTCATCTGATTTAGATACGACCGTTCCCCTACGCAAGGCAATGGCATACCAGTAAGAGGCATTCTGCCTAGTATAAACCCTCTCCAACTATGCCGTTCTGCTCCGGCGTTAAACTGTAGGTCCCATATACCAGTGAGAGACTCCGTATCACACACACCACGTGAATATGCGGGGAGGGTTAAAACCAGTCGAAAGACTGAAGGACCCAATAATAATAATAATAATAATAATAGGTATTATTGGATTATACTTCAATACAAAATCGGAACTAACAGATTTCGTCTTAATTAGTAGTACCACTTATTTTATATATTGTTACGGCCCCCGACGGTCCATCTGATCATAGTATGGCAAACTGGAAAACAAAATACAAGACACCAAATAAGTAACTAATCACCAGGTTTAATTATCATAATTAATAATTTGCAATCAACAAGATAGTCTATTACAACAATTCAAGTAAATTTGTCAACACACAATAATAATGTCAACTGTAAAGAATTCCGCACTAATTATAATACAACAACACTTGCGCTAATGAAATCGCTCAACACTACACAACTGTTGTTGAAAGCGTACGCCTTCTATACTTTCTCCATGCTCAATGTGCACGCCACTTAATGCTGACGCTAATGCGTATTTCAAGTGGCCTCTTGAAGAATCTAGAACAAACTTGTGCGCGGCCTTGACTGAGGCAACACATGGATAAAAGCCTGGGGGAGGCCGAGTGGAGGAAGCTCTCGGCTGTTCTATGCGGTTCGATACGGTTCTCGTTACAATATTATTCCTTATTTACTCATTTCGTGCCAATAAATTTGTCTTTAGTATAATACAGCATTCAGTACTTATATGGTGCCCATTAAACGAAAATTAAGCTTTTTCAAAAACCTCAAGTTATTTTAAACGATGGCATTGTATATGAGCACAAGAATTTTACGTTTGTTTTTCTTCATTTGTTTTCTCCAAGCGCTTTAAACTTGGAAAAGTAAACCATGTTTTTAGGGCTTAAGTACAATATGATAATATTAAATTTGAAATACATATGACACAAGCACATGATTAATTTCTATCGTGGTTAAAGGTTTAGTTGATTTTTCCGATAAAAGTGGAAACCACTACGATAGTGGTTTCTGCAGAGCTAACAGAATTTCCAGCAACAAACACTGGTACAGTATCCACGATAACAATCTTCCCTTTCAAAACCGTACGATTTGTCGGGCATAAGACAATGATAATTTTTTGTTTTATTGCCATATTATTCTTCCATATTATAATCCACTCATCGACTATTAGGAATGAGGGGCAAGAGTCCGCACTTAAAATACAATAAGAAATTCTCAGCTACTGAACCAAAATAAAGTTTATTGAAAATTACTGGCTTATTTGTTACACTATATACTAACAATTGTAATGCGCACACAACAATGTTTACTACAGTATTTGGTAAACAATATTAAAAAACAAAAGCATGTAAAATAGGAAAATTGCCCCAACCTTGGGGCAAGAGTCCGGTCTGTGTAGGGTAAGAGTCCTACTGACACTTATCACACAAGAAATGGCCCAATCCACTGTAATTCGTGCACGGCTCTTTCCACCACGTACTATATTGACGACACATGATCCAGTCTGTAGGGGGGGATTCGTAAAGGTGCCCACAACCTCCGCATTAATAATCAACTTTCCCGGAACACGATATTCCTCTTCTTTCTTTGAAATCAGCGGTACTCCCCAGCACACACTTCTGGAACGCTTAACAAGAATTGTAGGACTAATGCAAGTTTTATTTAATTGTAATGTGAAGTTTGTTTATGTTTGGTAAGATTCCGCGCAGGAGACCAAGAGGACTCTTTCCCCCGGAAACTTGCCCCACTGTGTTCTATACTTTTTGCTGACATTATGATTCAATAAAATAAGATTTACCACTAACTTTAAGTTGATATGTAACCTCAGACTTACCTTTTAATAATGTACTGTCGAAAACAAATAATAAAAAAGTACATATTTGTATAAATACTCTTAAATTACACTGTAAATAACTTAAACTTCCACAAAATTAAACAACGTTACTGTTCACTCACCGTAATGGCGCTAGACTCCTTGTTTTCTGTGTCCAGCCAGCAGAATGCACTTCTTAAACAGCCCAGACACCAACTCACAACATTTATTAAGAGAACTAGTAACTACGACGTATTAGGTCTCTTGCCCAATGCGGACTCTTGCCCTGCATTACCCTACAAATGAAACTAACATAGGATCGAGAATATCTTTTGTCCTCACTATAAAGATTTGAAGTGTAATGGTACCGTCGTAACAGTGGTGTCAAAAGAGGGATAGAACCTTTAACAGTGGACACTTGTACAAGACTAGTGTAAATTTGTAATCAATCGATAAACATGGATACCAGTCAGATGATGGTAGATTTCCAAACACTGCTGTGGCGGACACAGGAACACCAAAAATTATAATAACAAAAATAGGCAGAACAAGCAGAGAAATGTCAGGATGAGAAATGCAGACAGGAGGCGGAAGGAGCAGAAAGACGTCAAAAAGAAGAACGGAGACAGGAAAGAGAAGAGGCTGGAGAACGGCAGAAAGTACTGATGCTTGAGTCAGAAGGACGACAGGCAGAGGAACGGAAGCGCGAAACAGAAGACATCAAAGAGTTAATACAGGAGTATTTTGTTTTCAACTGTACCATACGACGATCAGTAGACCGTCATAACAGTGCTGTCAGAAGCGGGATAGAAATGTTAACAGTGGAAACAGTGGGCACTTATACAAGACTAGTGAGTAGAGGGAAAGTGTATGTTAGAGAACAATGGCGATGACGTCACAGAGAGGCACTGGTAGCTGGCTTCCGCGGTATGAAAACAATGGGTTGGGGAACCCCCAGTTGAAAACACTACCGGGCTCCAGTTCATGACGTCATAGAGGCACTGGCAGCTGGTGTCCGAGCTGTCCATGTGACGTCACTGTTTTGTGTGTGTGTGTGTGTGTGTGTGTGTGTGTGTGTGTATGTATGTGTGTGTATGTGTGACTGAAACACTTCCGTGTTCCAGTTCATGACATCACACAGAGGCTCAAGTCGTGGCGTCCGCATGGCTAAAACCTGTTTCAAGACGTCACGGAGGTCGTGGTTTCTGCGTGTCCGCAATTTGGTAGCCGAAAACAATGTGTAGCGGATGGGGGTACCCAGAATTCGGCGGTTGCCCGCAGAGGCGATGTCATCGGGTACCGTTACGCGAAATTTTGGTGATATGGTCCATCGGGTACCGTTACCCGAAATATTTAAATCAACGGATGGGGGTACCCGAAATTGTTGGTGTCCGAATTTTGACACCCGAAATGTTTAAATCAACGGATGGGGGTACGCCCTAACCGGGTTCCAGTTCATGACATCACACAGAGGCCCTGGCAGCTGGTGTCCGAATGTTAAAACACTTCCGGGTTCCAGTTCATGACGTCACACAGAGGACCTAGTCGATGGTCTCCGTGCATGTCCAAAATTTGGTAGCCGAAAACAATGTGTAGCGGATGGGTGGGGGTACCCGGAATTCGGTGGTTGACGAGGTCCTGGACGAGCCGTCACGGAGACAATGGTACAGTTACCTGAAATTTTTGATGTTCGAAATTTGGTACACAAAATATTTAAATCAACGGATGGGGGGTACGCCCTAAAACAAGTCCTGCATAACGTCACACAGAGGACCTGCTCTCCGAGCGTTCCTTATGTGTCACTGTCCATAGAGGGCGTGGTGTCCAATATTTGACACCCGAAATGTTTAAATCAACGGATGGGGGTACCTCGAAATTTTTGTGTCTGAAATTTAGTACTCGAAATATTTAAAACAACGGAGGGGGTACCCCGAAATTTTGGGGTGTCCGAAATTATGTTAAAACACTGTCGTCCGACAACGGGTGGGGGTACCCCGAAATTTTGTGGTGTCTGAAATTTAACCTGCATGTCTAGAGGACGTGATGTCTGAAATTTGACACCCGAAATGTACGCCCACATGACGCATGTGTTCGAATGTAACAATGGGTATATGTTATGTCATTGGTGTCAGTGGCTTGTGGTTCCTATTGGATATTAATTTGTACATAAAAATAAATTATAGCCCTCCCGTTACCCGAAATTTTTGGTGTCCGAAATTTGGTACACGAAATATTTAAATCAACGGATGGGGGTACCCGAAATTTGAAAGGTGGGTACACCCTAAAACAAGTCCTGCATGTCTGAAACACTTCCGGGTTCAGGTTCAGCACTGTGCCGACACAGAGGCCGTGGTTTCTGCAAGGCGAGGGGGTGTGGTGTATAATAAGGTACCGTTAAGCGAAATTTGTGTCTTCGGGTACCCCCACACTCCGCTTAGCTCTGGACGGGAGGGTAGTGTACCGATACGCGAAATTGGTCGGTTAAAATTTGCTAACAGAAACACTTCATTTTTAACTTCACAAGAGCTACACAGCGCACTTTTGATTTGTATACGTCAATCACAGCTATCGCATTTCAACATCGAAATTAAAGAACTCCAGGCACAACGCCTGTACCTAATACTAGTAAAACCTTTTCGCTTAATCCCTTTATAGACAACACGGGGATATTACGCGTGGGCGGACGCCTTCAACAGTCTCAGCTCAACTATAATAGTAAACACCAGATAATACTTCACCCGCAGTCTCATCTTACTAGACTAAATATAGAAAACGAGCACATTCGACTACTCCATGCCGGAGTACAATTAACGCAGTGCTCTCTACGTCAAAGATATTGGATCATCAATGACAAATCTTACATACGCTCCGTGATACACAAATGCCTCACTTGTTTTCGATTTCGCGCAACTGGCTCGAGCCAGTTTTAGGACAATTACCCTTTTCCAGAGTCACTCCCTCTAAGCCATTTTCCCAATGTGCCGTCGACTATGCCGGTCCCATATTTCTACGTCAGGGCGGGCAGCGGTCCAAATCAATCACAAAGGCTTACATTTCACTTTTCATTTGCATGGCCACTAAGGCAATTCACCTTGAATTGGTATCAGATCTGACTGCAGACGCTTTTATAGCTGCTTTAAAACGCTTCATAGCTCCCAGGTACAAATTTCCGTCGTGCTGGCACTATATTACACGATTTGTACAAACTTTTTCAACAAGACGAATTTCAACAATCCACTCAGGACTTCGCCAGTTCACAGGAGGTCAAGTGGTCTTTAATACCTCCGTCAGCACCTCATTTCGGTGGTCTATGGGAGAGCGGAGTAAAAGCGTTAAATTTCATTTACGGCGCGTTATCGGCAGTACGCTTCAACTTTGAAGAGCTTTACACTGTTTTGACTCAAATAGAGTCATGTCTGAATTCACGTTCCTTGTTCACCATTTCAAGTGATTCCGGGGATCCCGAGCCCTTGACTCCAGCACATTTCTTAGTTGGTTCTCCACTTACTGCGCTCCCGGAACCCGACTATTCGGATATAAAAATGGGTCGCTTGGGGAGATGACAGCTTCTGCAGAGATTCACCCACTCTATATGGAAGAGTTGGTCAAGAGATTATCTGCGTCAGCTGCAACAACGAAATAAATGGAGAAAACATTCAAAAAATTTGTCTCCAGAACAACTCGTCCTCATTTCAGAAGACAATACCCCACCTCTGCAGTGGAAACGTGGTATTGTCACCCAAATCTATATGGGGCAGGATTCATTAGTACGCGTAGCGGATGTCCGCACCACAAACGGCATCCTGCGTAGGCCTATCCACAAACTGTGTCCACTTCCCGTGGCATCAGACTAATTGGTTTTTCAGTGCTTCATGCCCGGGGCATTTCCGGATGAGCACATGCTCTACGTACTACTAAGGACAATGTTAAATGTACTTATTTATACATTTATATTTATATTTATGCCAAATTAATCCCCGCTATTTATATGTGCATTAGTAAACATTTTAAGTGTTCTTTTTTCGTCAGTGTGATGTCAGTTATTGTGTACTGTTTGGTGCAGTGTTTATAATTATCATGAATGTTTTGGGTATATTTCTATTGTGCTATTATTATCATGAATTTTTTGGGTATACTTCTGTTGGGCTATTATTATAATGATTTTTTTGGGTATATTTCTATTGTATTATTATGTAACCTTGCTTATTATGCACTTATTGTCATGCTATTATTATTGAATTCTTTGGATTTCTATTAGTTATTGTGTAATGGTACTTACTATGTGTTATTCATTGCATGTATCATTGTCATTGAATTTGGGTATATTGTTATTATTATTATGTGTCATCAGACATTCTAGCATTTGTATTTTATTATTATATATTGTTCGATGAGTATTGATCAATATTGTATTTATATTTATGTATATTGTATTGAATATTGTATTTGTATTTATGCTATCTAATGAGCCATCTTTCGATGCACCAATATACATTATACTATGTATTATCACACATTTCAGGTTTGTAACTTGTTAATGGATACTTGGATTTTTTCATGTAACTATACTGTAACCTATGTCAAAATCACAACCGATTTTGGGCGGGCAGTATGTTAAATCTTTGTATCTGTTTATATACCCGCGCGCATTCGGCCCGCGCAATTACGTCACGCTCAATGTACAGGTCGCTAATCGCGAGCTTCGATGTTAGTTAGTTAAAACTCAGCTTTCATCCGATCAGTACTCTTTTCCATTTGCTAGCCGCGGCTATGTAAAATTTAATAATGTAACTTCTTTATACAATTTTTCTTTCTTCTATCGGTATTTATCTTGGCAATGTACGTCATACGTAATTGGATGGGCCATGCGCTTCATTATATAATTATTCAATAAATGGCTAGTTAACTCAGATTCATACAGTCCACTTCTTCATTTAAAAAAACACATTTCCGATTCCTATACCAGCAGCACTTCGCATGACAAATACTAACTCTAGAAATATTCGAGAGCGTTGAGCATGCAGCAGACATATTTATTGCGGTATCGTAAAGCGGGTTTGATTTAAAATTTAAATGATCGATTAGTACGAAGTCACGACTGTGTACGTCATTGTACGCCCTATATATCTCAAATTCTTCCGTCGTGCAATTTTTTGGCCTCAGGTTCGTTGTCCGTGAGTCAATACTAATTTCTGACCATTGAATCTTTTAGAGGACGATGAAACGAAGAGAATGGTACCTTATTCGAGGTTCTAGGGCTATTTTTTAGCCATTCTATGCTTAAAATAACGCTCATTATCACTAAATAATCGTACAAATTTTTTGACCTCAGTTTCGTTGTCAGTGAGTCAATACTAATTTTTGACCATTGAATCTTGTAGAGGACGATGAGAGGAAGAGAATGGTACCTTATTCGAGGTACGAGGTCAGTTTTTACCCGTTCTATGCTTAAAATAACGCTTATTATCACTAAATAATCTTACATTTTTTTGACCTCAGTTCGTTGTCCTTGAGTCAATACTAATTTTTGACCATTGAATCTTGTAGAAGACGATGAGACGAAGAGAATGGTACCTTATGCGAGGTTCGAGGTCTATTTTTTAGTCTTTTTATGCTTAGAATAACGCTTTTAATCACTAAATAATCGTTCACTTTTTTGGTTTTTGCCCCTCAGGTTCGTTGTCCTTGAGTCAATACTAATTTTTGTCTATTTCTACGTGTTGATCGTCACCTTCCACTTCCTTAGCCAATCCAACTGCCTCTGTGGCGTTGTGTTCTCAAATTGTAGGAACAGTGAGCTTCAATGTTGCATGGCGTCGTCTGCGAAGAAGGAAAACGCTTCTTGGGGATACTCCTACACCTCTTCGTTTACACGATGTACGTAATAGCGGAGCCAAAGATGAAAGCCTGCTGTACGCCGGCGGGGTGGATAGGAATTTAGAACAGGACCCGTCGACGCTCACCCTGACGGTTCGGCCGTTAAAGTAGACAGTAGAATATACTCAAAAGAAGAAGGGATAGGAGAGGAACTAGCTAACAAGGAAGGTATTCGTTCCGGACTTTGTCAAAAGTCTCTTGCTCAAGTCCAGCAAAGACAGCGCCCGTAGACTCTATCTTGTTGATAGCATCCAAAAAATTACATAATAACGGGAAGAATGCCTTTTTTTCCAAGTGATTGAATTTGTCCCTGAACTGCTCAACATTTGTCTGCTGCTCCAAGGAAAAAAAAGTTCTTTGTCATCGTTGTTGATGATGAGGTTATACTGCTGCACGGCTATTCGTACAAGTGTTGAACAAAGAAAATCACTGCTCCAAGATCAACGTTATCGTTAGCGTTAGCGTTCTTAGGTTAGCGTTCTTAGCGTTAGCGTTTGTAGCGTTCTTAGAGTCAGCTTTCTAAGCGTTAGCATTAACTTTAGCGTTCGCGTTAGCGTTAGCGTTCTTAGCGTTGGCATACTTACTGTTTACGTTTTCCGTTTTAGCGTTAGCCGAATCACACAAATCATTCATCACTAACACTATTACTACCAGATCAACGTTATCGTTAGCGTTAGCGTTTGTAGCGTTCTTAGAGTCAGCTTTCTAAGCGTTAGTATTAACTTTAGCGTTTGCGTTAGCGTTAACGTTCTTAGCGTTGGCGTACTTACTGTTTACGTTTTCCGTTTTAGCGTTAGCCGAATCATGCAAATCATTCATAACTAACACTATTACTACTAGATCAACGTTATCGTTAGCGTTAGCGTTTTCTAGCGTTCTTAGGGTCATCTTTCTTAGCATTAGCATTAACTTTAGCGTTTGCGTTAACGTTTACGTTCTCAGCGTTGACGTTCTTAGTGTTATCGTTACCGTTTTAGCGTTAGCCGAATCATGCAAAACATCGTCACTAACTGCAGTCACTGCAGATCAAGTGCAAGTATGACGTACTTTTCATGGAATTGTTGAACACAAGATTTGAAAATGCTGTTGTCATCGATTTGGAGGACAGTGGAGCTTGCCCGCAAACGCAAGAAAATAAGTTCCATGTTTTTCTGCTGAAGCGTTGGAGTGAGGCCTTCACTGAAGACCGGATGAAGTCAGTCAAGCCTTGCGTTCTCTCGTTGGTTGTGACATCTCACACAACACTTGCGAACGACAAGGTTAGCGTCCAGCTTGTAATCGACTATGTAATTAGCTTAATAATTCTTATTTTATCTTAAATAATTACAAAAAAAATAGTTATTTTCCAACAAATTAACATAAAAAGAGATGGAAGAGAGAACGTTTATATTATTTAATACGTCACATTAATTTAGTGCTAGACGCTGATTGGACAAAATCCGTTAAATACTGTACATATTCATGTATGCTTATTCAAGCAGATTCGTATCATAGTGAACACGAAAGGCTAAAGAAATTTGTGTTATGGCCCGTAAAGTTCATAGTATGGTTGCCGTGGGTTTTATTATTACCTACATCTTATACTGACAGAGTTCGGTGCGCTTTCTTTTCGACCCATGCTAGAAAAGTGGGTAACGAACCTATGAGAGAACGCCAAAAATGGACTCGATTGTATCGTTTTCTAAGAACAAAATCCAATAATAAAAAGTTTATAGATGTTTAGAAGTGATGTGTTTTTGTGAGGGTGGTGTATGTCGTTCGCCTCCGTATGATATTTCATATCCGTGAAAACTGTGAAAATGATGAGGGTGCCGACGAACTTGACATGGAAAATGATATGACAGGAGTTCCTACCGCTACGATACACTTTCATTGCTGAGATGTGTTCATCGATTTTTAGAAGCCAACTCTGAATGTGAAATGTTTGAGCACGTCGATAAACTAGAACAATTTATTGAAAATCAGGTAGTGCAGAATTCTGTACAAAAGAAAATAACGAACTATTTTAAAAAGAATTGAACATTTTCACTACAATAACTTTACATTTTAAGAAAAAATTAATTACTCTATAATAATCCAGGAGGATAAATAAAACAATCATATATTAGTACCTATTCAATATTCTTTATTGATTTATTTTACTAATAAATTCAGTAAGTAATATCTTCAGTATTTGACCATTTACAGTACAGTAGGTTCTGTACCTCATTTTGTTTCACTTTTTATCTGTTAACACGAAATTCGGTTAACACGAAATATAGGTTAACACGGAAAAAACAGCTGGTCCCCGTCATTTCGTGTTAAACGTGTCCCACTGTATATTTAGAGGGAGAGAGAGAGAAAGCCTTCAAGGCTGTAAAAGAGAGAGAGAGAGAGAAAGCGAGTCAGCCTTCAAGGCTGTGTGAGAGAGAGAGAGTGAGAGGGAGAGAGAGAGAGAGAGAGAGAGAGAGAGAGAGAGAGAGAGAGAGTTGAGTATCACTACAACAGACCGGCTGACAACTTGCTTGGAAACCAGTTTTTAGAGCTGGTTGAAACACACACGCACACACACGAACGCACGCACGCATGGTCTATACAAAGGATCAGTGCACTCAAGTTCAAGGATATGCACAATATAATTTAAAGTAAATACTTGCAAATGGTTACTTTTCAGTGGTGTACTATGTATGGGAGATATAATCAATCATTTGTCTAATGATATAAAATCATTATTTCCTATAATTGGATATATATATATATATATATATATATATATATATATATATATATATATCTATGTTTAACTATTGATATCATTCATCTGTAACGTCAGGACGTCATTAAACATCAAATTTCGGTGTCAGGTAACCATTACTCCAAACTTTTCGCGTAACGGTACACGATGGCCCATACCAAATCAGCTACATGCAGAAACCAACTACCATCCCCTCTGTGATGTCATTAATCACCAAATGTCGGTGTCAGGTACCCGATGCCCGCAAATTTTAACCGACCAATTTCGCGTATCGGTACACTACCCTCCCGTCCAGAGCTAAGCGGAGTGTGGGGGTACCCGAAGACCCAAATTTCGCTTAACGGTACCTTATTATACACCACACCGCCTCGCCTTGCAGAAACCACGGCCTCTGTGTCGGCACAGTGCTGAACCTGAACCCGGAAGTGTTTCAGACATGCAGGACTTGTTTTAGGGTGTACCCACCTTTCAAATTTCGGGTACCCCCATCCGTTGATTTAAATATTTCGTGTACCAAATTTCGGACACCAAAAATTTCGGGTAACGGGAGGGCTATAATTTATTTTTATGTACAAATTAATATCCAATAGGAACCACAAGCCACTGACACCAATGACATAACATATACCCATTGCTACATTCGAACACATGCGTCATGTGGGCGTAAATTTCGGGTGTCAAATTTCAGACATCACGTCCTCTAGACATGCAGGTTAAATTTCAGACACCACAAAATTTCGGGGTACCCCCACCCGTTGTCGGACGACAGTGTTTTAACATAATTTCGGACACCCCAAAATTTCGGAGTACCCCCTCCGTTGTTTTAAATATTTCGAGTACTAAATTTCAGACACAAAAATTTCGAGGTACCCCCATCCGTTGATTTAAACATTTCGGGTGTCAAATATTGGACACCACGCCCTCTATGGACAGTGACACATAAGGAACGCTCGGAGAGCAGGTCCTCTGTGTGACGTTATGCAGGACTTGTTTTAGGGCGTACCCCCCATCCGTTGATTTAAATATTTTGTGTACCAAATTTCGAACATCAAAAATTTCAGGTAACTGTACCATTGTCTCCGTGACGGCTCGTCCAGATCCTCGTCAACCACCGAATTCCGGGTACCCCCACCCATCCGCTACACATTGTTTTCGGCTACCAAATTTTGGACATGCACGGAGACCATCGACTAGGTCCTCTGTGTGACGTCATGAACTGGAACCCGGAAGTGTTTTAACATTCGGACACCAGCTGCCAGGGCCTCTGTGTGATGTCATGAACTGGAACCCGGTTAGGGCGTACCCCCATCCGTTGATTTAAACATTTCGGGTGTCAAAATTCGGACACCAACAATTTCGGGTACCCCCATCCGTTGATTTAAATATTTCGGGTAACGGTACCCGATGGACCATATCACCAAAATTTCGCGTAACGGTACCCGATGACATCGCCTCTGCGGGCAACCGCCGAATTCTGGGTACCCCCATCCGCTACACATTGTTTTCGGCTACCAAATTGCGGACATGCAGAAACCACGGCCTCCGTGACGTCTTGAAACAGGTTTTAGCCATGCGGACGCCACGACTTGAGCCTCTGTGTGATGTCATGAACTGGAACACGGAAGTGTTTCAGTCACACATACACACACATACATACACACACACACACACACACACACACAAAACAGTGACGTCATATGGACAGCTCGGACACCAGCTGCCAGTGCCTCTATGACGTCATGAACTGGAACCCGGTAGTGTTTTCAACTGGGGGTTCCCCAACCCATTGTTTTCATACCGCGGAAGCCAGCTACCAGTGCCTCTCTGTGACGTCATCGCCATTGTTCTCTAACATACACTTTCCCTCTACTCTAGTGTAAATTGTAATTAATCGTAAACAATGGATGCCAGTCAGATGATGGAAGCTTTCCAAGCACTTCTAATGCAAACAGAAAAACGACAAGACGAGAAAGCAGAAGCGAGACACACAACCCCCCTGCTGAAAACAGAAGAACATCAGAAAGCACCAATGCTGGAAACAGAAGAAACTCAAAAATTACTGATGCTCGAGACGGAAGGACGACAGGCAGAGGAACGGAAGTGCGAAACAGAAGACATCAAAGAGTCATCTGATCAAAAACTGGCAACTCGTCTCTGAAGTAATACTTGTCCAGATGACTTAGAGAGTTGGTCTTACTTGCAAAGGATAATTCTCCGGCTCTTTGAATTCAGTCTCATGTGATCCGAACATCAAGTTCCCAGGAAAACGAATCTTCCTCTCAACCACTAGTTTTGCTGGAATCGCTCCTGTTGCGTCATGTACTGATGATCTATACACCTTTAGCTGGTCCAAGTCTGATTGCTTCTTGTCAACAACCTCTTTTATAACTTCATATTCAGCAACTTTTTCCCTGACCGCTTCCACTAATTCAGGAACAAGCAAGAGCCTTTCCTGGGCACCATAGTTGGCTTTCCATTCATTTCTTTTGTCCTTTTATACATTGGTACTTCCTCTACTCATTCTTCTTCCATTTCTGCTTGCAAGAGGAAGGGTTCCTCTTGACCACACCTGTTGACTTCTTTTTCAGCCAATGCCACTTGCCTGATTGAATGGTTGGCAGACCCTGTCATTTTAGCCATGCAAAGCTTTATCTTCTCTTGGACAACCCTCAGGACCTTCTTTCTTGACTTCACAATGAATCTGTAGGCATTCCTAAAGTCCGTGCCAAGAATCACTTCATCGACAATGTCTGCAATGAGCATTTGGTGGCTAAACACAAGGAGAGCCAGGCATACATGTACATGACGTCGTTTACTTGACCTACTACTTTAACAGGGCTTCCAGTCACAATATGTGTTGTAGAAGAGCTAAATTGAGGCTGTCGGTTACTGATTAAGTCAGAGTGCACAATGGGCACTGTTGGACCCATGTGAACTGTAAATGATGTTGGTTTACCTTCCGCAAATCCATTAACTATCAAGTTTACACTGATCTTATGTAACTGTGTGCTGTTCTGGAGCTTAATTCTCCAACTGATACATCTTAACAAGCACTCGAGAACTCGGGTGGCAAGGAAACATGTAGAACAACACTCACCATTGTTCAAGAACGTTCTGTCGTTGCAATACATATAGTGATGAACATTTTGCATTACACCATGTATAACTAATGCAGATAGATAACAATAGCTAATTGATTTTTGTAACCAAAATGTTTCATTTTTGAAGTGCTTTAACAGAGATAACACATCTACCACTTAGCAAAACCTTTAAGGACAGGGCAAGAGTATGGTATTTTAGGAGTATCCTTATACTTTCTTTCCTGGTGCATATGACTGCTCTTGATCTACACCACTATTGCTATACATCTACCCTACATCACCCAGCCACTTTATTCTCTAAATCCAAATGAAGGAAGTAAGGCTACGATCTTAAATAAACTACAGGCAATTCCTTGTTCTCTTCCACTGTCATATTCCAGTTCACATACTGGCTCTATAATCCTTTGCAGAATTTTTCTTTTAAATCTGTGTGGCAGATCAGCAGTCAGTCTGTTAAGGACTTATATTTAACTACCATCTATCATGTCCAGCCTGAAAATCTTATAAATTTAAAATGAATTTTGCGTCATGACTAATTGGTTTTCTTGTCAATAGTTTAGTGTTAGCATAGTATGCAATATTTCCTATTTGTATTCTGTCCTGTATTGTCGTGTTTATGCATCCGTATTATCTATCATGTTACCTAAATAACTGATCTTATTAACGCACCGAATTATTTTCTCTCTCTATGGATATATTATACATAATGTTACACCATTACAGGACGTGTTACATGTTGGTCGGCTATCCACGCAGAACCCAGCTGTAATGTGTGTGTGTGCGTACGTGATCCTTAACATGCGTTAACGAGATTGTACCAGACTCACCGTTCCGCGCGCGCTGTGTTCAAGGCCGCAAGCAATTACGCTCTAGTGTTGATGCGTATTATGGATTATTCTGGAATATCAGCGGGGTATAAATATAAGCATTCAGTAACGATCAGTTCAGATTAAGTGGCGATTTATTCAAGTGAGGTTCGAGTTATATTCGGGCGATTTACACCTTGCGTTTGAAGTGGATTAAAAGTAGAAAGTGATATTAGACTTAAAGGGATAATAGTGTCATTATTATTTATTCGGATACTTGAATTGTTGAATTTTTGTACGAGAATAATCTTGTTGAATAACTTGTTGATTAAAAATTGTTATTTGTGATAAATTTAAGCTGGTGATTAATGACTTGAATGGTGTGTGTATTTTGTTTTCCACTGTACCATATGGCGATCGGTGAGACTGTTGTAACAATATTCTTTGTCCTTTCTGATCCAGAAATTAGAATTTTTCGGTTTTGGTGATATTTAGGTTCAATACCATTCCAGTGGATATTTAATTTTTTAATACCATTAAAAAAATTTGTTAACTTCAACCAGCCGCTGTCTTGTTCTACCTATTACCACAACATCAGCGCTAGCATATATTTCCCTTTTTTTTATTTAATATCGTTCTCCGTTGATCTACATCAATCGTAGACAACTTTTGAAATCATGGAGGCGCTTATATAACTGAGGAACAGCTCAATGAGCGCACCCCGTCCCACCCCATCAATGGAAAATATAAAGGTGCGGAGCTGGACGTTGGAGGTCACTGGTCATTAGTAGGACGTCACAAACATTAACTGACGATTTATAACACCATTCTGCTTATATTTAGCGAAGTGGAACACTGAATCGGAAAAAGCTTTGCAGTATGTTTCATATAATTTTGCGAACTTAATATATGAAATTGCGAATGAAAACTTAAAAAAAGCATATTTAAAACACGAATGAGTGTTTCAGTTCCTTTTCTTGAAAAAACTAACAGTAAAATTTGAAACAGCTGTACTATTTTATAATAGAGTACTTCGAAGCAGGTACAACGTGGATGCGTTCCTTCGTTCAAAAGAAAATACAATTATAAATTGGTTCGCGGGCGCGTCAAACCTAATAGACAGGCGCAGGGTTTGGTCCCGTCAGTTGCGACGAAACAACGCTTTTACCCATTCTTACGCGGCCGATTACGCCCCCCACTTACTTACTAAACGAATCTGTCTTTTAGCAACGTAGCTATTCTGAATTTTAATTAGATTTTAATTCGGCAACTTTTTATTTTGTGCGAGTAACCTCTTTCTTCTAATATTTTTGTTACGTTAGGTTAGGTTAGATAAGGTTAGGTCAGGTCAGGTCAGGTCAGGTCAGGTTAGGTTAGATTAGGTTAGGCTATGTTATGTTAGGCTAGGAATGAATAGAATTGTAACGGTAATGTGTGTTTTTATTATAATAATAAAATAAAAATGCAATTGATCTCGATTTACCGGGTTCAAATTTCTACCTCGGTCGCAACTGACTGGGTTTTATACGATTATGTCTCAACTAACCACGGTCCGCAGGGTTGCCGTCTGCTGATCTACGTCTTCAATGGCGTAGTACCTTAATGATTGACGTTGAAAATGACATACACATTTCTAAGGGGTCATTAGATATATCTCAATGCGCAAAGCGTTGATTGTTTGTGAATCATGTTTACCTTTCATCGCTTTAGCATACAAAATTGTTAACCGTTTTATCATTGAGCACGCGCGCGGACCTGTCAGTGTCTGTCAACGAATCTGTGTACTATTGTAAAAAAATTTTGTTCTAAGAAAACAAAATTAATTGACTATTTATTCGTACGTGTCTGATTTAAGAAAATGAACAACAGCACATCAAATTCCTCTTTTAATAGTCTTAAAACAATACACACTTAATTACAGTTATTGCGAGAGAATCAACATAATTAGAGTCGGTTAGTACCAAGGCCGTGTCAATCACGAGTACTACGAACTACACAAACTCACACATGCGTAAACATAGACAATCGCGCTGACAGTACTTTGGAATTATCTTTTTTATATTTGATGAAGATGACCTTCAGAATCGATTGAAATGTCTAAGCTTAAATTATCTGTTATATTTGGTCGAAAATCCGTGCAACTGTTGCACCAGCTTGGTGCATAATGAAATCTCACGTGATAGTCTGTCTTGTCGCAAGCTCCCAACGTGCGTATACCGCTTCAGTTAACATTCCTAAATTCTATTATTTATAAAAGTACTAATTCTTGTCTTATTATATCACTGCTGCCTTGTACTTTCTAAAACATCACTTACGAATTTCAGAAGCCTTATATGTATTCTATTTAAATTGTTTTAGTTGTAACTCATTTTTTATGTTTATATACTAATATATCAGGTGGACCCAGATTTAATACAATTTCCTACGCGTTTTTCAAAATTTTTTTTGCTCACTGATATTATAATAGTTTCATATTAAAATGGTTCGATATTAGAATGGTGGAATCATATCTATATTTTTAATTTTATATTTCGCCAGAAATGATTAATATACAGTTAGATGTATCATTCTGTATTACAGTGGCATTATAGAATTTAATATGTACAAATTCATTAAGCTTTGAAATTTTTAATTTCTGTTAAAAGGACACCTGAATGTTTATTATACCCTGTTAACATTCACATTTTAGTTAGGCCTATAGTAGACATCGGTAGATTGTGTGGATATGCTAAAACGTCTCAATTTATTGTCAGTGTTAATTAATTATTTATTAAAATCATTACCGTGAAAGGCAAGCAAAAAAAGAAGAGATCAAGTTTTTTTATTTTTAATAAATACTTTTCATCTGTTCCTCCTGAGCGTGAATACGTACACATATTCTCTGAAAACCGCTCTGGACAGAAGAAGAATACAAGCTCTGTTAACATCCTCACTATCCTTAACAGATAGTAACATTTCAAGGAAACAGAGCAAGGTTCCTGGACAGAGTTATTTACTAGCGTTTGCAATCCTGCAATAATCAATTGCGCTTTGGCATGGTAAAATATAGTCAATGCAAGACTGATATGTTAGTAACATTTATACAAGCAATTACGTTTCCTGTTGTATAAGTAGAAACCATTACATACATAATTCAGAAATATTATATTATATAATTAGAAACATATAGTACATAATTTCGAAAAATCGATGGTATCGATTTTACAGAAGAAGTTTTGTATTCATTGAAAACTCAAATAAATGTAGTTATAAAAGAAACTTATTGAAATATATTTTTATTTCATCTGAGGTACAATAATAAAACCTTATGAGCATATTCAGTCAGTGAATTTATAAATAATGCGGTGGTGCATATTTATTCTGGAAAACCACAGGGGATGTAACACAAAAGACACTGAGCAAAACTTTCCTTTAAGACAATACTTAAGAACACTATAGACCGAAAGAGTGCTCAATGATGAGGTTTTGGGAGATTGGGTGAAAAAAGGATGTTGATTAGATCAATTGTGAAAAGGACGTCATATTTTTGTTCGGCTGGTAAGATGTTGAAACTGGGAATGATCGATAGACTTAGTGCGAGGGGAAGGTCCAGGCAGAAGTTCTTGGATGGGGTAAAAAAAGGTAGAAGGCCTAAAAAAGCTGTCTACAGAAAGGAAAATACTGTAAGCCACTAACCTCTGGTTTGAGGAGAAGAAGAAAAAGAACCTTTAAACATATGACGCAAAACTGTAGAAACATTTCAGATGAAGTTACAGAACATAGGAGTAGCTGGAAGATTCTTTTATAGAAGAATTGTATATCTATGTTGAATCGCAAATTTTTTCCGTGCGTTGTTATAATTTTGATTTAAATACATTGCAATCTTATGAATTGTTCGTGTACTGTTTAACTACATAGAAATTTAGAAATTTTCAAAAATAAAAAATGATATCATCAATTAATCTTAACTCTCATCAATCTCTTTGCTTAAGGAAATAATTTTGTATTGAAGACGTCATGCATGAAGCACATATTGCACACGCTTGGACGGAACAAAAGTCAGAAATGTGTTTTTGTATGCGAAGCAAAAAAACATGTTTGTACATTTGATGGTGTAAAAAATACCGACTGCATAAGACGGGCAGCGCATATATAAAAGACGAAATTCGTGATTACATTCGCAACAGCTCACAGCTCTTAATTAACGGGACTGAAGCGACACCTGCTACGCCCAGTTGGAACGTGTTTATTGTCGATACGTTAAGGTGACGACACAACGAAACAGAAAACGACGTGATAAAGCAGGCTTCAAAGAAGAGACTCCGCACTGAACATCGATACACTATGCTTCACACTCGATGGCTAATCGCAGGTAAGCCATAAACATTATTATTATAATTTTTTTTTTATCGGCCACCTAAGGACCACATGCCAATTTCAATTCTTTACTCTTTGTTCTTTTCTTTTTTTCCAATAGTCTTTCATCTTCTCGCTGTGTTTCTTCTTCCTGTCTTCAGTCTACTTTGAATCTGCGTTTTTATCTTTCCTACCCTGGACTTCCTCCATTTTTAACACTTTTGCCCGAAAAACTTCTCTGTCAATTGCTTCTTCTGTGTGTATGTTATTTTTTTCTAAACGCTTTTGGAATTCTTTAATTAAATTTGAAGTTGACTTCTTCCCCCACAGATATCTGAAGATTTGCTTTGTCAACCTATTTTTGTCCATTCTATATAAATGTCCAAATAATAATAGTCTTCTTTATCTACCTGTGTCTGTTATATTTTCTATACTTTGATATATGTCATCATTACTTCTTAATTTCCAACCTTCTGAAGTTCTTCGTGGGCCTAATATTTTCCTAATAATTCGTCTTTCCAATATTTATAGTTTGTCTAAATTATAATTCAATGTTAGGCATTCACTTGCTTATAGGTATTCTGGCCTCACTGCTGTACTGTAATGCCTTATTTTCGCATTTTTAGGTATGCCCTTTTTATTGTAAGTATCTTTAGTTATACCATATGCCCTTTCCATATTATGAATCCTTTCTTCTATAGCAGATTTTTCCAAGCCATTCTCTTGAATTATCTGTCCCAGATACTTAAATTTTCGAACCATCTCTATTCGACCAATATCTGTTACCAGGAATTTTGGCGCGCTTTTAAAGTTTGTGGGAAATTTGTTTTTTTCTGCAAAAATTCGTAAGTCTGTTCTACTGGCTATGTCCTTTAAAAAATTAACTTTTATTACTGCGGACGTAAGATGTTCAGAAAGTATAGCAAAGTCATCTGCGAATGCCAAACAGTTTATTAAAATACAAACGTTCCTGCTTCCCAACACAATTGGTGATACTTTGCATTCGATGCAAAACGATAACAACTAAACTTGTAAGAATTTTCACATTCGTATTACATCCCCTACCGTACGTTATCGAACAATCTTTGTACACCCTAAAGGTTATTATTCATTAAACCGATAACAAAATTTTCAAAATTTTAAAGTTATTTTAACACGTTGTGGAATATTTTAGTGGGATAACACCTTTTGTTTCAGTATCATATGTTTACGACTTTCGGTTAGTCAAAACTTTTTGAAATATGTTGTAAAACGTTAAGTTACGACATAAGAATACATAAAAAATTAATCAATTTAACATAAACTATATATTAATATGGATATTTTATTGTTAAAATTGGGTAATATAAAATATTGCTTAAAATACCGAATGACTACACGGCTGCTCAGTGGCCGAGGCCCTCTACTCCTGGAAAGTTATCGAAAAGAAGAGGGTATATTTGAAGGGGGAAAGAAAGCGAGAGAGATGTGTGTATATAATATGTAAACACGTTTTTTTTATTCCATATCATATAAAATATTGAAATATATGTGTTTTAAAAATATACTACTTTGAATTGTGGCATGGTTTACACATAATTCCATTGTTACGCATGCGCATTGTTATTCACACTACATAACATTGTTGCGTAACCTTTGTTGTACTTTTCAATTCTTACAAGTCGATTGTTATGCATTAAAGTGCCGTACATTGTCATACACACACATTGCAAGAGAAATAACTTATAATGACTTGTAATGTAATGTAAATGAATCGTTATGTCGTAATGTGATGAAACAATGCAGTGTATGTGTATGCAAAACAAGGATCAACATGACGTATACCGATTATCAATCTTGCCGCCATCTACAAACCTATACCACTATGAAAACTTGTTCCGTCTATTATAGGTCTTAGACGTTCTCTTTCCTATTTCATCCTCATTGAGTGTCGGTTGAAAAGTTCGCGGAGCGACATCTGTAGCTTAGCGGTAAAATTAAAATTATTCGTGTGCTGCAAGATTTGCATTTTACAAAAACTCCTGTTAATTTCCAAATGTATCTGGCAATTTGTTCATTTTTTAGAAGCTATTTAAAATTGACGTCCAATGCGTGTTTCAAAAAATGGACACAATCAAACATTGTGGTGTGATTCTTTGTTAAAAATTGTTTAGCGCCAACGGAAATTCAGAACGAAGTTGTAAATGTGTCAGGAAATGCTGTGACTTCAAAACCAACGGTTTGTAAGTAGGCAATTGAGTTTAAAGTGATCGAACGAGCATTGAAGGTGATTCCCCCCACACTGGACGCCCCAAATTCCAACTCCAGAAGCGGTAGCCATCTTGCACAACGCTTGTACGACCACGTTTAAACTCTAGTGTGCCCCACTTACCGTTGTTTCTGAAGGTGCAGCATCTCCTAAAACATTTTCAATTTTGTTTTTTATTTTACGTTGGCTCTTAAACGTTAATAACAGAATTCATCACAAAAAGATGTTTGATTTTGTGCATTTTTAAAAGACGCGTGACAGGAAAATTTCAGACAGCTGGTAAAAATTAACAGATATATGTAGTAATTAACAAGTGTTTACGCGAAATATACGTCTTGCAGCACAAGAAAGAATTTATGTATGTATGAATTTATTATGTATGCACCTCGTATTATGTGCCACGTTCACCCAACAAGGTGTGGATTGTTTGCTGAGTTGTCTGTTCATGAAGTTTGGAGTTTTTTCCAAACTAGAAACAATTTTGATTCAACAAAACACGTGGCGATAGCAATTGTTTACGCTAACAAAGTGCCAACTGACAAAGTGTGTCCAAAGAGGCCTAAAACTTTGTAGATATTATTTTGGATATATGCCGTTAGATGTACACGTATATTTCCTACTATCAGCAGATATACTCTCACTTTCTCTTAATTACACACACTAATTGCCGCCCTCTTAGACGCTTCAAATAGCTTCTATTTTGGTGGTTTTATAAAAGATAACTTTGTAATGGAATGCAATGAACTTAAGTCATATTACCATAAGTTGTCATTCATGATGTCCTCATTTGTTTGATTTTAATCACATACGGTCGATTTGAAATAAATGTATTTGTTTAAAGGACAGTCTATATTCTGACGTTGTAATATTAATATTGTTACGAATGGAACGAACAAGAATAGCCGAGAGAGTCCCCGCCACGTCCTCCCGCCCAGTTTGGCAGGTATTGCCTCAGTCAAGGCCGATTTTAAGTTTGTTCTAGACTCTTCAAGAGGCCACTTGAGATACGCATTAGCGTCAGCATTAGGTGGCGTGCAAATTGAAGATGGAAGATTTTGGTAGAAGACGTGCGCTACCTATAAAAAGCCATAATAGCCGGCTTACGAGGCAGTTTGTTGAGCGATTTTTCCTTAGTGCGGATCGCGTAGTGTTTGTGTAAAGCGTTATTGTGTTACAGTTAGTGCGGAATTCTTTATAGTTGATATTATTATTGCGTGTGAACAAGTGTAATTTGGATGCTTGTACAAGGCCATTATAAACTGTTATTTGTGATTAATTAAAACTGGTTTGTAGTGACTACATTGGTGTCTTGTGTTTTGTTTTCCACTGTACCATATAACGATCAGTGTAGACCGTCGTAACAATATTGTGATATTGGATTGCCTGAAATATGACAAGAATGAGTTGACAAATATTGTAAACAAGGTGAAGGCTCACCAAGACCTGTAGATTTGAGCGTCGGTTGGGTTAAAGTCCTCCACGGAAATTAAGTATGAAACTTGGAGTAAGAGGAAGCTCGCCTGTAACTATTTGAAATTACAGTATGGAGAATAATACGTATACACTTAGTTACAAAACATTTTAGTACAGAAAAATGTACTGACGTTTGTCGATTATTCCAATGGAGTTCAGTCTGCGCGATATGTAAAATGTCGAACAATGACATAGATTCTACAGACTTCCGGAACGACTGTAAAATCGCAAATTTTTTCTACTCGCTATTCGGAAGTGACAGGTTTTTCTCAAAACGGAGCGGTATCTAGAAAGCATGCAACGCCCGGGAAAGTTTTCAGTCTGCTGCATGCAACAATAGGCTGTGTTTTGGGAGTAAATATTGTTATTGTGATTTAAGGTTTAGTGTAAAGTGGTTATTGTGTATTAGTGCGACACACTTATTAAGGTGACACTACTTATAGTTGACTTAGGCTCTCACAGCCGGCGACTGAGACCCTTGTCGGTATTTCAGTCCTTTCAGCATGTTGCAGTTATTGCAACATGCTGCAGCCGAATGCAGCAACGGTTAATATTAACTTAAATAATAATACGTTTAAATAATGGGGCGACAGATAATTGACTGAGCATCGGTCAGTCCTCCCTTGACGTCACGCCCCCTACCTTTTCTAACGAAGTCGTTTCGCCGGCTATCTGAGTTCAGTCGACCACCTACACCCGGACCGTGAGCAGAGTCACCCGTGGTCGCCCGATCGGCACTTTTGGTTGGGAGCCTCATCTACCAAGCATAAAGCTGGGTCCACGTATAGCAGAGAATTTTGACTAGCTCCAGTATTTCTTCGGCCTACGTTTGAGAACATACACGACAGCACTCCGTGGGACCAGCGGAGAAACACGTGCCTACAACGGGTTCACACATGGCATGGCCGGCGACAGCAGGCAGCGAGAGGACACATCTTCGATTTCCAAGTAACACTATTAATAATTAATTACCATGCAGCAGGAGCTTCCAGTCGGCCAGATTGCTAGTTGAAAAGAAAATGAAATAAATTCCTTAATTTGTGTAATGCGGACTCATATCTTTACGAGAACTTCGTAATATACTAAGGTGTTAACATTTTATGAACAGATTATAACTTGTGCACAACGCGCAACAATATTGTAAACTGGCATTGATTTATTCAGTAATTGATTTATTCAGTAATTGATTTTGCTTCGCTAGCTGACTCCTAATTTTACAAAATCAAGAGGCTGATTTTCATTCTTAAATAAATACGTTCATGTTGACTCTGCTCACTAGGTAGTGGTACCGACTGTCTCGTGACGCACCCCCCCCCCTTGTATTTAAGTTAGGTATTACGACTATTTCAATGTATTTTGTGTTACGTTCATTTGGGCCCAGCACGGCAGCGCGTAACAAACACTGAAGATTGCCACCGATGGAGTGGTGAAAAGTTTGCAAATTATAACATCGGACCACGGGGTGACAGCCAGGAAAATGTTAATAACTATGACACTTATTTTTTGTTATATTGCTATGTAGCAATACATGGAACAATCTTCAGCTTGCAGAACTCTATACGAGTGTCTTTACTCAATGTTAGCTATAACTAAAGTTGTAACTAGCGGCTTCTCTGGTATTAGTTATTCTGTTCCACTGGACAATCGTATGTTCTGTGCCACCGGTATAACAATATGTCTACTCCTCATTCGTCACTCTCTAACCTACTGATTTTGTTTCATATAAACCTTAAGTATTTTAAAGTGATTGATAAAATACAGATTATGAAAGCTTATAAAATCGTTGAGCATATTAGATGCGTTTTAAACATTGTATCAGTGCACCAGAATATTGAAAACCACAGAAGTAAATGCTTGAATCGCATTGCCAGAAGGAGACCACAGAAGAACACTTGAATCGCATGCCTGGTATCCGTCTACCTGTGGCTGCTGGGGTTATCTCTCTACTGAGACGAGAGATGTCGGTAGACCGAGGAGTTGATGGGTTGCGGCACATATCTAAGGCTTAGTCCTCGGAGTGGTGATGATGATGATACAAAATAATTTAAAAGAAAAGGTGAACAAAGTAAAGAACAAAAGTTAAAATAGAGAAAAACTAGGTTAGAAAGGAGATTTCTACAATTCAGTCGAGGTACCCCAAAAAATATGCAAAACATTAAACAGCCGTTTCCAGTAAGTGAACTTTTCTCTTACTTAACTTACGTACACAAAACTTTACACTGAATGTTGTTCAAGACATACATTTTTGGTATAATTTTTGTTCTGGAATATTACGTTAACTGGATGTAAAAATAAAATCCAAAACTAATGTTAGTATTTATTACGTTTTTACAAAGAAATAAAATTTTGCTTTTTGCAGTGTGTATTTTGAAAATATACAAATATACTGTATGTATTTATTTGTTTCAATAGACTATATGTAGCAAATTAATTTAAAAAGTTGATACATATATTTACCTTACAGGAGAAAAACGTTTAAAAATTTTATTAAGGGTTTTAAAATAAATATATCTGATTTATAAGACAAATTTTGTTTAATTAAACCCTTACGACCTGGTCTCGATAAACAATAAATTGCGCCTTACAATTAGAATGCAGCATTACTTTTATGAAGTAGCGCGGTTTGTAAAGTTTCCGACTCTTTAAAGACAATGATTGATAATGAATATGATTTTGGTTAATATTAATAATAATAATAATAATCATGTTTCAGGAATCCTGCTTTACTGTGTGACAGGTTCACTGCAGTATCAGCTGTTTCCTACCTGTAACAACACCGGATCTGCAGTAAGTAATTACGCTTTCTATTAAACGTTGTCATATAATATATAAAAAATTGGTGTGGATAATCATATATGACTTCAATGTTCTAATTAAATATACAATTATTTCTAATACGTAGGCCTACACTCAGTACGAAACCAAATATATCAGCATGCTTTTGGTAATAAACGCTGAGAAAGATAATCAAAATACGAATTGCACCTAGTCGTTACTATTTAAAAAATAAAGAATTAATTTTATTAAATTATATTTTTCTAAACAACGTGAAAGAAAGCGACCGCCCAGTGTTTGTTATCTGTAAATTTCTGAAAACGAAAGATTATTTTGTTTACGTCTCCTTGGTGACAGAGCATGGAACGATATCAATTGTTAATAATTTATTAAAATTTTTAAGTTTTCGGTTGAATAAATATATAACATCAATGCAAAATTTATCTCCGCCCTCTTCAATTACTCTTTTCATTTATAGATATTTCATTTATCTTTCTACAGTGGATTGTTATGACCTTCTTTTCAGGATACTTTATTTATCAAAATTAAGTACTTTACTTTTGTTAAAACGTAAAACGTTGGCGGTAAACTATCCCTTCCCCTTAACCGATCTCCACCAAAATCAATAGTCCTTGAGCCCTCTACAACTTGGGCACTCGCCTTAGAAACAAATTCTACACACAGATAGACATACAGACACTTTTCGGAAAATAACTTTTCTTCATGTTTTGAGGGTAGTAGAATCAGAATCATCCCTTATATCGAACATGATTTGTTGCGATCACCATACTTCCATTTCCTTACGGAAGTAATAATATGAAATCACTTTCCTTTAATTTCGACTGCAGATCCTTCAGACGACGGATTGGTTCTATCTCGATGAATACGTAGGTCAATTTACTTCAGAGTCGCTTCCGGGCGTGTAGAAATTTCTCGCGGGCACGGTTACATACAAATTCACGCAGCAAACCGATACTAGTACTGCTTAACTGGTGTATTTGGCTTACACTTTTCCAGTTGATTTATAGTGTCTTTATTACCCTTAACAGAATATGTTTCACTATTCCTTATAGCACACACAGTTTTAGCAATTATTGCAGTAACTGTACAGTAATTTCTAACTTGCGTTCGCAGTATCTGGTGGACCAAAGCGTCACGAACCAGAGCGGTGTTTACTCATTAGCGATTACAAAAAGAGACTGATTGTACTTTTCGTCATCATCGGCACTTCACGGTGTAGGCTTATAGCCTGTTCCGTCTTCACTGCAGCCATCTCTTCCAGGGCCTACCCATAGATCTTCTGCCAACAGGTTTGTAGTCTACAGCGCGCTTTACTAGCCTCTGGTCCGTTCTGTAGACATGCTCCATGTACAGCTGCTTTCGTTCTTCTGTCTTATCATTGATACGGAATATACCCAGTTTAGCCCTTATATGTTCATTACGGATTCAATTCCTTAGACGATAACAACTCACGTGCCTTAAATAAATTCATTTCAGCGGTTTATATATGCTGTTTTTCATTCCCAGTTACCGTCTATGTTTCAATAATATATATGAGAAAACATATTGCCATTGCTTTAGAGAACTTTATTTTAGTATCAGTTCTTGATTTGTTTCTTAGTGTTCGTTGTATTGTACGACAAATACTTATTTACTTATTTACTTTCTTATCCTATCATCGTCATGTTTTCAATTTATGATTGTACGTTTACAATTGGTATTCTAAAACTACATTTCTTGCAATCTGAATTGTTCTTTGGTAACATCTTCTTCTGCGCTTCTTACAGATATTAGACTTTCTTGTACAAGAATGTGTAACAACAGAATAATTCTTGTTCACAAAATTTGAAATATTTTACAACCTTTGTACTTGAAAATGTACATTCAGTTGCTAATTTTCAAAATTACTACCGTCATCAGCTATGTCTTTTTATTACTAGCATTTTGATGTAAGTCATATCTCAAAATCTCCCATATGTTGATAGTAATTTTAAATTGACGTGAAACCTGACGATAGAAATTGAACAGTGGCTTAGAGATGCGCAGTGCACAAATAAAATTTTCAGGCTAGTCAAATTTTAGTCATTTTGCACATGCGCACAACAGTCTTGGTACAGTGTTTCATAGTGTGAACATCGACTGCAACAAGAATGGCGAGAACAGTGGAAGCATTCGTGTGACAGATACAGATGTAGTACATGAGTGAGACGGTGTACTGTTATCGCGTTGTCTCACCTCTCTCTTCACTAGACAACTTAACTATACTTTAGAGTGGGGGTAATTCATGCATTGGGTCGGCGAAGATGACTGTTCAGGAAACATTGTCGGAACTATACTAGCATATGCGATGAAAGAAAACAGAAACGTTAGCATATCTGTGATAGTAGCGACAACCCTGTACAGAATGCTAGGTTTCTCTACTGGTGTATTCAAAAATATATATTTACAGTCTGCAGTAAACATTTATTCTCTTGTAGTGGCCACTCTGTGCTTTGCGTTTTGGTCTGTAATTTCGGTGATGAAGATCATTGCAACAGTGAGGAAAATCTCTTTACCTCGAGTATTGTTGGCATTCTCCGACAGACTGGTCTTGCTAACGTTCTCATATTACCGGTTCATGTTTGTCATCTGCCAAGACGTTAACAAACAATTCTACCAAGTCATTGATTACGTGGACAATCGTTTGAGTCTATTGGGAATAAATATGGAGAAACTTGAACGACAACCGAAACGTCACAACACACTTTGGTACGATATACACCCGACGTACAATACTGTCTTCTATCTTCTGTTACGTTTTTCCAGACTGTTACTACTGATACAGTTCTCCGTGACTTTACACATAATCAAGCAACGGTTGCGACTAATACGCTTCGCAGTGGAGAATCCTGATATTGTTAGACTGGCGAACGTCGGTTGGTGCTGTTATAAACCCCCACCACTTTGTCACAGAAGTAACACTAAACCGATGTCTAAAGAGAAAGAATACTTCGCTAATGTAAGGTCCATGTACAATAGTATGTACGATACATATTGTAGTGTGAGAACGTTTTACCAGTTCTTCGTTCAGTTTCATATAATGACGATGGTTTTCATATACACAATTCATTTGTTTAATCTGGTGATTGAATCAACAATTACTCTGCTGTTAAGTTTTGTGTTGATCCAGACGTTTCTCGAGTTTGTCACCGCGTGCTAGTGTAAATCGGTGGCGGAGGGCTTTCGCGTTTTGCACTTTCGCTTAAACGGATTGTTCTACTGCTTCAGCGGTGTAAAAGCGAACGAATTAAGACAAGATATCAAGAGGCAGTCACTTGCGTGCGCGCACTCAGAGACGGCGTTTGAAGTCGGATACTTCGAAGTCGGCCTAACGCTAATGTCAAGTGTAACTGACTTTGTCGTGTTATTTCTGTTTGCCATGTTACCACACTATCTGTAGAAAGACGGAACGTCGTGTAGATTACAAAACAACAGCTACACGAATGAATAAAAGTGGAGTGTAACCTGTGACCATCATTTCTTGGTACGTAATTCATGTTTCTTCTTCATCTTCTTCTTCTTCTTCTGGTACAACGTCCCTGTTAAACCCAGGCCTGTTCAACGATTCTCTTCCATTCTTCTATGTCCAGAGCTTTATTCCTCCAACTGTCACGTGCATCTCCCTCAAATTCCCTTCCACATCTTTTTCTCTGACGTCCTCTCCTTCTTACTACCTCCGGCTTAGATTCCAACGCCATTTTTTAGCCTCTATCACTTCTTATTCTCACCACGTGCCACAATCATCTCAACCTTGACCCTTTCACTGCCACAACTATGTTCAGCCTATGTAAACGTATGTTATTTATTTACAATTATTTATGAACATTATTTAAAAGAAAGACTCTGTCAAATTGGTAAAGAATTTATAGAAAATAAGACAAAAGAACTTTTAAACATTAATTTATTTCTTTGTATAGTAAGTAAAATGTTAGTTTTGTTACAAATATCAACAGAAATAGATTAATTATTTTTCTAAACTGTATTAAAGTTTAGTAGATTGTAAAAAATAGTAGCATTATTAAAGAATTAATTTCATTCTTCTAACACACATTTGGACTACACATTCTATGCAATATCTAAACAAATAACACCGTTGACTGCGACAGCGAAAGCCTACGAAATGAAGTGGGCGTTGTTGTTGGTGCACAGACAAAAATTCTTGTGAAAATGAGAATTGAACAAGTAATTTAATCGTTGGATGTCAAATTAAATATTTGGTTACTACGCCTAAACTAAAGGAAAAGTAAGGTCTATTCCCTTGCGGAAATAATTAATGACCCTTGCTAATACAATGCACAGATATCAACACTTACGTCCTTGTTGCACGTAGTGTTGTGGAAACGATTATCATCATGATCATCATCAACTGCAAGGATTAAACCGAGGATGGTTTGTTCCGGTCTCAAACAGTCAAAGAGTCTAGAGCTGGTAACTCCGGCGCTTTCCCAGACGACCCACACCTCTCTGTCCCGTTGGCTTATAGTTCGATATTTGTTTGGCGATGCGGCAGTCATCCGTTCGGCAAAGAAGTTCCCACCAGTTCAGCCGATACTAGGCGATCCTGTCGAGTATGGGCATAATATTCAGTTCCTGCCGTATATCTAAATTGCTTCTATGATCATGTAAAATATACTCTGTCACGTCATGTGCCTGAGAAATCGCATTTTAGCCGCTTGGCTGCGACTGGCCTCGTCTTTCTTCAAAGTCCAATTCTCAGACCCATAAAGAAATGTGTGGATAGTTCTACATCACTTGTAGAATTTTAGGCGTGTTTCTTTACTTGCTGACTTGGAAGTGGAAACGATCTGAAGTATATTAAAATTATATAATGATCCCGTAGCCTTATATATGTGTGTAAAATATTGCTATTATCTGTTTCAGTGCCTTTTAGATCGAGAATGCTGTGGTCACACTTGTTGCATCAAGGGAATATGCACAACAAGTAAGCAGTAAGACAAGTACTTCTCAAAGCGCAAATGTGTGTGTGTGTCTGTGTGTGTTCAAGCCCTTCTTAATAAGTAAATTATATAATTTAATCTCTTATCTGGCGTTACAGCCTTTGGTGAGTTGTAGCCTCTTCAACAAAACTCCTCTATGCTTCCCTGTTCATCACCCTTCCTCTCCACCACTGATTCCCATGGAAGCAAGATCTTCTATTATGTCATCCAACCAACTCATCATTGGTCTGTCTCTACATCTGGTAGTATATAATCTTACCTTCAGAATTCTTTTAGGCATTCTTTTCTCCGACATTTTTTCGACATGTCTCAGCCAACGCAATGTCTGTGACTTGATGAATTTCAGTATGTCTTTTCCATGCATGAGAGCCTGCAGTTCATTGTTACTGCGTATTCTCCAACCGCCTTCTTCTCCTACTGGGCCATACATTTTATTCAATATTTTGTGCTCAAATGATTTTAAAGCAGTTTTGTCAAGTTCTGTCAAAGTCCACACCTCAGATCCACATGTGACTACTGGACAAGAGAATCATTTACTTTAGGTATTATACTTCTTGTAACAAGATTGTTTTTAAAGATGTCTAATTGGCAAAATAGGCTCTGTTTCCTACTTGCAGCCTTTCTCTTATAATCATCCTAATGTTACTATCATTTGATAACAAGGCACATAGATAACTAAACCAGCACTAAAATAACTAGATAGGACAGGGCCTTTGAATCACTTCCCATTCACATTGAAATCTCTAGGATTCCTTCTGGTCTCTGACTTGGACATTACCACGTATTTTGTCTTGTTTTCATTTACCACAAGACTTTTTCATTGCCTGTGCTTCCGTTAATGCGTACATTTATTTGAGGCTATCAACGTTTCTTGCAATTATTGCAATGTCATCTGCAGATATTTGAGAAGATTTCTTAAATATTGTGCCCCTTTTATCAATTTTATTTACTGCATTATGTAGAGCTATGTTGAACAGAACTGCAGATTCAATCTCCTTGCTTTACACCATTGTTAAAGTTAAAACTTGCACTAATTTTGTTATCTTTACCTTTGCTGTTGCTTTTCCCTTTGCTTTGATTTAATAATAGTTTGTAATCAAGATGTTTTTTTCTTTCTTGGAACAAGTTTCGACTATTAATCAGTTTGCACATCGTTAGACATGTTTGCTTTAAATATTTTAAAATACCTCTGTACTGGTTGGTTGCTCCTAACAGGAACCAACCAGCCCACACATAAATCACAATAATTAAAGCGAACATGGGTGACGATTACTCTGCTTAATGTTCAAAACTTGTTCCAAGAGAGAAAAAAAAGATTATAGTAGTCAATAATAGTTTCTATTATATTATCACTTAAAACATTATTTCTACATTTTAACCAGTATTTCTGTTATTCAATCAATATATTTGAATAGTCCCTTTAACGCTTCCTTCTTTCTTCTTAACCAGTACACTTTCTACGATCTATAGCCTAATATTATTTCGTTACCACTGCTCGACTTGGAATTTAGGCATTTAATTTAAGCTTACTATCTCAACTCTTTCATCTACTCATAGCACTGTTTCCCTTCAACTCTTACTTTGTATTTTCATCATCATCATTACTCCAAGGACTAGGCCTTAGATCTGTTTCGGAACCCATCTCCTCCTCGGTCTACCGACATCTCTCTTCCCAGTAGGGTGATAACCCAAGGCAGTCACATGTAGACGGATATCAGGCATGTGATTCAAGTGTTCACACCATCTCCTTCTGTGGTCTTCAATCTCCTACTGCAATGATACAATGTTTAAATCGCATGCAATATCCTCGTTCCTTCCTCGATCCAAGAGGGAATAACCTTCCGCCACTTTTATAAATTTAATTTCGGCTGCTTGAATCTCTGCACGTCCCTTTTACCAAGAGCCCATGTCTCACTAACATACAGGGATGTGGGGACAGGCAAAGTTGTATAAAATTCCATTCGGGTATCCTTCCGTCCTTTATTTTTCAGTACCTGTGAATCGTTCCACAAATGTGTCTAAATTGTGTTATTTTGTATTTTCGTTATTGTAATTCTTAGAAATTATCTTAACAGTTTTATTAAAAAAAGAAACAGCATAGAATTGCTAGGTGTGAATTAAAATATGACATCACTTTATTTATTTATATATAAGCTTGGTACATGTTAAGATTAATATTTCAGATTTATATTCATATCTTCTTCTCTAGGTGAAGACTGTAACCCGTGTAAAGACAAAGTGTGCGGCTACAAGGAGAGTTGTTACTTTGAAACGGTGGAAGGAATCACGGACCTGCCTCCGTACGCCGTGTGCGCCCCGACGGATCCGTGCCACAAGTCAGACTGCGGTCAGAATTACGAGTGTAAAGTGCTGAGAGAGGGAGACCGGCCGCCGAAAGCGTCGTGCAGCCCACAGGTTGACCTCTGCAAGGGCACCAAGTGCAGCGGCTTACAGCAGTGTTACGTGACCAGGGATACGGCCATCGAAGGTCCCAACGGTAACGATTTGATATCCCAGTCGGATCCGGCGCTGCCCAGACCCGTCTGCGCCTACAGCAACCCGTGCATTATAAACAACTGTAAACATGGCTTTGAATGCGCGCTGGACTATCTGGGAGACAGTAACATACCGAACGCACGATGCGACCCCATAAGGAACCCTTGCCTGGGTATGGTGTGCAATGTTGACGAGCAATGTTATGTCACCGATATCTATGTTCAAGATCTCACAATACCGATAGGTCAATGCTATCCCGTCGATCCGTGCTCTAACTTAAACTGTAGGGATGGGTTTACGTGCTTTGACCTGGGCACTATTCCCCCGAGCGCCGAATGCGTACTCGTCGTGGATCCTTGCGAGAACGTCGCCTGTAACTCTCCGCAGAAATGCTATTTGGAGTACGTGACATGCATCAAGGCGCCTTGCTATCCTGTAGCCCAGTGTGCCGACCCCAACCCGTGCAAGAACCACGTCTGTCAGACGGGCTACGAATGCATCAACTACTACGACGATCCGTACACGGCGCCCCGGGCCAAGTGCGTCAACCCGCAGAACCCGTGCGAGAACTTCCCCTGCGGCAAGGATCAGGTGTGCACGTTCCATAAGGTCTACTGTAACAAGACGCCATGCATCCCGCAGCCGTACTGCGTCGACATCGATCCGTGCCGCAACGTCACCTGCGCCGGCGGTTACGAATGCGTCGCGGTCAGCGCCGGCGCCAAGACCAAGTACGGCCAGTGTTATCGGACCAACGACCCGTGCAAGTACACCAACTGTCCGTCGGATACCGGTTGCCTGCCGTTGAAGAAGTTCCCGTCGCTGGCTATCTGTTACGACCTCGTCAACGGCGCTCGCAAGTGTTCGCAGATGTCGTGTGCCGTAGGGTACGAGTGCAGGGACTTCGAGAATCCGCCCATCAGCTCCTGCATTCCGACCTGCGAGACGTGTCCGGCAAACACCTTGTGCTACAAAACTGGATTCCCTCCGAACATCAGGTGCAGCCCAATCATATTTATATAATGCCAGGTCAAAAGGATTGGAACACTACGTCATTCTATTAATTTTTAAGAGTATAGTAAACGTTTATGTGCGCGAGAATGCTTATGTAGGAGAGAGAAAGAAAGAGAGAGAGGAGAGAGAGAGAGAGAGTGAGAGAGAGATAGAGAGAGAGTGAGAGAGAGAGAGAGAGCGTGAGAGAGAGGGTGAGAGAGAGAGAGAGAAAGAGAGAGAATAAGGAAAAATTTGGCAAATCAGTTACAAAATGTGTAATAAAATATCAATTTATTGTCTTTATATTAATTCGTTTATTTCTTTTCCTTCCATTTTTAAATTTTGCTGTTCCTTTCCATCTTGCTCATTTTATCTAGTTTCTACAATTGACGACGTTCCAGAATTTCACATAATTGGCTAATGTTGTACCATGCATGCCAACATACCGCTTATCAGTTTGCCTTTGGCTGCGGGATTTTTCAGAAAAGCTTAAGTCCGTTATTCATTCTAAACACTGGCCCTACCTTTATGTGAGACCCTGAAATTTTACCTCATGCAATTACTTGGCATTTCACATATTTACATATGTTTTTTTTTTTAATGAATATTTACAACATATTACTAAACAAACAAGAAACATTGACATCCTTACTGTAGCGTGACAGATGTATGCATAATATTGAATGGCAAATGATCATTAGAATAATGAAGTTATAATATTTAAATTTGGAAGAAAGCATTAAGTTTAATATAAATAGATTAATTCATAGCAACTGTGGAAAGAAATCATTATTATAAAGAAAATACAAGTTAAAATAAAAGGAGTTACTAGTGATGAGTCATCCAAGACCAGTCTCATAACCAAAGGTTTTCAAGGTATAACCCAGGAAGGTAAAATAGTAAATAACAAAGCAGTACACAATATGACCAAACCCACAACGAGGGAGAATAAATAGAATAGAAACCCTAAAATAAGCCAAGATCAACCAATACAGGTTGTGTATTTCTGAAATAAAGAAGAAGATGGAGAAGATCCCAAGAAACCTGATGGCAACAAGAAGAAGATGGAGAAGATACCAGTCCCAGAAGGCAGGAGAAAAGAAGACTGAAGAAAGAAGAAGAGGGCAGCATCCTGAAGAAGATGTCATGCTCTTATAAAAGACACCCAAATCCCTATATCCCCAAAATAAATATCTAAAAACAAAAGTATAACGAAATAAAAACCACATGTATATAAATCTAAGAGAGAGAGGTGAACAAAGTAAAAGTTTCCTGTGAACTAAGATGAAACAATAATATAGTACCCATGGAACAAATCTCCATTGAAAAACGCTAACCAATTTATTATGTTGATAAGACTATACGACCATTTAGCATTAACATAATATATAAGTGAAAGTGAACCAGTGATAGTTTTGGGTATTATAAAAAATGAACCTTGTGTTTCATTCTTGGCAATCACAAACATTGGATGCAATGAAATATGCATTTTTCAATGACTTAAAATGTGTACTGTGACAATATGTTGTTCATAAGACATGAATCTGTTTAAAATAACATTTTGTTTTACATGAAAAAAGAAAAACAGATTTCATTATACTTTTTGAACAATTCATACTATTTATTTGTTAATGACAGGGTACAATTCCCCAAAGACAATGTATAAAAGACTGTATAAAAACTGTAGAATCCTACTTATAATAATAGTTAGAAATAAGAATATAAATATAAGGTTTTTATGTATATAGTAGAAGAATGTTTAAAAATGTTTTAGATATAAGGCCATTTGTTTGGGTCTGAAACAACTAACATCAGAACTATAAAAATAGTTACCACTTGTAAATAGCAGAGAGTAATTAAGATGTTAGTTAGTACAAAACCTTTGTTGTAAACCATATTTCCATGTTGGAAATGGGAATTTTGTTGCAAAATGTCTGATTTGAAGACAACCATTTATTTAAAAAAAAAATATTCTTTATTCTGTTTAACTATTATTTGTATTGTAACCAATACTAATTGTTTTTGTGTAATTTGAAAACATGTTTAATTTATAATACTATATGTAAAAGTCAGAGAGGGTATCACACATCATATATTTGTTTGTAAAATATTTTGTAAGAAAAATTGTTAAAAAATCATAGGCCAAAAGAATGGAAACCAAACTTCATCAAAACAGAGAAATTAATCATTTAAATGCGAATAAACAAAAGGGGTTTAGACAAAATAAACTTGAGATCATGCCATATAATTGCACATACCATTTAGAGAGATTTTAATAAATTATATTCAGAATAATAAATAAAAATGAGAATGACTAAACTCAGAAATTTAGACATGGGAGTCATATATTCCAGAATAATGTTTCAGAATACAACTAATTCAATTAACTACCAGAAAATAAGGGAATATGAACCTTTTAATACAATATAGGATTATTAATATTAAATATAACTGATAAAATGGCTGAATTTATATAATGACAGGAAGTAAATTTTGATGTTTTGACTCTTCAGAGTATACCAAACTGAAAATGAAATTACTATTTTTTGGACAGAAAACACTATAAAATGGCATTATTTAATCTGAAAATAAGCTGAATGAACTGAAAGATTAATTTAAATCACATCTAGTGAATAAAATTGACAAATAACCAAAGTTTAGGCATTCATATAGTGAAAATGTAAAAGTGCACACAGGATGTGAAAAATATTTGAACAATGTTAAGGATAATATTATATGGGCTAAGAGTTTAATTGAAACTAAAGGAAACAGTTAGTTGATTATTGGTATTTGAACGGATAACATAAACGAGAGTTTTGTGACGATCTAACCTATCTTACAAAGGTGAAGTTTAGTGGCGAACAGTACGTTACTGTAAAGTCGGGAGTGAATTATAAAATCTTTCCAGAACCTATACATTGTGACAAAAACGATCAAGAAACACTAATTAACACTAAACAATACATTTCTACTCTGAAAAACACCACAAAACACCAGAAAACTGTATAACACATTAACCAAATTAGTGTCGGAATTGGGAAAAGTGTTTTGACTTATAATTACACAGACATACTAAATACAACCCAGAATCACTACACCAGTCACTACACAACATTTAACAAGAGATTTGCAGAGACAAGAACAGGAATTTTGCCAGAAAATACATTATTTGGAACACTGCAGGAACGAGCAACATTTTGATCAATTTGACGGCGGCCATTTGCTTTGACGATTCCACTGCCTTCTTCTTAGTACAACTCAGCTGTTTGGTGAAAACAATTATTATATTTACAAATTATTATTCAATGTCTGTGTTTATTAATAACTATTAATTTGATTGTAACGTTATACTTTTTAAATATTAGCCCGATTTCTCTGACTTTGGTAATAACTGGCTGTTTAAAGAACCCTATATAATTTTTATATCATATACTTGTAATTTTTTTCGATATCCTGAGAATCGATACTAATCGATAAGAGTCAATATTGCTATTAATTAATAAAAAACATTAATACTTTTCAATACTTAATAGTTCTTTATTTCTTCAATAATACTAATTACCAATAATATAATTCTAATTGATAATCTACAAGGACTTTACCACCCGTAAGTGAAGATAACCTAAAAAATAAAAAGGTAAACAAGTATCGATTGGTTTACAGACAGTCTTATGAGTGGTGATAGATTATTTAAAATATACTAAAACTTTAATAAAAATTTTCAGAAGAGCATTACACTGTTTAAAACTTCACAGCCCTATATTAATTAATTGATCCTAATTAATTAATTAATAAAATTAATAAATTTTTTTTTTAATTATTTTTTTTTATAAACATAATTTTTTTTTAAATTTCCTTCAAAACAATAAATTTTGTTTTGAAACTTTCGGCGAAGCTGAACAGATATATTCCTTCATCAACTTTACGCTACTCGACCGATCTTGCTACCATTGGGACTCGACCAGCTGGGAAACTTAAGGAAGTGTTTCAGGCCAGTAAGACGTCGAGAGCCACACCAATTAAACACCAATTAAACACATTACAACTTACAACTTATTTTTTTAATTTATTACAAATTGGCGCACAACTTTAGGGGCTTTAATTAGCGATTGGAAGGCCAATACTTTCTGTCCAATCACTAGTTGGAGCTAGGCAACAGCTACAAAGCCAGAGAATTTCAAGGGAAAATGCAACGACGTGCAACATCTAAGAAACGGTCGGCGGAGGCCGAGAAAGAAATAGAAGTTGACATGGACAACAAGGAGGCGACGCCAGTAGAGGCGGAAGAGGTATTACCACCGGTGTTGTCCAAACAAACTGAACAACCGGAGATACCCACACAGACAGGGGAAGTCAATATCCAAGAGGAACGACCTGAGAAATCCAAAACGGTAGAAGGTCCAATTCTAGAGAGAATGATGGAAATGTTCCTTCAAATGAGTCAGAGAATAGAAGAGAGCAACAAATCCAACAAGGAAGAGTTGAAGAAGGAAATGGAGGATAATAGTAAGAAAATGGACAAGAAAATGGAATCCACAAGTAAGGAATTAAAGGAAGACTTGAGTAAGAAAATGGGGAGTGATAACCAGTCCTTGAAAGAAGATTTAGGAAATAAAATCGAAACAACAAACAAGAAGATGGAAGAAGAGATGGGGAAGAAGTTAGAAGAATTGAAGGTAGACAATCAGTCCCTGACGAAGAAGATGGAAGAAAACAGCAAGAAGATGGAAGAGAAGATGGAAGAAAACAGCAAGAAGATGGAAGAGAAGATGGAAGAAAACAGCAAGAAGATGGAAGAGAAGATGGAAGAAAACAGCAAGAAGATGGAAGAGAGGATGGGAGGAAAGTTAGAAGAATTGAAGAAGGATAATCAATCCACAAAAGAAGAGTTGACTGGGATGAACAAGAACATAGAAGATTTGAAGGAAGACAACCAAGCGTTCAAGGAAGAATTCAAGTCAACTAAAGAAGAATTGATTAATAAAATTGAGAACACCAATCAGAAAATCGATGAAACCAGAAAGAAGATAGAGAAGAACAACCGGCAATTGAAGGAAGAGTTGAAAGAAGATAACAGGAAGTTGGAAGAGAAGATGGGGGAGAAATTGGAAGAATTGAGAGAAGACAATCAAATTCTAAGAGAAGAGTTAAGGGAGGTAAATCAGGAGAATTTGGATAAACTGGACGAAAGAATGGAATTGTTGCGAGAAGAACTGAATAAAGAAATCACTGTTAACAAGAAAGCGATGAATAAGAAGATGGAAGAAGAAAATATAATGGTCAATCGACAGATTCGAGAGATTGATGGAAAGTGCAACCAGACCGAAAAGGAGGTGCATGAGTTTAAAGAAGTGGTGAACATCAAGTTCACAAATATTGAAGAACATAGTCGTAGGAAGGTAGAAGAACAGAGGAAGGAAAATCAAGAAGAATTCGGAAAAGTACGCAACCAGGTCACAGAACGATGTAATGATATACAAGAGACCATGGCCAATATCACCGGTCAGGTGCGACAAAGGCGAGAGGAGGTGGAAGCAATAAGGAACAGACCGACTCATTTCACCGGATTGCCTGTCAACGAAAGCCGAGAGTGGCTCAACTTCCGGCAATACAAACTCAAGCCGATGGAGTTCCTAGCTAGGGTAGAAGAATATTTGACCAAGCATAAAATTACCCAATGGAGCCATAGCAGGGAGATATTCGACGAGTCCTTCCGAGACATAACAGATAATTGGTGGATGGCCAACCGGAGTGAAATTTCCGACTACCAACAGTTCCGGAAAATGTTTAAGACAAAATACTGGTCTGAGACCACCCAGAACTTGATCCGAGACAATATTTGTAATGGAAGATACAGGTCACAATTAGGTAGCAGTATGACGGCATATTTCTTGGGAAAGGTGTGTATGGCAAAACACCTTGAGCCGGCAATCCCAGAAGAATGTTTAGTGAATAAGATATCTTATCACTATGATGAGGACATTATCAGGGCCCGGAGAGGTAGCCAGATCAAGACGATCCAGGGAATGACCGAGTTATTGGAGGGATACGAGAACGAAGAGTATTATCGGCAGAGCAGAAAGAGAAATGAGAGACCAGAAGTAAGGCCGACTACCTACCCCAATAACGGCAATAACCATGCAAGTAACCGGAACCAGCCCAGTAATTACGACGGCCCTAACAACCAGCCGCGTAATAACCAGTTTAACGGTAATTTTAACGGAGTGAGGAATAATAACCCTTACCCAAATAATAGAAACAATTTTTACCAACATAATAATGTCCCATACAGTCAGAGAAATCCATATCCCAACAATAATGGTGACAGACCTTACCCACCTAACCGAAATTACTATAATAATAATTTTAGCAATAACAGTAATAGCAATAGTAATAACCGAGTGTCGCGCCCTAGGGTAAATTTTATAAGAGCAGAAGATCGCGGACCCAGGAGATATTATCAACCGAGGAGGAGCAGCTTCCACGGCGCCGACCGAAGATGGCGGAGTGCGGAACGAGACGGCACAAGATACGAACAGGAAAGACGAAGTACCAGCCTGGAAGATCTTGGCAGACAACCGAACAGGGCGTTAAACATCAACCAGGGTACAGAACGTCAGGAAACAAACCAGAGTTTCCCGAACGATGCCTCGGTCAACAATAACTTAAACAATGACCAAAATGCTTTAAACGAGAGGAGGCAGTAATCAACAACGATGACCCGTTACTGCTTATACTTCCTGGGTTAGAAAAGGATGATTTGCAACAAGCAAACAATAATAAGATTATCACTATCATAAGTAACCATTATCTGAAAGACATACGAACTGAACTTTTGGAAGAGAACGAGAAGAGTCTCAGCAACAGTAATAATGAGATAATTTATATAACAGCGGAGGTGGAAGGAGTTCCCGCTAAAATAATGATAGACACAGGAGCTAATATTTCAATAATAAACTCCAATGAGTTGGAGAGAATACAATGTACATGTGGAAAAACTTTGCCAATGTTACCAGTCAACAACATTGTGTTGGTAGGTGCAACCGGCCGCCAGAACAAAACCATTAGGAAGCAAGTTTCCTTAAGTGTCGTTAGCCGTGATATAGCTTTAGACATGGAATTTTTAATCGCCACCGGATTACCATTTGACATCTTAGTCGGTTGCGATATTCTTCGTAGATATTCGGCAGTAATCGATCTTAATTTAAATAGAGTATCACTTTTCCTAGACGGAGTAACATGGACCGCAGATCTGGTAGGAGGCACAACTATACTTCCTAGCCCAATACATCAACAACTTCGTAAAATAAATGTTATTAGAAACAGCCCTCTTTATAAACCCATAATATACAATCATGGAGGAGAGGATTTATGGTCAGTTAAGATCCAAGAAATACGGAATTTCCGGTGCGGAAGCGATAACAAGAAAATACCAACACATCTGGCTGATCGTCTAATCGCTATATATGAGAAATACAAGGCGGTGTTTTCTGATGAACCAGGGAAGGTAAAAAACTACCAGTGCCAACTTCGTTTTAAAGAAAACGTAGAGTTTAACCGGAGGTCATATCCAATAGCGCAGTCGCTCAAAGAAGCCGTGAGAACAGAGATAAACAAGATGATAGAAAACGACATAATTGAGATTAGTCAATCACCTTACACTAGTCCAATTATTGCTGTTCCGAAGAAAGACGGACAAGTCCGGCTCTGTTTAGATGCGCGTGAGTTGAATAAGACAATTGTGAATGACAGAACATCTCCCGGTGAAATAGAAGAAATCTTAAAGCGTTTTCATGGTACTAGATTTATTAGCACCTGGGATACGGTCTGTGGTTATTGGCAGGTAGAGCTGCATCCACAAAGCCGCCAATACGTAGCGTTCATTTTCGAAGGGCGCAATTACCAGTTCAAGAGACTGTCCTTCGGACTTGTCAATTCTGTCGCCATATTTGTGGCATGCATGGACCAGATTTTGGGACCAGAAGCGCTCCAATTTACCACCGTCTATGTTGACGATTTACTAATTACATCCGGAACCTGGGAGGAGCACTGTTACAGAGTGGAATTTGTACTAAACAAACTAGCGCAGAACAACATAACATTGAAGTTGGAGAAATCCAAGTTCATAGCGCGCGAGGTACAATTCTTAGGCTTCAACCTAGACGACAGAGGTATTACCCCATCAGCAGAGAAAGTGGAGGCAATTCAGAGGTTCCCGCAACCAAGAAACAGGAAACAATTACAATCTTTCCTCGGACTCTGTAACTATTACAGGAAGTTTCAGAGCCGATATTCCGAGTTGACAGCCAAGTTTCAACCACAGTTATCTGCCAAAAACAAATGGAATTGGGGTGAAGATCAAGATATTACTTTCCGATTGATAAAAGAGAAGTTTCTGGAGAGTGTGATACTTCGTCACCCAGATTTTAAGAAACCGTTCTTTCTAAACTGTGACGCTAGCGATCTAAGCTTAGGAACGACATTATACCAGGAAGATGAGGAGGGACAAAATCTGGTAATAAGCTTCGCTAGTCGCACACTGAACCAGTGCGAAAAGAACTACAGTGTGACAGAAAAGGAATTGTTGAGCGTGGTGTTCGCATGCAGCAAGTTCCGAACGTACATTCTCGGATATCAAGTCACGGTACGAACTGATCATAAATCCATCTCGTTCCTTCGTAGGTGCAAACTGAGTCACGGCCGATTGGCTAGGTGGGTACTCGCCCTACAAGAATATGACCTGAAATGGGAATACATTCCAGGAAAGAAGAACGTGGTAGCGGATGTGTTGTCACGTATAAATCTGGAAGATCAGACTTTCGAGGGAGAGAAGGAGAGCTTAGTAAAAATTTATAACATATTCACGACCAGAGCCGATTTACAAGCTTTGTTAATAAATATCCGAATCCATCAGCAGTCTGATCCTAAGCTGAAAAACATTGTGAGTCGTTTGGAAGCCAATGATGAAACCATTTCTAAATATTACCACCTTAACAAGGGAATTTTATTCATAAAAACCGCCTTGGACGATGAGACATGGAAGGTGATAATCCCACACCAAATCGAAAAGGATGTCATCATCGATTACCATGTCAGATATGGTCACATGGGAGCGTTAAAAGTGATACAAGCTCTAGAGGAAAATTGTAAGATCAAGAATATCAACCGCAAGGTGAGAACATACATCAAGTCCTGTAAGATCTGCCAATGTGCAAAAGTAAACAATGAAAAGACAGAGGGTATCATGATACCGATAACTTCCAACGCAAAACTGGAGAAAGTGTTTTTGGATATCTGCGGGCCATTTCCCCGTAGTGGTGGTCGGCACAGATATAAATACTTGGTAATTATAATGGATCACTACACCAAGTATATAAAGCTATATCCGGTTAATCGGGCAACAACAGCAAAGGTTTTGGCGGTGATTATTGATTTGTATATCCCAGAGATCGGTAGACCATCTTCTATTATTACCGACCATGGTACACAGTTTAAGGGGAGGAGATGGCGAGACACTTTATTAGCACTTGGGGTCAAAACGTATAAGACATCAGTCTACCACCCAAGTAGCAATCCGGCTGAGAGAGTACTAAGAGAAGTGGGTAGGATATTGCGCACGTACTGTCACAACCAACAGAAAAAGTGGCAAGAGTACCTAGCAGCGACAGAAACATTCCTAAATTACGCCCACCATCCAGCCATAGGAATTCCACCATACTCAGCCATGTATGAGAAGCCGACTCCCCGAGACATTGAACAAATCATTGAATTTCCAACGAACAACAATAGGAAATTCAACCAGTTGAAGTTTTACAATAAGGTAGCAGGAGATCAGGAAAAACGGCAAGCTAAATACCAGAAGGCAATAGGGCGAATTGTAACATATAAAGAGGGTGAAAAAGTCCTCCTAAAAAATAGAGAGCTGCCTAGCACCTTAGAAGGCATAACCAAAAAACTACTATTACTATACACTGGCCCATATGTTGTGGTAAATGATAAGCATAACAATACATATGAGTTGAAGGAAATCGTTTCAGGAAAAATCAAAGGAGTGTACAATCAAGCTTCTATGAAGAAATATTATGAAGAATGAGTTGTGAGATTTAGAATTTTGAAGTTATTTTATTTTAAAAATTCGAAAATAATGTAAGTACATCTTACAACCTAATATTTTGAAAAGAACATTCTGGAGAATTATAAGAAAAAGGAATTTAGAATTTTTATTGAAGAAATTCTAAGATATGTAAGTACTTCTTACTACAACCTGATTATTTAGAACAAACTTTATGGGAGAAAGAAAAAGAAAGAATTTTGAATATAACTTATTCTAAAATACGTAAGAACATCTTACTACAACCTGATAATTTAGAACAAAACTTTATGGAAGAAAGAGAAAGAGAGAGAATTTTGAACTTAATTTTATTAAAAATTTAAAATTAAGTAAGCACAACTTACTATAACTAAGTTTATGAGAAAAACTTTATGGTAAATAATTAAGAAGAATTTGAATTTGGAGAAATACCAAAACATTCAGAAATAATAGTAAAATCACAGTACTATAAACAATTCTGAATGAAACAATTCTGGGAATAAATGAATTAAACCGAATTTGAATGTTGATAGAACGTCAGAACTTTGAAACAAGATAAGATCAACATATTACAAGGATTTATGAGAAATATTTTGCCATTAAATAAAAAAGAATAGTTTGAATTTTACATTAAAACTAACCAAGTTCCAAAAAATAATTATGTGTCAATTATGATTGAATTGAGAAGAAAATAAAGTGGTTAATTCAGAAAAGAGAACTAACGTTAATCCAGAATAAATGCTAGACATTCACAATAGCATTTGAAGGAGTAGAGAAGAATAACAAAAAAGAGTGTAATATGCCAGAGAAGGAAAAAATTTGGAAGCAACGAGACTAATTACCTATGAAACGATAATGAAAACAGTTAATTAAGAGCAAAGAAGAACAACTCATACCAAACATATGGAGAAGATGATTTTGAACCAATGATAATAATAAGACCTATATGAAATGCAAAGAGAAGAAATACCACATGAAATATAATATAAATGAATTAATGCTAATGAATGCGAAGGCGGATTAATAACTTTCTAAGAGAAAGGAAAGAACCAAAATGTTTAAATAAAATGATCAATATAACAACCTGTATATCTAATGTAAAGATACAATGTCAAAAAATTAAATATAATATATTAAGACCATTCAAATAATGAATACGAAAGACTATTTATAAAGACCATGCTAATACTATGAGTAACCAGAAGAAAGTATAAAGAGAATTCAGATGAAGAAGAAAGAGAGTTACACTGTAAACAGTAACCAGAATTATTAAAAGAAAGGTTTTCAACCATAATTAAATTAAATATATCAGACAAGTTAAGAGTTTTGAAAAAATATATATGTAATGAGTATAATAATGATTATGAAGATTTATTAAGATAGAAAATGTGAGATAATCTGAGAGACTACGAAGTGGAGAATCCAAAGATATTTTTATTAGTCGAAAATGAGACTACTTTTTATTTATTTATTCGATGACTGACTGAAGATAATTCCAGCAGCATTATGTTTTTTGAGCAGGGATGGATATGCCTCTGTAATCAATTTATAGAAGTGGTGTATGGCCAGCAGAGAAGTAGCGTACAGTGCCCCTCTGATCTGCCCCAGCCCACGTGATAGGGAATGTTAGGGAATTAATATCCCAAGGATACAACACGAAGTTGATATAGAAAGAAAATGTATTACAATTATAATATATCTCAGAAGACACTAACTATGCGAAAAGGATCAGTAGTAAGACAAGTAACCATATATATAAAATTAATAAAACTCTAATATAAAAAAGTCGATATAAAAATGGAGAAGAAAATGAATTATAAGAAATGATGAAATTATCATAAGAAATTATTTCATCCATAAACATGTCTGAAATAATTACTTCTGGAGGAGAGCAATCTGTAGCGTGACAGATGTATGCATAATATTGAATGGCAATTGATCATTAGAATAATGAAGTTATAATATTTAAATTTGGAAGAAAGCATTAAGTTTAATATAAATAGATTAATTCATAGCAACTGTGGAAAGAAATCATTATTATAAAGAAAATACAAGTTCAAATAAAAGGAGTTACTAGTGATGAGTCATCCAAAACCAGTCTCATAACCAAAGGTTTTCAAGGTATAACCCAGGAAGGTAAAATAGTAAATAACAAAGCAGTACACAATATGACCAAACCCACAACGAGGGAGAATAAATAGAATAGAAACCCTAAAATAAGCCAAGATCAACCAATACAGGTTGTGTATTTCTGAAATAAAGAAGAAGATGGAGAAGATCCCAAGAAACCTGATGGCAACAAGAAGGAGATGGAGAAGATACCAGTCCCAGAAGGCAGGAGAAAAGAAGACTGAAGAAAGAAGAAGAGGGCAGCATCCTGAAGAAGATGTCATGCTCTTATAAAAGACACCCAAATCCCTATATCCCCAAAATAAATATCTAAAAACAAAAGTATAACGAAATAAAAACCACATGTATATAAATCTAAGAGTGAGAGGTGAACAAAGTAAAAGTTTCCTGTGAACTAAGATGAAACAATAATATAGTACCCATGGAACAAATCTCCATTGAAAAACGCTAACCAATTTATTATGTTGATAAGACTATACGACCATTTAGCATTAACATAATATATAAGTGAAAGTGAACCAGTGATAGTTTTGGGTATTATAAAAAATGAACCTTGTGTTTCATTCTTGGCAATCACAAACATTGGATGCAATGAAATATGCATTTTTCAATGACTTAAAATGTGTACTGTGACAATATGTTGTTCATAAGACATGAATCTGTTTAAAATAACATTTTGTTTTACATGAAAAAAGAAAAACAGATTTCATTATACTTTTTGAACAATTCATACTATTTATTTGTTAATGACAGGGTACAATTCCCCAAAGACAATGTATAAAAGACTGTATAAAAACTGTAGAATCCTACTTATAATAATAGTTAGAAATAAGAATATAAATATAAGGTTTTTATGTATATAGTAGAAGAATGTTTAAAAATGTTTTAGATATAAGGCCATTTGTTTGGGTCTGAAACAACTAACATCAGAACTATAAAAATAGTTACCACTTGTAAATAGCAGAGAGTAATTAAGATGTTAGTTAGTACAAAACCTTTGTTGTAAACCATATTTCCATGTTGGAAATGGGAATTTTGTTGCAAAATGTCTGATTTGAAGACAACCATTTATTTAAAAAAAAAATATTCTTTATTCTGTTTAACTATTATTTGTATTGTAACCAATACTAATTGTTTTTGTGTAATTTGAAAACATGTTTAATTTATAATACTATATGTAAAAGTCAGAGAGGGTATCACACATCATATATTTGTTTGTAAAATATTTTGTAAGAAAAATTGTTAAAAAATCATAGGCCAAAAGAATGGAAACCAAACTTCATCAAAACAGAGAAATTAATCATTTAAATGCGAATAAACAAAAGGGGTTTAGACAAAATAAACTTGAGATCATGCCATATAATTGCACATACCATTTAGAGAGATTTTAATAAATTATATTCAGAATAATAAATAAAAATGAGAATGACTAAACTCAGAAATTTAGACATGGGAGTCATATATTCCAGAATAATGTTTCAGAATACAACTAATTCAATTAACTACCAGAAAATAAGGGAATATGAACCTTTTAATACAATATAGGATTATTAATATTAAATATAACTGATAAAATGGCTGAATTTATATAATGACAGGAAGTAAATTTTGATGTTTTGACTCTTCAGAGTATACCAAACTGAAAATGAAATTACTATTTTTTGGACAGAAAACACTATAAAATGGCATTATTTAATCTGAAAATAAGCTGAATGAACTGAAAGATTAATTTAAATCACATCTAGTGAATAAAATTGACAAATAACCAAAGTTTAGGCATTCATATAGTGAAAATGTAAAAGTGCACACAGGATGTGAAAAATATTTGAACAATGTTAAGGATAATATTATATGGGCTAAGAGTTTAATTGAAACTAAAGGAAACAGTTAGTTGATTATTGGTATTTGAACGGATAACATAAACGAGAGTTTTGTGACGATCTAACCTATCTTACAAAGGTGAAGTTTAGTGGCGAACAGTACGTTACTGTAAAGTCGGGAGTGAATTATAAAATCTTTCCAGAACCTATACATTGTGACAAAAACGATCAAGAAACACTAATTAACACTAAACAATACATTTCTACTCTGAAAAACACCACAAAACACCAGAAAACTGTATAACACATTAACCAAATTAGTGTCGGAATTGGGAAAAGTGTTTTGACTTATAATTACACAGACATACTAAATACAACCCAGAATCACTACACCAGTCACTACACAACATTTAACAAGAGATTTGCAGAGACAAGAACAGGAATTTTGCCAGAAAATACATTATTTGGAACACTGCAGGAACGAGCAACATTTTGATCAACTTGACGGCGGCCATTTGCTTTGACGATTCCAGTGCCTTCTTCTTAGTACAACTCAGCTGTTTGGTGAAAACAATTATTATATTTACAAATTATTATTCAATGTCGTCTGTGTTTGTTAATAACTATTAATTTGATTGTAACGTTATACTTTTTAAATATTAGCCCGATTTCTCTGACTTTGGTAATAACTGGCTGTTTAAAGAACCCTATATAATTTTTATATCATATACTTGTAATTTTTTTCGATATCCTGAGAATCGATACTAATCGATAAGAGTCAATATTGCTATTAATTAATAAAAAACATTAATACTTTTCAATACTTAATAGTTCTTTATTTCCTCAATAATACTAATTACCAATAATATAATTCTAATTGATAATCTACAAGGACTTTACCACCCGTAAGTGAAGATAACCTAAAAAGTAAAAAGGTAAACAAGTATCGATTGGTTTACAGACAGTCTTATGAGTGGTGATAGATTATTTAAAATATACTAAGACTTTAATAAAAATTTTCAGAAGAGCATTACACTGTTTAAAACTTCACAGCCCTATATTAATTAATTGATCCTAATTAATTAATTAATAAAATTAAAAAAATTTTTTTTTAATTATTTTTTTTTATAAACATAATTTTTTTTTAAATTTCCTTCAAAACAATAAATTTTGTTTTGAAACTTTCGGCGAAGCTGAACAGATATATTCCTTCATCAACTTTACGCTACTCGACCGATCTTGCTACCATTGGGACTCGACCAGCTGGGAAACTTAAGGAAGTGTTTCAGGCCAGTAAGACGTCGAGAGCCACACCAATTAAACATATTACATTGGACTTGATTACATCGGAGTCACATACTCCATAATATCTATATCATCAACACACATCACTCAATATTATAATTTATTTTATTACATTACTCTTGATAAAAATTAAAATGTAAGAAATATTTAAAACAAAGAAACACGTTACCATTTTAGAAGTAAAATTTAATCTTAAAATTAACTGACATTAAAATTATTTAAACAAAATAAAATTCTTCTTCTTCTCTTCTTCAAGGTTTAGGTTATATAAATGTGTACCGGGGAAAATCTCATCCTCGGACGACCCATGTCTCTTCTACCAATGGCTTTATAGTTCAGTGTCGCTTTCGGCAATTGATCTCCTGTCATCCTTTCCAGATGATCCCACAATTGTCTTATATAAATTGAAAAAATTTAATTGATTCCCTTTACTTCCAGTTCTGCTCTGATATCCTCATTTCTTATTCTATCTTGCAATGTATAATTTAAAGTATTTTGAAGAAATTGCATTTTAAGACTCTGAATTAATTGCATTTTAAGACCACTTTCCTTTTTTGTCATGATCTACGCCTCACTCGCATAAATCAGTGTGAGTCTTTGTCTTTAAATCGACCAAATAATAGTAAGTAAAAAGCAAAATATCTTTAATATTTTTTGCCGTTTGGACTGCCTTTACAAGTCAGTTACTACGCCTTGATAAAAAACTATATGAATAGTAGATAGGAATATACAATAATAATAGTTACCTAAATATCACTATAATATTGACGACTCGGAACACAAAGTTTTTCATAAGTAAAAACGTAAAGTTTTACCTTACAGCCTAAACCGGCTTTCACCTATAGAAGGCTTCATCAGAGGCTCACAACCCCAACAACGAAACACAACAACAAAACAACAACAAAACAACAACACAACAAACAACGAAACAGAGGGACAACGAAATCCAAGAATCAATAGTTAAGTATTTTGAAACTGACCAATGCATAACGTCCTACGGAATATTCTATATTAATTAGGGACATTACAGTCATCAATAAACATATTAAAGTATATACGACTCTATTCCTGATTTATAAATTTTCACGACAATAAACATCAGAAAAAGTCTCGAAAGTAAAACAACTTCCGTACGAGAAAAAACAACGTTCTAAAGACAAAGGATTTCTTATCTTTATTGCAAGTATAAATCATACTTTTATAGCATCCTTTTGTGAAATACGTTTGTTGGAAGTGCGCATTTGCAAAAATATCCCATAAAGGAAAATTATATTCTGTGGTACAGTTTTGGTGTTCGGCCAAAGAACACTGGTGGTTTTAAGAAAAGTCCGAGGCACCTCAGTTTGTCTGAAGAAACGACAACAACAAAAGCAGCACGGAGAATTGCCACTGTAAATATACTGTAGTAACATTAAAGTCATCTTTTAACATAACCGCGTCATTGTAACATTAGTACAATAAGCTCTTTCCGTACTTTAGTGACTAGGAATGTTTTCACTTCCTCCCTTCTGGCTTTGCTAATGCTACCAATTTCGTCGTCTACCTATACCTATTGCCTTTCCCTTGTCTTTATATATCGTTTAACATTATCAGTCTTAATACCTAATGATAATTTGATGTATTTATAATTAATTACACACACCTAATGTCACCTATAATCTCAATCTTCTATTGTGGTGTATTCATCTATATATATTATATAAATAATCAAAGCAAATATTTATATTATAAAAATGTTATTATATAATCCTTAAAGTCTGAGGATTTCTTTGTACTGAATAAAAATCGACACCGTTACACCGATTGCCACCAAATTTTGTACAGGTAACCTTCGACACAAAACGAAAAACATTGTTTAATTTGAAATTTGATATTATTTCTCATTTGCACGATTTAAGCCACTTTAATTATCCTCTCGACGTGTATAAAGATGACAACAACGCTACAGGAGATCAGAATTACTTACCACAGTAAAAAGTAAATAAGCAAATGATATTTAGCTGCATCGGAACTGTACCTTTATCCGTTCCTGCGGTACATTTTCGATGTTTTTGATACGGGATTTTGTATCGGTATATTAGATGTGGAAAAGAAGAAGTATACTAATTGTAAATTGTCCTATTTCGTAATGCAAAGCCAAAATAGGTGGTGTTTTTATTTGTGAGGTTAGGTGACAACGGTTTTTGGTTTTTAGTTTACTGCTGAAATAAACAAAAGTCATGGTTGAGGAAAACAACGTTTAAGGTGTATATAGAATGCTTATAACACAGTAACACTGAGTATGAAGAACCTAATGTTTTTTGTTAACGGCCGCTTGTTGTTCATAACCTAAAGATAACGTACATATGATTTATAATGAAGTTTTTACTTCTTACATTCTTAATTACGATCGACTTTGGTCATTGCATTGCATTATGGATGCGGGGGGTCTTTGCACCCGTGGCTTGATTGCAGCATCTGGAACGTGTCCAGTGGCTGCCAGAAGTAAACTTAGTGCTGGTACATTGTCGACTGGTGACCTAAGACTGGAAAAGGAAACCGCCAACCAGTTAACTGAGAAGGCGGGGGAGTATAAATTTTATTTGTTTGTGGCACTGCCGCTGGTACCGATTCGAGCAACAGATGTTGCCCGTTTCAAGTCCAGTCAGCAGACGCCCTGAGGGCGTCGGTCGCTCCCCGCGAGGCGGAGAGCCTCCGTGCCAATGATTGATGACAGCGACAAGCAGCCGGCTCAGCGTGCTAGGAGGTGGACAGGAAGGAGAGAAGGACAGTTAAGGTGAAATACTCTGGTCTAGGACTGATGATTACTTTGTTTTTGTTTAATTTAAAGAGGATGACGTTATGGCGGGTCATCAAGAAGCGCCCGACGGCGCTTGACCCGAATGGGCGGTGGTGGTTCTGATGCACTGATGGTTCGTAGGTACGGGAAGGTGGAGGTCGAGTCTTTGGCAAAGAGAGTTAGAGCCAGCGACCGGACAAAGGAAGTCAAGGTAGGAACACGGAGACCCCTTCGAATCACGTCGTTCCTTACAGACCAAGGGAACCCCGTCAAGGATCGGAGTGTTCGGGACTGGAAAACTTCCAGCCTACAGCTGTTGGTGGTGGATAAAAGAGACCACCAGGCGAGTGCCGCATAGGTCAAGACAGACCTGAGAAATGGTAGATAGGTTGTAAGTTTCGTGCGCATGGCTAAGTGGCTGCGACACGAGAGGAAAGGAGATAATTTGGCTCGGACGCCGCGAGCCTTGGCAAGGGTTTCCGTCACGTGGGTGTTGAAGCAAAGGCGACGATCTAGCCGAACGCCTAAATACTTCACCGATTCTTTGTAGGCGATGGGCCTCCCTGCTAGGGAGAGGGGCTGGCATCGGGAGATGGACTTACGGGTGAAGCAGATCGCCTCGGATTTCTCCGTGTTGATCGTCACACGCCATTTCCGTAGCCAGTCCGGAAGCTGGTTCAACTGACGCTGCAGCTTTGTACTCGCAAATCGCGGGGACAGTGAGCTGCAGTGATACATAGCATCGTCAGCGAACAAAGACAACGTGACTCCGGGCAAGACAGGCAGGTCGTCCGTGTACACAAGGTACAGAACGGGGCCGAGGACAGATCCCGGTGGTACGCCGGCGGCAACGGGTCGAACTGTAGAACAGGACCCGTCAACGCTCACCCTGAAGGTTCGGTCGCTGAGATACGACCGGAGGAAAAACACTATGGGCGATGGTAGAGGGGAATTGGCAAGTTTGAAGAGAAGACCTTCGTGCCAGACTTTATCGAAGGCCTTGGTCACGTCCAACAGTACGGCGACCGTAGCCGCTCGCCTGTTGGTGGTGTCTGACAAGTGCGTAACAACGCGGACCAACTGAAGCGTGGTCGAATGCTCTCTGCGAAACCCGAACTGTTCGCTGCGGATGAAACCATCTAGCAGCGGCGAGATGCGAGCCAGCAGGAGACGCTCGAACACCTTCGAGATGACTGGCAAGAGAGAGATTGGTCGATAGCTTTCAGGAAGCATGCGAGGCTTGCGAGGCTTCGGAATCATTACGATGTTGCTTGATTTCCACAGGCGGGGAAAGTACTGTAGCCGGAGACAGGAGCTAAACAGCTCAAGAACGGGGTCAACGCCTGAGGCCGGGAGATTTTGTAGAGCAGCGGCCCCGATCCGGTCAGGACTGGAGGCGCGACGGCGATTTAGTCGGCAGATAGAAGAAACTAGTTCATCCCTGTCGAACGGGAGGGCTGGGACATCGCGAGGGCGTAAAAAATGTCCAGATAGGAAGTCACGGACTTCTGCCGAGTGGGCAGGGTCCGAGACGCCTTGGTGAACAGTAAATTGCACCTCCATGCAGTCGGCGAAGACCTCGGCCTTGCCTTCTGACGAAGATACAACCCCGTTCGGAGTTTCAAGTGGGTTGCGAGTTCTCTTCTCGCGGGTCAGTCTACTCGCCGCTCTCCAGACGGAGGCGTGGTCGACTTCAAGAGACTCAAGATATGAGTCCCATCAGATCAGAGTTTACGTCCCGCAGTAGCTGCTGGACGTAAAGAGACTAGGCCGGAAAGCGCCTTTTGACGCCGGGGTCACGGGTTCTTTGCCATCTGCGGCGGAGATTGCGCCGTAGCCAGATGGCGTGGAGTACTTCCGCAGGTAAGGCCGATTTACGATGATTCACCTCGAGAGTATATGTGTGTCGATCCATGACACCTTGGACCAACTCCTGAAGATGAGTGGCTCGGAGATCCAAATCGTCACAAGTGACGATCGGGTCCGCGGGGAGTGATGGAAACCGCCGTGAGAGCTCATCATGGTAGGAGCGCCAGTTGACTCTCCTAACAATCTGAGCGAGAGGTTGGGGTGCGGCCTATAGCTCACGGGCAGTTATAAAAGGGGGATTGTGATCGGATGAGAGATCCGACATTGACGAGACCTGGATGTGATGGGTCACGTCCTTGGCTATGACAATGTCAAGGACGTCCGGTCGATGATCGGAAAAGGGGAAGTGAGTAGGGTCTTCTGGACCGATGACTTGAAGTACCTGGTCGTCGGAGACGAACCGATACAGAGATTTTCCGTAGGCGTTGGCTACTCTGCTGTTCCAGGAGGGATGCTTGGCATTTAAGTCGCCGGCTACAATGGTTGGTAGGGGATGATCGATGAGAGCGTCCCACTCCTCGGGAGGTGGAGGTAACCGCAGGCCGGGCCGGAGATACGCCGCAACAACGCGCAACTCCGATCCGCCAGCTTCAATCGCCACCGCAAAACCTTCAACAAGAGATGTATCTAAAGGGGGTAGTGGCCTGTGGGATATCCGCCTGTGGACTAAGACGGCTGTCCCCCCCGAGGGGCGACAGCCAGGCCGCTAGGGACGATCCTGACGAAAACAGATGTAAGATGGCAGGTTGAAGGTATGGTAGCGAGCCAGATGAGTCTCGCAAAGGAGGACGACATCAGCGTCGTACTCCGTTACGAAAGTCATCAGTTCAGATCGTCGAGGGACCCACCATGGGCATTCCACGCAACGATCCTAAGACTCCTAGCAATTCAAAGGAAGAAGAGGAAAGAGGGTAGACAGTGATTGAAACACCAGGGCGAGAACCGTGGTTGTATCTGGAGCAGACCTGATGTTATTGACCAAAGTTTCAGCCCAGGCAGTCAGGCGGTCCACCGGGGCCCGGGAAGATTCCCGAGATTCCGGAAAACGGACCTGGCTGGCCTCGGCCGGTGTTGCAGTTGGCGCAGGGCTCGGGGACGGACGTGAGGTCTGCTCAGTTGGGAGCTTTGGTTGATGGTTGGGGGCGGGCGGGGCCCGCTGACGTTTTACAGGCAAAGCCTGTGGAACATGTCGCTGACGGCGACGAGTGCGCTTCGGTTTAGAGCTCCGAGGAGCGGAAGGCGGGACTGATGTAGCGGCCACAGCCGCGTATGAAGGACCGGGCGCTCCGGCAGGCGCCGGGACAGAGGGGACTGCAGGCGGCGCCGAAACGTCGACTGCAGGCGGAACTGGGGCCCTGGGAGCAGCCGGAACTGCTGCCGGGGCCTGAGGTGATGCTCCGGAGAGAGATGGGAGGGCCTCTCAGCGGTTAGGGAGGGGACCTGCAACACGGCCTGCCTGCGCGCCAGGGCGAGCAGGAGTCCGCTGCAGCTTCATGGCTGATGTAAATTCCTTACATCCTCTATAACTAGCCGGATGGTCCCCGCCGCAGTTGCAGCAAATGGCCGTGAACCCCGTCTTGGGCTTATCACACCCACGATGAGGCTCAGTACATCGCACGCAACGCGGAGGATGGTTACAGAACAAGCTGGAGTGGCCAAACCACTGACAGTTAAAACACTGCGAGGGGCCTGGCTGCGGGTCAAAAGTACGAACTTGCACCCGAAGGTGCAGGAAGTTTTGGAGGCCATAGAACTCCTCGAACTGGCCTACTTTGAGTAGTTTCACAAGAAGACTATTCACAGGACGGCGATCTTCCCCCTTGCCAGCATGCAGTACACTTACCGCCGTCGGCGAATAGCCTAAAGCGACAAGCTCCTGCCTGATGGTATCGTGGGCGCTCCAGGAAGGAAGTCCAGAAAGAACTACTTTAATTTAGCGCTCTGAAGGAAGCGCGAAAGTATGAAAGGAGATCTTCCGATCAGTGAGAATCTGTTGGACCGTTCGGAAGTCCGGGACTGTAGTGGCCGCAATTCGAAGCGAGGCGCCTTGGCACCTGGCCTCAAGTTTGGCCGAAGGAAGCAGATTCAGCAAGAAACGAAGAATTTCCCTATAATTGTCGGGAATGACAATTGGAGGAATTTTTGTTTTAGGCACAGATTGAGAGGTTGACTGAGTAGGATGGCTGGCGCTGTTACCAGGACTGGATACCCGATGCGTAGGAGCGGCCGGTGGCGGGCTGGCGACTAATTTTCGCTTGCGTTTGGCAGACTTGCCCTCCACAAGCGAAAATTCACCGTCCCCCGTCCCCACACTACACATCGACGCAGAATCATCACTTTCACTATCACTTGCACTGATTGAATGGGAAGGTAGCGGGGTAGATTGAGGACCGGAACCGCAGGTTTCCATTAAGGTTACCAGCGGTGCCGGTAAAGGAACGGGCGTTGCGTTCGACGCCATCCCGGGATTAACCGAAACGAACGTCGAAGACACAAACAAGGGCTAGGAGAGAGTGACTTTCATCTGCACTGAATCACTACACTGACAGACAAAGAACACGAACACCAGACGCGCACTGCACACGAATCACAAAAACACACGCGCACGACACAATACACTGGTAAATTGTAGCACAATGATGAAGATGAACACTAATGATGATGTGGTGAAGAAATCACTTTGATAGATATATAAACAACAGTTAAATTCACAAGCAAAATTGCCATAAAAAGTGACGCAGCCTACCCGGGCAACAGCTCTAGGTAGACTTTTGACTTTGGTCAAAGGCAATCGTCAGAACACATACACTATGCACTCACGGTAACAATAGCGTAAAACAGTTACTATTTTGCAAAAAACGATTCGTAAACGATCGTGAAACGTACGTTTGTGTCTAAAGTTTCTCGAGAACTGATTTTGTTGCGGAGTGTTAACACCGTTTATCCATCCGTTTTACATTTCGCGCCTTTGCAATAAGCAATACGTGTACATTACGTGACACACGCGCGCGCAAATACAGATACATAACAATTTTTAATACTTTTGCAATTAGAATGGTCTTACTTTTGCCATTTCATTTCAACCTGACGCTCGTTTTATGTTTCACAAATTAATTTAGAAACTGATGATAGAAATATATATATTTTTGTGATACAGGATAATTCATTTCCTGAATAAGGTGAATAAAACTTAAGTAGTTAAAGATTACTATTGGAAAGTTACTATTAAACTTAATTTACTATTAAGATTTACTTTTATTACTATTAAACTTTATTACTATTACAGTTATTTTAGAAACTTTGATGTAAGAAATATATATATTTTGGTGATACAGGACACTTCGTTTCCTGAATGAGGTGAATAAAACGTCAGTAGTTAAAGATTACTATTAGAAAGTTACTATTAAACTTAATTTACTATTAAGATTTACTTTTATTACAATTAAACTTTATTACTATTACAGTTAATTTAAAAATTTTGATGATAGAAATATATATATTTTGGTGATACAGGATACTTTGTTTTCTGAATAAGGTGAGCAGTTACTATCCGCTATTATTTTACTAAAGCTAATTCTATAACTAAATATTTACTAATTATTACTGGATCACAGAAATAGATCCCAACTTTTTTCTTTGTAAACAACGGTGACGAAGACGTGCTGTGAATATTTACTCGCTGTTTTCTTTTGTAGCGTCTTTCTTTATTTTGTATTCTATTAAACATGATACGAGACGGAGTCACGTAAAATATTATGTAAGTTTTATCACGAATGAGGCGATAACGTATCAACAGCATTGCTTACACGTAGTGACAAACCTTCAAAATGGATACACCAGAAAAACTATTCAAATCACACACAAAAATCCGGTGCAGGGGTTTCAAATAAATTTGTAATCTGTAATTACTTTTGCAACAATAAAGGAGATTTAATGTATGAAAAAGTTATGTAAAAGCGAATTTAATATGTATGCTTCCACTTCAATATAAAATCGAAACTAACACATTTCGTCTTATTTAGTAGTTCCACTTACTTTATATATTGATACGACGGTCCACCTGATCGTAGTGTGGTACACTGGAAAACAAAATATAAGACACCAATTATGTAACTAATCACCAGGTTTAATTATCGTAATTAATAATTTGCAATCAACAAGATTCAAACAAGTCTCTTACAATTCAAGTAAATTTGTCAACACACAATAATAATGTCAACTATAAAGGATTCCGCACTAATTATAATACAACTACACTACGTTACAAAAACTCGATCCGCGCTAAAGAAATCGCCCAACACTACTCAACTGACAAGCTATGGCTTTGTATAGGTAGCGTACGCCTTCTATACATTCTCCATGCTCAATGTGCTCGCCACTTAATACTGACGCTAATGCGTATTTCAAGTGCCCTCTTGAAGAATCTAGAACAAACATGAGCGCGGCCTTGACTGAGGCAACACATGGATAAAAGCCTGCGGGAGGCTGAGTGGAGGACACTTTCGGCTGTTCTACGCGATTCGATTCGGTTCTCGTTACAATATTTTTCCTTATTTACTCACTTCGTGACAATAAAATTTGTCTTTAGTATAATACAGAATTCAGCACTTATATGGTGCCCATTAGACGAAAATTAAGCTTTTTCAAATACCTCAAGTTATTTTAAACGATGGCATTGTATATGGGCACAAGAATTTTACGTTTGTTTTTCTTCATTTGTTTTCTCCAAGCGCTTTAAATTGGAAAAGTAAACCATGTTGTTAGGGCTCAAGTACAATATGATAATATTAAATTTGAAATACATATGACACAAACACATGATTAATTTCTACCGTGATTAAAGGTTTAGTTGATTTTTCCGATAAAAGTGGAAACCACTACGATAGTGGTTTCTGCAGAGCTAACAGAATTTGCAGCAACAAACACTGGTACAGTATCCACGATAACAATCTTGCCTTTCAAAACCGTACGATTTGTCAGGCATAAGACAATGATAATTTTTTTTTATTGCCATATTATATTATATTAAAGATTTGAAGTGTAATGGTAAATCTCGGCCACTTTATGGTGCTCTTCTGCAAAAGTACAATTAGATCCCAAACTTCCACCTCCAGAACTTTAAAATCATTACTGAGTGGAGAAAATCGTTTACCAAAACAATTTTTAAATGCATTACAGTCGCAATTCAGCTTTTCAATTTACACTCATGAAAATAAACCGGAAAGTAACGAAAAAGTATTATGGGGGCGATAGTAAGGCGAATTTATGCGTTTGAGCGCAATAAACTGGGTAACGTTCAGCATATGAGACGTGCCACACAAAACCATTATACGGGACAGTGCAATAAGCAAGTGCGCTTGAATTTGTTATATCTGAATTGAAAGTGTAGCCAGATATAATCCATGGAAACAATATTCTACAGTATAATTTGTGTCCACATTAGTAGACATGTGGCTTTAAAGTAGGATGGCCAGGGTAGTTGGTGCAGTACAGAGAAATGAGAGGGAAAAATTGTGTAGGTAGCGGACAGGTGATAGGCCTACATCGGTGCTGGGTGCTTCACAAAGTAACGGAAATAATTTTACGGCACATTTTACAGGTTAAAATATGGGAAATATTTTGTGTATTTTCATTTTGCATTATGACTAATTGGCTTGCTTGTCAATAGTTTAGTGTTAGCATAGTATGGAATATTTCCTATTTGTATTCTGTCCTGTATTGTCGTGTTTATGCATCCGTATTATCTATCATGTTACCTAAATAACTAATCTTATTAACGCACCGAATTATTTTCTCCCTGTGGATATATTACACACATTGTTACACCACTACAGGACGTGTCACATGTTGGTCTCGGCTGTCCACGCAGAACCAGCTGTAATGTGTGTGTGCGTACGTGATTCTCTAGTGTTGATGCGTATTATGGATTATTCTGGAATAACAGCGGGGTATAAATATAAGCATTCAGTGAAGATCAGCTCAGTTTAAGTGGCGATTTATTCAAGTGAGGTTCGAGTTATTGTCGGGCGATTTACACGTTGCGTTTCAAGTGGATTAAAAGTAAAAAGTGCAATAAGCGAGTGCGTTTGAATTTGTTATATCTGAATTGAAAGTGTAGCCAGATATAATCCATGGAAACAATATTCACAGTATAATTTGTGTCCACATTAGTAGAGATGTGGTTTTAAAGTAGGATGGCCAGGGTAGTTGGTGCAGTACAGAGAACTGAACCAGAGAAATGAGAGGGAAAGACTGTGTAGGTAGCGGACAGGTGATAGGCCTACATCGGTGCTGGGTGCTTCACAAAGTAACGGAATTAATTTTACGGCACATTTTACAGGTTAAAATAAGCGAAATATTTTGTGTATTTTCATTTTGCATTATGACTAATTGGCTTGCTTGTCAATTGTTTAGTGTTAGCTTAGTTTGCTATTTGTATTCTGTCCTGTATTGTCGTGTTTATGCATCCGTATTATCTATCATGTTACCTAAATAACTAATCTTATTAACGCACCGAATTATTTTCTCCCTGTGGATATATTATACACATTGTTACACCACTACAGGACGTGTCACATGTTGGTCTCGGCTGTCCACGCAGAACCAGCTGTAATGTGTGTGTGCGTACGTGATTCTCTAGTGTTGATGCGTATTATGGATTATTCTGGAATAACAGCGGGGTATAAATATAAGCATTCAGTGAAGATCAGCTCAGTTTAAGTGGCGATTTATTCAAGTGAGGTTCGAGTTATTGTCGGGCGATTTACACGTTGCGTTTCAAGTGGATTAAAAGTAAAAAGTGCAATAAGCGAGTGCGTTTGAATTTGTTATATCTGAATTGAAAGTGTAGCCAGATATAATCCATGGAAACAATATTCTACAGTATAATTTGTGTCCACATTAGTAGACATGTGGCTTTAAAGTAGGATGGCCAGGGTAGTTGGTGCAGTACAGAGAACTGAACCAGAGAAATGAGAGGGAAAAATTGTGTAGGTAGCGGACAGGTGATAGGCCTACATCGGTGCTGGGTGCTTCACAAAGTAACGGAAATAATTTTACGGCACATTTTACAGGTTAAAATATGGGAAATATTTTGTGTATTTTCATTTTGCATTATGACTAATTGGCTTGCTTGTCAATAGTTTAGTGTTAGCATAGTATGGAATATTTCCTATTTGTATTCTGTCCTGTATTGTCGTGTTTATGCATCCATATTATCTATCATGTTACCTAAATAACTAATCTTATTAACGCACCGAATTATTTTCTCTCCCTATGGATATATTATACACATTGTTACACCACTACAGGACGTGTCACATGTTGGTCTCGGCTGTCCACGCAGAACCAGCTGTAATGTGTGTGTGCGTACGTGATTCTTAACAGGCGTTAACGAGATTGTTCCAGACTCACCGTTCCGCGCGCGCTGTGTTCAAGGCCGCAAGCAATTACGCTGTAGTGTTGGTGCGTATTATGGATTATTCTGGAATATCAGCAGGGTATAAATATAAGCATTCAGTAACGATCAGTTCAGTTTAATTGGCGATTTATTCAAGTGAGGTTCGAGTTATTGTCGGGCGATTTACACGTTGCGTTTCAAGTGGAGTAAAAGTAAAAAGTGATATTAGAATTAAAGGGATAATAGTGACATCTATAATATAACGCGCTAGGTAGTGTGTCCGTCATCGGTATGTTACCATAGTAACAAGTAAATAAACAAATGATATTTACCGGTATCGAATATAATCTCAGAATCTACTGAACCGATTTCAATGAAACTTTGCACGCTGATAGCAGGTACCCAACGGAAGGTTTTCCACTTTATCTGATAACGATAGGTTAAAAAGAACCGAAGTTATTGCAAAAAACGCATTTTATAAACCCGCGGCTTCGATCGCGAATAACGATAGGTTAAAAAGAACCGACGTTATTGCAAACAAACGCAATTTTTAAACCCGCGGCTTCGATCGCGAATAACGATAGGTTAAAAAGAACCGAAGTTATAGCAAAAAAAACTCATTTTTTTAAACTCGCGGCTTCGATCGCGAATATTTGTATATATGATTGTTGTGGTAACTGTCGAGTTGGTAAATTGCTAATGGTACATCCGTATTAATAATATTTTTATGGAATTTTTATCAGCATATGGAATTCCTATAAACAATACAATGATTCATTGTTTGATTATATTGTAACATTGTTTATATAGTACACGTTGATTCTGGCAAACCATACTCTTCGACATTTGAATATTCAGTAGGCCTATGTGCAGTAGGAATAATTAATTGTCGAGAATTATACTTAACCTACTTCATCGAGAATTATGCGATGAGCGTCAGTGATGTAGTGTCAGTGCCTTTTTTCGTTAATTTTATGTCATCGGTAAGTAGTATGTGCAATATTGTATAAATTATAAATTGCCCCCTACAGATTTATTAGTATAGATCAAATAAATAAATTTCCCTTTTTTTAGCTTTGCAATGCAAAAAAGACGATCATGTTTAGGAAGATCTATTGCTTCTGCGGAAAGAAAGAGGCGTCTTAGAGCATCTGAAAATGACGTCGAAGGAGTCGAAATGCATTCAGCTCCTGGAAACTCTTCAGAAAGATCTGGATTAGAAGAAGTCTCACGGGTTGAAAGTCCTACGATTCGTGAAAATAGATTAGCGGCACAAAGACGCAGGCAAGCGACTCTCAGATCACGAGATCACTTTACGATCGAATGCAAAATTAAATAGTGGTTTCAATTATAATCCAGTTATTAACTACGCGAATGAAACAGATATCGGGTTACCGAGTATGGTTTGCCCTCATTGCAAAGCTTTAAAGTGGAAAAATGAATCACATGGATTATGTTGCTCTGCAGGAAAAATGCGATTAGATCCCATACTTCCTCCTCCAGAAACGTTAAAATCATTATTAAATGGAGAACATCTTTTATCGAAAAAAATTTTGAATGCATTAAGATCGTACAATTCAGGTTTTTAATTTACATCATTCGGAGTCAATGAAATAGTCGACGGGAGCTTCATGCCTACTTTCAAACTTCAAGGGCAAGTATATCACCTCATGGGATCATTAGGCTACTCCCCACACAAAACGAAGTACCAAAATTTCTACAGGTGTATTTCATAGCTGATTATTTACAGCAATCTGAAACAAGAATGGATCATATTTGTAACTTGGATAAGCCATTAGTAACAGAACTTCAAAATTTACTTCACGCAATCAACCTATATGTTAGTGAACTGAAAAATGCGATTGAATTTGTAACATCTGCGAATAATAATCAGTACAATATTGTGATTCATGCTGATCGAACAGAAAATAATGAAGAGCACAGGGGTCGCTACAATGCACCGACAACTAATGAGGTGGCAGTAGTTTTAGTTAACCAGGAATGCGATAAACTCGATATAATAATCCGTGCGAGGGATCATAAGCTACATCGAATTGCAGAAACGCATCGAGCTTATGATGCTTTACAGTACCCTTTAATGTTTTGCAGAGGAGAAGATAGTTAACATTTTACATTAAAATTAGTCGATCCTCAGATTGGGTTACAAACTACTAACTCGACAGTTACCACAACAATCACATACAAATATTCGCGTGCGAAGCCGCGGGTACCTGCTAGTTATTATTTATGCGGACACTTGAATTGTTGAATTGTTGTACGAGAATAATCTTGTTGAATAACTTGTTGATTAAAAATTGTTATTTGTGATAAATTGAAGCTGGTGATTAGTGACTTGAATGGTGTCTGTATTTTGTTTTCCAATGTACCATACGGCGATCGGTGAGAGCGTTGTAACAATATTCTTTTTCCTTTCTGATCCAGAAATTAGAATTTTTCGGTTTTGCTGATATTTAGGTTCAATACCATTCCAGTGGATATTTAATGGTTTAATACCATTGAAAAAATTTGTTAACTTCAACCAGCCGCTGTCTTGATTTACCTATTGCCACAACATCAGCGTTAGCACATATTTCGTTTGGTTTATTTAATATCGTTCCCCGTTGACCTACATCAGTCGTAGACAACCTTTGAAATTATGGGGGCGCTTATATAACTGAGGACCAGTTCAATGAGCGCACCCCGTCCCACCCCATCAATGGAAAATATAAATGCGGAGCTGGACGTTGGAGATCACTGGTCAATAGTAGGACGTCACAAACATTAACTGACGATTTATAACACACTTGTGCTTATATTTAGCGAAGTGGAACACTGAATCGGAAAAAGCATTGCAGTATGTTTCATATAAGTTTGCGAACTTAATATATGAAATTGCGAATGAAAACTTAAAAAAAGCATATTTAAAACACAAATGAGTGTTTCAGTTCCTTTTCTTGAAAAAACTAACAGTAAAATTTGAAACTGCTGTACTATTTTATAATAGAGTACTTCGAAGCAGGTACAATGTGGGTGCGTTCCTTCGTTCAAAAGAAAATACAATTATAAATTGGTTGGCGGGCGCGTCAAACCTAATAGACAGGCGCAGGGTTTGGTCCCGTCAGTTGCAACGAAACAACGCTTTTACCCATTCTTACGCGGTCGATTGCGCCCCCCCCCCCAACTTACTTACTAAACGAATCTGTCATTTAGGAACGTAGCTATTCTGAATTTCAATTAGATTTTAATTCTGCAACTTTTTATTTGCGCGAGTAACCTCCTTCTAATATTTTTGTTACGTTAGGTTAGGTTAGGTTAGGTTAGGTTATGTTATGTTAGGCTAGGAATGAATAGAATTATAACTGTAATGTCTGTATTATTATAATAATAAAATGAAAATGCAATTGATCTCGAATTATCGGGTTCAAATTTCTACCTCGGTCGCAACTGACTGGGTTTTATACGATTATGTCGCAACTGATCACGGTCCGCAGGGTTGCCGTCTGCTGATCTACGTCCTCAATGGCGTAGTACCTTAATGATTGACGTTGAAAATGACATACACATTTCTAAGGGGTCATTAGATATATCTCAATGCGCAAAGCGTTGATTGTTTGTGAATCATGTTTACCTTTCATCGCTTTAGCATACAAAATTGTTAACCGTTTTAACATTGAGCACGCGCGCGGACCTGTCAGTGTCTGTCAACGAATCTGTGTATTATTGTAAAAAAATTTTTTTCTAAGAAAACAAAAATTAATTGACTATTTATTCGTACGTGTCTGATTTTAAAAAATGAACAACAGCACATCAAATTCCTCTTTTAATAGTCTTAAAACAATACACACTTAATTACAGTTATTGCGAGAGAATCAACATAATTAGAGTCGGTTAGTACCAAGGCCGTGTCAATCACGCGTACTACGAACTACACAAACTCACACATGCGTAAACATAGACAATCGCGCTGACAGTACTTTGGAATTATCTTTTTTATATTTGATGAAGATGACCTTCAGAATCGATTGAAATGTCTAAGCTTAAATTATCTGTTATATTTGGTCGAAAATCCGTGCAACTGTTGCACCAGCTTGGTGCATAATGAAATCTCACGTGATAGTCTGTCTTGTCGCATGCTCCCAACGTGCGTATACCGCTTCAGTTAACATTCCTGAATTCTATTATTTATAAAAGTACTAATTCTTGTCTTATTATATCACTGCTGCCTTGTACTTTCTAAAACATCACTTACGAATTTCAGAAGCCTTATATGTATTCTATTTAAATTGTTTTAGTTGTAACTCATTTTTTATGTTTATATACTAATATATCAGGTGGACCCAGATTTAATACAATTTCCTACGCGTTTTTCAAAATTTTTTTTGCTCACTGATATTATAATAGTTTCATATTAAAATGGTTCGATATTAGAATGGTGGAATCATATCTATATTTTTAATTTTATATTTCGCCAGAAATGATTAATGTACAGTTAGATGTATCATTCTGTGGTACAGTGGCATTAAAGAATTTAATATGTACAAATTCATTAAGCTATGAAATTTTTAATTTGTGTTAAAAGGACACCTGAATGTTTATTATACCCTTTTAACATTCACATTTTAGTTAGGCCTATAGTAAATATCGGTTGATTGTGTGGATATGCTAACACGTCTCAATTTATTGTCATTGTTAATTAATTATTTATTAAATTCATTACCGTGAAAGGCAAGCAAAAAAAGAAGAGATCAAGTATTTTTATTTTTTAATAAATACTTTTCATCTGTTCCTCCTGAGCGTGATTACGTACACATATTCTCTGACAACCGCTCTGGACAGAAGAAGAATACAAGCTCTGTTAACATCCTCACTATCCTTAACAGATAGTAACATTTCAAGGATACAGAGCAAGGTACCTGGACAGAGTTCTTTACTAGCGTTTGCAATTCTGCAATAATCAAATGCGCTTTGAAATGGCATGGTAAAATATAGTCAATGCAAGACTGAGATATTAGTAACATTTATACAAGCAATAACTTTTCCTTTTGTATAAGTAAAAACCATTACATGCATAATTCAGAAATATTCTATTATATAATTAGAAACATATAGTACATAATTTCGAAAAATCGATGGTATCGATTTTATTGAAGGAGTTTTGTATTCATTGAAACCTCAAATAAATGTAGTTATGAAAGGAACTTATTGAAATATATATATTTCGTCTTATTTAAGATGAATAAATATTATTATATATTATTATATATTATAATAAATAATATACATTATTTTTAATATAATTATTAAATATAATTATTTAATATATATATATATATTAATATATATTATTTCATATACTTATTTTATTTCATCTGAGGTACAATAATAAAACCTTATGAGTACATTTAGCCAGTGAATTTATAAATAATGCGGTGATGCATATTTATTCTGGAAAACCACAGGGGATGTAACACAGAAGACACTGAGCAAGACTTTTCCTTTAAGACAATACTTAAGAATTCTATAGACCGAAAGAGCGCTCAATGATGAGGTTTTGCGGAGATAGGGTGAAAAAAGGATGTTGATTAGATCCATTGTGAAAAGGACGTCATATTGTCGGTCGCCTGGTAGGCCGTTGAAACTGGGAATTATCGATAGGCATAGTGCGAGAGGAAGGTCCAGGCAGAAGTTCATGGATGGGGTAAAAAAAGGTAGAAGGTCTGAAAAAGCTGTCTACAGAAAGGAAAATACTGTAAGCCACTAACCTCTGGTTTGAGGAGAAGAAGAAAAAGAACCTTTAAACATATGACGCAAAACTGTAGAAACCTTTCAGATAAAGTTACAGAACATAGGAGTAGCTGGAAGATTCTTTTATAGAAGAATTGTATATCTATTTTGAATCGCAAATTTTTTCCGTGCGTTGTTAAAATTTTGATTTAAATACATTGCAATTTTATGAATTATTCGTGTACTGTTTAACTGCATAGAAATTTAGAAATTTTCAAAAATAAAAAATGATATCATCAGTTAATCTTAACTCTCATCAATCTCTTTGCTTAAGGAATTAATTTTGTATTGAAGATGTCATGCATGAGGCTCATATTGCGCACGGTTGGGCGGAACAAAAGACAGAAATGTGTTTTTCTAAGCGAAGCAAAAAACATGTTTGTACATTTCACGGTGTAAAAAATATCGACCGCATAAGACGGGCAGCGTATATATAAAAGACGAAATTCGTGATTACATTCGCAACAGCTCACAGCTCTTAATTAACGGGATTCAAGCGACACCTGCTACGCCCAGTTGGAACGTGTTCATTGTCGATACGTCAAGGTGACGACACAACGAAACAGAAAACGACCTGATAAAGCAGGCTTTAAAGAAGAGACTCCGCACTGAACAACGATACACTATGCTTCACACTCGATGGCTAATCGCAGGTAAACCACAAACATTATTATTATAATTTTTTTTTTGTATCGGCCATCTAAGGACCACATGCCAATTTCGATTCTTTACTCTTTATTCTATTGTTTTTTCCAATAGTCTTTCATCTTCTCGCTGTGTTTCTTCTTCCTATCTTCAGTCCACTTTGAATCTGCGTTTTTATCTCTCCTACCCTGGACTCCCTCCATTTTTAACACTTTTGCTCGAAAAGCTTCTCTGTCAGTTGCTTCTTCTGTGTGTATATTATTTTTTTCTAAATCCTTTTGGACTTCTTTAATCCAATTTGATGTTGATTTCTTCCCCCACAGATGTCTGAAAATTTTGCTTTTCCAACCTATTGTCGTCAATTCTATATAAATGTCCAAAAAATAGTAGTCTTCTTTATCCTACTGTTTCTGTTATTTTTTCTATACTTTGATATATTTCATCATTACTTCTTAATTTCCAACCTTCTGAAGTTTTTCGTGGGCCTAATATTTTCCTAATAATACGTCTTTCCAATATTTATAGTTTGTCTAAATTATAATTCAACGCTAGACATTCACTTGCATATAGGCATTTTGGCTTCACTACTGTACTGTAATGCCTTATTTTCGCATTTTTAGATATACACCTTTTATTGTAAGTATCTTTAGTTATACCATATGCCCTTTCCATCTTATGAATCCTTTATTATCTCTACCAGATACTTAAATTTTTGAACCATCTATTTTCGACCAAAATGTGTTACCAGGAATTTTGGCGCGTTTTTAATGTATGTGGGAAATTTGTTTTTTTTCTGCATAAATTCTTAAGCCTGTTCTACTCGCTATATCCTTTAAAAAATTAACTTGTATTACTGCAGATGTAAGATGTTCAAAAAGTATAGCAAAGTCATCCGCGAATGCCAAACAGTTTATTTCAATACGTTTGTTCCTTCTTCCCAACATAATTGTTGATATTTTGCATTCCTTTAATTTTTAATTCCAAATTCTCACTACTTTCTCCAGGAGACAGTTAAAAAGAATTGGGGATAAAGCATCACCCTGTCTTACACCTGCATTTATTTTGATTTTATTTACACCTGTATTTATTATAATTTTATTTTTAGACTTGTTTAATCTGAAGCCTCACCATCGTAACTTATAAATTCCCTGAGCTGAAAAACTGGACCAGACTTTAAAATTATTTCAAAATTTTGACTTTCATTTTCGGCGCTTTCGGCACCGTTAAAAATAAAAATATTTAAAACATGTATTATGAGAGTTATCTCAAAAATAAATTTCCTTGTTTTCTCTTTCAAAGGGAAATGGCGTATGTGTAGAGGTAGCAGTGCCAAAACCTTAACCGTTCCGCAGCAACGTAACAACAATACAAGCTCCATTACCAGCGTGTCCGATTGCAAAGTGTGTTTTTGAATAAAAGAATAGTTTCCTTTTTAATTTTCTTAAACCAGGGAAGCTTACTTTTGAGATGACCCTCGTACATTCGGATTTTTTAAAATAATATTGTCTTTAGTTTGGCATAAATTTATACAACTTTCCTCAATTTTAGCAGTTTTTCGCACCCTTGTACCCAAATATCTTCTAATATTTAAGCCTCAATACTGAATTCAGATTGTTGTTGAAAGGCTGTTTTATTTGACACTCTACATGGATTTGTACTTGGCTAATCGCAGGTAAGCCATAAACATGATTATTTTATTTTCATTTTTATATTTATACTCGGTTAAGCTTTACCATCGTAACTTATAAACTAGTAAGCTCCCTGAGCTCCAGACCTGGATCAGACTTCAAAATTACCTCAAAATTTTGACTTTCATTTTCTGCTTTCGGCACTACTAAAAATAAAAATATTTAAAACACATATTACATTCGGATTTTGCTTAACGCTATTGCCTTCAATTTGGCATAAATTTTAATAGTTTATTAAAATTTAGTTTATTTATTTCGTATTTATTCAGTTCAGTTTAGTTTATAGTTTATTTATTTAGTACAATAGTTCAACTTTTCTATATTTGGTATAGTTTTTTGCTTCCATGTGCCCAAAATCCTTATAATATGTAAGCCTCAATATTGTAAAATTCAAATTGTAGTTAAAAGTCTCTTTAATTTGATACTCTACATGGATCTGTGAAATTTTGTAATATTCGGTGCACTTTTTAAGCCTTAATGCCCCAACATTCTGAAATATCTAAAGCTGAACAATATATTCAAGCTCATTTTAAAATTCTTCTTCATTTTATACCACTGATGGTCATGTTGTATTTTCTTTTTTTTTTTTAAACTTTCGACCCAAAATTCGACTGCCTAGGTTAAAGGTGTGGACACGCCTGCCAGATATTTTGAAAATCGCTTGATTTATTCAAACGCTATACTGAAACATACGGCAAACAGATAAACACACAGACAAATCCAAAAGTGGTCTAGTTAAAACTGAGAACAGGCTTGGTTGTTCAACAAATTTATTCAGTTTATTAATATAAGATTATATGCAAATATTACAATATGTAATATTTTTTGACGAACGTTTATTAGTAGATAGTAGATGTGTGCGCTTCTTAAAATTATTATTAATCGATAACAATATACTCATTCAATACATTCATTACAAATTATAAGGTTTTGGACATTAAAAATACGACGTTTCGACCTCTGTAGAACCGGACGCCGTCTTCAGGCAAACATAAAATTAATACAAAGATAAATCTATCACTAACAAATTACCTTCGTATTAATTTTATGTTACCTGGAGGTGGCCTCTGGTTCTATAGAGGTCTGAACGTCGTGTTTTCTTAATTTTATCTTACGATGACTAATGTCCGAAACCTTATAATCTGTAACGAGTTTATATAAGGTTAGAAAACAACTTGTTTTGTGTTCGGCAGTCTACTGGCTCCCGTTAAGTACTTTTACCGGACTTGACTCTTTATTAAATCAGATTAAAATTCGTAAGAACTTTGAATCCCGGCCATGACTTTCACTCGGATTTTCCGATGAGCTGGATCGCTCAAAAGCGCTAATCAGGAACCACTGTAGTACTGGTTAGCAGGCTAGCAACCAGTCGTGGACTACACGAAGGAAATATTACTACCATCATCAGGAATAAAAGTGAATCAAATAAAATCAAGGCACCTTGAACAGCCGTAACGGAACTTATTTAAATAAATTTCCTTCTTGTATTATTTTAAACTCAGTCTATTCTTTAGCGGGCAGTACTACCTTGTTCGCGTTTCACTGAAGATGATGGCCACCGTTCGTTGCAGCGGCCAAAATATCTGGCATTTTAGAAAATTTAAATATTTGACCATAAATAGTTAAAACATGTCGTATAACTATTTATTTCATTGCTACGTATTTATTATGTGCAAATTTTGTTGAAACCTCAAGGAACACGAGATATAGGTAGACCAAGGAAGTGATGGCTTCAGTGAAGGCGGAGCAGGCTGTAAGCCTTGACGTGGAGAAGGAAAAGAAAATTTCGTTGGAAGCTTTACCGGTCATCATAATCAGAGTGATTTACAAAAAACAAACAACGCCTATATTGAAAATGTTTAGTGTTTATATGTTTGTTTTCTATTTGTATACAAGAAATTTATCAAATAATTACGCGATACTATGCTATATTATATTTGTGTCTCATTTGCATTTTCTTTTCTCTGTCACTAGACGTATAACCGTGAATTTCTTTCCTCGTTTTTAAGCTTTTATTTTTATTATCCCCGTATTTCTTCTTTATACTGTTTGTATTTCTGATTTGAGTTTATATATTTTTGTATATTCTTTTTGTAATTCTTTCACTGGCCATATATGTAAGTATTTACTTTTCCTTTAGTTCTCTGTCGGTTCAATTTTAGTTGTCGTCTAAAAGTCTTATTTTTTATTTTAGCTTTTCTTTGTTCTTATAAAAAAAATCACAATTTCAAGGCATTATTATTGAACAATGGTTCTCTAATAGCGTCCGTGGTAAGCTGTTAACATAATGGTAACAAGAATAACCATAATATTGTCATTGGGTAATCGTAAGTTTTTACAAATTAAAAATCTTGTTTTTATATTTAATTTAATTTTTGTCAGTTATTTCCGTCATTGTATCTTCTCTTTGTTTGCTCTATATTCTTCCTAAGAACCTCAATTCTTTGGGATTATTTAAAATCCAGAATTATATCTGTGGTAGCGTCTGATCCATTACTCGTATGAATAAAAATTCTATTTGTTTCTCTAAATTTTGATAATTATTTTCGTATTGTTATAACCATATTAATATGTTAAAATTATATAAAATAATTTACTTAATTTTCCGTGAATTTGAATTTATTGTAATGAAAATGTTTTACATTTCTTATTTAAGTTCCAGCAATTCAGACGAAAATTTCTAAGAATTGTATTATTATGTTCATGACTGGAATTTTGAGCTTTGAATGGCATGACAATTTTTCAAACTAGAGAAACGTTGGTACTATAAACGATAACAACTATACGTGTAAGAATTATCACATTCGTATTACATCCCCTACCGTACGTTATCGAAAAATCTTTGTACACCCATAAGGTATTATTCATTAAACCGATAACAAAATTTAAAAAATTTTAAAGTTATTTTAACACGTTGTGGAATATTCCAGTGAGATAACACCTTTTTTTTAGTATAGCATGTTTAACGACATTCAGTTAGTCAAAACGTTTTGAAATATGTTGTAAAACGTTAAGTTACGACATAAGAGTACATAAAACAGTTAAACAATTTAACATAAACTATATTTTAATATGGATATTTTATTGTTAAAATTGGGTGATATAAAATATTGCTTAAAATACCGAATGACTACATGGCTGCTCAGTGGCCGAAGCCCTCTACTCCTGGAAAGTTATCGAAAAGAAGACGGTATGTTTGAAGGGGGAAAGAAAGAGAGAGAGAGAGATGTGTGTATATAATATGCAAACACGTATTTTTTATTCCATATCATATAAAACATTAAAATATATGTTTTTTAAAAATATACTTCTTTGAATTGTGGCATGGTTTACACATAATTACATTGTTACGCATGCGCATTGTTATTCACATTACATAACATTGTTGCGTAACCTTTGTTGTACTTTTCAATTCTTACAAGTCGATTGTTATGCATTAAAGTGCCGTACATTGTCATACATGCACATTGCAAGAGAAATAACTTATAATGACTTGTAATGTAATGTAAATGAATCGTTCCGTCGTAATGTGATGAAACAATGCAGTGTATGTGTATGCAAAACAAGGATCAACATGACATATACCGATTATAAATCTTGCCGCCATCTACAAAACCTATACCACTATGAAAACTTGTTCCGTCTATTACAGGTCTTAGACGTTCTCATTCCTATTTCATCCTCATTGAGTGTCGGTTGAAAAGTTCGCGGAGCGACATCTGTAGCTTAGCGGTAAAATTAAAATTATTCGTGTGCTGCAAGATTTGCATTTTACGAAAACTCCTGTTAATTTCCAAATGTATCTAGCAATTTGTTCATTGTTTAGAAGCTATTTAAAATTTACGTCCAATGCGTGTTTTAAAAAATGGACACAATCAAACATTGTGGTGTGATTCTTTGTTAAAAATTGTTTAGCGCCAACGGAAATTCAGAACGAAGTTGTAAATGTGTCAGGAAATGCTGTGACTTCAAAACCAACGGTTTGTAAGTAGGCACTTGAGTTTAAAGTGATCGAACGAGCATTGAAGGTGATTCCCCCCGCACTGGACGCCCCAAAAATGCAACCCCATTTGTACGCGTATATTTCCTACTATCAGCAGATATACTCTCACTTTCTCTTAATTACACACACCAATTGCCCGCACTCTTAAACGCTTCAAATAGCTTCTATTTTTAAGGTTTTATGTAAGATAACTTTGTAATGCAATGCAATAAACTTAAATTTTATTACCATAAGTTGTCATTCATGATGCCCTCATTTGTTTGGTTTTAATCATATACGGTCGATTTGAAATAAATGTATTTGTTTAAAGGACAGTATATATTCTGATGTTGTAATATTAATATTGTTACGAATGGAACGAACAAGAATAGCCGAGAGAGTCCCCGCCACGTCCCCCGCCCAGTTTGGCAGGTATTGCCTCAGTCAAGACCGCGATCAAGTTTGTTCTGGACTCTTCAAGAGGCCACTTGAGATACGCATTAGCGTCAGCATTAGGTGGCGTGCAAATTGAAGATGAAAGATTTTGGTAGAAGACGTGCGCTACCTATAAAATACCATAATAGCCGGCTTACGAGGCAGTTTGTTGAGCGATTTTTCCTTAGTGCGGATCGCGTAGTGATTGTGTAAAGCGTTATTGTGGTACAGTTAGTGCGGAATACTTTATAGTTGGCATTATTATTGCGTGTGAACAAGTGTAACTTGGATTATTGTACAACGTCATTATAAACTGTTATTTGTGATTAATTAAAACTGGTTTGTAGTGACTACATTGGTGTCTTGTATTTCGTTTTCCACTGTAGATCGGTGTAGACCGTCGTAACAATATTGTGATATTGGATTGTCTGAAATGTGACAAGAATGAGTTGAGAAATATTGTAAACAAGGAGAAGGCTCACCAAGACCTGTAGAATTGAGCGTCGGTTGGGTTAAAGTCCTCCACGGAAATTAAGTATGAAACTTGGAGTAAGAGGAAGCTCGCCTGTAACTATTTGAAATTACAGTATGGAGAATAATATGTATACACTTATTTACAAAAAATTTTAGTTGAGAAAATGTACTGACGTTTGTCGATTATTCCAATGGTGTTCAGTCTGCGCGATATGTAAAATGTCGAACATTGACATACGTTCTACAGACTTCCGAAACGACTGTAAAATCGCAATTTTTTTCTATTCAGTATTCGGAAGTGACAGGTTTTTCTCAAAACTTAGCGGGATATAAAAAGCATGCAACTCCCGGGCAAGTTTTCAGTCTGCTGCATGCAACAATAGACTGTGTTTTGGGAGTAAATAATTGTTATTGTGATTTAAGGTTCAGTGTAAAGTGGTTATTGTGTATTAGTGCGACACACTTATTAAGGTGACACTACTTATTGTTGACTTAGGCTCTCACAGCCGGCGACTGAGACCCTTGTCGGTATTTCAGTCCTTTCAGCATGTTGCAGTTTTTGCAACATGCTGCAGCCGAATGGAGCAACGGTTAATATTAACTTAAATAATAATAAGTTTAAATAATGGGGCGACAGATAATTAACTGAGCATCGGTCAGTCCTCCCTTGACGTCACGCCCCCTACCTTTTCTAACGAAGTCGTTTCGCCGGCTATCTGAGTTCAGTCGACCACCTACACCCGGACCGTGAGCAGAGTCACCCGTGGTCGCCCGATCGGCACTTTTGGTTGGGAGCCTCATCTACCAAGCATAAAGCTGGGTCCACGTATACTAGAGAATTTTGACTAGCTCCAGTATTTCATCGGCCTACGTTTGAGAAGATACACGACAGCACTCCGTGGGACCAGCGGAGAAACACGTGCCTACAAAGGGTTCGCACACGGCATGGCCGGCGACAGCAGGCAGCGAGAGGACACATCTTCGATTTCCAAGTAACACTATTAATAATTAATTACCATGCAGCAGGAGCTTCCAGTCAGCCAGATTGCTAGGTGAAAAGAAAATGAACTAAATCCCTTACTTTGTGTAATGCGGACTCATATCTTTACAAGAACTTCGTAATATACTAAGGTGTTAACATTTTATGAACAGATTATAACTTGTGCACAACGCGCAACAATATTGTAAACTGGCATTGATTCCAGTAATTGATTTATCCTGCAATTGTTGATTTATTCAGTAATTGATTTTGCTTCGCTAGCTGACTCATAGTTTTATAAAATTAAGAGGCTGATTTTCATTCTTAAATAAATAGGTTCATGTTGACTCTGCTCACTAGTTAGTGGTACTGTGTGTTTTGTGACGCGCCCCCCTTGTATTTAAGTTCGATATTACGACTATTTCAATGTATTTTGTGTTACGTTCATTTGGGCCCAGCACGGCAGCGCACAAGCACGACACGCAGGCACCGATGGAGTGGTTGAAACGTTTGCAAATTATAACATCGGACCATGGCCTGACAGCCAGGAAAATGTTAATAACTTTGAGACTTATTTTTTGTTACATAGGTATGTAGCAATACATGTAACAATCTTGAGCTTGAAGAACTCTATATGAGTGTCTTTACTCAATTTTAGCTATAACTAAAGTTGTAACTAGCGGCTTCTCTGGTGTTAGTTATTCTGTTCCACTGGACAACCGTACGTTCTGTGCCACCGGCATAACAACATGTCTACTCCTCATTCGTCACTCTCTAACCTACTCAATTTGTTTCATATAAATTTTAAGTATTTTAACGTGATTGATAAAATACAGATTATGAAAGCTTATAAAATTTTTGAGCATATTAGAAGCGTTTTAAACATGTATTATTGCACCAGAATAATGAAAACCACAGAAGTAGATGTTTGAATCGCATTGTCAGAAGGAGACCACAGAAGAACACTTGAATCGCATGCCTGATATCCGTCTACCTGTGGCTGCTGGGGTTATCACTCTACTGAGACGAGAGATGTCGGTAGACCGAGGAGAAGATGAGTTCCGGCACATATCTAAGGCTTAGTCCTCGGAGTGGTGATGATGATGATGCAAAATAATTTAAAAGAAAAGAAAAATAAAGTAGAGAACAAAAGTTTAAAATAGAGAAAAACTAGGTTAGAAAGGAAATTTTTACAGTTCAGACGAGGTACCGCAAAAAATATGCAAAACATTAAACAGCCGTTTCCAGTAAATGAACGTTTCTCTTACTTAACTTATGTACACAAAACTTTACACTGAATGTTGTTCAAGACATACAATTTTGGTATAATATTTGTTCTGGAATATTACGTTAACTGGATGTAAAAATAAAATCCAAAACTAATATTAGTATTTATTACGTTTTTATAAAGAAATAAAATTTTGCTTTTTGCAGTGTGTATTTTGAAAATAAACATATATATGTATTCATTTGTTTCAATATATGTAGCAAATTAATTTAAATAGTTGATACATATGTTTAGCTTACAGGAGAAAAACGTTTAAAAATTTCATTAAGGGTTTTAAAATAAATATATGTGATTTATAAGACAAATTTTATTTAGTTAACACAAGCAGACTCTTACGACCTGGTCTCCATAAACAATAAACTGCGCCTTAGAATTAGAAAGTAGCATTACTTTTATGAAGTAGCGCCGTATGTAAAGTTTCCGACTCTTTAGAGACAATGATTGATAATGACTATGATTATGGTTAATATTAATGATAATAATAATCATCATGTTTCAGGGATCCTGCTTTACTATGTGACAGGTTCACTGCAGTATCAGCTATTTCCTACCTGTAACAACACCGGATCTACAGTAAGTAATTACACTTTCTATTAAACGTTGTCATATAATATATAAAAAATTGGTGTGGATAATCATATATGACTCAATTTTCTAATTAAGTATACAATTATTTCTAATACGTAGGCCTACACTCAGAACGAAACCAAATATATCAGCATGCTTTTGGTAAAAAACGCTGAGAAAGATAATCAAAATACGAATTGCACCTAGTTGTTACTATTTAAAAAATAAAGAATTAATTTGATTAAATTATATTTTTCTAAACAACGTGAAAGAAAGCGACCGCCCAGTGTTTGTTATCTGTAAATTTCTGAAAACGAAAGAATATTTTGTTTATGTGTCCATGGTGACACAGCATGGAACGATATCAATTGTTAATAATTTATTAAAATTTTAAGTTTTCGGTTGACTAAATTTATAACATCAATGCAAAATTTATCTCCGCCCTCTTCAATTACTCTTTTTATTTATAGATATTTCATTTATCTTTCTACAGGGATTGTTATGACCTTCTTTTCAGGATACTTTATTTATCAAAATTAAGTGCTTTACTTTTGTTAAAACGTAAAACTTTGCCGGTAAACTATCCCTTCCCCTTAACCGATCTCCACCAAAATAAATAGTCCTTGAGCCCTCTACAACTTGGGCATTCGCCTTAGAAAAAAAATCTACACACAGATAGACATACAGACACTTTTCGGAAAATAACTTTTCTCCATGTTTTGAGGATAATAGAATCAGAATCATCCCTTATCTCGAACATGATTTGTTGGGATGACCATACTTCCACTTCTTTACGGAACATGAAAGTAATAATATGAAATCACTTTCCTTTAATTTCGACTGCAGATCCTTCAGACGACGGTTTGGTACATTTATTGTCTGAGAGTTCGCACTCCATATGACCGTATTACACTTCTGCTTTACGAGTGAATGAGACAGAGGAAAATAGACGTTATTATTGATACAGTTCTCTATGATAATAGTGCACATACTAAAACAAGGGTTGTGACTAATACGCTCAGCAGTGGAGAAGCCCGATACTGTTAGCGTAGCGAGCTGCGCTTGGTGCTTTTATAAGGCCCTACTACTTCGTCACAGGCGAGTGGTAGTTTTGCCACTGTGTTATTGGGGAATTCTTTTTATCCTTAATACGTAATCGTTGTCCTGTAGCATAGTTGAGTGGGTGATTTTAAGACTTATGTGTATATGAATTTTGATGTGAATGGGTTACCATACCAGCTCATCACACAACCCCCAACCTCGAGGACCAGACAATTTGTAATCAAAGTCTCACACTATCATCCAAAAGGAAAGAGAAGAGTTGGAAGACCCCGTATGCGATGGTTGGATGACTTCCATTGAGACTGGAACAGGCCAAGCCGTGAAGGATGACGACTACAACGATTGTGAACAGTGTGACGACAATTGTCTACGTGGGCGGTCCTCTGTACTTCGCAGTTATGGAGAATTTTGAACGACAACCGAAACGTCACACCACACTTTGGTACGATATACACCCGACGTACAATACTGTCTTCTATCTTCTGTTACGTTTCTCCAGACTGTTACTACTGATACAGTTCTCCGTGACTTTACACATAATCAGGCATCGGTTGCGACTAATACGCTGCGCAGTGGAGAATCCTGATATTGTTAGACTGGCGAACGTCGCTTGGTGCTGTGATAAACCCCCACCACTTTGTCACAGAAGTAACACTAAACCGGTGTCTAAAGAGAAAGTATACTTCGCTAATGTAAGGTCCATGTACAATAGTATGTACGACACATACTATAATGTGAAAACATTTTACCAGTTCTTTGTTCAGTTTCATATAATGACGATGGTTTTCATACACACAATTCATTTGTTCATTCTTGTGATTGAATCAACAATTACTCTGCTGTTTGGTTTTGTGTTGATCCAGAAGTTTCTCGAGTTTGTCACCGCGTGCTGGTGTAAATCGGTGGCGGAGGACTTTCGCGTTTTGCACTTTCGCTTGAATGGATTGTTCTACTGCTTCAGCGGTGTAAAAGCGAACGAATTAAGACAAGATATCAAGAGGCAGTCGCTTGTGTGCGCGCACTCAGAGACGGCGTTCGAAGTCGGATACTTCGAAGTCGGCCTAACGCTAATGTCAAGTATAATTGACTTTGTCGTGTTGTTACCACACTATCTGTAGAAAGACGAAACGTCGTGTAGATTACAAAACAACAGCTCCACGAATTAATAAAATTAGAGTGTAACCTGTAACCATCATTTCTTGGTACGTAATTCTTGTTTCTTCTTCTTCTGGTACAACGGTCCCTGTTAAACCCAGGCCTGTTCAACGATTCTCCTCCATTCTTCTCTGTCCAGATCTTTATTCCTCCAACTGTCACGTGCATCTCCCTCAAATCCCCTTCCACATCTTCATCCCATCTTTTTCACTGACGTCCTCTCCTTCTTACTCCCTCCAGCTTAGATTCCAACACCATTTTTGGCCTCAATCACTTCTTATTCTGACCACGTGCCACAATCATCTCAACCTTTACCCTTTCACTGCCAAAACTATGTTCAGCCTCTGTAAACCTATGTTATTTATGTACAATTATTTATGAACAATTATTTACAAGAAAGACTCTGTAAAATTGGTAAAGAATTTTTAGTAAATAAGACAAAAGAACTTTTAAACATTAATTTATTTCTTTGTATAGTAAGTAAAATGTTAGTTTTGTTACAAAGGTCAACAGAACTATATTAATTATTTTTATAAACTGTATTAAAGTTTAGTAGATTGTCAAAAATAATAGCATTATTAAAACATTAATTTCATTCTTCTAACATACAATTGGACTACACATTCTATGCAACATCTATACAAATAACACCGTTGACAGCGACAGTGAAAGCCTACGAATGAAGCGGACGTTGTTGTTGGTGCACAGACAAAAATTCTTGTGAAAATGAGCATCGGACAAGTAATTTAATCGTTAGATGTCAAATTAAATATTTGGTTACTACGCCTAAACTAAAGGAAAAGAAAGGTCTATTCCCTTGCGGAAATAATTAATGACCCTTGCTAATATAATGCACAGATATCAACACATACGTCCTTGTTCCACGTAGTGTTGTGGAAACGATTATCATCATGATCATCATCAACTGCAAGGATTAAACCTAGGATGGTTTGTTCCGGTCTCAAACAGTCAAAGAGTCTAGAGCTGCTTACTCCAGCGCTTTCTCAGACGACCCACACCTCTCCGTCCCCTCGGCTTATAGTTCGATAGTTGTTTGGCGATGCGGCAGTCATCCGTTCGGCAAAGATGTTCCCACCAGTTCAGCCGATACTGGGCAATCCTGTCGAGTATGGGCATAATATTCAGCTCCTGCCGTATATATAAATTTCTTCTATGATCATGTAGATTATAACCTGTGACGTCGTGTGCCTGAGAATTCTCATTTTAGCCGCTCGGCTGCGACTGGCCTCGTCTTTCTTCAAAGTCCAATTCTCAGACCCATAAAGAAGTGTGTGGATAGTCCATCACTTTGTAGAATTTTAAGCGTGTCTCTTTACTTGCTGACTTGGGAGTGGAAACGATCTGAAGTACATTACATTAAAATTGTATAATGATCCCGTAGCTTTATATATGTGTGTAAAATATTGCTTTTATCTGTTTCAGTGCCTTTTAGATCGAGAATGCTGTGGTCACACTTGTTGCATCAAGGGAATATGCACAACAAGTAAGCAGTAAGACGAGTACTTCTCAAAGCGCAAATGTGTGTGTGTGTGTGTGTTCAAGCCCTTCTTAATAAGTAAATTACATAATTTAATCTCTTATCTGGCGTTACAGCCTTTGGTGGGTTTTAGCCTCTTCAACAAAACTCCTCTATGCTTCCCTGTTCATCACCATTCCTCTCCACCTCTGATTCCCATGGTAGCAAGATCTTATATTATGCCATCGAACCATCTCATCATTGGTCTGCCTCCACATCTGGTAGTATATAATCTTACCTTCAGAATTCTTTTAGGCCTTTTTTTTCCGACATTTTTTCCACATGTCTCAGCCAACGCAATGTCTGTGACTTGATGAATTTCACTATGTCTTTTCCATGCATGAGAGCCTGCAGTTCATTGTTACTGCGTATTCTCCAACCGCCTTCTTCTCCTACTGGGCCATACATTTTATTCAATACTTTGCGCTCAAATGATTTTAAAGCAGTTTTGTCAATTTCTGTCAAAGTCCACACCTCAGATCCATATGTGACTACTGGACAAGAGAATCATTTATTTTGGGTATTATACTTCTTGTAACAAGATTGTTTTTAAAGATGTCTATATTGGCAAAATACGCTCTGTTTCCTACTTGCATCCTTTCTCTTATAATCATCCTAATGTTATTATCATTTGATAACAAGGCACATAGATAACTAAACCAGGACTAAAATAACTAGATAGGACAGGGCCTTTAAAACACTTCCCATTCACATTGGAATCTCTAGGATTCCTTCTGGTCTCTGAGTTGGACATTACCACGTATTTTTTCTTGTTTTCATTTACCACAAGACTTTTTCATTGCCTGTGATTCCGTTAATGCGTACATTTATTTGAGGCTATCAACGTTTCTTGCAATTACTGCAATGTCATCTGCAGATATTTGAGAAGATTTTATAAATATTGTGCCCCTTTTTTTATCAATTTTATTTACTGCACAATGTAGAGCCATGTTGAACAGAACTGCAGATCCAATCTCCTTGCTTCACACCATTGTTTCAGGATGTTTTTTCTTTCTTGGAACAAGTTTCGACTATTAATCAGTTTGCACATCGTTAGACATGTTTGCTTTAAATATTGTAAACTACCTCTGTACTGGTTGGTTGCTCCCAACAGGAACCAACCAGCCCACACATAAATCACAATAATTAAAACGAACATGGGTGACAACGATTACTCTGCTTAATGTTCAAAACTTGTTCCAAGAGAGAAAAAAAAGATTATAGTAGTCAATAGTAGCTTCTATTATATTATCACTTAAAACATTATTTCTACATTTTAACCAGTATTTCTGTTATTTAATCAATATTTTTGAATAGTCCCTTTGACGCTTCCTTCTTTCTTCTTAACCAGTACACTTTCTACGATCTATAGCCTAATATTATTTCGTTACCACTGCTCGACTTGGAGTTTAGGCATTTAATTAAGCATTTAATTTAGGCATACTATCTCATCTCTTTCATCTACCCATAGCACTGTTTACCTTCAACTCTTACTTTGTATTTTCATCATCATCATTACTCCAAGGACTAGGCCTTAGATCTGTTTCGGAACCCATCTCCTCCTCGGTCTACCGACATCTCTCTTCCCAGTAGGGTGATAACCCAAGGCAGTCACATGTAGACGGATATCAGGCATGTGATTCAAGTGTTCACACAATCTCCTTCTGTGGTCTTCAATCTCCTACTGCAATGATACAATGTTTAAATCGCATGTAATATCCTCGTTCCTTCCTCGATCCAAGAGGGAACAACCTTGCGCCACTTTTATAAATTTAATTTCGGTTGCCTGAATCCTCTGCACGTCCCTTTCACCAAGAGGCCATGTCCCACTAACATACAGGGATGTGGGGACAGGCAAAGTTGTATAAAATTCCATTCGGGTATCCTTCCGTGCTTTATTTTTCAGGTACCTGTGAATCGTTCCACAAATGTGTCTAAATTGTGTTCTTTTGTATTTTCGTTATTGTAATTGTTAGAAATTATCTTGACAGTTTTATAAAAAAAAAAAAGAACAGCATAGAATTGCTAGGTGTGAATTAAAATATGACATCACTTTATTTACTTATATATAAGCTTGGTACTTGTTAAGATTAATATTTCAGATTTATATTCATATCTTCTTCTCTAGGTGAAGACTGTAACCCGTGTAAAGACAAAGTGTGTGGCTACAAGGAGAGTTGTTACTTTGAAACGGTGGAAGGAATCACGGACCTGCCTCCGTACGCCGTGTGCGCCCCGACGGATCCGTGCCACAAGTCAGACTGCGGTCAGAATTACGAGTGTAAAGTGCTGAGAGACGGAGACCGGCCGCCGAAAGCGTCGTGCAGCCCACAGGTTGACCTCTGCAAGGGCACTAAGTGCAGCGGCCTACAGCAGTGTTACGTGACCAGGGATACGGCCATCGAAGGTCCCAACGGTAACGATTTGATATCCCAGTCGGATCCGGCGCTGCCCAGACCCGTCTGCGCCTACAGCAACCCGTGCATTATAAACAACTGTAAACATGGCTTTGAATGCGCGCTGGACTATCTGGGAGACAGTAACATACCGAACGCACGATGCGACCCCATAAGGTACCCTTGCCTGGGTATGGTGTGCAATGTTGACGAGCAATGTTATGTCACCGATATGTATGTTCAAGATCTCACAATACCGATAGGTCAATGCTATCCCGTCGATCCGTGCTCTAACTTAAACTGTAGGGATGGGTTTACGTGCGTTAACCTGGGCACTATTCCCCCGAGCGCCGAATGCGTACTCGTCGTGGATCCTTGCGAGAACGTCACCTGTAACTCTCCGCAGGAATGCTACTTGGAGTACGTGACATGCATCAAGGCGCCTTGCTATCCTGTAGCCCAGTGTGCCGACCCCAACCCGTGCAAGAACCACGTCTGTCAGACGGGCTACGAATGCATCAACTACTACGACGATCCGTACACGGCGCCCCGGGCCAAGTGCGTCAACCCGCAGAACCCGTGCGAGAACTTCCCCTGCGGCATGGATCAGGTGTGCACGTTCGATCAGATCTACTGTTTCACGACACCGTGCATCCCGCAGCCGTACTGCATCGACATCGATCCGTGCCGCAACGTCACCTGCGCCGGCGGTTACGAATGCGTCGCGGTCAGCGCCGGCGCCAAGACCAAGTACGGCCAGTGTTATCGGACCAACGACCCGTGCAAGTACACCAACTGTCCGTCGGACACCGGTTGCCTGCCGTTGAAGAAGTTCCCGTCGCTGGCTATCTGTTACGACCTCGTCAACGGCGCTCGCAAGTGTTCGCAGATGTCGTGTGCCGTAGGGTACGAGTGCAGGGACTTCGAGAATCCGCCCATCAGCTCCTGCATTCCGACCTGCGAGACGTGTCCGGCAAACACCTTGTGCTACAAAACTGGATTCCCTCCGAACATCAGGTGCAGCCCAATCGGATATATATAATGCCAGGTCAAAAGGATTGGAACACTACGTCATTCTATTAATTTAAAGAGTATAGTAAACGTTTATGTGCGAGAGAAAGAAAGAGAATGAGGGAGAGAAGAGAGAGAGAGAGAAAGAGAGAGAGAGAGAGAGAGAGAGAGAGAGAGAGAGAGAGAGTGTGTGAGAGAGAGTGTGAGAGAGAATAAGTATAATGTGGTAAATCAATTACAAAATTTGAAGTAAAGTATCAATTTTTTGTCTCTATATTTATTCGTTTATTTCTTTTCCTTCAATTTGTAGATTTTGCTGTTCCTTTCCACCTTGCTCACTTTATCTAGTTTCTGCAATTGACGACGTTTCAGCATTTCACATAATTGGCTAATGTTGTACAACGCATGCCAACATACCGCTTATCAATTGGCCTTTGGCTGCGGTAATTTTCAGAAAAGCTTAAGTCCGTTATTCATTCTACACACTAAGTGGGATTTACCGTCTCGTACCATACACAAGTAACTCAGGATTTACTGTATGTGTTATTATTTCGGCCGTAACTTGTTTTCCTTTTAGATAAGAAGTTTATTATGACCATAAAATATCTTTTTGAGGTAAGTAAAAAAATTACCAAAAACACCTGACGGCAAATGGTACGGATGAAGAATGACAGCATTAAGGATCTCACATTTTAACACATTTCAAATAAAAATTCTGTCCTTAATATTTACAATTAACAATTCTAATCTTCCGCAGTTTTGGGGATAATAAGTTAAGTTACAAGCATTGAGAATGTAACACTAGATTTATACCAGCATCAACCTCTGTTTCATTCAGGAACACACACACACACACAGACGCGCGCGCGCATGCACATAATATCCTAATGTTTGCTGTGTGCGTAAAGTATAAAGATTTTGTTTTGCATACAAACGAGGGACACAGCTTACGTAATACCATTGATAATAAAAAGTCAAAAGCTTGCTTCAAAATCATTTGATTTACGTTCTGCACCATTAATAATGAATAGCGGCTATATTACACAAAAATGCTTTTCAACAATATAAAAGCCGTTTGCTCAATTAAGCGAGTATAAAGGAATAATGAGCTGGTAAAAAAAAATTGTAAAAGATAAGGTTTCATTGAGTCAGACTCTTGTCTGACGTAAACTAGCTTACGAGGAACTTCAGTTAAGAATAACTCATTTTATTATTCTGATAACAATTTAATTTTAGCTCTTCCTTATAACCATAGTTTTACTTATTTTGCACGAAATTATCTTACATATTTTATTGTTAATAAGTTGTTGTAGCACAGCTTAAGGAAGTGTAAAATTTATTTAAATATTAAACAAAAACTAGTAATTAAATTGGCTATTTTATTTTATGAAAATACTACATAGAGTGTATATTGAAATACCGTGGGGGGGGGGGTTAGTTTATGAGAGAGATTTGTCTGTGCATGAAGATTGTTCGTCGTCTCGGCATGAACATTGCTCCGCTCAAGTGGAGTGATTCCAACACCGTCCATGTAGTGTTACGAAGGGCGCACGGATCGTCGTGTTGTGTTGAAGAAACAGAATAACTGACACCGCATGAAGTCACTTATGACAACTTTAATCACACGTATAGCAATAAACAGTGACACACATATACAATTGTTCAAAATATAATTTGTCTAACACATAATAATAAGAAACGTCATTTTACTATAGTTTCACTTTAAGTGACACATTAATCACTGCAAGCGACAGTAAGAATACACTGTAACTGGGCCGGCCACTGGATGCTTATTTATATCGCGCTGAGATTCGAAAAAATCCTACAACTTTCCGGCCAATGAGTCTAATTCACTTGCTTAGTTATAGGCGCTCATAAACTCGCTTGATGTTTGACCACGTAATGCTTGACCTTGACACATCCTTTAGGCTCTGCCGCCGCCATGCCACGTAATTTGCCTATCTCGATCCCATAGTAATAGTATATGGTCAAAACAAGAGTGTGTCTGAGATGTGCGAGCTCAGCCAGTAACAACTCCACAGCTTCACCACATGTACACCTATATATTACAAGAATCGTTTCAACCGTGAAGCTTGAAAAAGCATGTGGATAAAACAGACTGACTAGTTCACTAGTGGTTGTGTTTTCTGAACAACGGTCAGAGAGAGCAACAATCCTACTACTCAAGAAAATAATAATGATAAAATAAAATATTTAATAATAATAATAATAATAAAGAATATAATTTTTATTATTACCCAATACGTAGTTCAAAGAAAGTGAAAAAGACATAGAAAAACTCCAGACTACTCATGAATACGTTGAGAAAAGTTTGCCACTCAAAAAAGAAAAATTAAGAAATGCCCAAGGTTTTTAGGAAAAACCCAAAAAGAGGACAGATATCATCTAGACTGACGAAAGCAGGGAGAGACATCGATCAAGAATGAAGGAGGCGTGGAAGAGAGAGGAGAAGAAGGGAGGAACCAATTAAACAAACCAAAGGTAGTCTACAGTGGGTCATACGAAAAAAAGACGATGATAATATCATATTATTGAGGATAGTACCGAGAGAATGAAAAACCAGTATACTATACTAATTTTCAAAAAGAGACAAACGAATGACGCTAAAAATTATCAAGATAAACCACTTTAATGGGAAAATTATTGACAAAATTAATATTACAGAGACTGCACACTTAGTTAAATGTAAACAAAGAGCAAAAACGAATTTGGGCAAATTTGCCCAGCATCAGTTCTGCAAGAAAGTACGATACAATTGAAATACATTTTTGTTAAGCAATTTATGATCAATACTATATTTAATCTGAAGTATGTTCTCTCCATTAATTTTTAAAACTCACCCTTGCTACCTAATTTTAAATTTAATTGAATATAAGTTGTGTACACAAAAAGAAATCCATGTGAATGCCAAAGATCAGAAGTTTTGTACCAACCTAATGTTAGACGTGGTCTTTGTTCCTTTACTAGTTAATGGCTTTACACAGACAGCGCCTTTGTAATTACAAGGGCAGATAAAACTTTAATACCTACCTAACACCTACAGTCGTAAGCAATGTTTGATTGTTATTCTGCTTTAGGTAATTAAAGGCAAAATACAGTAACATTTTGTCTCATGTTTCCTTTGTTCACAAATGTTGTATAGTTTACACAGTTGCTTAGAGAAAGTACAAACTCAGGATGTATTAAAATCACAAAACTCTAATTACAAGGATCGTCCAAGGATTGCAAAATAAAAACAGCTCTTACGTGTAAGCAACTCATGAAAATTTTAATATATTTGCATAAATATAAGTGTACATCGCTGTCACCCCCCTTCAGATGGATTTTTAAAAACTGATTAACATAAAAGTATGTAAACATAAACTCATTTGTGTTATTTTCAATGACGTGTTCTGTCAGCGAACAGTAAGTTTTAATTATATAATGCATTAATTAGAATAGTCCATTTGGCAGACAATAAACAAATATTAATAGTTAAGCAATACAGAAAGATTATATAAATAGTAAAAATTTTGATTAATGGGTGTAATTCTGTAAAAGTGGTTGACCAAAGTGATTGCTGACAAATAGCCTGATGCATAATAGGGCAAGAGTAATGATTTTTTGGGACACAAAATTTCTATGTTTTCTACTATTCTTTGAAGGCCAACATGCAATAAGTAGTTAATAGTATTCCAACACACTTGTACGAAGTCTAAAACTCAAGTCTAAAGTACTTAAGAAAACATTTGAGAGAATATGTAATTATACATTACTCGGTTGTCTGCCTCAAAAAGGGATTCCCTCTCACAACCATCGAAGAATCAGTCGAACCCTCCTTAAACCTCACTTCTTGCTACATTAAATGTTTTGTTGGTTAGTCATCTCAAGGAAGCGTTAACAAAGTATCAAGTTTTAGAGCAGAATTTATTGCCCTTAACTGGTTTCAATAAAATACAAGATTTTATGCAGCAGGCTCGAGAAAGTTAAAAATGATTCTTGTTTTCGTGTTATTTGAGACATGTTCAGGAAACAAGTCTCGGGCTGATGTGGGAGCAAGCCCTCTTCAGCCAAATGGGAGGATGTAGGGAGACGCACCCCAGTCCACGTCGGAAGCGAAGAAGATGGAGGCACCTTGGAGGTACAGTAGTGTGTGTGTGTGTGTGTCTATATACGCGAGGAGTACGTTCAGAAGTAACAAAATTTTGCACCTCTAATTTTAAAATTTGCCCTCTTTCTTTTCTTAACAATTGTCTGTGTTTTAATAATTTAGTGACCCTTGAATTATGTGTTTAAGAAAAGGAAAGATTTTCAGGCTTAAACTAAAGATGGTTTGGTCCGGTCCCAAGCAGATATATTAGAGCTGGTCACTCTAGCACTGCTTCTGCCATTCCACACTTCTCCGTCCTTAAGGCTTAACTATAATTCAATAGTTGTTTGGGGATGCGGCACTCATCCATCCGTTCAAGATGTTCCAAACGTTTTACAGATATTGGGCAATCCTGTCGAGTGCACTCATATTATTCAGTTCCTGCCGCACATATGTGCATTTATTATGCGACCTTGAAGAGTATACTTTCCCACATGATTGAAATTGCATTCCGACCGCTAGAATACGACATCCCTGTGATTTCCGTTAAAATCAAATCCTTAGGTTTGTATAGAGGCGTAGAAGTGTGTAGAAGTGTAGAGAGGATCTACTACATTGTGCAACTTTACGCGTGTTTCTATTAGTCGTTGAAGTAAAGAAATTAAAATTAGGCGTGTTTCTTTCATGGTAATTCACACATTTTTAAACGAATATAGTTTATTCTTTTATTTGTTGAACTTATGGTGCATACACGTATTGTTGTACCTTTTACATGCATATATTTCAATATATTTCAAGTTCTATGTATACTATGCTAAATCAACAATAATTTGTGTATGGCACATGACAGTTATTATTCATTATAACACACACACACACACACACACACACACACACACACACACACACACATTTACACAAAAGGCAGTCATTGTGTGTAGACGTGCGTCTATTATTTCTGAAGTAAGGTTACCTTACAATGTCAGGAAACCTTTGGCCTACACTGTATAAAATGAAATCAGTTCAATACTGCCAAATCTTTACCGGTATACGGTGCCGTATGATTTAAATAACCTAACAGAATAGAATATGAAAAATCCCCAAAGGATTTTGATCCTGGATAGGATCCAGAATCTTTAAGGCGGAATCTCTTAGTAGAAAAACGAAAGGAAGAAAAGATAGTGAAAATTGGTTTACCAAAAGGAAAATGACGGAACTGATTGACTAAATAGCAAACATAAAGTCATATAATTTCCAAAATAGAAGCTCGGTTTCCTCTGTTAAAGTACTCGAGTGCACTAAATTTTACATGGAAGGGTTACCAGATCCTCGCACGACCCCCCCTACCTGGAGGACCAGGTGCTTTGATTTAGGGGCACACAACCCCTAGACCGGCCGCCTTCTCTACGGCTGATGAGCTCGGTCTGCCCATTGCTAATTTTTGTTCACCCTTGCTATTTTATTTCACCAGTACCTCTCAGAGCATGCGGAACGAGAAACCATTCCACCTATTCACCACCTGGGGCTGGGTCCGATGGGTGATTAGAAAACCCCGCCTAGGAGTAGTACCTACGTTGCAATACGGCTAGCACCCAGACAGTCACTGCTCCAAAGCATATGTGATATCTCATATAGGAAGGCACGTCTTATACAATTAAAAGATAAACACAATTTAGTGGTTAAGTCTAATTTTTACTAAACTTGTATTGCAACCACTAACACTCAGTTATACAGGGTTGTGTTCCATCTAAAGATGAACCGAGAGGCTTGAAAGCGCTTATGGGAAGTATAACTGGGAGTTAGTGGTTGCAATACAAGTTTAGTAAGAAACATATAGAAACGACAATGGTATCGAGAAAAAGTTAAATAAACTTAGTTATACCTGTGAAACAATAAAACGCCAATTGAAAAATAAGATGCCGTGGGAGATACAGCTAAAGTTCTATAAGGTCGTGGCTGTGCCGACATTAATATAAGGATGTGAAACAGGGGAAAAGATATTTCAAAATTACAGTCCTGCGAAATGAAATTTTTAAGAGCAGCTAAGAGGTGTATTTTAAAAGATCATCTACGACACGACGACGACATAAGGAAAAACCTGAAGTTACAGTCGGTTCTGGAGAGAATAAAGGAATACAGGCAGAATTGGAAGTCCTATATGGAACGCATGGTAGACAGGCGTATTCCTAAACAAGCGTTTCAATATAGGGCAGTGGAGACAAGAGATCGTGGATGATACTGGAAAAAATGATCAGAGACTCTGTGAAGGCGGAACGGGCTATAGCCCAAGCCATGTAGTGAAGAAGGAGTAGAAGAAATTTGAAGACGTTAAATAAATACAGCAATATTAGACAGACGAATGGACTGCTCGCATGCGCAACAGTGTTAAAAAGTACCGGTATGGAGAACCATACATGACTTCCATGTTCTAAGATTTATATTTAAAATTATTTTCGAAATGAAATATTTCCATAGAGACCGACTTCTTTCTACTTCTTTCTTCTGCCTTAACCACAGCACTGTGGTCACTAACGTATACCATCTCACGTTAGCGCACTCGATTTTCACTGATGATGGCAGTCGATGCCACTGCCGAAACGTCTGGTTTTGCAGAAATCATTGGACCACAGCCAAACAGCCCGGGAAGGGATTTTAACAACAAACTACTTCTTTGTTGCTTATAACGTAGTACACTTATAAAAAATTATCCCCTCCTCGTTCGACTATCATTTTCATTTATAGAAAATTACCTCCTCCCTTCCAACTACTCTTTTCATTTATAAACATTTCATCTACCTATCTACAGTGGATTATTAAGACTTTCTTTTCTGGATACTTTATTCATCAAAATTAAGTACTTTACTCTTGTTAAAAGATAAAACGTTGCAGGTAAACTACCCCTTCCACTTAACCGAACTTCACGAAGCTCAATAGGCCTTGAGTCCTCTGTAACTCTGGCACATAGGCTATGCAAGAAAATTATTTGATTCTGTTTAAATTTGCGGCAATTATCGTTTGCCATATTAAACATTCCACACACACACACACACACACACACACACACACACACACACACACACACACACACACACACACACACACACACACACACACACACACACACACACACACACACACACACACACACACACACACACACACACACACACACACACACACACACACACACACACACACACACACACACACACACACACACACACACACACACACACACACACACACACACACAGACTTTTCTTCATGTTCTGAGGGTAGTACAATCAGAATCAGCCCTTATCCCGAACACGATTTTTTCGCCATCACCATACTTCCAATTTCCTTACGGAACATGGAAGTAATAATAACGGAAACTGTGCATCTGTTTTTAGGCTGCTACATCATAGAAAATTATCTTAGAGGGGTTTTCAAAATTCTTAAACGATACCCTGAAACTGAGATTACTTATTCACTGTATATCGTTATTAACAAGCAATTTCCATAGTAACGATCCCGCAAACACGAGTGCATTGAATCACCCTGAAAGCACACGTCGACATATATTTAAATACAGTTGTGGGTGTGTGTATGAATGTGTTGGCGGTGGGGAGGGGGTTGAGTTACGTTTAGCGGGTTTGCGTTTGCAATCAGTAAAGCAGCTACGCGGGCTGAATTCGAAAATCTCGTCCGTTATTGACTGACAGTCAACGTCGTGATTGCTAACACAGTTGTTAATGAATCGTATTGTCTGTTATCAATACCACTTGATTTGTGGCCAAGACATTGATCTACGTATTTGTGCATGTTTTTATCGATATAACTTACACTTCGTGTTTCTCACAAACAGGCTAAAGTTACAATTAACGTCTGATGTACATATATAAAAGTCACAAACGCCAGAATATATACAAATACGACTAAGAGATAATCTGTTAGAATAAAATGAAGAGTTCCATACATCTTCTTCTCCTTATTTTTGTTAACCTCAACGTTATTACGTTGAAATTTTCCGGTGAAGGGTTTGTGAGGATCGGTCAAAAAATATGACACAAATTTTAAATTATTTGTGTCGACGTTTCGACAACGTTTATTGTCATCATCAGGACCTGTGTATGAACAAAAATAAATGTCAAACACAACACCACAATCATGATGATGATGTAAAACAAACTATCTCAACTACTTTGCATATACAAGGAAAAACACATACGCACGCGCCCACACTCACATACACAAATACGTTCACTCAAATAATTGTGCTATTGACATTTCTATTGTATTCATACACAGGTCCTGATGATGACAATAAACATTGTCGAAACGTTGACACAAATAATTTAAAATTTGTGTTATATTTTTTGTCCGATCCTCATAAACCCTTCATTGGAAAAATTCATTGATTGACGGTCACTACGAATTTAAGCGTTATTACGTTAGTTAACTTCAACGTATAATATCTGAAAAAATATTTGCATTATATTAAGTATTCAGGCACATGTGTGCGCGCGCGCGCACACACACACACACACACACACACACACTCTATTATATTTTTATAATTAAAAAGTTAAAATTCTCCTTTCAGTTTATAAAAGAACTCTCTCTCTCTCTCTCTCTCTCTCTCTCTCTGTCTCATCTTCTGGTCTCTTCCTTCCCACTCTCTCAATCTCCCTCTTTCTCTCTCAGTACTTCTATCTATCGCTTCCCGCTTCCTCTAACTCTCTCTGTTTTTTTATTTCTAGATGTCTCTCATTTCTCTCTACCTATCTGTATCTGTATGTAGCAATATGTGAAGGACACAAGTATATTTATGTAACGAACTTCAGAAAAGTGTTCTCACATATTTACGTATATAAGGACAGGGAAAAAAATTACCGCCTCACAAAGTGGAAACGTAATGGCTGACTTGTGCGTACCCTAAAGGTGTTTCGCGTGAAGTTAATTTATTGTCACACACGGTCACAATCACAGACGTGCGCGCAAACATACACACACACACACAGACGTGGACAAGACGGGTGCAAATTTGTTTTCACTTGGCACTACTTGCAATAATTATGAAAATTTAAAAAAAATTCTACCAGTTTCTTGTTATAAAGTTCCCCTCAATCTCTCTCAGTCTCTTCTTGTTTCTCTCTTTCTCTCTTTTACTAACGAACAATATATTTCTTAATGTGATCTACCTCCTTGTTTGTCCCCTTTCATTTACCTCACGAACTCTCTCTTTCTCTTTATATTTCCCTCACCCCCCCTCTATATTCCTTCTTTATTTCTGTCACGTTTTTTATAAAGTATTATGTGAAGAAGATAATGCACTGGCTGATATAAAAAGTTTTAGAACAGGTGTTCAACACTTTTTTATACACAACATCATAAAAATTCTTACCACGTCGTAATTTAAAACGTTATCTTTTCTACAGTTATTATTTGCAAAAGTATTTTTTACTAAACTAATACCAATTCAACCATTTACGATTGTACTCGCTCAAGCGCTTTTAGATGTACAATTGTTTTACAGTTAAGAATATTTTAACATAAATTTCTCCTGAATCATAACTTCCTGTTTAACGCCCTCTCTCTCTCTCTCTCTCTCTCTCTCTCTCTCTCTCTCTCTCTCTCTCTCTCTCTCTCTCTCTCTCTCTCTCTCTCTCTCTCTCTCTCTCTCTCTCTCTCTCTCTCTCTCTCTCTCTGTTCACTCTTACTGTCTGTATGTCGTGCTACACAAGGAATTTATATGAGGAACATATATTCTTATGTCTTTCTTACACTTAATGCCTTTTTAAGCAAACAGAACAGGTGTTTGTTTTTGAACATCTGTCTGTCTATCTAACTCTGGCTCTCTCGGTTTCTTTCTCTCTCTACCGGTCTCTTTAGCGAAACTGATAACTGCTAGGTAACAAATAACCCAACATGCTGCGGCTCTCTGTTCTGTGCATTGTGTTTCAACTGTTTCTACTTCCCGACAGTCATTCTGATCTCCAACATTTCCGCGTCCCCACATGACGTCTGATTGTTACGTCTCCATATGTAGCGTACCTACTTCCGTATCTTCCGTCATAATATCAGAACTACCTTAAGTCTCACTGGCTGTCCTCAGCGTCTCTACATTAGTAACACTGTACCATCTACTGACCATTACCACGCTTCACACCCTAATCTAAAATCTCTAGACAAAATTTATCTCTCTTTTCACCAGCGTCCGTGTTTCCCATCGATGTATACTATATGGACCGCATGATGCTAGGCAAAGTGAACGGCAGAAAACGGTCCGAAGCACGTACAGCTTCCCACACATTGGTTGGCAATAAAGCGTTTGGCGCTAAGTTAACACGTGTATTAAACGAGTCATTCAGTCAGTAATGCACTTGTAACAGTTTACAATTATTACATTTGGGACAGTTCTACTGAAAATTTGTGCTTATGAAGATTTTATTATTATAACAGTTTGTTTTTACTTTTGCCTAACTGATAACAGATGACAATAACTTAAGCGTTTACACTCATTTTACTGATTTTGTATCAAGCGGAAAATTAATTAGAGCGTCATTAGACGTTTCAAAAATTGTAAAATATATGTATAATTTATTGATTAGACTATATCTGACAGTAAACTTAATACCAAAAAAATGATTAAATCATTTTGCAAAAACTTTGGCGGCACAGTGTTTAGAAAACATATTTCAAACAATGATTTTTCTGAAGACAGCCATGAAGTGAAACTTATCAAATTAATAGTGACATTATTTTATAAAATCTTGTGCTATAATACTGCTAAGGAAAGAACCGCTGCAGCTACCTTCTCTAAGCTTGGTGTCTGCCAAAAGTTAAATAAATTTGTGTTATTTAGTAATGTTTAATGTAAACAATTTTTATACAGTTAACACGTAGCTAATTAAATAAAATAAAAAAAATTAATGTAAATTAGCATTGCTTATTGAACATTTTAACGACCATGGCGAGCGTATACGCCAGCTTCTTTTACCCAATAAACATTTTAAATTTTACGGCTCACGTCTTTTATTCTTTGTTTCCCAAATTCTTATCTTTATTCGTCTGGCTTCAATAATAAATGTTCATAAATAAGAACGCAACAGAACTGTTTATGAACGCAACAGAACTTAGCGATAAACTTAACTAATGTGTCAGAATACTGAAAACTTACAGTGAAAAAAATGAGTTTATTTTGGAAAAGAACTTATTAGAAACCTCCCACTTTGGAGTCATTAATTGTTAAAATGACACAGCTATACCATTTAACGCAAAATATGATCCGCTAAAGCAACAAAAGCTATAACAAAGCAGAAATGTCAGACTTTGTACAGGTACAGTATGTAGCATACGCAGTGTTCTTGCCAACCACTGATGCAGCGGTCGGACCGAATTCAGAGAATGCAGCACGCGATCCATATAGTATACATCGATGGTGTTTCCACACTACAACTAATGGCCGTCTCAGATTTAATTTACAGCATGGGCCGGGTTTCGAGTGTGGAAATGCGTAATCGGCGCATTGAAGGCGTTTGAAATGTATTTCTCCCGAACAGCGACGTCGAGTTACTGCTACATGGAGTGGATTTTATCTTTGAAGGACTACACATTACTGTACAGTTTTATTAGTGTTTTACTTATGATGTAAATACTTACGTGTTAACAGTGAAGTGATCAGTATCGCTCAGTTCTATGTATGAAAGTAACATGATGTTAACAAAGTAAGGGCTTGGTTTTTAGCGAAATTATAATTAATAATTTCTAACAAATTTAAAAACACTTGTGTGATGGGCTTTTTTCTGCCCAGTAATCATTATCACGAAACATTAATAATTTCATTTCATGTAAGACTTCTTCATCAGTGAATATATCAGGGACTAAATAAGTGCGGATCAATTTCAATTTTGTGTAGAAAAGTAAACAAAATGCCCGTATCTGTTCATATTCAACATTTCAAAGGCTTGTAGCCTACGCTTTGTAGGTAGTACGGCTTTAAACGTTTGTGGAGATTCATCTGTAATAAAATCAGGAACAGTAGCTGAATGAAATTTTGAAAAGTTTCTATCTCATACACAAGCAGTGGAGAGGTGTGTGAAGGTGATGACAGAAGCGTCACAAAAAATTCTTATTGCCAAGTCCAGAGATGGGTTCATCAGAACGACGGTTCTTTCACGATCCATCATTCCACGTTTTTAGGACAAATCGGAGTTTAAAAATGCTAGCACCAAAAAGAATGAGTAAAAGGCTATTGACATAATGCCATAACCCCATAACCCTATTGTAACCTGATCGTAACAATTATCATTAACTACTTTATGTCAAAGTGTAAAATTTGCAAATTTAATGTTACAAATGTGTTTTTCAGGTGCAATGCACGACCAATAAAAGTTGAAATATCTATGCTTTTTAAATTTATTTATCTTCTCTTTGCTATTCTCTACTTATCTAAAGGTGTAGGCCTACCATTTGACTTACATAGAAAAAGTTTAGTTTTTTAAAGTACGAGAAATTGTTAAAATTTATCAGTTTTTATGATTTTCTGGGTGATGCGCGACCGGAAGATATTAACCGATTTTTTATTTATTATTATATTTTTTAAATTTTACTCATGTGTCCTAGGGGCAAGGTTTCCGCGGTATAGCGAATCGAAAAAAAAATACATATATTTTTCGTCCCACCCTAACTTCTATCGCCTCTTTAGATATAAAGTATTCTTTAAAAACACAAAATGGGGGAGAGGCGGAGGAAAGTGAGACTAAGGTTAATTGGAACTTTTTTCTTATACTGACGCATAAAATCGAGTATGTATAGTGAGGACATCTTTTACGTTGCTTCCTGTGTACACACACACACGCACGCACGAACGCACACACACACACACACACACACAATGCTTTAGTAATATAATGTAAAATATGAAATATAAAAGTAATTTTAGGAATCGCCATTTAAAACCAAATGAAAATCTTTAGTACACATAATATCGCAACATCCACATATTACTCTACTACTAATAAACTACAATTTGTAAGGCACAATATTTTGTTATGGTATATTTATATATACTATAAAAAGAAGGTGATACTGAAAAAGAGAAATGTCAAAATTTGTGTTAGGTATTGTTTGTTGGTGATTAAGCTCGTTTAAAAGTATGTTCCACCACACAGAATGAGTTGTTTAGTAAATTTTGAAACTTAGGTTTTTGGGCAGCGTTTTGGGTAAGAAAAATAGCTGTATCCCATACATACGAAATTTGTATATGTAAGCTGGATATGAAATTTGTATAAACGTTTTTATTACCAACGCAAATAATCCATAAGCAAGACGAGTTAACGTGAATAAGGTGGCGACAAGACTTGGCGCGCGTCTCCCGAAACGTCCGCTATAATGAATATAAATAATTGTATACGTGGTCCAAACCACCTTAAGTTAAATATTAGAATTTTATTTAAAATTAACTTTAGACTATTTACTAAAACTTTACGCTTGTACTATATGTTTATCTCAAGAAATAAAAAATTTTCTCGCAGACCGAAAATTTTAATATACACACGGACGACATTAATTAATCATAGGGATAAAAAATCAGTAACAATTTTATTTATAGCGCTTTGGCTTTTAAAATGTGCTTATAAAATTTATTGTAAATATTGTAACGTTCAGTTTAATATATATAATCCTCCTTTTGTATCCAGTGAATGTGGAAGGCCCCACTTCTGAGCGTCAATTTGTAACGTTCAGTTACTATATATAATCCTCCTTTTGTATCCAGTGAATGTGGAAGGCCCCACTTCTGAGCGTCAATAAGTAATATCAAAACAAATTAGTATCTCTTACTAATAAAGTATAACCTGTTTTATTTTTTAAATAGAGGATTATTCATCTGAACCTCAGGGTCAACATACAATTTACATATAGAACAAACAATACAACTTTGATGCATGAGACTCGGTATTACAGTGTTGTTAATGTCTGTTGAATGTTTGTGGGTCCTTTTAAACTACTATTAACTATAACAAAAACTCTTATTATTAATGACTATTGTATACTAGTGTACAAAAATAATTCACAATTATAATGTTTTTATATTGTTTTTTAGTTATTGTTTTTGTTGTAATTCAATCTTTACTGTCATAATGTTTGGTCGAATATTTGATTTAGTCATGGAGTGATCTCACCAATCTAGCAGTTTTCTTAACGGATTTATTGGTTGATTCTTTATTCCTGGACATCTGGTTTTTTGGTCTCTTGATTAAAACAGCATTCTTCTAGGTTTTGCATTTTTTCCTGTTCCTCTCATCTTTTATTGGTCTTCAATTTGTATCCAATTCAGGAGTCACACCTTAAACGTTCTCTTGCAATTCACAATTTTTTTAACAACAATCATCTTTACTCAAAACATTAATTTCATTAGTTAAAGGCCATGGCTATATTTTTTATGGGTCACAGGTTCGGTTTACCATTTCTAATTAGTAATATTCTGTTGACCTTTACTTTATTTTTCCTTCGTAACTATATTATTATAAGTTTTTTAACGTAAGAGTTTCTATCTTTTAAATTATTTACACTTGGTTTAATCTCACTATATGGGCTACATAACTGCATCATATAGATTATATGTTTCATTCAATGCTCATATTATAATATTTAATCACTTTCCTTATATCTGATTTTTTTTCCTTTTTACAGTCTATCACTGTTATTTTCACTTTCTAGCACTATCACACAACCTAACTTACATAATTATAGTTTGATTTATTATATTTGTAAAATCTATAACATTCACTGTTTGTAGTTCAATGATACAAAACAACTGTCTGAGGCACGCAGACCTCCTCATAGTTTTAATCTAATGCTTATGAACTAACAAATGTCTTTTTACTTATTTTCTAAGTTTAACATTTGTACCTTATAATTCTATTAATTAATTATTATTTACATGTTAATGAGTATGTTATGTTTTATGTTTAGTGAAACGACACGTTACATAAAGCCCCCCGTTTAAGACAAGTTATTTCAGTAATGGTGGTTTTAGGAGTTACTGAAATAAATGGCAAAAATCTACAAAAACTGTCTTCACTTTTCATAAAACCTCTTTATCTCGGTTTGGTTATATATTCCTTGGGGTATTGCTACAATGGGGTTGGTAATTGACAAACTACTCTTTCCTATAATATCTTCTTTTATCATGAGCTGGATTTACTTTCTTACAGCTTTCTTGAACAACTGTTTAACCGGATATTATTTAAATTCTTCTCTTTATTCGGTGAGCTGGAGAATACGATGCAGTAATTATTGTAATAGTTCACTAACCTCTTCTTTTGTGCCACACTCATGATCTCTGTATATCCTTTTCCTTGGAATGCCCTGATTTCCTGCAGTCTTTCCTGCCATGATTCTGGTCTGTTACGGTTTATTTGTTTCCTATGGGTACCCTAACATTTTCCCTAACTTAGTATGAATTCCCGTCCTGAGGGGCACTTGTGCTTCCTATTATCTCAGCGGATCATTCATAATTGCAGAGTGGCGCCGTAGCATACAACACTCTGTTTATACCTTAAAGAGTAACCCTTGGGTTACTAATAACACCATAGGAATTCCTATTCCTTCTTTCGTAACATTCAGGTTTATGTGCTGCTTTTGGGTTTTAGATTATTTACCTGTGGCTCCTATAATTGTATCTGGTTTATGGACAGCGTGCGTATTCTCTCCGTTTTATTCTCCTGCGTTTCGTTTCATTCCTGAAGTGTTCGCTCATGTTTTAATCAAGACTGTTGTCAGCACCCCTTGTAGTGTTTACTTTGATGTACTCTATGTCTCAGTTTGTTTTCGCTTTACCCTGTTTTCTTTCTAATGAATCCCTTGTTATATTTTTCTAAATAATATTTTGTCTTAATTAATTGTTAGTTTAATACTTTTTTCCTTCTTATTTTTCTGTTTATATTCCCCTTTTGTTCCTTAACCGCTTTTTCTTCAGTTTTGGTTATGTTTTCTTAATTATCATTATTTTTTCTTAAGTCTAGAGTGATTATTTATTTTATTTTTGTTTTAATTATCATTATTTTCTTTAAGTCTAGAGTGATTATTTATTTTATTTTTGTTTTAATTATCATTATTTTCTTCTTCCTTCCTTAACTGGTTTGCCTTGTCGGTAGTCAGAAAATCAGTCCCTTTTTACAATATTGTTCCTACTTGGTTTATCCGTTTTCGGTATCTGCCACGATCCGGGTTCTTCTGGTGTGCAGAACTATTTCCTTCCTTGTGGTATAGATCTCTGCTACCTCATACACCAATTCTTCTAATACCACCTTTTCACTAGTATCCAGTCCTATATTAATCACTCTATCATCTGTTTTCCTAAACAAATATGTCGATGGTATATCAACTATTGGTGGTATCACTGATATCTTATCATGTATTTTTATTTCAAGTATATTTACCTTGAATATCAATTTTCTGAAGTCCTTACTCACTGTTTTATTGTGAGTCCTTTCTATAATTTCTGTTAAGCTTCTCCTACCATTTTAAAAATTCATTATCTCTCTATGGTCAGTAATAGGGAGATTAAGTACATTTACTAGTCCACTGTTTATCATCTCCAAATTTTCTCTTGTATTTATTGGTTTCTTTGGATGTATTCTTCTTATTTTCTTTATCTTCTTTTCGAGTGGCTCCTTGTTCCTGTTATGTTTATTTTCAGGTAATAATTCAATTGTCTCTTCTTTATTTTCTATTTTTTTACTACCTTCTATTTTCTTTTTACGCTTCTTATTTAATTCTTCCCTCCATTTACAAATATCTTCTCTGGATTGTTCAAACATAAGCCTTATCCATTCCTTTAGCTCTGCATTTTCTGTTTGTACCGGTTTCTCTGGTTGTCTTATTAATTGTCTCATTTGTTCATACTCCTCCTGTGTATATTGTTCTTTCAAATGTGCGTATATTCCCGTTCTCTCGTTTTTCATTCTTTTAAGATTATCATTCCATCTATCCCAATCATCCTCAGTCATTCCTTCCACATTTTTATCGTTATTTTCGTGAGTTCTCCCGATAGTCTCTTCTTTATCATACTTTGCGTGTAGCTCCCACATTTCATCATAAATATCTCTCAACGTCATGTTGTCGTTCGGTGTCACCATTCTGTTCGCACGCCTCATCTGTGCTCGTTCGTGATCAGTGGTATTTTCATTAATATAATCCATATCCTTGCTGAATTTTTTAAATAACACTGTCATCCATTCCGCGTAGCTTAATCGTCTCTCTTGTTCGGGCATTTTCGTTTCCTGTTGTGGCATAGCCCTTCGTTGCATTTTGTTTGTTTTTTCTAGCAGTTGCCAGCTAAAATTAGGTCAATAGTTATTTCACTAATTGTGTTTCGGTTAGTTAGTTTTGCCTAATTCAGCTCTACCGGTTGGGCGCCAATATGTAACGTTCAGTTTAATATATATAATCCTCCTTTTGTATCCAGTGAATGTGGAAGGCCCCACTTCTGAGCGTCAATTTGTAACGTTCAGTTACTATATATAATCCTCCTTTTGTATCCAGTGAATGTGGAAGGCCCCACTTCTGAGCGTCAATAAGTAATATCAAAACAAATTAGTATCTCTTACTAATAAAGTATAACCTGTTTTATTTTTTAAATAGAGGATTATTCATCTGAACCTCAGGGTCAACATACAATTTACATATAGAACAAACAATACAACTTTGATGCATGAGACTCGGTATTACAGTGTTGTTAATGTCTGTTGAATGTTTGTGGGTCCTTTTAAACTACTATTAACTATAACAAAAACTCTTATTATTAATGACTATTGTATACTAGTGTACAAAAATAATTCACAATTATAATGTTTTTATATTGTTTTTTAGTTATTGTTTTTGTTGTAATTCAATCTTTACTGTCATAATGTTTGGTCGAATATTTGATTTAGTCATGGAGTGATCTCACCAATCTAGCAGTTTTCTTAACGGATTTATTGGTTGATTCTTTATTCCTGGACATCTGGTTTTTTGGTCTCTTGATTAAAACAGCATTCTTCTAGGTTTTGCATTTTTTCCTGTTCCTCTCATCTTTTATTGGTCTTCAATTTGTATCCAATTCAGGAGTCACACCTTAAACGTTCTCTTGCAATTCACAATTTTTTTAACAACAATCATCTTTACTCAAAACATTAATTTCATTAGTTAAAGGCCATGGCTATATTTTTTATGGGTCACAGGTTCGGTTTACCATTTCTAATTAGTAATATTCTGTTGACCTTTACTTTATTTTTCCTTCGTAACTATATTATTATAAGTTTTTTAACGTAAGAGTTTCTATCTTTTAAATTATTTACACTTGGTTTAATCTCACTATATGGGCTACATAACTGCATCATATAGATTATATGTTTCATTCAATGCTCATATTATAATATTTAATCACTTTCCTTATATCTGATTTTTTTTCCTTTTTACAGTCTATCACTGTTATTTTCACTTTCTAGCACTATCACACAACCTAACTTACATAATTATAGTTTGATTTATTATATTTGTAAAATCTATAACATTCACTGTTTGTAGTTCAATGATACAAAACAACTGTCTGAGGCACGCAGACCTCCTCATAGTTTTAATCTAATGCTTATGAACTAACAAATGTCTTTTTACTTATTTTCTAAGTTTAACATTTGTACCTTATAATTCTATTAATTAATTATTATTTACATGTTAATGAGTATGTTATGTTTTATGTTTAGTGAAACGACACGTTACATAAAGCCCCCCGTTTAAGACAAGTTATTTCAGTAATGGTGGTTTTAGGAGTTACTGAAATAAATGGCAAAAATCTACAAAAACTGTCTTCACTTTTCATAAAACCTCTTTATCTCGGTTTGGTTATATATTCCTTGGGGTATTGCTACAATGGGGTTGGTAATTGACAAACTACTCTTTCCTATAATATCTTCTTTTATCATGAGCTGGATTTACTTTCTTACAGCTTTCTTGAACAACTGTTTAACCGGATATTATTTAAATTCTTCTCTTTATTCGGTGAGCTGGAGAATACGATGCAGTAATTATTGTAATAGTTCACTAACCTCTTCTTTTGTGCCACACTCATGATCTCTGTATATCCTTTTCCTTGGAATGCCCTGATTTCCTGCAGTCTTTCCTGCCATGATTCTGGTCTGTTACGGTTTATTTGTTTCCTATGGGTACCCTAACATTTTCCCTAACTTAGTATGAATTCCCGTCCTGAGGGGCACTTGTGCTTCCTATTATCTCAGCGGATCATTCATAATTGCAGAGTGGCGCCGTAGCATACAACACTCTGTTTATACCTTAAAGAGTAACCCTTGGGTTACTAATAACACCATAGGAATTCCTATTCCTTCTTTCGTAACATTCAGGTTTATGTGCTGCTTTTGGGTTTTAGATTATTTACCTGTGGCTCCTATAATTGTATCTGGTTTATGGACAGCGTGCGTATTCTCTCCGTTTTATTCTCCTGCGTTTCGTTTCATTCCTGAAGTGTTCGCTCATGTTTTAATCAAGACTGTTGTCAGCACCCCTTGTAGTGTTTACTTTGATGTACTCTATGTCTCAGTTTGTTTTCGCTTTACCCTGTTTTCTTTCTAATGAATCCCTTGTTATATTTTTCTAAATAATATTTTGTCTTAATTAATTGTTAGTTTAATACTTTTTTCCTTCTTATTTTTCTGTTTATATTCCCCTTTTGTTCCTTAACCGCTTTTTCTTCAGTTTTGGTTATGTTTTCTTAATTATCATTATTTTTTCTTAAGTCTAGAGTGATTATTTATTTTATTTTTGTTTTAATTATCATTATTTTCTTTAAGTCTAGAGTGATTATTTATTTTATTTTTGTTTTAATTATCATTATTTTCTTCTTCCTTCCTTAACTGGTTTGCCTTGTCGGTAGTCAGAAAATCAGTCCCTTTTTACAATATTGTTCCTACTTGGTTTATCCGTTTTCGGTATCTGCCACGATCCGGGTTCTTCTGGTGTGCAGAACTATTTCCTTCCTTGTGGTATAGATCTCTGCTACCTCATACACCAATTCTTCTAATACCACCTTTTCACTAGTATCCAGTCCTATATTAATCACTCTATCATCTGTTTTCCTAAACAAATATGTCGATGGTATATCAACTATTGGTGGTATCACTGATATCTTATCATGTATTTTTATTTCAAGTATATTTACCTTGAATATCAATTTTCTGAAGTCCTTACTCACTGTTTTATTGTGAGTCCTTTCTATAATTTCTGTTAAGCTTCTCCTACCATTTTAAAAATTCATTATCTCTCTATGGTCAGTAATAGGGAGATTAAGTACATTTACTAGTCCACTGTTTATCATCTCCAAATTTTCTCTTGTATTTATTGGTTTCTTTGGATGTATTCTTCTTATTTTCTTTATCTTCTTTTCGAGTGGCTCCTTGTTCCTGTTATGTTTATTTTCAGGTAATAATTCAATTGTCTCTTCTTTATTTTCTATTTTTTTACTACCTTCTATTTTCTTTTTACGCTTCTTATTTAATTCTTCCCTCCATTTACAAATATCTTCTCTGGATTGTTCAAACATAAGCCTTATCCATTCCTTTAGCTCTGCATTTTCTGTTTGTACCGGTTTCTCTGGTTGTCTTATTAATTGTCTCATTTGTTCATACTCCTCCTGTGTATATTGTTCTTTCAAATGTGCGTATATTCCCGTTCTCTCGTTTTTCATTCTTTTAAGATTATCATTCCATCTATCCCAATCATCCTCAGTCATTCCTTCCACATTTTTATCGTTATTTTCGTGAGTTCTCCCGATAGTCTCTTCTTTATCATACTTTGCGTGTAGCTCCCACATTTCATCATAAATATCTCTCAACGTCATGTTGTCGTTCGGTGTCACCATTCTGTTCGCACGCCTCATCTGTGCTCGTTCGTGATCAGTGGTATTTTCATTAATATAATCCATATCCTTGCTGAATTTTTTAAATAACACTGTCATCCATTCCGCGTAGCTTAATCGTCTCTCTTGTTCGGGCATTTTCGTTTCCTGTTGTGGCATAGCCCTTCGTTGCATTTTGTTTGTTTTTTCTAGCAGTTGCCAGCTAAAATTAGGTCAATAGTTATTTCACTAATTGTGTTTCGGTTAGTTAGTTTTGCCTAATTCAGCTCTACCGGTTGGGCGCCAATATGTAACGTTCAGTTTAATATATATAATCCTCCTTTTGTATCCAGTGAATGTGGAAGGCCCCACTTCTGAGCGTCAATTTGTAACGTTCAGTTACTATATATAATCCTCCTTTTGTATCCAGTGAATGTGGAAGGCCCCACTTCTGAGCGTCAATAAGTAATATCAAAACAAATTAGTATCTCTTACTAATAAAGTATAACCTGTTTTATTTTTTAAATAGAGGATTATTCATCTGAACCTCAGGGTCAACATACAATTTACATATAGAACAAACAATACAACTTTGATGCATGAGACTCGGTATTACAGTGTTGTTAATGTCTGTTGAATGTTTGTGGGTCCTTTTAAACTACTATTAACTATAACAAAAACTCTTATTATTAATGACTATTGTATACTAGTGTACAAAAATAATTCACAATTATAATGTTTTTATATTGTTTTTTAGTTATTGTTTTTGTTGTAATTCAATCTTTACTGTCATAATGTTTGGTCGAATATTTGATTTAGTCATGGAGTGATCTCACCAATCTAGCAGTTTTCTTAACGGATTTATTGGTTGATTCTTTATTCCTGGACATCTGGTTTTTTGGTCTCTTGATTAAAACAGCATTCTTCTAGGTTTTGCATTTTTTCCTGTTCCTCTCATCTTTTATTGGTCTTCAATTTGTATCCAATTCAGGAGTCACACCTTAAACGTTCTCTTGCAATTCACAATTTTTTTAACAACAATCATCTTTACTCAAAACATTAATTTCATTAGTTAAAGGCCATGGCTATATTTTTTATGGGTCACAGGTTCGGTTTACCATTTCTAATTAGTAATATTCTGTTGACCTTTACTTTATTTTTCCTTCGTAACTATATTATTATAAGTTTTTTAACGTAAGAGTTTCTATCTTTTAAATTATTTACACTTGGTTTAATCTCACTATATGGGCTACATAACTGCATCATATAGATTATATGTTTCATTCAATGCTCATATTATAATATTTAATCACTTTCCTTATATCTGATTTTTTTTCCTTTTTACAGTCTATCACTGTTATTTTCACTTTCTAGCACTATCACACAACCTAACTTACATAATTATAGTTTGATTTATTATATTTGTAAAATCTATAACATTCACTGTTTGTAGTTCAATGATACAAAACAACTGTCTGAGGCACGCAGACCTCCTCATAGTTTTAATCTAATGCTTATGAACTAACAAATGTCTTTTTACTTATTTTCTAAGTTTAACATTTGTACCTTATAATTCTATTAATTAATTATTATTTACATGTTAATGAGTATGTTATGTTTTATGTTTAGTGAAACGACACGTTACAATATAACGTGGTTATAAATTTAATAATAGGGCAACTGTCACTGGTTGATTGAAACGTTGCTCTAACATCTACAAGTAAACATAAATTTATAAAATATTTGTTTATGAAGACGGTAATTGTGTTACAGACATGTAATTTATTGAGAAATGTGCAGCACAGCATGTTGAACATCACTAAAATTCAAAACTGTTTAAAATTTGTACTTCACATTTAGTACAAATGGCAACATTGGAGCGCCAGTAAAGGACAGAAGTATAGGACAAACACATGGGTAAGACAGAGCGCGACAGGTCCCATAAGAGCCAAGCTGTAAATTAAACCTGGGACAGGGATCACATAGCTCTTTATGCTGCAATACTCAGTTTCTATCTTGAACTAACCAGATTTATCATTTGATAAAATCGTAGTAATTAATATTTTAAAGCTACGAGTAAAGTTTTCTATGTACAATTTCAACGTTATCTGAGAAACACCACGGAGTGGTGGTCACAAATCGCTATTTATAAATATCAAATAACTAATTATACGAATAAATATAATGAATAATATAAATAAATATAAAGTGAATAAATAGATACACATTTAAATGTATAGTATTTGTAAATACATACACAAATGAAGACTACAAAATAACATGGTAAATTTTAAATCTAGACCTAATTAGTTGACATGGAAAAACAAAAGATTTGTCACTCCAGTCATCTTACAAAAGCCTTACGTAGAATCTTATAATATCTTAAACATTTTGACTTTCACTTTGGTTTCTAAAAAAGATAAATAAGTGCTCTAAAGTTAAAACCGTTTTGAAACTAAATTCGGGTTTGAGTTCAAATTTGCTTTAGTTCAAGCTAGCATGTATTTTCACAATTTTTGTTTTAATTTTGCCCATGTCCGTCCTTTTTAACTGCAAGTTTTAAATCCGCCCTTTATTTAGACTCTGGTGTCATAAGGTTTTGAAATATTTTAAATTATTCACTATGTTCATAATTTGATTGAAATTCTCTTTAAATTACACCCAAAATGGATGTTCACGAATTTTTAAAATTTTGATTTCCTTTTAAGAATGGTGTCTACAATTCTATATATTCGTAAAATCGTTAAGTTTTTAAGATTTTGGTTAAAATTCTTCTTAATTTGGTACCATCTATGAACTTCGTGATTAAGTAAAAATATATATTAACACCTTTCCAGTCCCTGCCTCAGCAAAAACCATAGTTAGCCCGGGGATAAGAGTAGGAATACCCTTTATACGTTTATTGAAAATCAGTTGTTACAGTGTTCGGTTGTGATACATACCCCAATCAGGCAGGTAGAGAGGTAAACGACAATGGGTAGAAATCAAAACGAGAACTCTTTTGCTCGACTGTGTTATGTTCCAGTATGCTCTTGACATAACACTCTACAAACTACTTTGTCAGAATAAGTGGTAACCTTTTAGTAACACTGATTTTTTTTAAATTGTAGAGATAGCCTCTACATTGAATACACTCGTAAAGAGTTGAAAATTTTTAATATCGAATATGATATTGCAGAGAACGAAGAGAGATGGACTCAACATCTGAATAGGATGTCAGATGGCAGGTTGCCTATGGACGTTTTGTCAATACAAGCCTGTTGAACAAAGAATTGTAGGAAGACCTGGGAAGCGTTGTAAGCGTTGGTGAAGTGGGTATATTGCGTTGGGACCGGAACATGTGATTCGCTTAGTCCCTGATAGAAGAAGAAGAAGAAGAAGAAGAAGAAGAAGAAGAAGAAGAAGAAGAAGAACGAGGAGGAGGAGGAGGAGGAGGAGAAGACGAGGAACACGAAGAAGAAGGATAAGAAGAAGAAGAAGAAGAAGAAGAAGAAGAAGAAGAAGAAGAAGAAGAAGAAGAAGAAGAAGAAGAAGAAGAACGAGGAGGAGGAGGAGGAGGAATAGAAGGAGAAGGAGAAAACGAGGAAGACGAAGAAGAAAGGAAAGAAAAAAGTAGACGAAGAAAAGAAGAAGGAGACGAAGGAGAAGAAGAAAAAGAAGATGAAGAAAAAGGCGAAGAAGACAAAAGATCTTTCCACTGTTTAAATGTCCGTCACATAATCTCTCTCATCCGTCTGCTCAACAACTTTCTCATTTAGAGAATATTCCACAGTTCCACTCAGTTGTATCCACAAGTGTTAAGTGAAACTAGTGACATACAACAATCTTGTCTTATATAGTGCTTATACCGTAACAACTTTTTTACTCTTCGTTTTATACTCTTTGCTCACTCATTGTGTTGGGTGGTTAGTAATCTTCTGTCAATCTTACTGAATCCTAGTTTCTCTTGAATTCCTCATCTATTTACTCCACTTTACTCTCCCCAAAGATATTTACCTTATAATGAAACAGAGATGTATATATTTGTGTGCATTTCGCTTTCATGCGTTTGACCATCCCGTCAGTCTCACTAACAACCTACCGTTATAGTCGTCCTCAAGCCAATAAATAAAGATGGCATCCTTACCCATACTATGTGTCGTCCGAAATTCCCTCTACCTTCCCTGGTCTCCTGCTCATCTCTAATTGTATTAATGATTTTGCTCACGAGACAGAAGGTTAAAGGTACACGTAATATCACGGTAAAATTTAATTTTACTATCTTATGAGTTTCACAAATTTCCAATAAATTTCAGATCTACATGTGCTGCCAGCAAATCTGTGTTCTGCTGCGTTAGCTCATACGCGGGCACACGCACGCTCACACGCACGAGTACAGACATGGACACACACACACACACACACACTTCCACAAACATTTTTACACTTTACCCTACTCACTGTTTTTTTTTTTTTTTATAATTAAGTAAACTTCATGTTACTTCTTTAAAATTTTAGAAAAACAAGTATAAAATTAGTGGATTGTATTCACATTTAATTAGAGCAAACATATTTACACAAGAAGATCTGTCTAATGACGAGGAACAATTTCCTTCAATTTGTTGGAAGTCAAACAGACATGTTTTGTAACCAAGGGCACAACACTGCACAACACTGCCACACTGGCAAAACACTAAATATAAATATATATCCCGTCTAGTTTAACCGAGCTGCCATTTGTTACCGACTGTCGGCCGCCGGAAATGAAGAGTTCTAATTTGTTACTTACGCTCGTCTACGGTAAGTACTGGTGTTTTGTAATAGCTTACTAGATTTAACTCAACCGATGTTTATACCAATTGGCAGGATTCGCTCTGGTAAGGTAATGAGAACTATCACGTTTGGTACATTGTCTAACTAGAATCACAAAGGAAATTAAATAACCGTGCTAGTAGTAAAAAAAAAATAATATAATTTTACGGGGTTTTGTTAATTTTGTAGTCATAATGTTTCTTTTTCTTTGCCTCTCCATGGCTTAGCAAAGCAAATAGTATCCGTTTCATCCAGAAGTTGTTATATTAAACCACTTACAAATTATAAAAAATTATTCTTCTACTTTAGTTTATAGAATCTTATCTCTTTTGCTGTGGATGAAGTCAGGATTTCCTTAGGCAAAAGGTTCTGGCAGCTTCTTGCAGGGTTTAGATTTTTGTTTCGGACATTAGCCATCGTGAGTTAAAATTAAGAAACACGACGTCTTGACCTCTATAGAATCAGAGGTCGTCTTCAGGGAAACAAAAAATTAATACAAACATAAATCTACACTACAAAATAGATATCGTCAAACCTCCAAATCTTAGTTAAACAAATATAGTGCTAAAAATAATAATAAAACGGAACTTACCATTCCATCAAAAAAGGATTCCTCCGGTGGTCGCAACCTAAAAAACCGTTGCAACCACTGTTTTACGTTACGTGTGAGTAGTAAATAGCTACTAGATTTGATCCGTCTGATGTTTATATCACTTGGAAGGAATTTCTACTGGTAAGTGATAAAAGAACTATCACTTTTGGTACATTGTCTAACTATATAGTCAAGACAAAAATAATTTATTATTAAACTATACGTGCTATTAGTAAATATCGGTATGGAGAATAATACATGTCTTCCATGTTCTAAGATTTATATTTAAAATTACTTTCGAAATGAAATATTTCCATAAAAACTACTTCTTTCTTCAGCCTTAACCACAGTACTTGTGGTCACTAATGTATACCACCTCAAGTTAGCGCACTCGATTTTCACTGATGATGGCAGTCGATGGTACTGCGGAAACGTCTGGTTTTGCAGAAAACATTGGACCTTGGCTAAACAGCCCGGGAAGTAATTTAAACAACAAACTACTTCTTTATTACTACTATTTCTTCTACTGGTAAGGGACAAAAGAACTATCACTTTTGGTACATTGTCTAACTATATAGTCAAGACAAAAATAATTTATTATTAAACTATACGTGCTATTAGTAAATATCGGTATGGAGAATAATACATGTCTTCCATGTTCTAAGATTTATATTTAAAATTACTGTCGAAATGAAATATTTCCATAAAAACTACTTCTTTCTTCAGCCTTAACCACAGTACTGTGGTCACTAATGTATACCACCTCAAGTTAGCGCACTCGATTTTCACTGATGATGGCAGTCGATGGTACTGCGGAAACGTCTGGTTTTGCAGAAAACATTGGACCTTGGCTAAACAGCCCGGGAAGTAATTTAAACAACAAACTACTTCTTTATTGCCGATAACGTAGTTACACATATAAAAAACTATCCCCTCCCCCTTCAACTACATTTTCGTTTATAGAAAACCACCCCCTCCTCCTTCAACTACCCTTTTTACTTATAGATATTTCACCTACCTTTCTATAATGGATTATTACGACCTTCTTTTCAGGATAATTTATTTATCTAAATTAAGTACTTTACTCTTGTTAAAACTTAAAACGTTGTAGGTAAACTACCCCTTCCCCTTAACAGATCATCACCAAAATCAATAGGCCTTGAGTAGTCTACAATACGTATACAAAAAAAATTTGATTCTGTTTGAATTTGCGTCAGTTATCGTTCGCCATAGAACAAAAATCTACATAAAGTCACTCGCACACTTTTCGGAAAATGACTTTCCTTCATGTTTTGAGAGTAGTACAATCAGAATCGCACTTATCCCGAACACGATTTTTTTCGCCATCACCATACGTCCATTTCCTTATGGAAGTAAAGAAAATAATCTCATGTCAGGGGTTTTGGTAATTGTGCAGCCATATCCATCTTCTCCTTGTTCTTTTACACGCAATGGCTTACGGAAAATTACCTGTTTCGTGTCTACAGTGCCAAGATCAAACCTATTCACGACTTGCGAAAGGTCATTCTTTCCCTTTAGCTTATAGACGCTTGTCTGTTTTTTCAGAGCTAAAGCCAGGATGTCCTTCTTTGAAAGGCCGTTGCAGGTTCTTGCAAGGTTTAAATTTTTGTAAATGAAACAACAAAAATTATGACAAGAATATCTCGTTACTACTTATTTATATTGTTATAAGCAACACGGTAAGTGTAAAAAAGTTAAGGTTAGACTGACAGATACGCCTATCTGAAACTTTACAAAGTCATGAAACCGTAGATTTGGTATCTCACATTGCACTAGTACGCTCCATGAACTGCAGAAATTCCTAACTAGCTATTTCAAACAAAGTAAGCCTACATTTTTGTTACATTATTTTTTGTTACATTTTTGTTACATTAATCTTTTAATTGTGGACACATTAGAAAAAAACTATTTTCTACTATTTCTTTAGTAATATAAGGATTGTAGAGTACACAATTGTACAATAAACACTAATCACTCGACGTACTTGGTTTTGCATTACGATTGCTTTTAGTTCCCACCCTTCTGGTTGTCACAATTTTTCAAATTTTTTAACACTTTTGTAGACCTTGGGATATCATTTTAACTTGATAACTTGGGCCTTTGGGTTCAAAAATGTTCAAATTTTTTAAAATAAACACTATATTAAGATTATGGATAAATTTCTTTTAATCTTATAACCTTACATGGGCTATTCTGATTTTTCACAATTTTCCCCTAAATTTGTGCCTTCTACGCCCCTATTTTTTACGGATCGTTCTCAAAACTAATAAGGTTCTGTGGAATAAACGTATAGACTTTTTTATTTATATAAAGGCAATGGCATTGTCCGTGGAATAAACGTATAGACTTTTTTATTTATATAAAGGCAATGGCATTGTCTGTGGAATAAACGTATAGACTTTTTTATTTATATAAAGGCAATGGCATTGTCTGGGGAATAAACGTATAGACTTTTTTATTTATATAAAGGCAATGGCATTGTCTGTGGAATAAACGTATAGACTTTTTTATTTATATAAAGGCAATGGCATTGTCTGGGGAATAAACGTATAGACTATTTTATTTATATAAAGGCAATGGCATTGTCTGTGGAATAAACGTATAGACTTTTTTATTTATATAAAGGCAATGGCATTGTCTGTGGAATAAACGTATAGACTTTTTTATTTATATAAAGGCAATGGCATTGTCTGTGGAATAAACGTATAGACTTTTTTATTTATATAAAGGCAATGGCATTGTCTGTGGAATAAACGTATAGACTTTTTTATTTATATAAAGGCAATGGCATTGTCTGGGGAATAAACGTATAGACTTTTTTATTTATATAAAACCAATGATATTGTCCGTGGAATAAACGTATAGACTTTTTTATTTATATAAAGGCAATGGCATTGTCTGTGGAATAAACGTATAGACTTTTATTTATATAAAGGCAATGGCATTGTCTTTTATTTCATAATATTTTATCATAAAAATTTGTTATATTTCACTATTTTTCTATTTGGTTGTGTTCTTTACTGTATCTTGAAGTGTATATTTTAGAATATTTCTTAAAAAAATGTTAACACTGATGAACGTACTTCTAGTCTCTTCTACGCCTCACAGGTGTACATTTACTACGTAAACGGCACGATATATTAGAGTTTTGATGCTCGTCTTGTTACGTTGTTATCGTAAAATCTTTAGGTATTGATCTGCAGGAAATGTCGTAAAGTACGGTAACTTCATATTCTTACGATACATATAAGAGGTATCCAACCTAAATATGTGAAGTTCACGGTTCGTTTAAGTTTTAAGGAAGTATCATCATGATCGTCATCATCATCATCATCATCATCATCATCATCATCATCATCATCATCATCTGTACAACACGGTATAGCAAGGTGCTGCCTGTTTCGCCTTCAAAGATCCTCCAGCCATCTCTTTGTGGGTCTGCTCACATACCTGTGTCCTATAGGTCTGTTTTTCTAGACTTTTTTGGCTAATCTAACATTCTTTTTAAGTGTTCTTTCTACCGTCATTTGTAATCTTTTAATTTTTAATTCAAATTTTAGTTCTCTTAAAGCCTCATTCTCTACATGGTCAAGTTTAGAATACATTTTAATGCCTCTTAAGAACGGCATTTCCAACGCTTCTATTTTACTGTCTTGTTTCTTGGTTGTTACCCATAATTCACACTCCCCCGGGCAGTAGGGGGACTGTCAGAACTTTAATTTTGTATCTCGACATACCTTATTTCTAGAAGTACAGTTGATTGTCCCCCAGATCGTTTGGGGCTTACCTAATTCCAATTAATTTGGAATCAATATCATAATTCCCATCATAGTCAATATCATTTCTCAAATAATTAAAATGGGTCATTTGTTGTAAAGTTTGATCATTAATCATTATTCTTTTCCTACCGGTTCCTTGCTTCCAAATCCCATTACCTTTGTTTTATAGTAGAAATTTTCATATCGCATTGCTTGCAAATCTGATGAAACTTATAAACAGATTTAAAAAGTAAGTAGTTAATTGTGTTGTATAATTTTTGTGTGTTTTGTGCGCAGCCGCAGCTGGATTTGTTTTGATAACCGAGGTCGCTTGTAATCATCTCAGTGGGAGCCTGCCATCGTTGTGTGGCGCATCTGGACTGCCAGTAAGTCTAATGTAGGCCTATAACGTTATTTAACTTCTGTATCATATACGGAGGCGAGCTCCATTGTTGAAAGAGTCACTTATAACATTTTTGGCTGTTTCAACAATGAGCCGCGAATGTGTAACGGAAGCTTAATATCAAATACTGCAGGCTCTAAAGGTTTACATTTTTAAAATAAATTAATATTTACTAAACTTTCACAAAAGTTTCATAATAATTAAATGATTTTTTAATTATATTTTGATTTAGTTTTACATTTTTCTGACTTAAACAGATGTACACATACCTACTGCTTTATTTTGGTAAATCATCTTTATTTATAATCAAGATGGAGATGTAGAAAATAAAGTTGCGAATTACACAAGAATGTGTACAACAATTTGGAGAACGTTGGAAAATTAATGTACAAAATATACCCAAATAAAATTTGATAAAACAAAGGCGATACCTACACCTCTGTATAATTCTGAAACTTTGGTCGTAAAGAAAAAAGATGAACAGAAGAGAGAAACAGCAGAAATGAAATTTCTGAGATCAGTTAAAAGGTGTAATAGACGAGATCATATAAGAAATGATTAGATAAGAAGTCATTTAGATATTTTTTTAGTTAATGAAAGGATTAAAGAATACAGAAGAAAATGGATTCAACACATTGATACAAAGGGAGAAAGTAGAGTACCGAAGATGGCAAAAGATTACGACTCTAGAGGGAGAAGAAAAGTTGGTAGACTTAAGAAAAGGTGGGCTGTGAAATAGAAACTGGCCGCTAAAACCTAAAACCGTTAAGAAGATAATCATGATGATGTAAGTCACCCTATCCGTCTTTCAAAATCAAATATAAATTCAAATTTGCATTCATTTTACTTATGCAAACTATGAATACTTATACATGTCCATGAAAATAATAGATTTACTGTCACGAATGTAGAGATGCATAACGCAGAACCCGTCAGTAAGGAGAAACTGAAGAAAGTTATGTGTAAGTAAAAACTTTAGTTCAAACCTCAAGGAAATCGTTACTTGCTTATTTTCGGGCTTGCTAATTGGAGAATAATTTTTGAAGATAACAGTAATAGCAATACGGCGGAGTTATTCATAAAAATTAATTGAATTGTTTTTTACATAGAAGAACTTTCTATATTTTTTACTCCAAAATTTATGATAATATTACAAAGCTAGTGTCTCTTTTCCTCAGGCTTTCACGACAGGCTTAGTAATTACTCAGGATTCTATCCGGGTTGTAATTCCGTGATCTTCCATTTTCTTCTGTGTTGCATAATATGTTAACCCGTACAGACATGTCGGCCTCACCTCTAGAGGCCACCTTTAGTGTCAAAAATACTTAACGCTCTGACAAGTTGTCCTTCAGTACTGTGGCCTTTGCCTTTGCCACAGAAATGTGGTGTGCTGACGGACGCCTTGTCAGTGCGTGAAGTCCTTTTGACACTAAATAAGAAGAAAATGGAAGATCACGGCCTTATAACCCAGATAGTAGTTTTACTAATTATATATTGTCTGCCTTTGTACGCTAAACTATATAGTAAAACATCTAAAAACACATAATAATATTGAATTTTGCAGTTCTCTGAAATTTAAAAAATAGTTAATATGTAGTAAAAATTACATAGATATGCATTCAAGATAAGATTCATTAATATTTCTTTATTGTTATTGTAAAAAAGTACCTTTTTACAAACTAAGATTTCAGGAAACAACAACTGAAGTAAATATGTTCATACAAACAAAAAACCGAGCAACACTCTTCACACAATGTAGTAACCTACAAAATTAGCAAAATATATTTGTTTCAAAAAAAAAATCTTTATGCTAATTGACATATTTCAAAATTAAATTTAACATATAAAATTTACAAATATTATTTTGAAAAACGAATGTAGCAAACTCATTCCAATGTATAACATTTTTCTGTCAAATGTATAACGAATGTATGCCACAAATGTTACTCTTTTCTAGATAAAAACGCTTGTGAAAAAACATTTAAAATATTTCTAATCGTATTTGAAACTTGCTGTAAGCAGTACGCTATTTTAAAGAGAAAAGGCACGAGACAAAACTGAGAGTCGATTATCAAAGTTTTTGTAAAAAGGGTTAAAATCAGCAATGTATTTATTTTCCTGTCACATACACTGGGTCCAGTATACGCCATACACAGTAGGAAATAACACTAACTCAATTATAAACAGTAATACCGTTCTAATTAAACAAAACATTGTAGAAAAACATAAGATTTTGGCTCACATATACACGCATTGTAACAGGTGAAAAACAATTTGTAGAAGTTAATAGAATCCCCTTAAACATTTGTTGTTTTGTTGTTAATTTATATATATTTGAAGGCATGGAAAACAGTTTCCCACTGACTATGCGATCTCTTCTGATTTCAGTGTAGGAACTCTTCAGAGTGTTGTGACAACTACTGCTGCGTTGCAGGTGTTTGCCAGCAAAGTACGTATATAATTCATTATTTATGAGTAAACCGTAAACCCTAGGCATTAGTGAGATTACTCGTATTCGTACAGTTATAATAATTGAACGAAAGATGTAAGATAAAATAAATAAAAATTTTTTCTACAAATGGTAAAGCAATAAACAAATAAAAATTCGAATGTAGAGTAGATAAAATATTTAATAATATAAAACGAAGAGAAGAAACAAAAAAGGAGAATAGTAAAGAAAAGAAGGGCATAAGGGATCCATATCATATATAGGTTATAACACAAGAAAGATACAAAAATATTTTAGAAAATGTAATATAGAGGTAGTGGTTAAAAAATCGAAAACCGTGTTTGATATAATAAAAACTACGAATTTTGAAGAAGATGACATATTGAAGAAAAGTGAAGTATATAGGCTATGCTTAGTTGTAGGGAATGTCACAAAGTGTATCTGGGCGAAATGGGTCGTCAATTTTGCCAAAGATTTAAAGAACATAAGAGGGGTGAAGGGAGTTAACGACAAATTCATTATACGCTAGGAATTTTGTAGAAGAAGGACATAAATTTCTTAGATCCAGTTGTAAATTATAAGATAATAAAAGTGATGAGTAAAGAAAAAGAAAGAAAATTAAAGGAAGAAGTCGAAATATTAAAAATAAGAAATAAAGATGAAAAAAGACTATAGAATATAAAAACCATATTAAAGAAATATTTAGCAGCTTATTAGGCAACAAAAAAGAGTAGAAGTTGAGTTAACGTGAATTGTAACCGCTACAAAATTGGTAATGTAAGCCAACCCACTATGGGTGGAGCTAAGTAAGACTGTTACTCCGTCAGGGGGCGGGGCTAGATAGGTCCGGTAGAACAGTATATAAGAAGTGAACAGTTTCATATTTCTCTGTTGGTAAATGTCATGAAGATGGCTTGACTGCCGAAAGCGCTCGTCAATACCAAAGATAACATAGTGGTTTGTACAAAATTACCAGTAGAAATAGACGGAAAGTTGTAGTTGGTAAGCGTAGTACTATAGTTTCAGAAGTCTAAGTTGGCATCCATGTTATTAGTTATGATCAGCTGTTCCATTAGAATTGTTTTGTTTATAACCACAAATTCCCATTTAACGATGTTGAATCCTTTTGAATGTCTGAATTAGTTGAACACAGCGGTGATCTGTTTTCCTTTCTGAAGGTGAGAAACCGTCTAAGATTTCGTATTAACCCAATTTTGAACAGACAGACCATCATTGTTCTTTATTTTCTCTTTTCATAATGCGTCGTTAACCTTTAAGTTTGTTAACCTTTTTATACACAGAGTTTTTTTAGGCCATTTTCTTTAATCCCGTTTTGTTTTCCTTTCTTTTCTACTGTTTTCTACTCTTTATATTGTTATCTTGCTATTTACTGTATTCCGTATTACAGTATTCGTAATCTGTTACAATGTTCTTTTTCATTAATTGTAAGCATACAACTACATGTTTCAAAATTTTTGTTTTTATTTGTTTCACTAATTTCTTGTACATAAGTTTTTCAAATAACATTTTAACGGGAGATAGGATAAACAAACAGGTGGGATAAGTAAATTACAGCAGAAACTGAAACCAAAATATTGAAAAACAATGTTAGAAGTATCATGACTTACGGCTTGGACTACTATATCATGACCACAATACAATATCATGATTTAATAGTTTGGACTACTAATAAACACACAAGAACAAAATTAATGACAGCAGAGATGGAAATTTTTAGAATTTCGGCAAGAGTATCCAGAAGTGAGAAACTTAGAAATGAAGTCATTAAGGACTGAATGAATGTGAAAAATTAAATTGTTGATGTTATGCAAACAACAAAATTACAATGGTATGGACACACGAAAAGAATGGCACATGAAAGTTTGCCAAGGAGAATTTTGGAATGGACCCCAGCAGGAAAAAGGAAAAGAGGAAGATCACTTATTATCTGGACAGAAGAAATTCAGACAATATTGAGGGAACGTAAAATTGAAGAAGATCTTCGGATGGACAAGCAGCAGTGGAAGATGTGAATTCAATCACTTCTGTAATCTTTGGTTCCGAAAAATATGTAAACATTGTACAGACGGAATAATAATAATAATAATAATAATAATAACAATAATAATAATAATAATAATAATAATAAAGGGTTGAGGTGATACGGTCTAGAATATAATCGACGCGCACGAGAAAACTGAAGCCTCTACAGAAGTTTCAGAAATTCATGTTGGACAATGAGCAGCTGAATTATGTACTTTGTCATAAAAAAATAACCACAAAATGACTTACTCGGTTATTTTAAAAAGTAGAGTCTATGTCTTTGAAATGTGAGAGTCTAACTCATTAAATCAGAGAAACGTCTGAGAGCTCCCAGCATAAAATGAAGTTTGGAGATTTCCTTACTGATTGGCGAATGACCGGTGACGTGTCCAGGCTCCAGTGCGTTTAGAAAAAGGAAACCGGGAGGCGACTTTGCGTTGACAGATTAATTTTAGTAGCTATAAATACAAAGCTCCTACTGTAAGGCCAAGGGAGACAGTAGATGACGATGGTTTGTCCAGGTCCAAAAGTTGCAAGACTGAGTTTTGCGTAGCTGACAGAAACGAAATAGACTCTGTAGATCAATGGAAAGAGGACATAATTACACGCATTACTCGTTAACTGGAAATTTAAAATTGTATATGTCACTTAAGTCTCTGAAATTTTAGAAAAGTCAAAGAAATGTATAAAAGCTTTCAGTAGTAAGATGTCTTGCAAAATGAGGAATGTGTCATCGACTAAACAACCAACTGTAGGTAAATACAATGAATACATACTTATACACGTTATGTCGTTAACTGGAAAATGTTTCTATTTGTGTCCCACTGGTAAATGAGGATGATTTAAAAAGAGAGTAAATCTCTTGTAAATGTTTCAATTGGAAGAAGTGGCAAGAGAGTACGCGATGAAAATTTCAGTAAGAAAAACCATAATAATGGCCTTTAAAGGTAAATGTCCAATAGGGACTAAGATAGTTAAAAGAACAGCACTTTGGAACAAGTGAGCCGTTCCAAATATCTCGGCTGTGCAGTAAGCTATGAATATGATATAAGAGAGAAGATAAATACCTTTAGGTATATTTGTTTGTACGATTTATAGAAATCTTAGAAATAAAACAAGACACAGCATAAGAATTATTTTTTATAAGACAATTCCAATAACCACGTTGATTTATGCAAGTGAGACGTGGGTCACGACAAAAATGAAAAGCGGCAAGATTCGGAGCGCTGAAATGCAGTTTCTTCGAAATTATACATTGCAAGATAGAATAAGGAATGAAGATATCACAGCAGAACTCGAAGTAAAGGACATAAAATGAAATTATTTCAATTTACAGAAGACAATGGTGGGATCATCTGCAAAGGATGACACAGGATCGATTGCCAAAAGCGGAACTGAGCTATAAATCCACTGGTAGAAGAGGCGTGAGTCGTCTGTGGATGAAATGGGTGCCGGAACAGGTTTATATAACCTAATCCTTGAAGAGGAGAAAAAGAAGAAGTGTGCCACTGGTGATAACTGTCATAAGCATATACTTAAAAAAAAAGATCTAATCTCTCTCTCTCTCTCTCTCTCTCTCTCTCTCTCTCTCTCTCTCTCTCTCTCTCTCTCTCTCTCTCTCTCTCTCTCTCTCTCTCTCTCTCTCTCTCTCTCTCTCTCTCTCTCTCACTCTCATTCTGACTCTCACTCTCTCTCTCTCTCTCTCTCTCTCTCTCTCTCTCTCTCTCTCTCTCTCTCTCTCTCTCTCTCTCTCTCTCTTTCTCCCTCTCTCTCCCTCTCTCTATTTATGCACCTAAACATTCAAAGAATTTCGACGAAACCGAAACATCGAAGCATGATAATGTTTTTAGGCTTTTTTAAGGAATCGAAAGTGTGGAAAAAATATAGTGAGAGTTACATTACCTGGAGCGTTACACTTTTCGATGACGTTACACATTTTGTGGAATGACCTCCAGCCTAAAAACATTATCATGTTAAAAATAGGAGACGCTTACAAAAATGCAATTGCTACAACACACGCCTCTTGTATCCGAATGGAACAGCAGTAGCTATAAAACACTTTGCAATGAGCGGACTGACACACAAGCGTTTTTAATTTACTAAAGTCTCAAATAAAGACTTAAAAGAAAATCATAATTAAATTATCCTATCTTAGGCTTTAACAGCCGGCTTCAATGTTATGAGAACTTCAGCTTGGCGGTCTGTAAGGCAGTGGTCCAAGGTTGTTTGGTGCAAGCGTTTCGGCCGTGCCTACGACGACTATCTTCAGCTGCAAAACACTGACAAAAAGTTTCGTAGTCAGTGACCACTGAACTGTGGTTAAGGTTAGCAGCTGTGAGTAGGACACCCATATTTATAAATATTTTGCAAGTTTTTTTGCAGCTTTCTGCACTGAAGATGCCCTCAAAGGCACGGCCGATACGTTTCCACCAAACAACATTGGACATGAGCCGACCGTTCTCATAACATACATTAATTACGCTTACCTAGTTAATTGTAATTTTTTCCTATTTGTGTCAGCCATCTGATGAGGACCACATAACAATTTAAATTCTCTATTCCTTGTTCTTTTCTTTTTCTCTAATATTCTTTCATCTTTTTACTATATCTCTTCTTCCTGTTTTCAGTCCACTTTGAACCTGCGTTTTTCTCTCTCCTACATTAGACTCCTTCCATTTTTAACACTTTTGCCCGAAAACATCTCTTTCAATTGCTTTTTTTGAGTTTATATTATTTTTTTTCTAAATCCTTTCGGACTTCTTTAATCCAACTTGTTGTTAACTTCTTTCTCCACAGATATTTGAAGATCTGCTCAGTTAATCTATTGTCGTCCATTCTATACAAAAGTCCAAAAATAATAGTATTCTTTTTCCTATTGTAACATTACACTATTGTAATTTTTAATTATGTAAAATATAATTGTAAAATATACTTTCTCATGTAAAATATGTAAAAAGTATGTAAAATATTGTAAGCTTTTCTTATTGAAAAATTTTATTGATATCCGGACTGTTTGATCGTGGTCGATTAGTCTGTTTTCTCATTGTATAAATATTTCGGCTACCTACCACAGGACTTGTTCAGTAGACAAAAGTTGCTTTTACTTCGGCCAGAGGTACACTCGTCTCTCCACCTTTCTGTCAAAAACTGTAAGGTTTTTCAACTGATAGTTTTTCTACTGAAGTAGGCCTCCGGTGGATGGCCGAAAGGTATAGACAATGACAGAACAAAGCAATCGAACATGGCCAAACAGCAATTTGGTAGCTACTGCAAAGTATCACAATTTTTGGTAAGTCTGAATTTAATATGTACAGTAAATTTTAAATGAACAATATTTATACTTTCGTATTTACTAGTCAATGAAACTAGTTTAAAAATATTGTTTTTTTTTTTTTTATTTGAAATGTAGTAAAATGTCATAATTTTTCGGAAAAAGTGGCCAGAAGCATGTGGCCACTTTTTACCCTCTTGTGCGCCATTACACAAAATCGAGTCTACGGTAAAAAATAAGCAAGCTACAATAATGAACTACAGACGTTTGAAAAGCATAAGTTACACTCTTTCTGTGGGTTCAAAGTAGAAATCTATAGATTTGTCTAATTTGTAGATAAATTGAACAGTACTCGTCACACAACTTATGTTAGACTGGTAAAAGATTACAAAAAGTTAAACAACACGATTTAACAGCGTGCCAACTGGCTCAGAAGCTATCACAACACTAAAGGGTTTTCTCTGAATTAGTTGAAATGTTTGCCACCAGACCACGGCAGTATCTAGTAAAGTAATAGCCAATGGCCACTTTACTCTGTTCTCTCCTACTTTTATTACTTATTGGTTTGATTAAGTTTGTTGAATTTTTTTTGTCAATTGTAACAATTCCAAACAATGAAAATGGTTAATCGACAGAATATCATTGTTGGCAGGTACCAATTCTGTGTGCAACACATGTGATGGCGTTGTATGCCCAGAGAATGAGACATGCCAGGCAATCAAGGACCCGAACTGCAGGTGTAAGGACGTTCCGCAATGTTTTCCCTTCGTCGCGTGCAACAAGTTTTGTATACAGGGATATGTATGCGTCATCGACTACACAACCAACCCTCCCAGTTCAAAGTGCGTACCCAAGAATGACCCTTGCGCCAACGTCACTTGTCCAGAATTCCAGCAATGTTACTACGAAGAATCAAAGTGTCTACTGGATCCCAAAGAACCGGTGCCCGTGTGCGCTTACTCGAACCCGTGCAGTTTTGTCAACTGCCCGCGAGGCAGCTTGTGTTCCACAACGCAAGACGGAAACTCTGCGCCCAAAGCCGAGTGCGTCGCCGTGGTTCGCGACCCATGTTACGCGGTAATGTGTCCCGAGAACCAGACGTGCTACCAACGGGACGTGGTATGCGTGAGGGCTCCCTGTCCGCCGGTAGCGGCGTGCGCTTACCCGGACCCTTGTCAATACTCTGAATGTCCGGATTATTTCAAATGCGTCGTGCAACAGGAGGGCAGAAACCCTCCGACAGCGGAATGCGTGTTGGACCAGAACGCGCTGTGCGCCGACGTCGTCTGTCCGACGTCGCAGAGATGTTATTTACGAAACGTCACATGCGTCGCGACGCCGTGTCTGCCGGAACCGACGTGCGCGTACTACAACGCGTGTACGCTGGCACGTTGCGCACAAGGTTACAAATGCGTGTCAGTGGACAACGGGTACTACCCTCCAACAGCTACCTGTATACCCAACAGAGACTACATATGTCAGAATACGGTGTGTCCGCAGGAACAGAAGTGTTATTTACAAGACGTCGGTTGTGCGACACATCCGTGTTCTCCGCGACCTCTGTGCGAACCGTCGAACCCTTGTCTCACGACCGACTGTGGCGACGGAAACATCTGCCGGGTTGTCGACCAAGGCGACTACCCGCCGACCACGAAATGCGTGCCCAATCCTCAATCAGCCTGCTCCGCACACGTCTGTCCTCTGTACCAACAATGCTATCTACAACAAGTATACTGTTACGTACCTCCGTGTCCTCCGCAACCCGTTTGCGCGTATCCTAATCCTTGTATGTTTGTCAACTGCGGTGAAGGATACAACTGCGTCGAGGTGCGTAAGGATTCCCGCCCGCCAACGGCATACTGTCTGCAAAATTATGACTTATGTGTCGGCGTCATCTGCCAACCTGGTTATTCGTGTTATGTCAAAGACACTGAATGCACAGATTTCGAATGTTACCCAATACCGCCGACCACCGTGTGCGCCGTACCCGCCCCGTGTAACGTGACCTCGTGCCCTGGAAACTACTCCTGCACCAGTATACAAGTTCGTACAAATCCACCGGTCGCCAAATGCGTTCCACCGCAGTCACCGTGTGCCGGCGTCGCGTGTCAATCCGGCGAAAAGTGCTATATAAAAGATTACGACTGCAACGCGACCGGTTGCTTCGACGTACAACCGGTGGCCGTGTGTTCGTTGCCCGATCCTTGTATAGCAACACAGTGTCTAACGAACCAAACTTGTCTAGTTGTACAGATCAGAAGAAATCCACCTGAAGCTCTTTGCGGACAATTGGACACGACGGTCACAACTTGTGATAATTACACGTGTGATCAAGGATTACAATGTTTTATGAAAGATTATCAATGCAATGAGTTTCGTTGTACCAACACGAATCCGCGTCCAGTGTGCTCATCACCGAACCCTTGTCAGACCACTATATGTGATTCTGGTACAATATGCATTACTGAACAACTGAACGACAACCCTCCTTCAGCCAGCTGTAAATCGATCTCTCGTTTGTGCGATACAACAACGTGTCCGTACGACCAGGAGTGTTATATTCAAGATTACCAATGCGACGCCAACGGGTGCAGTAGGATTTCCCAACCTTATCCCGTCTGCGCATCGCCTTCGCCTTGCGAGACAGCAGGCGTGTGCCTCGCGAACTCAGCCTGCACGGAAACACAGATTAGAAACAATCCACCTCAGGCACAGTGTGTTCAAGTATCGCAACACGACCTCTGCAACTCTACCAACTGTACCTCTGGTTATTCTTGTTATATCAAAGATACAGAATGCGATGGCTTCCAATGTAGAGCAGTACAACCAACAGCTGTTTGCGCTTTGCACAATCCGTGCACCACAATACTGTGTTCCATTAATACAACATGTACTGTCACACATATACGCAACAACCCACCCCAAGCTCAATGTAAGCCAATCACTGCGTGCACCAATGTGACTTGTACACCGTGCGAAGACTGTTTCATCAAAGACTTCGAGTGCGACGACGACAACGTATGCCGTTACGTCGAGCCGAAGGGAGTGTGCGCCTACGCGGATCCCTGCAGCGTGACTAACTGCGCCGGTAACGGCACCTGCTTTGTGCATCAGATTAGGGACAATCCGCCGGTGGCGATATGCGAACACGTGACCTTGACTTGCGACACCATACCCTGTATACACGGCAAAATGTGCTACGAGAAAGATTACAAATGCCATAATTATACCTGCTGTATGATTGAACCGATGCCGCTGTGCGCGCGAATCGATCCGTGCACTGACGTCACCTGCCCGGCTGACACCGTTTGTAATACCACGCAAATGCGGAACAACCCCCCGCAAGCTGTCTGCGTGCCTTACGGCGAGGTCTGTAACAACGCGCAGTGCGCTCCGGGCGAGAAGTGTTACATCGTCCAGGTGTTCTGTGTCACGACTCCTTGTCCACCGCAGCCGATGTGTCGGCCGGTCGATCCTTGCGCCGGTACCACGTGTCTGCCTGGATACAAGTGCGTCAACAGACAGTACGGAGTCAGTCCGCCGTTTGCTGATTGCGTGGAACAAGACGACCCGTGTGAAGGAGTGAACTGTACCGACGGCCAACAATGTTATCTGAGGAAAGTCCCGTGTACTTGTCCGCCGTGCCGATACGAACCCGTTTGTTCGTATGCCAACCCTTGTGTCAACGCGTTATGCCCGACGGATCACGGATGCTACCCGAAACGAGTCGGTCGACTGGAACCGGTTCCCGTCTGTTATCCTGAAGAAGACCCGTGTAAAGCATACGACTGTTTGCCTGGACAAGAGTGTTTCATAACGACAAGACCCTGCGTCGACGATCTTCCGTGTCCGGTGCCCGAGTGTACAGGCGATCCCGTGACACACCTCTGCGATCTAGCCAGATGCGGGCCAGGGTACGAATGCGTCATTGATACGGACGCCGAACCGTGGGTGGCGAAATGCGTGCCGCTGGAAGATCCTTGCGAGTATACGGTGTGTCCCAAAGGATCGATGTGCCTGGTTCTGGACAGTTATCCTCAGTTCGCTATCTGCGCTAACATGACCGTGCCGAAACCGTGTTCAGTTGTGTCTTGCAAACGTGGATACCGGTGTGTTGAGACTAAGCCCAAACCGGCTTATGCCGTCTGCGTACCAACCTGCAAGATATGTCCTCCGACAACGGACTGCATAATCGACAAGTCGTTCCCGCCATCCGTACACTGCAGGGCGCATCCACAATGGTTGCTCATGTAGTCGCATTAGCTTATTTTTATTCTTTGGTCGTAAACATTATGAAAAAATTAATTTATGGAAATAAAATACAATTTTAAATTTGACTTTAATTTGAATTCATTTGTATACCTCGACTCCTTACAAGTAAGAGAAATTTCGTAGCGCGGTATTATTCCAAGAAGTGTCAATGTAAACCGCCATCGTTTCAAACATAATAATCACAACGTTTCGACCGCTGTCTCCTGACTCTTTTCAGGTAAGCTAATAAAAATTAATAGTACGAAAATTGTATTTTAGGAAAGCAAATACAATGTTAAAAAGTTAACACAGAAGGAACACTGTTACTAATAATAAATTAAGCTAAATTAAAATCGTTTTATGACTAAGAGAGACTCTAGATTCAAAAACCTCAGACATATTTGCTTAAGAATGCAGGTTCCTTATAATTATATTTTTATTGAATTGACGTTTAGGGTACGGTACACGTGCGTTTTTTTGTCGTACTTCCTCGGAAGGAAGTATAATCAGACGGCAACGTTCGGACGTCTCAGACGCGCATACCTACAGCTCTGGAATGTGTATATAAAGGCTTAAACGCAACTGCACAGAAACGTCCATATTTACTTCAAATAAAACATTGGTTATCAGTAACAATTCTATTCTTATGATAGTTTACAAACTCAGTCTTAGATCTGAATCCTAGTTTAAATGTTATTCTTGTTATTTGACTGATTTCTCTTATTCTCAAATATATTTTGGTTTATATACTACAATATGATGCTACAACATTTACTTAAAAAAACATTGGTTATCAGTAGTAAGTAAATCTTTATTAAGAAAATTGTTTACATTACATATTTTTTGTATATAGATGTCAACAGCACCATGGAGACCAATATTAATTACCATAGTAACAAGTAAATAAACAAATTATATTGTAAAGAAAGCACTAAAAACGCAACAGGTTGCGTTTCGACGAGGGGGACCTTGACCACGCAGCAGAGTTGACGACCCGTGAGTTCTTTCCTCGTCCGTATGACCAATTTCATTGCCGCCTGTGTGTTAAGTTCAATGAGTTTCCCAACCGCACGCAAACGGCCGGAAAAGAAACGCTCGTGTCACCGCACCCTTAGTTTGTCAATATTTATGTTAATTAAATAAATAATAATAATAATAATAATAATAATAATTATTATTATTATTATTATTATTATTAAGATACTTATGGCTCCGAAACTTAGGAATTACATTACAGAAACTACCGAAGGCTCCAAGCAGCCCTCTGCATAAGGCCTTTAAGGGTGCGTTTGTGAATTAGAATTGAAAATATCAGGAGGAAATTTTTTTTAGACAAAACAATTTTATATGTGATAAACATCAAGCGCCTTATACGGTATGCTTACATGAAACAAATACCCGGTGGCTTTTTGGCTCAATAAGGGTAAAAACACACTGAGACAAATGAAACGTTCAGAACGAACACGAGGAAAATGGTCGGTTCTGTTCGTTGCAGCCGCAACCCACACTAGGTCGAACCAGCTTTTTGTCACGGCCAACAAGTGCTTCGACTGTTTTCGATTAACTCTCTTATTTAAAAGATAATTACATTAGGAGTTTTTTCTAATTACCTCTGTTTTAAAATGTTTTCCGATGAGGAATAAATACCGATATTTTGGTAGTAGTTATTGTTAAATTCGTAACAGCCATTTAAATTATGGATTCCTATAGAATAAACAATACTACAGTTCTTTTATAAGAACGCCGAAAGTACGAAGATAATTAAAATAAATTACCAATAATGATAATACTAATAATAATAATAATAATATAATTTCAGCATATTCAATTAATGTACCATAAAAAATAAAGTATTCCTACGCTAGATATACACATATAATTGAATCCTATTATATGTATTTAATTTAAAATAGATTAAGTAAATTGTACTAATTGTAAAATTGTTGTAAAGCTTAAAGAAAATTGTATTACTGAAAAGTGAAAACAAAAGTGCATTTTAATGAATGAATTTGTAAACAGCATAAATATGTAAACAAAATAAATTATATGTTTTAAAACAGAAGAAATAATAAAAGTGAAAGTAATGGCTAAAAATTAGAATTGCTAAAAATAGAAAAAGTAAAACTTAACTTTTACGTTGAAAAATATTCGGATCGAACAAAGGGCAAGCGAACAGTAGCAGACGTGTTGAGTTGTGTTCTGAGCCAACAAAAAGTTCTGTTTGGTTAGTGTGTGTTGCTTCTTACCCTCACTACGCATTTCTTGCCCTTCGGCTGGTTGCTGCGGACGTCTCAAAATGTTTGGCAACTGTATCGTTCGCCGCAGTGTGTTTTTACTCTAAGTTTTAGCTCACACGGTACCAACTACTGTAGATGCTGAAAGCGGTGTAGACCCAGGATGTCGTGGAATTAGCACGCATATCATGAGATGTAACAAAGAAGCTGCAACGAGGCACGACAGGAACCGCTGGTAAGTAAAGTACAGCAGTAGCTGTAGGCGACATGCACTGGTACATGGACGGATAGAATTATAGATGACTTCATTAATAAGGTCTTTATTGAAGAGGACTTCATTGTTTAAGAACTCTCAAACTGATTGGTGATTTTTAAAATAAACATGTCTGATAAAAAAGGGAAAGTAATAAATGCTTATCAAAAGGCATGTAGAAGGAACGTGGAGGATGAAATTCGAACTGGTCGTTTGAAACCTGAAAGCAATTGATGATAACGTTAACGACTGATGTTCCACGCATTTGTTGAGAATGTTTCTATTCCTAACTTCTCACCTTTTGCAGCCATTCGTCGACGTCGTCATCCTTTACGACTTAGGCCAGTAGCCTGTTCCAGTCTCAATGGAAGTCGTCCTACCATTGCACACTTCTCTTCCCCCATGGATGATATAGCCAAGGCCTCTTCTTGAAAACCTAGTGGGATCCATTCTCTTTAAGTGTTACCACCACTCCGTTTTGTATCGGAAGATTTTCTCATTTAAGCTTTCAGCTATGTCTTTCTAATATGATCATCTCTGATAAGATCTCTCACGGTACAACCGTTTAAAGCTCTTAAGAACCTCATTTTTGCTCCTAGCGTTCTAGATATATTTTTGGGGTTTTGAATCCACGTCTCACTACCATACAGTAGTCAAGGTATAGTAATTATATTAAAATATTTCAATTGCGTCTCTCTCACTGTTTTCTTCTTTAAATGTTTAATGATACCACCACAAAGCGACTGGAAGAGACTAATTTTGCTTTCAAACTCCTTATAATCTTGGTATGTGGTTCTACAACCTAGATACTTGAAATCTGACACCTGTTCTATTGGCGAGTCCTGTATGACAATCTTTGTTCTAATATAATTCGCCCCCCAAAAAACCATAACGTTTGTTTAGATAAGAAAATGGTTTGCTTGTAATCTGCCAAATTGTTTATTTTACGCCATTTGATGTTATGTAATTAAGAATGAATCGGAAGTGTATCCTGGCTTCACACACGCAGGTGGTAATTGCCGCATGTCCAAAACCAAAACGCGTCAATTCGACACTCTACTGGCACTCTCTGAGTATCTCCAAAGTCTTAAATTAAAAAAAAAAAAGTTTAGAATTATACATTATTAACATTTAGGCCTATATTATTATGGCGATTCATAGGAACGATTCATAGGTACCTGAAAAATAAAACACGGAAGGATACCTGAATGAAATTTTTATAAATCTGTGGCTGACCCCACATTCCTGTATGCTAGTGAGACATGGACTTTTGGTGAAAGGGAAGTGCAGAGGATTCAGAAAGCCGAAATAAAATTTATGAAAGGGACGAAAGGTTGTTCTCTTTTGGATCGGAGACGGAACGCGGATATTAGATGCGATTTAAACATTGTTTGATTGCACCAGAAGGTTGAAGACAACAGAAGGAGATGGTGTGAACACTTGAACCGCATGCCTGATTCCGTCTACCTGTGGCTGCCTTGGGTTATTACCGTACTGGGAAGAGAGATGTCGGCAGACCGAGGAGTAGATGTGTTCCGGAACAGGTCTAAGGCCTAGTCCTTGGAGTGGTCATGATGATGATGATGATGATATTATTCAGGCCATAAGACCTTTTCAATTACAGGGTTTAAGTTGAAACTTTCTATTCATCTATTAACCGGTAGTTATTTTATGAAGTTGAATGTAATTTGTATCCAAGTAAGTATTCTTCATATTATAAGTAATTACACTGACTGCAAAAATCAGTTCAGTATGTCGCTAAATTTTAAAATTTAATAATGTTTGCAAAAGTGAATAATTTCAAGTGTATTAACATAAATGTATGAAACAATTGTCTTCTGTTAAACTCTGGATACACACATTAAATCCTCACTAAGGTTACTAGAGTTTTTTAAGGACAGCGTATTAGATAGTTCAACCTTATATGGTTTAGAAACATTGTCATCAAAGAAGGAAGGTCTGACTGAGTAAACTATAAAACACTATACAACTGATGGAAACCGATCAATTGGTGAAAACATATCGCTGTAAATCGTACTCGTTTTACCATTTTCGTATTTTAACACACGTTATTGTCAGACACATTTGGAGGTAATAATTACAACAGTTATGATAATAGATTTTTTATATTGTTAATGGAATAAATCCGCTTATAGTCCAAGCCACGTATTTTATAATCAACTAAACGCTATGTAACTCACCGTCTGTGGCTTAAGTAAATGTCTGTATACAATTGACATGTTTCGGGACATTTGCCCCATCCTCAGAATATTTAAAAAAGTCTCTTCATACCATCATACGATGGCACAGTCGTCAATATATTAAAAATATTAAAATCCACATAACACAAAACACAATTACACTACACAAAGTACGCACACAACAATTTTCGGTGTACACCGCACGGTAACCGACAGCGCACTCACAGATTTTTTTAGTTTTTAAGCAGGGCTCCCACATACCCCATACACTTTTCGATCCACCCACTGTGACAGTAGGGGATGTCGAGACACCCAGTAGGGGAACAGGGGACAAGCAGGGTACAACGGTTTATTTGTTCTTCTATGACGTCACAGTTCGGAGTCAAACCTTCACCTCCAAAATCATCCGCCTCCATTTTTCCGTGTCCATGGCGATCGATGCCCATCGTTTTATTTTAAGTAAAGTATCAGCATCCCTCGCCACTGCGTTAATCCGACGATGCTTGGGTCTTCCGACAGGCATTCTACCCTCGAGTTGACGAAACAGTACCTTCCTACGTATTCGGTTGCCTTCCATATTAATGATGTTTCGTGCCCATTGCAATGTATGCAATCGGATGGTGATGGTCAGATCACATTGTCTTTGTGACTAATTTATGTATAGTTCCTCATTATGACGTATTCTCCACATCCCTTTGATTTGAATTGGCCCATATATTCTCACCAAAATGCTTCTTTCAAAGGTATTAACTATGTTATCGGCTTCTTTGTTCAGACTCCAAGTCTCGCTGCTAGAACGGTTTATATAACCTTAGCATATTTCATCTGAAAGAGACACAAATCTGAACGATTTATTATGTCTTGTAAGCAGACGCCAAATAGAAGACCTAGTAAATTGTAAGTACTACGCTTCCGAGAAGTCGTCCCACAAAACTAATGTGGCAGATCAAACAAGAAGAGTGTACAGCTCACACTGCCCACTGAAAATTCGTTCTTTTTTTTACTAACGAAGTCGTGAACGGCAATATATGGTTGGAAACTTCACTGCATCTCACAACTGGACTATATCCTCCAGCATGTTCACCAATGTCCACCAAAATGGCAAGTAAAAAGAAAGATAGAAGCTACAGAAATAGATACTTTGAGACGAGCTGCTAGAAATTTAAAGCTAAAACGAATACAAAATAAAACGATCAAAGAATAAATGGGCGTATCAAAGTCAATAATAGACTGCATTTAAGAAAAACAACTAATCTCGGTCGGACACGTACAGAGAATCGGACAAGACCGACTACCAAAGAAAACAATGAGATGGATACCTAGAGAGCACAGAAAGAGAGGAAGATCCAAGGAAACATGGATAGAGGACATAAAAAGATCAATTAGCTATAGAGGACTAAACGATGTAAACTGCAACGACAGACAACAATGGAGGGTAGGCATCGGACAACGTCGTAGGATGTTTTGACCAAGAATTAAAAAAATAATATCCACCAATAATCTTGAAACTTACAGGAATTGTGTAGTTAGGCAACTTAAAACCAATGGCCATGGGAAATTCACTTAGTCCACTTATTATAAAAATAATAATAATAATAAGGCTTCCTGATTAGAAGAGTTCTTAATCTCTATGTTCTGTGTCGTCGGTACAGTGAGAGATTTCATTAATCGGAAATCCAACTTGGCCCAACAAACTAATGTTAAGTGCCACAAGTGCCAAAACATAGTGGGTCAATTCAACACTTGACTGGCACAAACTCAGTGTCTCCAAAGGTTTGAATGTTTAAAAAACGGCCATAAGACGTTTTCAGCATTATACTTTACTACGTAACTTTCTTTTCGTCATTGATATTATTCTATAAGTACTTCTTTAGGTAAAAAGTAATTATGATTGATATATACATTTTATTTTCAATAAAAGAAAATACATAAAACGCTTGGAATTTTTCTCTTTACTATATACAAAAGATACATACTTTCAGGTTTTATAAGTATGCTAATACGTAGTATTTAGCAAATTCAAACCAAATAATATGTTTCACTCCTTTGTGTTTTGTGCATGTATACAAAAGAAAATCAGAAAATAAATAACATCTAAATAAAGAAAAGTCAATAAAGACTGTAGGAAAATTTCTGAGACATTAACTTTTGGAAACATCACAAAACATATTGTAACGAGAACCGTATCGAACAGCCTTTAGCGTCTTCCACCCGTCCCTTCCACAGCCGAGCAAGTATGTGCCTCAGTCAAGGCCGGACTCAAGTATGTTCCAGATTCTTCAAGAACACTCGAGATGCGCATTAGCTTGCACACCTAACTGAGGATAGAAAGTTTCTAGAAGGTTTGCGCTAACTACAAAAGATAACAGCAGCTGGCTTGTCAGTCAGTTGTATTGAGTGATTTCTTTAGCGCGGATCGAGTGTTTGTAGAATTATTGTAGCGAAGTGTTGTTGTGTTATAATTAGTGCGGAATTCTTTATAGTTGACATTATTATCGGGTGTGAACAAATTTAACTGAATTATTGCACGAGTATAATCTTGTTCATTTTACACTGTTAATTGTGATTTATTAAAACTGGTGATCAGTGACTTAATTAGTGTCTTTATTTTGTTTTCCACTGTACCACACGACGATCACAGAGACCGTCGTAATTATATTTACCAAGAACTGTTCAAAGCAGTGCAACTTTAAAGCCCCTCCAATCAATCAACAACGACATTTAAAGTAAAATAAAAATTATCGTGGCGGGAGATCAGTGTAGAGACTGTAAGTTTTCTGAAGAAAGCAGAAAATCTTTATAGTGCATGTATGGAAAATTAGTTTATTAATGTCAGCAGAAAACTTTACTAAATCATGTAAATGAGCAATGTACTTCGTAGGCTTACACGGCCGGAGTCGATGTTGTTAAAATTTCTTCTCAGGTTGTTTGGCCGAAATCCATGGTTTTCTACAAGAACAGACGTTTCGGTAGTGCCATAATCTGCCATCATCGGTGTAAAATCGAGTCACTAACGTGTACCACGTTATGTTAGCGTAACTCGATTTTATACTGATGATGGCAGTCGATGGCACTGCCGAAACGTCTGTTTTTGTGTCTGTGTGTGTTAGATTACTGTAGCTCGTTGTATTTTTGGTGTTTATTATTTTCGGATGTGTTTGTATCTTGTCTTTATCCTGTGTAACGTGGAAATGCTTACAACTCCAGTACTCACAGTGAGTCTACCACTAGCAATTACAGGGCAAACACATAAACATGGGCAGAAGAATACATAACCACTGCTGCTGATCACTTCAGAGTACATGTTGAAGGGCTACAAAAAAATTCTATACTTTAGCTTTATTGTATTTTATAATTTATTACAAGCACACTGGAAGTTAGGCAATATTTATGTTAGTGAAACAAGTACGTGTAACGTTGACGACATACTTAACGACCAATTACATACAAACACCACACAACACAACCAAACAACATACTTAACGACCAATTACAATATAAATCACATACACTTTTCGACACAATTATACAACAAACAAACAATAATTTGGATCCCCCGCGCCAATTCCCTTCCTCTACACACCACCCCCACTATACCTTCCAAGCATTAACCGTTACAAAGTACTGGCAGTCTGTTTCTAAGCTGAAGAAGGCGAACACGACGCCGAAACGCGTTCTACGGAAAAAGACAACTTATGTAATGTTTATTAGAAAATAAAAATAAGATCTTCTTCTATGGCGTCACAGTTCGAAATTAAACCTTAGCCACCGTAATCATCCACCTCCATTTTTCCCTGTCTTTGGCGATCGATGTCTATCGTTTTATTTTAAGTAAATTATCAGTATCCCTCGCCACTGCGTCAATACAGTAATGCTTGAGTCTTCCGACAGGCCTTCTACCCTCGATTTGACTAAACAGTACCTTTATAGGCATTCGGTTGTCTTCCATCCTAATGATGTGTCCTGCCCATTGGAATCTATGCAGTCAGATGGTGGCGGCCAGATCACTGTCTTTAAACAGCTTGTGTAGCTCCTCATTGTGACGCATTCTTCATATCCCATTGACTTGAATTGGTCCATATATTCTCCTCAAAATTCTCCTTTAAAAAGTATTGGCTATGCTAGCGGCTTGTTTGTTCAGAATCCAAGTCTCGCTGCCATATGCTATCACCGGTCTAATCATAACTTTATATAATGTGACCTTGGACTTATTCCTTGTCTTGAATGTAGATGTCAACGAAGTGTACGCTCTATTTGCGGCTTGTATCCATTTCCTTATTTCATTTATTTTTATTTCATTAGAATATGATTTGAGCAGTAAAATAATTGAATGTTTTACAAAAAAATTGAAAAGATTATCGGTTTAATTAAGGTGATGGTGTAAGCACCAAATTTTGATTGGTGCTGCTCTCTGGTGGTGGACCTGAAGTTAAAGCTAATGTAATGTGTTACACTATGATGATGGAGAAGACCGTAGTGCTGCGCTCTGGTGGAGGCTCTGAAGTAAACGTCAAACATTTTGTTATCAGATGTAACCAAAGAGATTAAATAAAGAATAAAATTATTTTGAATATATTCGTTATTCTTGATATAGTACGTACTTATACCTTTAGAATATGCTCACATTCTTTAGAATATTACGCTTTGCTTAAAGCGCACAGATTTGTGGCAATGGGAAAATTTTGGATGACTATGTGGGGAAAAGAGTTTTGGCAACACTCCCTTTCCGTTTCAGCTACGCCGTGACGCGTTGAATCAGTTTCCTGCCTTAGGAGCGCGAGGTGTACGGGAGTGAGACGGCACCATAGTGTCGTATATGAAGTACTCACGTCAAAAAGGAATACATCTACCTGTGGCTGCCTTGGGATATCACCCTACTGAAAAGAGACATATCCGTAGACCAAGGAGGAGATGGGTTCCGGAACAGGTCTAAGGCCTAGTCTTGGTGTGGTGATGAAAAATGACGATGAACAAATTACCGTTGAATTTTGATAATCAATTTGTAAAACGGTGGATGCCCGAGGTTGAAAATATCGTTATGTATGTATAGACGACTTAAATTGACACAACCGTGTAAGCTGATTTGTGTACGGATTAATTTTCCGTTACTAGGCAGATAAGAGAAAATGCTCTGAACATTTTTATAAAATAAATATCCACATGCTGTCTGTGGGCTTTAGACAGGCATTTGACAGTGTACGCAGTGTAAAACTTTAGGAAGCCATAAATAATTTGAAAGTTACAAAGTTAACGAACATGGCAATCAGATCCAAATTAAGTATGAGAATATAGTCAGGGAATCATTTAATAAGAGAATTCACCAAGGTTATCAGGCACCCTCTTCATTACAAAGCTTTTAAAGACATCTTCTTCTCCTGATAGTTCCTATCCGTTTCGGATGTTGGATATCATACAAACTGTTTTAACTCTCTGTCCTGCCGCACGGAATAAGTCAGTTGTATTCATGCCAAATCAGCCCCTTAAATTTCTCAGCCATGAGATTCTCGGCCGCCCATCTCCTCTCCTTCCAAATACATTTCCCTGTACTATGGACTGCAATAAGTAAAATCTCTGTTCATTTCTCATGAGATGTCCCACATACTGTAGCTTTCTTATCTTCACTGTGTTAATAACTTCTCTATCTTTCTTCATCTTTCTAATAACTTCAAAATTATATGTGCTGTCCATGAAATGCTCAGTATTTTACGGCAAAGCCACATTTCTAAAGATTACAATTTTTTTCGTTGTGACTTTAGTCAGAGTCCAAGATTCTACACCATAGAAGAGGACCGAGAATATGTAACAGCGTAAACGTCTCATCTTTGCGTGTATTGTTAAATCGTGAATTCTGAATAAACTACTGATTCTAATGTACACTGCACTTGCCTTTCAAAACTGCTCTTTATTTTTTGAGAGTGGTCCCATTGTTCATTGACTATAGTACCAAGATATGTAAATTTGCTTACACGTTCAACTGGCCTTTGGTTTATATTAAGGGTGCAGTTTGTGAACTTTTTCTTTGATACAATCAATAGCTTCGTTTTATTAACACTGATGTCTAGACCATATCTACGGCTGCTTTCTCTCACTCTATTCATTAGTTGTTGCAGCTCCTCTAAGATATCTGCGAATATGACGGTAACATCCGCATAACGTATGTTGTTTATTCTTTCAGCGTTCAGAGAGATTCCCAAATCACATTCAAATTAAAGACAGAGATACCATTAAAACAAGAAAAATCAAATATGTGGTTGCACTGATGATGTAATAACGTCTAGTTAAATAAAACGGCTGTTCGAGGTTTAGGAGGAGATAAACCAAAAATTCGCTGGAATGTGATTAATATAAATATCAACAAAACGAAGTACGTCTATATGCTAATTTCTACATCAGAAATTTGAAAATATCTGTATAATCTCTGTATAATCATTTTAGAAAGTGATTGGTGGACAAGCATGAACACAACAATATATGACAGGATGCAAATAGGAAACAGTACTGTCTCAGCAGCGGCTTTGCTACCGAGCAAGGAATGTGGTGACGTTTGCCATTTCACTAGACGCATCACTGTAATACTACACATTTAAAATACGTTTAACACAGTTTCGGTGTGGCTCTCACACGGTATTTCTTGTAGCGAATAAGAAAACACACTTTACCAAAATATTCAATATATTACACTTACATATAATGTGCGAACGCTGAATCTAATACGCACACAAAATCACAACAAAATACGTCTTCTGAACGTCTGAACAATGTTTTCAGAACCAGTAATACCTCGCCAACACAAGCACCCACTATCATTCAGTAGACCCCCCGCTCCTCAAGCGTCTCGGCAGCAAAACTGATGCGTGTACAGTACATACTATGCTAACAGTAGACTGTTGAAAAACAAACTCATTAGTTGCAACACAAAAAAATTAAAATACTTAAGCCACTTACTAGACCGATTATTGCTTATGGAGATGAGACATGGCCATTAGATAAAAAAGAAAAAGGAACATAAGATGTTTTTAAAAAAAGATTGTACGAATGTTAAGGAAGACGGAAAATAGATAATAAGATACAACAAGGTGAAGATGAGCTATTAAACCATGTGGACATTGTAATATTCGTAGAAGCTGTACGAATACATTGGTTAGGTCCCCTAAAGCGAGTCGGTGATCATCTTATGCGAAAGAAAATCCTGATGGCAAAGCTGTGTACAAAACCAAAAACAGAGGTCAGCTTAGGATAAAAACGTTAGATAAAATGCTGGATGGCCTCAGAAGGATGACTGTGCGGCGTTATGCTGAAGTGGCAACGGATAGGAGAGGTTCTAGAAGACTTGTATTGGAAGCCATGATTCACGTTGAGTAGTAGTACTAAAGAAGAAGAAAAAAGTTGTGGTTGATGACGACCTTAAAAATAAGTCGCAGAAACGGCCAACATGCTGGGAACTGTTAAGATAAAATCTGTCTCCGGATAGAGTCTCCTTTGATGATGATGTTGATTATGATGATGATGACGACGACGACAATTATGATGATGATGATGATGATGTTGACGACGGTGGCGTTACTCTATTTAATGGCTGTATCCATGTTCCCCAATCAGTAAGGTCGTTCTCAGATATACACATATATTTCTTGCAGGATGTAAACAGTTTCATTTATTCAATAATATAACAATGTGATCTTCTAATTCACAGCGTTCTCAGAGCTACTAAGCAGACCCCTTGTCCATCTTTTATATGACATACATATTGTTATTGGTATTCAAGTCACTTCGTTACTTGTAAATTAATAAATTACCTTAGATCCGTCGTGTGACTTTGTTTTCATTTAAAATGACGCGTTTCGGAACATATGTTCCATCTTCAGATTAATTCACTCACTTGAGGTCGACAAATGTTAAAATCGCATTACTTTGTATTTGCAGACGTCCGTATGGATACGCACCCTTTGAAGTCCGACCGGATGCTGAAGTTGTCTATGAATGTTTGTGCAAGTTACCGCTATACGATACAGCCTTGAACTTGCACAAACATTCGTAGACAACTTCAGTATCCGGTCAGTCTTCAAAGGGTGCGCACCCATACGGACGTGTGTAAGTACAAAGTAATGCGATTTTAACATTTAACGACCTCAACTGAGTGAACTAATCTGAATATAGAACGTATGTTCGGAAACGTGTCATTTTAAATAAAAAAAAATTCACAACACGGTATTCTCGATATTCACAATTATTATAATTTTCTGTTTTATCGAAGTTATCAAATTTCAATTATGTAACAAGACCGAAATAATGAATTAGCTGTGGAATAATTTCACGGTCTCATTCAGTAATTATTTCTAAATGATATATTTGTAACAGTTCATAAGTAACATACACGTCTGTCTATAGCGTGATGTCGATTTCAATATGTATTTTATTTTTTATTTGCATGATTTTGCTACACCCGCACAGTCACAAGTGTGGATACAAAAATACTGAGTAGTGAAACTTTTCTAGCAGAGAAAAAACCAAAATCATCGCACGTTATCTTTACGACGTTTAAGGCTTATGAAGTATACAGTGATTCTATTTACTTCTACTTACACGGGCGCGAGCTGGCGCAAACGAAACTTTGTGAAGTCGCCAACCGGTCGGTATTCCCCATTCCGCAGCAGCAATAATGCCGTTCGGGTTTCCCCCACATTAAACTGTGTCAACAGCCACACAGATGCACTGATTACTGCACTTATTGTATTTATTTTGCATTTTCTTCACAAAATTAAGCGAAACATCGCATCTGCAAATACGCTAATGAAATATTCCTTTTGTTATTTTATTAAAATATGTATGACATTTCAAGGTTGTTTCGTTGATATTTGTATATCTGTTTTAGCCGATCCTCGTTATCATTATGCCGTATAAATACTGCGATCTGTAGACGGACGCATTAGTGTTCTTCATATGGAAACGTTTACGGCCATGAAGACTTCATGTCTATTCCTAGTGATTTCCGGTAAGTTCATGTTTCCCTTAAAGTTGTGGCAGTAGGTAAAAGTAAATTAATTTAAAATAAATTGAATTTTTTAATTTATTCAGAGACTACCGATGTTAGTCAGTTTAAAAAAAATTTAATAGTACGACCTCACTATTTTTAACTTTCTAGAATGGTTTGCCAATGATTAGCTAACTCAGAAGTGTTAATTTTATTGTAAGCTTAATTATTAAAAACCTGTGATAAATTAAATGCTCTTTCATCATCATCATCACCACTCCAAGGACTAGGCCTTAGACCTGTTCCAGAACAAATCTCCTCCTGGGTCTACCGACATCTATCTTCCCAGTAGGGTGATAACCCAAGGCAGCCACAGGTAAACGGATATCAGGCATGCGATTCAAGTGTTCGCACCATCTCCTTCTGTGGTATTCAATCTTCTAGTGCAATGATACAATTTTTAAATCGCGTCTAATATCCTCGTTCCTTCTCCGATCCATGAGTGAACAACTTTGCGTCCGTCTTAGAAATTTCATTTTGGCTGCCTGAATCCTCTGCACGTCCTTTTTACCTAGAGTCCATGTCTCAATAGCATGCAGGAATGTGGAGACCACTGTTTTAGAAAATTTAATTCGGCTATCCTTCCGTGTTTTATTTTTCTGGTACATATGAATCGTTTCACAGATACGTCTTAATTTTGTTAGCTTACTGTCCCAATCAGTTCCATATCATCTCCATATGAGATATTACAACCCAGGTAATTAAAATGATTAACGTGATCCAAAATAATTAAATCTTTTTTTTTTTTATTTTACATTATTCAAATTGAGTGTACAGGTACACAGTCAAACTTTCACTTACGTAAAAACTCGGTTTACAAAATTTCTTGAGGTCACATTGTGTACTGTGAGCATATGGCATTTGATAAAAACGAACTTATTAAGGCTTAGTATTTGTTTAGGAGTGTCTGCTCGCGAGCAAACTAGCAATTGCACGTCGGCTGTCTGGCAAATGCTTTCAAGCAGTTACTGACAAGCAGAATGCCACGCGCAATTCTTTCGAAATGGAAAAAAACAGCATTTGCTTGTAAATGAGTAGGCCTACTGTTCGCAGAGCAGATGCGCGTACCGTCAGACTAGCTTGCCACTTATTGTAGCAGTAGTAGTTATTGGAGGGAAATATCATAAATAGATTTTCACATTTAAGAAATTATTTTTTGTTATTATTGTCAACCATTTATTATGAGTTTTCGACGATATCGACTTCCTATATTATCAGTTCTTATTGGTTATATATAGTCCATGAAGCTGTAGCATAGTCCTGCAACGTACGAAACGGTCATTCTAAAAGAATTTCTAAACCGGCTGCATCCTTAAACAAAAGTTCTTCAAACAGATTCTACAGCATATTTATCCGCAGTTGGTAAATTAAATTCTTTTACAAATAAATTAATTGTTACACTGCTTATATGGAAACGAAACTAGTGATTACTTTATATAATGTATTTTTTAGTAATAATGGAACATCCGATACTGTAATTAAATTTAAAATTAATATAAAAAATTAAATTTACGTTTTCAGTGGTGTTGGAAGCCCTGCTGCTGACTGAGGTTTCCTGCACAAAATGTACTCCCCCGCCTCCGCCACCGCCACCAAAGCCCGAATGTGGATCCAATGGACTCGAGGTTAGTATAACTTTGCCACGGGCAATAATACTTCTTTTATGTTTTTTGAATGCAGGTAGTAATGCATGAAACAATATTTCGCACTGTATCCAATGTTTAATATTTATAAAATAAATGAATATAGATAAATAAATAAATATGAAGATAAATAAATAATAGATATCAAAATTAAATTTAGTAATATTAGAAGTATGTACCGGTATGTTTGGCCGTGGTCCAGGGCTTACAAACAAACCAAACGTTTCAGCAGAGTACTGTGGGCCTGAAGTTTGACACTCCGCGTTCAGGTAGACTCGATTTCCACTGAAGATGGTAGGCAGTGGTGCTGCTGAAACGTTTGGTGTTTTTGTAAACCCTGGACCAAAGTCAAACAGCCCGGTACATACTTCTAATATAACTGACACCGGCCTTTAAAGCCTTAGAACAATAATAAATTTAGTAATATTTTGGTACGATTCAAAGACATCTCAGAGATAAAACACGACACAGCACAAGGATTAAATTTTATAAGACAATTACAATACTCTCATTGATTAATGAGAGTAAAGCATGGGTCATGACAAAAATGGAAAGATTCAGAGTGCTGAAATGCAGTTTCTTAGAAATAATTTAAATTATACATTGCAAGATAGAATAAAAAATGAAAATATCATAGCAGAACGCGAACTAAAGGATATAAATAAAATTATTTCAATTTACAGAAGACAATGTTGGGATCATCTGCAAAAGATGACAAAGTATCGATTGCCGAAAGCGGCATTGAACTATAACGCCATTAGTAGAAGAGACGTGGTTCCTCCGAGGATGAGATGGGTGCCGGAACACTTTTATATAACATAATCCTTGAGGAGAAGAAGGAAAAGAAGAAGAAAATAAACGAAAGCAAATTCTCACTTTATAAAACATGCAATAGCCTTCCGGCCAATTTAAATTATATGTAATGCTATACTATCAGCTACTTAAAGTCTATCACTGCTCGACAAGCACAGTACCGTTGTTTAAAGATTTGCTACTTATGAGAGGAAGTCAACTTTCAACCTGCAGGGAAATCCTTGTTATGGTAAGCTAGGAGGCTACTAAATATACAGTCATCTTAGACTCCGGGTCTTTGCTACTGTCTTTGGTAATGACTTTGGCACTGAAATTAGAAAGTCCAAGTTTGACAACCTCTATAGAACAGCCATTTAATAGTTATCGCAGGTGAGATAGGTTCCATTACACTACCATTATACGTTCATGAAAAATATAACGTGTACCTTAGAAACATATATATCCTGATACAAATAACAAGCAAATTGTGCAAAATAGATGCAAAACAACAGTAATACTAGTCTATTAATAGTGTTTTTACTGTCAAACGAAAACTAGAAATATGCAAAAAAGTTCCATTGCGAAACATTGTTCCACGCATAGATGTCTAAGTATAGGCTAAAAGAGTCTGATCCCACACAAAATAATAACATAAGATGTCTAGCGTGTAACTGTCTTTCATGTCTCCTGAACCTCCTGAAGCTATTACCAGTAGATCTCTAATGAAAACACACTTTGTACAATTTTTACATATTAATGTTTGGGATGGCCTCTCCCCACCTGTCTTGTATTGGCGTCCGTGTGCTTGTTCCTTACATCGCTTTCCTGACATTCTGTAACAAGATTTTATGAAAACGTTTCTGAAATTTTGTTTACTTAAAAAAATACCTTTATTCGTCTCCGTTTGTATAGTGAATTTTAAAGTAATCTCCATTTCACGTTAAATAATTATGACGAGCTGTTACAGCCTTCACGATACTTCTGGAAATCAATTCCTGGAATAGTCTTGAATGAACTGAGCGCTTTTTGTTTATGTCTTCAACAGTGATAAAACATTTTTATTTTTATAGTTTTTTTATTCTTGAGAAGAGAAAAAGTTTAGACATGGACAATCTTGGTGAATGAGGTGAATAGTAACATTCATACTATACATATATAAACTTTCACTATGAACTTACTTTATGGTTTTATTTCCCCAAACGTTTCAACGTGGTATACGTCTTCTTGGGCGTATACCACGTTGAAACGTTTGGGGAAATAAAACCAAAGTAAGTTCATAGTGAAAATTTATATATATATATATATATATATATAATATTTATAAAAGTGAACGAAGAGGATGTACCAACAAGTTAATTATAACATTCATACGTTTTTTTTTTGCCTAAAAATCTGGAAAAAGCAAACGACGTCTGTGTGGTGCATTACCTTGTTGTAATCGCCTCAAATTATACTTTCTTAAATCAGTGTGTTTTCTACAAGAAGTCTGCAAGTACCGTAAATGCACCAAAATATAATACAACACTATGCATGATAGAACAGCCGTTGGATTTACACTTAGTCACAATTCTTGTGGCGCCCAAGTATGTGAACCTGTACATCCGTTCACCTATTAAATTGTACTTTGGCCGCAGCTTTGGGGTGCACTGCTGCCTAAACTGTGCTAAAACAGATTACTGTACCCTTGACTTCTTCTTCTTCGTCTTTGTCTCTAATGACGGTTAGGAGTTATTTCTAACCTATGCTAAAAACAGCTGATTACTGTACGCCTAGCCTTGACTTCTTCTTCTACGTCTTTGTCCCTAATGACGGTTTCTAGTAATTTTTTACACAGCCTTATGTTAATATCGTCACAGTCCTTTAAGCTACTGTCTGTCGGCAGTATTGGTGAATGTTCTCGTATTACCATCTGGTACCATCTCGTATTACCATCTGGTACCATCTCGTATTACCATCTGGTACAGGTCTCACCGACCGTCGTATTGTACAGTGGAAAAACAAACTACGGGCACCAGTTAAGTCACTAATAACCAGTTTTAATTAAACACAATTAACAGTTTTTAATCAACAAGTTGTTCAACAAGATTACAATAATTTAAGTTAATTTGTCCACACCAATGACAATGCCATCTAATAGAGTCCCGCACGAGAATCACTTTCCAATAATAACCACTTGAACACAGAGTAATCGCCCGACATAAACTGAAAACTAAGCTGCCGGTTTTGGTTATTTATATTCTGCAGAGTTCCATAATATGCGTCCTTAACAAGCACTTAAAAATTCTAGAGGATACATCAGCGCGGCCTTGGCAGAAACACACACCGCCTCGGCTAGGTGAGAAACTTGTAGAACGAATGTACGAGACACTATCGAATATACGAGAATGTTCCGTATTACATAACTATTTTATACTCAATTACAGTGTTACAGTGTTACTCAATTACAGAATTACAGTGGACAATAAATAATCCAAGGTTTGTTTTTCCTTTTCTCTTAATTTTGTTAGAATCTACCAAACAATACTTCTTTATTCTTTCACTGGTTCTACAGAGCCTCATCCGCCTTATCCTCAGCAACAATCCTCCTGTACTCTTCCATATTATTTTTTTAAATCTTTTTCAGCCTATGGTACTCATTATAGGAAGGGATCAAGTAACGTCGTCTATCCATTTTTGCCTTGAAGAATCGCTCCGTCGTCTTCCATATAATCTTCCCTTCCAGACACCCTTAACCAGTCTTGTATCCTCCATCCTTTCAACGTGTCCCAGCCAAATTATTCTTTGTGATTCGATGAAGCTTACTATATTTTTCCCTTCAATAAGAGTGGGAGGTTTACTTCTTCATTTTCCCTTATTCGTCTAGCTAAATAACGTTCTTTTAGTTTATTTAATTGAGTCTAGTTTTTACAGATTTATACACATATGTATACAAATTTCTTTTCATTTGTATACTTTTACACATTAAAGATTATTTGATCTGTGGGTTACTGTAAATAAATAAAGAAGAACGTTAGTCTGAAGCAACTTGTAGGGTCTAAATATTTTTTTCAGTTCACGCTTGTAGCGATGTTTTCGTTGTCTGTGTCTCACAGCACCTTTTGTCTGTAGTATAGCGCACTGTAAAGTATAAAATAAAATAAAATGATGTTAAAATGTAGCTAGTAAAATTACAGGATGCGTCAAAATTTTTTAATTAGCATTGCATGAAACTGCACAAAGAAACCATAACACTGAATGAATATTTACATTTACAATAATGATTTGAACTGAAAGATAGAAACTGAACACACGAAACAAAACAATATTTCTTAATGATCCTTACAGGAACGTCTGGTAAATTACGTTATTAGGTCACTGACTTGAACCCGACTGAACTGCTTCGATTAATATTACTGTCTCATTATTCAGAGCGCAGCACCGTACAGCGCACACCTTTCGCCACCAGTATTTTAGTTTGAGTAGTATATCCGTGGTAATGTGGGGCTATGTTGTAACTAATATATTATCTTAACGTAGTTAAATAGACCAGATAATCGTGTCAACACAAGGAAACTTTAACAGTAGTACCGTTTAAAATGCTGACACATAACACGAAGCACTGGGACGTCTACGAACACGTTATCAGCGACGTGACAAATCGCCACGTGACGTCACCGTCTCTGCCAAACGTTTAACGCTGTCGTTGGTTCTGCGACCAGAAATTGTTTCTCGTTTCAATCACTAATAACAGAAAGTTACAGAGAATAAACGTAATGAAAAATCATTAATAAATAAAATAACTGTTTTTTTTTTCTTTTTAAATTTTCTACCACATAATTAATTTGTTACAGACAACTCTATTATTTACTTTTATTACTTCAAACACCGACGATCACAAATAATATTCTATCTTATTATATTAGTGGCAATCGCACTATAACAATGGATGCCTCAAAGTGATGCATATTAGGCCGATTGTTAATTTGGTATATAGAAGTATATACAAAAGAGTTTTACGGACTAATCAAACACGTTGATAAAGTTTGCAAAAGACACAGGTGTACTGTTGTTAAAATTCATTCCCGGGCTGTTAAATCATTCGAGTTAACACTGATTTTACACTGATAATGGCAGTCGATGGCACTGCCGAAACGTCTGTTTTTGTAAAAAACAATGGAAAACGGCCAAACAACCCGGGAATGAATTTGAACAACATTGACTCCGACGTGTAAGCCTACGAAGTACATTACACAGGTATACTGTCCCCTAACACTGACTGTCAAATTGTCACAAAGAACTTACGAATAAACTTAGATAGAGACAGTGTAAAAAAGTCGCGAATAAAGGTGAACAAAAGAAATCTGTACAAGTGACGTTCACTACCAGACACGATAACTGCTCCCCCCCCTTACATGAACGGAAAACGATTTTAACAGACAGAGCACGACTTATATATGTCATACAGACTTTGATTGGAGGACTATTTTGAATTTTTATGAGCTTAATGAACGGGAACAAATTTGGCTAAAACTGAGACAGCAAGCTAATTAGATTATGGGCTGACAGTTACTAATAATCATACAAAACGTATACATAATCCCCGCATTTTATTCATCTTTCAGTAAACACTATATTATAAGGCCAGCTCATTGTTTTCAATTACGTTATCATCCTGTGTTTTGACTATTGTAAGCTTCCCTCTCACTCTCATTCACTTCCTCTCTTTCACGCTCTCTCTCTCTCTCTCTCTCTCTCTCTCTCTCTCTCTCTCTCTTTCTCTCTCTCTCTGTCTCACTCTCACTCCCTCACTCTCGCTCCCTCTCACTCTCTCACTCTGTCTCGTTCTCTCACTGACCCTTCCTCTCACACACAGGAAACGGCGTCACTGCGTCACTGATACCGCGGTATCATATTTAATTTATGTGTGAGTACATTGTGTGTGTGTGTGTGTGTGTGTGTGCGCGCTTGTGTGTGTCACCGTATACGTTTATACATTGCCAAATTAATTTGAATCGTCACGCTTCCCAGTAATAATCATTAGCATTTATCGTGTCATTTCCATTGACTCACTTCCACTTTAGGCTTTGCATATCATCGTAGTAACTACGCGATCATCGTAGTAATCGGCTATCTCATATTAACCCTTAACTCGTGTTTTCTTGTTTTCTTCCTTCCTCTTTTCTTATCATCATCGTCATCATCATATTTTCTTCTTCTTCTTCTTCTTCTTCTTCTTCTTCTTCTTCTTCTTCTTCTTCTTCTTCTTCTTCTTCTTCTTCTTCTTCTTCTTCTTCTTCTTCTTCTTCTTCTTCTTCTTCTTCTTCTCCTTCTCCTTCTCCTTCTCCTTCTCCTTCTCCTTCTCCTTCTCCTTCTCCTTCCCCTTCTCCTTCTCCTCCTCCTCCTCCTCCTCCTCCTCCTCCTCCTCCTCCTCCTCCTCCTCCTCCTCCTCCTTCTCCTCCTCCTTCTTCCTTTCCTCATCCTCATACCTCTCCCCTTCCACTTTATCATCTCCACAACTACCTCCCTGTCTTCTATTTGGCACAATATACGCACAGGCAGGTCACCTCCACTAAGCTGTTGTCCATCGACACCGGTCTTGAAAGTGACTGATCTTTTGGTTGCCAGACAAAATCACGTTGACCTGTCTCAAGCGTCCGACTAGACTGGAGCTTCTTCTGGTGTATCGTTTTCTTGACTCTTGACTTTTGTCTGTCCTCGTGAGTCTTGAATCTGCTCTCCACTCATGCCTTATACAATCTACCTACCTCTGTATCTGTGTCGATTGATATCGATAAATTTACGATCATTGTAAACCTTAAAAAATATATTTTTTCTCCCATTTGGACAGTATATTTTTGCTTCATATTAGTTCTTTGGTTTTTAATCTAGTTACTGTAAAAATTGTTTTATTTCTAAGCAATCAGTAAGCACTGTTTCATGCAATAAGCATGTGACGTGATTGCTATTTCTCCCCATGGTAGTGAGGTGGTACTATCTGGTTGCCCTCTTTATACGAGGCGCTGAGATTCAACACTTGTCTTATCCATCATAAGAAGTATTTAGTTAATTAACAAAAACACATTAGAATGCTGAATTCTATATTTTTTTAACGTTTGACCTTTTCCATATTACATTAGTACTCACTAACAAAAACACAATTATCGCAAACGTTTACTTCGTAGCAACTTATTATCTTCACCTTTTTCTTCCATTAGAAAATAGGTGAACATTAGGGTGGGCCGAAAAAAAATACCGCGGGAAACTTGCCCCTAGGGGAGATAAGTAAAATAAAAAACGAAATAAAACTCGATTAATATCTTACACCTTTGCTGCGAAGAGTAAGCGATGAGGTGACTTAATCTGTAATAAAATTAGGAACAGCAGCTGAATTGAATTTTGACAAGTTTTAATGTCATACGCAAGCAGGGGAGCGGTGTGTGAAGCTGGTGACAGAAGCGTCACAAAAAGCCTTTGGTGTCAAGTTCATCAGAACGACGCTTTTTCACACAAATCGGAGTTTAAAATAGCAAATACCAAAAAAATGAGTAAAAGGCTACTGACCTAATGCCATAGTTTGTAACAATTATTATTAACTATTTTATGTAGAAATGTGAAATTTTCAATTTTAATTATAAAAATGTGTTTTTCAGGTGCAATGCGCGACCAATAAAAGTTGAAATATCTATCCTTTTTTAAAGTTATTTATCTTAACTGAGCTGTTCTTTACTTATCTGGAACAGTAGCGTTTGACTTACATAGAAGAAGTTTTGTTTTTGTAATTACGAAAAATTTTTTTTTAAATTGATCAGTTTTTATGATTTTCGGGGGTGATGCGCGACCGAAAGATATTGTTATTTATTTTTTTATTTTACTTATCTGTCCCAGGTTCAAGTTTTCTGCGGTATAGCAAATTAAAAAAAAAGATAAAAATATTTTTCGGCCCAACCCAGGGAACATGTGTTCCAGTCCCCAAGGAACAGCTACACTTAAACAACGCTCCCAATGTCTTACCAAACTTATCCTAGGTCAAGTAATAGAGTTCTGCACAATAATCTCATTTTATGAATAGGCCTAACATCTTGAGACGCACTGCGTAAATCGCCAAACGTAAAATGACTTGTAAGCGGCAGCTGTCGTCTATATATAGCCTGCAGGGTTCCAAACTAATGTTCTATAGTATGCGTGCTTAACAAGGACTCGAAAACTTTGGAAGATACTTGAGTGTGGCCTTGGCAGAAACATGCACCTGATCGGCTAGTCGCGAAAAGTGTAGAAGGACGCTCTCCAGTGTTCGAGATGTCCAGTCGTTACAGTATTTACAAACACAATAACAATAATTTGCTAACTAAAGAACAAGCTAAAGTAAAAACAAAACAAGATGGTATATTTAGGTTTTATAATTAACTGAAAAAAAATTGTCGTGAAGTTAAAACCACAGCATACTAGCAATTGTTAAGTTTCGGATAAGACAAGTTGTAATACTTAACGCTTTGTTGTATTTGTATTGATATTTTATGTTCTTCTAATTATTTGTATGTTTTACAGTGTGTGTCCGAGAAGCCAGTAGACGAGGTAAACTTGATGTTGTGTTTCAATTACACGTGCCCCGAAGGGGAGAAGTGTTACGTGCTTGGCGGTGAATCGTGTGTTCCTGGTCAACCTTGTGCACTCCCAGAAACAACGAATACAGTACGAATGATAATGCGGAGGCCAATCTGCGCAAGTCCAGATCCGTGTAGAACTACAGTGTGCAGCCCCGGATTCAAGTGTGTCAATGTTCAGTATGGCATGGCACCACCTTATGCCAGCTGCCAGATAGTGAACAATCCCTGCAATTATCTGACTTGTCCTGACCCAGGACAACAATGCTACGTAAAGAACACCAAATGTAAATCGGTCCAAACGGTGATAACACCGATATGTGCGGCCGCGGACCCCTGCAAAGGAGTTGTCTGCAGAGACGGATTCATCTGTATCGTCGTTGAAGACGGGTACTACCAGTCCTTTGCTCAGTGTGTTCCCACAGACGACATATGCGCTTATACTATTTGCAAACCTGATCAATCTTGTGTGGTATTGAAGCGATACCCGCCTTTACCAGTCTGCACGGCTGTCGATGGAGGCGTACCTCACCCACCTCCCGGAAACCCGTGCGACGGTCTCGTCTGTCTGGACAACCAGAAATGCTACTACGAAAAGGTCTGCATGAAAGGATCTTCGTGTTATCTGAAGCCCAGTTGTGTCCCTCTGAACCCGTGTGAAACTATAAAATGTGGTGAAAATTATTTCTGTTACGTCTACGAGGAGAACGGTCTTCCCATCGGAAGGTGTACTCCGTACGACGATCCGTGCGCGTTCACCGTTTGTCCTCCCGGTTCCATGTGTATCATACTGAAGACGTATCCACCACAGCCCAGATGTACAGAGCCGAATCGGGACAATCCGTGCTTCACGGAGAAATGTCCAGGAAACACGAAGTGCGAAGTCCAATGGGTTAACGGAACAATGCAAGCCGAGTGCGTCTACTTAAGGAGTCCTTGTGATGGTCTCTTCTGCCCCGTCAACGAGTACTGTTTCCAGAGCAACGATAACTGCGATATAATACCAACGGTGCAATGTGGGTCCTACAAACGATGTGAAGGTGTAAGGTGTCCTCAGGAAGGTCAATACTGTCAGGAATTGAATAGTGATTTGGCACTAACTGAGGGGTTCTGCGTGCCGTTGATAAAGCATCCATGCGACTACATGTCTTGTCTCGAAGTAGAGAAGTGTTACCTGTACGACACAGATTGTCTGTCGTGTCCTCTGTACGGAACGTGCGTGGCCCAAACCAATCCATGTCAATGGGATCCATGTGGTCTCGGCTATCGATGTTATAATATCGATTCCGGCCTCTTTGCTCCGCAGTATGAGTGCGTCGCTGACAGTGATCCTTGTGAGGGTGTCGGCTGTCCAGAGTTCCAACGCTGCTACACGGAGAATCCAAACTGTTTGCTCATTCCAAGTCGAAAAGAACCCGTCTGCGCGTACCCTGATCCGTGCAACCACATAGTCTGTCCCACAGGCACAATGTGCACCAGAATACAAGAAGGTAATTCTCCGCCCAAAGCTCAATGTGTACCGAAAAGTGACCCCTGTTACGGTGTCGAGTGTCCACTGTTTCAAAAGTGTTACCCGCGGGACGTGGTATGCGTCCGCGCTCCGTGTAACCCGGTACCGGAATGCGCCTACTCCGACCCCTGCATGGCGACAGAATGTGCGCAATCTTACAAATGTGTGGTGCGCCAGGACGGTAACAACCCCCCGAAGGCAGAGTGTGTGGTGGATTACGACGCCATTTGCTCCGGCGTCCAGTGTCCGGAATATCAACAATGTTACTTCCAAGACGTAGTATGTGTCAGAGAGCCTTGCCCACCAATAGGTGTTTGCAGTATTTACAATCCGTGCATGACGGTGAGATGTGCAAGAGGCTACAAATGTGTGGTCACAGACAACGGGTACTACCCTCCATCGGCCAACTGCGAGCCTGACAGAGAGCTCATATGTGAAGGTAATGTGTGCCCGCCGGACCAACAGTGTTACCTGCAGAACGTCACCTGCGCGGCTCCGCCGTGTACTCTAGTACCGCAGTGTGCTTACACCAATCCTTGCGCCTCTGTCTACTGCGCGATCGAATACATCTGCGTCGTGGTGGACAACGGGGACTACGCGCCGACACCTGAATGCGCGTTCTACCCTGTACCTGCATGTGGGTATAAAATATGTCCGTGGTACCAGCAATGTTATCTGATGGACGTCCATTGTGATAAAGAACCGTGTTATCCGGAGCCCGTTTGTTCATATCCTGATCCGTGTTTGTTCGCTAAATGCGGTGAAGGATACACGTGCGTTGTCGTTGAACAAAAACCTAAACCTCCGACAGCTTACTGCGTACAAAATTACGACGTCTGTTTCGGAGTCAACTGCAAACCTGGTTATTCGTGTTACGTCAAGGACGCGGAATGTAATGATTTCACCTGTTATCCAGTCCCACCGACAGCAGTCTGTTCCTTCCCGGATCCTTGTGCAGAAACTGTGTGTCCTGAAGGCTCACAGTGCGAGGTGACGCAACTGCCGCGCAACAACCCTCCAGTCGCCAAGTGTGTTCAACCGCCGTCGCCGTGCGACAGTATTGTCTGCGAGTCGTACGAAGAGTGTTACATCAAGGACTACGAGTGCAACGACACGGTTTGCTTTAATACAATTCCGGTTGGAGTCTGCGCACTGCCCGATCCTTGTACAGCCGCTCTGTGTACAACGGGCAGTGTATGCTTGGCCGTGCAGATTAGAAGGAACCCGCCAAAACCCGTCTGCGGACCGCTTCAGATCTACGACCCTTGCGACAAGATCTACTGCGATTTTGGTCTTCAGTGTTACGTCAAAGATGTAGAATGCGACGAGTTCGGCTGTAAGGCGGTGTATCCTACGGGGGAGTGCGCCATTCCCAACCCTTGTCTGTTTACGAACTGTATAGGCGACACTGTATGCATCACGGTACAGACTAGGAACAACCCTCCAGTGGCGAAGTGTAAACCACCCCTTGCGCTTTGCGATAACGTTACCTGTGCTGAGGGCGAACAATGTTACGGGTACAGTAGAGATTTTAGAAGCAACGACTTAACCTGCGATAGAGTAAAACCTTACGCTATTTGCGCCGTGTCTAATCCTTGCTCAACCACCATATGCACAGCCGATTCAGTGTGTTACAACGTACAGATCAGCGATAACCCTCCTGAGCCAATGTGCATTCAGCTTCCGAACGATAACCTCTGCCAAGGTGTGTCCTGTAGTCCCAATTACAACTGTTACGTGAAAGACATTGATTGCGATGAGTTCAGCTGCACTCCGATCCAACCGGAAGCGGTCTGCTCGATGGGCAATCCATGCAGAATTGTTCGGTGTGCAGGAGGACCTTGCGTCGTAGTGCAAGAACGTAACAATCCTCCGCAAGCCAGCTGTATGCCGTTTGATCCTTGTCTGAACATAACGTGCCTCACACCGGGTCACGAGTGCTTCGTCAGAGATTACGAATGCAGCGGCACCACCTGTTATCGTATCCAACCGGAAGCGACTTGCGCAAGCTCCAGTCCTTGCACCGTCACACTGTGCGAGGTGGATACATTCTGTTTGACTGCACAAGTACGCGACAATCCCCCGGTTGCCATATGCACGTCAACTAATATTAGTCCGTGCGACATGGTCGACTGTCAGCCATCCGACTGGTGTTACGTCAAGGATTTCGTGTGTGAGCAGTACAGTTGTGAACTGATCAAACCGACGGCCGTGTGCGCCCCGTCCGATCCTTGCTACGGCGTCAACTGTCCTGCCAACACTGTGTGCGTGCCGTCGCAGATCAGACGGAATCCTCCGCAAGCTTATTGCGTGCCCTACAGTCAGCTTTGTAACAATGTGCACTGTGTTGAAGGCTACAAGTGTTATTACGTCCAGGTAGATTGTAAATGCCGTCCGTATCCACCCCAACCGATATGTAGTCTTGCCAACCCGTGTGCGGCCACCTCATGTCAAACAGGTTACAAGTGTGAGAACAGACAGTACGGAGTCGGTCCACCGTTTGCGGACTGTGTACCACTGAACGGTCTCTGCGACGGAATCAACTGTACTGACGGTCAAGAGTGCTATCTGAGGGAGAAATATTGTCACTGTCCACCTTGTGGATATGAAACCGTGTGCTCGTATCCCGACCCCTGTATCTTGGCGTTATGTTCTGAAGGTTACGCCTGTTACCCCAAGCGTGTAGGCAGATTGGAACCTGTTGCCATCTGTTATCCATTGGACGATCCTTGCCTAGCGTACGACTGCGTTCCCGGACAATCGTGCACGTCGAAAACAAAAATCGCCTGCGTACCGGACCAGCCGTGCCCTCGCCCGATTTGCCTGGGCGATCCCACGCCGTATCTGTGCAGTTTAGCCAGGTGTGGACCGGGATACGAGTGTGTCGTCGACCAGTCCGTATCACCGTTAATCGCTAAATGCGTCCCTTACAGTGATCCGTGCGAATCCACTATATGTCCTGAGGGATCTCTCTGTGAAGTGGTAGAGAGTTATCCTCCTGTCGGACGCTGTCAAAATGTCACCGTCTGTAATCCGTGTTCCGTTGTTCTCTGCGAAACAGGATACCAGTGTGTTGAAACCGGTTCAGATCCTGCGCAGGCTCAGTGTATACCCACGTGTGCCATTTGTCCTCCAAATACCGACTGCATCGTCATCGATACCAGCCCTCAAACCATAAGGTGTAATCCCATTCCGAAATGGTTGATAACGCACTCAAAATGATGAGAATGTGTTCTGTTTGCAAACTCACTGCGTGTGTTACAAAAGGTTGGATATTATACACAAAAATAAAATATCTGTTTATAATCATGTATGTAAATTGTGAAATTAATATTTAGTATTATACTGTTGAAAGATAAAAATATATATAATACGTTTTGTAACTATGACTATTTATTATTACTGTGCCTCTTTCTGGTACAGAAAACAATATCTAACGTCTCCAAAATCTCGATGTCAGTGGCCTACTTTAATTTTAATTCAAACAAAAATTATAGTCTAATACTATTGTAAGATTTACAAAATACTACGTTTCGACTCCTTTACATCGGAAGCCTTATTCAGGTAAATAAAAGTCTAAAGCGAGAACCGCAAAACCAGTATCATCAAAAACTAAAATTGAAACCACAATTATTAATAAATACTGATGCTGGTAACTATCTTTTAAATGTAATGTTTTTTAGTTTCCTTTTACACTAATGCAATTCCACTTTATGAAACAATAGGATCTAGTGGCTTATTACAAAGCCTTCAGCAGCTAAACGTAATTAAAAATAACAAATTTTTAAGAAAACTGTAAGACATTTAAATAAATAAAATGGTGTTTATTATGTGTGATAGTTTTTCTTTCGTTTTATTGTTTTTACCCTTTTGTCTTATTTTATTATTACCATGTCATTTGCTCTGAAGTGTATGAGTTGTATTCCTTTGTACCTGTATTTTCTGCATTGCCTTCAGTCTTATATTATTTTTCTCGCATACAACACAGTGCAGGTGGCTAGTTTGTAACAGTAGCTACTAGAAATAACCAAAACATTATTGTAAGTACAAGTCTTGTGTCTTAAAATAAATCTCTATATTACGACTACAAGTGTAATTGCATCTTCCAAGGAGTAATCAAAAATAACTAGATAACTCTATCTCTATTAAAATTTTTGAAAATGAATACAAAGGAAACGATTAACTTATAACGTGATGTATGATAAAAGATGTAGAAAAATATGAATTAAGAGCAACAACGTAAATAAACCTCAGTAGCCTCCGACGTATAGTAGCTTCATTTACGTTGTACCTGTATTGTCTAACCTTAAATTACTTTTCTCGCATCCAACACAGTGCTTGTGATTAGTTTGTGCAAATAACTGTAGGCAGAAACCCTGTATTCCAGAATAAGTATCTATATTACAACCACTTTATCTCCCTCAGTGTATTCAGAAATAACTAAGTAACTGCAACATCAGCAACCCAGTGGTACAGAATTGCCTGGGAACAGATAGTGCCCCATTCTGAATTTGGATAATTATTACTTGGATACCAGTTATTAGAATCCACACATCCTCTAGACACTACGTTTTACGATGGACATTAGAAAGTACATATGTGGTCGTTAGCCTGATGGACGACGCAGTGCCCTAAGGAGGACACGGGGGTGTTCTATCCCTCCACCCAGCCTATTACAAATTTCAGTGAAATTCCATAATCATCTAACTCAGTCATATTTCTAATTTCTATCCAAATGCTTGTGTTATATTGAGGCTTTTAAATAATTGTTTAAAAACATTATATGAGAATAATCTTTAATATCTTGTTTGACTTGAGAAAAATTCGGAGTCCAACCTTGTAGCCAGTCTCATGTAGGCCTACTCTGGAATCTAGCTTCACCAGCCAGGAGCGGATTAGAAGCGCCTGGTGCCCTAACTAGCTGCCGTCAAACTAGTGCCCCCCCCACGATTCAAAATTCAATCTTTTCACCATGATTTACACTGATAAATGGCATAGAAAATTTTGAAGTTAACAACTATTTTTTTAAAGTTTCAACTTACAACATATATTTCGCTAAATTTTGATTACAATGAAGTACTTAGGCTTAAAAGTACTAATCAATTTATTTTGTTTGTTGATTTTCCAAAAACGAAGTCAACACATAACGAAGTCTTGTATAATTTCTTCTAAATTGAGCGACTTAAGTGTTTCGCTTTAAATATTCTAGCTTGCTAACTAAGATAATCTCTCATTTCCGATAGTTGAACTCAACAAATCTTTAATGCGTTTTAATACAGAAAATGATGTTTCAGATTCGACGTTAGCTATTGGAATCTTCAAAGGTTGGAATTATCTTACAAACAATAATTCAGTTTAATACTTTGAGCGAACAAAGTGTAGTACCATCTTCATTAAATGATTAAAAAAAACTCTTTCTTCTAACTTTACTCGTAGCACAAAGTGCTTCAATTCTATTACAAGATCGTTATTCAAACCATTCGAATACATTTCTATAAGAGTATTTGTTTGATTTTCCAACTCGACACTCCATGGTTAATAAATGCATAAGAAAACCAAATAACTGCGTAATGTCACACGACGGATACAAGGTGATTTATTTATATAATCTACTATTCCTACGTGACTTGGATACCAAGAACCAACATGCATTTAAAATTTTATAAAACGTTTCAGTAGCGTAACTAGGACCTGTTGTTTGGTTGTGAGGAGGGTGCTATGACACTATTTCTGGTTCGGGGGGGGGGGGACAGTAGCTGATTATCCATAACGCTAAGGTATGCTGCAGCACCGAGCACCAGAGCCTCAGCTGTCATGGGGGGGGGAGCATTACCGTTTAAATTTTAAATCCAACCCGCTATACGATACAGCATTGAACCTGCTTAGGAGTAATCACTCAGATAATAATTCAGTGTCCGATCGGCTTCGCTGTGGTGCGCACCATTTAGAAAGCGAGTGATTTACATTAGTTGACAATTATGTGTAACATGTGATTTTAACTGTTAACGACCTAAATAGAGTGATTTAATCTGATGATGGAGCATATGTTCTGAAACGCGTCATTTTAATCGACGTACAACGAAGACACACGACGGATACAAGGTGATTTATTTATATAATCTACTGTTTCATAAAAGAACTGGTCACGACGAAGTTCTTACGTCCAAAACTTGCTGAAGCTAAACTAGATAAGAAAATCGTTTTAACTAGAGCACAGGTATGCTCATCAGGGTATCGCTTCCACCACCACAGTTAAGACGAGAAGTACTGACAGCTGGACGACCGCCTCATGTTATTACCGCAAGTTGGTAAGAGTCCAAAGTCCGTCGAGTTCTAGCACAAGGTTTGAGCCTAAGTGCGTAGGTCTGTACATAAAACCGTAGAAAACCTTAAAAGACAAACACAAGGTGGGACAGTAACGAGAACGCTAGTTCCTATTACTCAGATTGTCAATGTTTTTTACACACACATTTAATGAATCTGACACCAAATTACAGCGGATTCAACAGTTGGTAGGCACTGTAGGGTGTTCTCCGTTTAATAAATTTTGATAACACACGCTTACGTCTACAACTTAGTGAACCCAAACTAGTTAGTGTGTTGCTTCAACCGGAGCATACGGGTTAATTATATGACGAGAGGTATTGACAGACTGGAGAATCGTCTCTTGTTATTACCGCCTGGGAGGGTGAAACGTGGCGACTAAGAGTCTAAACTCCGTAGGGTCCTAGTACAAGGTTTGAGCCCTAGTGCCTTAGGTCTGTATATAAGACCTTAGGAAACCTTAAAAGCCAAACAAGATAGGACAATAACGAAAGAGCTCATTTAAATTACTTAAATTACCATGTTTTCTACAGTTTAATTTAATGAAACTGACAAAAAATAAAAGCGGATTCAACAGTTGGTAGCCACAGTAGGACGTTTTTTATTTAGTAAACTTTGAAAAGAAACAATACAAAGTTATATAACTTAATGTCTCACCAGTGGCGAAGCTAGTAGTCAATGAATGGGTAGGCAAAAATCTTACCTTTTTTTTTTAAGGAGTCACTAAGAGGTTGGTGGTTCAAATCGGAAGCTGAGGTAGAGTTTGCTGTTAGCGAATGGTTCCGAAAAGAGCCGTAAGAATTTTACTCGCAGGGAATCTACAGATTAGTGCAACAGTGGGACTCATGTCTTAATGTTAATGGAGACTTCTTTTAAAATCGTTGAATAAAAAATGCTTTACGGCTCTAAACGTGTTTTTATTGAACATTCCTTATATAAGTCGTACACAATAATACATCTGATTGAACTTAAAATGTTTAAACTTGATTAGTTTCTGTATACAAGTTTAATGTTAAAAATAATTCAAATAACAATCTTGATCATCTGTTAGTTCAGCGGAATTATAGGCACACTTTTAGTAACCGCATAAAATAAATACACTTATGAACAACACAGACCGCTTTAACTTAACTGTTTGCATTGCACCACAGAAGTGAGGCATGCCTCAACACTCGATGTGTACAGCGCGGAACAATCCCCCCCCCCTTAGCACTTCGCAGTCACGCCAACACACTGCTTACATATGATGTATACAAAAAACGCTGAGGCAAGTTCACGTTGCCTCATTCGCTTTAAACGAGCTATGCCGAATCTCACCTGTCACCATCTAGCGGTCACTCAGTAAAGCACGTTTCGGCTTAATAAATTCGATAGTCACAGTAACAATGTATAATCTTTACGTTACGTAGTTCATACGTATTTACAATTTTTATTCTACAGAATTTTTTAGTGTAGGCATTGCCTCAATTGCCTCCATGTAACTTCGCCACTGTGTCTCACCCAGTTCTGTTATTAGAAACTAATATCTACATATTGACTAGAAACGAGACACGAAGATTTGAGCCACGGGAAATGAAACTTCTAAGGTAAATGACTGGAGATGGATTATGTGACAAATAAAGAATACCAAAACCAGCAAACTGGGAATTATGAACATTACAATGAAACCTAAATAATACTGAACAAAGTGACATGAATGTATTTTTAAAATGTCTGTAAAAGATAGCTGTGTTGGATTTGAATTTTAACCTAATTGACGGACTTTTCTATGACAGAAATCTATTAACGCCACTCTTGATTTTTGTGAACCCAATAAAATTTGTTGAGAGAGTGTTACCTATTACTATTCATGAATTAGTTCATAATTATCCTGAAAACACGGCTGAGGATTTTCGGGTGCCCGAAACGTTGACTTTATATTTTTTCTCTGATAGCAAATGTCGTCAGTTAGATTCTAGTATTTTTAATATGTCAGAACGTCGAATTTATAATTATTGTTATCTTATACGTATAGGGCGTAAGAAGACGTTATTTATACTATACCTAGTAGTATAAATATTACAATATCACAACGATTTTAATGCGTTTATTTATTGATGTGTGTTAAATCTTTATGTACATTACATCACATTAAATTCGTGTGTGTGCAAGAATGCAGGTAGTAATCATAATACTAATAATTCTTTTTAATTGGTTTATAAATCATTTCAATTTTTGTTAACACTTTTTTTTTAATTTGTTTTGCGGTTTGGAAACTCATTATTATTTTGTCATATTTATTACGGGTAATTTCCAATCTCAGATTACACGTTAATATCTTATTTATTTTACGATTCCAAATGATTCGTATTTTTACGTACCTACTACGTATAATTCGTAGTCTTATTTGACACAAAAACATATTATAAAATCTTATTGCTAATACATAGTTATAAATTTTCTATACTGCTCTCAGATAGCTCAATTATTTTACTGATTATCTAATCTTTTAATTATCTAACTCTCTTTTTTTTATTAATTAATTCTTTGTTACTGCATATGCAGTGCTTTCTATTAATTTCTCTGACAAGGTCGTCATTTACTACTAACAATTATATTTTAAATTACAGTTACTGCTAACTCTTATCGTTACACAGTCTTGCATATTATTGTACTTGATGTACAAACAAAAATATATCTACAACTATACAGTTACTTGGCTCATCTTAGAATCGAATTGTTTATTCTTTTTCTCTTTAATATTGTAACGTGACATAATGTAGCACAAGATTTCCAAGTTTAAATGAATGAAGAAAAGCTGTACACTGAAAAGCTAATAAACAGAATTGATAGAACAAAACCAATAAACTAAATCTGACACAAACAAAGACAATGACTATGACAATACCCAATAGATTGGAAAAGTGATAAAGGAATATAGTTTACATATAATGAGTCCAAATGCCCTATTTCAGAAAGAATTATAATGAATATTACCAATAATAAAAGTACAAAGTTGAATTGTGAAATAAAAATAGTAATTAAACATTAGATAATTTAATGTGAAAATCAAAGATAAGAACATATATAATAATAATAATAACGGAATAGTGTTGATAAAATAAAGATACAATGTTATAAAGTGAAATAAACTAGTGATAATCGAGAAAGAAAAGTGATGTGAGCATTAATGACTTGAAAGTTGAAGAAAAAAAAGTAAACCTGTGAGTATTATAATAGCTAATAAACAATGAATAGGACCCAGAGATAATAAACAAATATATTTTAAGGTACCAGAAGTAATTATAGTCAAGAGTAATTGAATAGTTTTATAAAAAATAAAATGTTTATAATCAGTATAAAAAAAAGTTTGTTAAATATAAAATACTGATACTTCCTTAAATGTTTGAAGGAAGAATTATGATGTGTTATAAGGATAGTAAATAATCCAGTGTTATAATTTAGTTATTTGTATTAAGGGATTTAGATTTAAAAACTTTTAAGATTAATGGCAAACACATAATCTGTTATACTAAGCATAGGTAAAAGGAATTATGTACTGTATACTGTAAGTATATTCAATAGGTAATACTAATACTCAACTAATGTTCAATTTATATTATGTTTTGTTATGATTATAATTAATCAGATGTAATATTACAACTAATGAGTAACAGCACCAGGGAATTAATATGTTCAATATTGGATACTGACATTGGCCTAAAATGTTTTTTTAAAAAAGAATTATGTTATATTATATTATGATTATAGCTAATCAAATGTTATAGTTTAGTTAATTATATTATGGTAATTATGTTTAAAACACTTAAAATTGACAGTATTAACATGGTCGGATGTGACGTATGAAGATAAAGAGAATTATTTATTCTAGGCATTAGGCCTATATTTGGGAACAAGAAAATTGTAAAACTTAATACCAGAACAATAACAATTAATGAAATAAGGCATGTAATCTTGTTAGGTTTAACAGTAAGAGTATGGAAAACAAAAATAGATATAAAATAATTAGTTTAGAGTTAATGTACAAAAGAAAACCAAATGTTAAATGTATGGATTTGTTATTATTTGAAGAAAAGTATTCATGATGGATATCAAACTAAAGTGTAGGGGAAATGCAATACAATTATGTTATTGTGTTTAGTATTACAGTTAGTATAAGGAAATGGTGTTAATTTAAAAGATTTTAGTAATTTTGTATAGAAGAACTATAGCCATGTTTAGCAATAGTCCCAATTGTCAACCAATGCGAATGAGTGTTTGAACCTTAGCAACCAAGATCTCTAGTAAATAAATTTTTTAGTCTATTATTAACTTTTGATGAGTACAGATTAAAAAACTACAGACCATTGGAGAGAAGAAAAAATATCTGAGATATAAATGATTGATGGAATACTGGACCAGAATGATGAACAATAAATAACAACCACACTGATTACTTACCAAAAGAATAAATTCATTAATCTATTATTAATTTCTGAGGAATACAGTTTAGAAAAACTGCAGACCATTGGAGAGAAGAAAAAATATTTGATATATAAATGATTGATGGAATGCTGGACCAGAATGATGAACAATAAATAATAACCACATTGAAAATTTTAAATACCAAAGGAAGATAGGAGTACCTAATTGACCAAAGGAAAACGAGCAGTACCTAAAGTAATCCTATCCGGACTGAAAATAAAGAGAATTGCTAAGTATACCTTAAATACCACTGTCACCGTAACACGAAAATATAATAAGTGAACTACACTGTTAGTACTAGTCATCACTCACTGATCCAACACTTAAACTTCTTATTATTTAATGAACACTTAGAACTGGAAAGTAATCTCACTGTTATAATAATTACTTATGTGAAGAAACTTTAAGATTAAATATTAGTTAAAATCAGTTAACCTAAAAACACATTTTCATTAAATATAGGTTATAACTATAATTGTAATTATTTCACAACTTGTATAATATTTGTGTGTTGATTGTAAAATTTTGTACTTTTATTAGTATATTTAATGACATTTTCTGTAGCCTCAAGAACTTCACAACCTGAGATATTTATAAGAAAATGTCAAGAAACTCCCATATTGGAAACAGAATAGCCAACCGCGAATAATTAAACATGCCGGCACAGATTTTGTTATATAATTTGGAAGGATTTGTAATATATTAAGGAACATAAGAATGGTTAATAAAAACATTATATAACTTCTCACTGTATGTTTGATTTTTTTATAATTTTTACTATGATTTGGGTTTTATTTCTAACATAATAAACATTAAAAATTTTGGATGACAAGAAGGGTTGGTAATACCGGTTTGGCAGAGAATTCAAATTGGGACGGTAGAACGGGTGAGTTTAACACTATGATTATTACAACAGTAGTAACGAAAATCTAATTTCGTTATAAATTGAAGCAAACCAACGGAGGACATTGAATAATTAATATAAGAGATTTTATATCTCGTTACAAATTGGCACAGCAGCTGGGGGCTTTTCCGAGGGAAATCTCGTGTTGTAACAATATTTAAAGTCTTTTGATTCGGTCTCGGTTTTTGTTAAATGCAAGGTTATTTGTGTGGTACATCTGAAGCGTATCCTCTTCGGTCCTGGATACGGATGATCGTCTTCGGTCCTGGAAGTCCTGGAGTCGGGTATTCTAGGAGTCTTGTTGTCTCTCGTACTCTGGTTCACTGGATTCTCTCGTTCCTGATCATGGCCTCTGGTTCCAACTGCTCACTCGAATGGATATGCAGTCTGGAAGACTGTGGTTTCTGCTAGTGGTTGATCTACTGTAGTTGTTGTTTCTACGTGGATACTTTGGCTGCCATGGTTGTCAATCAATTCTAGAAGTTCTAGTTGTTAGACATAGCCTCCATCTGTTCTGATGTTGAACGAGAATCGAGTTGTAGTTCTAGGACCTAGCCTCCGGCCGCTATGATGGTCTGACGAGAAAGAGAAAGATGTTTGCGCGTTCCAGTATTTATACCAAAGGCCCAAAAATCATGTCTCGACAATATTCTGCATGTTTGAAAATGTCGAGAGCGTCACTCTTAACCCACGCTTTATTGTTACACTTAATTTGCTCGTCTCCGCAAATTGCGAAGTCGTTGGTACATTATCCGATATTTATTCGATCGATAATTTCTTGGTGTTCGTCATGCACAAACCATTTTTCCTTATCTTACTTACTCTAATTACTATTGATTTTTAACTTCTTATCATTAGACTTTTCATTCGTTTTTTACATTTTTATATACACTTGTTCGTTATTTTTAACCACACATTTTAGTGTCTTTAGTTTATCGCTACCATGCACACAAGCATTATAAATTAATTTAAATACAATAATTTATATCGTTTCTGAAATGTGTGGCGCTTTTCAGAAATGAACAAGTCTCGCACACGCGCACGCACACACACACACACTTTACGTGTGTACACACATACAAAGAGCAGCTGGCGTCAATCATCTGTCCCAACCTGCAAGTCAGGCGTCTCTTTTACAATTTATATTGCAGGCTGAATTCTTATTATTATCAAAACGCATTATTTATTTCTTCTAATCACTTATATAAATTACTTGGTGCAATGGACAGTACTCAGCCTATTTGTACCGTAGCAATATATATATATATATATATATATATATATATATATATATATATATATAACTCAAAGTCTGATGATTTGTTTGTATTTTTACACATCCACGCCGTTACAATGATTGCCACCAAGTTTTGCAAAGGTAGCCTTTGACACAGGGCGAAAAACACTGGTTAACTTAGGAATTGGTATTCTGCCCCGTTCACACAATTTAGGCCCTTTTGTTGACGTGTATAAAGACATCAACAACCCCATGGAGACCAGAAATAACTGTCATAGTAACAAGTAAATAAAGAAATGGTATTTAACGGCATCAAAGCTGTACCTTTACCTTTAATGAAATTCTTTAAAGAAGAAGACTCTCTGGTTTATTGTTGTGATATTGAGGGTTTATTGAATTTCTTTAACGTCACTTACAATCCAAATGAGTGGAGGTTATTTATAGACTCGTCCAAAACTAGCCTCTAAGGTGTACTTTTACACAATGGAAATTTGTTTGGTTCAGTACCCATTGCACATTCAGTTCATCTTAAGGAGACGTATGTAAATCTCAAAGCTCTGCTAAAATACGTGAATTATGAAAAAAATTCTTGGACAATTTGTGGAGATTTAAAAGTAGTAGGTATGTTACTTGGTCAACAATCCGGCTACACAAAAATGCCTTGTTTCATTTGTGAATGGGATAGTCGAGCCAGAGACAAACATTGGAAGAAGACAGACTGGCCCAAAAGAAAAACCCTCCAACGCGGTTCACAGAACATAATAAATATACCACTTGTTCAACGAAGCAAGATACTATTACCTCCTCTGCACATCAAACTCGGATTAACGAAACAGTTCACTAAAGCTCTTCCAAAAGATGGTGAATGTTTCCAGTACTTGGTAACAAGATTTCCGAAAGTATCTTATGAGAAACTTAAAGAAGGGATCTTCGTGGGACTGCAGATAAGAAACTTAATGAAAGACAATTTGTTTGAAAGTACAATGAATCCAGTGGAAAAAAGGGCCTGGGTTGCGTTTAAAGAAGTTGTTGTCAACTTTTTGGGCAACCACAAACATCCAGAGTACAAAACCATGGTTAAAAGAATGTTGCAGAGTTTCATGAAATTAGGATGTAACATGAGTGTAAAGCTTCACTTCCTACACTCACATGTTGACTTTTTCCCTGCGAACCTCGGCGATGTCAGTGAAGAACAAGGCGAACGTTTCCACCAGGATATCAAGGACATGGAAAAGAGATACCAGGGAAGGTGGAATGCCAACATGGCTGACTACTGTTTTATGCTAAAAAGAGACGGCACTGGTGAAGGTAGACAATCAAGGAAGAGAAGTTTCAACCCACGTCAGAAAGATCTTGAAGCAGTGAATTCAGCGAAGAAGAGGAATTAAATTGTCATATATGTGTTGTGTTTTCGTAATAATTATAACATTTTTAAGTGAGTGTATACCATTGTCTACTGCACCGCCATGTGTTGTCATTTTATGCAGGATTAAAACATAAACAATTTTGAAATCACAATCAAATAATAATAATTTTCCCTGTTCACAAAATTCGATTTTTTAAAATTTCGAAATTGAATTGTATAAAAACCTTACGTGATACAGAAAAACTAAAACCAGATTTGAAATCAGCATGAAAAATACTTTTAAAATCACCTTTCAGTCTTAAAACATCGTACCAAAAGTTTTAAAATGTTGCATAGTGTTATTTAGACAAACTAGAAACATAGAAGAGACACATTAGAAAAATATTAGGCGCACGAAAAACTTTAGAAGGTTGGAATTTAAGAAGTAATGATGATATATATCAGCGTATAGAAAATATAACAAAAACAATGAGAAAAATAAGACTATTATTTTTGGACGTTTATATATTATAATGGACGACAATATGTTAACAAAGCAGATCTTCAAATATCTGTGGGGAAGAAGTCAACATCAAGTTGGATTAAAGAAGTCCAAAAATAATTTAGAAAAATATAAACGCAGAAGAACCAATTGAAAGAGAATTTTTTCGGGGAAAAGTGTTAAAAATGGAAGGAGTCCATGGTAGGAGAGAGATAAACGCAGATTCAATGTGGACTGAAGACAGAAGGAAGAGAAACAGTGAAAAGATAAAAGAATATTGGAGAAAAAGAAAAGAATAAAGAATTGAAATTGGCATGTGCTCCTTAGATGGCCGATACAAAATATAAAAAAAAATCCAGTTCCTAGTGTTAAATATGCTAACCTGTGCCCGAAATTTATATTAATTTTTAATTTATATTATATTTTTTTAACACTAACTGTTAGCATCATCATCATCAACCTCAAGGATTATTCTGTTCCTCAAGGATCAACCTCATCCTAAACCTGTTCCGGGACACACTTCGCTCTCGGCCGTCCGGCATCTCTCTTTCCCACCGTCTATATTCCATTGCTAGTACTGGAATCCTGTCATCCGCCACTCTTCCGAAATTTCACACCACCTTCTTAGCTGTTCCAAAAAAGGGTTGACCTAAAGTTCCGTCCGTATGTCCACATTCGTCTTTCAATCGAAAACGGTGAGGCCCAGAGTACCCACCTCTCTTTCTGTCTCTTTCTCTGTCTATCGTCACTCTGGTTTCATCTCCATACATCAACACTGGTACCGCTTTCCTCCTTCGTCTTATTTTAAGGTTCTGGGAACAGTTCCACAGATACTTCTAAATTTGTTCACATTAGCTATATTTTTTTTTATTCGAATTAATGAAATTCAAATTCTGTATATTTTCGTCGTTTTTGTCATGCGATTGTATCGATATATTACGATGTGGAAAATAAGAAGTCTACTAACTGTAAATTGTCCTATTTCTTAATGCAAAGCGAAAATACATGGTGTTTTCATTTGTGAAGATAGGCGACAACGGTTTTCGGTTTTTAGGACCATTTTGGCTACAAAATTATTTTCTTGTGGGAATTTTTTTACTGTTTTCGTGTCACATTTCATACGTGCAAATAATCTTTATATTGCGCCGTTGTCATTGTAAAGGTATATCTTAATTTTTATTTTCATCCGTTTCGCTACGGTCGCACATTCACAAAAACACACATACAAAAATACGAAACAGTAAAAATTTTCCAGAATAACCGAAATCATAAACTACTGTAACGCTCACGTTCTTATGTCGCGTTATATTTATGACGTTCAAAGTTTCTAAACAATAGAGTACAGTAATTATTGTATTTTCACGCCCGCCAGCGAGGGAGCGAGCGCGTACGAAACGCTGTGCAGTCGCTAACCGGTTGGTATTCCCCGTTCCCCCGCCCACCTAAACTACAATACCGTTCGGCGGTTCCCCCTTCCAACAAACCATGTCAACACACACACACACACACACACACACACACACACACAGATGCACTGATTACCGCGCATATTCTGTTTATTTTGGATTTTCTCCGCAAATTAAGCGAAACACATCGCATCTGCAAACACACGCTAATGAAATATTCCTTGTGTTATTTTATTAAAATACGTGTGACATGTCAAGGTTGTTTCGATGATATTTGTATACCTGTTTTAGCCGGTCTCCGATATCATTATTCCGGTATAAATACGGCGTTCTGTAGACGGACGCATCAGTTTTCCTCATGTGGAAACGTGTACTGCGATGAAGACTTCGTGTTTATTCCTACTGATTGCCGGTAAGTGGTCAAGTTCATATTTTTGATTTGAAATCATAAAAGTCGACATATTATTTAAAATCATAAAGTCGATATAAAAGTCATATTGTTTTTCTAATGACAGTTAATCATATGGAAATTAAAAAAAACGTTGAATAACTGACGTAATTTAAATTAAATTTATTTTATCATTTCTTTGGAGAGATTTTTTCATTTCTTTAGAAGGTTTTGTTTTTTCATTTATACCTCGTAAGTATTTAAAATTGGATACTAAACTTAAGTAAAGTTAAATTTTGTGACTTTTTTGTCCAATGAGTAGCACCCAAAACCATTAATTTGCTGTTAAGCTTAATAACTATGTACCTTCAAATAAATCTTTGTTAGTTATTTTACAATCGAGGGGTTACTGGAAAAATTACCCAAGTCCAAGTTTTAGTGATGTTTCAGTATGTCTCAAAAACAAAATTTTTATGCATTTCTCTTTTTATTTGTGTTATAACAACTATGTAATTGATACGGAATACTCTATTAATATTAAAAATTACCGTTGAAAATTAGTTTTTGATTTATAATTCCACTTAGAAGCTTTTAATTTCAGTTTTCCGTAAATATACGTGTGTTCAATTGGTTGAATTTACCAATAACCCCACGAAATATTAAATAGTGTAAAATAAAAATGATATATAAATAAATATAAGCTTACGTACACACACGTGCGCGTGCTAGTACATGCATGTTCAAAGCATAGCCTATGTTAACGTTACAAATCTGATTTCAAGTTTTTGATGCTTTTTATGTAGACTAGGGAATTATAATAATGAAATTATTGATAACGCCTTCGGTGATACGTTTTGGGAGGATCGGTCATTAACTACTTGTGCTTTTTAGAAATGTAACTATTGTGTAGAAATGTATAGGATACTTATTGTCATCATATGAATCTCTACATGGGAAACATATCGATGGGCAACTAATTTTACATTTTTTTAACTAATTTTGTATAACTGTTTAATATCAACAGGCAGTAAATTATGTGAACATAATTATATGTAATATATGTAATATATTCAAATATGTGAACAGTCTTTTTTTATCGGGCATAGTTGTTTATCAATTTACAGTTTTTCTCTTGAAACAAGAAACCTATGTGACGGTATATTACAATTATATATTTATTAATTATATAATAATTATTATATAACAATATGTTAACTGTAATTTGTACTTATCTAATATCTACTTCTTTTGGATATTCTGCTGTATATATAGACCCCTCTTTACATTCCAGCAGTAGTCAGCTAGTATTTTTGGGTTCCATTTTCCTCGGTAGCTGGGATATGCCCTAGGGGAAGAGTTCACCATTTTCGTCACTCACGACGCAAAATCCAAATGCGAATCTAAAAAATCAATTTTGAGTGACATATTACATCCAAGTTCTCTATAGTTCTGAAGAAGCTCAGTTACGATTCTCTATAGTCATCCGTATTATATTTTCCCAGGAAGTTCTTAACTACATTTTGAAATGATTTCCATGCAGCAACCTCAACGTCCTACAAACTTCCTTCAAATGCAGGATCATACATTAGTTTTCTAATTGTGGTCCAACAAATATACCTTCCTTAACCTTAGCATCACTTACATAAAGAAACATGATTTTTAGAAACTGAAATCCTGCATCATTACGATCAGTGGCTTTAACAAAATTTTTCATTAAACCGAGTTTAATGTGTAGTGACGAAAGATAAACTTTTTCAGATTTTATTAATGCTTGACTACGGTCTCGGTCAGTTCTTACGCAGTCAATTGCACCCCGCACTTTCACTTATTGAACGGATCTGTGATTTAGAATTGTTGCTATACTGAATTTCGATGAGATTTCAATTCTGCAAATTTGGATTTGTGCGAGTAACCACACTTTTTTCCAATATTTTTGTTACATTAGATTAGGTTAGGTTAGGTTATGTTAGGTTAGGCTAGGAATCAATAGAGTTATATAGGGAATTTCTATATTACTATAATAATAACACGAAAGTGCAATTGATTGCAATTTTCCTGGTTCAAGTTTCTATCTCGGTCGCAAATCACCGTGTTTTATATGATTCTGTCGCAACTGACCACGGTCCTTGACTTAAACATTCCTCTCTCTTACAGTCAGTGCATGTCTCTTTAGCCACTTCTTTTTTATTTAGTAATTACTTCTATCCCTGCTGTCCCATTCATATAAGAAGCAACAGAACGTATGCTAGCAAAGTTGCAATCGAAGCAAAAGTGCTATCACTTCCAGATCTCCACAAATTTGACATGAATATTTCTCATACTGAATCCTGCTCTATATAAGTTTCAAGTTTTATGTGTTTACGGTTTTTTTATGTCTCTAGGTGCATAAAAAAAGTTAACGAATTGCAAACTGATCATATTTAATAACAAATTTGCTAATTATTATTAGCTTGTTTGTTTGTATTAATTATGAGCTGCAATTACAAAAAGATCATAGTTATAATAAATAGACGGCGTTGTTTGTCTTTTTCTTGATTGCATTATTCAAAGAAAAGCAAAATTAATAATTGTTTTTCGTTTGTCTGTAACGTTGCAAACGTAAACAGCCAATATTTTGTCAAGTTTGTTTTAGTCGCGTTTTCGTTTGCACGGAAAAATGTTACAACCCGTTACCTTGGGCTGATATTATCGCGTTCAAGGTTTTAACACACTGACTGAGTACCACATGTATAATACATTGTGTTACAATTTGTCGTTTCGACACCTATACCTGACTTAATCATAGAAGCAGATTTCATTAATAATCAGATTTAATTAATAACATTAATTGCACACAAGCACGCGCGCGTCACTATACTGTCCAATAGGTTATGTACATAAAACAGTACAAAGCAAGAAGTCATACATTATGCTAATAACAGTAAAACAGAACAAGAACAATAATCATAAAAATAATATATATATATTATTTAAGAGGGGGAAAATGCTTTATGCACCGTCAAAGGAAGCCGTGCTTCCAAGGTGTGTAGGACTCTCATCAACTATAAAACTCTCATTGAGGCATTCATATCCATCGTGGAATCACTTAGCGTATTACTTCAAGACGGAGCCTATTTCGCCCTTATCGGGCTGCTTCTAGTTCTTCCTCATCTTCTACTGCCCGTTGGGTGCAAATTGGGCCTGTCTTTTGTTTCTAGTAAGAGCCACTGATTAAATGCATTGATGCGGTCCTATTCCGCCTTACCACGAAGTATAAGCGCAACTACGCTCTTGGATGTGAACTACCAGAGCTCCAATTCCAGTACCATCCTCTGTCTTGCGAATCTTCAGCTCTTGAAAAACGTGTGTGAGGCATATTCATATGAGAGTCTCCGTACTTGCATGCTGAATAATAATGAAATAATAATAATAATACTAATAATAACAATAAAAATAATAATAATAATAATAATACCAATAATAACAATCGGGACACATCTTACGTTCATTTCTTCTGAAAGTATAAAAACGTTTTGCATAACGTATTATACACAAGGGTCGATCAAACATAAACAGGACTCTTGATATTGACACAAGATACTAGTTACAGTCTCGTTAATGTTGGCAACAGTGAGCAGTGGGCAGTAAGGCTTACACGTGTATAGCGCTCCGCGCTTGTTTCTAAAGTCATCTGTTTGTCTGCTATTACGATGAATGAACAGAATTAGAATGTGTCCTTTGCGTAGCGTGTAACTAATAGGTGTATTGAATACAAAGGTATTGAACCAGCTGCAAATTGGCACAGTGATACACTTTCAAACGTTCAAGTGTACAAATCTCATAAGCTTATCTGTGTGTCCACAGGAAAAATAATAATATCACCTAATAAAATTCCGCAAAATAGTCATTTCGTCACAATACATCGAAACACATTTCAATAAATCGCCACTTATATCTTATCTGACAAAGCCAGCCTCTGTCCCTTATATACGTAGCGCACGTGTTCTAGAAAAATTTTCCATCCTCAATGCGGTGTGCAAGTGCTAATGCGTATTTGAAGTGTTCTCCAGAGTACTCTGGAACGTACTTCTGCGCGGCCTTGACTGAGGCTACACCTGCACTACCGGGGACGGGTGGTGGACGTTCTTGGCTGTTCCAGGCGGTTCAATTCGTTTCAATATTTTAATAGTCTTACATTAAAAACTGATTATTTAAAACTACTGATTACTTAAAAACAGATTGTTTAGCTCCACATAATTACTGCAATACAGAGTTTGAATGGTAGCGGTTGTAAACAGTGTGCATTGTAAGCAGTATAATATTGTAACGAGAACCGTAACGAACAGCCTAGAACGTCCTCCACCCGTCCCTTCATAGTCAAGCAGATGTACCTCAGTCAAGGCCGTGCTCAAGCACGTTCTAGAGTACTCTGTAGAACACTTGAAATACGCATTACCTGGCGTGCAGTAAGGAAGGAAAGCTATCCTAGACATCTGCGCGACATATAAAAGCAGATCGTCTGGCTTTGTCAGATCAGTTACGTTGAGCGATTTTCATTAGTGCGGATCGAGTGGTGATTTACCTCAAGTGCGCCAAAGTGTTACAGTTAGTGCGAAATTCTGATAGTTGACATTATTATTGCGTGTGTCTCAATTTAACTTGAATTATTGTACGAGACCAATCCTGTTGAATATCTTGTTGATTACAAATTATTAATTGTGATAATTAAAACTGGTGATTAGTGACTTCATTGTTGTCTATATTTTGTTTTCCACTGTAGCATACGACGATCGGTTATACCGGCGTAACAGTATAACCTTGCAGCTCCCGCTATAAGTTATTTAGCGTTTGCTGTTTCCTTTAAGCAAACAGAACAGAATCGTTTCTTGCGATAGTCAATATTTTATGTTATTTGCTTTAGTAACTGTGGCAATTACAAAAATTACTTTTGAATGCTTTAAAATTGTAGTCACTGCTTCCACTTCTTGAACGGGAACGTTGCCACTGATTATAGTAGGTATTTATTAATTCTACTATAATATGCAATAGCTTAAGTGAAGTGAAAATTAATAAGAAGAAAATCGATTTACGTTTACAGTGGTGTTGGAAGCCCTGCTGCTGACTGAGGTTTCCTGTAAGAGAGCGCTGCCTCCTCAGCCTCCGCCACCGAAGCCGAAATGTGAATCCAATGGAGTCGAGGTTAGTGTAACTTTGCCACGGGCGACCATATTCCTTTTGGTTTTGGTTTTTTATAAAAAGCAGATAGTAACGAATAGAACAATATTTCACAGTGTCATTAAAATCCATTCCCAGGCTATTTGGTCGTGATCCACTGTTTCTTACTAAAACAGACGTTTCGACAGTACCATCGACTACCATCATCAGTGTAAAGTATTTGAGTGCCTTAACCACACTATTGTAGTCTCTAAGTTGTACCACGCTACGTTAGTACACGGATGATGGCAGTCGATGGTACCGTTGAAACGTCTGTTTTAGTAAGAAACAACGAACCACGACCAAACAGCCCGGAAATGGATTTTAATAACATCGAATCCGGTGGTGTAAACATACGAAGTATTGCACATTCTTTCAAATGTTGAAATTTATTTAAAAAAACCAACATTTCAGTTCATAAAATATGCAATCATCTTCACCTCAATTTAAATTATATGTAATGTCGCTGTATCAGCTACTTAAACTCTGTCACAGCGTGACAAGCGCATTTGATCCCTACGAAGGAAAGTCGAATTTGAGAATTGTCTTTAAAGGAGAGTTACCAGACCACCAAATAAACAGTCGTCCCATACTCTCGATGACAAAGATGGTTACTGACGTTGGTCCTGATTGGAGGAAGTCAATCTTTACATTAATAAGCCCATTCAATAAAAGTTATCTCTAATAAAGAGCCGTTTACTTACATAAAATGAGAAAATAGTAATATAATTATTATAATCATACACAGTATTAGTAATAGTCATAGTAGTAATTAGTAATAGTAGTAATATTAGTATTAGTCTATAAAGTATGTGCAGTACATGGGTTCTTCAGAGAACGTATATATTAACCTCAATTTAAGATGGTGTTAAGTTCACCACCCCAAGTCTAACATAGGGTGGTGAACCATGGAAAACTATAGAATATATGAAAAAATAATTACGAGCCATGGAAATGGGTTATATTACAAGCCATGGAGAAGGCGCTGTAGTCTCACATTAAGAATGAATAACTCCCTGGTGATTGTAGAAGGATTTGTGTAGAATCTTTATTACGCCATTGAGTGGTCGTGTACATTGCAGTAGTTAACGCAAATGTGTCGAAGTCAATTTAGAGGAATGTTTTTCACCAAATGAATGGAGTGCAATCCGAATGCAGTCTCCAATTTGTGTGGACTAATGGATTTATTTAAGTCGGTCGTCGTCGTCGTCATCCTTTACGGCTTAGTCTAGTAGCTTGTTTCAGTCTCGATGGAAGTCATTCAACCATCGCTTACGGGGTCTTCCCACATTTCTCTTTCCCCTTGGATGATAGTCAAGGGCTCTTTTTGAGAACCCAGTTGGATCCATTCTCTCTACGTGTAAATGCCACTCATTTTCGTACCGGGAGATCTTATCATTTAAGCTGCCATTTATGCCTAGCTCCATTTTAACATAATTTATGTTAACATCTCTCGTACAACTCTTCACAGCCCTCAAGAACCTCATTTCCGCTCCTTGTATTCTAGACACATCTTTATCCTTTCTAGTCCAAGTCTCACTAACATAGAGTAGTTGAGGTATGCCTATTACGTTATAATATTTCAATTGCGTCTATTTCCTTGTTTTCTTCTTTAAATGTTTAATGATACAGTCACAAAGCGACTGGAAGAGGCTAATTTTTCTTTCAACCTCCTTATCATCTTGGTATGTGATGCTACACCCTAGATACTTGGAATATGGCACCTGTTTATTGGCGCATTCTGTATGACAATCTTTGTTCTAATATGATTTGCCGCAGAAAATGCCGTAACTAGACTTGAATAAATGAATAACTGTATAGGTATAAATAACACAATTAATGCAAAAAAATTAAGGTAGCACGGGCTTTTGCTCGTAAATTTTTCCGTTTTCTACAAAAACATGATGGTAAGTAACATGTAATGCACAAAAATATAACAGAAAACTATGGCAGGGAGAACAGTCGCTTAATTTACATTAAGTCACAATTTCTTGTGGCGCCCAAGTATGTTAACCTATACATGCGGTCCTCTATTAAACTGTACTTTGGTCTCGGCTTTGGTGTTATCACTACGAACCAGAACCCAAACGTCAGAGTATGCAGTGGAAGCATGCAGAATCTCCAAAGATGAAAAATGTCGGTCCCAAACTTAGGCAGGAAAAGTAATGGTGACAGTATTTTTTTTTATTATAAGGGTGTGCTGTTCTTAGATTTTAAAGAACCTTATGGCAACATCAACGTTGAGCGATATGCAGATAGCTTAAAACAGTTACGGGTCACCATCAAGAATAAACGTCCCGGGAAACTCACAAATGTTGTCATTCTTCTGCATGATAATGCTGGACCCCATGTAGCCCAGACGATTCAAGATCTGCTTGGTCGTATAAAGTGGGAAGTCTTACAACATCCACCTTACAGTCCCGACTTGTCCCCGTGTGATTATCATGTTGTTGGCCCATTAAGGAAATCAGTAAAAGGACAGTGGTTCAAATCGGACGCTGACGTAGTTTGCTGTTAGCGAATGGTTCTGCAAACAGCCTCCAGAATTTTACCAGCAGAGAATTTACAGATTAGTGCAACAGTGGGAGTCATGCCTTAATGTTAATGGAGACTTCTTTTAAAATCGTTGAATAAAAAATGCTTTACAGCCTCTAAACTTGTTTCTGTTGAACCATCCTCGTTATGTAGCTAACTATTCTTCATTATTCTTTCACTAGTTCTACAGCCCCTGTTGCGCATTGACCGCAAAAATCCTCCCCGACTACAACTTATCATTCTCCAATTCTCTCCAACCTCTCACACCCATCGTAGTAAGATCCCGAGCGGCGTAGTCTATACACCTTTTCCTTGGCCGACCACCCATTTTCTCCATATAATCTCCCCTGAGGGTACCCTTAACCATTCTTATTTCCACCGTTCTTTCAACGTGTCCCAGTTATCTTATTCTTTGTTCTTTGATGAACTTTACTATATCATTCCTTTAAATGACTGTGTTCCATTTTTTATTTTCCCTTATTCCCTTAGCTAACTAACAATATTTTAATTTATTTAATTTAGTTCCAGTATTTACAAATATATACAAATATCTTTCCATCTTTATAATTGTATACATTAAAGGTTATTTAATTATTTAATCTTTGAGTGACTTTAAAAGAATAAAGAAGGACGTAATAAAGCGATTCTTTCGCCACCATTATTTTCAGTTTGTGTAGTATATCAATGTAAACGTGAAGCCACGTATGACTAATATATTATCTTAAGGTAGTTAAATTAGAGCAGATAACCGTGTCATTACGAGGAAACTTTAACAATAGTACCGCTTAAAATACTGACACACAACACGAAGCACTGAGACGTCTACGAACACGTTATCAGCAACCAGACAAATCGCCACTTGACGTCACCATCTCTGCAATAACATAAAACCGCTGTCGTTGGTTCCACTACCAGAAATTGTTTCTCGTATTAATTGCCAAAAACAAGACATTACACAAAATGAACGGAATGACAAATCTTTATTAAACAAAAAACAATACCAAACAAAAAATGTACGTACCTTGTTTCTAAAATTACGATTGACTGTACCACTGATCCTCTGGAACTTAGCTAACTTAACACCAATATCATAATTCTTATCGTAGTCAGTATCATTTTCCAAATAATTAAAATGCCTTACCTCTTCCTTATTTTGGTAATTAATTATTATTTTAGTTTTTATATTTTCATTGATCTTGGTATCTAATTACTTTTGCTTTGTGTAAGATATTTTCATATTGAATTGATTACAAATCTTTGAAGCCTAAAAAACTGGTTTTGTTAATCTGCTAATTTATTTCAAATTACAAGCAAATTTTCAGAAACATCAGCACATACAGATATCGTGATATCTGTATACACCATACATCGTGATATCTTAACATCAGGATGCACTAGTTGTTTCCATTTCCTTACTAGACCCTCGATATCAATTTTAGAACGATATTAATTTTTATTTACTTACTATTAATAAAGTTTATTTATTTTTAAAATTACGTCCATGGAATACCAATAAAGTGGAGATTTAAAGCTCTTGCTGAGATGAACTTAAAGACGTCAATGTAAGGTGTTCAGTATAAGATAAACTGTGATAACATAAACGCAAAGTTTTCAGCTTCAGTTTTTGAGGACAGAGGAATGTTTAGCAGTTGCAAAAGTAATTTTGTTATCAAGTAAAGCTGAAACGTAAGTTTACGGAAAAACCGAAAGGACAGCTGTTTGACGTTACAGTGCAGTGTTACCATAACAGGAAATTCTGTTTAATAAAATTCTTAAAATGTGTCAGTCAGCTGTTCGTCACGCAACGTTTCAGACTGGGGGGGGGGGGGGACTATGCGGAAACGTGGCGACCGGTTTCGCCGTGAATCCCGTTTTTATTATTATTTCGTTTAATTCACAAAGAGAGGAAACGGCGTCACTGATACCACACGGTATCAGATATAATTTTGTGTGTGTGTGTGTGTGCGCGTGCGCATGCCGTCGTACTTGTTACTACATTGCTAAATTAAAGTAAATCGTATCATCACTATATATATAGTGATATATATAGTATATATATATAGTGATATATAGTATATAGTTTTCCTCCAATAATCATCAGTAGTTACCATTGACTCATTTTCATTTTGCCCTTTGAATATCAACGCACTAATTTTTTGAGTTTTTTCATCTTCTATCTTCTTCTTCTTCTTCTTCTTCTTCTTCTTCTTCTTCTTCTTCTTCTTCTTCTTCTTCTTCTTCTTCTTCTTCTTCTTCTTCTTCTTCTCCTCCTCCTCCTCCTCCTCCTCCTCCTCCTCCTCCTCCTCCTCCTCCTCCTCCTCCTCCTCCTCCTCCTCCTCCTCCTCCTCCTCCTCCTTCTCCACCTCCTCCTCCTCCTTCTCCTTCTCCTTCTCTCCTTCTTCCCTTCTGCATTTCATTCATTCTACTCGCCCTTCTTCTTCCTCATACACTCCACCACCTCCTCTTTGGTTTATGTTGTTTCACAACAGACGCGCTGGCAGGTCACCTTTAAATTTTCCGTCAATACCGGATTTGAAAGCGACTGATCTTTTAAATTGTTCACTTGCTCGACGTCATTCAAGTCGTTGGCCTCTCCTCCATACTGTACTACGCGAGCAACTAGCCTGGAGCTTTTCCTGGTTTATTCTTCTCTTGACTCTCGACTTTCGTCTATCCTTTTTTGACTTGACTCTCCTCTCAACTTATGCCTTGTACCATCGACTAACATCTGTATCTCTTTAGGTTCAGGCCTAAGGCTAAAGTTATCATGAACCGTAATAAAAACCTTGATTTCCACGTTAATTCATTAAGTACTGGCATCAACTTACTTAGTCCTTTTGTTTCTGGTCTAGCTACTGAAAAATTGTTTGCTTTCTAAGTAATCAGTTGTTACCGTTTCATGCAGTACACGAGTGATATGATTACTCTTTCTCCTCGTGTTACTGAGGAGCCACTATATGATCGTACGCTTTATTTTAGGGGCTGAGATGCAATGTTTGTTTTATCCGTCATAAGTATTTTTCAGTCAATAAAAATTACAGAGTTCAAAATTAAAATTTTTTTCTCTTTGACTATTTAACATTACTGTATTCATCACTGACACGAAAAAAAGGATGTGCAAATTTTACTTCATAGGTTCTTTTTATTAAATGATACATTTTTGGTAAAGCAAATTTCTTCTCTACAAGACTGGGTAACAACTGTTTTGCAGATGAAAGCTGTGGATTCGTGAAGTTATGGAGAAGATGATGAAATATACTTAAAATCGTTAGTTTTAATTAATTCATTTAAAACACAAAAATAAAGTAAAGCATATTGAAGAAAATTGTACTATATGAAGCAACATTTGAAAAGAACAGGAAAACATTATTCAATAGCAAAAAATTACAAGATTTCATGTTCTAGTAAAGCAATATTATCTTCAATATTCCTGAAAAATTTTATTTCCTCATGATCATTAGTGGCTCTCTAGATCTGTATAATGGCTTACAAATCAATTGAGTACTTGAGTATTTCTTTTTAATGTGCAGTGAAAGTTTAGTTTACATGTCACATTGTTTGTCACCTTTGGGGTTCTCCTTTCCGATTTTCTGATTCATCAGTACAAGGTGAATTCTACATATTCTCTGATAAAATCATATTGCCTGTATAAATTCCTGCAAATGCTACAACGTATTGAAAAATATTCAAACATATCTGCACTCAAATTTATTGAGTTTTAGATTAATGTTTTGTTACTAGTTTTCTTGAACTTTTAGGAATTTTTCCCCTGGAGTAATTCAAATTATTCTGAGATGTATACTTCAATTTGAATAAACTGAAAACGAAAAAAAAATTTTGTGACTCGTTAAGGTAAATTTTCATGCAACTCAATGTTTACAAATATTGGAAGTGTTGTAAAACTTAGTCACCAGGCATAAGAGGTTTTGTAGAATCTCTTGAATTTAATTTGTTTTTAGAATTGGAAGGAGCAAGGTTAAGACTTACTGGAATGTTTTAAAGCAAGCGGTCTGAAATTTAAACCACTGCTTATTTGCTATTTTTAATATTTAGATACATAAAGCTTTGTTATATAATCCCTCATTTTTGTTTGCAATGACGTGTTACATTTATTTATTTGTATGTTCTCAGTGCGCTCCCGAGACCCAAGTTGCCGTAGTAAAGAAGAACCTGTGTTTCAATCACACGTGTCCCAAAGGGGAGAAGTGTTACGTGATTGGAGGACGGTGTAGGCCTGGCCAAATGTGCATAATGATAATATCGAGGCCTATATGCGCCAGTCCAGATCCGTGTAGTACTACAGTCTGCAACCCTGGATTCAAGTGTGTTAACGTCCAATATGGCAGTGGTCCACCTTATGCCAGCTGCCAGATTGTGAAGAATCCCTGCAATTACCTGACTTGTCCTGACCCAGGACAACAATGCTACGTAAAGAACACCAAATGTAAATCAGTCCAAACGGTTATAACACCGATATGTGCGGCTGCGGACCCATGCAAAGGCGTCGTCTGCAGAGACGGATTCATCTGTATCATCGTTGAAGACGGGTACTACCAGCCCTTTGCTCAGTGTGTTCCTACAGACGACATATGCGCTTACACTATTTGCAAACCTGATCAGTCTTGTGTGGTATTGAAGCGATACCCGCCTTTACCAGTGTGCACGGTTGTCGATGGAGGCGTACCTCACCCGCCTCCCGGAAACCCGTGCGACGGTCTCGTCTGTCTGGAAAACCAGAAATGCTACTACGAAAAGGTCTGCATGAAAGGATCTTCGTGTTATCTGAAGCCCAGTTGTGTCCCTCTGAACCCGTGTGAAACTATAAAATGTGGTGAAAATTATTTCTGTTACGTCTACGAGGAGAACGGTCTTCCGGTCGGAAGGTGTACTCCGTACGACGATCCGTGCGCGTTCACCGTATGTCCTAACGGTTCCATGTGTATCATACTGCAGACGTATCCACCACAGCCCAGATGTACAGAGCCGAATCGGGACAATCCGTGCTTTACGATGAAATGCCCGATGAACACGAAATGCGAAGGTCAATGGGTTAACGGAACTATGCAAGCCGAGTGCGTCTACTTAAGGAGTCCTTGTGATGGTCTCCTCTGTCCGGCGAACGAGTACTGCTTCCAGAGCAGTGATAACTGTGATGGAATACCAGCAGTGCAGTGTACGTCCTTCAAGCGATGTGAAGGTGTAACATGTCCTAAGGAAGGTCAATACTGCCAGGAATTCAGTAACGAACTGGCACCACCTGAAGCTTTCTGCGTGTCGTTAACAAAGACTCCATGCGATAACGTGACTTGTCCCGAAGACCAGAAGTGTTACTTGTACGATGTTGACTGTCTGTCTTGCCCGCTATACGGAACATGCATCGATACCGATCCTTGTCGGACAAATCCGTGTAGGCTCGGCTACCAATGTCTTGTAACCGAGTACGGTATCTTTGCTCCGCAGTATCAGTGCGTCCCGGCCAGCGATCCTTGTGAGGGTGTCGGCTGTCCAGAGTTCCAACGCTGCTACACAGAGAACCCAAATTGTTTGTTTGATGCAAGCCTCATAGAACCCGTCTGCGGATACTCTAATCCCTGCAACCACATTGTCTGTCCCTCGGGAACGATTTGCAGCAGAATACAAGAAGGTAACTCACCGCCCAAAGCTCAGTGTGTGTCAATAAGTGACCCATGTTATGGAGTCGAATGTCCGGAGTTTCAGAAGTGTTACCTGCGGGACGTGGTATGCGTCCGCGCGCCCTGTAATCCGGTACCGGAATGCGCTTACCCCGACCCCTGCATGGTGACAGAATGTGCGCAATCTTACAAATGTGTGGTGCGCCAGGACGGTAACAACCCCCCGAAGGCAGAGTGTGTGGTGGATTACGACGCCATTTGCTCCGGCGTCCAGTGTCCGGAATATCAACAATGTTACTTCCAAGACGTCGTATGTGTCACAGAGCCTTGCCCGCCCATAGGCGTCTGCAGTTATTACAACCCGTGCATGCTGGCGAAATGTGCTCGAGGCTACAAATGCGTGGTCACAGACAACGGGTACTACCCACCCAGCGCCAACTGCGTGCCTTACAGAGAGGTTATATGTGAAGGTACCGTATGCCCGCCGGAACAACAGTGTTACCTGCAGAACGTCACCTGCGTGGCTCCACCATGTACTCCGGTACCACAGTGCGCTTACACCAACCCTTGCGTACTCGCTGACTGCGCGCCCGGTTACATATGTGTCGTGGTGGACAACGGCGACTACGCGCCGACACCGAAATGCGCGCTCGACCCAAAATCGATATGTTTGTATCATGTATGTCCGTTGTACCAGCAATGTTATCTGATGGACGTCTATTGCAAAAAAGAACCGTGTTATCCGGAGCCAGTTTGTTCATACCCTGATCCGTGTTTGTTCGCTAAATGCAGTGAAGGATACACGTGCATTGTTGTTGAACAAAAACCTAAACCTCCGACAGCTTACTGCGTACAAAATTACGACGTCTGTTTCGGAGTCAACTGCAAACCTGGTTATTCGTGTTACGTCAAGGACGCGGAATGTAATTGTTTCACCTGCTATCCTGTTCCACCGACAGCAGTCTGTTCCTTACCCGATCCTTGTGCAGAAACTGTATGTCCTGAAGGATCCCAGTGCGAGGTGACGCAACTGCCGCGCAACAATCCTCCCGTCGCCAAGTGTGTTCAACCGCCATCGCCTTGCGACAGTATTGTCTGCGAGTCGTACAGCCAGATGTGTAACAATGTCCACTGTGCTGTAGGCGAGAAGTGTTATATTGTGGAGGTGCAGTGTATACGCGCTCCATGTCCCCCCTTGGCGATGTGTCGTCCTGCTGACCCGTGTGCCACAACCTTATGTCTGACTGGATACACGTGTGTCAACAGACAGTACGGAGTCGGACCTCCGTTTGCGGACTGTGTACCACTGAACGATCTTTGCGACGGAGTCAACTGTACTGACGGTCAAGAATGTTATCTGAGACAGAATTATTGTCGCTGTCCACCTTGTGGCTATGAAGCAGTGTGCTCGTATTCCGATCCGTGTATAGTTTCCCTGTGTCCAGAAGGTAACGGCTGTTACCCCAAACGTGTAGGCAGATTGGAACCTGTTCCCATCTGTTATCCTTTAGCCGATCCTTGTCAAGTGTACGACTGCGTTCCCGGACAATCGTGCACATCGGAAACAAAAATCGCTTGCGTACCGGACCTGCCGTGCCCTCGACCGATTTGCCTGGGCGATCCCACGCCATATCTATGCAATTTAGCCAGGTGTGGACCGGGATACGAGTGTGTCGTCGACCAGTCCGTATCACCGTTAATCGCTAAATGTGTTCCTTACAGTGATCCGTGCGGCTACACTATATGTCCTGAGGGATCTTCCTGTGTGGTGCTAGAGAGTTATCCTCCTGTCGGACGCTGTCAAAATGTGAACGTCTCTAACCCGTGTTCTGTTGTCTTATGCAAAGCAGGATACCAGTGTGTCGAGGTAGGATCAGATCCTGTTCAGGCTCAGTGTATACCCACGTGTGCCACGTGTCCCCCGACAACTGACTGTATTGTCGTCAATACTGATCCTCAATTCATAAGCTGTAATCCCAACCCAAAATGGTTGATCACCTACTCACCATGATAAAATAATTGTGTTCTGTTTTCAAATGACTGTATGTGTTGCAAAATATTGAATATTATTCAAAAATAAAAAATGTCTCTTTTTGTAAATATATAAGTAAATTGTTAAAACAATATTTAATATTCCGCTACTTAAAAATACAAAGTTATATGCTATATCTTATAATTGTTACTCTTTTTGTTGCGAATGAGCCACTGTGTTTGTTTTGTTTCGTTCAACTGCTTCCTCCATTCTTCTCCTCTCTCTTCCTCCTCTCCCGCATCTCCTTCATTCTTGATCGTTGTCTCTCCCTCCTTTCGTCAGTCCAGATGGCACATGTCTTTTTCTTGTGTTATTTCTTCAAACCCTTTGGGATTTTTTAATTTCGTTTTGAGTGGCAAGCATTCTTTAATGTCTCCTTGATTAATCTAAAGTTTTTCTACGTCTTTTTCTGTTTTTTCAAATCAAGTTTTGGATATTTTGAGGGCTTTCTAAGTAGTTAAAAAGCTTCCCCGTTAGTCTATCAGGTTTCATCCTTTTTACATATCAGTAGAAAGTAATTCTTCTTTTTCTAATTATGCCTGTAATTTTTTCAACACGTGTGTACAGCTCATTATTGTGGCATCTTCTGTACTGTTCTCCATCTTTTATTAATCCCTAGATTTTTTAAACATTTTCCTTTCTGTGACTTCCAGTTCTTCCATCATCATTTTCTTGTACAGAGTCAAACACTCAGCTGCTTAAAGGTCAAATTACTGTTGAATAATGCCTAAGTTTGGCTTTAGTGAATATTGATTTCTTGCTATATGTGTCCTTGGTTAAATGGTAAGAAACTTTTATCTTATTAACTCGTGCTTTAATGGCTTCTTTCTCTGAGATATTTTGTTCAATAACTTCTCCCAGATAGTTGAATTCGTCAGTTCCATAGATTTGGCTATATTGAGTTTTCATTTTCTTGAATATTGGTAATGAACTTGGCTTTTTCAAAAAACTTTTGTTAACCCACTCTTTTGGCTTGCTTTATCAGCAATTCCACATGTCTAATGGCTGTTTTTACTGAATCTGACTGGATTGCTAGATCGTCAATAAAGAGAATTGTTATTTCTTTTATGAATTTGCTAACTGCTACATTTTTTTTTCTTTTTTTTAATAACTAACAGCAGTTAGCAAATTCATAAAAGAAATAGTAAGGATGGCTGCTAATTCAAATAATATGAAGAATAAAGAGAATTGTTAATCTTTATTACACTGTGACGATTTCTTGTTGAGCACACGTTTATTTTTTTTAGGTTTCTTAATTTTAACAATCAATGGTCTCAAAAATTTAATTAAAACAAAAAATTATAGTCTAACACCATCGTCAAATTTACAAATTACAACGTTTCGACCCTTACACATCTTAAGGTAGTTGACTTCAAGTACATAAAAACCTAAAACGCTAATAGAAAAAACAGTAGCAACAAAAACTAAAAGTAAAACCAAAATTACCAGAAAATAATGAAACGTGTATGTTTGTTATGATATCTGGAGTTACTAATTTTGCTTTTGCCTTATCACAGACTGGTATAGCTAATAGTTAAACCGTAATGTTTCAGTTTATTTTTTTAACACTACATATTCTACAATATAGGTTTTGGGCTTTCATGTACCTGAAGACTCAATCTCTAGTTTCAATCTTTAGATTATTTAAATTTTACAGTGGTAGTTATCCGAAATATTGTGTTCCGTAAACGCAATTTCGTTTTAATGTTTCCGTCAACACTTTATTCTTTATGTGCTGTCCATAGACGGTTTGGGTGACCTTATGCACTCAGAACTCACAACTAAACGTGATAAAATATTATATATAATTTATATAGTTTTGTACGCGTTTATAAACCACATAAATTTATCAAGTTTATGAAAACAAAAGAACAAAATTGTGAAGGAATAAACGAAAATTTAATTGTGTAAAATACACCACAACAATAGAAAGATACGGCAGTTATACTGAATTACCAGTCGAGTTAGTTTTATTAGCAGCCATCTTAATACCAACTTTGTCACAACTCATTGCAAAACTGTTAGTCTCCTTTAGGATGTTTAAGATCTGAAGATGGTGGACACACCAAAAGGCCTCGTCGAGAGCGAAGCGACCACCAGTTTTCCAGTGAGTCTTGACAAAGTTGGTATAACCCCAAGAACTACTTCTGTAACACGTAATATAATGACTTTAATAATTAGAGATCATAGACAGAATTTATATTATTAAAATCTATAAACTGTTGTTGTTTTTATCAATTTTGTATTTACCCTTTCCGTTTCTCAAGTTTACGTGATGTCAATCTTCAATTTCTTGTAAGAAATCACACAATCTTTTCTGCGTGATAATTTTTAATTTACATAATATTAGTAATATTAGTGTATAAAAAGTAAACGTGAAACATGTGATATATTAGTGGATTTGCTAGTACGCAGTTTTGAAAAGAGTTTGTAGTACTATTATACTTGTATTATATTAAGTAGAAATTTAGTGTTATTTCTGTTTAGTTAGATATAACAAAACATGTTATTTGATGAGTAAATCTCATATACACACTAAACATTTGTGTGTTATCAACTTCAACACTGCTACACAAATAAATAGCCTGAAATGTTTTCTTCCCTTCTTTTATAAGATAAATCCAGCATTTATATAATATTCTTGTGGCATAAATTACAATTTTTTTAACATGCAAACTATTGAGAACATAACCGTCTTAATTTTTAATTATTCAATTATATTTTTACATATTATTTTTCTACTTCACGCAGAATAAACATTCACAATAATTACATAAATTTTAAATTTCTCGGTTGTAAATATTAATTAATGTTAGTTATTCTTCAGTGTAAATAACAGTTTCTGAATTTATTATTGTACGCGACAATTGTACCATTCAGAGTTTCTTAAGTTTAGAAACAATAATTTGTAATACATTTAAATTTAACAAAATATGTAGTACATATGAATTTTATATGCAAATCCAGTTTTTTATAGTGAATAGAAGAAGTGTTTTAGCTTGCTGATTTATGTACAACTTCAACGAATATACCATACATCTAGACGTAGGAATGAAGAGGATCTAGCCTGCAGAAACTAAGCGTAAAGCCAAAATAACATAATTTTGTATAAGTCTGTAAGCAAAATAAATAAATAAAATTACTTTTATTTTGTGTGATATTTTGTATTTAATTGTACTTTTATTTTATTTTTTCTCCTGTTTTCCTTACTGTATTATTTCATCTGTCGTTTACTTGCTGTGAACTTAATCTAAACTTAAAATACTTTTTTCTCATGCAACACAACTTCTGGTGGCTTGTATGTATAATTACCCGCTTGAAACAACAAAAACATGATTAACTGTAGATACAAACTACATATAATAAAATAAAACCCCATATATTACCTCTATAGATGTGATCCCGTCTTCCTAAGTATAATCTAAAACAACTATAAGGTACACAAACATTTTTAAAAGTTAATGTAAAAGGAACAGTAATTTAAAAATAACGTAAAACATGTCGAATATTGCAAAGAAATTATTAATTAAAGTAACAAAGGCATAGAAATTTACATGCGCTGACCCGTAAATAATAGAAATGTTTATTACTTAAAAATATTCAATACACCAGAGAATTCCAGGCGTTCAGGAGAAACTCAGGAGTATAAAATATGGTAATAGTAGGAGTGCAAAAATGGGAAAGAATGTTGGACAAGAGAGAATGATGAACAGAATCCTAATTAGGCAATCTCTGATCCGGAGTAAAATGCTTTGCATAGAATAGTTAAAATATGCAGCATGGACAGAGCTGCTTCCTGGATCTCGATACACATATTCAATCTTCAGATAGATTCTTTAGTCATAAGTCGTTATATATTAAAATTATACACGTAATATTATAGCGCTAAGGAAGTATACAATTTGGAAGAAGCAAGAACGTTCACTATGATTTTGGTGGTAACTTTAGAAATTATTCATCGTTGTTATACGCTCGAGTGATCGCATAACTTCCTTTCGGTGAGCAACAAAATAGTCTGTGTGTTCGTGTTTGTAATATTTTCTTTTCGTGTTGTCTGAGACTCGTCCGTGACCAGAAACTGATGTGTCTTCAATCAGACGTTCTGAGATTGTGGGAAAGGAACGGCACTGCAGACCGAGTGTTGAGAAGGAAGAGGCAGAGAAAGAGATGTTGAGAGGGAGGGGAAGAGAGTGTGAGAGGGACTGGTAGTCAGAAATGAGTGAACGTGGTGTGTGTGTGTGTGTGTGTTTTATCAGCGATATGTAGAAGCATAACGAATGGGCGTGCATGTTGTGATGAGATCTCCGTAGATGATGTGTAATCGACAAGGAGTGCAGGTGTAGATGACGCTATTCATGGTGTTTGGGGTCAAAAGGGGGTGTGACGCGAACACATGCTTTCACAGAAGAGAAATGAGCCAGCCTCTCCACCACAACTCCACTCTCATCTACACGTCAGTGGGCCCTGTTACGCCGAACAATCCATTGTGGTAACCAATCCCTTCGGCGGAGTGGATCGGTAAGCAAACGAGAGATGGGGGTTCTGTCAGGGCAGTCTGGGGCTATCCTGGATCATGGCCTTGCAGGATCGTGAACATCGGCAGCAGGATGTGCATCTAGTGTGGAGGCGGAGGAGGCTATAGTAGCCCAACGGCTGCACACATTGGCTGAGTCAGTTAGCCTACTGCGACCGGACAGAGAGAGCTCATCCGCTGAGGAGAAAGCATCTCCCTAGAGAAAGAGCACCCCGAAAGAGCACCTCCAGGTTGGTGGTTGGATAAGAGAATTCACATATCCCATCTGTCAATCTCTGTTATGTGCAGAAACCTCAAGGAGGCCCTGACTCAGTAATGAGTTGTCGCGCCGCTGATGAAGAAAATTGATGGTGTCTAGTGTCAGCGAATGGCGTTAATAAGCCCGGCTGATAAGACTAGCAAAGAAGAGGACAATGAAAACAGCTCAGTAGTTTAATCCTTGATAATAGAAGACGATACAATTTTCTAAATATGCTTTGCAATTTATGTTATTTTATATATAAATGGTTTTTTCACTTTTCGCGGCCTGCAAGAAGCAAATACGTCTCCAACTAGAATAAATGTTCCCAAACAGGTAATAGGTGCAGGGCGTAAGTAGGAGCTGCTACTGGTGAAGTAATGAGACGAGGTTCTTGGGTGGGGGGAGTGTAGTTCGAAGGTTGAACGACCTATTTTTATCACGACAAATGAGAAACAAAACGATGAAAAAATATTTGGAAAGAATCTCAGATACAAGAATGGCCAAACAAGTCTGGAAATATAAACCTGCAGGACACAGGTGTGTGGGTAGACACATGACTAAATGCCTGGATGATCTATAATGTAGAACAGACATACCATTGCATATGTCGCGATGTGAAGATGATGATGACCAATTAGAAATTCTGCATACATCCCACTCTGCATACATCCCATTCTGCATACATCCCACTCTGCATACATCCCATTCTGCATACATCCCATTCTGCATACATCCCATTCTGCATACATCCCACTCTGCATGCATCCCACTCTGCATACATCCCATTCTGCATACATCCCATTCTGCATACATCCCATTCTGCATACATCCCATTCTGCATACATCCCATTCTGCATTCATCCCACTCTGCATACATCCCATTCTGAATACATCCCACTCTGCATACATCCCATTCTGCATACATCCCACTCTGCATACATCCCATTCTGCATACATCCCATTCTGCATACATCCCACTCAAAGTTTTATAAATTTATTTTATAAAATGTACGTAAGGCTCTGTGTACGTTATTTATCAAATGTAGAAATTATTCCCATTTTAAAGAAAACTATAACTGTTTCAGTAATTTACAAATATTCTAATTATTGTTATTTCTACAGTAACAAATTATTGTTACTGTTATAAACAATAAATTATTTATAAGCATTATTTTAACACATCCAACTAGCTTAGAAATATACCTGTGTTATGGGATTATGCAGTTTCGCTAACATTTTTAAAAGGTCTGGGAAGTGATTGATCTCCGTAATCCTACCCCGCAGTTACTTAATAGTAGTAACTTAACATACAAGCTGTTACAAGACAGATTCAGAATTTAAAAATACTTCTTCTAATTACTTAAGAAGAATTGAACAAGATGAAAGAAAATAAATATATGTAATTTCACGTTACATACTAACAGTCGCGGTTATTTCATAACAAATCTGTAACGGATGTCTGGGGTACCGGGATGGATGCACTGTTGTAACGCTTTTAAACTCTCTTAAGAGAAATTTATTTGCTGACGTTATAAGTACTAAATAAATACGTTTAAATGAAATTCTTTTATCATAAACGTAACCTACAATAAGCTCTGACATCTACAAACATTATCTAAATAATATACTGTACTGTGAATTATATATAAAGTCCTATATATACATATACTAACTGTAATATGTCGTTAAGTAGGCATATATAATTTATTACAAAGTACTGTATACTCTTATAGAACTAAAATCATCATCTTCATTTTCAGGCATTAGGTCATAGACCTGTTGCGCCGTGATAGAACTCACGCCCCACCCCAGCCAGGAGATATTCGCCAACCTTTAACCCACGCCCGGGGGCAAGCCGTGCGGTGGGAGGAAGAGTGCTGTGTATGTGTGTAGTATATTGTGTGCCGTTGTTACTTATCTGGCCCGGGTATGCCAGACAAGACGTACGTATTATTTGTCCGCGTACGTGCAGGTAGTCGAGCAAATCGAGCCGTATAGGACTATAGGACTAAAATTAAATACCAAATAAGGAATTGTTTCTCAAAAAATATATTCTATAAAAATTCACACTGAATCAAAACGAAATTCACTGAAATTATAACTGTTTTCTGGTCTTGTGACTAAGGTCGTTCCACCACAATTATGTAGACACGGAGAAAATTCAACATATTTTGAGGTGGAAAATCATCACCTTTTCGTAGGCGTGAAGGCTTATTATGACGATATAAACAGAAGCTAGATTTTAAAGGAAATAAAGCCATTTAAACATTTCGAAATGTTACGGTTTTTCGATTTTGTCAGCAGAAAAAAATAGAACTGCAAAAAAAAAAATCATTTTAGACATTTTAATTCTAAATTTTAATAACATTTTGAAAAATAGATAAGTTTAAATTAAAATTCGAAAGATATAAACGTTTAACGACCTCTATTGAGCGACTCTATCTGGATATAGAACAAAGGTGTCGAAACGCAACAAGCAACTAAGTCCATGACGCACAAGTTAACTATTCTATCCAATAGGCATTTTACTCCTTCCTGAAGTTGACGCTGATGAGTAAAAACGAGATGGCAAACGGTTGTACGGGAAATTTATGAATTACGGGAATTCGGAACTGGAAATAAGTTGCCGAGGGAAAACGGAGGTGGACACGCACGCTCTCTCTCTTTTTCTCTCGCACACCGAAAATCGGCTGTATGTAATGTAAAATTTGTAACGCCGATAACATAAAATATTGTATTAAGAAGAAGCAAAAATAGGACATACATAAAAAAGAGAAGTAGAAGAAGAAGAAGAAATGAAGGAGGAGGAAGAGAAGAAGAAGAGGAGTAGGAGGAGGAATAAGAAGAAAAAGAGGGAGAGGAAAACTATTAAGAAGCAGTTGGCTCACATAGTGAAATTAAATTTTACAAAACTTTAACTGTTTGTATGTTATTGCCTAAAACGTGGATATGGAAAAGAAAAAACAGTCTTTCCTTAAGAATTTACTACGATAGATACAAAAATGGCTTAATGAACTAAAAATGTGGATTTTGAAGAGGTACGGCTTTAAGTAAAATAAGAAAAATAGCAAAGGGAAGATTATTTCTGTTTTACGACTACTTTCAAGACTAAATGGTATATTAGCCACTGGTAAGACCCATTACCAGATTATGCCTCTATGTCCTGGCCAATGTCCAAAAAAGTTTGACGTGTTGTGCGCAAGCAAGGATTTCCAGCGGATTACGATCTACATGCGCGGAAGACGGCTGGTGGAAGAGTTATAGTCCGGTAAAAATGACACGTATGGGGCCCTTATTAGGGTGCAAAAAAATAAACTCGAGAAGGGTATTTTACAACCTCCTCTACTCCTGGCACATCTGCCCACAGTCATTGTTGTAAGAAACAGTTTTAGTACTGAGCCCTTACAAACTAACCGTTCTCAATTCACGCTCAATAGCAGGCGCGAGGTTCACACACGTACAAACACACAACACCTATCAAATTGGCCTACACACTATATACGTAGTCTAGCTCGTAACGTTAGACTGAATTGTTTGTGTGCATCCACATGACGAACAAATCCCCCTGTCAGATATTAATTTTATGTTAATAAAAACTGTAGTAAATCAACTCCAAACAAATAAGCAGAGCACAGTGACAAAGTACCTATGCTCTGTATGACGATGTTTGGCGTGTGGACCCTAGCCTACCTGCTGCCTCTTCCCCATTGTAATACTTCCGCCCGGGCTCGACAGCAGCTAATTGCCGCGTGAGTCACCTCACTGTGCGTCCATTATGCAACAATTTTTTTTCGCCTCGCCCAATAATGGTAAAATTTTGTTATATTTGAAATCAGCGAAATAATACGATGAAAATGACACCAAACACGACTAAAAAATATTACATTTTAAGGTGTTTCAAGGTAAAAACTCAACAACTACTTTAATACACATCTTCAGTGCATGGTGCTTTATAACGTCCAATTTTTAATATTCCTTATGAATTTAATATTTGCGTTTATTTATGAGTTTGTTTTCTAGAAAACAAACTAATACCTGAACAAATACAAATCAATACAAAACATGACACAATATTCAAAGCAATCAACATTGAAAATACACAAAAAACTAACACATACACCACAATCACACACAATAAAACCAATTTGAAATACCAGAAGCCAACAGGAAGCCACAATAATAATAGTCAACCAACAACACATATGTACTTCACCAGACAAAAAAACCGGAAGGCTGAGGATGGGTACAAGATAGTACCCGAAACATGTTCCAAAAAAGGGAAAAAATAACATCTTGAGGTAAATTTAATTATAAATATTAAATGTAATATATACATATATATTAATTTAGTCACTTTCTGCTACAGTCCGTTTCTTGATTATAAATATTAAATATATATATATATTACCACATCACAACGATTTTAATGCGTTTATTTATTGATGTGTGTTAAATCTTTATGTACATTACATCACATAAAATTCGTGTGTGTGCAAGAATGAAGGTTGTAATCATAATAATAATAATTCTTTTTGATTGGTTTATAAATCATTTCAATTTTTATTAACACTTTTTTTTTAATTTGTTTTGCGGTTTGGAAACTCATTATTATATTGACATATTTATTACGGGTAATTTCCAATCTCAGATTACTCGTTAATATCTTATTTATTTTACGATTCCAAGTGATTCGTATTTTTACGTACCTACTGCGTATAATTCGTAATCTTATTTGACACAAAAACATATTATACAATCTTACTGCTAATACATAGTTATAAATTTTCTATACTACTCTCAGCTAGCTCAATTATTTTACTGATTATCTAATCTTTTAATTATCTAACTCTTTTTTTATTACTTAATTCTTTGTTACTGCATATGCATTGCTTTCTATTAATTTCTCTGACAAGGTCGTCATTTACTACTAACAATTATATTTTAAATTACAGTTACTGCTAACTCTTATCGTTACACAGTCTTGCATATTATTGTACTTGATGTACAAACAAAAATATATCTACAACTGTACAGTTACTTGGCTCATCTTAGAATTGAATTGTTTATTCTTTTTCTCTTTAATATTGTAACGTGACATAATGTAGCACAAGATTGTCAAGTTTAAATGAATGAAGGAAAGCTGTACACTGAAAAGCTAATAAACAGAGTTGATAGAACAAAACCAACAAACTAAATCTGACACAGACAAAGACAATGACTATGACAATACCCAATAGATTGGAAAAGTGATAAAGGAATATAGTTTACATATAATGAGTCCAAATGCCCTATTTCAGAAAGAATTATAATGAATATTACCAATAATAAAAGTACAAAGTTGAATTGAGAAATAAAAATAGTAATTAAACATTAGATAATTTAATGTGAAAATCAAAGATAAGAACATATGTAATAATAATAATAATAGAATAGTGTTGATAAAATAAAGATACAATGTTATAAAGTGAAATAAACTAGTGATAATCGAGAAAGAAAAGTGATGTGAGCATTAATGACTTGAAAGTTGAAGAAAAAAAAGTAAACCTGTGAGTATTATAATAGCTAATAAACAATGAATAGGACCCAGAGATAATAAACAAACTATATGTTACCAGAAGTAATTATAGTTAAGAGTAATTGAATAGTTTTATAAAAAATAAAATGTTTATAATCAGTATAAAAAAAAAGTTTGTTAAATATAAAATACTGATACTCCCTTAAATGTTTAAAGGAAGAATTATGTTGTGTTATAAGGATAGTAAATAATCCAGTGTTATAATTTAGTTATTTGTATTAAGGGATTTAGATTTAAAAACTATTAAGATTAATGGCAAACACATAATCTGTTATACTAAGCATAGGTAAAAGGAATTATGTACTGTATACTGTAAGTATATTCAATAGGTAATACTAATACTCAACTAATGTTCAATTTATATTATGTTTTGTTATGATTATAATTAATCAGATGCAATATTACAACTAATGAGTAACAGCACCAGGGAAAAGATATGTTCAATATTGGATACTGACATTGGCCTAAAATGTTTTTTTTTAAAAAGAATTATGTTATATTATATTATGATTATAGTTAATCAAATGTTATAGTTTAGTTAATTATATTATGGTAATTATGTTTAAAACACTTAAAATTGACAGTATTAACATGGTCGGATGTGACGAATGAAGATAAAGAGAATTATTTATTCTAGGCATTAGGCCTATATTTGGGAACAAGAAAATTGTAAAATTTAATACCAGAACAATAACAATTAATGAAATAAGGCATGTAATCTTGTTAGGTTTAACAGTAAGAGTATGGAAAACAAAAATAGATATAAAATAATTAGTTTAGAGTTAATGTACAAAAGAAAACCAAATGTTAAATGTATGGATTTGTTATTATTTGAAGAACAGTATTCATGATGGATATCAAATTAATGTGTAGGGGAAAAGCAATACAATGATGTTATTATATTTAGTATTACAGTTAGTATAAGGAAATGGTGTTAATTTAAAAGATTTTAGTAATTTTGTATAGAAGAACTATAGCCATGTTTAGCAATAGTCCCAAATTGTCAACCAATGCGAATGAGTGTTTGAACCTTAGCAACCAAGATCTCTAGTAAATAAATTTTGTAGTCTATTATTAACTTTTGATGAGTACAGATTAAAAAACTACAGACCATTGGAGAGAAGAAAAAATATTTGAGATATAAATGATTGATGGAATACTGGACCAGAATGATGAACAATAAATAACAACCACACTGATTACTTACCAAAAGAATAAATTCATTAATCTATTATTAATTTCTGAGGAATACAGTTTAGAAAAACTGCAGACCATTGGAGAGAAGAAAAAATATTTGATATATAAATGATTGATGGAATGCTGGACCAGAATGATGAACAATAAATAATAACCACATTGAAAATTTTAAATACCAAAGGAAGATAGGAGTATCTAACTGGACAAAGGAAAACGAGCAGTACCTAAAGTAATCCTATCCGGACTGAAAATAAAGAGAATTGCTAAGTATACCTTAAATACCACTGTCACCGTAACACGAAAATATATTAAGTGAACTACACTGTTAGTACTAGTCATCACTCACTGATCCAACACTTAAACTTCTTATTATTTAATGAACACTTAGAACTGGAAAGTAATCTCACTGTTATAATAATTACTTATGTGAAGAAACTTTAAGATTAAATATTAGTTAAAATCAGTTAACCTAAAAACACATTTTCATTAAATATAGGTTATAACTATAATTGTAATTATTTCACAACTTGTATAATATTTGTGTGTTGATTGTAAAATTTTGTACTTTTATTAGTATATTTAATGACATTTTCTGTAGCTCAAGAACTTCACAACCTGAGATATTTATAAGAAAATGTCAAGAAACTCCCATATTGGAAACAGAATAGCCAACATAATTAAACATGCCGGCACAGATTTTGTTATATAATTTGGAAGGATTTGTAATATATTAAGGAACATAAGAATTGTTAATAAAAACATTATATAACTTCTCACTGTATGTTTGATTTTTTTATAATCTTTACTATAATTTGGGTTTTATTTCTAACATAATAAACATTAAAAATTTTGGATGACAAGAAGGGTTGGTAATACCGGTTTGGCAGAGAATTCAAATTGGGACGGTAGAACGGGTGAGTTTAACACTATGATTATTACAACAGCAGTAACGAAAATCAAATTTCGTTATAAATTGAAGCAAACCAACGGAGGACATTGAATAATTAATATAACAGATTTTATATCTCGTTACAAATTGGCACAGCAGCTGGGGGCTTTTTCGAGAGAAATCTCGTGTTGTAACCATATTTAAAGTCTTTTGATTCGGTCTCGGTTTTTGTTAAATGCAAGGTTATTTGTCACCTTGTTATTTGTGTGGTACATTTGAAGCGTATCCTCTTCGGTCCTGGATACGGATGATCGTCTTCGGTCCTGGAAGTCCTGGAGTCGGGTATTCTAGGAGTCTTGTTGTCTCTCGTACTCTGGTTCACTGGATTCTCTCGTTCCTGATCATGGCCTCTGGTTCCAACTGCTCACTCGAATGGATATGCAGTCTGGAAGACTGTGGTTTCTGCTAGTGGTTGATCTACTGTAGTTGTTGTTTCTACGTGGATACTTTGGCTGCCATGGTTGTCAATCAATTCTAGAAGTTCTAGTTGTTAGACATAGCCTCCATCTGTTCTGATGTTGAACGAGAATCGAGTTGTAGTTCTAGGACCTAGCCTCCGGCCGCTATGATGGTCTGACGAGAAAGAGAAAGATGTTTGCGCGTTCCAGTATTTATACCAAAGGCCCAAAAATCATGTCTCGACAATATTCTGCATGTTTGAAAATGTCGAGAGCGTCACTCTTAACCCACGCTTTATTGTTACACTTAATTTGCTCGTCTCCGCAAATTGCGAAGTCGTTGGTACATTATCCGATATTTATTCGATCGATAATTTCTTGGTGTTCGTCATGCACAAACCATTTTTCCTTATCTTACTTACTCTAATTACTATTGATTTTTAACTTCTTATCATTAGACTTTTCATTCGTTTTTTACATTTTTATATACACTTGTTCGTTATTTTTAACCACACATTTTAGTGTCTTTAGTTTATCGCTACCATGCACACAAGCATTATAAATTAATTTAAATACAATAATTTATATCGTTTCTGAAATGTGTGGCGCTTTTCAGAAATGAACAAGTCTCGCACACGCGCACGCACACACACACACACTTTACGTGTGTACACACATACAAAGAGCAGCTGGCGTCAATCATCTGTCCCAACCTGCAAGTCAGGCGTCTCTTTTACAATTTATATTGCAGGCTGAATTCTTATTATTATCAAAACGCATTATTTATTTCTTCTAATCACTTATATAAATTACTTGGTGCAATGGACAGTACTCAGCCTATTTGTACTGTAGCAATATATATATATATATATATATATAACTCAAAGTCTGATGATTTGTTTGTATTTTTACACATCCACGCCGTTACAATGATTGCCACCAATTTTGCAAAGGTAACCTTTGACACAGGGCGAAAAACACTGGTTAACTTAGGAATTGGTATTCTGCCCCGTTCACACAATTTAGGCCCTTTTGTTGACGTGTATAAAGACATCAACAACCCCATGGAGACCAGAAATAACTATCATAGTAACAAGTAAATAAAGAAATGGTATTTAACGTCATCAAAACTGTACCTTTACCTTTAATGAAATTCTTTAAAGAAGAAGACTCTCTGGTTTATTGTTGTGATATTGAGGGTTTATTGAATTTCTTTAACGTCACTTACAATCCAAATGAGTGGAGGTTATTTATAGACTCGTCCAAAACTAGCCTCTAAGGTGTACTTTTACACAATGGAAATTTGTTTGGTTCAGTACCCATTGCACATTCAGTTCATCTGAAGGAGACGTATGTAAAATACGTGAATTATGAAAAAAATTCTTGGACAATTTGTGGAGATTTAAAAGTAGTAGGTATGTTACTTGGTCAACAATCCGGCTACACAAAAATGCCTTGTTTCATTTGTGAATGGGATAGTCGAGCCAGAGACAAACATTGGAAGAAGACAGACTGGCCCAAAAGAAAAACCCTCCAACGCGGTTCACAGAACATAATAAATATACCACTTGTTCAACGAAGCAAGATACTATTACGTCCTCTGCACATCAAACTCGGATTAACGAAACAGTTCACTAAAGCACTTCCAAAAGATGGTGACTGTTTCCAGTACTTGGTAACAAGATTTCCGAAAGTATCTTATGAGAAACTTAAAGAAGGGATCTTCGTGGGACTGCAGATAAGAAACTTAATGAAAGACAATTTGTTTGAAAGTACAATGAATCCAGTGGAAAAAAGGGCCTGGGTTGCGTTTAAAGAAGTTGTTGTCAACTTTTTGGGCAACCACAAACATCCAGAGTACAAAACCATGGTTAAAAGAATGTTGCAGAGTTTCATGAAATTAGGATGTAACATGAGTGTAAAGCTTCACTTCCTACACTCACATGTTGACTTTTTCCCTGCGAACCTCGGCGATGTCAGTGAAGAACAAGGCGAACGTTTCCACCAGGATATCAAGGACATGGAAAAGAGATACCAGGGAAGGTGGAATGCCAACATGGCGGACTACTGTTTTATGCTAAAAAGAGACGGCACTGGTGAAGGTAGACAATCAAGGAAGAGAAGTTTCAACCCACGTCAGAAAGATCTTGAAGCAGTGAATTCAGCGAAGAAGAGGAATTAAATTGTCATATATGTGTTGTGTTTTCGTAATAATTATAACATTTTAAAGTGAGTGTATACCATTGTCTACTGCACCGCCATGTGTTGTCATTTTATGCAGGATTAAAACATAAACAATTTTGAAATCACAATCAAATAATAATAATTTTCCCTGTTCACAAAATTCGATTTTTTAAAATTTCGAAATTGAATTGTATAAAAACCTTACGTGATACAGAAAAACTAAAACCAGATTTGAAATCAGCATGAAAAATACTTTTAAAATCACCTTTCAGTCTTAAAACATCGTACCAAAAGTTTTAAAATGTTGCATAGTGTAATTTAGACAAACTAGAAACATAGAAGAGACACATTAGAAAAATATTAGGCGCACGAAAAACTTTAGAAGGTTGGAATTTAAGAAGTAATGATGATATATATCAGCGTATAGAAAATATAACAAAAAGAATGAGAAAAAGAAGACTATTATGTTTGGACGTTTATATATTATAATGGACGACAATATGTTAACAAAGCAGATCTTCAAACATCTGTGGGGAAGAAGTCAACATCAAGTTGGATTAAAGAAGTCCAAAAATAATTTAGAAAAATATAAACGCAGAAGAACCAATTGAAAGAGAATTTTTTCGGGAAAAAGTGTTAAAAATGGAAGGAGTCCATGGTAGGAGAGAGATAAACGCAGATTCAATGTGGACTGAAGACAGGAGGAAGAGAAACAGTGAAAAGATAACAGAATATTGGAGAAAAAGGAAAGAATAAAGAATTGAAATTGGCATGTGCTCCTTAGATGGCCGATATAAAATACAAAAAAAAATCAAGTTCATAGTGTTAAATATGCTAACCTGTGCCCGAAATTTATATTAATTTTTAATTTATATTATATTTTTTTAACACTAACTGTTAGCATCATCATCACCAACTTTAATGATTATTTGGTCCTCAAGGATGAACCTCATCCTAAACCTGTTCCGGGACACACTTCGCTCTCGGCCGTCCGGCATCTCTCTTCCCCACCGGTCTATATTCCATTGCTAGTACTGGAATCCTGTCATCCGCCACTCTTCCGAAATTTCACACCACCTTCTTAGCTGTTCCAAAAAAGGGTTGACCTAAAGTTCCGTCCGTATGTCCACATTCGTCTTTCAATCGAAAACGGTGGGGCCCAGAGTACTCATCTCCGCTACTGCCTGAATCCTTGCTTTATCTCTTTCTGTCGTCACTCTGGTTTCATCTCCATACATCAACACTGGTACCGCTTTCCTCCTTCGTCTTATTTTAAGGTTCTGGGAACAGTTCCACAGATACTTCTAAATTTGTTCACATTAGCTATATTTTTTTTTATTCGAATTAATGAAATTCAAATTCTGTATATTTTCGTCGTTTTTGTCATGCGATTGTATCGATATATTACGATGTGGAAAAGAAGAAGTCTACTAACTGTAAATTGTCCTATTTCTTAATGCAAAGCGAAAATACATGGTGTTTTCATTTGTGAAGATAGGCGACAACGGTTTTTGGTTTTTAGGACCATTTTGGCTACAAAATTCTTTTCATGTGGGAATTTTTTTACTGTTTTCGTGTCACATTTCATACGTGCAAGTAATCTTTATATTGCGCCGTTGTCATTGTAAAGGTATATCTTAATTTTTATTTTCATCCGTTTCGCTACGGTCGCACATTCACAAAAACACACATACAAAAATACGAAACAGTAAAAATTTTCCAGAATAACCGAAATCATAAACTACTGTAACGCTCACGTTCTTATGTCGCGTTATATTTATGACGTTCAAAGTTTCTAAAGAATAGAGTACAGTAATTATTGTATTTTCACGCCCGCCAGCGAGGGAGCGAGCGCGTACGAAACGCTGTGCAGTCGCTAACCGGTTGGTATTCCCCGTTCCCCCGCTCACCTAAACTACAATACCGTTCGGCGGTTCCCCCTTCCAACAAACCATGTCAACACACACACACACAGATGCACTGATTACCGCGCATATTCTGTTTATTTTGGATTTTCTCCGCAAATTAAGCGAAACACATCGCATCTGCAAACACACGCTAATGAAATATTCCTTGTGTTATTTTATTAAAATACGTGTGACATGTCAAGGTTGTTTCGATGATATTTGTATACCTGTTTTAGCCGGTCTCCGTTATCATTATTCCGGTATAAATACGGCGTTCTGTAGACGGACGCATCAGTTTTCCTCATGTGGAAACGTTTACTGCCATGAAGACTTCGTGTTTATTCCTACTGATTGCCGGTAAGTGGTCAAGTTCATATTTTTGATTTGAAATCATAAAAGTCGACATATTATTTAAAATCATAAAGTCGATATAAAAGTCATATTGTTTTTCTAATGACAGTTAATCATATGGAAATTAAAAAAAAACATTGAATAACTGATGTAATTTAAATTAAATTTATTTTATCATTTCTGTGGAGAGTTTTTTTCATTTCTTCAGAAGGTTTTGTTTTTTCATTTATACCTCGTAAGTATTTAAAATTGGATACTAAACTTAAGTAAAGTTAACTTTTGTGACTTTTTTGTCCAATTAGTAGCACCCAAAACTATTAATTTGCTGTTAAGCTTAATAACTATGTACCTTCAAATAAATCTTTGTTAGTTATTTTACAATCGAGGGGTTACTGGAAAAATTATCCAAGTCCAAGTTTTAGTGATGTTTCAGTATGTTTCAAAAACAAAATTTTTATGCATTTCTCTTTTTATTTGTGTTATAACAGCTATGTAATTGATACGAAATACTCTATTAATATTAAAAATTACACTTGAAAATTAGTTTTTGATTTATAATTCCACTTAGAAGCTTTTAGTTTCAGTTTTCCGTAAATATACGTGAGTGAACTTGGTTGAATTTACCAATAACCCCACGAAATATTAAATAGTGTAAAATAAAAATTATATATAAATAAATATAAGCTTACATACACACACGTGCGCGTGCTAGTACATGCACATTCAAAGCATAGCCTATATTAACGTTACAAATCTGATTTCAATTTTTTGAGGCTTTTTATGTAGACTAGTGAATTATAATAATGAAATTCTTGATAACGCCTTCGGTGATACGTTTTGGGAGGATCGGTCATTAACTAGTTGTGCTTTTTAGAAATGTAACTATTGTGTAGAAATGTACAGGATACTTATTTTGTCATCATAAGAATCTCTACATGGGAAACATATCGATGGGCAACTAATTTTTACCTTTTTTTATCTAATTTTGTTTAACTGTTTAATATTAACTAACAGGCAGTAAATAAAAAGGTTTTGGTTCAAGAAAAAAAATGAGGGTCGGAACCAGGACGTATTTACATTGTTTTAGGTCTAGTGAAATTACCTTGTTGGTTTTGAATTCTATAATACTGATAGGGAACTATTTGTCAGACCACGTGTAAAATAATCTCAATTGCCTAGTTTATAAACGAATAAGATGTCGTAGAGGTGAAAATTTTCTTTGAGAAAACAAAATAAATGCTGTATCAAATCTGTTTTGAAAATTAAGAATCCGAGTAAAAACAACTGAAATATTTAGAAATAAAAATACTGTTTGTTTAATAGTCATTAATATTCTTTACGATATTAAAGATTAATATTAAATGTTTAATAGTCATTTATTCTAACTTGCCAATTATCGGTAGTATTTGTCTACTTGATTAATTCTCGTGTAAAATTAAAAAAGAAGAATATTATTTATAATAAAAAGACGTATTTGTTTGACTTTTAGTGACTGTTTAGTTAAAAAAAATATATGAATATTTGCTTTCCGTTTGTCTGTAACGCTGGGTAAAATTTAATAGCACTGATCAACAAAATTAAATTTTCTTCTCTGTTCAATAAAAAGTGAATAACCGATTCTTATAGTATTTTTAGCGCTGAATTCAAATATGTCAACAGTCTTTTTTCTATCGTGCATAGTTGTTTATTAATTAACAGTTTTTCTCTTGAAACAAGAAACCTATGTGACGGTAATATAACAATATGTTACCTGTAATTTGTACTTATCTAATGTCTACTTCTTTTGGATATTCTGCTGTATATATAGACCCCTCTTTACATTCCAGCAGTAGTCAGCTAGTATTTTTGGGTTCCATTTTCCTTGGTAGCTGGGATATGTCCTAGGGGAAGAGTTCACCATTTTCGTCACTCACGACGCAAAATCCAAATGCGAATCTAAGAAATCAATAAATTTTGAGTGACATATTACATCCAAGTTCTCTATAGTTTTAAAGAAGCTCAGTTACGATTTCTCTATAGTTATCCGTATTATATTTTCCCAGGAAGTTCTTAACTACATTTTGAAATGATTTCCATGCAGCAACCTCAACGTCCTTCAAACTTTCTTCAAATGCAGGATCATACATTAGTTTTCTTATTGTGGTCCAACAAATATACCTTCCTTAATCTTAGCATCACTTACATCAGGAAACATGATTTTTAGAAACTGAAATCCTGCATCATTACGATCAGTGGCTTTAACCAAATTTTTCATTAAACCGAGTTTAATGTGTAGTGACGAAAGATAAACTTTTTCAGATTTTATAATGCTTGACTACGGTCTCGGTCAGTTCTTACGCAGTCAATTGCACCCCGCACTTTCACTTATTGAACGAATCTGTGATTTAGAATTGTTGCTATTCTGAACTTCGATGAGATTTCAATTCTGCAAATTTGGATTTGTGCGAGTAACCACACTTTTTTCCAATATTTTTGTTACATTAGATTAGGTTAGGTTAGGCTAGGAATCAACATAGTTATATAGGGAATTTCTATATTACTATAATAATAACACGAAAGTGCAATTGATTGCAATTTTCCTGGTTCAAGTTTCTATCTCGGTCGCAACTCACCGTGTTTTATACGATTCTGTCGCAACTGACCTTAAACGGTCCTTGACTTAAGCATTCTTCTCTCTTACAGTCAGTGCATGTCTCTTTAGCCACTTCTTTTTTATGTAGTGATTACTTCTATCCCTGCTGTCCCATTCATATAAGAAGCAACAGAACGTATGCTAGCAAAGTTGCAATCGAAGAAAAAGTGCTATCACTTTCAGATCTCCACAAATTTGACATGAACATTTCCATACTGAATCCTGCTCTATATAAGTTTTATGTGTTTACGGTTTATTTATGTCTGTAGGTACATAAAAAAAGTTATCGAATTGCAAACTGATCATATTTAATAAAAAATACCCTAATTATTATTAGCTTGTCTGCTTGTACTAATTTTGAGATATAATTACAAAAAAGATCATAGTTATAATAAAAAGACGGTGTTGTTTGTCTTTTTCTTGATTGCATTATTCAAAGAAAAGTAAAATTAATAATATTGTTTTTCGTTTGTCTGTAACGTTGCAAAAGTAAACACCCAATATATTTTCAAGTTTGTTTTAGTCGCGTTTTCGTTTGCACGGAAAAATGTTACAACCCGTTACCTTGGGCTGATATTATCGCGTTCAAGATTTTAACACACTGACTGAGTACCACATGTATAATACATTGTGTTACAATGTTGGCGTTTCGACACCTATACCTGACTTAATCATAGAAGCAGATTTCATTAATAATTTCAGAATATCATTAATTACACACACGCACGCGCGCGTCACATACTGTCCAATAGGTTATGTACATAAAACAGTACAAAGCAAGAAGTCATACAGTATGCTAACAACAGTAAAACACAACAAGAACAATAATCATAAAAATAATATATATATTATTTAAGAGGGGGAAAATGCTTTATGCACCGTCAAAGGAAGCCGTGCTTCCAAGGTGTGTAGGACTCTCATCAACTATAAAACTCTCATTGAGGCATTCATATCCATCGTGGAATCACTTAGCGTATTACTTCAAGACGGAGCCTATTTCGCCCTTATCGGGCTGCTTCTAGTTCTTCCTCATCTTCTACTGCCCGTTGGGTGCAAATTGGGCCTGTCTTTTGTTTCTAGTAAGAGCCACTGATTAAATGCATTGATGCGGTCCTATTCCGCCTTACCACGAAGTATAAGCGCAACTACGCTCTTGGATGTGAACTACCAGAGCTCCAATTCCAGTACCATCCTCTGTCTTGCGAATCTTCAGCTCTTGAAAAACGTGTGTGAGGCATATTCATATGAGAGTCTCCGTACTTGCATGCTGAATAATAATGAAATAATAATAATAATAATAATAATAATAATAATAATAATAATAATAATAATAATACCAATAATAACAATCGGGACACATCTTAGTTCATTTCTTCTGAAAGTATAAAAACGTTTTGCATAAGGTATTATACACAAGGGTCGATCAAACATAAACGGGACTCTTGATATTGACACAAGATACTAGTTACAGTCTCGTTAATGTTGGCAACAGTGAGCAGTGGGCAGTAAGGCTTACACGTGTATAGCGCTCCGCGCTTGTTTCTAAAGTCATCTGTTTGTCTGCTATTACGATGAATGAACAGAATTAGAATGTGTCCTTTGCGTAGCGTGTAACTAATAGGTGTATTGAATACAAAGGTATTGAACCAGCTGAAAATTGGCACAGTGATACACTTTCAAACGTTCAAGTGTACAAATGTCATAAGCTTATCTGCGTGTCCACAGGAAAAAGTAATAATATCACCTAATAAAATTCCGCAAAATAGTCATTTCGTCACAATACATCGAAACAGATTTCAATAAATCGCCACTTATATCTTATCTGACAAAGCCAGCCTCTGTCCCTTATATACGTAGCGCACGTGTTCTAGAAACTTTTCCATCCTTACTGCACGCCAGCTAAAGTGTATTTGAAGTGTTCTCCAGAGTACTCTGGAACGTACTTGTGCGCGGCCTTGACTGAGGCTACACCTGCACTTTGGGGGGGGGTGGACGTTCTTGGCTGTTCCAGGCGGTTCCATTCGTTTCAATATTTTAATAGTCTTACATTAAAAACTGATTATTTAAAGCTACTGATTACTTAAAAACAGATTGTTTAGCTCTACATAATTACTGCAATATATAATTTGAATGGTAGCGGTTGTAAACAGTGTGCATTGTAAGCAGTATAATATTGTAACGAGAACCGTATCAAACAGCCTAGAACGTCCTCCACCCGTCCCTTCATAGTCAAGCAGATGTACCTCAGTCAAGGCCGCGCTCAAGCACGTTCCAGAATACTCTGGAGAACACTTGAAATACACATTACCTGGCGTGCAGTAAGGAAGGAAAGTTATCCTAGACATCTGCGCGACCTATAAAAGCAGATCGTCTGGCTTTGTCAGATCAGTTACGCTGAGCGATTTTCCTTAGTGCGGATCGAGTGGTGATTTACCTCAAGTGCGCCAAAGTGTTATTGTGTTACAGTTAGTGCGAAATTCTAATAGTTGACATTATTATTGCGTGTGTCTCAATTTAACTTGAATTATTGTACGAGACCAAACCGGTTGAATATCTTCTTGATTACAAATTATTAATTGTGATAATTAAAACTGGTGATTAGTGACTTCATTGTTGTCTATATTTTGTTTTCCACTGTAGCATACGACGATCGGTTATACCGGCGTAACAGTATAATCTTGCAGCTCCCGCTATGTTATTTAGCGTTTGCTGTTTCCTTTAAGCAAACAGAACAGAATCGTTTCTTGCGGTAGTCAGTATTTTATGTTATTTGCTTTAGTAACTGTGGCAATTACAAAAATTATTTTGAATGCTTTAAAATTGTAGTCACTGCTTTCAGTTCTTGAACGGGAACGTTGCCACTGATTATAGTAGGTATTTATTAATTCTACTATAATATGCAATAGCTTAAGTGAAGTGAAAATTAATAAGAAGAAAATCGATTTACGTTTACAGTGGTGTTGGAAGGCTTGCTGCTGACTGAGGTTTCCTGTAAGAGAGCGCTGCCTCCTCAGCCTCCGCCACCGAAGCCCAAATGTGGATCCAATGGAGTCGAGGTTAGTGTAACTTTGCCACGAGCGACCATATTCCTTTTGTTTTTGGTTTTTTATAAAAAGCAGATAGTAACGAATAGAACAATATTTCACAGTGTCATTTAAATCCATTTCCAGGCTATTTGGTCGTGATCCAATGTTTCTTACTAAAACAGACGTTTCGACAGTGCCATCGACTACCATTATCAGTGTAAAGTATTTTAGTGCCTTAACCACACTAATGTAGTCTCTAAATTGTATTACCCTACGTTAGTACACTGAAGATGGCAGTCGATGGTACCGTTGAAACGTTTGTTTTAGTAAGAAACAACGGACCACGGCCAAGCAGCCCGGAAATGGATTTTAATAACATTGAATCCGGTGGTGTAAGCCTGCGAAATATTTCACACTCTTTCAAATGTTGAAATTTATTTAAAAAACCAACATTTCAGTTCAGAAAATATGCAATCATCTTCACCTCAATTTAAATTATATGTAATGTCGCTGTATCAGCTACTTAAACTCTGTCACAGCGTGACAAGTCCATTTGGTCTCTACGAAGGAAAGTCGAATTTGAGAATTGTCTTTAAAGGAGAGTTGCCAGACCACTAAATAAACAGTCATCCCATACTCTGGATGACCAAGATGGTTACTGACGTTGGTCCTGATAGGAGGAAGTCAATCTTTACATTAATAAGTTCATTCATTAAAAGTTTTCTCTAATAAAGAGCCGTTTATTTACATGAAAATGAGAAAAAAGTAATATAATTATTATAATTATACACAGTATTAGTAATAGTCATAGTAGTAATTAGTAATAGTAGTAATATTAGTATTAGTCTATAAAGTATGTGCAGTACATGGGTTCTGCAGAGAACGTATATATTCAATCATCTTAACCTCAATTTAAGTTGGTGTTAAGTTCACCACCCCAAGTCTAACATAGGGTGGTGAACCATGGAAAACTATAGAATATATGAAATATCGGTATGGAGAACCATACATGACTTCCATATTCTAAGATTTATATTTAAAATCATTTTCAGCCAAACAGCCAGGGAAGGAATTTTAACAAAAAATACTTGTTTGTTGCCAATAACGTAGTACACATATAAAAAAAAATTATCCCCTCCCCCTTCAAATATAATTTTGATTTATAGAAAATTACCCCCAGCCCGTTCAACTAGCCTCTTCATTTATAGATATTTCATCTACGTTTCTACAGTGGATTATTAAGATCTTATCAGGATACTTTATCAAAATTAAGTACTTTACTCATGTTACAACAAAAAATGTTTCTGGTAAACTGCCCTTTCCCCGTAACCGATCTTCACCAAAATCAACAGACATTGAGTTCTCTATAGCTCAGGCACATATGTAAAAAATTATTTGATTCTGTTTGAATTTACGGCAGTTATGGTTCGTCATATAAAAAATTACCCATGTTAAAACATAAAACATGAGATTTATAAAATATATCTAAGATTTATATTTAAAATCATTTTTGAAATAAAATATTTTCATAGAACCTACTAACGCTGGGGAAATCTGAGGAGCCAATCAGAGTTGGGCCTACCTGTCACTCTGCTGAATTTGGTGGAAAGCCCTGTCACTGTCGTCAAGTCCCCACCTCAATGAAGAACCCATTGTTTTATAAAAATATATTTAAATTTTGAAAACTGAAAATTCTTTTCTTGTAAATATTTATATTTTATAATCAAAATGACATTATTTTTGTTACCTGGCAACAAAATTATTTTATTTTCAACAATTGCCATTGTTTGAAAAAGTTTAAATAAATTTTCAAGTACTTTACTCTTGTTAAAACGTAAAAGGTTGCAGGTAAACTACCCCTTCCCCTTAACCGATCTTCACCAAAATCGAAAGTCCTTGAGACCTCTACAATTCAGGGATGTATGCAAAACATTATTTGATTCTGTTTGAATTTGCGGCAGTTATCGTTTGCCATAGAAAGAAAACGTTGCCGGTAAACTACCCCTTCCCCTCAACCGATCTTCACCAAAAACAATAGGTCTTGAGTACTCTGCAAATCAGGGCTGTATGCAGAAAATTATTTGATTCTGTTTGAACTTGCGGCTGTTATCGTTTGCCATAGAAAATACCCTTGTTAAAAAAACGTTGTAGGTAAACTACCCCTTTCCCTTAACCGATCATTACCAAAAACAATAGGTCTTGAGAACTCTACAATTTAGGGCTGTATGCAAATAATCTTTTGATTCTGTTTGAATTTGCGGCTGTTATCGTTTGCCATAGGAAATACCCTTGTTAAAACATAAAACGTTACAGGTAAACTACCCCTTTCCCCTAACCGATCTTCACCAAAAACAATAGGTCTTGAGAACTCTACAATTCAGGGCTGTATGCGAAAAATTATTTTATTCTGTTTGAATTTGCGTTTGCCAAAAAAAAAAAAATTTCCCTTGATAAAAAAAAACCGTTGAAGGTAAACTACCCCTTTCCCGCAACTGACCTTCACCAAAAACAATGGGTCCGAGTACTCTACAAATCAGGGCTGTATGCAAAAAATTATTTGATTCTGTTTGAATTTGCGCAGTTATCGTTTGCCATAGAAAAAAAATCTACAGACAGATAGACACACAGACAGACACACACACAGACACTTTTCGGAAAACGACTTTTTTCATGTTTTGAGTGTAGTAGAATTAGAATCTGCAATAATCTCGAACACGATTTTTTTTGCCATCACCATACTTCCATTCCTTAAGGAATATGGAAGTAAAATATCGGTATGGAGAACCATACATGACTTCCATATTCTAAGATTTATATTTAAAATCATTTTCAGCCAAACAGCCAGGGAAGGAATTTTAACAAAAAAATACTTGTTTGTTGCCAATAACGTAGTACACATATAAAAAAAAATTATCCCCTCCCCCTTCAACTATAATTTTGATTTATAGAAAATTACCCCCAGCCCGTTCAACTAGCCTCTTCATTTATAGATATTTCATCTACGTTTCTACAGTGGATTATTAAGATCTTATCAGGATAATTTATCAAAATTAAGTACTTTACTCATGTTACAACAAAAAATGTTTCAGGTAAACTGCCCTTTCCCCGTAACCGATCTTCACCAAAATCAACAGACATTGAGTTCTCTATAGCTCAGGCACATATGTAAAAAATTATTTGATTCTGTTTGAATTTACGGCAGTTATGGTTCGTCATATAAAAAATTACCCATGTTGAAACATAAAACATGAGATTTATAAAACATGTCTAAGATTTATGTTTAAAATCATTTTTGAAATAAAATATTTTCATAGAACCTACTAACGCTGGGGAAATCTGAGGAGCCAATCAGAGTTGGGCCTACCTATCACTCTGCTGAATTTGGTGGAAAGCCCTGTCACTGTCGTCAAAGTATCAGCCTTGACAGGGTCCTGTTTTTCTGCAAAATGGGAGAGGCTTGAGATGGAGTGAGTTACATGGTCCCCACCTCAATGAAGAACCCATTGTTTTATAAAAATATATTTAAATTTTGAAAACTGAAAATTTTTTCTTGTTGTAAATATTTATATTTTATAATCAAAATGACTTTATTTTTGTTACCTGGCAACAAAATTATTTTATTTTCAACAATTACCATTGTTTCAAAAAGTTTAAATAATTTTTCAAGTACTTTACTCTTGTTAAAACGTAAAAGGTTGCAGGTAAACTACCCCTTCCCCTTAACCGATCTTCACCAAAATCTAAAGGCCTCGAGTCCTCTAGAATTCACTGACCTATGCAAAAAATTATTTGACTCTGTTTGAATTTGCGGCTGTTATCGTTTGCCATAGAAAATACGCTTGACAAAAAACGTTGCAGGTAAACTACCCCTTCCCCTCAACCGATCTTTACCAAAAACAATAGGTCTTGAATACTCTACAAATCAGGGCTACATGCAGAAGATTACTTGATTCTGTTTGAATTTGCGGCTGTTATCGTTTGCCATATAAAAAACCCTTGTTAAAAAAACGTTGTAGGTAAACTACCCCTTTCCCTTAACCGATCTTCACCAAAAACAACAGGTCTTGAGAACTCTACAATTTAGGGCTGTATGCAAATAATCTTTTGATTCTGTTTGAATTTGCGGCTGTTATCGTTTGCCATAGGAAATACCCTTGTTAAAACATAAAACGTTACAGGTAAACTACCCCTTTCCCTTAACCGATCTTCACTAAAAACAATAGGTCTTGAGAACTCTACAATTCAGGGCTGTATGCGAAAAATTATTTGATTCTGTTTGAATTTGCGGTTGTTATCGTTTGCCAAAAAAAAAATTTACCTTGATAAAAAAAAACCGTTGCAGGTAAACTACCCCTTTCCCTCAACCGATCTTCACCAAAAACAATAGGTCGTGAGTACTCTACAAATCAGAACTGTATCCAAAAAATTATTTGATTCTGTTTGAATTTGCGGCAGTTATCGTTTGCCATAGAAAAAAAATCTACAGACAGACACACAGACAGACAGACAGACACACAGACAGACACACACACAGACGCTTTTCGGAAAACGACTTTTTTTCATGTTTTGAGTGTAGTAGAATCAGAATCTGCAATAATCTCGAACACGATTTTTTTTGCCATCACCATACTTCCATTCCTTAAGGAATATGGAAGTAAAAATAATTACGAGCTTGTTTCAGTCTCGATGGAAGTCATTCAACCATCGCTTACGGGGTCTTCCCACACTTTTCTTTCCTCTTGGATGGTAGTCAAGGGCTCTTCTTGAGAATCTAGTTGGATCCATTCTCTCTACGTCTAAATGCCACCTCCTTTTCGTACCGGGAGATCTTATCATTTAAGCTTCTAGCTATGCCTAGCTCTATTTTAACATAATTTATGATAACATCTCTCCTCGTACAACTCTTCACAGCCCTCGAGAACCTCATTTCCGCTCCTTGTATTCTAGACACATCTTTATCATTTCTAGTGCAAGTCTCACTAACATAGAGTAGTTGAGGTATGCCTATTACGTTATAATATTTCAATTGCGTCTATTTCCTTGTTTTATTCTTTAAATGTTTAATGACAGTCTATGCACTTTTTTCTTGGCCGACCTCCCATTTTATCCATATAATCTCCCCTGAGGGCACCCTTAACCATTCTTATTTCCACCGTTCTTTCAACGTGTCCCAGTTATCTTATTCTTTGTTCTTTGATGAACTTTACTATATCATTCCTTTAAATGACTGTGTTCCATTTTACTTCCATATTTCCTTAAGGAATGGAAGTATGGTGATGGCAAAAAAAATCGTGTTCGAGATTATTGCAGATTCTGATTCTACTACACTCAAAACATGAAAAAAAGTAGTTTTCCGAAAAGTGTCTGTGTGTGTGTGTGTGTGTCTGTGTGTCTGTGTGTCTATCTGTGTCTGTAGATTTTTTTTTTGGCAAACGATAACTGCCGCAAATTCAAACAGAATCAAATAATTTTTTGCATACAGCCCTGATTTGTAGAGGACTCGCGACCTATTGTTTTTGGTGAAGATCGGTTGAGGGAAAGGGGTAGTTTACCTGCAACGGTTTCTTTTATCAAGGGAAATTTTTTTTTTGGCAAACGATAACAGCCGCAAATTCAAACAGAATCAAATAATGTTTCTTATACAGCCCTGAATTGTAGAGTTCTCAAGACCTTTTGTTTTTGGTGAAGATCGGTTAAGGGAAAGGTTAAGGGAAAGGGGTAGTTTACTTGTAACGTTTTATGTTTTAACAAGGGTATTTCCTATGGCAAACGATAACAGCCGCAAATTCAAACAGAATCAAAAGATTATTTGCATACAGGCCTAGATGGTAGAGGTCTCAAGACCTGTTGTTTTTGGTGAAGATCGGTTAAGGGGAAGGGGTAGTTTACCAGCAACGGTTTTTTATCAAGCGTATTTTTTATGGCAAACGATAACTGCCGCAAATTCAAACAGAATCAAATAATTTTTTGCATACAGCCCTGATTTGTAGAGTACTCGCGACGTATTGTTTTTGGTGAAGATCGGTTGAGGGGAAGGGGTAGTTTACCAGCACGGTTTTTTTTATCAAGGGAAATTTTTTTTTTGGCAAACGATAACAGCCGCAAATTCGAACAGACTTAAATAATGTTTCGTATACAGCCCTGAATTGTAGAGTTCTCAAGATCTTTTGTTTTTGGTGAAGATCGGTTAAGGGAAATGGGTAGTTTACTTGTAACGTTTTATGTTTTAACAAGGGTATTTCGTATGGCAAACGATAACAGCCGCAAATTCAAACAGAATCAAAAGATTATTTGCATACAGCCCTAAATTGTAGAGTTCTCAAGACCTATTGTTTTTGGTGAAGATCGGTTAAGAGAAAGGGGTAGTTTACCTACAACGTTTTTTTAACAAGGGTATTTTCTATGGCAAACGATAACAGCCGCAAATTCAAACAGAATCAAATAATTTTCTGCATACAGCCCTTATTTGTAGAGTACTCAAGACGTATTGTTTGTGGTGAAGATCAGTTGAGGGGAAGGGGTAGTTTACTTGCAACGTTTTTTATCAAGCGTATTTTTTATGGCAAACGATAACTGCCGCAAATTCAAACAGAATCAAATAATTTTTTGCATACAGCCCTGATTTGCAGAGTACTCGCGACGTATTGTTTTTGGTGAAGATCGGTTGAGGGGAAGGGGTAGTTTACCAGCACGGTTTTTTTTATAAAGGGAAATTTTTTTTTTGGCAAACGATAACAGCCGCAAATTCAAACAGACTTAAATAATGTTTCGTATACAGCCCTAAATTGTAGAGTTCTCAAGTCCTATTGTTTTTGGTGAAGATCGGTTGAGGGAAAGGGGTAGTTTACCTGCAACGTTTTTTTAACAAGGGTATTTTCTATGGCAAACGATAACAGCCGCAAATTCAAACAGAATCAAATAATGTTTTGCATGCAGCCCTGATTTGTAGAGTACTCAAGACCTGTTGTTTTTGGTGAAGATCGGTTAAGGGGAAGGGGTAGTTTACCTGCACCGTTTTCTTATCAAGCGTATTTTCTATGGCAAACGATAACAGCCGCAAATTCGAACAGAATCAAATAATTTTTTGCATACATCCCTGAATTGTAGAGGTCTCAAGGCCGTTCGATTTTGGTGAAGATCGGTTAAGGGGAAGGGGTAGTTTACCAGCAACCTTTTACGTTTTAACAAGAGTAAAGTACTTGCAAATTTATTTAAACTTTTTGAAACAATGGTAATTGTTAAAAATAAAATAATTTTGTTGCCAGGCAATAAAATTAAAATTTTTTAATTTTAATGTAATATAATATTTTTCATTTAATACGGCAATAAAAAGGCAGGTAAGACACAAACACACAATTCACGTTATTTCTGGCCTCACTCATGTTTATTTTCTTACGTTTGCACGCTTTTTAAATGGAAAGTGCCGAAACCCACACCAACATAACGCGTGCAAGCCGAAAAAATGGACATCAATTTGCTTACTGGCGAAGCTAGTAGTTAATGAATGGGTAGGCAAAAATCTTATCTTAAATTTATTTTAAGGAATCACTAAAAGGACGGTGGGTCAAATCGGACGCTGAGGTAGAGTTTGCTGTAACCGAATGGTTCCACAAACAGCCGTAAGAATTTTACTAGCAGGGAATCTACAGGTTAGCGCAACAGTGGAACTCATGTCTTAATGTTATTGGAGACTTCTTTTGAAATCGTTGAATAAAAATTGCTTTACAGCTCTATACGTGTGTCTATTGAACAATCCTTGTATTAGTCATACACGATAATACAACTGATTAAACTTCAAATTTTTAAACTTGGTTAGTTTCTATATATATGTTTAATGTTACAAATAATTCAAATAACAATCTTGATCATCTGTTAGTTCAGCGGAATAACAGTGACACTTTTAATAACCGCATAAAATAAACAGTTAGAAACAACACAGGCTCTTTAACTTAACTGTTTGGACCACAGAAGTGAGGCATGCCTCAACGCTCTATGTGTACAGCGCGGGACAATCCCCCTCCCTACACTTCCCTATCACACCACTACATTGCTTACATACGATGTATACAAAAAACGCTGAGGCAAGTTCAGGTTGCCTCATTCGCTTTAAACGAACTATGCCGAATCTCACCTGTCACCATCTAGCGGTCGCTCAATAAAGCACGTTTCGGTTTAATAAATTTGACAGTCACAGTAACAATGTATAATCTTTACGTTATGTATTTCATACGTATTTATAATTTTTATTCTACAGAATTTGTTAGGGTAGGCATTGCCTCAATTGCCTCCATGTAACTTCGCCACTGATATATATGTGTACAACGTTATCGGCAACAAAGAAGTAGTTTTTGTTAAAATTCCTTCCCGGGATATTTGGCCGTAGTCCAATGTTTTCTACAAAACCAGACATTTCGGCAATGCCATCGACTTCCATCATCAGTGAAAATCGAGTGCGATAACGTGAGGTGGTATACGTTAGTGACCACAGTACTGTGGTTAAGGCTGAAGCAGTAAGTAGAAAGAAGTAGTTTCTATGGTAATATTTCATTTCGAAAATGATTTTAAATATAAATCTTAGAATATGGAAGTCATGTATGGTTCTCCATACCGATATTTTTATTTTCCCTTATTCCTTTAGCTAACAAACAATATTTTAATTTATTTAATTTAGTTCCAGTATTTACAAATATATACAAACATCTTTCCATGTTTATAATTGTATACATTAAAGGTTATTTAATTATTTAATCTTTGAGTGACTTTAAAAGAATAAAGAAGGACGTAATAAAGCGATTCTTTCGCCACCATTATTTTCAGTTTGTGTAGTATATCAATGTAAACGTGAAGCCACGTATGACTAATATATTATCTTAAGGTAGTTAAATTAGAGCAGATAATCGTGTCATTACGAGGAAACTTTAACAATAGTACCGCTTAAAATACTGACACACAACACGAAGCACTGAGACGTCTACGAACACGTTATCAGCAACCTGACAAATCGCCACGTGACGTCACCATCTCTGCAATAACATAAAACCGCTGTCGCTGGTTCCACTACCAGAAATTGTTTCTCGTATTAATTGCCAAAAACAAGACATTACACAAAATGAACGGAATGACAAATCTTTATTAAACAAAAAACAATACCAAACAAAAATATCGGTATGGAGAACCATACATGACTTCCATATTCTAAGATTTATATTTAAATCTTAATATCGCCTGCCAAGCGCGATATATTTTCTCTTATACATGATGTACATTAAAATGAAAAAATTTTAATTTTATTGCTTGGCAACAAAATTATTTTATTTTTAACAATTACCATTGTTTGAAAAAGTTTAAATAAATTTTCAAGTACTTTACTCTTGTTAAAACGTAAAAGGTTGCAGGTAAACTACCCCTTCCCCTTAACCGATCTTCACCAAAATCGGAAGTCCTTGAGACCTCTACAATTCAGGGATGTATGCAAAACATTATTTGATTCTGTTTGAATTTGCGGCAGTTATCGTTTGCCATATTAAATACGCTTGATAAAAAAACGTTCCAGGTAAACTACCCCTTCCCCTCAACCGATCTTCACCAAAAACAATAGGTCTTGAGTACTCTACAAATCAGGGCTGTATGCAAAACATTATTTGATTTTGTTTGAATTTGCGGCTGTTATCGTTTGCCATAGAAAATACCCTTGTTAAAAAAACGTTGCTGGTAAACTACCCCTTTCCCTCAACCGATCTTCACCAAAAACAATAGGTCTTGAGAACTCTACAATTTAGGGCTGTATGCAAATAATCTTTTGATTCTGTTTGAATTTGCGGCTGTTATCGTTTGCCATAAAAAAAAATCTACAGACACAGACACAGACACACACACACACACACACACACACACACACACACACACACACACACAGACACTTTTCGGAAAACGACTTTTTTTCATGTTTTGAGTGTAGTAGAATCAGAATCTGCAATAATCTCGAACACGATTTTTTTTGCCATCACCATACTTCCATTCCTTAAAGAATATGGAAGTAAAAAGTAAAATATCGGTATGGAGAACCATACATGACTTCCATATTCTAAGATTTATATTTAAAATCATTTTCAGCCAAACAGCCAGGCTGTGTCTTACCTGCCTTTTTATTGCTGTATTAAATGAAAAATATTATATTACATTAAAATGAAAAAATTATAATTTTATTGCCTGGCAACAAAATTATTTTATTTTTAACAATTACCATTGTTTCAAAAAGTTTAAATAAATTTTCAAGTACTTTACTCTTGTTAAAACGTAAAAGGTTGCAGGTAAACTACCCCTTCCCCTTAACCGATCTTCACCAAAATCGAAAGTCGTTGAGAACTACAGAATTCAGGCACGTATGAAAAAAATTATTTGATTCTGTTTGAATTTGCGGCTGTTATCGTTTGCTATAGAAAATACGCTTGATAAAAAAACGTTGCAGGTAAACTACCCCTTCCCCTTAACCGATCTTCACCAAAAACAATAGGTCTTGAGTACTCTACAAATCAGGGCTGTATGCAAAATATTATTTGATTCTGTTTAAATTTGCGGCTGTTATCGTTTGCCATAGAAAATACCCTTGTTAAAAAAACGTTGCAGGTAAACTACCCCTTTCCCTCAACCGATCTTCACCAAAAACAACAGGTCTTGAGAACTCTACAATTTAGGGCTGTATGCAAATAATCTTTTGATTCTGTTTGAATTTGCGGCTGTTATCGTTTGCCATAGGAAATACCCTTGTTAAAACATAAAACGTTACTGGTAAACTACCCCTTCCCCTTAACCGATCTTCACCAAAAACAATAGGTCTTGAGTACTCTACAAATCAGGGCTGTATGCAAAACATTATTTGATTCTGTTTGAATTTGCGGCTGTTATCGTTTGCCATAGAAAATACCCTTGTTAAAAAAACGTTGCAGGTAAACTACCCCTTTCCCTCAACCGAACTTCACCAAAAACAATAGGTCTTGAGAACTCTACAGTTTAGGGCTGTATGCAAATAATCTTTTGATTCTGTTTGAATTTGCGGCTGTTATCGTTTGCCATAGGAAATACCCTTGTTAAAACATAAAACGTTACCGGTAAACTACCCCTTTCCCTTAACCGATCGTCACCAAAATCAACAGATCTTGAGAACTCTACAATTCAGGGTAGTATGCGAAACATTATATGATTCTGTTTGAATTTGCGGCTGTTATCGTTTGCCAAACAAACAAAATTACCCTTGCTAAAAAAAAACCGTTGCCGGTAAACTACCCCTTTCCCTCAACCGATCTTCACCAAAAACAATTGGTCGCGAGTACTCTGCAAATCAGGGCAGCATGCAAAAAATTATTTGACTCTGTTTGAATTTGCGGCTGTTATCGTTTGCCATAGAAAATACGCTTGATAAAAAAACGTTGCAGGTAAACTACCCCTTCCCCTTAACCGATCTTCACCAAAAACAATAGGTCTTGAGTACTCTACAAATCAGGGCTGTATGCAAAACATTATTTGATTCTGTTTAAATTTGCGGCTGTTATCGTTTGCCATAGAAAATACCCTTGTTAAAAAAACGTTGCTGGTAAACGACCCCTTTCCCTCAACCGATCTTCACCAAAAACAACAGGTCTTGAGAACTCTACAGTTTAAGGCTGTATGCAAATAATCTTTTGATTCTGTTTGAATTTGCGGCTGTTATCGTTTGCCATAGGAAATACCCTTGTTAAAACATAAAACGTTACCGGTAAACTACCCCTTTCCCTTAACCGATCGTCACCAAAATCAACAGATCTTGAGAACTCTACAATTCAGGGTAGTATGCGAAACATTATATGATTCTGTTTGAATTTGCGGCTGTTATCGTTTGCCAAACAAACAAAATTACCCTTGCTAAAAAAAAACCGTTGCCGGTAAACTACCCCTTTCCCTCAACCGATCTTCACCAAAAACAATTGGTCGCGAGTACTCTGCAAATCAGGGCAGCATGCAAAAAATTATTTGACTCTGTTTGAATTTGCGGCAGTTATCGTTTGCCATAGAAAAAAAATCTACAGACACACAGACACACAGACAGACACACACACAGACAGACACACACACAGACACTTTCGGAAAACGACTTTTTTTCATGTTTTGAGTGTAGTAGAGTCAGAATCTGCAATAATCTCGAACACGATTTTTTTTGGCATTACCATACTTCCATTCCTTAAGGAATATGGAAGTAAAATTACCCTTGATAAAAAACCGTTGCAGGTAAACTACCCCTTTCCCTTAACCGATCTTCACCAAAAACGACAGGTCTTGATAACTCTACAATTTAGGGTTGTATGCAAAATATTATATGATTTTGTGTGAATTTGCGGCTGTTATCGTTTGCCATATAAAATACCCTTGATAAAACAAAAAACGTGGCCGGTAAACTACCCCTCTCCCTTGAACGATCTTCACCAAAAACAATAGGTCTTTAGTACTCAAGAAATCAGGGCTGTATGCAAAAACGTATTTGATTTTGTTTGAATTTGCGGCTCTTATCGTTTGCCATAGAAAATACCCTTAAAAACATAAAATGTTGCAGGTAAACTACCCCTTTCCCTTAACCGATCTTCACCAAAAACGGAAGATCTTGAGAACTCTACAATTTAGGGCAGTATGCAAAACATTATTTGATTATGTTTGAATTTGCGGCTGTTATCGGTTGGCATAATAAATACCATTGTTAAAACATAAAACGGTACAGGTAAACTACCCCTTTCCCTTAACCGATCTTTACCAAAATCAACAGATCGTGAGAACTCTGCAATTCAGGGCTGCATGCGAAACATTATTTGATTCTGTTTGAATTTGCGGCTGTTATCGTTTGCCAAACAAACAAAATTACCCTTGATAAAAAAAAAACCGTTGCTGGTAAACTACCCCTTTCCCTCAACCGATCTTCACCAAAAACAATAGATCGCGAGTACTCTACAAATCAGGGCTGTATGCAAACAATTATTTGATTCTGTTTGAATTTGCGGCTGTTATCGTTTGCCATAGAAAAAAATCTACAGACACAGACACACACACACACACACACACACAGACACTTTTCGGAAAACGACTTTTTTTCATGTTTTGAGTGTAGTAGAATCAGAATCTGCAATAATCTCGAACACGATTTTTTTTGCCATCACCATACTTCCATTCCTTAAGGAATATGGAAGTAAAATGTACATACCTTGTTTCTAAAATTACGATTGACTGTACCACTGATCCTCTGGAACTTAGCTAACTGAACACCAATATCATAATTCTTATCGTAGTCAGTATCATTTTCCAAATAATTAAAATGCCTTACCTCTTCCTTAGTTTGGTAATTAATTATTATTTTAGTTTTTATATTTTCATTGATCTTGGTATCTAATTACTTTTGCTTTTGTGTAAGATATTTTCATATTGAATTGATTACAAATCTTTGAAGCCTAAAAAACTGGTTTTGTTAATCTGCTAATTTATTTCAAATTACAAGCAAATTTTCAGAAACATCAGCACATACAGATATCGTGATATCTGTATACACCATACATCGTGATATCTTAACATCAGGATGCACTAGTTGTTTCCATTTCCTTACTAGACCCTCGATATCAATTTTAGAACGATATTAATTTTTATTTACTTACTATTAATAAAGTTTATTTATTTTTAATATTACGTCCATTGAATACCAATAAAGTGGAGATTTAAAGCTCTTGCTGAGACTAACTTAAAGACGTCAATGTAAGGTGTTAAGTATAAGATAAACTGTGATAACATAAACGCAAAGTTTTCAGCTTCAGTTTTTGAGGACAGAGGAATGTTTAGCAGTTGCAAAAGTAATTTCGTTATCAAGTAAAGCTGCAACGTAAGTTTACGGAAAAACCGAAAGAATAGCTGTTTGACGTTAGAGTGCAGTGTTACCATAACAGGAAATTCTGTTTAATAAAATTCTTAAAATGTGTCAGTCAGCTGTTCGTCACGCAACCTTTCTGATCGCGGGGGGGGGACTATGCGGAAACGTTGCGACGGTTTCGCCGTGAATCCCGTTTTTATTATTTTTTCGTTTAATTCACAAAGAGGAAATGGCGTCACTGATACCACACGGTATCAGATATAATTGTGTGTGTGTGTGCGCGTGTGTGCGCGTGCGCATGCCGTCGTACATGTTACTACATTGCTAAATTAAAGTAAATCGTATCATCACTATATATATATATATATTTTCCTACAATAATCATCAGTAGTTGCCATTGACTCATTTTCATTTTGCCCTTTGAATATCAACGTACTAATTTTTTGAGCTTTTTCAATGGGACTTCTCATACTGATCTTTAACTCACTTCTCTTTCTTTTCTTCTTCCACTTTTCTTCTTTTTCTTCATCACCATCTACAACATAGTCGCGCTATCTTCTTCTTCTTCTTCTTCTTCTTCTTCTTCTTCTTCTTCTTCTTCTTCTTCTTCTTCTTCTTCTTCTTCTTCTTCTTCTTCTTCCTTCTCCTTCTCCTTCTCCTTCTCCTTCTCCTTCTCCTTCTCCTTCTCCTTCTCCTTCTCCTTCTACCCTTCTTCCCTTCTGCATTTTAATCATTCTACTCGCCCTTCTTCTTCCTCATACCCTCCACCACCTCCTCTTTGGTTATTATTTTTTCACAACAGACGCGCTGGCAGGTCACCTTTAAATTTTCCGTCAATACCGGATTTGAAAGCGACTGATCTTTTAAATTGTTCACTTGCTCGACGTCATTAAAGTCGTTGGCCTCTCCTTCATGCTGTACTACGCGAACAACTAGCCTGGAGCTTTCCTGGTTTATTCTTCTCTTGACTCTCGACTTTCGTCTATCCTTTTTTGACTTGACTCTTCTCTCCACTTATGCCTTGTACCATCGACTAACATCTGTATCTCTTTAGGTTCAGGTCTAAGGTTAAGGTTATCATGAGCCATAATAAAAACCTTGATTTCCACGTTAATTCATTAAGTACTGGCATAAACTTACTTAGTCCTTTTGTTTCTGATCTAGCTACTGAAAAATTGTTTGCTTCCTAAGTAATCAGTTGTTACCGTTTCATGCAGTACACGAGTGATATGATTAATCTTTCTCCTCGTGTTACTGAGGAGCCACTATATGATCGTACGCTTTATTTTAGGCGCTGAGATGCAATGTTTGTTTTATCCGTGATAAGTATTTTTCAGTCAATAAAAATTACAGAGTTCAAAATTAAAATTTTTTTCTCTTTGACTATTTAACATTACTGTATTCCTCACTGACACGAAAAAAAGGATGTGCAAATTTTACTTCATAGGTCCTTTTTATTAAATGATACATTTTTGGTAAAGCAAATTTCTTCTCTACAAGACTGGATAACAACTGTTTTGCAGATGAAAGCTGTGGATTCGTGAAGTTATGGAGAAAATGATGAAATATACTTAAAATCGTTAGTTTTAATTAATTCATTTAAAACACAAAAATAAAGTAAAGCATATTGAAGAAAATTGTACTATATGAAGCAACATTTGTAAAAGAACGGGAAAACATTATTAAATAGCAAAAAATTACAAGATTCCATGTTCTAGTAAAGCAATATTATCTTCAATATTCCTGAAAAATATTATTTCCTCATGATCATTAGTGGCTCTCTAGATCTGTATAATGGCTTACAAATCAAATGAGTACTTGAGTATTTCTTTTTAATGTACAGTGAAAGTTAAGTTTACGTGTCTAAGGTGTGTATGTCATATGGTTTGTCACCTTTGGAGTTCTCCTTTCCGATTTTCTGATTCATCAGTACAAGGTGAATTCTACATATTCTCTGATAAAATCATATTGCCTGTATAAATTCCTGCAAATGCTACAACGTATTGAAAAATATTCAAACATATCTGCACTCAAATTTATTGAGTTTTAGATTAATGTTTTGTTACTAGTTTTCTTGAACTTTTAGGAATTTTTCCCCTGGAGTAATTCAAATTATTCTGAGATGAATACTTCAATTTGAATAAACTCAAAACGAAAATAAAGTTTGTGACTCGATAAGGTAAATTTTTATGCAACTGAATATTTACAAATATTGTAAGTGTTGTAAAACTTAGTCACCAGGCATAAGAGGTTTTGTAGAATCTCTTGAATTTAACTTCTTTTTAGAATTGGAAGGAGCAAGGTTATTAGTTAAGACTTACTGGAATGTTTTGAAGGCAAGCGGTCTGAAATTTAAACCACTGCTTATTTGCTATTTTTAATATTTAGATATTTAGATAAATCTTTGTTACATAATCTCTCATTTTTGTTTGTATTAACGTGTTACATTTATTTATTTGTATGTTCTCAGTGCGCTCCCGAGACCCAAGTTGCCTTAGTAAAGAAGAACCTGTGTTTCAATCACACGTGTCCCAAAGGTGAGAAGTGTTACGTGATTGGAGGACAGTGTAGGCCTGGTCAAATTTGCCCAATGATAATATCAATGCCCTTCTGCGCCAGTCCAGATCCATGTAGTACTACAGTCTGCAACCCTGGATTCAAGTGTGTTAACGTCCAATATGGCAGTGGTCCACCTTATGCCAGCTGCCAGATAGTGAATAATCCCTGCAATTACCTGACTTGTCCTGACCCAGGACAACAATGCTACGTAAAGAACACCAAATGTAAATCAGTCCAAACGGTTATAACACCGATATGTGCGGCTGCGGACCCATGCAAAGGCGTCGTCTGCAGAGACGGATTCATCTGTTTCGTCGTTGAAGACGGGTACAACCAGTCCTTTGCTCAGTGTGTACCTACAAACAACATGTGCGCTTATACTATTTGTAAACCAGACCAATCTTGTTCGGTATTGGAGAAAGACCCGCCTATAGTAATGTGTTCGGGTGTCGATGGAGGCTTAACACACCCGCCTCCCGGGAACCCATGCGACGGTCTCGTCTGTCTGGACAACCAGAAATGCTACTACGAAAAGGTCTGCATGAAAACGTCTTCGTGTTATCTGAAGCCCAGTTGTGTCCCTCTGAACCCGTGTGAAACTATAAAATGTGGTGAAAATTATTTCTGTTACGTTTACGAGGAGAACGGTCTTCCCATCGGAAGGTGTACTCCGTACGACGATCCGTGCGCGTTCACCGTATGTCCTAACGGTTCCACGTGTATCATACTGCAGACGTATCCACCACAGCCCAGATGTACAGAGCCGAATCGGGACAATCCGTGCTTCACGAAGAAATGCCCGGTGAACACGAAATGCGAAGTTCAATGGGTTAACGGAACTATGCAAGCCGAGTGCGTCTACTTAAGGAGTCCTTGTGATGGTCTCCTCTGTCCGGCGAACGAGTACTGCTTCCAGAGCAGTGCTAACTGTGATGGAATACCAGCAGTGCAGTGTACGTCCTTCAAGCGATGTGAAGGTGTAACATGTCCTAAGGAAGGTCAATACTGCCAGGAATTCAGTAACGAACTGGCACCACCTGAAGCTTTCTGCGTGTCGTTAACAAAGACTCCATGCGATAACGTGACTTGTCCCGAAGACCAGAAGTGTTACTTGTACGATGTTGACTGTCTGTCTTGCCCGCTATACGGAACATGCATCGATACCGATCCTTGTCGGACAAATCCGTGTAGGCTCGGCTACCAATGTCTTGTAACCGAGTACGGTATCTTTGCTCCGCAGTATCAGTGCGTCCCGGCCAGCGATCCTTGTGAGGGTGTCGGCTGTCCAGAGTTCCAACGCTGCTACACAGAGAACCCAAATTGTTTGTTTGATGCAAGCCTCATAGAACCAGTGTGCGGATACTCTAATCCCTGCAACCACATTGTCTGTCCCTCGGGAACGATTTGCAGCAGAATACAAGAAGGTAACTCACCACCCAAAGCTCAGTGTGTGTCAATAAGTGACCCATGTTATGGAGTCGAATGTCCGGAATTTCAGAAGTGTTACCTGCGGGACGTGGTGTGCGTCCGCGCTCCCTGTAATCCGGTTCCGGAATGCGCCTACCCCGACCCCTGCATGGTGACAGAATGTGCACAATCTTACAAATGTGTGGTGCGCCAGGACGGTAACAACCCCCCGAAGGCAGAGTGTGTGGTGGATTACGACGCCATTTGCTCCGGCGTCCAGTGTCCGGAATATCAACAATGTTACTTCCAAGACGTCGTATGTGTCACAGAGCCTTGCCCGCCCATAGGCGTCTGCAGTTATTACAACCCGTGCATGCTGGCGAAATGTGCTCGAGGCTACAAATGCGTGGTCACAGACAACGGGTACTACCCACCCAGCGCCAACTGCGTGCCTTACAGAGAGGTTATATGTGAAGGTACCGTATGCCCGCCGGAACAACAGTGTTACCTGCAGAACGTCACCTGCGTGGCTCCACCATGTACTCCGGTACCACAGTGCGCTTACACCAACCCTTGCGTACTCGCTGACTGCGCGCCCGGTTACATATGTGTCGTGGTGGACAACGGCGACTACGCGCCGACACCGAAATGCGCGCTCGACCCAAAATCGATATGTTTGTATCATGTATGTCCGGTGTACCAGCAATGTTATCTGATGGACGTCTATTGCAAAAAAGAACCGTGTTCTCCGGAGCCAGTTTGTTCATACCCTGATCCGTGTTTGTTCGCTAAATGCGGTGAAGGATACACGTGCGTTGTCGTTGAACAAAAACCTAAGCCTCCGACAGCTTACTGCGTACAAAATTACGACGTCTGTTTCGGAGTCAACTGCAAACCTGGTTATTCGTGTTACGTCAAGGACGCGGAATGTAATGATTTCACCTGCTATCCTGTTCCACCGACAGCAGTCTGTTCCTTACCCGATCCTTGTGCAGAAACTGTGTGTCCTGAAGGCTCACATTGCGAGGTGACGCAACTGCCGCGCAACAATCCTCCAGTCGCCAAGTGTGTTCAACCGCCATCGCCTTGCGACAGTACTGTCTGCGAGTCGTATGAAGAGTGTTACATCAAAGACTACGAGTGCAACGACACGGATTGCTTTGATACAGCTCCGGTTGGAGTCTGCGCACTGCCCGATCCTTGTATAGCCTCTCAGTGTACAACGGGCAGTGTATGCTTGGCCGTACAGATTAGGAGGAACCCGCCAAACCCCGTCTGCGGACCGCTTCAGACCTACGACCCTTGCGACAAGATCTACTGCGATTTTGGTCTACAGTGTTACGTCAGAGACGTAGAATGCGATGATTTCGGTTGTAAGGCGGTGTATCCTACAGGTGAGTGCGCCATTCCCAACCCTTGTCTGTCTACGAACTGTATAGGCGACTCTGTGTGTATCACGGTGCAGACTAGGAACAACCCTCCAGTGGCGAAATGTAAACCACCCCTTACACTTTGCAATAACGTTACCTGCGGTGAGGGCGAACAATGTTACATCAGAGATTTTAGATGCAACGACTTGGGTTGCGATAGAGTAAATCCTTACGCTATATGCGCCGTCTCTAATCCTTGCTCAAGTACCATATGCACAGCGGATTCAGTGTGTTACAACGTACAGATCAGGGACAACCCTCCTGAGGCAATGTGCATTCAGCTTCCGAACGATAACCTCTGCCAAGGTGTGTCCTGTACTCCCAATTACAACTGTTACGTGAAAGACATTGATTGCGATGAATTCAACTGCACTCGAATCCAACCGGAAGCGGTCTGCTCGATGGAAAATCCATGCAGTGTAGTGCGATGCGCAGGAGGACCTTGCGTCGTAGTGCAGGAACGTAACAATCCTCCGCAAGCCAGCTGTATCCCGTTTGATCCTTGTCTGAACATAACGTGCCTCACACCGGGTCACGAGTGCTTCGTCAGAGATTACGAATGCAACGGCACCACGTGTTATCGTATCCAACCGGAAGCGATTTGCGCAAGCTCCAGTCCTTGCACCGTCACACTGTGCGAGGTGGATACATTCTGTTTGACTGCACAAGTACGCGACAATCCCCCGGTTGCCATATGCACGTCAACTAATATTAGTCCGTGCGACATGGTCGACTGTCAACCATCCGACTGGTGCTACGTCAAGGATTTCGTGTGTGACCAGTACAGTTGTGAACTGATCAAACCGACGGCCGTGTGCGCCCCGTCCGATCCTTGTTACAGCGTCAACTGTCCTGCCAACACTGTATGCGTGCCGTCGCAGATCAGACGGAATCCTCCGCAAGCTTATTGCGTATCCTACAGCCAGATGTGTAACAATGTCCACTGTGCTGAAGGCGAGAAGTGTTACATTGTGGAGGTGCAGTGTATACGCGCTCCATGTCCCCCCCTGGCGATGTGTCGTCCTGCTGACCCGTGTGCCACAACCTTATGTCTGACTGGATACACGTGTGTCAACAGACAGTACGGAGTCGGACCTCCGTTTGCGGATTGTGTGCCACTGAACGATCTCTGCGACGGAGTTAACTGTACTGACGGTCAAGAATGTTATCTGAGACAGAAATATTGTCGCTGTCCACCTTGTGGCTATGAAGCAGTGTGCTGGTATCCCGATCCCTGTATAGTTTCCCTGTGTCCAGAAGGTAACGGCTGTTACCCCAAGCGCGTAGGCAGATTGGAACCTGTTGCCATCTGTTATCCTTTAGCCGATCCTTGTCAAGTGTACGACTGCGTTCCCGGACAATCGTGCACATCGGAAACAAAAATCGCTTGCGTACCGGACCTACCGTGCCCTCGACCGATTTGCCTGGGCGATCCCACGCCATATCTATGCAATTTAGCCAGGTGCGGGCCTGGATACGAGTGTGTCGTCGACCAGTCCGTATCACCGTTAATCGCTAAATGTGTTCCTTACAGTGATCCGTGTGGCTACACTATATGTCCTGATGGATCTTCCTGTGTGGTGCTAGAGAGTTATCCTCCTGTCGGACGCTGTCAAAATGTGAACGTCTCTAACCCGTGTTCTGTTGTCTCATGCAAAGCAGGATACCAGTGTGTCGAGGTAGGATCAGATCCTGTTCAGGCTCAGTGTATACCCACGTGTGACATTTGTCCCCCGACAACTGACTGTATTGTCGTCAATACTGATCCTAAAATCACAAGCTGTAATCCCAACCCGAAATGGTTGATCACCTACTCACCATGATAAAATAATTGCGTTCTGTTTTTAAATGACTGTATCTGTTACAAAATATTGAATATTATACAAAAATATAAAATGTCTCTTTTTGTAAATATATAAGTAAATTGATAAAACAATATTTAATATTCCGCTACTTAAAAATACAAAGTTGTATGCTATATCTTATAATTGTTACTCTTTTTGTTGCAAATGAGCCACTGTGTTTGTTTTGTTTCGTTCAACTGCTTCCTCCATTCTTCTCCTCTCTCTTCCCCCTCTTCCGCATCTCCTTCATTCTTGATCGATGTCTCTCCCTCCTTTCGTCAGTCCAGATGGCACATGTCCTTTTCTTGTGTTATTTCCTAAACCCCTTTGGGATTTTTTAATTTCTTTTTGAGTGGCAAGCATTCTTTAATGTCTTCTTGATTAATCTAAAGTTTTTCTACGTCTTTTTCTTTTTTTTTTCAAATCAAGTTTTGGATATTTTGAGCTTTCTAAGTAGTTAAAAAGCTTCCCTGTTAGTCTATCAGGATTCATCCTTTTTACATATCAGTAGAAACTAATTCTTCTTTTTCTAATTATGTCTGTAATTTTATCAACACGTGTGTACAGCTCATTATTGTGGCATCTTCTGTACTGTTCTCCATCTTTTATTAATCCCTAGATTTTTTTTAAACATTTTCCTTTCTGTGACTTCCAGTTCTTCCATCATCATTTTCTTGTACAGAATCAAACACTCAGCTGCTTAACGTGTTTCCGGTCAAATTACTGTTGAATAATGCCTAAGTTTGGCATTAGTGAATATTGATTCCTTGCTATATGTGTCCTTGGTTAAATGGTAAGCAACTTTTATCTTATTAACTCGTGCTTTAATTGCTTCTTTCTCTGAGATATTGTGCTCAATAACTTCTCCCAGATAGTTGAATTCGTCAGTTCCATAGATTTGCCTATATTGAGTTTTTATTTTCTTGAATATTGGTAATGAACTTAGCTTTTTCAAAAAACTTTTGTTAACCCACTCTTTTGGCTTGCTTTATCAGCAATTCCACATGTCTAATGGGTGTTTTTACTGAATCTGACTAGATTGCTAGATCGTCAATAAAGAGAATTGTTATTTCTTTTATGAATTTGCTAACTGCTACTTTTTTTTTTTTTAATAACTAACAGCAGTTAGCAAATTCATAAAAGAAATAGTAAGGATGGCTGCTAATTCAAATAATATGAAGAATAAAGAGAATTGTTACTCTTTATTACTACTGTGACGATTTCTTGTTGAGTACACGTTTATTTTTTTTAGGTTTCTTAATTTTAACAATCAATGGTCTCAAAAATTTAATTAAAACAAAAAATTATAGTCTAACACCATCGTCAATTTACAAATTAAAACGTTTCGACCCTTACACATCTTAAGGTAGTTGACTTCAAGTACATAAAAACCTAAAACGCTAAAAGAAAAAACAGTAGCAACAAAAACTAAAAATAAAACCAAAATTACCAGAAAATAATGAAACGTGTATGTTTGTTATTATATCTAGAGTTACTAATTTTGCTTTTGCCTTATCACAGACTGGTATAGCTAATAGTTAAACCGTAATGTTTCAGTTTATTTTTTTAACACTACATATTCTACAATATAGGTTTTGGGCTTTCATGTACCTGAAGACTCAATCTCTAGTTTCAATCTTTAGATTATTTAAATTTTACAGTGGTAGTTATCCGAAATATTGTGTTCTGTAAACGCAATTTCTTTTTAATGTTTCAATCAATACTTTATTCTTTATGTGCGGTCCATAGACGCTTTGGGTGACTTTATTCACTTAGAACCTACAACTAAACGTGATAAAATATTATATATAATTTATATAGTTTTGTACGTGTTTATAAACAAAATAAATTTATCAAGTTTATGAAAACAAAAGAACAAAATTGTGAAGGAATAAAAGAAAATTTAATTGTGTAAAATACACCACAATAATAGAAAGATACGGCAGTTATATTAACCTACCAGTCAAGTTAGTTTTATTAGCAGCCATTTTAATACCAACTTTGTCACAACTCATTGCAAAACTGCTAGCCTCCTTTAGGACGTTTAAGATCTGAAGATGGTGGACACACCAAAAGGCCTCGTCGAGAGCGAAGCGACTAGCAGTTTTCCAATGAGTCGTGACAAAGTTGGTATAACCCCAAGAACTACTTCTGTAACACTTAATATAATGACTTTAATAATTAGAGATCATAGACAAAATTTATATTATTAAAATCTATAAACTGTTATTGATTTTATCAATTTTGTATTTACCCTTTCCGTTTCTCAAATTTACGTGATGTCAATCTTCAATTTCTTGTAAGAAATCACACAATCTTTTCTGCGTGATAATTTTTAATTTACATAATATAATAAGTGTATAAAAAGTAAATGTGAAACATGTGATATATTAGTGGATTTGCTAGTACGCAGTTTTGAAAAGAGTTTGTAGTACTATTATACTTGTATTATATTAAGTAGAAATTTAGTGTTATTTCTGTTTAGTTAGATATAAAAAACCATGTTATTTGATGAGTAAATCTCATATACAAACTAAACATTTGTGTGTTATCAACTTCATCACTGTTACACACATAAATAACCTGAAATGTTTTCTTCCCTTCTTTCATCCAATTTTCTTTTATAAGATAAATCCAGCATTTATATAGAATATCCTTGTGGCATAAATTACAATTTTTTTAACATGCAAACTATTGAGAACATAACCGTCTTAGTTTTTGCGTATTCAATTATATTTTTACATATGATTTTTCTACTTTACGCAGAATAAACATTCACAATAATTACATAAATTTTAAATTTCACGGTTGTAAATATTAATTAATGTTAGTTATTCTTCAGTGTAAATAAGAGTTCCTGAATTTATTATTTTACGCGACAATTGTGCCATTCAGATTTTCTTAAGTTTAGAAACAATAATTTGTAATAAATTTAAAATTATCAAAATAAGTAGTACATATGGATTGTATATGCAAATCCAGTATTTTATAGTGAATAGAAGAAGTGTTTTATCTTGCTGATTTATGTACAACTTTAACGAATATACCATACATCTAGACGCAGGAATGAAGAGGATCTAGGGGCTTATTACATAGCCTGCAGAAACTAAGCGTAAAGCCAAAAGAACATAATTTTGTATAAGTCTGTAAGCAATATAAATTAATAAAATTACTTTTATTTTGTGTGATATTTTGTATTTAATTGTACTTTTATTTCATTTTTTCTCCTATTTTTTTTTTACCGTATTATTTCATCTGTCGTTTACTTGCTGTGAACTTAAATCTAAACTTAATCTGTCGTTTACTTGCTGTGAACTTAAATCTAAACTTAAAATTCTTTTTTCTCATGCAACACAACTTCTGGTGGCTTGTGTGTATAATTAGCCGCTTCAAAGAACAAAAACATGATTACCTGTAGATACAAACTACATATAATAAAATAAAACCCCATATATTACCTCTATAGATGTGATCCCTTCTTCCTAGTGTAATCTAAAACAACTATAAGGTACACAAACATTTTTAAAAGTTAATGTAAAAGGAATAGTAATTTAAAAATAACGTAAAACATGTCGAATATTGCAAAGAAATTATTAATTAAAGTAACAAAGGCATAGAAATTTATATGCGCTGACCCGTAAATAATAGAAATGTGTATTACTTAAAAATATTCAATACACCAGAGAATTCCAGGCGTTCAGGAGAAACTCAGGAGTATAAAATATGGTAATTGTAGGAGTGCAAAAATGGGAAAGAATGTTGGACAAGAGAGAATGATGAACGGAATCCTAATTAGGCAATCTCTGATTCGGAGTAAATTTCTTTGCATAGAATAGTTAAAATATGCAGCATGGACAGAGCTGCTTCCTGGATCTCGATACACATATTGAATCTTCAGATAGATTCTTTAGTCATAAGTCGTTATATATTAAAATTATACACGTATTATTATAGAGCTAAGCAAGTATACAATTTGGAAGAAGCAAGAACGTTCACTATGATTTTGGTGGTAACTTTAGAAATTATTCGTCGTTGTTATACGCTTGAGTGATCGCATAACTTCCTTTCCTTTCGGTGAGCAACAAAATAGTCTGTGTGTTCGTGTTTGTAATATTTATAATATTATTGCCTAAAACGTGGATATGAAAAAGAAAATACAGTCTTTCCTTAAGAATTTACTACGATAGATAAAAAAATGGCTTAATGAACTAAAAATGTGGATTTTGAAGAGGTACGGCTTTAAGTAAAATAAGAAAAATAGCAAAGGGCGATTATTTCTGTTTTACGACTACTTTCATGACTAACGGGTATATTAGCCACTGGTAAGACCCATTACCGGATTATGCCTCTATGTCCTGGCCAATGTCCAAAAAAGTTTGACGTGTTGTGCGCAAGCAAGGGTTTCCAGCGGATTACGATCTACATGCGCGAAAGACGGCTGGTGGAAGAGTTATAGTCCGGTAAAAATGACACGTATGGGGCCCTTATTAGGGTGCAAAAAAATAAACTCGAGAAGGGTATTTTACAACCTCCTCTATTCCTGGCACATCTGCCCACAGTCATTGTTGTAAGAAACAGTTTTAGTACTCAGCCCTTACAAACTAACCGTTCACAATTCACGCTCAATAGCAGACGCGAGGTTCACACACGCACAAACACACAACACCTAACAAATTACACACTATATACGTAGTCTAGCTCGTAACGTTAGACCGAATTGTTTGTGTGCATCCACATGACGAACAAATCCCCCTGCCAGATATCAATTTTATGTTAGTAAAAACTGTAGTAAATCAACTCCAAACAAATAAGCAGAGCACAGTGACAAAGTATCTATGCTCTGTATGACGATGGTTGGCGTGTGGACCCTAGCCTACCTGCTGCCTCTTCCCCATTGTAATACTTCCGCCCGGGCTCGACAGCAGCTAATTGCCGCGTGAGTCACCTCACTGTGCGTCCATTATGCAACAATTTTTTTTCGCCTCGCCCAATAATGGTAAAATTTTGTTATATTTGAAATCAGCGAAATAATACGATGAAAATGACACCAAACACGACTAAAAAATATTAAATTTTAAGGTGTTTCAAGGTAAAAACTCAACAACTACTTTAATACACATCTTCAGTGCATGGTGCTTTATAACGTCCAATTTTTAATATTCCTTAGTCGTGTTTGGTGTCATTTTCATCGTACTATTTCGCTGATTTCAAATATAACAAAATTTTACCAGTATTGGGCGAGGCGAAAAAAAATTGTTTCATACTGGACGCACAGTGAGGTGACTCACGCGGCAATTAGCTGCTGTCGAGCCCGGGCGGAAGTATTACAATGGGTAAGAGGCAGCAGGTTGGCTAAGGGTCCACACGCCAACCATTATCATACAGAGCATAAGAATTCCATCCTAAATTATGAGTGAATGAAACATAGTGAATATATAGTACAAAACGTCGAGAGTGTATCGCAAACCAGCAAACAAGCAATGGGCCACAAGTGAAATAAATGTTTTTCTTTACATGTATATTACATGGTTCTGGTGGAAGGGTAGCTTGAGGGTAGACGTGAAAGAAGTAGTAGATACATTACAGAGAGAGGGAGAGAGAGAGAGAGGGAGAGAGAGAGAGAGAGAGAGTGAGAGAGAGAGAGAGAGAGTGAGAGAGATGTATGTATAACGTAATTTTGTGCATTTGTAAACGGCAAAAAAACGTGTACGTGTACTTGACCTAAACAATGACTATATTCAGACACATCGGCTCAGTATATAATAAACTAGTTCTTCAGTTTCCAAAATGGTGAGTGGCGAGGCAATACTTGCAGGTAGGAGGAGAGGCTGTAAAACTGTTCCCCAAGACCTCTCGAGGGAGATGTTTATTGTAGGCATATTGTTCGCACAAGGAACACTTATCTAAGTCCCCACACGTGTCACCGTTGCCCGTTATAGTAATAATTGTTATAAACCATACATAATGTACAAGAAACAACAAGAAACCTTGTTAATAAAAAAAGCTAGGCTTAAGGGGACTGGTTAAGCTGTCCGCATGGAAAAAAGGAAAAATAGGTTACACTCTAGTAGAACACAAAAACCTGAAGCTGAAAAAAAAAGTCAGAGATGATAAAAAAGTGCGAGAAAAATCCAGAAAGACTGGAGTGTCCTTCCAACATTTAATTCGACGTTGGATGGCGGATATCTTTGAGACATTTGAGAATGGAATAATCTTATCCATTTAGACGAATCTGTGGGACGATTCATAGGTACCTGAAAAACAAAACACGCAAGGATACCCGAATGAAGTTTCCCTGTGGCTGTCCCCACATTCCTGTATGCTAGTGAAGCATGGACTCTGGGTAAAAGGGACGTGCAGAGGATTCAGGAAGCCAAAATGTAATATCTAAGAGGGACGAAAAGTTGTTCTCTCTTGGATCGGAGAAGGAACGAGTAAATTAGACGCGATTTAAACATTGTGTCGTTGCACCAGATGATTGAAGACCACAGAAGGAGATGGTGTGACCACTTGAACCGCATGCCTGATATCCGCCTACCCGTGACTGCCTTGGGTTATCAGCGTACTGGGAAGAGAGATGTCGGTAGGCCGAGGAGGAGATGGGTTCTGGAACAGGTTTAAGGCCTAGCCTTTGGAGTAATGATGATGATGATAAATAATCGTATCCTAAAGGCGAATGAACTGCGAATAGCGGTGTGTGTGTGCGCGCGCGCGCGTGTGTGTGTAGAACACTGTCAAGAGAGACTGGGAGATGCAGGAGAAGATTGAACCAATAGGGGTATGAAGAGTGAAGGTTGAAGTCTATAAATTGTATTTCTGTATTACTGTATAGAGACAGTTGAAGTACTGGTTCCTGCGACACAGCATAGTAACCTGTGTTAACAAAACTCAAGCGCTCGCACGTTCACAGCCACACACACAAATGTGTACGTAAATATTTGAGTTTTTTACGAGTCGAAAATCAAGTTTTTTACAAAATGGACGTAAGTTTTCAGGAAAAGTATTTTATTTAAAATAAAACGGAATATTTCTTAATTGCACTCAGATTGCGTCTCCTTACTTTTCTGAGAAAACAAGGAAAAGTAACAACAAGGAATTATTGTTGTACGCAATAATGCCATGACAACAAAGACCTCGTTAACTATTTTCAGATGTTCCTGTTCTGTTATTTGTCGAAGGATTACTCTTGATATATTTATGTAGGTTATCTGTATTTGCTGTGCATTGTAAAGTTATACAGTGGCACATTCAACGTTATTTGTACAATATTTTTTGTTCATCTGTTTATCACCTCGAGACTCGCCTACGGGTATCCAATCAGCTTCCCACACATAGGCCTACACCATTAAACCCATATATATGGAAGAAATAATTTATAATTCAGTTATTACAGACAACGAAGTGATACCTAAATTAAAACACGCGTGGAAGCTCTCTGCCTGTTTGTCTGTCTGTCTATGTATCTGTCTCTGTATGTCTCTGTCTCTGTCTCTGACTGTCTCTCTCTGCCTCTGTCTCTGTCTTTGTCCCTGTCTGTCTGTCTATCTGTCTCTGTCTCTGACTGTCTCTTTCTGCCTCTGTCTCTGTCTTTGTCCCTGTCTGTCTGTCTATTTGTCTCTGTCTCTGTATCTTCTCTATCTCCGTCTCTGTCTGTCTCTGTGTGTCTGTCTCTGTCTCTGTCTCTGACTGTCTCTCTCTGTCTTTGTCCCTGTCTGTCTGTCTATCTGTCTCTGTCTCTCTGTCTGTATCTGTCTCTGTCTCTGTCTCTGTCTCTGACTGTCTCTCTCTGCCTCTGTCTCTGTCTTTGTTCCTGTCTGTCTGTCTATCTGTCTCTGTCTCTCTGTCTCTCTGTCTGTCTCTGTCTCTGTCTCTGACTCTGACTGTCTGTCTCTGTCTCTGTCTCTATCTCTGTCTCTGACTGTTTCTCTCTGCCTCTGTCTCTGTCTTTGTCCCTGTCTCTCTGTCTATCTGTCTCTGTCTCTGTCTCTGTATCTGTATCTGTCTCTGTCTCTGTATCTGTATCTGTCTCTGTCTCTGTCTCTGTCTCTGTCTCTGTCTCTGTCTCTGTCTCTGTATCTTCTCTATCTCCGTCTCTGTCTGTCTGTCTCTGTCTCTGTCTCTGTCTCTGACTGTCTCTCTCTGCCTCTGTCTCTGTCTTTGTCCCTGTCTGTCTGTCTATCTCTGTCTCTGTCTCTGTCTCTGTCTCTGTATCTGTCTCTGTCTCTGTCTCTGATTGTCTCCCTCTGCCTCTGTCTCTGTCTGTGTCCCTGTCTGTCTGTCTATCTGTCTCTGTCTGTCTGTCTGTCTCTGTCTCTGTCTCTGTCTCTGTCTCTGACTGTCTCTCTCTGCCTCTGTCTCTGTCTTTGTCCCTGTCTGTCTGTCTATCTGTCTCTCTCTGTCTCTGTCTCTGTCTCTGTCTCTGTATCTTCTCTATCTCTGTCTGCCTGTCTCTGTCTCTGTCTCTGTCACTGTCTTTCTGTCTCGGTCTGTCTGTCTGTCTGTCTGTCTGTCTGTCTGTCTGTCTGTCTGTCTCTCTCTCTCTCTCTCTCTCTCTCTCTCTCTCTCTCTACTCTCTCTCTCTCTCTCTCTCTCTCTCTCTCTCTCTCTCTCTCTCTCTCTCTCTCTCTCTCATCTCTATCTCTCTCTCTCTCTCTCTCTCTCTCTCTCTCTCTTGTCTCTCAGCTACACATATACAAAACACCCAAAATATATCTTTGCTAAATATCTTTCTGTTTACCTCAGATCCCGTTACTACAATTACTTTTGAATGTTGGTAATCCTCCATGTTTCCAAGTCCTCTTGACTTAGGTCTGGTCGAGAAGGAATTGCTAACGTGTATCAGCTGAAAGGTGTGAAAAAGAACGGGAGTAAAACGGAGGATCCAGGTGAGGACAAAGAAATGCAGATGGAGGAAATGTAACCGAATAAAGGGATGCAGGTTGAGGAAAATTAGACGGAGTTTATCATGACAAAATACAACAAGAACAACATGAAGAAAGCTAACGATAATTATGTTGGTGTGACGACGACGAAGACGACGATGATGACGATGACGATGTTGATAGAGGAGAAAAACGAAAATGGAAAGAAAAATTTTAGAAAGAAGATGAACAAGAAAAAGAAGAAGGAAGAGAAGGAAGGGGACACCGTTGACGACGACAATTTGGAAGAGGAGGAGGAAAAGAAGAAACACAACAAAATCACAATGAAGACAAAACATTAAAATACAATGACATTGACAATGAAACAAAAATAGGAAAAAGATGAATATGGTGATTCAGGAAATTTGAGATTAACTTTTACGGATGCAGGAATCAGTAGTTTCTTTATTCAGCGATTAAAGAAAATTCAACAGTTAATTAGATTGGAACACAAGACAATGCAGATTGAAGTGGAATTTACTTAACTATAAGTTACTGTCCAGTGGAGACAGAAAAATGCAAGCTAAAGTTTTACATTAATAACACTTAAAAAACAGGAGTAATACTTGTTCACTCTAAACTCACAGTTTTAGTAAACAACTCACTGCCTTTAAAAAATCGATTTTTTATATGGATCAAAAACACGCAGGTAGACAGACAGACAGACAGACAGACACACACACACTCACATTAATATAACCAGTTGTAATTGTAGTGGTTCAATCCTCAAAACTGGTCCGAACACGACAGCATCAGGTTTCACCGGTAGAGACCACTTTTACTTTCTTACATGTAGGCCTATACTTTCCTCTTTTCATAACGAAACTGTTGAAACCGCATTTGCAAACACGTAGTCACGGCAACCGGTTCAGGAACGACCGTCGTGTGTGCGCGAGCGCGCGTGTGTGTGTGCGTCTGGCGCCCCAAGGCCGGTCTGTTTACGCCTATTTAAGATGCTCTCATCGCTTATCATTGCATAGGTATAGATATCAATGTGTGACTCAAACGCTTTGTTAGTAAAATATTTAGTTTTTCTAATGCGGTGAGAACAAGAGTTGTGATGAAGTCTACTGCAGACCTGTTTTTAGTAGCGGCAATCGGTAAGTGACTGTCAGTATATCTTATTAACGTAACGGTCTACATTATGTGCGCGCGTGTGTGTGTGCGTGTGTGTGTGAGAGACAGAGAACGAGAGAGAGTGAGAGAGAACGTGTTTAGAGAGTGGTCGAATCTGTCCTTTCTTATTTTGATATTATTACTAATTATTAAACATACCATCAGTTATTCGCATATTATTAATAAGCTTTTATTATAAACTCGTTATTTATTTGTTATATTCACGCGTTCCTTATATTCATTATGTAGTTAAAACATTAAGTTATAAGTTTATTGTTCATATAAGTAAAGCAACATAAACAACAATGCATTTCACACGTAGACTAACTTTCAGGAATATTGGAAACTGTCTGTAATAAGAAATAGTATATTTTATTGTTCCTTAGTAAACACATTATTATCGACACAACAATAGCAGTTATTCGATAATACGTTTGTTGTTAATTACAAAGAAAAGTACAACAATCACACACAATTCCAATTGTTGTAATAATACAAAATTAATCTAAACCAATAAAAGTAATTTTATATTTTAATTGATTTTGTGCAACAATCAACTTAAATTCATATTTCGATTGTTATGTAATAATACGAAATATTTGTACAACAATGAAAAATACAATATTTTCATTCCTTGTATTTATTTTAATTGTTGTTTGAGCAACATCAGGTAAGTTTATATTTCCAGTGCTGTTAATAATTCAAAGTTATTGGAACAACAAAAAACAAGAATATTATTATACATTATTAGACCTACGGAAGATCCAATATAATTTTTTTGTACTTTAATTATTAATACGGTAATATCAGTAACCTTGTATTTCAATTGTTGTTAACATCGCACGGTTATTGTTTCACTAACAAACAATAATTTGATATTTCGTTTCATATAGTTTATTCTTGTCAAATGCAGCAGTCCCGTAAGTTCATGGTTACATAGTTTAGTAATATGTCTATATTATTTGTAGAACGGAGACATCAATTTGATATTTCGAAGTTATAATACTCATTTATTAATGCAGTACTCACAGTATTTAATATTTTTATCTTTTTGTGTATAAGTGACATAATTTTTCAAAAAGTGCAATTCCAGTGCACGTGTAAGAAAATAAATTTTTAAAAAACACACATGATAGAATTGCGTTTGAGTTGACTATTATGTCCACACACACACACACACACACACACACACACACACACAACACACACACACACACACACACACACACACACACACACAGAGTAAAAACTATTTTTATGAAGTAAAGAGTAGCTTGTTACTATATTATTACATCTAACCCATTTACAACTAATTTAAAATATATTAAAATTTAAGTCCGTAAAGGAGAGGTAACGATATTAACGTGTTGTAATACCCGTGTTGTAATGGGCCTTTTATAAGCTCATTTTCAGTCTATAATTTACAAAAAATCTACTTGTCAAATTAAGCCTAATTACACTTGACTACAATATATTGTTACGATGGCCTACTGATCGTTGTATGGTACAGTGAAAACAACATACAAGACACCAATTAAGGTACTAATCACCAGCTTTAATTATCAAAAGTAAACAGTTTGTAATCAACAAGACAGTCTCTTACAATAAATCAAATAAAAATTGTTCACTACGCAATAAAAATGTCAACTAATATAAAACACAATTGTATAATAATTGTCCCGCACAATTATAAAACACGTAACACTTCGCCGCAATACTTCAAACCGTACTAGAATAAATCGCCACTCAAACTGAAAAGTAAGCGCCGCTGAAATCTTGTATTTATACCCCGCTGAGATTTTAGCATATTCCATAATACGCGTGTACTAGAAAAAACTAGAACGTAATTGATTGCGGCCTTGAACACAGCGCGCGCGGACCGGTATGATCTGGATTAAGTCTCGTTGCGGACGCGTGACATGTGTCACGTAATTGTCTTTCATCTCAAAGCAGCAGCAATACGTACGCACATACACAGTCCAGCTGGAACAGCCGACAAACACGTAGAATGTTCTGTAACGGCGTACACTTTTCAGCATTACGTAACAATATTTTTATTATAAAATAAATATCCAGGAAATTTTGGGGGAAACCAATACAAGTGTGTATCGCCAATTTCTGGATTCAATCGTAGAAAGTCATAAACAATTATGTTAAGCAAACAGCAACAACAAAATTCAAAAAAAAATCTCAGAACAATCTTAATACCCGTATATAAAAACATATGCCACATTTAATATATCGAATTATTGTTGAAAACTTCGAAGAGGTAAGTGGGTACAGGGTCGTGGACTGAAAAACGCCTTGGCTCGAAGCGTGCTTTACCGCCATAAGAATAAAAATACTGGTCGCAGAATTTGCAACGACGCTGGAGAAGAAACTTCTGTGACTCTTTAGGTGACATTACCACGTTACTTAAAACAATTTTCTGACTTACATGCGTTTCAAGCTGTTTTAAAACTTTTAAGTTGTTGGAAGACGGTCCTGGAGGATGACCTTAATAAAATAATGGAGAGAAAAAATACCTAATGATGGGGTAAACAGTCTCTATAAATTGTCAGTGATTGGAACCGCTGTAAAAAGGAGAAGCAGTATGGTTAGTAATTTGCTACTCCATTAAAACTGGTTCACCACACAGATCAAGGGGCGTAGTGGGAGGGGAAGGCCTAGCCAGAAGTACATTGATGGTCTAAAAGAATGAACACCAAGATCGTTCAAGTGGCTGTCTACGGAATGGAAGAAATTGTGAGCCCACCAACCTCTACGTGAAGGAGAAGAAGACGAAGACGAAGACGAAGACGAAGACGAGAGAAGGAGAAGAAGAAGAAGAAGAAGAAGAAGAAGAAGAAGAAGAAGAAGAAGAAGAAGAAGAAGAAGAAGAAGAAGAAGAAGAAGAAGAAGAAGAAGAAGAAGAGATGCGTTTCATACAGGTTTCGACAAAGTAGTTCTTGTGATTTAGCTTGAACATTTTTCTCAACTGTATGACTTAAAGAAATTTCTGCCTTCGTTAACAATAACGAAAACGCGTTAACATTTTCATATTCAAAATGAAAACGCGTTACGCTTAACAACCAGTGAAACTTATCACTGAGTAAACAAAAATGTTTGCTCCATATTTTGGGAAACTGAAAAAATACAAACTGATAAGGAAAGCAGTGCAGTAAAACACAACCTCCGTTTTGTTGCTTTTCGTTATATTTTATGTGTCTCATTGTAAAAAATATTTTTGTGAGACATATTTTATATACGACGTTAGGTTCTTGCGTGTGAGTGTTCGTGTGTTGAACATATCTTTAATACATTTACATACCCAAATACGCCATGGGTTTAAGCTTACTTGATTTATGTTCCAACACCAGTTATATATAAAGGTTAAATGTAAAGGTTAATTTGGTTGAGAAGCGAGAATGTCGAGAGAACAATTAAGTTAGATGAACTAAAAAAAAATATTTTTCACATTGCGTTTTATTAAACACAAAGATGAGCATTAAAAAAAACATATCCCTCTTTTAATAAGTGTGGACGTCATATAATCACATTATGTAATAAATAAACATTATTTAAACAACTTAAACTTTTTACAGACCTCATATTGATGTACCGTACCATAAAGGTAACATGTATTACAATTTTAGTGTCTGACAGACATTAAGGAATTTACAATTATCAATTTACCATTTAACTACTAATTTTACACTTTGAAATTCTGATAATAAATGTTTTCCAAAGGAGAATATTATTCTAATAGCAACAATTATATCCAAAGAATTTGTGGGCTTAGAGTGTCGATTAAAACAGTTACAATAATACTTTACTGTTTACAAATTTCACAAACTATTTGCACTTTTATATTTTTTTACAATTTTATACTATTGTCTCTGTTTTATTGCTGTCCATGTGAATTTTAACTTGTTTTCAATTTTTTACTTTTGTTATTTAAATAATTTAGTTCATTGTCACCCGATTCCGTAGATCTACAGTGGTTTGTATGTCCTTGGTTGTCATCCTGACGGTTGCGCGGGCGCGCCCTTGTATAGTCGATAACAAGCGCTATTTGCAAAAAATTCGCTCAGCAACAATCTGGGAAAAATGCTTTTGCTTTCACACACACACACACACACACACACACACACACACACACACACACACACACACACACACACACACACACACACACACACACACACACACACACACACACACACACACACACACACACACACACACACACACACACACACACACACACAGATATACACATACACAAAGCGACACTTCTTTTAACGTCGTAAAGCCCTGGGAGACACTGCCCAACGGTAACTTTACTAAAGGCAAATTAAAAAAATAAATGCCAGAACAAACTTCTTAAACTTTATAATGTAATGGCTGCAGCCTTTCTTCTATAATATGGATCAGAACTTTAGGACATTAATGTGGACACAAAAAATTAGAAAGTGTAGAAACGGGTTTTCTGGTTGGTCGGTGTTACAGGCTATATTTGAGTTGCAGGAAGATAATTGAGGCAATCAGATGTAAGTTAAAAGCATTCAGTTTATGATTGTTCATACGGATACCGGGTATTAAGTTATGTAAAGAAATCAATAATTATGCGTTAAAGGGGGGAGAAAAGGGATCAGGTGGCACTCTACAGTTTTATCTTTACATAACAAGCTGTCTACTGTTACTCCCTTGTTCAAACAGATCAGTTTTACACAAAATTGTTTGTAACACGCTAACAATTATGGTACTCTTACAATATATGTTAGTTTAAAGTCGAACATAAGTGAATTATATATTTAGAAATACACTGAATATTTTCGAAGATCGCAGGAGAAATCCAGGGCGGCAGGAACTGAATATTATGTGTGTACACCATAGAATCGCCCAATATCGGGTAAAATTGTTGACTCCATTCTTAGTCGAATGGACTACTGCCTCATCTCCAACAACTACTGAATTACAAGCCAACAGGACGGAGAAGTATGGGACGTTCGAAGAATCTCTGGAGTGACCAGGTCTAGTCAATCTTCTTGGGATCGGAGCAGACCATTTTTGGCTTAATCCTTATTGAAGATGATGATCAGTACAAATACAATAATATATGGTGTAAGAGGAGCACAATCTTAAACTTCTAATTTTCCAAAATTTGAGTTAAGCAAGTTGTAACTTGAAAATTTATGTTTACATGTACATAACAGTTTTTAATTGATATGCGCCATGAAAATATATGTGTGTGTGTGTGTGTGTGTGTGTGTGTGCGCGCGCGCGCACGCGCGTGGTCTTTAAAACCACGTAAGGTAAGCCAAATATTAAACGCGAACTCTGGAGTTAGGATATAATTCCACCGCAGAGGTCTATACACTACAGACTTTCATGTAGTAATTCACATAAAATACAAACATAACAATGTGCTCTATTTATTAAAATAAACATAAAAGTATTTGTAAATTAAAATTCCAAGATAATACCTCAAGATATGAAAAATGATGCAACGTTTATCTGACTTGCCACAAAAGGGTTAAAACATAATCTTGTGGAACTGGTAATCAAATTTATATTGTAAAAATTTAGCCAAATAACCTGGACTACAAATTCTGACATTACGTAAGTTACAAAGTTCAATATCTAGTGAGCCACTTCTTCAATTCTACCTTTTGATACACACTTTACTTCTATATACAAATATTAGAATATTTCTTTGTTACCGATGTCTAGGACATCTGTAGGTCTACCATTCTGCTGGCGGTCCTAATATTGAAACCGTTAGAATCGTGAGGCGGTAAGAAAGATATGGTTTTATTATCAGATCACGGCCGACAACCCGGACGTTTTAACAAACAATATGGTTGACTCCAGCATTGAAATCCTAAAAAATTGTGTAATATTTTAGTAACTTGATACCACTGTTGGGTTGTACATAAACGATTACAAATAACAGTTATCATCTCCACCACCACTCCAAGGACTAGGCCTTAAACCTGTTCCGGAACCAATCTCCTCCTCGGTCTACCGACACCTCTCGTCCCAGTAGGGTAATAACCCAAAGCAGCCACAGGTAAACGGATATCAGGTATGCGATTCAAGTGTTCACACCATCTTCTGTGGTCTCCAATCTTCTGGTGCAATGACACAATGTTTAAATTGCGTCTAATATTCTCGTTCTTTCTCCACTCCAAAATAGGACCACCTCGCGGTCCTCTTAGAAATTTCATTTCGGCTGTCTAAAAATACTCTGCATGTCCCTTTTACCAAGAGTCCATATCTCACTAGCATACAGGAATGTGGGGACAGCCACAGTTTTGTAGAATTTCATTCGGGTATCGTTCTATCAAATTCTGTCACTATTGTATTTACTTGGGCAGTAGAACTTATACTTGGAACTTATATTAACTTATGCAGACCCGTTTTGTGACGTCCGACATATTGTAAGTGTGGAACCGGTATTGACATATGAAGTGCTCCTAGTGCCAGTAATGATGTTGTGTAATTTCTCATATAGTGTTTGAATAACGGAACGGATTTGGAAGTGTGTATTATTTCTCAAAATTGATTTATTTAATATCGGCACATTTAAAATTGTTCTGTGGTGTTTAATTTTGATAATCTTGTCCATAATGTGTAATATTTGTTAATGTCTAGTTTAATTTATATTGGGTGTTTTGTATGCGTATTGCAAAATTTGGAATTTATGTGAATGGTTTTGTTGTTTTTTTATATATTTAATACAAAGTGTTTAAAAGTATTAGCTTATTTCTTTTGTGCAGTATCTTCCAGGCTGTACCGTGTAAAAAATAAAATATTTGTAGTGCTTTAAATTGTTCACCTTACTTTAGTAGCAAGTAATATTTATTCTGTTCCTGCTTGACGAGAAATGTTTTCTCCAATTGTAAGATAAGAATCGCGATTCGAAAATAAATAATTATGTTTTGTTTTACCCTAATTACGACGTATCATTTTACGTATCGAACTTCACATTAATTACTATAGTGTCTAGATTGACTTCATTAGAACCTAGTTCTATGTTACAGCAATTCTCGGGCTCCTGCTGCAGTCGGAGGTCTCGTATGGTGCTACAGAGTGTGGTGTCAATGGACTCCAGGTTAGTAAGAAACACACACACACACACACACACACACACACACACACACAGCAAACATATGTAAAATATCAACAAGATTACACGCAATTTTTCTGTATTTAATTTTCCAGAAAGCAATTTGCCGAAAGTTAAAATTTCTTCTTTTCCTTCTTCTCCTCTTAAAGGATTAGGTTATATAAACCTGTTCCGGCACCCATCTCATCCTCGGACGACCCACGTCTCTTCTACCAATGGCTTTTCTTCGCTTCCGGCAATCGATTCTCTGTCATCTTTTCCAGATGATCCCACCATTGTCTTCTGTAAATTGCAATAAATTCCTTTATGTCCTTTACTTCGAGTTCAGGTCTGACATCTTCATTCTATCTTGCAATGTATAATTTAAAGTATTTTGAAGAAACTGCATTTCAGCACTCTGAATCTACCCGCTTCTCTTTTTCTGTCATGACCCACGCCTCACTTACGTAAATCACCGTGAGTATTGCAGTTGCCTTATAAAATTTAATCCTTGGCTGTGTCTTGTTTTATTTCTAAGATTTCTATGAATCGTACAACAAATATTCCTAAATTTATTTATCTTCTCTCTTATATCATATTCAGATTCATAGCTTACTGCACAGCCGAGATATTTGAAACAGCTCATTTGTTTTAAAGTGCTCTTGTGTATAAGTATCTTAGCACTTACTGGATATTTATCTTTAAAAGTCACGGTTTTGGTTTTCGTACTGAATTTGTCAGTGAGTATCTTGCCACTTGTTGTCATTGAAACATAGCTTCTTGCAAATCATCCTTATTTTCGTGAATAAGAACTATGTCATCCGCGTATAGCAGGGAACCCATGGAAATTGATTTGTTAAGCTCTGTTCTAAATTTCCATTCTCTTAACATGTCGTCAATGTAAGTTAAAAATTTTAATGCCAAATTCACCGAATGTAAATATTATGAAAGGTAGACTATATTCTAACGTAGGCCCCCGAGGCCGGGTTTCACTTAACGGAACTCCAACCGCTACTTCTATACCATACAACTGAGTTCGCCTCCCAGCCTCTTCGTCACTTTGACTTGAGGATACTCATTGTGATATAAGTGAAACGTTGTGACACAAGACATTTTTGACTAGGTCCATACCGGGAAAGAAGACTACAAAAACATCATGAAAGGTAACTTTTCTTGAAAATCATTCATTTCAACGCGAATGGAAAATCAAAACGAAATTCTAAACGTGTTAGAAGATAATCCGCCTTCAGAAACAACGGTACGTGGGGCACACTCGAGTTTAAACGTGGTCGTACAAGCACTGAAGACGAGCCCAGCAGTGGACGTCTAAAAAATGCAACAAAAAACGACATTATTAAAAAAATTTCACAAGGTGTTAGAAGACCGAAGATTGAGGAGTGGATGACATTGCTGAAATCGTAGGCATCTCATATGAGCGTGTGCATCATACTTTAACTCAAGAACTTGGTGTGAAAAAGCTTTGTGCAAGACGGCTGCCGCATCTGGAGTTGTGACATTTATTGGGCGTCCAGTGCGGGAGGGGGGATCATTTTTAGTGCCTGAACGACTACGTTTAAACTCAAGTGCCTATTTTACAAACTGTTGGTTTTTAAGTCGCAGCATCACCTGACACATTTACAATTTCGTTCTGATTTTCCGTTGGCGCCAAACAATTTTAACAAAGAATTGTACCACGATGGTTGACTTTGTCCGTTTTTTAGAACACACGACACGTCAATTTTAAACAGCTTCTAAACAATGAATAAATTGATAGATAGATTTGGAAATTAACAGGAGTTCACATAAAAAAAAAATCTTGCAGCAAAGGAAAAATTCAGTTTTACCGCTAAGCTACAGATGTCGCGTCGCGAACTTTTCAACTGACCCTCGTATTTTCAGTAGGCATGGATAGTTAAGATGTTTTCCTTTGGCACTACAGCGCAACGTGAGCTGTGGTCTCCAACACCAGTCTTTTTCAACGTTTCCTATCCATTGCCATCACAGCGTAACCATTCACGACCATTCTTTTGAGATTTTCTAGCACATGGCGCAACAATTTTATCTTAGGACGTCGCTTCTTTCTCCTTTTATAGACTTATGCCCTTAAAATTTTCTTTGGCATTCGTTGATCATCCATCCGTTTTATGTAACCTAACCACTGTATTCCTTAGGGTTTATCGAATCTAAACGAATTACCTCATTAACTCAGATAATAGGTAAATGACTGATTATATTGTCCTTATTGCAACTTCAGTCGTTAGGTACAACACGTTACGGGCTTACAATCCCATCTTCAGGTTAAAATCACTCGAGGTGAGCTCGTCAGTACAAAACAATTAACACGCACATAAAAACACTGAATTCATTATACACACATAACGCACGAGATGCGCCTCGTCGAGGACATAAAATTGTACTGGCTCTATAAAGTCCAATGCAGAGATGTGCCAGTAACACTCCTCATGTCTGTACTAGCTTGTGTATGATAGTATCAAAGAGCGCGTTAGATTTGAACAAGATCATATCTTTCAAAAGGCACTCCTGTAATCTAGCCTTTTTTGATATTTCGTATTCTTCCAACGCATCCATATATCGACCTTTTTTACAATAATAAATTGGCTTAAAACTAACGGAGAAATCTGTGTAACTATGATTACAATCAATTAGATGTTACGCGTATGTCGGATTTCCGGTATGGCTTCAGTAGCGTATCTGTCTCCTAGTTATTTTTACTATGCATTCTCATCATCTTCCTCAATCGAGCCGTAAACACGTCGCACACTCTTTCTCTCAAACATTCTCAGTGTTTCTTGGTTCTTTTTGCTGATATTCACGTATCACATCCATACGCGACAAATACATATATTTTCTAAGACAGTTGAGTAAGTCATCCGCTTGGTACTAAGTAGCGTATCTTCTCATTGCAAACCACAGAATCCAGCTCCCCTATCACTAAATTTTCTTCTTTTATTTTGCAGTTGACATGCTTATCACTTCTGCCGTTTGTTGATAATGTCAACTCAACATACCTAAAAGAGAAGCTCATACGAACCCAAAATATATATATTTGCTTATTTACTTACAATAAGCAGGTGATAGATTTTTCCAAAAATTATATTTCCCATTTCTAAAAATACCCCTTTTACGACAGTGTTTTCTCCCGTACTTTAGGCTGTGTTAACATTATTATTATTCCGGCTGTACAATGTTTACACATTTTCCGGAACCAAAAATTACAAAAGTGACTGGATTCTCATCTTCCACTGCTGCTTCTCCATCAAAAGATCTTCAATTTTTCGTTCCCTCAAAATAGTCTGAATTTCTTCTATAAATGTGATAGGTGATGTTCCTCATTTCCTTCTTTCTAGTGGGGTCTATTCCATAACTCTTCTTGGCAATATTTCCTGTGCCATTCTCTTCTTGTGTCCATACCATTGTAATTTTTTGTTTGATAAAATCAAAAATTGAATTTTTCACATAAATTCTGTCTTTAATTACATCATTTTATGTCTGGATACTCTTGCCGAACGTCTTCAAAAGTCCATCTCTGCTGTCATTAATTGTGTGTTTATTAGTAGTCCAAACTTCTAAGCCGTAAGTCATGATACTTCTAACAGTGGTTTTAAATATTTCGGTTTTAGTTCTTGCTGTAATTTGCTTATCCTTCATGATTCTATTTAATGTAGATATAGCCACCTTCCCAAATTAAGGCTGTCTTAACATACACTTTGAATAAAGCCGGTGCTTTGGGACGCCCAAATTTGCGCCAAAAATTTCACGTCGCTAAACCGTTGGCCACCACTGACTTAATGGAAGCTATGTTATGTGTTTGTTTACTACCAGTCTGCGAGATCTGATTCACCTATATGTTGTATTTTCTCTGTTACAGTGTCCGTCCAATCAAGTATGTCAAGTGGTTCCGGACCCAAGTTGCACGACGCAGCCGTGCCCACAGGTAGCGCAGTGCTTTCCACAAGTCGCGTGCACTTTGCTCTGCATCGTAGGATACCACTGCGTCATCGACTACTTGACCAATCCACCGGAACCAAAATGTGTTCCTACGAACCCGTGCGACAACGTCGCTTGTCCGCAGTTCCAGCAGTGCTACGTGGAGAGCTCCAACTGTTCGGCGGATCCGAACCAGCCGCAGCCGGTGTGCGCGTATTCCAATCCCTGCGAGTTCGTCAACTGTCCGAACGGCACCATATGCGCCAGAACGCAGGAGGGCAACACGCCTCCCACGGCGCAGTGCGTGCGACAAACCGACCCCTGTTCCGGCGTCCAGTGTCCTGACCTTCAGAAGTGTTTCCTGAGGGACTCGCATTGCGTGGAGGTGCTGTGCGATCCGGTACCGGAATGCGCCTATTACGACCCGTGTATGGTGACGAGATGCGCCACACATTATTTTTGTAAAGTACAACAAAATGGTAACAATCCTCCGACCGCACAATGTATACTGGATTTAGAATCGTTGTGTGCTGATACGATATGCCCTGTATTGCAGCAGTGCTACATGAGACCGCTGGATTACTACAGGCCGTCAATATTTCCACCGCAGTCAGTTTGCGATTACAGCGACCCGTGTATGTTGGCACGATGTCCGGACGGTCTCAAGTGTCTGACAGTAAACAGAGTTCTAGATATCCTGGCGCCGACCGCTACCTGCGTGCCAGACGCTGACAGCATATGCAACAGTACCGTGTGTCCGCAAGGTCAGAAGTGTTACCTACAGAACGTCACGTGTGTTAAAGCTCCTTGTATGCCAGTGCCCACGTGCAACAACACCGACCCCTGTTCAGTCACAGAGTGCGCCACCGGTTTCACCTGTGTCGTCAAGGATAACGGAGACTATGCTCCCACGGCGCAGTGCGTCTTCGAACCGTCAACGATTTGTCTGACGCACGAGTGCCCGCCGTATCAACAGTGTTACTTAACGGACGTTGTCTGTGTGACTCAGCCGTGTGCTCCGCAACCCGTTTGTTCGTACCCCGATCCTTGCCTCTTTGTCTACTGTGCGGAAGGTTATAATTGCGTCGTCGTCGACCAGGTTCCAAAACCTCCCACAGCGTATTGCCTGCAAAATTACGACGTATGCGTTGGAGTCAACTGCACGTCAGGTTATTCGTGCTACGTCAAGGACATGGAATGCACCGACTTTGAGTGTTATCCTGTACCGCCGACCGCTGTCTGTTCCTTAGCGGATCCGTGCACCACCAAACAGTGTCCAGCGAATTCAAACTGCGTCACAGTTCAACAGCCACGGAAGAATCCTCCGCTGGCGAAATGCTTACCACAAACCTCTCCATGCGACAATTTAATATGCCAATCGAACGAACTGTGTTACATAAGGGATTACTACTGTAACCAGACCGGTTGTTACGACATCGCTGCTGTCGGTGTGTGCGCGTTACCAGATCCGTGCACAGCGGCGAAGTGTACACAGAACACCACATGTCAGGTCGTACAGATTAGGCGCAACCCTCCTCAAGCGCTTTGCGGTCCCGTCAAACAGTACAATCCGTGCGATAACTTTACATGCGGTTCAGGCTTCGAATGTTTCGTTAAAGACGTCGACTGTCCTGAGTTCACTTGCAACGCCATAGTTCCGCAACCGGTCTGTTCTGTGCTTAATGCTTGCTCTACGGCAACATGTCCAGAGGGCATTGGCTGTGTCTCAGTACAGATTAGAAACAATCCACCGCAGGCTCAGTGTAAAGCTGTTCAATACCTATGCGACTCATTGAAATGTGGCACCAACGAACTATGTTACGTTCAAGATTATCAATGTAATTTGCTCGGATGTTCCAGGCTAACCAATCCGTATCCAACTTGCGCGCCAAGCAATCCCTGTAACGCCACAACGTGTGCCTTTGGTACCGTCTGTTACAACGAACAGGTCAGAAACAATCCCCCGAAACCGGTGTGCGTCGCTACTCCGTACGTCGATTCCTGTCTGTTTGTCAGACTGTACTGCGCGCTGTTCGGTCAGTCGTGCTATGTCGCGGACGTCAATTGCGACGACATTTCGTGCACGTCTATAGCGCCGTACGCGATGTGCGCCACGTCTAACCCGTGCAGCACGGTGCTTTGTGCGGCGGATACGACGTGCGTGGTAACGCAGAAACGCAGGAATCCTCCTCAAGCCGTGTGCAAGCCGCTCAACCCTTGTGACTCAATCATCTGTTCAGCCGGCCAGCAGTGTTATGTCCAGGACTATCAATGTAACTCTACTGACTGTACGTTCGTTCAACCCAAAGGCGTTTGCGATTATCCCGATCCCTGCGCTTTCACACTGTGCCAGACCGGAAGCATATGTTTAACACAGCAAATACGGAATAACCCACCGTTCGCGCTGTGCAGCCCTATTAGTAATCCGTGTGAGAGTGTTCTGTTGCCCTGCCCACTGGGTCAGGTGTGCTTTGTCAAAGACTTTGACTGTGACAAATATTCGTGCCGTTTAATCAGTCCTACACCAGTGTGCGCTGCTGCCGATCCGTGTTACCAAACAACATGCCCGGACACGTCTGTCTGTTTGCCGTCGCAAATAAGGTCGAACCCTCCGCAAAGTTATTGCGCATCGAGTAAGGAAATTTGTAACGGAGTTCAGTGCCCACAAGGCGAGAAGTGTTACATAGTTCAGGTGTTCTGTATCAGAGCTCCGTGTCCGCCGCAACCGATGTGCGCTCCTGTAGACCCTTGCGCGACTGTCACGTGTCTGCCTGGATACACGTGTGTCAACAGACAGTACGGTGTCAGTGCTCCGTTCCCGGACTGTGTCCGACTAGACGACCCGTGTGACGGTGTCAACTGTAGCGACGGGCAGCAGTGCTTCTTGAGGGAGAGACCGTGTCGGTGCCCGCCATGCGGTTACGGAGCCGTCTGTTCTTATCCCAATCCCTGCATCCTCGCGCTGTGTCCACAGGGATACGGCTGTTATCCAAAACTCGTGGGCAGGCTGGAACCAGTCCCGGTATGCTATCCCTCAGACAATCCATGCCCAGCGTACGATTGCATTCCTGGACAGGAATGCTCGTTGACTGAAATCGCTTGCCAGGAATTCCTTCCTTGCCCTGAACCGGTCTGTTCAGGGGATCCCACTCAGTATCTGTGTAATTTGGCCAAATGCGGTCCTGGATACGAATGTGTCGTGGACATGGATTTCAAACCGTTGGTCGCAAAGTGCGTTCCGTACAAAGACCCGTGTGGTTACACTATATGCCCGAACGGGTCCTCTTGCGTGGTTCTCATGATGTATCCTCCTGTTGGGCGCTGTCAAAATGTTACAGTTACAAATCCGTGTTCCGTTGTACGGTGCAAGCCAGGATACGTTTGTGTTGAGACAGCCACAGCTCCAGTCCAGGCACAATGCGTACCCACCTGTGCAATTTGTCCGCTAACTACTAACTGCATAGTCATCGATACCAATCCTCCAAATATATTTTGTACTGCCAACCCCAAGTGGCTAATTACTTATTCTAAAGCGTGAGTTTAACCCACAAATTTAAGGAAGCATGGTTTAGTAAGATCTGAAGTAGTATTCTTTTTATCATATAAGGAGTATAAATATTAAATGTGTAAATATGTATTTATAGTTCCGTCTGTTCGTTCTTGGCATCAGTTAAACTGGTGGCGCGTGATTGGTTCGCCTTTCGTGTTGCTGCTAACGATTGGTTCGAAGCGTGTGCTGGCAGGTAATGTTGTAATACGTGTCGCCTCCAATAACGTTTTCTACAATTCGTTGAGGAAAACATTGTTGACAGTAGCCGACAGTAACTGCATAGAGTTGAGTTCCGAGCTGTCAAGCTGATGCCTCAGCGCAATCTACATTAGTTATATGCGTTGTTGGCCTACAGAGCGTTTCTGTGCCTTCACACACGAGGCCGCGCGTTCAATTGTATGTGTGTGTATGTAATTATATCATAATTACTTCTCCAAGTAGTTGTATCTTATTTTTTATTGTTTCAAATAACTTAACGCACCTGTCACTAAATATATCAGTATTTCAAAGCTTTCTGAATAATTGAATGAATGAATGAATTAATTAAATAATTAAGAATACTAAGCGTTCATATTCAATTTTGAAGTGTGTACTGTATGGTGTGTTTGTTATTGTGTGTAGGGCAAATTAATTTTTAGGTTTAGTTATTACTGTTTCTGACATCCACTGTCTCATGCATTCTATTTCAAATATTATTGTTATTCACACCTACAAATGTAGCCTGTTCACATTACAAACTCTAGAACCGCTACTGTTCATTTCAGTTGACAACCGTACGCGAAAATATTTAGTTCATATATATATATATAAATATTGAGGCAAGGCATAGTATCGCCAGTAGCAGCACCCCGGCGAACCAATCAGTACCCACAACTACAGCATGTATTATGTATATAGACATTATTGCCTACAGTAAATGGATTCAAACTACACTGGGACAAACATAAGAGCGGATGGGGGCTCGAGTTCTCCGTTATGGAATTGAATGTATTGGCAGAACGCACGGAAGTATAGAAGGAATATTCAACAACACCGAAAGTACAACATGCTGTATAATTTAAGATTTAATATATGTATTATTACTAATAAGACTTATCACTTTCTAAACATGTGCTGCTTTCTTGTTTGTTGATATAAAATATTTGTTTTAATTCTGAAAACATGGTTTTTCTTCCCGCCTAGTAAGATAGAGCCTGCTTCACCCCAATTAACAAAGTTGTGTTAGTTGTTGTAATCACAAACAAAAATAACACTGTTTTACACAATACTATAGAAATTTTTTTTCCGATTAGCGTTTCAAGCTTCACAGCTCATCATGAGATTGCAAATTATTATATAATTGAGTATAGGGGCAGGACGCACTGACGTATAGAACACAGAAACAAAGAGACTGTTTAGTTTAAGATTAACATATTATTCATACGATTTATCAACTTTTATACATCTTCCTCTATATAATTTGCTTATCATCATCATCATCTTCAAGGATAAAACTAAGGATGGTTTGATACGGTCTCAAATAGGCAAAGATTAGGGCTGGCCACTCCACCGCTTCCTCAGACGTCCCACACCACTTCGCCCCTTGCCTTATAATGCCATAATTGTTTGGAGATGCAGCAGTCATCCATTCGGCAAAGGTATTCCTACCGATTTAGCCGATCTTGTCGAGTATACTCATAACATTAAGTTCCTGCCGTATATTTGTGTTTCTTCTATGATCATGGAGAGTATACCCTGCCACGTGCCTGAGAAATCTTATTTCAGCCGCTTTGGTGCGATTGGCCTGGCTTTTCGTTACAGTCCAATTCTCAGACCCATAAAGAACCATGAGAAGGGCCATCACCTTGTAGAATTTTTGGCACGTTTCTGTACTTGCTGACTTAAGAGTTCGCCTGATGGTCCCGCATATAAGTTTGAACTTATGCAACTTATTCGCAAACAACTTGTTCGTCTCTTGCATTATAAGACATGCTGTAGCCCAGGTATTCAAAATTGCTAACTTGTTCCAGGACAGTACCATCTATAACAATCTTTGCCCGTCCGGGTTCAGTTCTAAGAAAAGCCATCACGTTCGCCTTTAGTGTGGATATTCGCAATCCAGAATCTTTGCAGATTCGATTTAACAAGTGTATACACATGTACAATATGTTTTCAGAGTCCGACAGAATAGGCTGATCGTCCGCAAACAACAAAGTGTCAATTGTTGTGTTAGCATTCATAAAATGTTCTGAAAGACACATTTGCTTATTATAATGTTTTTAATTATGAAACCATCGCTTTCCTTCCTGCCTCGTAAGATAAGAGCCTACGAATCACTCTACATACCTATAACGTTTTATTCTGATTTTGATCTAAGAAAGATATCTTGCTTTTGATCCTGTTGGAATTTATCCTGTTTCTGTTATTTTGATTCTTCGTTAATATATTCAACAACCAAATTAGAAAGTTTGCAACACACCACATTAACGTACCGATAAAGTGAGTTTTTGTTTGTTACAAATAATCCTTGACATAATATTTGTAAGGCATGTGCACAGTAGCAAAAAGTTGTTTTTCTTTTTAAAACGGTAACTACCTGTACTGCATATTAATTAAAAAAAAAAAATTATTTCACAAAAATCTATAAAATTAGCAGTGATTACCAGTTACCAAATACGAAAACATAATGGAATTTCTTGCTGTATATTTCTGAAGATTGACGGTTGAAAAAAGTTGAAACGAAACATATAGCTCTTGAAAAAAAATGCAGTGTTTCTGTTCTTTTTTTGGAAAAAATCTCTTCATCATAAATAATAACGGCTTCTTCTTTCACAAATTGAGAAATATAGCCTGCAAAACTTAAGAGAGGATGACTAGTTTTTTTTTAATTAAATAGAAAGATCATCATCTGCAAGGATTAAACCAAGGATGGTTTGTTCCCGTTTCATACAGTCAAAGCGTCTAGATCTGGTCACTCCTGCGCTTCCTTGGACGTCCCACACCTCTGCGTCCCCTCGGCTTATAGTTCCATAGTTGTTTGGGGATCAGTCATCCATTCGGCAAAGTTGTTTCCACCAATTCAGCCGACACTGGGCAATCCTGTCGAGTATACTCATAATATGCAGTTCCTGGCGTATATCTATGTTTTTTCTATGCCCATGGAGAGTATACCATGCCAGGTGTCTGAGAGATCTCATTTCAGCCGCTTGGATACGACGGATTTGGCCTTTTGTTAATGTCCAATTCTCAGACACATCGAGAAGTGGGGAAAGGGCCATCAACTTGTAGAATTTTAGGCGTGTTTCTTTACTTTCTGACTTAAGAGTTCGCTAAATGGTCCCTCACATAAAGTTGAACTTAAGCAACATATTCACAACGTCGTTGCTTGTATTATAAGACACAAAAATAGAAGTGAGTATATTGTGAATCTAAATTTGGCAGATATAAAACAGTTGTTTACAAGAATTTAGCAAATAAATTTTCAAAGTTTGATAACCTTAGAATTTAGATATCAGCTTTTAAAAATATATTCTGACATTACTTACGTATTTATATAAAGTATGAAAAAAGCTTTTTTTGCATTTAAGAACTGATTATTAAGGATTCGTAAAACTACCCTAGATAACCACTACTGTACAGTTACGTATATATGTATGTGCTTTCTCTACTGAAAATGTAATTTTGTAATGTTGAAATGTTGTTTGAGATAAACAATGTTTGTTTTCCTTAAAAAGTTTTTCATTCTTTGGACCTGGTCAAAATGATGCTCATTTAAGGAATTATCAACACATTTAGGACAACGCTCAACAGAACATGGAGATGCAGGATATGATCGTTGATTGCTAATAATATGGTAAAATTGAAGTACGTAAAAACACGAAATGAAAAAAACTGTATATTTTACAGTAACAGAATACACACAAAATAAAAATAGAACAGTTTTAAACCAATAAAATAACGTGATTTTCTTTTAAACACAAGTCACTGGAAGTATGAAAATACAAAGTGCCCACTAGTATAATCTGTTACATTATTGGCTACTCAGTGTAATCAAACCAATTGTTTCTAGGTAATGGTTCATTTCATTGTTTCAGCCCTCACACAAGCAGGCCTACTTATCATATGTAAACAGGAGAGCATATAATCTACGGTGAGGTTGCGTTGGCATAAAGGAGAGGCGTTCGAAACATGTATCCCGTTAAGAACATGCAAAACACACACACACACATTCAAATGTTTAAATTCTGCTTACTACAATGTGTTTACTATTCTGATGTAAATCGTTACACTAATTAGAATAGAACACCAATTATGTGGATGTCCAATTTACCGAGTGTAAAAATTTTCTGTACAAAACTAAAAACAGATAATACATTGTAGATAGTGATAGACCGTCATTGGTCTACTTGGTCGTCATAGGTACAGTGGAAAACAAAATACAAGACACCAATTACGTCACTAATCACCAGCTTTAATTATCACAATTAAAAAGTTTGTAATGAACAAGAGAGTCTCTTACAACAAATCAAATAAATATTGTTCACACGAAATAAAATGTCAACTAACATAAAACACAATTGTATTACAACTGTCCCACACGATTATAAAACACATAACACTTCGCCACAATATTTCGAACCGCACTGTGTACTCGCCCGACAATAACTCGCAACTCAAACTGAACTGAGCGTCGCTGAGTACTTGTATTTATACCACGCCGAAATACCAGAATATTTCATACTGCGCGTCAACAATAAAGGAAAACATTAGAGCGTAATTCATTGCGGCCTTGACACAGTGCTCGCGACTTCTGGTACAGTCTATCTAAATGTCGAGAATCACGTACGCATGCACATTAGAGCCGGGTTCCACTGGAACGTTCGATAAACACGTAACACTACCCCTCCCTAAGCCTGTTCGCCTCGAACTAGCAAACCATCTCTGAATTAATACTCGGCCAGGCGATCTACATAGCTGGTCTACTTGCGAAAGATAATTCTCCGGTTCTTCGAATTAAGTCTCGTGCTACCCAAACATCAAGTTCCCAGGAATATGAGTCTTCCACTCAACCACTAGTTTTCCTGGAATCACTCTCCTTGCGTCATGTACTGATGCCCTATACGTTATTAACTGGTCCAAGTCTGATTGGTTCTCGTCACCAACCACTTGCGTGACTTCATCTTCAGTAACGTTTTCCCCGGGTTCTTCCGTTAACTCAGGAACAAACAAGAGTCTTGTCTCGAAACCCATAGTTGGTTTCCAATCACTTCTTTTGCCGTTACACTTATTTGTACTTCCTATGCTAGTTCTTCCTCCATTTCCGTTTGCAATAGGAAGGGATCCTCTTGACCAAACCTATTAAATTTTTCTTCGCCCAATGCCACTTGCTTAATCGAATGGTTGGTAGACCCTGTCATTTTAGCCATGCAAAGCTTTATCTTTTCTTGGCCAACAATCAGGACATTCTCTCTTAAGTCCACAACGAATCCGTAGGCGTTCATAATGTCAGTGCCAAGAATCACTTCATCGATAATATCTGCAACGAGCATTTGGTGGTTAAACTCGAGAAGACCCAGGCGTACACGTACGTCTACCTTTCCTAGCACCTTGATGGGGCTTCCAGTCACAGTCCTTATTGTACAAGAGCTAATTAGAGGTTGTCGGTTGCTGACTAAGTCAGGGCGCACAATGGACACTGTTGCGCCCGTGTCAACTGTAAATGATGTTGGTTTACCTTCCGCAAAACCATTAACGATCAAGTTTCCACTGGTCTTATGTAGCGTGGAAACTGTGTGTTGTTCTGGGGCTTTACTTCTCCAATTGTTGCGATCACTCTCTTCTCTAGGTAAATTCTTCTCCCAACAGTCTACCTGTAGATGACCACGGTTTCCACAGTTGTAACACTTCGGTCTTCTGTCTTTTCCCATTTTTAAAATCGTAGCGGGGCTCTTGAACTTCTGAATTGTTTGTCCGACATCATTGTTTTTCTGCACCCATCGTAACGGCAATGTTATACAGGGATCTTCTGACTACAATGTGATGCCATAAGCCCATTAATGTAGAGGGACGCTACACAATATATGTGTGTGTGTGTGTGTGTTGTGTGTAAAATATTTAAAACGTTGATGAAATATTGCTTTGTTTTAATACAAAAATATTTGTTACTCACTAATATATAAATGAATAACAGTACCAATCTTCAACGTTCGTCCTTTACATTTTTGCGTATTTTGTAATTCATAGTTCTAAAGCAAATTAGGCATTCCTAATACTATGATTATATTTCTTCCTTTTCTTGATATACCCCGTTTTACTTCTTTATTTGAACCCTGAGAAACATTAACTCGGCAACCTTTCCGAAAATATGATCCTCACTTTATAATGTAGTTTACCTTCAGTCCCTGTTCAAGATTCCCTAGACACCTTGGTAAATTTAATTTACTCAACATTTACCCTCAGTTCCACATTTTCAGTCTTCTGAAAATGGATTTTAACCAGTAGTACGAGTACAATTAACATTATTAAGTAACTTAAATAGTTAACCAAGGTATCTATGACAAAACAACTTTGTCCTACAATGCCAAGCTCAGACACTGTTGGGCAGTCATTTAACTAAAGGCCTTGTACGCAAAAGAATGCATAGCTTTAAATATAAAAGTATGACTGAAAAACTAGAAGAAAAGACGAAAAGGCACTGAATACAATTTTGGGCCTGATTAAAGAAATATCAGAGTACAGAAGAAGGGATAACCACGAACTTTGAAAAGGAAGTGGAACACCTCGGAAAAAAACAATTGCTTTCTATGGTCACATGACACGAAAGCGCCTAGAGAGAATGATCAAGCGAATCTTTGCTTTCTTTATATGTAAAATAACCAAGGGGGATGGTTTGTCGAGATGGAATAGGATTTAAAAAAAGTGGTGATCACTCGTAAAGGCATCCAAGAACTTGACCCTCCTAAGAAGAAACTTAGAGCACACCAGGGAAGCGCAAGCTGATAACAAGCAAACCGTGGACTGAAGTAAGAAAAACAGAGCACCACAAACAAATGCAGGAGTACTAGAGAGACGTCAAAGGCCAAGGAAGAAAACAGTTGAATTAACTGGCCGAAAATAAGAAAAAAACTAGAGGTTATGACCACCCTATTTAAAATCCCGTAAACGTGCCTGGACACTACGTATAGGGAAATAAAATAGACTACAATTTTAAATATCTTGGAAAAAATATATCCCGAAACGCCTCAGACAAAGAATCCTTTAGGATAAGGAAACTCAAATTAGCAAAGGCTTTTACTCTAACCCGGGAACTGTACGAAGAAAAAAACCTTTCCAAAAGTGCGAAAGTCCGCCATTATAGCACTGCGATCAGGCCGGTGACCATGTATGAAGTGGAAACAATGAGCTTTCAAAATCTGGAACCTCTTCTTAAAATTGAACGAAGAATTATTCGGAAAATTATGGCCCAAAAAAAACAAAGATCGGTACAGACATAAATCAAAGAAGAGGTGTACAGGGATCTGGAAGATCTGGAAACGGCTTTCCGAAGGAAAAGACTGAGATTCCTTGGACATACCGTTTCTATACATCGGTCCAGACTAAATAAACAAATTTTCAACTATATTAGGCAACTTTTCAGCCTGAACGGATACAACAAACAACTCAAGGAGGAAATGATGTGACTGGGTATCTTTTTGAACGACTGTGTGGATACAAATACGTACAGAAACAAAATTCAAAATCTTGAGGTTCTCTGCGGTAGAAAGGAAGGCGGCCTATAATGTGCGAATGAGGGCCTTCTGGCATGAGAAGAAAATAAATGCTATTCACGTGGTCCACGGCTGTCTTGTTCGTTTAAAAAAAAAACAACGTTAGGGAGTTCCGTTGATAGAAACACATTAACCAGGCGTGACAGTGGAAACTAACCACGATAGAACATTTTTGTTAGTGGAACGTAAATCTGATAGGAAGCGTCACCGCGTAATTACAAGACGGCGTCGGAAAGCGTTGAAACTCACACAACTAGAAACACACAACTAGAAACACACAAACACGGCGTGCAAATTTTTATTACGTTTTCCACTCGCTGCCTTCTTTGGGTTGCAGGAAATAATCACATTCCATTCACCTTCTTATCTGGATTAACGTAAAAAGGTTTTTAAAGACAGAGAGAGAGAGAGAGAGAGAGAGAGAGAGAGAGAGAGAGAGAGAGAGAGAGAGAGAGAGAGAGAGAGAGAGAGAGAGAGAGAGAGAAGTCACCCTTATCTAACTTTGAAGTGTTTTTGTGCTTTGACAAGTAAAAACATATTTAAACAGAGAAATGAAAATGTTTTTAATGCGCTTAGGTTGTTATTAGATTTTACCTAAGTTTTGCTCCGAGCCGTGTACGCCTGACATATTATTCTTCCTCCCCTTCCCCGTGGAGTTTCTTGTTTTTGTTTTATTTTGCTTCCCCCTTCTACTCACGCACATTTTTGTTCGTTTCACTTTTTTTATCTCTTGAATACTTGTCCTCTCCTCCAATTTCTCCGACCCGCATTTAAATCGTATCCAGTGATACCTTCCTCTTTGATTTTTCTTACCTGACTTAGTAACGTGTCCGGCTGTTTTTACTTCCATGTTCCATAAAGAAATAGAAGTACTGTGATGGCGAAAAAAATTGTGTTTGAGATAAGGGCTGATTCTGATTGTACTACCCTCAAAAAATGAAGAAAGGTAATTTCCCGAATATTGTCTGTCTGTGTGTGTCTGTGTTTCTGTGTGTAGAATGTTTTCTATAGCAAACGATAACTGCCGCAAATTCAAACAGAATCAAATAATTTTTGCATATGTGCCTGAGTTGGAGAGGACTCAATGTCTATTGACTTTGGTAAAGATCAGTGGGAAGGGGTAGTTTACCAGCAACGTTGTATGTTTTAACAAGAGTAAAGTACTTAATTTTGATAAATAAATTATCCTGAAAAAAAAAGGCCATAATTATCCACTCTAGAAAGGCAGATGAAATATCTATAAATAAAAAGGGTAGTTGAAGGGGCATGGGGGTAAGTTTCTATAAATGGAAATGATAGTTGAAGGGGAGGGGTTAATTTTTCATATGTGTATTACGTAATCGGCAACAAATATGTAGTTTGCTCTTAAATTCCTTTCCGAACTGTTTGGCTGTGGTTCAATGTTTTCTGCAAAACCAGACGTTTCGGTAGTGCCATCGACTGGCATCATCAGTGAAAATCGAGTGGGCAACGTGAGGTTGTATACTTTAGCGCTAAAGTACTGTGGTTATGCTGAAAAAGAAAATAGTTTCCTTGGAAATATTTCATTTTAAAAAACGATTTTAAATATAAATCTGGGAACACGGAAGTCAGTTATGGTTCTGCATACCGATATTTTTTGTTTTCTTATCCCTCTAAAACGCCTATACAAATTATTGCCAAACACGAGATGTCATATCACTTGTCATGAATATTGTTATGTTAACGAGGATATGTAATTGTAGACAAGAAATAAACACGTTCTGCTGTTTACATTATTATTATTATTATTATTATACAATATTATTATTGTATAAATTATTACATTACTATCAGCCGGGCTGTTAGACCGTTGCGCGCACAACAGCCGCTGTTGTCGCTTGAGGCACCCGGAGGAGTCTGCGGTGGCCGAGATAATGCACTCTCCAACGCTGACCATCGCGTTCTCTTTGAGAAGACCAAGATCTTGTCCTCGGAGAGTGTCTACACGCGGAGTCCGGGGAAATCTTCAAGCATGGTTCCGTCGCTTGACTGATTCGAATGTGAAGAAGCCTCCTATTAAATAGGATCTGGCATGCTGTGCTCCCAACCAGTCCGTTAGCACTTGATGCTGGTTTATTGATACTGCTTTCTACCTTAGATCGTGTTGGTACAGTAGCTTATATAAGTGGGGCTTCTCAGGCAAAACATTGTCTCTACCTCATCTCGTAGGTGAATTGGCGGACATCGTGTCAATCTAGACACTGATGATGAGAGGGGGGGGACGTTTGTCAGTAACAGCAACTGGGGGGACAACGGGCTACCAGCCTTGCCGATAATAATAATTTCAACGATGCTGAAGCCGTCCATGAAAGCTTAAGAAATTGCATAGCAATAAGAAATTGTACTGAAAAAAATTCAATGTAAAATAATTGGTAAACATCTATTCAGGTTGATATGATTTTAATTCAGAGAGTATAAAAATATAACAAACGTCTCAAAATAATATTACTGTGGCCAAGGAAAGGACGACACAATCACGGTAAGTGGTACATTTATATTTTAGTAACAGCCTAGTTGGTGTTTATTGTTAAAAGTAGAACTCTACAATGTTCAGCATACTAAACCTCTTCCAAACATTACAGTTTCTGTATTTCGTGGGCTTGTACGGTCGGCTTCAATGTCGTTAAAATTCCTTCCCAGGCTGTTTGGGCGTGGCCCGTTGTTTTTTTACAAAAACAAAGTACTGCGGACTTAACCACAGTACTGTGGTCACTAACGTATACCACCTCACGTTAGCATAAACTCTATTTACACTAAAGATGGCAGTCGATGGCGCTGCCGAAACGTCTGTTTTTTGTAAAAAAAATAGTGGACCACGGCCAAACAGACCGTAAAACTGTACGGATTTTTACAGTTTCTCGTATAAAAGTGTTTAATAGCGACTAGAGTTTTCGGTACTTAAGCAACTGTCAGGTCAAAAACAACAGTCAAATATTAACTCCTTTCACTCTATACATGTTATTGACACAGAATAATACAAAACTACTCCAGCTCGCAGGTCTCGTGATAAACATGAATAAGTCTGAGTACATAATAGTCGGTAATGATGCTCAAGATAATCTCGATTTATGGAATATCACCATGAAAGGAGTTAGCACGTGGTGTAAATATTTGGGAGTTACACTTAATAAACAAGGAAATAGCAGCGATGAAATAAAAGAACGATTAAACGAAGGGAAAAAAGTAATACAATCGTTGACCTCTGTTTTATGGGATAAATCAATCACAAGAGACACAAAAAATAGACTGTATAAGAGCATCTTCCTAAATAAAGTCACATATTGAGCCGAAACATGGGATATGACAAGGAAAAACCGAAAACAACTCTTTGCTACCGAAATGGATTATTTAAGACGCAGTTGTAGAAAATCGAAACTGGAATGAGTCGGAAATGGAACAATTAGACAGAGTATGAACTTGACGAAGAACATAGTGGAAGAGACTGTAAAAAAACAACTAGTATGGTTTGGACACACAAAAAGAATGGACGAAACCAGGTGGCCCAAGAGAATTTTAGAGTGGATACCATACGAGAGGAAGAAAAGAGGAAGGCCACGAAGAAGTTGGCGAGAGGGTGTAGATGAAGCTATGAAACTTACAGGCCTGGAAGGAGACATGTGCTATAATAGACGAGAATGGAAACTAGGGACGGAGAAGCGGACTAGGCCGTAGAAATCCGTTAAATATATTGCAACGTTAGAACAATTCTATAAATATATTACCATGTATTCAAAGCAAATAAATATGTATTACACCGGCCAGGTCGCAGGATTTTGTTCCTCGTTGCGTCAAGCATATGTGGTTGCACAGTAATGTTTTTAAAGAGGAGTGAGATGTTGTTGACATGAAATAAATCATTTAAAATCGTTTCAAATAATCATTCTAAGATTTATTAATTAACAGAAAAAAAATATTTCAATATTAAAATTTCAAACATTAGACACATAAATATTTACCTTTTTAAGTGTTACAAAATATAATGTAACCTGGAATGCGTTTAAATTCTTTTTATTTCTGTGTGTCTGAAATTAAGTCAACTTTTAAATACTGATAGCAACTCAGTTAAAAACAAAATAAGATTAAGTTTCAAGAATGAATTTATTGTTGCTATAAACAAAAATAAATTAATCTACCATTTACGTCCAATCTATTATGGACTTATACTGACACACCCAAAAATACTTCAAAAGATTATTATTTCTTTACTAGATTTGCTTGTTAACTTACTCTCTTATCTAAGTATTATTTAATCTTAAAACTCTAATTATTATATTCATATTTAAGTTCTTTTTCGAGAGCTCTCTTCACAATAAAATATAATTGTTTTTTATCACCTGCGTATATCGCCGTTACCGTTGCGCGCGCGCGTGTGTGTGTGTGTCCAGAATCCTGAGAGTGTGATGACGTTGATGATGATGATGACTATGCTGATGCAGTGTTTGTTGTCTGTAAATGTGGTTGTTGCTGTTAGTGATGCTCCACCGTTCCTCCTTACGTCTTGGTGTGAGTGTGGTAGTGTGTGTGTGTGTCCAGACGTCGATCGGCAAACGGGCAGCGTAACGTCATGTAGATTTGTTGAGTCCGAGTGTACGATCGCCCAAAATGGCCAGTGGTATTTATACTGGTGGCGATTTGACAGGAACAGTCCTGCTTTCGACAGGTTAAAGATGGTCAGTTCGCTCCAGAGCGTCCTTTTTATTACACTCACTTTTTGGTTAATTATCGCGAACTTATGAACCTACTCGTCACATGAGCGATCTCATTGTTTGCGTAATTTTTCTCTGGTCACTCATATATACCACACATATTAATTACTCTTTAATTACACTAGTAATTAATATTAATTAAATAGCATCATCAATATTGCACCTCTGGAAATAAATTTTACATTACTGCATTCGTTAAGAAGCCCTTAATGTAATGGTGTCTTTATAATTGGCATAAGTCTTCGCGTACAGGTTTAACACAAGTAATTAGTTTATTATAATCATGTTAAGACCTGAATAATTGGAACAAACTATTCGTAGCACATCACCCCATCGCGTCGTTCAAAACAGGTCACAGCTGGCTCACACACACAAACACACACATGCTGTATCTTACGCGGCAGCAGGTGTACGTTTTTCGACACGTCACATTTTGTCAATTCCTGCGTTTTCTTGCACAAAACTGTCTAAAACTGTTCCTTATACTTGCTATGCTAATTACATATTAAACATACCGCCCTGGGCAAATATGCAAATATATGTATATATATATATATATATTGTCACCAGACAAAAGGCTTGCCGCATGACAAATGGCGCTAATCGTACACTCTAGTGTCTTTGGTGGCCCTAAAAAGGACCTGGTGGCGAGAAAGCTGATGTTGGTCGTGCCGCGCTGAGATGTTCGGCGGCTGCGCCTGCTGTTCGTGGCGTACTCCAGTCCTCCTCTTCTTTCGGCATCGGTTGTAGAGTCGGCTGCCGGCCCAGCGACGTCCTATCGCTGGAGCGGAACTGCAGGGCGAAGACGCAAGAACGCCGGTTCTATTCTTCGACCGTTCCTTCCGGCTGACTCCTCGCCGATGTCGTCCGAGAGAGGAGAGGAGATGAAGTGCATCCGATGGCGTGGCGATAAAGTGTGTCAAAATTTTCTGCCGGCCCGGGTTTTATGCACTCACCGGGATCGCTGATTGACTCGCTCCGAGCACGTAGTTGGTCACGTCTCGGCTGCTGATCCCGGATTAGCTTGCTGTGTCCGCCGCTGGTACCGGAGAGCAGATGTTCGTATACCGATGCCGTCACAATATACACAATATATATATGTTGCATTATATATTATATATATATATATATATAATACAAAATTACAAATTATTTTTTTCAAGTGACAATATTTTTGCGATCAAGTAGACGGTCGATGGACGACAACTTGTAATTTTTAAAGCTCCATTTCTTGCTTGGTTATCTAGTATAGATACTTGTCAAGCAAAGTATGATCATCTTAACGTCTCTACTTTGTCTTCTTCTTCACTCCATGGCTTGAGCTACAGCCCGTCCCGACTTCACAGAGTCTCTGACCATTTTTTCCATTGTCTTCCACGATCTCTCTCGCCTCCATCGGCCTATATTCAAACGCTTGCTTAGGAATACGCGTGTCTACCATGGGTTACACATGGGACCTCGAATTCTGCCTGTATTTGTTTATTCTCTCCAGAACCGGCTGTGACTTCAGATCTTTCCTTATGTCTTCGTTTCGTAGACGATCTCTCAAACTACATCGCTCAATTTTTCTTAAAAATTTGATTTCCAAGGCCTGTATTTTTTAAATATCTTTTTGCAGGAGAGTCCATGTTTCATATCCGTACATTAAATTCAGCACAACCACGACCTTACAGATCTTTAGCCGAGTCTGCCTCTGCGTTTTATTCTTCAATAGTCGTCTTGTTGTTCCACAGGTATAACTTGTTTACCTGTGGAACAGTTAGTAAGTCCTTACTTCGTTTTCAAATATATTTCCTTTCAAATAGTTTGTAAAATATTTCTACATTTTAGAACAATATTGCTTATGCACACCACTATAGAAAAATTGTTCCGATTAGCGTTTTGAAGCTTCATTTGAAGTAACAATAATGGTCGATCTGATTATGAGCTGTGAAGCTTGGAAGCGCTAATCGGAATAATTTTTCTATAGAGGTGTGCAACAGTGTTAATTCTGTTTGTGATTATAACCGTTAACACAACTTTAATAATCAAATATTGCTTTTAATACAATGATTGTGTAATGAACATAAACAGTTAAAAATAACACTGCTTACAATGGAGCGTTGTAATTTTCAATTTTTATTTATATTCTGCTTTAATTTTTTCGTAAAGTGTAGTTTGTTAGTATTTACACAATGAGAACAGAAACAAGGTTAAACATGTGCAGATATTATTACTTTTTCCTTGTTTTTTTAAATATTTTTATTGTTAATAAATTAACGTGGGTTATCTATATTGTTCTACATTTATAAGTTAAAAATACGTTACATGGAAGTTATTTGTTTAACTTTGTTGTGTAATGTTTTGTGCTTTACACTTTAATTATTTATAACCCGTAAAGTAAGAGGAATGCTGCATTTCTTAGGGTTTACTGTTGTCATAAATATGAATAGGTTCTTAAACCCACAGCAATACACTTCTGGGGCAATTCCCGGCCCCTCTAATGTGAACACTGGAATTTTATGTTGATTGCAAAAGATACAGTTAATAAATTGTCAATTACATTATATGATTGAATAAAGTATAACACATACCTTGTGTCGGTAGTGTTTCTTTTAAATGCTGAACTCACGTACACGCAGCATGTTGCCTGAGGTCGTGATGCTGGATGATGAGATGAAAGGGGTTATGGGCGTTGTTAGGGTAGGCCTTCCCAAAGGGATGCTGTGGATGTTGCTGCAGATCCTTCACTATCGAGGCCACTAGATGTATTATAAAACACTGAATTGACATGTACGATTTGTACTCATAAAATGTTCACTCGCACTGTTGTCGGCGAACTGAAGTTAATTGAATGTAAAAAAAAAATATCAAATGAAAACGTGAAGTAAGGTGATGCCACAGATGTATTGTATAGGAATACTTTGTCCTAACAACCTCCACGCATGAGATGTGAGTAAGTACTGACTTGAATTGTTCTGTCCTGTAGACTTTGCTTAGCCCCCACTAATGGGGTGATTGGTTTTGACTAATCAGGATGCATAAATTTAATTGTAAATTAAAATCATGTTCGAACAATGTCTTGATACATTAATAATAGTAAATAAAAAATATATATATATATGACTCAAACTAAAATAAGTAGGCCTACTGTCCAAACTTGTTTTTGTGTTTTTGTCACTCATGTTTATGCAATACGATAGCCGTTTACACAAGTTTAGGCAAAGATATAAGAAGTTATTTACGTGTTAATTTTTTTTTATGAAGACTATATTTGTATGTAAACACACAAATATAACACGCTTCTCAGTACTGTTTTCAGTTTGCCAAGGTGAAATAAGTTTGGGACGAGTGACCCGAGTATATTTTCTAAGGCAGTGGTTCCTAAACTTTTCAGTCCGCGGACCCCCCAAATAATTTAAAAATTCACGGACCCGTCTGAACTCCGAAATAAAACAAACAGTAAATATAATAGAAACTCTTATATGTAAATTAAAATTTATTAAATTAACAATTCTTTTAACTTGCTAAATTATAGCCTAATATTAGTGATATCAAACATACTTTAATGAGAACACTGAAGCTGCACACAACAAGTTCTGCAATATTGGATTTAATGTCTTATAATTTCAATATTAAATAAATCTTGACGTCAAGTTTATTTCTGAACTTTGACTTCAAGTACGTGAGCAGGGAGACTGCGGTTTCACACAGATAAGTAGAGGAAAACACTTCAAAGCTCTTTTTCCGAGTTCACGGTAGTCAGTCATTACATATAACCAGAAGTCAGCTAGCTGTAATTGCGAAAACTATAATTTTCATGAACTGTTATTTGAAAGTTCTGTCAATGAATCTTCCTCTTGCACTGTAAGAGAGAGGTGTAGTCAGTTGGGCCGACAAACAGATCTTCTACACGACCTGATTTAAAGACATTATTAAACCCATTAGTTTGAAATTACTTTTACACTTACAATACTACTTTGAACAAAAAAAATACTGGAATCTTCTACTAATTGTTCTAAGATTCTAAAATTTACATTTAGATTTTAGAGCATAAAAAATTGGATAAAAATACGGTAGGCCTATATTATATATTTTCTTAAAAGTGTCTGCGGACCCCCGAAACATTGCCACGGACCCCACTTTGGGAACCACTAAGGGGTTTTTAAGGCAAATAGTATTGCTTCAGGGCAACCACTGTTTCTGCAATGATTCGACAACGTCTTTGTTTCCAAGTGCAATGACGAAACAAAGTCTTATCCACAGTTACAAATGAGCGAACAAAATCAGCTGATTTTTTTCTTAAGTGGGCCTGGTTGATGAAAAACTAATTTTTTTTTGTACTAAGTTTTTGTTTTTGTTTTTAAACGATTCAGCTGATCTATTTTTGTTTATAATATCCAAGGAAAAACTGTAAAAATTCGACTGCAATACATTAAAGGCAGGTTGAATAAATGTTTTCTTATATTAGCATAGATAAGCGTAGAAGGACCAAGTTTCTTTAAACGAATCAGATATTCTTTGTAACTTTTCATTCCGTAGATGATACTGCCCTGGAACAAGTTAGCAATTTTGAATTCCTGGGCTACAGTGTGTCTTATAATCCAAGAAACGACGTTGTGAATAAGTTTCATCAGTTCAGTCTTATGTGCTGGACCATTAGGGAATTCCTTAAGTCAGGAAGCAAAGGAACACGCCTAAAATTTTTCAAGGTGATGGCTCTTCCCACATTTATTTATGGGCGTGAGAATTCAACTTTAACGAAGGGCCGTCCAGTCGGAACCAAGCGGCTGAAATGAGATTTCTCAGGCAAGTGGCAAGGTATACTCTCCATGATCATAGAAGAAACACATGTACGGCAGGAACTGAATGTAATGAGTATACTCCACAGGATCGCACAGTATCGGCTGAATTGGTGGGGACATTTTTGCCGAATGGATGACTGCCGCAATACCAAACAATTATGGTACTATAAGCCGAGGAGACGGAGAGGTTTTGGACGTCCCAAAAATCGCTGGAGTGACCAGCTCTAATCTGTGCCTATTTAAGACCGGCACAAACCATCGTTAGTTTAATCTTTGAAGATGGTGAAGATGATGAGTTTTAATTCAAACACTGTTTCTTTGGTATCACGTTAACAAACGAGTCCCCTCGCCTTGCCGCTGGGTTAACTAGATTATGACTAAAGACAGGATGTATCAACTCTCTCGGCTTCCTGTACTTCACTCTCTTACATTCGTGGGTAGTCTGAGTCCTGTTCTGCACATGCTTCTAACGCTACGGCTACAGGGACATTTTCTAACGTAAATTCTTTTGTTTTCGAAAAACCATTTTCTCGTTCCCGTTTTGTAGAAAAAAATCCACATTTTAAGACTTTACCGAATCTTAATCGCCTTCTTCTTCTTCTCCTGTTCAAGGATTAGGTTATATAAACCTGTTACGGCATCCATGTCATTCTCGGACGACCCACGTTTCTTCTATCAATTGCTTTATAGTTCAGTGACGCTTTCGGCAATCGATCCTCTGTCATTCTTTGACCATTGTCTTCTGTAAATTGAAATAATTTCTTTTATGTCCTTTACTTCGAGTTCTGCTATGATATCTTCATTGTTTATTCTACCTTGCAATGTATAATTTAATGTATTTCGAAGAAACTGCATTTCAGCGCTCTGAATCTTGCCGCTTTCATTTTCTGTATGACCCACGCCTCACTCGCATAAATCAATGTGGTTATTGCGATTGTCTTACAAAATTTAATCCTTCTTCTGTGTCTTGTTTTATTTCTAAGATTTCTATAAATCATACCACAAATATTCCTAAATTTATTTATCTTCTCTCTTCAGATGTATTTATCATATTCAGATTCATAGGTTGCTGTACAGTCGAGATAATCTTAGTCGTTTTTTATGTTATTACTCGCAAACGTTTCAGCCACTCCATCGGTGGCCATCTTCAGTATTTTAAGCACTGAAGTTGGCCAGCGATGGAGTTGCTGAAACGTTTGGGAGTAATAACGTCGGACCACGGCTTGATAATCCGGTAAATAGAAATATTAACCAATACGACGCCGGTCGTCAATGCCTAACACCACAATGTTAAACTTCGTTACGATTAAAAACTACACAGAAACTCGAGGGCTGTGCGGGGAGAAGGGCATGCCCGTCGCCCGCTCGTATAATGCGTCCCGAGTTTCAAATAGAGCTCCTGCCGCAGGGACGATAGATAGGGCTGGATTAAGGGTGTGGGCTGCTACCGGCCGTGGTGTCAATTAAGTATCAGTTAATTGAGAGTGAGAGTACGCCAAGGCCGGGTCCAAGACTAAGACTCTCCTGGCACAGATTGGTAATCGGGTTGGTAATTACGCAAGTAGAACAGCTGTCCAAATTACAATACTAATGAGGATTTTTACTTTTGTTTTTATCGTGATGTAATAATTAGTGGTGGGTCATTCGCGAACGACCTGGACAAAAAGAATTATTCAGTCAAGTGAACTATCGACTACAGTCGTTCGCGCCGCTGGACAGTAATTCTCGTATCGGCCACTTATAAAACTAAACAGTCGTTAATAGTTCAGTCGTTTGCTTGCGGTAGGTTGTTAGCGTGCAGTGGGTTATTCGCATGCAGTGGATCGTTCGTTTCCGAACAGTAGTCGTTCGCTTGCAGTAGGTCGCTCGCTTATAGTAGGTCATTCGCGAACGAGTAACGACTGTTAGAACAGAATGCTTCTGCCCTCTGTTGACCCACTGTTTAATTCGTTTGCAAGTTTTTGATTGCAGTTTATTTTTGAGTTTCCATAGTATTACAAATTCCATATTTGTGTGCTTTTAATTATTTTATTATACTGTTCAATTTTATGTATATATACACACACTCACTCATACATACAAACCTTTTTTAATTTAACACAAGGATCAGTATAAGTGACGGTCTATCATTCCCGATGAATCGGAAGGGGGTGAGAGAATTTTGTTTTATTGTCTGATTTTTGTTATTTCGACAAATTTTGCAGTAATCGTGATAAAAATAAAATAACTGAGAATATCCTATCCTAGTATCCTAGTACTGGAGGAAGTCGATTTACAAGTAATTAAATAATTTAAAAGAATAATTTTTTTACTTCAGATACGTGTTATTTTTTATGATTCTTAAATGAGAGACAGGTATGGCGATTCTGGCCGAAGGCGACAATAATAAAATTACTTATTTAAATAACATTTTATTGCGTCTGTTTTGTTTTGCATCTTTCAGCTAACCTTCATGCGGTTTGATGTTACGTCAAGTGCATGAGGAGCCTAACCATCCCTATAACCTATAACCTATTATGGAGAGAAAGAGGAAGCTGTCAATTTTTGTTCTTTTAATATTTATAAAAATTTTAGAAAAAGAAGAGTTCGACATGTTGAACTAGCGAGCTGGTTCACCGCGTGTGAGAACGACCTACGTATGACAAGTTTATTTGGATAAACTACTTTGCTCACCTCTAGATATAATTAACAAAATCAACTGCAAAACGTACGCGCGCACACATACACACACACACACACACACACACACACGAGACAAGCTAATGGCGGAACAGGGTCATCTGTGTGTGTGTGTGTTGTGTGGCACACCAAAGCCAGGCTATGTGTATGACTGTTTAAGACACTCTCTCGCGCGCTTATCATTGTGTGCGTATAAATAGCAATGTGAAACAGACAATCGGTTTATTAGTAAAAAATTTCCAGTTTTCCTTATGTGGTGTAAGCTACAGTGCTGTGATGAAGACTACATCACGCCTGTTCTTGGTATTGGCAACCGGTAAGTGACGTAACTATCTACAATCAGCGCGCTCTCGTGTGTGCTGCCTTAGTGTGTTTAATAGATTTACAGAACATGAACATAACATATGATATAACTCATTTATACTATACAATAATAATTACTCAAGTAATTCAAGTTATAGGAATAATTTAAGTCGTAATTAAAAATCGGTAAGGAGAACTATACATGATTTATTTGTTCTAAGACTTATATTTAAAATCATTTACTTGAATTCGCGTCGATAATTTCTAACAAGTTACGTGTGTTCTTGAAAATCGAGTTTTATGTTTGACAAATTGAATTGAAATATTTCCATAGAAACTACTTCTTTGTTGTCGATAACGTAGTACACATATAAAGAATTATCCCCCTGCCCCTTCAACTGTCATTTTCATTTATAGAAAATTACCTCTCCCCCATCAAGCCCATTTCATTTATAGATATTTTATCTACCTTTATACAGTGGATTATTGTTACCTGCTTTTCAGGATACTTTGTTTATCAAAATTAAGTATTTTACTTTTGTTAAAACATAAAACGTTGCAGGTAAAATATCCCTTCCCCTTAGCCGATATTCACCAAAAGCAATAGGCATTCAGTCCACTACAACTCGGGCACATATGCAATACATTATTTGTTTCTGTTTGAATTTGCGGCAGTTATCGTTCGCCATAGAAAAAATTCTACACACACACACACACAAACACACTTTCCGGAAAATAAGTTTTCTTCAGGCTTTGAGGATTGTACAATCAGAATCAGCCCTTATGTCGAACACGATTTTTTTCGTGATCATCATACTTCCATTCCCTTACGGAACATGGAAGTAAAATCTCATAATTTATATAATATAATATAATATAATATAATATAATATAATATAATATAATATAATATAATATAATATAATATAATATAATTTATATAATATACCGCATAAATTATAATCACCAAATTTAGAAGGAAATTCTCAAAAATCTTGAACTGTTGAGATAAATTATCATTTACAACTCTGATTGCATTAATGGGTATTAATACTTATATAAAAATGTAAACTTTAAAACGTATTTTGGTAAAGTAAGGTTATATATATTTAAAGTAAATTATTGTTAGTATAAATGTTGTATTTTTTTATTTTCATTTTGTTATTATTTTTATTGTGTTTTATTGTTTGTATGTTGTTATTTGTTATCATTTCTTTATTCGTGTCTTTATTGTTTGGTTTTTATTTCATTTTATCATTAAATAAGTATTTAATGTGAACTATAAATATTATAAACAATCTTTTCTATATAACGTAGACAGTATAAAGTTTGAATATAATCAGTAGGTATGGATAAACTTATCACAGTTAAATCAACTACTGTATCGGATTTTATACAGTATATTAAAAATCATACCTTTCCGGTGAAAAAAATAATAACAAAGCAGTAATGACAATAGTGACAAATAACGACAATAAAGAATAAAGACAAGTCGGTTATTATGATTATAATTATTGTTTCGTTATTCGTGAAAAATCTACGTTCAGAATTTTCCTCGCGTTGTTAACACGAGGAAAATCATTTCTATAGTTAGAAACAAAAACAGTCTTTTGCAATCATTCATTAGCAAGAAGTAGAAGAAGAAGAAGGCTATTTTTTCAAGCAAGTATTACGTTCTGTACAGTTCCAAATACGTTTCACAGTACTACCGAGCGTTGCCGTCAGACTTGACTGGTTCTGTGTGAACGGAGGAGTCACTACAGACTTTAAAATCTAGAAAACAAATAGTTTATATACACACGCGCGGACGCCCGTGTATAGTCCCATTACTACGTTTAATTTTGGTTGAGGATTTTTTTCTTGAAGTCATTTAACAATTGTTTACCATATGACGAGTACAACAAGTATTTAAAAGAAATCAATTTAGTCCCAAAAGGATTGTAATTAAAATTTTCAGGTGATGTGTGTGTTTGTTGTGTGTGCGTCTCTGTGTGTGTACATTAAGGAAAACAGAGAGGGAGTGTGTGTGTGTGTGTGTGTGTGTGAGAGAGAGAGAGAGAGAGAGAGAGAGAGATTGACAAACAAATAGACACAGAGATACTCAGACATTAAAAAAGTCAGAGAGGCAGAGAGAGAGAGGGTGGGAGAGAGAGAGAGATATGTAGTTATTGCGAGTGAGTGAAAAAGAAAGAGAATAAGTGTCAGAGTGAATGTGGTAGAAGGATGTGGTGAAATTAGAACAGGAAGTCAGGGGAAGGGAAAGAGAGTGAGCCAGATAGAGTGTGCGTGGGTGCACAGTCCTCCTAGTGTGAGAGTGGGAGCGAGACACGCGGAATCTATTCAGAATATTCCGTGTGTTGGAAGGTTGTAGTAGCTGTTACTGAAAGTCAGCTCAGTCTAGACACTTAGCGCGCGCGCACACACGAGTTCAATGTTACACGAGCGGCAACCAAAACTATGTGCTTCCGACTGAACAGGTGTCGCTTCAAAAGGACAATGGTCAAGGTCGAGCGGTGCTGTGCCAAGTGGATGAATGAACCAGTTTGGCTTGTTTATTTTAGACGCGTGTATCTCTAGTGTTTAGGATTTTAAACAACAAACACGGTTCTAAGACACCGGTTTTAAGCTCTTGATCAGCATTAGCTATGCCGTGAATGTCGGTTTATAGCTCGTACCGCTTAGAGTAATATTTCTTAAAGCAAATAATAAGACAAAGTATAGTGATACCGTCGGGGTAGACTTTACGACACAAAAAGTTTAACGCGAGATTAACTTAAGTACGTCACTACTTACAATGACGTACATACCTACATACTGTATATATAAGTAAATATATATAACGCTTTATGTTATTCAAATCACATAAGGCATCATCTTGTAGGTTATACTATTAATGTTCATTACATGTATTCCCCTGATAAAAAAACCTGTATCACTCTAGGCTATGATACATAATATTTGGAATATATATATATATATATATATATATATATATATATATATATATATATATTGCAATGAAACACAGGATCCTGATAAGCAGTGCAGGCTTGTGTAATACACAGACGATAAACATTCAGGTCTATGTTGGTAGTTTGTTAGATTTGGTTTTTTTGGTAAGAGTTTTGTATTTTAGAAAGGATAAGGAATTAGGCTTAGTCAAACTGTGTATTATTTTATGTGTTATTTATTCATGTACTATGTCTGTGGGAATGTACGGGCGTGCGCGAGTTATAAACGTTTCCCCGGCTGTGCGTGATATAATTGTCATATCGTTGTGACACTTGAACTGAACATAAACTACTGTATTAGCTACAGTTCCTGTATTTTTCCTATCTATTAAATGACGTTAAAATATGATTTCATTAAAATATAAAGTTGTTGTAAAACGCATTTCTGCGTGAGATAAAGGTATTCAGAGATTACCATCTATGCATGCTCTTGCATAGTCAATGCACTTTACGGCATGAAAAATTGGCGAGTCATGTTCAAAGTAACAATGTGACTTCCTTTCACCAATAAAATGCTGGAAGGCAGTCGGAAATTTTCTTAGCCTCTTCCTACACAGGCAGTTCTTCTCATCTAGCTATCACGATCGGAACGTGCAATTCTTGTGCAATATTTTCCGCTTGCAAGAATTTCTTAAGTCTTTTCGGCGGTAGTAACGAGTGCGAAGGCTCAGAACTGTTGGTGTAATTCATCGCTACACGCAGTATTTTATTTGAATATAGCGTGTGTAATAAGTGAACTTGAACTGTGTTACTGTGTGAGGTGTTCTGCAGTACCAGTAATATTTCGTAATTACTTAGTAGTAAAATTTTGTCATAATTAGTTTCCGCGTGAGTGGAATATTTCCGCATAGGGAGGTCTGCTCATCGCGGTAGACCCAGTGGTACGCGTGAACATTTGAAGAGTCCGGATTGGTATAAGCCTAATATACCGTTTATAAGTAATACCCATTGTGACCTGAGGTACCATTGAATTATAAATACTGTATACAATTTCAGAAGTAGTATTCCATAGAACTGTTGTTTGTGTGCGAAGCGTCTGTGTCAACGTTGGAACTCCAGGACACCAGCCCAGCTGGAAGCGTCACCAAGGTGAACCATCTGTCATCGAACGCCACGCCTGACGACTCAACTACACAGCAAAGCCTCCCCTTTTTCATCAACATCGGCGCGAGAAGGAATCATCATCATCACAAATGTAATGTACCACATCACGTATATGAACAATAATTAACACTTTAAAAGACTATTTCTGAAACACTACCATTATTATGCTTGTCAAATATATCATATAAACAATTACATATGTCTTGTGTGCAATAAATAATCTTAAACCCTCCAATATAGACTTTTGTTAAAACATACACACTACCATATCCTATGCGCCAATAGTTAAGTTATTTGTGTTGTCGCAATATATTCAAACACTTCTTACAGCAGTCTGTTTCTTGATGCATATATTATTTATTTAATATTTGTAACTTCTTACATCAAGATATATTATTTCCTTATTTGGAACATGTTTCGGGCATCCTAATTTTCCCATCCTCAGTCATCTTAATTTTAGATCTTGTTGAGTACTTTTGTTGCGGTTGGTTGTTGCTGTTGTTCCATGTTGTTTTTGGTATTTTAAATTAGTATTACTGTGCATGATTGTGGTGTATATATTTGTTTTTTGAGTGTTTTTGGTTCATTCTCGAGTATTTTAAAAGATTGTGTAAAACCTGTAATTATACAGGCAAACTACAGCCAATTCAGGTTTTACAGATAATTCCTTGAAACACAACCACTTTATAGACATAAAAAACATAACACTACTGCAAAACATACAAAAAGGTAAAGAATGGATTCATTAGAAACTAGAAATTAGAAAAACAATCAAAAGTAACAAAAACTTTAACAAACTAACAAACTGAATTCTGTGTATCCTCATAATTAAAAGTTATTTAGTTTAATTTAGTTAATTTTTAAAAATTTGCTGTCTATTGTACTTAGTTTTTACAGTTACTTGACTTTCCCTACACTAGCTTCTCCACCCACTCCAACATACACACCCCACACACATGTCCATATACACACCCTTAACATATGTTCACCACCCTACACATTCTTTGTATTTAGTTGTTCCTAGCATCCCTTTGAGAATAGCTTAATAAACTGAAACAATTGTCAGAGGTAAAGAATTAACTGTGAAACTTACCAAGTCCTTGTATGTATTTAAAAAACTTTGTAATTTATCATGTGACCTAGAACAGGGAGGACAAAAATAAGGCTACCTTGAATGGCCTTAAAAGTTTGTCTTCAATTCAAACAAGTCAGTATCGTTATGCAGAAACTCTACTCTGAAATCCAGTCTTTTAACCCAGCCCATGCTGAATATTTTCAAAGACTATTAAAACCCGATTCTTGTCCTTGATTGAGTTTTCACTTACAGTAGGTTTTGATAACCGTTTTGTACTATCAACATCATTACCATCACCGGACTAGGCCTTAAACCTGTTCCAGAACCCATCTCCTGCTAGCTCTACCGACATCTCTTCCCAGTAGGATGATAACCCGTTACAGCCACAGGTAGACGGACGTCAGGCATGCGTTTCAAGTGTTCACACCATCTCCTTCTGTGGTCTTCAGTCTTCTGGTGCAATGATGCAATGTTTAAATCGCGTGTAATATCCTCGTTCCATCTCCGATCCAAAAGAGAACAACAACTTTGCGTCCCACTTAGAAATTTCATTTCGACTGCCTGAATTCTCTGCACGTCCCTTTTACCAAGAGTCCATATCTCATTAGCATACAGGGATGTGGGGACAGCCACAGTTTTATAAAATTTCATTCGGATATCCTTCCTTGTTTTATTTTTCTGGTAGGCCTACTTACGAATCGTTCCACAGATGCGTCTAAATTTCATTAGCTTACTATCCCAATCAGTTCCATATGTGATATTACAAACCAGGTAATTAAAATGACTAACCTGACCCAAGATCTGATTATTCACCACTATCTTAGTTCTTATAAGATACCTGCCCTTAAATGCCATCATTTTAGATTTTGTAACAGGGATCTGTAGCCCATAGCCTTGTATGATGCTATTGAACATAAATGTCGCCAGCTGTAACTGATCTTCAGTTTTCTGTATCATTACCGTTTTGTACTATACCAGTAAAATGTAAAGTTAGATAATATTGTATTTATTAAGTCTTACTAAAGCTTAATTGTTTTCCAGTGCTTGTCGGCCTTCTGCTGCAGTCAGAGACATCTTATGGAATTGATACTGTGTGTGGCGTGAATGGATTGCAGGTTAGTAAACACACACACACACACATAAAATATAGAAAGGAAAACGTCGTGGGTATCCATAATGTTATTTATTCATTTATACTTACATTTGATAAAAGACTTTTTTAACAAGTTTGCGTTACTTAAATTTTTTATATTCGTAACTTGGGAACAATCTTGCATACTGGTAATTTTAAACAAATGAGTAAGCGGTAATGAATTCAACAATTATTTATTTTTAAATTTTTGGAGTGTAAAATTTTAAGTGTGCAATCTGTAACAAAAGCTTAGATGACCCCTAGATCTCATATGCCGGACGTCAAATAGTCAGCAGGCCAGCTGGCGATATGCTGGTTATCAGCACACGTATTTTGTATCAGGATTCAGCTACGACGGTCTCAATATGTATGTTGTTATATTGAGTAAACAAATAAGTAAGAGGACTCTGTTGCAACTGCTTCTACGAGAACACATGAAATATAATGAAGACATGAAACTAAACAACATGTGCGAACCTACCATCATGTTGGAACACCCTCATCTCCAATAACCAATTATTCGGTTTCCAAAAGTTACAGTCGTCATTCATTAAAATGCCATTTTTCAGGACAGCGTCTGCTCCATCTACTTAAGGCTGTGCGAATATGAATTTTGAATAGTAGGTGCTATGTGACACTCTAATTTGCGACAAAATTTGTTCACACAAATTGTGAGAAAAGTAACCACTACTAGGTACCACGAATCTACAGTATCGTTTACTTTTACTACAGCCTGTGGGAATTCAACGATACTGTGTCCGCCGAACGAAGTATGTCCAGTGGTACCGGACCCAAACGGCACCACGCAACCACGTGGTTTAAAAAGAACAATTGGATAATCAAAATTTTGTATGTTCCTTATAATTGAAAAATTATCTAATATCAAAATTTATACATTAAAGTACTTATGTATTTATAATAAATGTACATAGTTAAAAATAGTGTGCGTGGTCTGCGGCTAAGTGAGCACACTATTTTAATAATGTGCGAACCCACTGACATATTATTGGAATATTACTTCGAATATATAGCTGTTTGGTTTTCCGTAAAATATGGTTGTCATTTCGTAAAATACCAATTTCACGACATTCTCTTCTCCACTTACCTAAGACTGTATTAAAATTTTGAATTTTTTAGAGGCCATAGTTCCTTTTCAAAAATTATAGTTCCCATTTCTAGCAATACCCTTTTCACGACAGTTTTTTCTTCCTGTACTTTAGGCTGTGTTAACATACATTTTGAATAAATCAGGTGCTTTGGGACGCCGAAATTTGCGCCAAAAAGGTTCACGTCGCCAAACCGTTGGCCACCACTGACCAATTTAAGCTATGCTATGTGTTTGTTTACTACTAGTCTGCGAGATCTGATTCACCTATATGTTGTATTTTCTTTGTTACAGTGTCCGTCCAACCAAGTATGTCAAGTGGTTCGGGATCCAAGTTGCACGACGCAGCCGTGCCAACAGGTAGCGCAGTGCTTTCCACAAGTCGCGTGCACTTTGCTCTGCATCACAGGATACCACTGCGTCATCGACTACTCGACCAGTCCACCGGAACCAAAGTGCGTTCCTACGAACCCGTGCGACAACGTCGCTTGTCCGCAGTTCCAACAGTGCTACGTGGAGAGCTCCAACTGTTCGGCGGATCCGAACCAGCCGCAGCCGGTGTGCGCGTATTCCAATCCCTGCGAGTTCGTCAACTGTCCGAACGGCACCGTATGCGCCAGAACGCAGGAGGGCAACACGCCGCCCACGGCGCAGTGCGTGCGACAAACCGACCCCTGTTCCGGCGTCCAGTGTCCTGACCTTCAGAAGTGTTTCCTGAGGGACGTGCAATGCGTGCGAGCGCTATGCTATCCGGTACCCGAATGCGCCTATTATGATCCGTGTATGTTGAAGACAGGCGACTCACATTACCTGTGTAAAGTATTACAACGAGGTAATAATCCTCCCACCGCTGAATGTCTACTTGATTTAGACTCACTGTGTGCCGACCCTGTATGTCCAAAATTGCAGAAGTGTTATATGGAGCCATGTTCACATCCGCCCCGGCCGGTGTGCGCTTATCAGGATCCGTGTGTGTGGGGGCGTTGCGATGACGGGTTCAAGTGCGTCACAATGACACGCGATAAGGGCGACGTCCCTCCAACATCCACCTGCGTGCCAGACAAAGACACCATATGTAACGGAACCCTCTGTCCGGAAGGCCAGAAATGTTACTTGCAAAACGTCACCTGTTTACGTGCCCCGTGCTTACCAGTGGATACGTGCGCTTACAGTGACCCTTGCTCGCTCACAGAGTGCTCCACCGGTTTCTCGTGCGCCGTCAAAGATAACGGAGACTTTGCGCCTACACCGGAATGCGTCTCTGATCCTAAAACGATTTGTGCATTACACGAGTGTACTGTTTATCAAAAGTGCTATTTAATTGACAGCGATTGCGGCGAGAAACGTCAACAGCCTGTTTGTTCTTATCCGGATCCCTGTTTGTTTGTCAAATGTGAGGAAGGTTATAACTGTGTTACCGTCGAAGAGGTTCCAAAACCTCCCACAGCGTATTGTCTGAAAAATTATGACTTATGTGTTGGAGTCAACTGCACGTCGGGGAATTTCTGCTACATCAAGGACACGGAATGCACCGATTTCGAGTGTTATCCAGTACCCCCGTCCGCTGTCTGCTCTCTACCGGATCCGTGCGCCACTGAACAGTGTCCGACGAGAGATTCCAACTGTGTGACTATACAACGACCGAGGAAGAATCCTCCAGAGGCGAAGTGCTTGCCAAAAGCGTCTCCGTGTGACTACGTTGTATGTGAAACCAACCAACTGTGTTACATCAAAGACTACGATTGTAACCAGACGACTTGTTATGACATCGCTCCTGTCGGTGTGTGCGCGTTGCCAGATCCGTGTGTGGCGGTGAAGTGTACACAGAACACCACCTGTCAGGTCGTTCAGATAAGGCGAAACCCTCCTCAACCTCTTTGCAGTCCTGTCGACGTGTACAACCTTTGCGATAACTTCGTTTGCGATCAAGGTTTCCAATGTTTCGTCAAAGACATCGAATGCGTCGAGTTTTCCTGCACGGCCATAGATCCGCAACCCGTCTGTTCAGTCCCCAATCCATGTGCGACTACAACGTGCGCAGGAGGCAGTGGATGTGCTTTACTACAGATTAGGAACAATCCCCCGGCAGCATATTGTCAACCGCCTCAGTACCTGTGCGATTCGTCCAAATGCGGAACGAACGAGGGATGTTATATTAAAGATTTCCAATGCGTCTCGTCGGCGACGAACTGTTCCAGGTTGGCCAACCCTTACCCGACGTGTGCGCCAAACAACCCGTGTAACTCCACCACTTGCGCTTCAGGCTCCGTCTGTTACAACGAACAGGCGAGGAACAATCCTCCGCAACCGGTCTGCATAATGAATCTGTTCCCCGGTATGGATTGCCAGCCGGGCGGGTGCAACGATAAGTTCTGTAGATCCATGTACAAGGCGTGTTACAACGCGGACGTTCGATGCGAAGATTTCTCTTGCGTGGCACTTCTGCCGGGGGAAGTGTGCGCGTACCCCAACCCGTGTAGCGTCACTACTTGTCCGGCCAATACCACGTGCACAGTGAAGCAGAAACGTAAGAATCCTCCGGAAGCACTGTGCAAGCCTAAGGATATTTGTGACGGAATCACTTGCGCCACTGGAGAGAAGTGTTTTATTAAAGACTTTGAGTGTAATCAAACAGGGTGCTCGTATTATATACAACCGAAACCAGTTTGCGCGCTTCACGATCCGTGCGGTTTGGCCGTCTGCGAATCCGGCAGCACCTGTTTGACGCAGCAAATACGGAAAATCCTCCGTTTGCGTTGTGCGGTCCGATTAATAATCCGTGGGACACTTCTCGCTTGCCCTGTGCCGTAGGTAAAGCTTCATTTGTCGTGGACTTTGTTTGCGATAAATATTCATGCAGGATGATCAGTCCTACGCCCGTATGCGCTCCTTCCGATCCGTGTTCGGAAACAACATGCCCCGACACAACTATCTGTATCTCGTTGCAAATAAGATCAAATCCGCCGCTGAGTAACTGCCTGTCGTTCAAGGAACTGTGTAACAGAGTTCAGTGCGTCACAGGACAGAAGTGTTACATCTTCCAGGTGTTCTGTATCACAGCACCTTGTCCGCCACAACCGATGTGCGCTCCTGTAGACCCGTGCGCTAGTGTAACGTGTTTGCCTGGATACACGTGTGTCAACAGACAGTACGGTGTAAGTGCCCCGTTTCCGGACTGTGTCCAGCTCGACGATCCCTGTGACGGTATCAACTGTACTGACGGGCAGGAGTGCTTCCTGAGGGAGGAACGATGCCGGTGTCCGCCCTGTGGTTACGAACCTGTGTGCGCCAGTCCCGATCCCTGTATCCTAGCTACGTGTCAACAGGGTGACGGTTGCTATCCGAAACGCCTGGCAAGGTTAATACCCGTTGCCGTCTGTTATCCCGTAGACAGTCCTTGTAAAGCTCTTGATTGTCTCCCCGGACAGGGATGTACGACCGCAACAAACATTGAATGCAAACCGGATCTACAGTGTCCCGTTCCGGTTTGTTTGGGAGATCCTACACAGTATTTATGCAATTTGGCCGCATGTAGACCAGGATTCGAGTGTACTGTGGATGTAGATTCCAAACCGTTTGCCGCTAAATGTGTTCCTCACAACGGCCCATGTGACTCTACCATATGCCCCAGTGGATCTTCTTGCGTAGTTCTCAATACGTATCCTCCTATCGGTCGTTGCCTTAACGTTTCCGTTACAAACCCGTGTTCAGTCGTGCAGTGTAAGGCGGGATACCAGTGTCTGGAGGTTGGTTCAGATCCAGCGCAGGCCCAGTGCATACCCACCTGTGACATTTGTCCTCCCACTACCAGCTGCGTAACCATCGGCAAGGACACACCATTTGTAACGTGTCAGCCAAATCCTAGATGGCTAATAACGTAGTATACACTGTAAAATTGAAACGCTAGTTCTGAAACAGAATAAATTATTTGAAGCAGAGACGTTTAATATCATGAAAGTCCAGATCCTCCTACCACATAAAGGCTTTGCAGACTGAAGCTGTAGAGTCTCTTATGAGGTCTACTATTGATAATGATATACGTTGTCTTATGTATGCTTTTGAAAGTAAATAAGATTATAAGGTTATAATTTGTAATATCAATTCGTTGTTCAAGTGTTTTAAAGAATGTGAAAAATATCACTAAAGAATATCACTCCATTTGTAAAGAATATCGATATGTTGCTTTAGTGATATTACAAGGAAATTGGGTATATGTTTTGTAAAACACAATCTTACTGGATAACATAACATATATTCAAAGTACGTTGACAAAGCAAATACATCGACAGAATTATATAAATTTTGTAAGAAAAATAAATTATAACATTAAAACGGCATTTTGTAATTTGTAATTATTACATAATTATGTAAAACAATTACATTTTTGAAGGAATAAATGAGTTTACGTACTTTAGAGCTTATGTCAATAGTGATAACAAAGTAGCCAATGAAATAACTAAGAAAATAAAGGCGGAGAATAGAGCTTACTTTGGATTAGTAAAATAATTAAAATCTGATCTTCTCACCCTAGAGACTAAACTGAAAATTTACACAGTAATGATCAGGACTGTAGTGACATACATTTCTGAAGCCTGGACATTACAGAGCAGATGACTTTACGGCTCCGAAGCTTGCATGGCTTTACGGATTACGGCTCTGAGGACTTTTAAAAGGAAAATTATTAGTAGAATCTTTGAACCAGGATGTTGTAATGTAGAATGGAGGATCAGATCTAATCAAGACGTTGACTTCACTCTAAAACAGGTAGACATCTTCCGATATATAAAGCCCAGAAGAATCAGCTGGACAGGGCATGTAGAAAGAATGGACAACCAAAGACTCCCCAAAAGGATAAAGAATGGGCACATAGAATGAGCGCAGAAGGGGAGGGAGGCCAAGAAAACTATGGCAAAACGACGTGCAAGAAGAGATGATAAGGATGAGTGTCGGCTCGTGGATGACAAATGATCGGACTATCTAGAGGCAGATCATTAGGGTGCCAAGGTCCATCCTGGACTGTAGTGTCGAATATATTTGTATGTACAAAATTTTTATTATGAATAATAAAACGAAGCGTGCAGAAATATTGGAAAGACGAATTATTAGGAAAATATTAGGCCCACGGGAAACTTCAGAAGGTAAGAAGTAATGATGAGTATAAAGCAAAGTATAAAAAATATAAAAGAAACAATGAGAAAAAGAAGACTATTATTTTTTGGATATTTATATATACTATGGACGACAATAGGTTTACAAAGAAGATCTTCGAATATCTGTGGGGGAAGAAGTCAGCATCAAGTTGGATTAAATAAGTCCAAAAGGATTTAGAAAAAATAATATAAACGCAGAAGAAGCGATTGAAAGAGAAGTTTCTCGGGCAAAAGTGTTAAAAATGGAAGGAGTCCAGGTAGGAGAGAGAAAAACACAGGTTCAAAGTGGACTAAAAACAGGAAGAAGAGATACAGTGAAAAGATGAAAGAATATTGGAGAAAAAGAAAAGAACAAAGAGTTGAAATTGACATGTAGTCCATAGATGGCCGATAAAAAAAAACGTGTATATTGTGAACGAATTCAAAAAAATCGAAATTGTATTGATCGATTTTTTTATGGGAAAATAATCCTTATTACGTAGATTTTAAATTAGGCAGCGCCAATGAAACGTTAAAAATGATTAAAAATAAATAACTCATTAAAGTTTTGAGACCTTTCGTTTTTACAAAAAAATTGAAACGTGGAACAGTGCAACGAAAACGCAAGCAACTCGACACATCTGACAGTTACTGGAATGTAATTCTCGTGGGGCGCGTAATTACAAGGCGTCGCGGGGTCGGCACGTTTTTAAGTATACGCGAGACGCGCAAATTTTTATTACATTTGCCACGTTCTGCCTTCTTCAGTAACAAGAAACGATTCCACTCCGGACATCCTCTTATCTGTATTAATGAAAAGCACTTTTGCAAAGAGAGGTAAACAAATCTTCACCCTAATCTAACTTTGGAGTGTTCTGTTTTAACAAGCAAGACGTGTTTATACACAGAAATGAAAATTTTTCTAATTACATTTTGAGCTGTTATTAGATTTCGGACGTGTTGTTTACACAAGCAATTTCTTATGTGTTCATAATTTTTTTATCCGTCCTTCTTCGTTAATGTACTTTTTATTTATGTTTACCTTCTTTCATCACGTGTGTCTATATGTCATCTGTCCTTTCGTTCGTTGTTTTATATTTTTAATTTTATTTAGCCACAACCTCCAGTTTCTATTGCTTATTTTTCTCTTCCTTGCGTTTTTACATCTAGCGCAACGCATTCGTTACTTTTACTTCTTTTTTCCGTATTCGATTAAAAATCATTCGTTTTCTTAGCCTCTTTGTTATTAATGTATCCGTCTTCTTCTTTTCCACTTTATCTTCCATCTCTTTCCCCTTCGTCTTATTTACACGGTGCTCCTACTGTAATTCTTTCTTTATTATTAACTTTGATATGTAATGTAGAACGGATCGCAACTCCCCGTGTGGCCTGACCGATTACACAGTACGACAAGGAGATCCATTCCCTTTTTCCCCTTTTTATTTATTATCAAAATACCCTTATACCATATTGGTGTCGGGTTACATCAATATACGATAAGTACATCAACTACACTCTATATACACATTTTTTCCATCTTACTCTATCCATTGACAATGTCTTCGCTTCCCTCCAGCCCAAGCCTCTTTCTCTCAAAATGTTTCCCATCATTCCATCCCAAGTCAGTCGCGGTCTTCCTCTCTTCTTTCTCCCCCCTGATTTTGCCTCCCAAACCTGTTTTACCATTCTGTCACTATCCATTCTCTGCATGTGTCCCCACCAGCATAGTTGTCTCTTTCCCCTTTTAATATGTGTATATAGACGATGTTATTCACAATTTGCAGATGAATCTTCTAGAATATTTTATGATTGGTATCTCAGTAGTTGTTATTTGCTAATGACAAGGTTAATCATGTCAAACTGGGAAAGCGGTTTGCAAGATGGCTGTTCACTCATTGAGTCAAATCTGCAAGGATTTGACTAAATGATGGGGAATAAAGTCCCCATCTGCAAGGATGGGGATTAGAGGTAAATATGAATAAAACAAAATACGTGGCAATAGGTGACCTTCATCAAGGCTTGATATTAGAGGAAGACATGCGGAAGATTTCATATAGTGTGGAATACACATTTAGGGGTGAAAATTACGCCAGTGGGAAGCAAGAAAAAGAAATATATTCCAAAATTAATTTGGGAAAGATGGCTATATTTACATTAAATAAAATCCTGTGGGATAAGCAAGTTACAATAGAAACTAAAAGCAAAATATTTAAAAGCATTCTAAAAAGTATCGTGACTTACGGCTCAATAGTTTGGAGTACTAATAAACACACAAGAACAAAATTAACGAGAGCAGGACTTTTGGAGACGTTCGGCAAGAGTATCCAAACGTGAGAAAATTAGAAATAAAGTCATTAAGAACAGAATGCATGTGAAAGATTCAATTGTTGAATTTAAACAATCAAAAAACTACAATGGTACGGACACACGGAAAGAATGACACAGGAAAGATTACCAAGGAGAGTTATGGAATGGAACACAGCAGGAAGAAGAAAGACCACCTATCACCTGGATAGAAGAAATTTAGACTATACCGAGGGAACGAGAAATTTAAGAATACTTTTGGGTAGACAAGCAGCAGTGGAAGATGAGAATTCAATCATTTTTGGTAATCTTTCGTTCCGGAAAATATGTAAACATTGTACAGACTGATTTAAAAAATATACAAATAACTAAATAAAAGCTCTTCATTCCAAAAGAATTTAGAAAAGAATAATATACACGCATAAGAAACAATTGAAAGAGAAGTTTTTCGGGCAAAAGTGTTAAAAATGGAAGGAGTCCAGGGTAGGATATAGAAAAACGCAGGTTCAAAGTGGATGGAAGACAGGAAGAAGAAACACAGTGAAAAGATGAAAGAATATTGGAGAAAAATAAAAGACCAGAGAATAAAGAATTGAAATTGGCATGTTCATCCTTAGATGGCCAGTTCAAAAAAAAAGAAGCTCTTCTTCAAATAATTTATAATTAAGGTGCATGCGAAGAAACGTTTATTCACTCTCTCTCTCTCTCCCCCCTCACGCACGCACACACACACACACACACACACACACACACACACACACACACACACACACACACACACACACACACACACACACACACACACACACACACACACACACACACACACACACACACACACACAGAGCGCTTCATTTCCCTGCAGATACATTCTGTACATGTTTCTTTCGTTGGTTTAAGGACAACACATATTTTCCGTAATCGCACCAAAAAGAGGTTAAAAAGACCAGGAATAAACATCATATTCTACTACGTTTACAGCCAATGTAACGTAATTACCGTTAATATCAGGGCAACCCTCCGCGGCCTCTCGCAATTTGTTATTCAGAAGAAACGGCTAATTTTCTCTGCCTCGTTTTTTAGCGGAGTCTCTCAGGTGTCGTTCTGGATACAAGGTACGTATGCCTACATAGCACACATTCCTCTTATGTAAACAATCGCTAAAACTTCGTGTATTGCGCCGATTTAAAATCCTTTAAAATTTATAAAAGTAAACCACAATCCAGTACTAACCATATTTCCTTCCCTTTTGGAACACAGAGGTAAAAACAACCCACGCTATTCGTAATGTTCTATGTTATTATATTTACAATATTCAATACGAAATCTGATATATATGAGGGTCAGTTGAATACCTTAGCGGAAGAACTAAAAATTTTCTTTTTTTTTTCGGAAGACCTAAGTTTCTTGTCAGCACCTGTTAATTTTCAATTTTATTTAAACATTTGTTCAACAATTTTCAGCTGAATAAACTGCTCATTCTAGTGTACTTATTGTAGTTATTTCTTGAGAGTGGTCAAATTGTTCATTGACTGTAGTACCAAGATATGTAAATTTGCTTACACGTTCAACTGGCCTTTGGTTTATATTAAAGGTGCAGTTTGTGAACTTGTTCTTAGATACAATCATTAGCTTCGTTTTATTAACACTGTTGTGTAGACCATATCTAAGGCTGCCTTCTGTTGTTGCATTCATTAGTTGTTGCAACCCCTCTAAGCTAACTGCGAATATGACGGTAAGATCCGCATACCCTATGTTATTTATTCATTCACCGTTCAGAGAGATTCCCACATCACATTCATATAAAGCTTCTCTAAAAGTACCTTCCGAGTAGATGTTAAATAAAAGCGGAAATAGTATACATCATTGGCTTACTCCACGCAGAATCTGTATCTCTTCAGCTTTCTTTTTATCTAATTTTATCTCTTTATCTCTTTATCTCTTTATCAGCTTTTTACAAATTATAAAATAGATAAATAAATAAATCAAATTGTTAACATTAAAACAACGAATGCAAAAGAAAAAGACAATTGAACTCACGATTAACTACAAAACGTACAGTGTAAATAAAAACACAAAATTATAATTCTCGGATATTTCGAACATGTAGGCCTATCCAAACATTCCCATTGACGATACTATAAAAATAATATAATAAAAAGTAGATGTCACTAATTTTAAATTGTACTTATCAATTAAAGAATTGTAAAGCTGTGTAAACATAATTAGACTAATAATAAAATATGTACAAGGAAAGAATTTGAAAAGTATCCAGCTCCATCTCTCTGCACGTAAGTACATTATTATTATATTATAAATAAAATTAGTTTTAATATTACAATCTTACAAAGCGGGAAGTTTTCTCTTCTGGTAGTGAATTTTACTTGTAAAGATTGTCCTCGTTGCTTTCAGACCTCAACTTGTATTTCAGACCTCTAATAGCTATGCGGTCTAAACTTATTTACGTACGTATTTAAGCATTTATTTACGTAGCTATTAGAATACGTTCTTTGCTGCAATTATACTACCATAGAAAAGGACTAGAGAAGATATTGGTAAAAATTAGTTGACTATTCAACTCAAAAACTGCTTGACTAAATTTGTCGCAACTTTGCACAACTCTGTGTGTGTGTGTGTGTGTGTGTGCGCGCGCGCTCGCGCGCGATAGAGTATTCAGCGGAGGCTTAAGAACAAAGTTAATATAAGAAACGTGGAACTAATGTAGGGCGCTACATAAAGGGAACAAAGAGAACGTAAACTCAGGAAAGCGACTCCATACAGACTCAATACAGAAGTTTGATGGAGGCTTGTTGTTGAATCAATCAACGTTACCGCATTGTGCTAGCGATATGGCATGTCGGTCACGCACAAAAACCAATGTAACATTTTGTATTCATGATTTTCAGTATAAAACTGTTTCCACCCTCTATGATTCTATTTATTACTTACCCTTGTGGGAAAAAGTCAAGTTTTTTATAGTGACAATTAGGAGGACTGGCCTTGGTTTAGACCAGCGTTTCCCAAGCTGTGTGCCCGGCCGAAGCCCGGCTGGGTGTGACGCAAAATTTTGGAAAAATTATAAAATTATTAAATAAAATAAACTCCGTTTTTCGGCAGTATCAGTGCTGATAATCGCGATAAAGCGTACGCCTGGCGTTAGGGAAGCGACGGCGTGAGAACTCGCGTCTGTGTGCGACCTGCGCTGCTGCGAGCCTGTATGTGACTCGAGTGCGGTGGCTGGCCACAACTGGGCAACGTTGCGTTTTGTGCGGTCATTCGTGGTCTCCTCGTAATGAGGAGAGGGCGCCAGACTCGCTCGTGGACGTGTCCAGTGGACGGAGGGCGGGGATTTTTCTGGGCTGCATTTCCGTGCGCGGTGGCGCTACATGGTAGATGAAAAAGCGCTTTATGCAAGTCGTAAGGGGCACTCGTCCACTGGGGTACCGCTCCGTGGCAACACCGGCCTGACAATAGATGATCCCGAAGCTGTTAAAGTATTCCAAGGCAAGCTGTCTTTATTTTCCTCTTACTTTCTGACGCTCTTCTGGTCAATGTGCCAAAAACGATTCTGTATGAAATACTTGATCGAGTTAAGCAAAACGAAATAAAAAGAAAATGTCTCAAAAGGAAACGTTACTGGGCGCCAACCGCTTCCTGCATTCGTACCTTTATTACGTTATAACACAAAATGTAGAATTCTTATTGCTAATTTAATACAGGGAAAATAATTAAATTTACTCTTCCGCGTTCTGTACAATTTATGCCATACAATTCAAATGCTAATGAAGAAGCTTCCGCTTGGAAAAGTGTAGACATTAATAAATTCAAATATTTTCTTTCGCTTTATTTTCAGTGACGCAATTTACTGAAACGAAATTGAAATATTACTAATGGATGCACAGCGTGTAGGAGGAAGAGAGAGAGAAAGCAATTTCAATATCTCTTATTACGGCTGTGGGAGTCTGTGTGTGTGTGTGTGTGTGTATGTCACGTATGGTATTGTTATAGGACACGTGTATGGGAAAGCGTCTCGACGCCATTACGTTTGCAACGTGTTAGAATCCCCGACTCATGTACGTGATGTAATGACGTGTGTCTGTGCGCTCGCGCGTACACGTGCGGATTGACATAATCTGTCCTTTGTTCTATGTGACACTGAACAAGAAGTATATTGACTGCCGCAGCGTGAAAAAACTGAAATTTACCATAACCATTCGCTTAAAAGTTATTTAACAATAAATCTTTAGCTAAATCGTGCTAAATATTGATATATATCGTAATTTACATAGCTTTCATCGATTTCGAGAAGGCGTGGAACAGAGTGAATCGGAGTAAACTATAGGTATTAATGGCAAGAAAAGGGATCCCACAACATCTAATTAGAGTTATACATAGTCTTTATGTGGAGAACAAAATTTTAATAGAAGCACGGAAACCAAGAATAGCTTCCAGAGTTGGCCTGATCAATTATGGAGAACGACAAGAGTGTCCATTATCACCTTCTCTTTGTAATTTATATATTGGCGATGTCACATAAAACTTGCAGATGTGTCTTCCAAAACATTTTATGATTCGCCATTTTATAATTAACACTGTGTTGTTTGCGGACGATCAGGCTATTCTGTCGGACTCTGAAAACAAGTTGCAGATGGGTATTCATTTGTTAAATCGAATCTGCAAAAACTCTTGCATTTAAATATTCACACTTAAGACCAAGGTGGCGGCTTTTCGTGGAACTGATCCCTTACGGACAAAAATTGTAATAGATAGTACTGTCCTGGAACAAATTATCAATTTTAAATACCTGGGCTACAGTGTGGCTTAGAATGCAAGCAAGTACGTGGTGAAGTTGCATAAGTTTACCTTAGACGAACCCTTAAGTCAGCAAGTAAAGGAACACGCCTAAAATTCGACGAGGTGATGGGCATTCCCACACTTCTCTATGGGTCTGAGAATTGGACTTTAACGAAAGGCCAATTAAGAAATAGGTTACGGGATAATAGGTTAAAAAAGCATGGTCTTAACAAGGTATCAGTAAACAAACGTAATTATTTTTCATTACTAGTAAACAATAAAGAAAAATCAAGCACACTAGAGGAAAATGGAGTTTATAAAATACATTGTGCAGAATGCGATGCTATTTATATCGGACAATGTGGCCGTGACCTGAAACATCGCATTCTGAACATAAGAAAACGATACACCCAATACAAGTTTTACAGATTATTGCTTACAATACACTCACTTCATAGATACAAAAAAAAAATATAACACTACGGCACAACATACCAAAAGGTAACAAAATGGATTTACTATAAATTCTAGAAATTAGAAAAGGAAAAATTTAACAAACGAACAAACTGAATTCTGTGTATCCCCTTTATTAAAAGCTGTTATTCAGTTTAGTTAATTTTTATATTTTACCTTTCGATTATATTTAGTTTTTATAGACACTTGACCTTCCCACTAGTTTTTCTACCCCCTCCATCATACACTCCACACATGTCCGGACACACCCTAAACACATGTTCACAACCTTTACATTCTTTGTTTAGTTTAGTTGTTCACTGACCTCTTTGTAAATAGCTTAATAAGATGAAACAGCTGTCAGAGTTAAATAAAAACTGTGAAACGTACCAAGAGTTTATATATATTAACATGAGAATGTTTTTAGGCTGGGGGTCATTCCCCAAATTCGTGATGCAAAATGTGTAACGTCATCGAAAAATGTAACGCTCCAGGTCATGTTAAACTATATTTTTTCCACACTTTCGATTCCCTACAGTCTAGAAATCTTCGGTCTCTGTCGTTTTTAACATGATAATGTTTGTTATTGTTTGTTATATAGTAAATATATTTGTTTTATAGTAAATATTTGTTATATAGTTATATAGAAAACATATAAATCCGTACGAACATCGCTGAACAGGAGAGTTTGCAGTTTATGCACATTATACGTCTCAAAAGCCTAAAAACATTGTCATGCTTCGATGTTTCGGTTTCGTCGAAATTTTTTTTGACATGATAATGTCTTTTGGCTGGCCATCATTTGAAAATTTCTGTAACGCTGTAAACTGTAACGCATCACGCTGCATGACGTCATTCTTGCGTGACGTCATTGGGATTGTTGTAAATAAACGTTTGTTTTGATACGTCGCAATATATATAATGTGTTAAAAACAATATCACTGCAAACAATTAAACCAGATTTATAAAGCGTCCTGAAAGTTTAAAATCAAGTGTTAGCACAATTTACGAGCCGGGAATCGTTAACTAAAACCGCGACCGCTAACATGCTAACGTCGTCGCAGATTAAAGACCTAACAAGCAAACAACACTGCATAGCTGTAGATAGGTTATTGGGGTTATTGTCTCTAGTTAATGGTTGTCTTCGTATGTGATTCAGCTAACGATCTATTCATTAAAATATTTGTCATCGTAAATGCAAATCTACTGTTCTTTATATTTAATTACTCGCCGCAGAAATGTGAAGTATAACACAGATACATAATGTCATTGGGATTGTTGTAAATAAAGGTTTGTTTTGTGTTGTGGTGAAATACACTGCTGCTGGTATATAGTAACCATAACGTGGCGACTGATTAAAACAGCGTTCGACAATGGATAGCAGCGACAAGAAGGCTCAGATCAAGAAACGACAAAATGCCGAGCGAGCAAGAAAGTATCGGGAACGAAAGAAGCTCGAGAAGGAACAGCAACGAGCGGTTGCTGTCGGCGGTGAAGCTTCAATACCAGCAGCCCCATCGCAACAAAAACGAAAACAAGATGACTTGTTGAGCAAAGAATTGAACGAGTACTTAATAAATACACCGTTCGCGTGGATGATGACTGAGCAGAAGAAAATCGATGCATTCTACAACATGAAACTATCAGAGAAGCGAAGGAAAACCAACGAACGAGTAAAACGTTGTAGACTGAATAAGAAACAAGATGACTTGATGCACGAAGTGGCAAAAGCTAAAGAGCATGATAATGTCTTTCAGCCGCCAGCTAAACGCAACATTTGCAGAAAGGAAACAATCAGTCAGTCAGTAACCATAATAATGTTGCGTTTAGCTGGTGGCCGAAAGACATTATCATGCTCTTTAGCTTTTGCCACTAGGCAGACGGTACAAATCTTTTCATCTTTGTATTAATATATTTCACCAAGTGCCCAACGAGTCAGCAATCAGTATCGTTAGAAATATGTACATTTGTGGTTTTATAGCTCCCCATTCTTAAATATGGTATCCGCTGTTGAGTAAACCGGCTTAACCATAAACGTTTGAGGTAACAGTTTACTAATCGATCGGGTTCTCCATACCGATAATTTTGTAGTGATTTAAAGCTACGATGGACCATGGTTCCAAACACCGTAAAATTTAACTTACACAAGTACGGAGTTACATGGCACATCGATACATATTTATACGGAAATGTAAAGTCACTTACCAAATGCGACTAACGTGGTCGTGGGTCTGATTACATTTTTCTTGTGAACATGACCGCAGACTCGATCACGATACTCCTGAAACAGATTATATTTTATCAGTAAGACAAACTGATAACAAGTGACTTTGTCAACGTTATCAGTGATAACAATTAGCTATTAAATGTGCTTATTATTAGATATTCGTGACTCTGAGTAGACCAAATATTATATGTTTTCGTGCGATGCCTCTTCTTTGTGTACCCTGTCTATCTTGACGCCTCACTGTCGCCTGCTTCTAGCCTTGACGACCTGCGCTACTCGTCCCTGTCTTAGCCAGCATCATGTATAAACTAAACCTTATGGCACTTCCATCAGCCATTTACTTTATATAGACATATCATATATAAGATAGACCAGCTGAAGGTCATTCAGTCAATTCTGAGCAATGTTTACAACCATCAGAACACACTAGTAGTGCAGATTTTAAGGTAGAGAATTTTAATATTTATTTAATATTATTTTAATTCTGTCGGACTCTAAAAACAGATTGCATTGGGTAAATAATCTACAAAGACTCGGATTCCAAATATCTACATAAGACCAAGGCGATGGCTATTCATGGAACTGATCCCGTACGTGGAAAAATTGTTATAGATGGTACTGTCCTGGAACAAGTCAGCAATTTTGAATACCTGGGCTACAGTGTGTCTTATAATGCTAGGAACGACGTTGTGTATAATTTGCATAATTTCAACCTTATGTGAGGGACCATTAGGCGAACCCTGAAGTCAGCATGTGAAGGAACACGCCTAAAATTCTACAAGGCGATGGCTCTTCCCACATTTCTTTTTAGGTCTGAGAATTGGAGTTTAACGAAAGCCAAGGGTAGTCGTATCCAAGCGACTGAATTGAGATTTCTCATCCACGTGACAGGGTATACTCTCCATGATCGTAGAAGAAACATAGATATACGGCAGGAACTGAATATTATGAGTATACTTGACAGGATTGCCCAGTATAGGCTGAATTGGTGACAACATCTTTGCCGAATGGATGACTGCCGCATCCCCAAACAATTTTGGAACTCTGAGCCGAGAGGACGGAGAGGTGTGGGACGTCCGAGGAAGCGCTGGAGTGACCAGATGTAATCTTTGCCTGTTTGAGACCGGAACAAACCATCCTTGGTTTAATCCTTGAAGATGATGGTGATGATGATAATGATGATGATTTTATTTAAAAAAATGTAGTTACTACTTTGGCGACTTTTAGTATTTTCTGTGTATACCGCATGTTTTACTTTCTTCTTTTAACGGAATTATCTGCACTTTCGTTGTGTACACAACCGGTATACTCAAATACGTTATTTGGTCACTGCCATGTTAACTGCCGGCTAGCAAGACATTACACAATAATAATTTACTCAATGAAGTGACCTCTCAGTTTTTACTCCACCTTTTGGCATTGGCTATCTGTCTATCTCTCAATGTATTTATCTGTCTATCTCTTGATGTATTTACCTGTCTAACTCTCAATGTATTTATCTGTCTAACTCTCAATGTATTTATCTGTCTATCTCTCAATGTATTTATCTGTCTATCTATTTGCAGTATTACTCACAATACCGATTGAACGCATCAACTGATTTTTGCAAAACTTTGTCATAATTTTACGCTACACAATTCTGTTGTTCTTAAGACTGATCATTTAAAATTAAAGGGGGTGATAGACAAAATTGTAGGGTGGCAAAGTGGTGAAAACTCGCAGAACCCAATGAGGGGTATCGAATTGAAGAGAATTTAAACAAAAATCTAAATATAGTATTTATTTTTGATAATTTTAAAATTTTGGACGTCAGTGGGTAAAAACAGTTTATTATGATAAAATCCAAAAAAACATGTGGGGCGTTAAATTTAACAAAATGTCAACTAACATCTAAATGTAGTTTTAGTTTTAGAAATTTAAATATTTTAGGTCCCAGTACGCAAAAAGAGATCAAAAATTTGACAAAAATTGTGATAATCCAGGAGGGTGTCAGAAGGAAAGGAATTTTAACCTAAAACCGGATTTCTCAAATTTTTTAGCGTTTATTGATTGTATGATTGTGTGTTCTGAATTTGTTATATTAGTAAAGGAATAGGAGAGTTATCGCAATATCTGTAATTTTTCTTATAATTTAAAAATTATCTAATTTGAAATTTAAGTAATAGTTTATATATAGGCTATATATATATATATAGTTTAAAATAATTATCAAATTCTTAAACTCAGGAGACATACTAATTTTAGCCTAATAATAATAATAATAATAGCATTAGTAACAACAATAATAATATCGTATAAAATAACAATAAAAATAATTACAATAAAAATTGTATAATGGATACAATTTTATTTATTTTTAAATTAAAAATAACTTAAATTTATTTACTCGGGACTTACAAATACGACGAGTTATACACAAATTAGAGGAAGAGATTGTTCCAATATATAATTGCATTATTAAAACATTTGACGTTAATCCGTGACAAGGAATGAGATTTCTAAAAGGAAAGAGATTGACCATCGATAGAATGTGAAACTTTAAGGGTAACTTTAGGTAAGGGTATGGTTGTATCTATGATGTCTTAGCTTTCATTGAAAAATATAGTGAAATTGTTGTTCGACGATGGGGGAAATATTATTATTAAACGATGGGCGTCGATTAATATGTACAGAGGCATATTCTGTATGAGACTAAAACTTGTGAATAGCTGCTGAGCTAGGGAAAAGTAAAATAAATACGAATAAAAATGATAAACATAATACACAATTATGTTGCCATTTCTAAAAGACAAATAAGCACTATGTGTGTCAATACATAGTAACCGGCCTACATTTAAGCGCACGCAGAGGTGGGGTGCACTATGGGGAGGATTTTTATATGTTTCCATGTGTAGATGTCCTGTTGTTACTGACTAAGACCCGCTTATCGTAGGCAGCTGCTGTATTAGTAGATAGACAGGGTCGGGTCGACTCTACCTTGAGCCGAACTCACAGCACTCTGTGTAGAATAAATACTACCGATGAGCGAGATCTTTACAGCTAAGCCTCCCTCACATTACAGGATTTTTGCAAAAATTTCATTGGACAAATATTGTAGATTGAAAATTGCAGAAAAGGAAAGGCGAAGGATGGAGTGGGAAAATAAAATAGCTTAGAACTTGAAATGTTAGTCGAGGTAAGGCATGAGAAGTGGAGAGACAAGTAATAGTGCTGACTTGTTGCCACGAGTCACGAGAATTCAAAATAGAATCTGGTACGATTTTAAGCCGTCACAGTAGCATAATAACGTTAAACAATCTCAAAGTACAACAATCAATGCAGCTTCCAATTTCAAGTGTTATAGATTAAAAGGAAAAACATTTAAATATTGGCAACCATAGTAACCATGGTATCGGCAACTACGTATGAGAAAAAACACGTGGGCCAGTTCAAAAGTATGCGGAGCGACATCTGTAGCTTAGCGGTAGAACTAAAATTTTCGTGATATTAATTGATGACTCGTTAGGCACTTGGTGAAACATATTAATACAAAGGTTTTTAAAAATATATAAACACTTGGTACGTTACACAGTTTTTATTTAACTCTGACAGCTGTTTCAACTTCTTAAGCTATTGTCAAAGAGATGAGTGAACAATTAAACAGAGGATGTAAAGGTGGTAAACATCTGTTTAGAGCGTGAATTGGAACATGTGTGGGTGTGAAGATGGAGGGGATGGTTGTAGGAGCTAAGGGAAGGTCAAGTGTCTGTAAAAATTAAATGTAATCTGAATGCAAAACATAAGATTAACTAAACTAAATAACAGCTTTTAATAAAGGGGATACGTCATAGAATTCATTTTGATCATTTGCTATATTTTTGTTATTTTTTATTGCTTTCTTAATTACTAGAATTTCTAACAAAACCAGTTTTTAACCTTTTTGTATGTTGTGCAGTAGTGTTATGTTTTTTGTATCTATGAAGTGATTGTGTTGTAAGCAATTATCTGCAAAACCTGTATTGGCTGTATTGGTTAAAATCGCCTTCTTATGTTCAGAAATGCACAGTACGGCCATATTGTCCGATATAAATAGCATCGGATTCTGCACAGTGTATTCCATAAACTCCATTTTCCTCTAGTGTGTTTAATTTTTCTTTATTTTTGACTAGTAATGAAAAAAGGTTATATTTGTAGTATTTGACAGTAGCTTAAGAAGTTGTAACAGCTGTATGAGTTAAATAAAAACTGTAAAACGTGCCAAGTGTTTATATATTTTTAAAAACCTTTGTAAAATTTTCGTGTATAACATGACTTGTATTTCATATGAACACCTGTTAATTTTAAAATTTATGGGTAAGTTTATTTACAGTTTACCATATTTTTGAAAATTACGTGTCACGCGTGTTTTGAAAAATGTAAAAAATCTGTGGTCGAGCTGTGATTGTACTCTCCGTTAGAAACGTTCTAGAGACAATGAACATTAACAACAAAACGGTTAATTGTGTTTCCGCATACGTTGCCATAGAAACAGTGGTCTTTTTTGTAGGCAACTGAGTTTAAAATTTTGATGAACAAAATTATATTAGTAGTAGTAATCACATACAGAAAAAACACTGTTGCACACCACTATAGAAAAATTATTGCGATTAGCGATTTTAAGCTTCAGTGCAACAATGTCATTTCTCACGATATTAATTGATGTCTCGTTGGCCACTTGGTGAAACATATTAATGCAAAAGTTTTTAAAATTTATAAACATTTGATACTTTTCACAGTTTTTATTTAACTCTGACAGCTGTTTCAGCTTATTAAGCTGTTGTCAAAGAGATCAGTGAACAACTAAACAAAGGATGTTTGGGTGGTGAACATATGTTTAGGGCGTGTATCCGGACATGTTTGGGGTGTGATGATGGTGGGGGGGGTTGGAGAATTTAAGGGAAGGTCAAGTGTTATCTCTGTTTAATATTGATCGTACGGGCGTTGAATATGATCTCTGCAGTGGATTTCCAAGAATTTAAACAACCCCGGATATCATTATACTCCCGATGTTTGAAAAATTCATAGACAAAGTTGGAAGACCAGTCATTGGACCGGATGACCCTGCTCAATCATAGACGTCTCATAGGAATGGTTGTTCCAACTTGAAGACTTGATACGAACAAACTATGTGCAATATGGCTGCAGCTTTTGGACCCATTACATGTTTTAGGCGTCCATTGCGGGGATCATCTTCACGTTTAAACTCAAATACCAACGTACAAATTATTGTTTTGAAGGAGTAGCATCTCCTATCACATTGATTATTTTGTTGTGAATTTCTATTAGCGTTACACCTTTTTTAACACAAAATCACTCTACGACGTTTGATTTTGTCAATTTTTCAAAATCCGTGACAGATATAAATTTCAAACAGATAGTAAACAATTCATAAATTTTTCAAAGGTTTTTAAAAATATATAAGCATTTGGTACGTTTCACAATTATTATTTAACCCTGAAAGCTATTTCAGCTTCTCAAGCTATTGTCAAAGAGATCAGTAAACAACTAAAACAGAGGATATAAGGGTGGTGAACATCTGTTTAGGGGGGTGTATCCTGCCATGTGTGGGGTGTATAGATTGAGGGGGTTGTAGGAGCTAAGGGAAGGTCAAGTGTCTGTAAAAACTAAATATAATTTGAATGCAAAATATAAAGCAATTAACTAAACTAAATAACTACTTTTAATAAAGGGTGTTACACAGAATTCAGTTTGTTCAATTGTTAAATTTTTGTTACTTTTTATTGCTTTCCTAATTTCTGGAATTTATAATAAATCCATTTTTTACCTTTTTGTATGTTGTGCAGTAGTGTTATGTTGATTGCATCTATGAAGTGATTGTGTTTCAGAGCACGGCCACATTGTCCGATATAAATAGCATCGCATTCTGCACAGTGTATTTTATAGACTACATGTTCTCGAGTATGTTTGATTTTTCTTTATTGTTAACTAGTAATGAAAAAAGATTACTTTTCATTACTAAACTGTATCGGACAATGTGGCCGCGCTCTGAAGCATGGCATTTCTGAACATAAGAAGGCAATTTTAACCAACACAGCCAATACAGGTTTTGCAGATCATTGCTTACATCACAATCACTTCATAGATACAAAAACATAACACTACTGCACAGCATACAAAAAGGTAAAAAAAAAACGGATTTGTTAAAAATTCTATAAATTATAAAAACAATAAAAGTAACAAAAATTTAACAAACGAACAAACTGAATGTATCACCTTTATTAAAAGCTGTTATGTAGTTTAGTTAATTTTTTATGTTTTGAATTCAAATTATATTTAGTTTTTACAGACACTTGACTTTCCCTTATCTTCCACAACCCCGTCTATCTTCACACGACACATATGTTCCGATACACGCCCTAAACAGATGTTCACCACCCTAACATCCTTTGTTTATTTGTTCACTGATCTATTTCATAATAGCTTGAGAAGCTGAAACAGCTGTCAGAGTTTATCGTATCATATCAGTACAAATCGTATCATATCAGTCAAATCAGAATTTATCGTACCTATCAGTAGAAACGTATCAAGTGTTTATATATTTTTAAAAACCTGTGTATTAAAATGTTTCACCATGTGCCCAACGAGTCATCAATTAACATCGTAATAAATTAAAAAGATAGATTTTTAAATTTTAATTTGGAAGTAGGAATTCACATAAAATATAAATTTTGTAACACACGGAAAAGTTTAGTTCTACAGTTGACGTTGTAACAAGACATATGAGCCCAATATTTCAGTAACCAAAATATTAACACATGTCATAATAATTGAGTCAACAAGACACACCAAGTGTTTAATCCAAAATGCCAAGAATGAAACTACATGAGCAACTCATCAAGAAGAATAAACTCACAACACAAGAGTTGATAAAAAGTAATAGTAAATAACAAATATAATAACATTATAAGAAAAAAGAAGATACAACAAATAGTGAGAATACCACAGGAACCAATAACCCAATAGTTTCGGTCAGTAAGGAACAAATAAGAAAAAGGAAGAAACATACTACGAGAAAGACACCTAACAACCATGGCATAAAATATAGATTCCAAGAGCCAGTCAACTATAGATTAACATCTTACCCGTATATAATAACTAAAGAACTTACAGATTGAAAAGATAAACAATAACTGACTAAATGAGATGACCCATATACAACTAATAATGTTGTAAATTAGTAGGACATCCTATATTAGGCAAAGAGTGGAAGTAACAGTAATGTTAACATAAAGAACTGTAAATAAAAGCATAATGACATGTTATGCACAGCATCAATGTAATGTAAGGAAGAATTAGAATTGTCTCATAATTATAATAATCGTTAGTCAAGTAATCAAAAAAATCATGTAAGATAGAAAAAGGAAATAAATAATGAATTATTACCAGTTGTCATTAATAAAACTAGACTTGAAAAAACAAGGTTAACAGATGTAAATTTGTATCAACATAATACACCCATTGTTGCTACAAATAAAATAACCACGTAACCTAAATACAGGTACTGTCCACCTATCTTCATATTTCATAGTAGGTAAAACATACCAAAACTAAAATATTTTGTACCCCAAATCAAGTAGAAGTAATATGGTTTCTACCAATACCAATATCAGATACCAAGAGCAATCTTTATATAAGAATGTAAGTAAAGAAAACGAACAAAACCAGCCAAAATGAGATTCACTAAGTGAAACATAGACAAAACCACATTGTAATGCTAAATAGAAATAACAGAAGAATACCTATGTCATAAGTAAGATATAATATCACTATTATAATAGCATAAGAGAATTATAAGCAAGGACATAATGTGTAATAAGAATAAATAAGCACACCTGTCATGTGACACCAGATGTAATTACTATTATCCAATGCTATACGCTAAGGAACAGACTAGTGTGTTAGAAACACAAGACTAACTATCAATATACTACTACTAGTAAACTATTCAAACTAAATAATAGTCTGAAAAGACAATACATTCCCAAATAAGAGTTAAATGAATGGTACACTTGATAGTGCCATAGAGGGGTCATATTAATGACAAAAACACCAAGGTTATAACAATAATCATAATCAGAACCCGAACAATAATTACAGTCAACAAAATCGTCCGTATCGCAGAGTCAACTATGTGCATGCCGGAAACTATGGAGGGGGAAGACGTCCATACATGAGGCATCCAAACGCATACAATAGCCCACAAAGAAGTCATAGCTACGATGACAGGCGTAACCCCAGAAATGACACCAGGAGGAGTCGCTGTCAAGAGGACTATCGACGGCTCAGTTATGAAGAGGATCGCCCTCAACCCGGGAATAGACCCCAAGATGACGAATGAAGGAGTTCGCAAGACCAACGGCAGGTAGAAGCCGAACCATCTTTAAACTAAAAGCGGCAGTGAGAACACGGGATGGACCTTCACTGAACCGAACTATTGGGTACAATGAATTGGTAAATAACAACATAACAACGAATACCATTACAATTATTAAAACGAACTTTCTGAAGAACATACGAGAGGAATTGTTAGAAGAGGAGAAGGAAGTATCAGGAACATCAACCCAAGCCCATAGAGTACGAAGTAGGACACCAAATGTTACTAAAAAATAGAGAACTGCCGAGTACGATAAAGGGAATAGCAAAGAAATTGTTATTGCTATACACTGGACCCTATACTATCACGAAGAAGAATGGTAATAATACCTATGAACTTATGGAAACCCAAACCCAGAGAAAGAAAGGAACGTACAATCAATCATCAATGAAGAAATATCGTCCAGAATAAATGTTAAAAAATCTAACATTTGAAGGAGTAGAGAAGAAAACCACCAAAGAGAGTAATATATAAGAGAAGGCTATAATAAAGGGAGCGGATAAAGAAGAAAAATGATAATATAACTAGCCAATAAAGATGGAAAAAAACAAAATGAATATTAAACCTAATACAAGACGCAGATACTCTAATAATGATTTCAACCAAAATAAGAAGAAAAATCATCCAGAATAAATGTTAACCATCTAATATTTGAAGGAGTAGAGAAGAAAACCACCAAAGAGAGAATTCTATAAGAGAAGGATATAAGAAAAGGAAATGATCAAGAAAAAGAATGATAATATAACAAATCAATAAAGATTTACATTACATCTTTCTATGGCGCACAACGTAAGAGGCTTAATTAGGTCACAACTAATAATAAATAAAACACAATAAACGGTCATTAACACCCCATAAACAGCTACGTTACAACGTGTAGAGATCGCTCCTTGAAATTTTCAACTGACTATCATAAATAGCTTGCAGCGTATACAGAAGTAGATTGTGGTGAAAAAGAAATGTGGAGGAGACGTATGCAAATTGAATGTTTCCTCACAAACAAGGCGGAACGATGCCGACGTGTGCACTGTTTTATATAATCGACAGCTTAGGTTTTTGCTCTACTTCGGCAGTATATTTAGGAGGTTTTGTCGTTTCTTTCAGAATTTACCACTCATTTATGCAAACGGCCAGCACTTGTTTCAGACATAAATTTTCCCCCCGAGACAAATTTGCTCTGTACTACATACACGGGAAGTGTGTACGTATTTTGCCTAAAATGTTTTATTTTACGTGTAGTATGCAACACGTCCCCTGTAACGACCTTAAGGAAACATTTACAATCGATTCTGTTATTAAACGTCTTTACACGGTACAGAATAAATATTTGTATACAAAATGTGTAGCATATTTCGCATACTAAGACTCTCCATAGTATAAGGAAAACAAGTGATTTCATGGAACTGACGAAATTATGCTAGTACAGCCAATTTGTTCTAGGGCGTTGATGCACTTCTATTGACACACGTTTTCAATTTGTTGGTTGGTTATTTATTTAACCAATCACATTGTTCTCCTTTTATGATTGGCCAGGTTATTTTGTCGTGTTTCAATGCTGATATCTAGTATTTATTCAGCGCTAAGGTCACCTGTTTATTACGAGCTAAGATATTTCCCATGCTCTCGTGTCGCAACCTCCTGGCTTTGCGCAGAAAAGTCACTATCTATCTTTTGTTTCTTCGGTCAGTGTTGACCTATGCTGCTCCCGCATGGTGGTCGCTTTTCGTTTTTGCCGACCACTAACAAGTGTAGGCTGGAAGCCTTCCAGTCCCGTACCATCCGCTCCTTGTCGGGGTCTTCATGGTTTGTGAGGAATACTGTTCTTCGCGGAGGCCTTCGGGTTCCTTCTCTTGCCGACTTTCTCCGGTCGCTCGACGAAACTCTCTTTGCTTCTGCAGCGACCTCTTCCTTCTCCTTCCTAAGGACCATTAGTACGTTTGAACCACCACCCCTTATAAGTGTCAAACGCCCTCGGACGATTCTAGATGATCTCCCATAATTCTATCTTGATGCTATCTAAGTAGCCCCAGTAACTTCCTTTCCATGTTACCTTCCTTCCTCAGTTCTATCCTTCGCCAAGTATGTTGGTACACTGCTTGGCGTTGTTACCGTTTGCCACCGGCACGGAGGTTCCCTGCCTCACGTGGAACGACCGGCGCCTGCCTACTGGGCCGGGCGTGGGCGGCAACTGCCGTTCGCCTCGCTACCAGTGGAAGTGCTACCATGACCTGAACGCCTTTATGAAATAAAATGTTTAAAAATTCCGGCGACTCTGCGGTTAACCGACAGAAAGTGCTGACTGATCGTGGTATCCCTTATTACACCTACGCCCTGCCGGAGGAGAGGGAACTCAAGATCGAGATCATCGGCATCCCCGCCGATGTTCCCGTGCCTACAATTTCTCACGCCCTTGAACTTTTGGGCTTTACTGTCAGCTCAGTGACTCCTCTCTTCTCCCCCGGCAGACGCATTCCCAGAAATGCCTTCCTTGTAAAAATCCTCAAGGTAGGGAATTTCCACACCATATATCAGGTAGACTCTCTCTTTTACCTCCGGGTAAAAGTTTCAGCTTTCGAGTCCCGACACGGACACAAGCAGTGCTACAACTGCCAGCGGTACGGGCACAGCAGTATCTATTGTCACTACCCGACACGCTGCATTCGTTGTGGTGAAGGTCATCACAAGGGCGATTGTCCTCGTGAACGCACCGCCACTGCCACGTGTGCAAACTGTCGTGAACCTCACCCGGCAAGCTCTCGCCAGTGCAAACACTATCATGACGCCCTAAAGCGCATCACCAAGGCCCAAAAGCCTATCCCACCTGCCCCCAAGAAACCCTCAGCCCCTGCATCTGCCGCCCCGGCGGCCCCAGTTCCGGCTACCTCGTCTGCGCCTGCAGCCGCTGTAGTCCCCCCGACCTGCCCAGCGCCTGCCGGAGCGCTCAGTTACGCGGCAGCCGCCGCCTCCGATGCATCTTTCCCTCCTTTGGCCTCGTCGCGAAAGCAACACGCGCCAAAGAAGAAAAAGTCATCGACCACCATCCTCACGCAGCACAAGCCCGCTGCAACTAGGTCAGCATCTGCCCCAGCTCCCAAAGAGCCTCGGCAGCCTACAACTACACCTCGGCCCGATAATGGTATCATGTATCGAGCGCCCCCGCCCCACGGAGGAAGGGTCCTCGGACCCGACCTTTGCCGATCGTTTGCGTGTCTGGGTTGAGACCCTCATCCCTCAAATCTTGGCTGCCAAGGACGTCCAGTCTCTGCTAGTCACCATTCTTATCTCCCTCATGACTCTCCTGCCTCTCAATGTCTAGGCCTCTTCGGCTGGTGGCATGGAACGCGTGTGGCGTTCCGTCTCGCCGAGCCGAATTGGCTAACTTTGCCACTGAACATGACCTAGATGTCATCCTACTCTCCGAAACTTTCCTTACCCCTGCTGCTTCCTTTCAGCTTCCGGCGTACACTACATATCGCACGGATAGGCTCCGGCTACAACCCCCCGCTCGTCCCAGCGGGGGTACTGCTATTCTCGTCCACAGGCGCATTGCCCATCGTCTCTTACCCCCTCCAGATACTAGGTATTTGGAGACGACGGCGGTGGCCCTCTGGATCGGGGATCGGGAGGTTCGCCTAATTTCGGCGTACCTTCCTCCTGGGCCCGGAGGGCCTCCGCCGCCTGAGGAGTGGGACGCCCTCCTCGACCACGAACTACCTACTATAGCTGCCGGAGACTTCAACTCCAAGCATCCCTCTTGGAACAGCCGTATCACGAACCCGCGTGGCCGCTCGCTCTACAGCTACGTTCAGCGTCATCTGCAGGTCTCAGTTATTGGTCCTGACTCACAGACCCACGTGCCCATTAGGGGCCTTCCGGATGTCCTTGACATTGTCATTGTCAAGGACCTGGCCACTCCTATCACTGTAAGTGCTGTATCGGACCTCTCGTCCGACCACGACCCGGTACTTATCACTGTTCGTCCCCTGTTGGACACACCTCTCCAACCCCCTCTCATCCACGGAGAGTCAACTGGCGCTCCTATCATGACGAACTCCAACGAACAGTGCCATCTGACCCCCCGACCCCCATCGCTTCTACGGCTGATGCGGACCGTATGGCCGACTATCTTCAAGAAGTCGTTACGTCCGCTATGGACACACACACACCTACCTTGTCCCAGAGACAAATCGCCGGTCTCAACTACCTGAAGAGGTGCTCCTCGCCATCCAAACTCGGCGCCAACTCCGCCGGAGATGGCAAAAAACCCGGGATCCTGCTATCAAACGCAGGCTAAACGCCCAATCTGACCTTGTCAAGCAGCTTCTGCTTGATGCCACTGCACATCGTTGGGACTCGTACCTCGAGTCTCTTGAAGTCCGGCCCGAGTCTGTCTGGCAGGCTGCGAGTCGACTTAATGGCGACAAAAGGACCCGCCATCCCCTCCGATCACCGGACGGCATTGTGTACTCCGCGGCCGGCAAAGCTGAAGTCTTTGCCGCAACCATGGAGGAGCAATTCACCGTCCACGGAGGCGTCTGCGACCCCGTCCAGTCGGCCGAGGTCGCAGACTTCCTATCTGGATATTTTTCCCGCCCTCCAGCTGACATCCCTGCCCCGTTCGACCGGGCCGATGTTGTCTCGGCTATTGGTCGACTTCGCCCTAAGAGGGCGCCCGGCGATGATCGTATCGGAGCGGCGGCGCTACAACACGCTCCCCCTAGCCTCACCAACTTGGTCCACGAGCTGTTCAATGGATGTCTCCGGCTTCATTACTTCCCCAGCCTGTGGAAGCGTGCGAAAATCATCATGATCCCCAAGCCTCGCAAGCTGCGTATTGACCCCTCAAACCATCGACCCATCTCACTGTTGCCAGTCATATCGAAGGTACTCGAGCGCCTCCTGCACGGTCGGTACGCGGCTCTGCTGGATGGTTTCATTCGGCAGGAGCAGTTCGGCTTTCGCAGGGAGCACTCGACGACCCTTCAACTCGTCCGGGTTGTTACCCATTTGACGGACGCCTATAACAAGCATCTGTCCTCCGTCGCTGTATTGCTCGACGTGAGTAAGGCCTTCGATCGAGTCTGGCACGAAGGCCTTCTCTACAAACTGGCCCACTCCCCCCTCCCAGCCTCATTCGTTCATTTTCTCCGATCGTACTTGTGCGATCGTATCTTTAGGGTATGCGTCGAAGGGTCGTACTCATCCGTGCGACCAGTCGCCGCAGGCGTACCTCAGGGATCTGTCCTTGGCCCCGTTCTGTACCTCGTGTACACGAACGACCTGCCTGTTCAGCCTGGAGTCACTCTCTCGCTCTATGCGGATGACGCTATGTACCACGCCAGCTCAGCGAGTCTTGATTTCGCGGCTGGCCTGGTGCAACGTCAGCTCGCCGTACTTCCGGACTGGCTAAGGAAGTGGAGGATGGCGGTCAATGCGGAGAAATCCGAGGCGATCGCCTTTTCTCATAAATTAACTTCCCGCTGCCAGTCCCTCTCCCTTGAAGGGAGCCCAATCGAGTGGAAACGGACTGTAAAGTACTTGGGCGTCACTCTTGACCGACGCCTAAGCTTTGCACCTCATGTCTCTCTGAGTCTCCAGCGCGCCAGAGGCGTCAGAGCCAAACTATTTCCCTTTCTCTCTCATCGGGGTTCAGTGCCTGTGCGCACTAAACTCACCATCAACTTGGTCTTTCTTAGGGCAATCCTGACTTACGCAGCCCCCGCCTTTTGGGTACTACTCAGCTCATCCGTTGTCGCCCGTTTGGAAGCTTTCCAATCCCGAACCCTCCGCTACATCTCCAACTCTCCCTGGTTTGCCAGAAATGATGCCATCAGGCGGGGGTTGAAGGTTCCTTCACTTACCGAATTCGTTCGGTCCCTAGCCCTCAACCTATTCTCCCGAGCCTATGTCTCGACCCATCCCCACATCCGTCGACTAAGCACAGATGTCGGCCCACCACCTAGACGACACAAACGCCCCAGAGCTTTGCTCGACGACACCCCATAAGCAGTTACAGAACATCTGCCCAATCCCCCCGACCTTGAGTATTTTCACGCTCCTCCTCCTTCCTTCTTTCTCTTGTCCGTGCTGGCGCTCGGTGACAGACTAGAGGGGGGTCTGCGCTCGCCCTAGGTGTGCTTAGTGCCACCTCTGGTGGACGCTGCCTCCTCCTACGCTCTTTCCCGTGCGCCGACATTGCCGCTTGGCAGCCCTTGAAGACTTTTCCTGAGCGGCTAGGGGCGCCCTACCCGTTATGGGAGGGTAATTCCTGCTTCTCAAGCGAAAGGTCTTCGAGGTCTCCCCCATTCAGCCGTAACGGGTCTCTTCGAGGTCCCAGGGTCCAAGAAAAATCGAACATCCTGTCCCTCCAAAATAAAATTGATGGAGGTTCCATTCCTTTGAAAGCGCGAGATCGCTAGCCAAGGTAACAGCAAGGCAACATGCAGTCATCGGGTACACTGCGACCACCGGAGCACGACTAGCTGCTGCTCCGTACACCACTGGACCACTGGACGATTAACCGAGTTGGAGTGTCCTTCCCAGAATTTAGGAACCCGTCTAATAGAAATTCCAGCACTGTTTTCATTTGGCAGCCATCGGGTACGTCCTGGAAGCTGCAATTCAGCTATGGGTGCACATACACCCCACTACCTGAAACATCGCATCGCCCTATTTATTATTTATTTTGCGATCCACGAGTTTCTAAATTTCAATATGTACGATTATTTCTATCTTACTGCTTTATGTCTGATAAAAGCAAATTTATATTTATGGATATAAAATTGTCAAATATTAGGGATACACCATCATAAGGGATAACATTGTAATATACTGTGACGTGATTAACTTTACAAGCTCGAAAAGAATCGATCATATTTTTACGTAATGCGGAAAAAGTGTTACACCATAACGTAACGTTCTGGTACATTGGAGAACGTTGTTCTACTCTATTCCCGCAGCTGTAATGCGTACGTGACGCTTGACACGCGAGGCAGTATTACGTAATGCGGAACGTCTCGTGCGTTCCATGGTGTCGTTCTAGAAGCTTCTCAATTAGCCCAACGTTGCGTGTTTCTGCCGTGGCTAAGCTGAAGAATTCTCTAGAATTTTCACTTGTTTGTTAAAGATGCATATTATGGAACCCTGCAGACTACAAATAGCCCATATCTGTCGTTTAAAGTTCAGTTACTGTCGGGCGATTTATACAGTGCGGTTCGAAGTACTGTGGCGAAATGTTATGTGTTTTATAATTGTGCGGGACAATTGTAATATAATTGTTTTTTATATTAGTTGACATTTTAATTGAGTGTGAACAATTTTTGTTTGATTTGTTGTAAGAGACTATTTTGTTGATACCAACTGCTTAATTGTGATAATTAAAGTTGGAGATTAGTGACTTAATTGGTACCTTGTATTTTGTTTTCCACTGTACCATACGACGATCACTAGATAGTCGTAACAATATTCAAGCTTAAATATAAAGTTAATTTTTTAAAATAAATGTCACACGTAAGCTAGCATTTCGAAAGAGACTGAAAACATCAAAACACATCACTTTGACATAAAATGAAAGTTTTTGTCATATGGTTTTTCTTTGCCACATGAAATTTCCGACGACTGCAGGGAAGAACTCGTAAATGTCAAGGGTAAAGGCAACAATTTTTAAAATTGTTAATTATATTTTGTTATTATATTGTTAAAATTTAAAATTTTGACAAAATACAAATATAACATAAAGAAATTAAAAAACTAATTCTTGCATCAACTTAGATAAAATGGAGGAAAACGTAGAACTCAATGGGAAAATAATATCAGTGGTCTGCTAAATGGAAGAGAGAAAACAAAAGTTAACCAGTTAATAAGACAGAGGACATATAAAAATAGATAGAAAACCCATTAACTGTAAGGTACAGGTGAGAGAGGAGAGTTAAACTATAAGAAGAAAATACAAATCTGCGCTCTGGTTTATAAGAAATATCGGTATGGAGAACCATACATGATTTACATGTTCGAAGGTTAATCTTTAAAATCATATTTGAAATGAAATATTACATAGAAACTACTTCTTTCTTCAGCCTTAACCACAGTACTGTGGTCACTAACGTATACCACCTCACGTTAGCGCACTCAATTTTCACTTATGATGGCAGTCGATGGCACTGCCGAAACGTCTGGTTTTGCAGAAAATATTGGACTACGGCTAAACAGGCCGGGAAGGAATTTTAACAACAAACTACTTTGTTGTCGATAACGTAGTACACATATAAAAAATTATCCCATCCCCTTTCAATTATCATTATCATTTATAGAAAATTACCCCCTCCCCATTCAATTACCCTTTTTATTTGTAGATATTTCATCTAACTTTCTACAGTGGATTATTATGACTTTCTTTCCAGGATACTTTATTTATCAAAATTAAGTACTTTACTTTGGTTAAAACATAAAACGTTGAGGTAAACTACCCCTTTGCCTTACCCGATCTTCACCAAAATCAATAGACCTTGAGTACTCTACAACACAGGCAAGTATACAAAAAATAAATTGATTCTGTTTGAATTTGCGACAGTTATCGTTCACCTTAGAAAAAATTACACACAGACAAACACACTCACAGATACAGACAAACACACAGACACTTTTCGAAAAATGACATTTCTTCAAGTTTTGATGGTAGTACATTCAGAATCAGCTCTTATCGCAAACACCATTTTTTTCGCATCAACATACTTGCATTTCCTTCATTTCCTTATGGAGCATGGAACTAAAAAAGTGTAAAGGAATTCTCACACGATGGAATATTAATGTCAGTAATTTTGTTGTTTTTTTTTCTAAATATTCATTCATAACTTTTCTATACATCATATGCCGAATGATTGATACTCCTACATGGTATTGCTTTTACTTCAGTAGTAGCGATATTTCAGTTCTCGTGGGAGTTTTGCCGACAAGTTTCAAAGAAAATCCTTTCTCCGGTTCACATTTCTTTTCCCGCCTCTCTGCCTACGCTATTCGCATTTATCTTCATGGTAATGAAGATCGTGTTTTCATGTTTTCATACAAACTAAAATCCATGTAATATTGTTGTAGAAACAAAAATAGAAATTATATTATATAATATTTTAGTTTTTATTTTAGTCTACTGACTTACGTATGACACACCTTTCGACACATTTCCTATAAATTTTATATTTGTAAGCTAATATCGATCATTTTTCCTTACGTATGAAGTTATTTCCGTAAAAAAATATTATCGACTAATCTTTTATACCCAAGGCACTGTGGTTAAATGTACTTATTTGCCAAGAGTAGTTGCAATGATAACCAGAACTACATTTATGACAAAACTATCAAATATAATAGGTAATTGAATGTGTCAGTTATAATTCAATATATCAATTATAATAATTTTTGTAAATATGTTATAAATAGGTTTAGAAATTGTTCATAAATAAATATAAATAGTTTTATAATAGGTTTGTAATAGTTTTTATAAATTTCGTGAACAAAAATTTAGAGTTACTATTGCGAGACGTAAAGCAGTAAAAAACATATTGCATATATGTTTACAGAGATATATCGTATACTCAACTGAAACTGAATACTAGAGTACAAACAATCTAAAGTTTTATTCAGTACTTTTTCCAACGTACACCCGTAACAGTTAGTTTAGACGCGGTAGCCAATAATAGGCCGGCCTACAACAATAGATTTAAATTGGCCCATAACAATTTAAATATTGGTTAACGTTTTTCAGAAAAAGCTATTCTTGCACATTGATAGTTAGAAATATATGATCTGAAGCCATTACAGAACATTTTACGTGTTTCTCGGTTATCCCAGCGGAGTCCGGCTGTAATGTGTGTGCGCGCGCGTGTGTGTGTGTGTGTGTGTGTGTGTGTGTGTGTGTGTGTGTGTGTGTGTGTGTGTGTGTGTGTGTGTGTGTGTGTGTGTGTGTACATATTGCTGCTACTTTGAGATGAAGGACAATTACGTGACACTTGTCACGTGTCCGCAGCCGAGGCTGTTCCAGGCTTCACCGGTCTGCGCACACTGTGTTCAAGGCCGCAAGCAATTACGCTCTAGTATTTTCTAATAGTGTAGGAAACTCAGCGGGGTTTAAATATAAGCATTCAGCAAAAATTAATTTCAGTTTTAGTGGCGATTTATTTATTCAAGTGAGGTTCGAAGTTATTGTCGGGCGATTGACATAGTGTGTCTTAAGCCATGACGTCACGGTATTTATTAATATTTGTCGGACTAAGCGGTATAGGTTTGCGAGCTTAACGGAAAAGTGCGAAGTAAATACCTAATAGTCCGTATAAATACGGAATAAAAAATATTACTATAATATATTAAGGAAAATTTTTCTGTCCGACAACTCATCAATCATGTTCTGCTTTCTATTTTATAACAAAAAAAAGCCAAAAAAAGGTTATTAATAAATACCGTGACGTCATGGCTGCGATGACTTTCAGGCGTCGGACTGGAAAATCGGAAAATATATTTTGTCCGACAATGTCATTTTTCAATTTTACATACTTTTAATAACCGATTCTGAAAAAAATCAGCTGAATATCAATAAATCTTAAAAATTCGTCATTTTGACATGTTTAGGGTGGTAGACACCCTTTACAAATCCAAATGTTTGTCCGACAATTTTTTTTTTGCGAATTTAGTTTAATTATATATTGTTTACAATTAGAAAAAATATTATATTAATAAATTTTCTTTACAACGGGAAATCGATATATTTCGGAAAAATGGGAAAGAGAAGAAATCGATCGCGAAAATTAAATTGTCATAGCGGAAAAAGTGGTATACTAATCATAATTAAGCCATACAGAAAGTTATAGAAGTATAATTCCTCTCATATGTTGGCGGGCCCCCAGACTATAAATAAAGCTGGTCTTTAGTGACTCCTTTGTGTCTTTTGTTTGCCACTGTACCATAGTGGGACCGTCGTAACAACACTAAGCATTACATTTGGAGCATACGAGTCACGTTGAATAGTGAGAAAACGTAATCATCGACCTCAAAAATATAAGTGTACTTATTTTCAACACTTTATTCCAAACTGTTTGCAAAAAATTAAAATTTCCATAGTTTAGAAATAATTTCAACCACGGAATGCGTATTGCAACAACAAGGGCTTGACCACCATGTTGTACACGTAGGTTTTACTTAAAATGATTTTTTTAATGTAGTAAGAAAAATTCAAAAATTTCTACTTCGCATTTCACCTGTTTTGAATTGTCACTTTTAGCTCTCTTACACGACGTAGAATGAATTTGATCTATCGTTCTCTTAATCACGAACCTCAAAACATTGGTGTACGCAATTTCGTTAATTTATTATGTTTCTTCTTCTTCTTCTGATAGTTCCTATCCGTTTTGGATGTTGGATATCATACAGACTATTTTAACTTTCCGTACTGCTGCACGGAATAAGTCAGTCGTATTCATGCCAAACCAGGTCCTTAAATTTCTCATCCACGATATTCTCCGTCGACCAACTCCTCTCTTTCCAAGTACTTTTCCCTGTAGTATGGACTGAAATAAGTAAAATCTCTGTTCATTTTTCATGAGATGTTCCAGATTCTGAAGCTTCCTTATTTTTACTGTGTTAATAACTTCTCTTTCTTTCCTCATCTTTCTACGAACCTCAACATTAGTTATATGTGCTGTCCATGGTACAGTATATGTATACGTATATGTGCTTAGTATTCTACGGTAAAGCCACATTTCGAAAGTTTTAGCAAATTTTATTCTGTTTACTAAATATAATTTCCGGAATTTAAGGGCTGTTGTGACTTTTAGGAGAAACAACACCCAAAACCGTTTCCTTAACTTTTATCTAGACACTAGTATATAGATCACATTACAGAAGTTCACTTTTTAATTATTTTTATTGCAGAGAATTTCAAAGTTTGACCGTTTCTCTGGCTTAATTGAATCGAGTATCTCTATCCGTTTTACTAAAAATAAGATTCGATTCTTAATTTTATATAATTTTAATATAATGATGTAATTTCTCGTAGTAAAATTTGTAGCACTTAAATCATTATTATTCCGGTTGTACAGTGTTTAGATATTTTGCGGAACCAAAGATTACAGAAGTGATTAAATTCTCATCTTCCACTGCTGCTTGTCCATCCAAAAATCTTCTTCAATTCTCGTTCCCTCAATGTAGCCTGAATTTCTTTTATCCAGGTAATTGGTGGTCTACATCTTTTCCCTTCTTCCTGGTGGGGTCCATTCCATACCTCTCCTTGGCAAACTTTCCTGTGGCATTCTTTTCGTGTGTTAATACCATTGCATTTTTTGTTTGGATAAATCAACAATTGAATTTTTCACATTCATTCTATCTTTAATGACTTCATTTCTAATTTTGTCACGTCTGTATACTTTTTCAGAACGTCTCCAAAAGTTCATCTCTGCTGTCATTAAGTTTGTTCTTGTGTATTTATTAGTAGTCCAAACTTTTGAGCCGTAAGTCATGATACTTCTAACGATGGTTTTAAATATTTTGGTTTTAGTTTCTGCTGTAATTCACTTATCCCACACGATTCCATTTAATGTAGGTATATCCATCTTTCCCAAATTAATTCTGGATGGTATTTCTTTGCCTTGCTTCCCACTGGGCGTAATTTTCACCCCTAAATACTTGTATTTCTTTGTATATGAAATATTTCTCATGTCTTCCTCTAATATCAAGTTTTGATGAAGGTCACCTATACCTATGTATTTTGTTTTATTCATATTTATATTTAGTTCCCATTTCTGATATTCCTGTATCAATTTTCTAGACATGTACTCTTTGTCTTCAAAATCTTGAGCCAAAGGTAATTGGTCATCAGCAAACTGTAGTGAATAAACTGTATCACCATCAAGTGGAAGTCCCATGTTCCTGCACATTTTTTCCAAGTCTCTATTGTTTTCTCCTGTAACAATTCAGTAAACTACAAAAAACAAAACAAGAGCAGTAAAACAAACAGTATGAGTGCTGTTTGATGGAAGTAAATTGTGGGTGATGAAGACTGTAGAAAGCCGCTTTAATCAGGTTGCAAACATTTCTTTTAAAAGGCCACTAAGGTGATAAAAAAACCAGACGGCTTTTGGATATAGCTAAACAATAATAATAATAATATAAAACACGTACAAGACAGGGTGATGGTTTATCCCCAATTTTTTTCAACTGTATCCTGGAGAAAGTAGTGAGAATCAGGAATGAAAAATTAAAGGAATGCAAAATATCACCAATCATGTTATGAAGAAGGAACAAACATATTGGAAAAGCTGTTTGGCATTGGCAGATGACTTTGATATACTTTCTGAACATTTGACATCAAATTAATCTGAGCAGTAACACAAATTAATTTTTTTAGAGGACAAAGCCAATAGAACAGGCTTAAGAATTTCTGTAAAATAAAAACAAATTTCTCAGGAATATTAAAAATGCACCAAACTTCCTGCTAACAGATATTGGTCAAATAAAGAGGGTTAGAAAATTTAAGTATCTAGGGGAAATAATTCAAGAGAATGATTTAATAAAATCTGCTATAGGAGAAATAATTCGTAAAATGGAAAGAGCATATGGTATAACTAAAGATATTTACATTAAAATTTGCATATCTAAAAATGCAAATATAACGCATTACAGTACAGTAGTGAGGCCAGAATGGTAGTGAATGTCTAGCATTTAATTATAATTTAGACAAACTAGAAATATTGGAAAGACGAATTATTAGGAGAATATTAGGCCAACGAAAAACTTCAGAAGGTTGGAAATTAAAAAGTAATGATGAAATATATCAAAGTATATAAAATATAAGAGAAACCGTGAGAAAAAGAAGACTAACTTTTTCGGACGTTTATATATAATGAACGACAATATGTTAACAAAACAGATTTTTAAATAACTGTGGGGAAAGAAGTCAACATCAAGATGATTTAGAAAAAAAAAGTATAAACGCAGAAGAAGCAATTGAAAGAGAAATTTGTCGGGTTAAAGTGTGAAAAATAGAAATGGTGGGAAGGAAAAATATGCAGGTTCAAAGTTGACTGAAGACAGAAAGAAGAGACACAGTGAAAAGATGAAAGAATATTGGTGAAAAATTAAAGAACAAGGAATAAAGAATTGAAATTGGCATGTGGTCCTTAGATGGCCGATACAAATAGAAATAATAATATAAAAAATCGAAACGTATACAGCAAAATAAATTGAAATCTTTTGACGAGTCTGTTACCATGATAAGACGAAGGTTATAACGTTTCAAGGAAACTTCCTAATGCGTTCCAAAATAGTTGTTGGGAGAAAATTTTAGAGTAGGTATCGCACTTTTTAACATGATAATGTTTTTAGGCTGGGGGTCATTCCACAGAATGCGTGATGCAAAATGTGTAACGTCATCGAAAAATGTAACGCTCCAGGTGATGTTAACATTATATTTTTTCCACACTTTCGATTCCCTAAAAAAGCCTAAAAACATTACCATGCTTCCATGTTTCGGTTCCGTCGAAATTCTTTGAATGCTTAGGTGCATAAATAGTGAGAGGGGGAGAGAGGGAGAGAGTTTCTGAAACATTTCACGTTTGTACGTCTTAAGCTAGACCTACATTGGACGCAGAAGTCTTCCGATCCGATCCGGCACGGTTGCCTGACCAGATTTCTCCCGGCAGGTTTGCCTACATTAATAATGGACGTTTCCCGGCAGTTTCCTGCCACCATTTATCAGCGATTCAACGAAGTTCTCACTTTGTACGTCATGAGTGACTCGGAGGAAGATTTGAAATTTTTACTCCTGCTAGACTCTAAATACTTGTTGAAGCAGTAGAACACAAAAACGTAGATTCCTGATTTCAACAAAGACAGAGGTGACAGTGAGTTTGTCAAAACTAATTGCCCAATGATAAATTATCCATATATAGAATACCACACGATGCGGACTGAAACTTTTGACTACATTCTGGAAGTCATAAAGTGTAATCTTGTAAAACACTCTAATTTGAGAGGTTGTATAAGTCCTAAATAAAATCTCACAATTACTTTAAGATTAAGTTTAACTTATATTTTAAATCACTAAAAAAACGAAATATAGATGAACAACCTTGATTGTAATATTTTTTTTATTTATTTAAAAAATGTTAAATTACTAAAATATTGCTAGGTTTTACTTTTATTATCATGAGATATAGGCTACTAGTTTTAAGATAAGACCTCATCTTCAGTTGTATATTTTCGAAAGATAAAAGATTTCTGTTTTGTAATATTATGCTTAATAAAAGAGGAATTTGACAATATATTCATGGCCTAAGCGTAACTTGGACCTAACTTCGAGGAAATAGAGACACTCATCACTTTATTTCTATTGTGACAGATACTAAAAACAAACAGGACGTGTTCAGATTCTCTCCTAATGAACTAAAAAATAGTGTTAAGTATATAGGAAAAATATTAATAATATAAATAGGCATGTGTAACTATTATTCATTGCAAACTACTCTTGCGAGATATATTTATTATAGTATTATTTACTGTACTAGCCTATAGTAAACTGTCTCCTGTGTTTGTTCGCTTTTATTTATGAAGTAAAAACTCTGTTAATTTTTATAACAGGGATAGTGCTCCCCCCCCCTAGGTTAGCCTATTTTATTCATATATTTAAATTCATGTTTTATATCTCCGCGAATTTTTAGAAAATATTTATTCGGTATTATTATTATTATTATTATTATTATTATATGGCAGTAAATAAACAATAGATAATTAAAACTCAACTTAAAATTTTAATAATATAGAAAATTAACGTAAAATTCCTTCAGTCTTTTTTTTTCATGTAAACAATTTTGAAGTTTATATCCATTAAATTTTTTTATTTAACATTTCGTTAAAAGATGTAGGTACCATATTTTTCGGACTACAAGACGTACTTTTTTCTAAAAAAGTAGTGCTTAAAATGTAGTTGCGTCTTATAATGGATTGTCAACTCATACCGATGAGACAGCTGCCGAACATCTGTTCTCACCCCACGGCAATCGGAACAGACTGCCGGGTTGGAAACAAACCAAGTTGATCTGGCCCGGTATCGGACGTCATCGAGAGTTGCCGGAACGGACTGACGCGTCCAGTGTAGGCACATTCTATGGAACGAAGCGGTTTGTTTTGTTGAAAGGCTGCTCAGTCAACCGTGCCTGATCGGACATTGACGGTTCTGTATCCAGTGTAGGTGCGGTGATAGGTGATAGGTGATAGGTGATATATTATACATAATATATCGCCTGCTCCGGCTTTCTTTTCTAGGTTGTGACACAAGTTATGAACATGATGGTGATAAGAATAAAACAGTAAGCAAGTATGAAGTGACGTGTGGTACAATATAACGAACGTTAAGAAACAAAACAAGAACTGATACTAAAATGAAGCTCTATAAAGTAATGGCGATACCTGTTCTTACATACGCTAGTAAAACATGGACGATGACTGGAATAGAAAAGCAGCGTATACAAACCGCTGAAATAAGTTTTTTAAGGCACGTGAGTGGTTATGGTCTAAGGGATGGAATGCGTAATGAACATATGAGGACCGAACTGGGAATATTCTCCATCAACGATAAGATAGAAGAACTCAAGCAGCAGTACATGGAGCATGTCTACAGAATGGACCATCAGAGGCTAGTAAAGCGCGCTGTAGACTACAAAACCTGTTGGCAGAAGACCTGTGGGTAGGCCCTGGAAGAGATGGGTGCACTGAAGACGGAACAGGCTAAAAAGGCTACTCCGTGAAGTGACGACGACGACGATCATGAGTTTATAAAAAAAACAAGAAATGTCTTCTGACGATGAGAAAGAATGTAGACAACTGTATGGGGGATTTATAAAAATCAGTCAACTATAGTTACATTAGTGTAACTAAGAGCATAAGTAAGAGCATAGTTAGATGTGTTTCAGTTGTGTTACTAAGAGCATAGTTAAGGAGTTGATTGCAGGATCGGTAATTAGTACAGGTTAATGGCTTAAACGTAATGGGGAAAGAGAAGAAGGAGAAGAAGAAGAAGAAGAAGAAGAAGAAGAAGAAGAAGAAGAAGAAGAAGAAGAAGAAGAAGAAGAAGAAGAAGAAGAAGGAAGAAACGAATGCAGGATCGGTAATTAGTACAGGTTAGTGGCTTAAACGTGATGGGGAAAGAGAAGAAGAAGAAGAAGAAGAAGAAGAAGAAGGAATAAAGAAGATAAAAGGGAGAACGATAGAGAGAAAGAGAGGGAAGGGAAGAGAGATGTAAGAGAAATTATAAGTGAGACAAATAGGAAATTAAATTATAGGTATTACACCTATAGCACAATAGGTTGATGTAAAGTGAAAGAGAGTCAGGTAACGAGTGGATAGTTTGGCTCTTCACTCTTCCTACCACCTGACGTAACATCGTTCATCTCTGTCGTTAAATTAAATCCTCAGTTCTTTGCCTTGTCACTTATTGATTTTTTGCGTGCTCGGAAAGTCTTTCCTGTTTCTTGTTATTCCCAACGGGACCTGGTGTGTGTGTTTGTCACTTGGGTGCACAATTTTTGTAACTTCCGTAACGAAACCCTTTACACCGTCGGGAATAAATACAGTAGAAAGTTGGAAACAAATATGAAGTCAAGTGTGAACGCTAAGCGTGTACAGACTTTTCGTTTTGTGCTGTTTGTTATTTTTACAACTTTATTTCAAGCGTTTTATTCGTAAAAAAATATAAACTGATTACAAAATTATTTTTAAAATACAACACAATACTCATGATCAAAGCACTCTGTTATCAGTTGCATAATATTTAATAAAGTTGTGAACTAAACAATGATTATAAAAGAAACTAAAATTGCATTATCACAGTGCACAGCTTTAAGAAATACTATAATGTATGCTGAACTGATTATGCTTAAAGGCTTTTAAAGACTCAATGCACACTCGACCTATAAAAATGAAATAAAGAGAGTAGATTCGGAAGAACAAGATAACATATCCGAGAATGTTCTCATTATAAATATTGCTACATGTTTACACATGGTACATTATTAACTACTACATGGCCATACCGATTGGCCATGCTGATCTACAATATTTATTCAGTAACATTTAGTTTTTATCAATTAGAAATTCTTCCATTTCTTCATAACTTAACATGGATTTCCTAAATATTTTAAACGGTATTTTAAATGTTTTAATACTCAACAATTACAGACAAAATGCCTAACACACTCCTTTTTTTTTTACTAACGCACAGAGTACATAATTTGGACGGAGATGTATAAGAATATTTATTTAATTGTAACAGCTCCGCCCTGGCTTTAAATAACCGATTTGTAAACAAACTACGCATTAACGGTAATGTCTCCCAATTCTCCGTTCATCAGTCAACATGAATAGTTTTATATGAATATTTATTTGGTTTTCCTGTTATAAATTCTGCCTTAAAACATCTAGTAAACCTTGATATGGAGATAAGACGAGACAAACTTTTGAATGTGCAGTTGTTTGCTGACAACTTGTTTATGACTCAAAGTAAACAACCTGCTTTACAAAAAACAAATATTAAGCTTCATCAGATTTGTAAATGTGGATATCACCACTACAAAAACAAAGGGAACCTAGGTAAACATTTCACCGCAAGGAACCAATAAGAACAAACATAATAATTAATGATCAACTTATAAAGGTAAAGACATAACAACTCATCTAAATATATATTCTATGGCCAGCAGAATAAGCGAAGGAGTAATAAAATGTAGGCAGCTTATCGAGAGAATGGAAGATATGCGGCTACGTAAACAAGCAATACGATACAGACTTCAGGGAAGACGTGATATAGGTAGACCAAGGAAGAGATGGCTCCAGTGAAGACGGAATAGACTGTAAGCCTATACCTTGACGTGGAGGAGAAGAAGAAGATTATAGTACAATTAAATAGAAAATTTAGGGAATGTGTGCAATTATATTGGCTATGATAAGAATTAAGGTATAGATGTTACGTTAAGCAAGTTGCAGACAAGCTGAGGGACAACCAATCGTATTTCAGAAACAAGAAACTTTGTTGAAAAACAAAATTAAAGTTCTACAAAGTTGTGGCGATTCCTTCATTGTCCTGTGTGCGTGAATCATGGACGACAACTGAAAAGCAAGAAAGTAAAATATGCAGATCTCAAAGATAGTGTTATTACGAGCAGTGAAAAGATATTATACTTTGGGGGAATGTCATTAAAGATATTCTTGGTCATAGAAGAATTAAATCATCAGAAAAATAATTTCAAGTTTTTTTAATTTAAGTCATAGATTATAAGATTATAAACGACGATTAGAAATTCTGTAAGATTCAAAACTGGCCGAACAAGTCTGGAAATATAAAAATATAAAACAGAGTTATGTGAACAGACCCAGGAAGAGATGGCTGAAGGATCTTACAAGTCGGAACAGGCAGCCGTTAATTTTGCTGTCATGTACTGATGATGATGAAATACTGCTTTTTACTTTCTCGTATTGATATTGTTGTAGTTTTTGCTGTTATTCGTCTTCTTTTCCTTTTTCTTCTTCTTCTTTTTATCTACTACATTCTTTCTCATCTGCGATCAGTACCTCCAAGTACTTATAATTCTCTCATCTTTGATAAGCGTTATCCTTCTCTACAAATCTCATTACGTGTGGCCTAACATTTTATTCTACGTGCTACTAGTAGGTACTTTGTCTTTCCGTTGTTTTGTATCTTTTCTATTTGAGTCGGCCATCTGAGGACCATATGCCAATTTCAAGTCTTTAATTCTTTTTCTTTTCTTTTTCTCCAATATTCTTTCATCTTTTCACTATGTCTCTTCTTCCGTCTTCAGTCCATTTTGCCCGAAAAACTTCTCTTTCAATTCCTTCTTTGCGTTTATATTATTTTTTTTTCTAAATCCTTTTAGACTTCTTTAATCCAACTTGATGTTGACTTCTTTCCCCACAGATATTTGAAGATCAGTTTTGTTAACCTATTGCCGTCTATTCTATATAAATTTTCCAAAAATACTAGTCTTCTTTTTCTCTCTGTTTCTGTTATATTTTCTATACTTTGATATATTTCATCATTACTTCTTAATTTCCAACCTTCTGAAGTTTTCCGTGAGCCAAAGACTTTCCTAATAATTCGTATTTCCAATATTTCTAGTATGTCTAAATTATAATTAAATGCTAGACATTCATTTGCTTATAGGCATTATGGCCTCACTACTGTACTGTAATGCCTTATTTTCGCATTTTTAGATATGCACTTTTTACTGAAAATATCCTTAATTATACCATATGCTCTTTCCATTTTATGGTATAATTTTTCTCTTGAAACATTTCTTCTAAATAATTACATTTTTAACCCTTTCTTTATTCGACCAATATCTGTTAGCAGGAATTTTGGCGCATTTTTAATGTTCGTGAGAAAGTTCCGCTACTTTTTTAACAAGTATTTTCTTAGCTTACTTTCTTTTCTTTTAACATAGGTGGCTGCTAATAACTTTAAGCGTTGATTCCCTATTGGTATTATTTTCTGTTAGTGAATGGCTTTATATATTTACACTCTGTTAATTTTGTTAACAGAGGGGGGTGCTTCCTCTGGGGCTATACGTTAAAGGCTATACGTTGGTTTATTATGGGGTTATAAGTTTTAGATCATTATCATCAACATCTTCAAGGATTAAACCAAGGATGGTTTGTTCCGATCCCAAATAGGCAAAGATTACAGCTAGTCACTCCAGCGCTTCCTCGGACGTCTCACACGCCTCTCCGTCCACTCGGCTTATAGTTCCATAGTTGTTTGGGAATGCGGCAATGGCCGGTGAATTTACCGGAATACAGGCAAATTTGCAGTCGTTCATTCGGCAAAGATGTTCCCACCAATTCAGCCGACACTGGGCGATCCTGTCGAGTATACTCATAATATTCAGTTCCTGCCGTACATCTGTGTTTCTTCTATGATCACGGAGAGTACACCCTGCCACGTGTCTGAGTAATCTCATTTCAGCCGCTTTACGTTTAAGATAACTGTAAACGATATAACATAATAAGCTAATCTTATAATTTTATTCGCAGTGTCTCACGTGCCCACAAGTTATCTGAATTACCAATATCGTTATCTAAAGTATGATACGTTAAATAAGGCAGCATCAATCAGACTAACAGCTGTTTGGCGTGTGGCAGCGCATCTGTGTGTTAGTTTTTGCCAAATCGAGTCATTAAGCTGTAATTGTACTCGTTTCCAAGCAATAGAGAACTTTACACTGATAAAGTTGTGTTAATTGCAATCCTACCTGCCATATATTTGCGAAACATTTGTAAAAAGTTTACTGCATACACCAACTGTCGTTTTAAAACACTTGTCTGATATTAAATTATGCATTTGTTTAAAAAGTAGGGCACTATTTTTAGATTTAAAAGTGTGTGGTACTTCAACATCTACGTAGTTTCAAATTTCGTAGATGTAAATTTTGTACTTTTTATATTTCACCAAAATTGCTTTTATTACATTTTTTGCCAGTAGCCTGCCGTTCACGTTAACGCTGTTGCCGGCGGCTACAGTTCTAACAATGAAAGAAAATAATGTTAATTATATATCAGAATAAATAATTTAATTATTCAGTACTTTGAAATCCGAACAATATTAGCAGGGAAACTTGAAGAAATGCGTAGCATTGCTTACGAACTGCTGGGCACTTGCACCGTCTTTTGTTGCCGGCTCAGACATCGGCAATGTTTTACTTCGTGTGCTCATTGATCTCGTAGTAGTTGTCGCCGTACAAACTTAGGAGGAAGGGGGACACATTCGTCCACCCAATGTGTTGCCGCTGTACAAACCGGCAAAACGGTCAGTTAGCAGCTATGTTTGTTTCGGATCCGACGTGCAGCAGTTACTACCTACCTATTTGTGTTTTGTTCATTTAATTATGTGTTTCTCTTTGTTTGTCTTTATTATTTTTAATTCGATTATGTGTGTCTTGATTTATTCTGTGTTAGTATAATGGAATCAGATCCCATTGAACCGGGACCCTCTTCTTCTGCCAGTGAAAGATAGAAAATAATCTAATAAGATATTTTAGCTCTGAAAAAAATGTTTTGGCTAAAAAAAAACATTTGGTACGAGGGAAAATCGAATTCATTTTTAGGTTGAGTTTTAGGCCTATCACAACCAGCAACAGGTGTTATGTACCCATACCCCACCACTGTTTTTTGTTGTCTTCTGATGGTTACGGTTAATTAGTGTTTCATAAATAATACACTCGCATTCTTAGTTGGTATAATTCACATCCACGCTATAATGCCACCATAATCTTATTTGTCTCCCTTACTTTTTATATGTCACCAAAATTACTTTTTATTACATTTTTTGCCAGTAGCCTGCCGTTCACGTAAACGCGGTTGCCGGCGGCAACAGTTCTAACAATGAAAGAAAATAATGTTAATCGGAACAAATAATTTAGTCACAGTCACAGTCACAGCATGTCCTAAATACTTTAAATATCTAATGTGCAGGGAAACCGAGAACAGCTCCTACAGTTGTAATTGTGGAGTACGACAAGGGTGCCCATTATCATCTTCTCTTTTTAATTTATATATTGACGATTACACACGAAACTGGCAGAAGTGTCTTCCAAAACATTTTATAATTGGTCACTCTGCAGTTAACACTTTGTTGTTTGCGGACGATCAGACTATTCAGTCGGACTGTGAAAACAGATTGCAGATGGGTATACATTTGTTAAATAGAATCTGCAAAGACTACGGATTGCAAACGTCTACGTCTAAGTAAAGGAATACGTCTAAAATTCTACAAGCTGATGGCCCTTCCCACACTTCTTTATGGTTCTTAGAATTGGACTTTAACGAAAGGTGAGGCTAGTCGTATCCAAGCGGCTGAAAAAAATTTCTCAGGCACATGGCAGGGTATATTCTCCATGATCATAAAAAAAAACACAGATATACGGCAGGAAATGAATATTATATGTATACTCGACAGGATCGCCCAGTATCGGCTGAATTGGTGGAAACATCTTTGTCGAATGGATGGCTGCCGCATCCCCAAACGACTATGGAACTATAAGCCGAGGGGACGGAGAGGTGTGGGACGTCCGAGGAAGCTCTGGAGTGACCAGCTCTGATCTTTGCCTATTTGAGAGAGGAACAAACCATTTTTGGTTCAATCCTTGCCGATGATGATGATTATTGTGCGCACACACAGATACATCAGCTTATATTTTTAAAAATGCCGTATAACAATTTCATTTTGTAAAAATGTTTTAATTCTTTGGAGTTTTAGAAATTTTAAAATATTATTTCATTGGAATTTTAATAAAATTATTTTTAGAGTCATTCTTGAAATGAAAAAGTACTTACAGAATCTATTGTCTGTTTGAAACCTCACTTATACATTTCTCACGCTGTCACTGCCTGCGTCGTAATTGTAAGAACTATAGACCCGGCAGTCGTTTCTGAGCAGGAAGCTCCACCGACTCAATGCATGAATTACTCCCCCCCCCGCAGGTATAGCTAAGTTATCTAAAGAGAAGGGAGGGGAGACGACGCGATAACAGTTCTACGTCTCACATTCACATTATCTCCCTCTCTGTCAGACACATGCTTCCATTGTTCTCGCCAGTCTTCTTGCAGCCGATGTTGACACTGTGAAACACTGTACAAAACTGCGGTGCGCTTATGCGAAGTGAATTAAAATTTTGTTAGCCTCTCAACTAGGTGTTTGTACACTGCGCATCTCTAAGCCACTGTTCAATGTCTATCGTGAGGTTTCTATATCCCGGCCTTTCAGGCAGTGATCTTCTGTTGTTTTGCACAGACGTTTCAACCTCGCCATTAGAGGACATCTTCAGTGTATGAATGACTTCACTTTTACTGACACCGTATAAAAACTTTCCCGTAACTATAATATGTTCCTAGGAGAGGGGAAGGATAACACTAAGGGATGAGATTAGATTAAATGTCGAAACTCCTCATTGTCGTCAGGACGAATTATAGGCTGTGTTTCGATTCTTCCCTTACAATTAGTTTTTCAGTTATATATAAACTGTAATCCCCCCAAAATACTGAACAAGATGAGTAATGCCTTATGATTTCTTGATGAAGAGAAATATCCAGCCGCACCTCCAAGTGGTGGGGGATGGGCAACACCTACAGGTGGCTAACGCGGCTCTGGAGACCGAGTGACAGCCGGTATAAGCTGTCCTCCTCTACTTGACATTGTCAGGTAGAGGGTAAGGCATCCTCTTCCCTTTGGGTGAGAAATTGCTCCTAAAGACGGACGACCTTCCATTGGTCAACGACGTACGATGTGGCAGGCAAGGAAAAACCACCACATTAAATATCCTTATGGATATCTCAACAGGGAAAACTGGTCTCTCTAGTCTAGTAAGACAGCCAGTTTATGGGAGAACACCCAGACATAAAATCGAGCTCGACGTTAAGCCTGAAGATGGTAGCCCCACCATAATACGTCTTACCATGCGATATGCTAGTAGCATCTCCAGGGGACATATTCACTACTAAATTGCCTCAAATAAGGACTAGCCGGACGGATAAGCCGAGGGGACGGAGAGGTGTGGGACGTCCAAGAAAGCGCTGGAGTGACCAGTTCTAATCTTTGCCTACTTGAGACCGGAACAAACCATCCTTGGTTTAATCCTTGAAGATGGTGATGATGTTGTTATAATAACTCTAATTTAACACATGATGCTACTGGCTTACAAATATATCTATGATAAGTAATTGTGGATGAAAATTGACGGAAATGTTTAGGAGGGGACGGTTCAATTGAACCCCCTAATCTTCCTTTGTTACACCACTGATGCCACCAGCAAATCTGTGCTGACCGAGAAATGTGTACCGAATCCACATAACAGACAAAAGTCTGGTCGGAATAGAAATCTTTTTATTATAATAAATAGATCTGGAAGCCTTCCAACGTGAAAAACGTATGGCTGGCGCCTTCAAACAAACCGAACGAAATGTTTTTGCCTCTGTGTGAAATGTGCAGTCGTAAATTTTTACTGTAACGGGACTGCGACCGCAACGAATTTACGGCAGTCAGTGCAAAGAACTCTTTAGCACTGTTTGAGTTGTTTCAGGCTTTTTTATTTTACATAAATCTTTCTAAACTTGAGAAAAAGATTTAAATAATATTTTAACAAACTCAAAAACTGTAAACTTTTTAGTGTAACTGTTTAATGAAATTGTTGTCATCAACATTATATTTGCTACAGTGATCAGGTTAACGTCTACTGTATCTACTGCACAAAGTTTTATATTTACGATAGCTACATACTTGATTGAACTAAAAATATTTTCTCCCTGTCATAGTTGACAAAATTTCTAAGCAATCTCTTCTCTGTCATTCGACTCACATATTCAAAAAGAAAAAAGAAACAAATGTCCTTATAAATGCACTGACTGCCACCATAAGTATAAATCGAGTGCTCTAACGTGAGGTGATATATGTTACCAACCACAGTATTGTAGTTAAGGCTGAAGAAAGGAGTACTTTCTATGGAAATATTTCATCTCGAAAATGATTTTAAATATAAATCTTAGAACATGGAAATTATGCATGGTTCTGCATACCGATATTTCACATTGTGGTGGAGGAGATATCAGACAAGATCTTTTCATACAATCCAGTTTTATTCTTACCAATCTCATAGTCAATCTATCAAGTGGGAAAATAATACTTTTGCCGTCTCTCTTACTGTTTGATCAATTACATCTGTCATATCACAAATTAATCGGTACAATAGTGTGATTAGCTGTAGCTGTGACGAGAATTTCAAACTTAAGCCGGAAAACACTAATGAGGGATCTGAAGCAGAATCCAGGTTTAATGTTCATTATCAACTTCATCTGTACACAACAAACGCTACTACATACAAAAAAGGCTTTTACGTTAATCTGTTTTAATGTCAGCAATACCGTCGGTGGGCTTTGACTCTGTTAGAGGATTATGTTATCATTACATGATAATACTCTCTGTGATTTCCTTTCCCTTTCATTGACCACCGTTAATATTAATCCCTACGTATGTTCAGAATACATTTTTCTATTTCACACACACACGCGCGCGCGCGCGCGCACTCTCTCTCTCTCTCTCTCTCTCTCTCTCTCTCTCTCTCTCTCTCTCTCTCTCTCTCTCTCTCTCTCTCTCTCTCGGCCTCGTTACAAACAAGTTGACTACACTGTCGATTCTTCTCTCATTTCAGTCTCAATTTTATTTGACTTTTACTTTTACAATGCGATTTTTAATGATTTCCGTCAGACAATAATCCTCGAACAACACCCGATGGTCGGCGTTGTAGAGAGCATGCTCGGCGACTGCGGATTTCTCCGGCTGTCGCAAACGGCAGAAGCGGCTGTGTGCACCCACGCGAGTGCGTATGATAAGCTATATGGAGCCGATATGAACTTACGATCCAAATTACCTTAGAAATTATAACTGAATAAATTACGGTAAACGTAATTACTACCACACTAACTACAATTGTAATGAAAATATCTAGCCAAATTAAGAAAAACAACATTAAATCGTTGTAACACACACAAAATTAAAACAAGGCTAATCTTTGCCCTGAAGTAAACTTAAATAATCTGAAATATACGTAGGCCTACTTTTGATATAATTACCTTAGAAATTATAACTAAATAAATTACGGTAGACGTAATTACTACCACACTGACTGCAATTGTAATGAAAATATCTAGCCAAATTAAGAAAAACAACATTAAATCGTTCTAACACACACAAAAGTAAAACAAGGGTAATCTTTGTCCTGATCTAAACTTAAATAATCTGAAACATACGTACTGTTGAAAAAATTTTATGAATTTTTTGTTAAGTAAATAATATGTTTTTTCATATCGCAAAATGTTTGAGAGACTCCCTTTACTAAATTAATATCATTCGTCGTGATAGTGGATGCAGCAATAAAAATATATTTAAAATTAATCAGTTCTCTCTTAAGTCGCAAAAAAAAAAAATTCGCTTACTGCAGTTAATAGAACCATTTGTTAATATTATTAAGAACACATTTCATTAATTGTGTGGACGGCAGATGGCGCCAACAGTACGTTGCGTTCTGGACAGCCGCCAGTTGTGTTTGTTTTAATAAATGTCTCCTTCCTGGTGAACGTTTTTGAGTTCGCCTTGTTTATAACGTCGGGGATAAAAAAATAACTGAATTTTTTAAAACAATACATCTCAAAATATTAAATACGTATCATTGTATTTTCTATTAAAATATTAATATTAAATAATACTATATATTTTTAAACAGGAATCTTTTTTTGTTACATGCACAGGCCAGCCGTGGACCATGCGAATATCATATCATTTTCTTCTCCTGCCAGAAGGCCCTCATTCGCACACTATGCGCCGCCTTCCTTTCTACTTTCCACCCCTTCTCGTCTACTTCTCACCGCAGAGAACCTGAATATTTTGAATTTTACTTCCGTATGTATTTCTATCCACACTGTCGTTGACTGAGATTCCCAGTCTCTTCATTTACTCCTTGAGTTGTTTGGTGTATCCGTTCAGAGTGGAAAGTTGCCAAATATAGTTGAAAATTTGTTTATTTAATCTGGAGCCATTCATCCGAACCATATGTCCAAGGAATCTTATTTTTTTCCTTCGGAAAGCCGTTTCCAGATCTTACAGTCCCTGTACAGCTATTCTTTGGGTCTATGCCTGTACCCACATTTGGTTTCCTTGGAGCCATAAATTTTCCGAAGAGTCCTTCGTCAAATTTTTTTATTATTCATTTTAAAAACTTTCGACAGGTTATATTACTGTTCTCTTTAAAAATATAATGTGTAAGTAAATAGTTCAGTAAATTTAAAATTCATTATTATGACATCCGTTTTACGTACATTCAGAACGATTTTAACTAATGAAATATTTATTAACTTATACATTATATTACTGGAGATGAAATACATAAAATGTTGAATCTTTAAAATTAATAATAAACGCACATTCTTGTTTAATAAATGTAAAATATCACTTTTACTAATGCTTAAATAACAGAATCTATTTGAGCGATCATGAGTACTATGAAGATATATTCAATGTTTTTGACGCATTGGAATAAGTATTTCTATATCGATTAGTGTATATCGACTAATTGATGGAGGAATTTATTAAAAAAAATACTTTACGATTCAACAACTATTTCTTCCAGTAGAAACCCTTTTTTATAAAATAAATAGTTAATAGTTTAACAAATAAGCATTTAAGTGATAATTTTATGTGATCATAATTAATTATTAATTTAAATAATTTATTGTTATTAATAATTTAAATTTAATAATTTTTTAACAAAACGCGTTTTTTTGAAATCTCATAAATTTTTGGGGTGGAATGTTCGCGATGTTCCGCTACTGTCTTGTTTCTCAATGTTCCTTAAGGTTTTAGAAGTTAAGAGTTTCGTAAGATTTAATATTTTAGAGTCGGGTGGATCTATAGTCGGCATTGGCATACGACCGCTTTTAGGTTTTAGGGTAGCTACAGCGGCCTCTTCGGCCTTCTAACCTGTAACCTTACAACCAAGAAACTACAACACTTCTTCATCTTCTTCTTCTTCTTCTTCTTCTTCTTCTTCTTCTTCTTCTTCTTCTTCTTCTTCTTCTTCTTCTTCTTCTTCTTCTTCTTCTTCTTCTTCTTCTTCTTCTTCTTCTCCTCTTCCTCTTCAAGGATTATGTTATTAAACCTGTTCCGGCATCAATCTCATCATCGGACGACCCACGTCTCTTCTACCCCAATGACTTTATAGTTCAGTGCCGCTTTTGGGCAATCGATCCTCTGTCATCCTTTGCAAATGATCATACCATTGTCTTCTGTAAGTTACAATAATTTTCATTTATGTCCTTTACTTCGAGTTCTGTACTGATATCTTCATTTCTTATTCTATATTGCAATGTATATTTTATAGTATTTTGAAGAAACTGCATTTAAGCACTCTGAATTTTACCGCTTTCTTTAACATCTTAGAGTAAATCTTGGTACTCACAGATGCCTATAGGATAGGTGAATACTGGGAATACTAAGAAACGTTCAGTACCAGAATAACTAATACAAAGCCACCGAATCCTATCTTAGGAAAAAAAAGGGTGAGAGCGCATCTCCTGCGCCCCAAAACAGGGGTCTTTCGGCTAAGGTCCTCTGAGAGAAGAGTCTCTGATCCTCCTGGTAGGGGATTGTGCAACCTAAATTCATGTACAAATTTGAAATAATTGTAACATCCAAAGTAGCCTCGAGTAAGGACTGGAAAGTGTGGCGGTAGGACGCTAGCAAAAATCGCTCTTCTATTAATTAGAAACTTTTTATTATTTATGTAAATACTTTGTTTTGGTTAGTTATAACGTCAGTCAAATGTGGAAGTATTGAGCGTGGTAATATAGACAAAGTGTGATTGATGTGAAATTCAGGATTATATAGTGGCAACTTAAGAAGCACTCTGAGTATAATATATTGTTATAGTATAATCAAGTTTTGAAACCACTACTGGTTTAAGTCGCAAAAACATGGCAAGACAAAACGTGAAGAACTTACTGTAAAATTCAAGAAATTTTGTTGACTAGTTATGAAACACTCTGAGGGCAATTAACTGTTATAGCGTAAAAACGTTTTGAAACTAGTGCGAATTTAGGTAGAAAAAAACATGACAAGACGAAACGTAAAGGACTTAAAATAAAATTTAAGAAAAGGATGTGGCAACTTAGAAAACACTCTGAGCATAATAAACTGTTACAATATATACAAGTTTTGAAACTACTGTGGGATTGAGGTGTGCAACTCTGCGATTGTACAGGGTCCGTCAGTGAAGCGGAAAAATTAAAAGTACCCAATTTTTTCATGAAACATTTATTATCAGAATTTTTTTTACAGATTTGAGTTGAGTAAAGTATGCCATTATTTTACTTTTTAAAAATAACGCCGCTCAAGTGAGAGCCATTTCTGTGTAAACATTCTTCTAATCTTTACCGAAAATTTTCCATCACTCGACGAAGCAGGTCAGGTTGAATCCGCGCAATTTCTTGTCTGATATTCGTTTTTAATTCCAGTATGGTGTGCGGTCTATCAATGTACACCCTGCTCTTCAGAAACCCCACAAGAAGAAATCGCATGCGGACAAATCTGGGGATCTTGCAGGCCACGAGATTTCGCCATATCTGGATATGAGTCCGTCCGGGAAGAGTTCTCTTAAAGCAGCCATGGACACACGAGCAGTATGACTTGTGGCCACATCCTGCTGGAAAAAATTAATTTCCGGAAACCTAGGGAGCTGTTGCATCAAAAATGTTCTGACCATGTGTGTGTAGCGGTCTGCATTGACAGTTGTGGTGTTTCCTCTATCGTCTTGGCAAAAATGCGGCCCAATAATGCCAGATGATGAAACTGCACACCACACCGTAACTTTCGGACTATGTAATGGGTTTTCATGCAACTCACCTGGGTTTTCATCATTCCAATATCGACTGTTTTGTTTGTTTACATATCCATTCAAATGAAAATGTGCTTCGTCTGACATAAACATGCGGTGAATAAAGTTTTTATCATCATTTACACGTCGCAATATTTCTTCGCTGAAAATCCTGCCAGCCAGCATATCGCCATCTTTCAACTCCTGGATTACTTGAATTTTGTAAGGATGAAAAGACAAGTTTTTATGCAAAATTCGTCGTAACGATGTGTCACTAATGTTTAGTGCGGATGCATGTTTCATTGCAGAACGTTGTGGACTACGCGTCAATGCTACTCGAAGTCTTTCAATGTTTTCCTCTGTTCTTACAGACCTTGTTGTTCCTCTATGCTTTAAGTTTAATGTGGAACAAGTTTCTTAAAACTTATTCACCCATAACATAATTGTATGAGCGGACGGCACTATTCCGTGTCGTGGAATATTGAAATGATTACGAAACAATCGTTGTACAGAAGTCACAAAGTCACCATTCTTATAAAACGATTTTACGCAGAAAGCACGCTGTGCACCGGACCACTGCTCCATGTTTAACAAATGGCATTAAATGTAAAACAACAATCGAAAACCTCCACGCCGTCTCGTGAGCAGAAAATGAACTATTGGACTTTCAAAATTTCCCGCTTCACTGGCGGACCCTGTACAAGGAAATCTAACAGTTGCATCAATTTGAAACTTTCCAAATAATTGTCGCGCCGTTACGGAGCATTTTACGTGTTGCTCGGCTATCCCAGGAGTCGGGATGTAATGTGTGTGTGTGTGCACGCGCGCGTACATATTGCTGCTACTTTCAGATGAAGGACAATTACGTGACACTTGTCACGCGTCAGCAGCCGAGTCTGTTTCAGACTTCACCAGTCCGCGCGCACTGTGTTCAAGGCGGCAAGCAAGCAATTACGCTCTAGTGTTGACGCGTATTATGGATTATTCTGGAACACTTGTGCTAGCTATTTAAACAACGACAGCTGCCGCTTAGTTTCAGTTTTATTGGCGATGTATTCCAGTGGTGAGGTTCGGAGTTTATGTAGATCGATTTACACAGTGCGTCTCAAATGGCGTATTAGTTAAAAGTGATTATACGTGCAGAATGCTTTATAGTTGACATTATCATTTGTGCGGACAGATTAACTTTAATTATTGTAAGAGTATAATCTTGCTAAATAACTGGTTGATTACAAACTGTTAATTGAGATTAATTAAAACTATTTATTAGTGTTTTCATTGGTATCTTGTATTTTGTTTTCCACTCTACCATACGAAGATCAAGGACACCGTCGTAGCAATATTAACTGTTATAGTATAACCAAGTTTCAAAACCATTGCGTTCTTAAGTGGAAAAACATGGCAAGGTGAAACGTGAAGAACTTAATGTAAATTTTAAGAAATTTTGTTGGCTACTTAAAAAACATTTTGAGCACAATTAACTGTTAGAGTATAAACACGTTTTGAAACCAGTGCGAGTTTAGGTAGAAAGAACATGGCAAGACAAAACGTAAAGAACGTAAAATAAAATTTAAGAAATGTTGTAGCAGCTTAGACAACACTCTAACTGTTGGAATATAAACAACTTTCAAACCCCTGCGGTGTGCAACTATGGGATTGCATAAGGAAATCCAACAGTCACATAAATTAGAAACTTCGCAAAATATAATACAGTAGGTGACCGTTACAACAACAACAAATTTACAATTTAAATTTAATTTGGGTATAATGCAATTTGTGGCCCCACGCTTTTTGGAGACAATTTACAACAATACAAATTGATGTATTTATTTACATATTGTGTATTGAATTCATAGATAGGTGTAATCGTAATAAGAATATGATACGTTATTTACGTTTAAAATCGTTCCATTATTTATTTATTTAAACAACATCTATCATATCGGATATTAAACAATAACACATTATTAAATCGTTTGTTTGAAGTTTTCGTACATAACTTATTGCTAACAATTTACACACATACGTTATATACAACTCTTATTATCTAATTGTAATTACTTTAAAATGTTTATTTTGCTCTCGGCTTGCTCATGGTGTCATATTTTTGCAATTGCTGATTCATTAGCTTCAAAAAAATGAATTTACTTCTATTCAAACTTCTTTTGTATTACTTTGTTTTACTTTCTACTGCATATGCATTTTTTGTTTCTTTATAATCCAAGACTCTACTAATTACGTTAATTCCAAAAATTACTTATTTCTCTTATTATTTACGTTACTAATTTCTACATTTGATACAAGAAATACTATTCTACTTTTTACTGCTTTTACATTTTCCTATCATTTATTATTTTAATATTGGTTGAATGTCTTCCATTCAAACTTTAATTAGTGTCTTTAAAATGTTTTTTTATCACCTCGTTTGACGTGGTTATTCATCTGTACGTCCTCCGTGTCCTTCTGGTCGTGTCCTCCGGTCGTGTCCTCTGCATGATCTTTAGGTCCTCCGGTCGTGTCCTCTGCATGTGCTTCAGGTCCTCCGATCGTGTCCTCTGCATGTGCTTCAGGTCATCCGGTAGTGTCCTCCGCATGTGCTTCAAGTCCTCTGGTCGTGTTCTCCGTGTGTGTTGATTAACAGTCATCTCGTCTCACGTCATATGCTGCCGGTGTGTCCATAGACCTCATCGTATGTATTTTGCAGCTCTGGCTGTATAGCTAGTTGATCTGGTGACTCTTACGATAACTGTGAATTTGTGCCGTCGACTGACATAGCCTCCTGCGGCAATGGTTGAATCGAGAAGAAGAAACTTTATTAGCGCGGCGTGGTATTTATAGTCAGGTCGTGCAAACATTCCTGTCTGAACACTTTTCAACTTGTCAGATTCTGTCGAGGCGCCACTCCCCCCACTCTGGTTCAATTCATTATTTTCGCCTATTTTCGCGAATTACGAAGTTTGTTTCACCTCACTCGATGTTCAATCGATCACTAATTTTTATGTGATTACTATACGTAAATTGCATTTCTTTATGGTATTCACAAAAAGAGTTATTCATTTTTTACGTATAGTAATTGCACTTTTCGTCACCTCTGTATGGTTTTTTGACATATTATTTATGTATAAATTCTACACACTTTGGTGTCTTTTGTTTTATCCTATCGTACATACTTTTCTTATAATTAACAATAAACATATAACCATTCTACTTGAAAAGGGTTGGTTACATTTCAGGAACGGACAGGTTTCACACACAATAACAAAATACGCGCGTACACAACGCTAGCGACAGGTGCGTCGAAACTGCATGTCCGTGCATGAATTCTTGTACTCCCTATTTTTACTACGATTCAGCTTATGCAATCTGAATCATGTTTATTAATTTATATTTATTGATTTTTATTATTTATTTTATTTATTTGGGCAATGCACAGTATCGTTACTGTTTGTACTGTTGCACCGTATTGTTGATGCACCGTGGTGTATGATATGATAACATCCAGCGAATCTAAAAGTAAGTGACTTACCATTATTGATGAGATTGAATATTTTGCGCCTATATACGAAGAGCGGCTTCATAAATATCAAAATATTGAAATATTACAATTGCTAGAAATGTTAAACTTGTTCGTCGGTTGCAGTGACGACAGAAGCCGTTTGAACTGATTTAGCTAAGTGAAGTGTTCAAGAAATATCTGCGCATGAACAACGTGTAAACTGTAATGAAGAGTGCGCCAACGGAAGCATATTCTACACACTACTAGCGTACACTAGAATAATCATTTGTGATGGTTTGTAATTAGTAGCAATATAAAACAGGGAAGAAAATTAAAGCCGGATATGGTAGAGACTAGCAAACACTTCTTGTAAACACCATTTATTGCTGTTTTCCTTAATGTGCAATATTTTAAAACATGTACTCCAAAATAATTGCCGTAAACAGACCCGTGACAGAAACAAACTGTGCTTACCGAGGCACTCTTGATATTGTAGTCACTCAGGGGAAATTAGCTGCAGCTGCGGACCCATTGCAGTTTGGCGACAACGCTACGTCAGACATGTAGTAAATGTTATATCTCTTTAGCTTAGAACCTTGGCCTCGGTGCTTACATTAATATTACAACTAATTCTGTCACAGTTCGGTACTATTAGGACTAACTTTTTTTCTATTTGTATCGGCCATCTGAGGACCACATGCCAATTTCAATTCTTTATGCCTTGTTCTTTTCTTTTTCTCTAATATTCTTTCATCTTTTCACTGTGTCTCTTCTCCCTGTCTTCAGTCCACTTTGAACCTGCGTTCTTCTTTCTCCTACCTTGGACTCCTTCAATTTTTAACACTTTTGCCCAAAAAACTTCTCGTTCAATTGCTTTCTCTGCGTTTATATTATTTTTTAAATCTTTTTGACTCCTTTAATCCAACTTGATGTTGACTTCTTTCCCCACAGATATTGAAAGATTTGTTTTGTTAACCTATTGTAGTCTATTCTATATAAAAGGCCAAAAAATACTAGTCTTCTTTTTCTCACCGTTTCTGTTATATTTTTTATAATTGGTATACGTATTTCATCATTACTTCTTAATATCTAACCGTCCGAAGATTTTCGTTTGCCTAATATTTTTCTAATAATTCGTCTTTACAGTATTTCTAGTTTCTTTAAATTATAATTCAAAGCTAGATATTTACTTGCATATAGGCATTCTGACCTCACTATTGTACTGTCCTAAAGTTAGTCCTATTTCTCCAGTAAAAAAAAGTACTCACGAACATTAAAAATGTGGCAAAATTCTTAACAGATATTGGTCAAATAGAGAGGGTCAGAAAATTTAAGTATCTAGGAAAAATAATTCAAGAGAATGGCTTAGAAAAACCTGCTATAGAAGAAAGGATTCATAAAATGGAAAGAGCATGTTGTATGATTAAAGATATTTACAATAAAAAGTGCATATCTGAAAATGCGAAAATAAGACATTAGTCATCTTCACACCTCACACATGATCCAATACACGCTCTAAACAGATGATCACACCCTACATCCTGCGTTTAGTGTTCACTCATTTCTTTGAAAATGGCTTAAGAAGTCGAATCAGCTGTCGGAGTTAAATAAAATCTGTGAAACGTACCAAGTGTTTATATATATTTAAAAACCTTTGCATTTTTACTTCCATATTCCTTAAGGAATGGAAGTATGGTGATGGCAAAAAAAATCGTGTTCGAGATTATTGCAGATTCTGATTGTACTACACTCAAAACATGAAAAAAAGTCGTTTTCCGAAAAGTGTCTGTGTGTCTGTCTGTCTATCTGTCTGTCTATGTGTCTGTCTGTGTGTCTGTCTGTGTCTGTAGATTTTTTTCTATGGCAAACGATAACTGCCGCAAATTCAAACAAAATCAAATAATTTTTTGCATACAGCCCTCATTTGTAGAGGACTCGCGACCTATTGTTTTTGGTGAAGATCGGTTGAGGGAAAGGGGTAGTTTACCGGCAACGGTTTTTTTTTATGAAGGGAAATTTTTTTTTTGGCAAACGATAACAGCCGCAAATTCAAACAGAATCAAATAATGTTTCGCATACAGTCCTGAATTATAGCGTTCTCAAGACCTATTGTTCTTGGTGAAGATCGGTTAAGGGAAAGGGGTAGTTTATCTGTAACGTTTTATGTTTTAACAAGGGTATTTTCTATGGCAAACGATAACAGCCGCAAATTCAAACAGAATCAAATAATGTTTCGCATACAGCCCTGATTTGTAGCGTACTCAAGACCTGTTGTTTTTGGTGAAGATCGGTTGAGGGGAAGGGGTAGTTTACCTGCAACGTTTTTTATCAAGCGTATTTTATATGGCAAACGATAACTGCCGCAAATTCAAACAGAATCAAATAATTGTTTGCATACAGTCCTGATTTGTAGAATACTCGCGACTTGTCGTTTTTGGTGAAGATCGGTTGAGGGGAAGGGGTAGTTTACCTGCAACGGTTTTTTTATCAAAGGAAATTTTTTTTTTGGCAAACGATAACAGCCGCAAATTCAAACAGAATCAAATAATGTTTCGCATACAGCCCTGAATTGTAGAGTTCTCAAGACCTATTGTTTTTGGTGAAGATCGGTTAAGGGAAAGGGGTAGTTTACCTACAACGTTTTTTTAACAAGGGTATTTTCTATGGCAAACGATAACAGCCGCAAATTCAAACAGAACCAAATAATTTTCTGCATACAGCCCTGATTTGTAGAGTACTCAAGACCTTTTGTTTTTGGTGAAGATCGGTTGAGGGGAAGGGGTAGTTTACCTGCAACGTTTTTTATCAAGCGTATTTCCTATGGCAAACGATAACTGCCGCAAATTCAAACAAAATCAAATAATTTTTGCATACTTCAGTGAATTGTAGAGGACTCAAGGCCTTTAGATTTTGGTGAAGATCAGTTAAGGGGAAGGGGTAGTTTACCTGCAACCTTTTACGTTTTAACAAGAGTAAGGTACTTGAAAATTCATTTAAACTTTTTCAAACAATGGTAATTGTTCAAAATAAAATAATTTTGTTGCCAGGCAATCTGAAAATTTCAGATTTTGTACCACAAAATCTGAAAAGATTATACGATAGTTTATGAAATGGTTAATAATACGTCAGTGGAAGGTGTAATGAGAAATTAGCAGAAATGGAAACCTGGGGAATGTTAACTGTTCTGTAGATACAATTTTGTCAGATGTTTGGAAATGATCATCAACATTGAAGAAAAAGTAAGCATATTAAGAAACATATGTAAATACTTATTATAAAAAAATAATGTTTGTTTTTTGATAAAGTCATTTTGATTATAAAATATAAATATTTACAACAAGAAAACAATTTTCAGTTTTCAAAATTTAAATATATTTTTATAAAACAATGGGTTCTTCATTGAGGTGGGGACCATGTCACTCACTCCATCTCAAGCCTCCTCTCCCATTTTGCAGAAAAAGAGGACCCTGTCAAGGCTGATACTTTGACGACAGTGACAGGGCTTTCCACCAAATTCAGCAGAGTGACAGGTAGGCCCAACTCTGATTGGCTCCTCAGATTTCCCCAGCGTTAGTAGGTTCTATGAAAATATTTTATTTCAAAAATGATTTTAAATATAAATCTTAGATATGTTTTATAAATCTCATGTTTTATGTTTTAACATGGGTAATTTTTTATATGACGAACCATAACTGCCGTAAATTCAAAGAGAATCAAATAATTTTTTACATATGTGCCTGAGCTATAGAGAACTCAATGTCTGTTGATTTTGGTGAAGATCGGTTACGGGGAAAGGGCAATTAACCTGAAACATTTTTTGTTGTAACATGAGTAAAGTACTTAATTTTGATAAAGTATCCTGATAAGATCTTAATAATCCACTGTAGAAACGTAGATGAAATATCTATAAATGAAGAGGCTAGTTGAACGGGCTGGGGGTAATTTTCTATAAATCAAAATTATAGTTGAAGGGGGAGGGGATAATATTTTTTATATGTGTACTACGTTATTGGCAAGAAAGAAGTACTTTTTTGTTAAAATTCCTTCCCTGGCTGTTTGGCTGAAAATGATTTTAAATATAAATCTTAGAATATGGAAGTCATGTATGGTTCTCCATACCGATATTTACTATTGTATACAAAGCTTTACTTCATTGTTCCGTGGAAGTATTCAGTTTGACTCATTAGTCAAATTTAGCATACTTGTGCTTACTATGGTCAGTTGAAAAGTTTGCGGAGCGACATCTATAGCTCAGTAGTAGAACTAAAATTTTTCGTGTGCTGCAAGACGTATATGTCCCGTGAATACCTGTTAATTTCCAGATATATCTGTCAATTTATTCATTTTTACTCGATGTGTGAAACTTTCCTGACACGCGTGTTTTTAAAACGCACAAAATCAAACATCGTGTTGTGATGAATTCTCTGTTAAAAACGTTTTAGCGCCAATGGAAAGTAAAAACGAAACTGTCAATGTAATTAAGAAAGTTGTGTTAGTTGTTATAATGACAAACAGAATAATCACTGTTGCACACCACTATAGAAAAATTATTCCGATTAGCGCTTTCAAGCTTCACAGCCCATCGTCAGATCGGAAATGAGCTGACGATGAGCTGTGAAGCTCGAAAGCGCTAATCGGAATAATCTGTCTATAGTGGTGTGCAACAGTGATTATTCTGGTTGAAATTGTAAATGTGTTAGGAGATGCTGCGCTTTTAGAAACAACGGTAAGTGGGGCACAGTCGAGTTTGAACGTGGTCGTACAAGCAATGAAGTCTACCCCAGCAGTTGACGTCCAAAAAGTGTAACAAAAAATGGCATTGTTGAAACAATTTTATAGGGTTTTGGAAGACCGCAGATTGAGGAGTGGATGACGTTACTGAAATCATAGCATCTCATATGAGCGTGTGCATCATACTTTAACTCAAGCAAGAACTTGGCGTGAAAAGCGTTGTGCAAGATGGCTGCCGCATCTGGAGATGTTGCAATTTTTGGGCGTCCAGTGCGACCACGTTTTCAATGCTCGTACGACCACGTTTAAACTCAAGTGCCTACTTACGAATCGTTGGTTCTGAAGTCGCAGCATCTCCTGACAACATCTCATCCCGCCCAATGTGGCAGGTGTTGCCGCAGTCAAGGCCGCGTACAAGTTTATTCAAGACAATTCAAGAGATACGCATTAGCGTCAGCATTAAGTGGCGTGCAAATTGAGGATGCAAAATTTTTCTAAAAGGCGTGCGCAACCTATAAAAAGCCATAGCAGCCGGCTTATGAGTTCAGTTACGTGAGCGATTGCCTTTACCGCGGATCGAGTGTTTGTCGAAGTATGGTGTGAAGTGTTATTGTGATATAAATTGTGTGGAACTCTATTATTTGACATTATTATTGCGTGTGAACAAATCTAACTGGAATTTTTGTACGAGTTGATTACGAATTATTAATTTTGATAATTAAAGCTGGTAATTAATGATTTATTTGGTGTCTTGTATTTTATTTTCTACTGTACCAAACTGTCATAACAATATTTTTAAAGAACAAGTATATAGGTAAAAGTTTGGGGAACAAATAAAATAAAAGTTATTATCAACCAGTCGAAAAGGAAATAACTGTCAAAACTGAAAGAAATTATGCACAGTACAGAAAAGGGGATGGATAAAAATTTGGTATAAAATTGTATACTATAAACAGTGGTGTACAATTTCTTTATTGACAATATTTAAACGAATAAACGAAATCCGTATGGTAAGCTATACAATGGTTTTCCGTATATTGAAAAGTAAGAAAGTATTCTTCTTCTTCTTCTTCTTCTTCTTCTTCTTCTTCTTCTTCTTCTTCTTCTTCTTCTTCTTCTTCTTCTTCTTCTTCTTCTTCTTCTTCTTCTTCTTCTTCTTCTTCTTCTTCTTCTTCTTCTTCTTCTTCTTCTTCTTCTTCTTCTTCTCCTTCTGCTCCTCCTCCTCCTCCTCCTCCTCCTCCTCCTCCTCCTCCTCCTCCTCCTCTTCAAGGATTAGGTTATATAAACCTGTTCTGGCACCCACCTCATCCTCGGACGACCCACGACTCTTCTACCAATTGCAATGGATCCTCTGTCATCCTTTGCAGATTATCCCACCATTGTATTCTGTGAATCGCAATAATTTAATGTATGTCCTTTACTTTGAGTTCTGCTCTGATATCTTCATTCTTTTTTCTATCTTGCAATGTGTAATCTAAATTATATCGAAGAAACAGCATTTCAGCACTCCGCATCTCACCGCTTTTCTTTTTTGTCATGACCCACGCCTCACTCGCAAAAATCAACGTGGGTATTGCAATTGTCTTATAAAATGTACCCTTGTGCTGTGTCTTCGTTCGTTTCTAAGATTTCTATGAATGGTACCACAAATATTCCTAAATTTATTTATTTTCTCTCTTATATCATATTCAGATTTATATAGCTTACTACTGCACAGCCGAGATATTTGAAACGGCTCAGTTGTTCTAAAGTGCTGTTGTTTATAAATTTGTTAGTCCTCACTGGGTATTTATTGTACCTTTAAAGGCCACGGCTTTGGTATTTCTTACCGAAATTGTCAGTGAATACTCTCTTGCCACTTCTTGTAATTGAAACATAGCTCTTTGTAAATCGTCCTCATTTTTCATGAATAAGAACTGTGTCATCCGCATATAGCAGGGAACCCATACAAATTGATTTGTTAATCTGTATTCCCGAATCAAAGAAAAAGTAAATTTAAAATTCTCATCATACTACAATTTTCTTTACGTTTAGATGGTAGATTAAACATAAATAGCCAGTAAGATACAGTAAGGAAGCTACCTGTAAGAGAGAGCGGTTTCAATGTAAACTACTCTTGGGAAATTACAGTGCACCACATTATGTACAGTACAGTAGACGTCCTGGCCAATGGAACTGTGCTTGGCCGCTCAAAACCAATAAGCTTGCGTCTTATGTGAGACGGCTTATTTGAGCTTCAGTCTCATTGTAGTAATGAAGAGCAACGTCTGTTGAAACTAACGTGTTTAGTTGTGCAGGTCAGATAATTACGTTAATGGATATCTTAGCATATTCAGTGTAGCCTGTATACCGCATTTTTGCGTGTATCATGCGCCCTCGTGTACGATGCGCACCCCCTTTTTATCGTAATAGTTTGCAGAAAAAATATAATTCTTGTATAAGGCACATCCGTATTTGTGGTGAAACGGTTGAACAAATTTATTTGCTTGTAAAAAAAATATATTGTTTGTATATTATACTGTTTAGAAACTATACGCAGAGATATAAAAAATGTACTTACCATGCCTATTTGTTTATAAACACAAAACATAAATGTTAAAATCATATAATGTTTAAAATAACTTAAAACTTACACAAGTCATAGATTTAGTTCACCTTGTTGATTTTATTTTTTTACTAGCATATAATATTTGTTTATTAACATTCTATATTTATTTCTGAAGAAGGCAGTGTTGAGTTACTCTCCTCTTCTGATCCATTACATCCACCATGTTTAAAGTGTCCTGTTGATCTGACTGACACAGTTTCGCACTTTTTTCATCAATCCTCGTGGCCATTTTCTATATCCTAACAGAGAAAACACTGGTGTGCTTCCCAATTTAAGATGAATCAAAATTGTTCGTACTCATCTTTTGTACAATAAATTGAATAAATTGATAGAACTCGACAATTTTATTTTCATACTCTCAAGGTAAACGTTGAGGCACAGTAGCTCTCTTCGAATCGAAAGGCAATGTGTACAAAAATAACACCTCTACCAACCGAGACTATCACGAAATTGTGTATTGTCTGTATCAAGACGCTAAGCGATTTCCTGGTCTGAATCCGAATCATTTCAATAGTAACGACGAAAGTCTTACTTTTATGAACTAGACTAGGAGCTTTTCTACTTCCGTAACTTGGCTTTTTACACAGAAAAACTCTGACTACGAGTAGTAACATTTAATTTTCCTTTTAGTTTATTTCCCCTCCCGAAAACGTTTTTCACAGAAGAACTGTGGCCACGAGCAGTAACATTTAATTTTTCATTTAACAATTAAGTAGTTAATTAATTTAATATGAGCGTTACATATGTACGTTAGTCATACGTTGAGAAATTCTGTTTGCAAAAAGTAACAAAGCAGAGAAACGCGCAGTGTCATCTACGTTTTGCCATAACGCCCTGAATTGGGTTATCCGACCAATATCGCAAACATGATAATAGTCAAGCACGATTTAAGCATGTTGCCTCGCAAAGGCATAACAATATTAAAGAATATAACTTGGAACCCTTCTCACTGATATTATGAAATTCATGAGATTAGGAACAAAGACAAAACACGCTAACAAAAGTATTTAATTTTGTAAATTTATTGATACAGTTGTTTAGACATACAATACGACAGAAAGCACTTGTGAATAAGTTTGAACAAAAACTTTGACTTCTAATGTTTTGTGATAATCGATACAAAAATTGTAATTGCGCAAAATATGTATTTTGTTTTAGTATTTTAATATATTTATAGTGAGTAGTATTTTGTAAATTAAAAATATAGAACCGAAATTTTTGTTTAAGGGTTTAGTTAATTATTTTAGGTTTCTTTTGAAATTCAATTATCTTCAAAAACGTGCATGTGTCTAAACGTTTCCTAAAATATTACTCTCGAAGAATATTGCAGATTTATTGAAAATATTCGTTTAATTTTTTTAGCATTCAAAAAAAATTATGCTCATTAATAATTTTAGAAATACAGTATATTAAGAAATATCGTGTGCCATGTTTCATAAAACCGCTTATTCATAACAGAAAAAATCAATACAAAAAACGCTTAAACAAAAAATTGTTGAGCACGCTTCTTCAGGGCACATAGCCTATGTTCTGAAATACTGCATGGGATTTCTCATATTTGATTGTATTTCGTTATTACTGAATTCACTGTAGTACTACTACTTATCTTACTATGTAACAGAAATAGACTGTATTAGCTTACGTGTTAAAGAGCAGAATTGAAAAGGCAAGAGCAGTGTACACTAGAATGAGCAGTTTATTCAAAATTCACGATTTAACAACAAACACAAACATGAGACTTTTAGGCTGCTACGTATTCTCGGCCCTCTTCTACGGTGTAGAATCTTGGACTTTGACTGAAGCCACAACTAAAAAATTGGAATCTTTCAAAACGTGGCTTTGCCATATTGAGCATTTCATGGACAGCACACATAACTGATGTTGAAGTTCTTTAGGGAAGTTATTAACACAGTGATTATAAGAAAGCTTCAGTATCTGGGACATTTCATGAGAAAAGAACAGAGATTTGACTTATTCCAGTCCATACTACAGGGAAAAGTACTTGGAAAGAAAGGAGTTGGGCGACCGAGAATCTCATGGATGAGAAATTTAAGGACCTGGTTTGGCACGAATGAAACTGACTTATTCCGTGCAGCAGTTGAAAAGGTAAATATAGGCTGTATAATGTCCAACATCCGTAATGAATGAAAACTGTCAGAAGAAGAATCTTACTTGTTACCAAGGGTCAAGTTGTGAGCGGGTATTTTAAGGCAGACAAATATAAACGAAATATTATTTTTTATGACGCCCTTATAAGCTAAATTTTTTTTACGATGTTAGTTACAAAGATCTGTTTATACCTTACATACAATTTGCCAAGAAATACAACTTTAAGATCTCAAATCTAAGACAAAAGTAATGGCCTCACTAGGGAAGAACCTTGTAAGATCAAAAAATTGTAATTAGGTTATAGTGTTTTCGAGCAGGTATGATGTTTTCATTATTTGGGATATCATATATCATATAAGAAGGATAACGATATCGAAAAAAAGTTAAATAAAATTAGTTGTACCTGTGGAACAGTAAGACGACTATTGAAGAATAAACTGCAGAGGGAGACACAGCTAAAGTTCTGTAAGGTCGTGGCTGTGCCGACTTTAATGTACGGATGTGAAACATGGACTCTCCTCAAAAAGATATTTTAAAAATACAGGCCTCGAAAATTAAATTTTTAAGAGCTGTTAAGGGATGTAGTGTGAGAGATCATCTACAAAACGGCGACATAAGGAAACACCTGAAGTTATAGTCGCGGTTCTAGAGAGACTAAAGGAATACAGGCAGAATTGGAAGTCCCATGTGGAACGCATGGTAAACACGCTTATTCCTAAACAAGCCATTTGAATATAGGCCTGTGGGGACGAGAGATCGTGGAAAACCCAGATAAAAATGGTCAGAGGCTTTGTGAAGTCAGACCGGGTTATAACTCAAGCCATATAGTGAAAAAGAAGAAGAAGAAGAAGAAGAAGAAGAAGAAGAAGAAGAAGAAGAAGAAGAAGAAGAAGAAGAAGAAGAAGAAGAAGAAGAAGAAGAAGAAGAAGAAGAAGAAGAAGAAGAAGAAGATGACGACGACGATGAAAAAGAATTAGTTACAATATGTAAGTACTTTTTGAGATAAAAGTTTAGTTTGTATTGTATCGTTATAACAGCCCAGGTCATTGAAAAGCACAGAGAATAACTGTTGTCCACATACATCGCTTTCATCGACTTGGTAAAGGCATTTGATAGAGTAAATAACAGAGTGAATTGGAGGCTTTACGGAGTAATAGCAAAGAAAGATATTCAGTAACATATCATTAGAGCCGCAAAGTATTTATATGGAAAATAAAATCTTAATTGAGAAACAGGAAGATCTAGCACAAATCCTCTAGTATGATTCTCATGAACTGTGGATTGTACGGCAAGATTGCCCATTATCACTCTCTCTTTTTAATTTATATATAGGCCATGTCATACATGATTGTTATGATACATGATTGCTAACTTTTAACACATTTACTATTGGTAATTGTACAATTACACGCTGTTATCTGTTAATGACCAGGATAACCTGTCGAACTCACACAGCCGCTTGCAAATAGCTGTAAACTCATTTGGTCAAATCTGTAAGGATTACGGATTAGAGATCTCCACATTGAGATGAAGATAATGGTTTTTCATGGAGCTGATCCCATACGAGCAAAATTGTTGTAGATGGTACAGTCATGGATAAATTTGAACATACACGTCATAATATCCTACATTACAAACAATGACGCAGTGAATAAAGTACGTAAGTCCTTTGGTGCGGCACCAAAGGAGAACTCTAAAATCATCGAATAAAGAAACACAGCTGATATTCTGCAAGGTGATGGCCTTCCACCACACTTTTCTATGACTCTGATAATTCGACTTTAGTGAACTCGCTGGAAAATAGTATCCAAGCATCCAAAATGATATATGCCAGGATATACTCTTCAAGTCTACAGAAAAATACATATATGCGGCAGGAACTGAATATTATGAGTACAGTTGATAGGATTGCCCAATGTCAGCTAACATGGGTGAAAAAACTTAACGGAATTGATGACTACTGCGTCCTTAACAATTATTAAATTATAAGCCAAAATAATTCAGAGGAGTGGGACGTCCAAAGAGGCGCTAAGTAACCAGCTCTAGTTTATCTACTTGGGACTGGAACAATCCTTATTGGATTTGATGATGATGGTTGATATTATTTTTGATGTTCTGCCCTAAGGCAGGTCTTCAAATGGTGAAAGTTCTCCAAGCTGTCCTATCGCATGCGAGTCTTTTCGTTTCTTCGTAACACCCTCTGATTTTAATGCTATTTTTTAATTTAATTCTTCTACGCCCTCTTCTTTTTTCTCCTTCTATGACACCCTCCGTGGTATTTGTAAGCAAGCAGGCTCTTCTTAAACAATACAACCAATTCCTTTTCCTATTTTCTATTATCTTCAGGATTCTTCTCTCTTCCCTAATTCTTCTTAAAACTTCACCATTCCTTATTTTATGAACTCACCTTACTTTTTTCATTGCTTGCCAAACCCACACCTCAGATGGTTCTAATCTTTTGTCATCCTCCTTCCTCAGCGTCCATGTCTCTGCACCATATAAAGCAACGCTCCACACATAACATTTGGCCAACCTTTTTCTTAAATTATGATTGAGAGAAAGGAACATTAATTTTTACGGTTAATGTCAATGCCACTATAAATATACACGTTATCTGCAACTCGTTCCAAACCTTTCAGTCGTACCTGTAACGGCCGTCTTCAGTGCGAGGGAACAAATACCTCGATTGGCGGGAACAAAGACTCAAACACTAAAAATTGAAATCATTCGGATTTGGGCCACAAATTTTTTTACTCAGACTCCACACTATAGAGTGTCACAATACTATCAGTTTTGTGTTCTGCATTATGGGCCCCGGTGTCCCTAAAATTTTAAATGTTCAAACTAAGTTAACGAATATTAGTTCAAGGTTTCTTTAATTTAATACTTCCCATGAATTATTGCATCATCATCATCATCATCATCATCATCATCATCATCAACCGTGGCTCTACAACCCGTGATGGGTCTTGGCCTTTACCAAGAGTCAATTCCATCCCTCCGTATTGTGTGCACTGGCTTTCCAATTTCTTATGTTCAGCTTTTCGAGGGCCTCCTTTATTTGGTCTTTCAATCTACACATGAATTATTGCAATTTTATCGATATTTTCATCCATTTTTGGGCCCTAATGTCCGAAAATGTTATGTATTTTGAAAATAAACACTATATTTATATTCTGGAATAAATTCCCATTACATTTGATATCCTACATGACCTCTTTAGATTTTTTCACAACTTAGACACTTGGGAAGTTTTAGCAATACAAAGTGAAACGTTGGTATTATTTTAGATAAGAACCCCGAATTTAGTTACGACTATAACATACAAATACAATATAGGACAACAAGACCCCTTTCCTGATTCAGATTTATTGGCCCACGAGTGTGTTATAAGACAAAATAATGTTTGAAAGTAATTGGAAAGCAACAGCTTTAAAGGCTTATTATTCTTAAGGGGAAAGAAGAGAAAAGTGATAATTACTCTTGATTGCCAGACTTTGCATAATTGAACAAGTAAAGCAAGTTCTCAGTTTAAATCGACAGATTGGCATGTACTTGTACTTGAGGTATATCCAGGACAACATTTATTTGAACAACCGATTTTCGAAAAACTGGGCATGCGTATCCATATGTTTTCCAAACAGAAAAAACCCTCTGCTCAACAATTAAAGGACTCAACAATCTGCTCAATTAAAAGACCAAGGCATACCGCGCGGCTTTTGTGTTTAGTGCGACGGTTGCATGTGTAGTACAACGCGCTGCCAGCCGCTAGTTGTGGCAATTGCAGCCAGGAGGCGCCTATTTTAACGGCCACTCAGTTCTGCCTCAAGACACTGAGTGCACGCCGTACGTAGCCTCCGCCGGGAACTTCCCAAACAGAACCTTGTTGTTTTTGCGAAAGGTCCTATAGGAAGGCAGAATCTATGTATATGAGGGCGGCCAAATTCTCAAAAAATAAGGAATTCATGTATTGTATAAAACTAAAGGATATTTTAAACAAAGTATAGCGTACAAATTTAAAATTTAAAATTGTGCGTCTCGATTGGCTAAAAGCGGTTAAAAATTTTGATAAAATTGCAAAAATTCATTTGGCGTATCAAATTAAAAGGAATTTTGACTAAATTCTGAACGTATTGTTAAGTTTCTAATATTTTGAACTATTGGTACGCCAGAGAGCAAAAAGTGGTTTAAAAATATGAAAACAAATTGTAAAAAATTCATCCAAGTTTCAGACTAAAGGTGACTTTAATACAGATACGATTGTTTGGTATTTTTAGGATTTACTGTATGACTATTCTATAATTATTATTTTACAAAATAAAATGCAAATAGGGTAATCGATTTTTTCCATAATATTTCTGATAATCGAAAAATTACCAAATATCAACATTTATCCAACCAGAAATGTACTTTTATCTGTGGGGAAAATAAGTCAACGTTAAGTTGGATTAAAAAAGTCAATAACAAGACTTATAAAAAAATAATATAAACGCAGAAGGAGGAATTGAAAAAGATGTATTAAAAGTGTTAAAAATTGAAGGAGTACAGGGTAGGAGAGAGAAAAACGCAGGTCCCAAGTGGACTGAAGACAGGAAGAAAAAACATAGTGAAAAGATGAAAGAATATTGGAGGAAAAGGAAAAAAAATGAATAAAGAATTGAAATTGGCATGTAGTTCTGGGATGGCGATACAAATAGGGAAAATAATGTACTTCGTCCAATGCTGTGTGACACGTATAAAGCTCAAGCACATTATTAGTGTATAATATTTATCTCTTTCTCGTGAATCGCATTAGGCAACGGGCGTAATCAAACAAAGGTGATAAGCGTGATAAAGTTAAACCAAACCGATAACAACTTCAGGTCTGTTTTCAACAACCCGCAGTCATATTTATTTTCTCTGTGGAAACATTGGAACATTCACTGTTTCAGATTTCTATTAAGAGATTTAAATTTATTCTTATAATACAAAGCGGTAATTGAATTGTGTATTTTTTTCAAATTTGTCAGTAATTGACAGGAAGTTAAAAAAATTTAACAACTGAAGGGATGAATACCATGCAGAGAAGACAATAACTTTATACGGGAATGCTTCTCGGGTTGGCATGAAGAAATGAAAGGATACAAGGAACATCACGGAGACCAACTGAAAACAAAACATAAACATAGACGATTCCTTTGTACCTCGAAACGCTTCACACACACACACACACACGTTTCGATCATTTTTAACTTTTTAAAATAATCTTTTGCGGCCGTTGGATTTCTTCTTCTTATCAGGCCGTTATCGGTCATTGGCGATACGTTAGTTTGACTGTTCCAAGACACATTTCTTTCGTTACATTTGATAAGCTTTATGACGCCACGTTTTTTCAGCGCCATCCTTTCTTTGATAACATACGTAGCCCATATGAAGGTCATCTGAAAGACCAGCCCACAGTAGTAAAGCATCAGCTTAGCGGCAGTGTTGAACGCCAATAGAGCTCTATAGGAATAGGTATTCGCACCCGCCATCTTTGCTCCGAGACTTTTAAATGTAATGTGGCGGGAGCAATGTAAGCACGCTGTGCGTTGCATTATTTAATGTAAATTATGTATGTAAATATTAATATTTTTACATATCAGGGTTATAACCTTAGTGGACTAATTTGATTTATGTATTACACACGAATATGTATAATAATCATCTCATCTTGTCAGTGAAAACAAGGTTATAAATACTGGTGTTAGAGATATTATTAATGTTATGTAGTATGTTTTGCAGATTGTTGTACTACATCTCATAATCATAATGACTGGTTGTTGTGCTGTAAATTGCAAAAATCGAACAGAAACTAAGTTTAGAACATTCAAATTTCCGGCAGACCCTATTCGATGTGCAAAATGGATTCAAAATATGAGACGAGACAAATTTATACTAAGCAAGGGAATGCGTCTGTGTGAGGTAAATTTAATGGTTGTTCCTTAAAAGTTTGTGAATATTAATCATAACGACTAAAAATGTAATACACCTTTGCACTTTTAGGTTCATTTTGAAAGTTCACAGTTTGAACAGGCACGAGTAGATGGTTGGAAAAAACTGAAGCCTAATGCCATACCGACTTTGTTTGACGTACCAAATCCACTTCCTAGGATCGGCCCAGTTCCACGCAGATCACTGTACAAGGTGGTTTATTTTTTTAATCCATTAATTATAAATATAATGTTATAACTAAAGCCCGGATTCACGTGCAATTGCATCTTTTTTTTTGCTAGTTCGTAAACGACCAGTGACAAGTTATTTATCCGAATCGGGACATGTAGGTCATTTTAACATACATTTTATTTTGCACAAAATTGCCCGTTTTGGGGGTTACTGCATAAAATTGCACATTCTGTAGTTTTAATGCACAAAATTGCACATTTACCTGTTTTTCGAAAATCAGCTGCGCGATAGCCAAGCGCGAAACATACACGCAGATCGTAAACAAAGTCGAGAACAAAATCAGCACGAAGAAATTCTAGTCCAGTAAGCGCACCTTTTGACGTAACAAAATTTTGACTGTCGATGGAATTTCACGAAATTTGATATGTATGTTCTATATGCACTCTAGAACAAAGTTAAACTGTACGCTTTTTATTTGGGGGTGAGAACCACCCCTTTTTCAAGGGTGATTGGTAAAAAAAAAATTAACCCCAGGATCCAATAGAGAATCAAATTCTAAGCAAAAAAGTCAGTACGCAACTGTTTTGAAAAATGCGTTGTTTTCGAGTTATTCCAAATCAACCTTTTTCTATTTTTACCCCAAGAAAACAGGATTTTAGCGTAATTTTTAGCGAATAACTAAAAAACGTGTGAGTTTATAGTAAAAATGAATAGGACCAAAATTATTCTATACGAAATAACAAACAAAATGCGTTTTGGCCGGGTTTTAATCCACGAGTTGTTTTCAAGATATGGCCGTGAGAAGTTGTAACTTGCAAATTTTTTGCCTGTACTAACAAAGTTTAACCCTTCCTACTAACCGAGAAAAATACTTTTGACTATAAAATGTCTAGTGCAATGAAAAACACATTATTGTTAATTTTAATAAAATGTTAAGCTAAACTTTTTATTATTAATTTTAACTAAATGTTAAGCAAAAAACCTGTATATAAACTTAATAGTAAGTTAAAAATGTAAATTCGTGTTTATTAAAAATAGTTTTAGTAACTTTATTTGGACTTTTGGACAAACGAAGTTTAGTAAACATTAATTCAACAGCCATCTATTATAAACAGGAATAAAAGTAAAATCTGAGAATATATACCTAACAAAGTGGTAAGTGGTAACGATTGGTATTTGTTGTTTTTTAGACAAAATTATTCTCCTTTTACTATGGTCTGAATCAGTAAGTTTTAAGATGAAAACTATTATTTCCATATTTTTAAGGACGTGGGACATAATTTCACACTTTGAAATTATATTTTTGGCACGAAAAACTATAATAGTTTATGTAATATCGAAAACAAACTTATACTGCGTCCCATGTGTACACAAGCGGCACCATAATGTCAGTCTCGGAGCAAAGATGGCGAGTGCGAATACTCCCTTTTATAGATCCTTAACGCCAACAACGGTTCGATTTGGAAACTCTTTATCTTCTTCCCTTCGAGCAGATTCATCCACGTGAAGTACACGTGTATAGACGTGGCCGCGAAAACAAACACTGCACATTTGATTCGATCCGCCGTGTGATGTACGCCGACTCCGACGGACTTCAGTACACGATCCATACACTTGACGCTGTCGTATATCCGGCGGATGTTGCCAGACGTCAGACACTGTATGTGGCATTAGGTCAGCAACAGGGCGGCCATCGTGTCCATGAGGAATATGTAACAGTTGATGAAGTTGTGCGGCAGCACTTGGGCTCTCGACACTAGGGACGCCGCCCACAAGACAGCCAGTGACACGGTCAGCGTCCAACAGTAAACTGTGGCGTCGCGACGCACAGGCACGATATGATACAACCGACTAACAACGGCAGACTGGAAGTTTTGATGTTTTGTTCCATTTTTGAAAAAAAATCTTACCCAACTAAATATTATAGATTTTAACTAAATTTTATACGCTTTAATATACATGACTTGGAACTGAAGAATTCACAGTAAATTTGCTAGTCTAGTAAACTGCTACGTCGAGTCAATATCATAATCACAAACTATCTAACAATGTGTGACGATTTTAAAAGAGAAAAAAATGAAATAAAAGAAATTTAAAATAATTTAAAATCTCACATTAAAACAGAACATAAACCCCTAAAGAAAATGATAATGTAACCCCGCAATAATACCCAAAATAAATAGCTTTAAAACTAAAAAGAATTCGATAATAAAATTGCGATAACACCCCTTAATAATTAACCCGGCTTTAACCTGCCGAAACCGGAATCAACATGCATAATTACCCGTGAATATGACTAATAATTGTATTAAATCGGAACTTGATAAAAAACATAATGATGTACAATAATAAAATAATAAGTAAGAGATACCGTAGTATAATTAAATATAATTAAATATGTCAGAGAATAAACGAGTAAATATTAATCGAATATGGAACTAGTTTTATGCTGAATAGTAAGTGAAGCGAGATTACTACTCGCACCCCTTAACTAATAAACCACTTGCAATGGAGCGGTCGAAGCGTAAACAGCATACTGCCGAGATGCGGTATAATAATTATATTTTCAAAAGTAAATAAACTCACAGTTGAGATGTAGCGGCACTAAATATAAATTTAAACAACATGTGAACCGCGAATATAATCTACAAGTATAATTAAAGTAAATATGTAGTGAACAAGTGAGTGTGAATGAGAATTGAGCGTCTATGACATCTCTGGGAATCTAAACAATAAAGTGTATGTAATTAGAAATATGGTGAAATTATAATGTGAAACTCAATAACTAAATCAACATGTGACGTGATTACAAGTGAATAAAACTTTTGTGTAAAAGTCCAAAACAACAAGCGATTACTACAACTTATTAAAAAAGGAGAGAACCAGGACTCACCATGACTAAAATGACTTCCAAACTTCACCAACAACAGAAACCTGATCTTCAGAAGAAAACTACAAGACACCAGGACAACCGAGAGAGTCGCCGATTCGCCGAGGATGATACCCACAGGTGACACTGAACTTTGAATTCAGTGGTTCAAAACTTGAAGTATAATGTTGTATGATAAACACTAAATAGATAAAAACTGAACGTTAAGTAAAACAAGAAAGACTGATTTGATTAAATTAAATGTAATTTCATGTTTAGCAATAACATGCGTTAATTTAAATAATTTTTGGTTAGATAAAGCAGTATTTAAGATAACACAAGAATAAATATTATAAATGTAATATCATATGCTGAAACGAAGTACTCGGATCCGAGGGTATTAATAAAAGAAAAACTATGCTAACTCAGTACTAAATTACTCTAATTCTCTTTGTACAAGAGGTACAAATGTTTTATCTTTAATATACTCATTGCTAAATTTATGTAATAAAGAGATGTCATGGTTATCCAAAAGGTGAGTGAATATATCTACCAAATCCCTTGTCAATATCCCTCAATTCACGGGACCCTATTTAACATTTGTGTACGTAATAGTTATTTATGATTTTGTAAAGATTATAGCAGCCTGTTTAATTGACCTGAGCCAATTAACCAGGTTCCCGAATTGTAACGTAAAAAAAACGTTTCAAATGACCTTAAAAAATATCTTCATTTAAAACTTCTGAAACACTGGAATGATGGATGGCTTAAGTCACCACTCGCCAAGCTATTCCGAGTGAGGAAAAATATTTTCGAACAACCCTCACTTGCTACAGACTCTGGAAGAATTCAAGTAGTCATAACAAGACTCCGTATCGGCTACACGCTGCTAACTCACAAGCACATCTTCACGAACGTGCCTTCTGCTAGATGTAATCACTGTGGCACGGTTGTCAGCTTTACATCTCGTTTCAGACTGTCCTGCTCTCCATCATCAGCGAACCAAATTTAATATCCCTGCAGATGTTGGAAGAAGTTCAAATGACAAGACTGCAGCTACCGAAATACTTCTCCTCGTACAGGAGAACAGTTGATAGCAAACATATAGGTACGGACTATTAAATTTATAAGAACATTAAAATATATGTAATTTCTAAAACGTATAATTTAATGGATTAATATGTAGTCAAGATTACTATTACTGTTTTATTTATTATATATACTATTTGTTGTTACATTGATTGTTATATATTTTTTGTAGTAACATACATTATTACGTGTTATATTCTTACATATATGCTTAATATGTTATTAATAATTAGTTATATATCTCAATGCTATGTATTTATAATATTTATGTGTGGGGCAATATGTATCGCTTTATTTTGCAATTCGCTAATATTTAAATAAATATCTAATGTAGTTTTTAAATCCTACCAGTTCCTGTGTATTTTGTTGCAATATTTGTCTTCATTAAGCATCTTCTAGTTTAATATATGTTACGGCATCAGTATGAATATTTTTGTAAGGTTTATACTTTCCTTTTATATAACTTTTGTGGTTGCTAATGACTGATGCTGTTGCAGAGACCTGATAAATAAATAAATAATAAATACAAATTTGCTAGTTTGAGATTACACAGTACTTTAATATCATATTGATACGCTTTCTATAAAACGAGGAACAGTATTGATCTGTCGCCTAAATAGTTTAATAAGGGGTTGCAAAGATCACTGGGAATCTAATTAATTTAACTAATTAATTCACGTTCTATACACAAGATTAACAAAAGTCTGATATTTCGCCTTCCAAATTTGTCATCTGCACTGAATAGCGTGTTTATAATTTGACACGTGCTCTGATATCCTTGTGTCTGATGCAATCAATTAGTTTAATAGACATTTTGGTTAGGGCTTTTCGCCAGTCAAAATTTCAGTGCTTCATTACTGTGTTCATTCGAAAACCCTCCTCACCTGACATTTAGTAACTGTAGCAGTCACTTCGTTCGAGTGCCCATGTTTGTGTACTCTTTGCTGCCGGTCGCGAGCTCTCATTAGGAGTTTCCATCGCTGTCAAGGCCAAACCGACCAGCCAGAGAAATCGTGTCCTGCAACGACCCCATCAGACCCCTTCTTTGACCCCTAGTTATGAAGTGTGTCCGGACAAATTCCGAACACCAGAAACGGTCGCGAAGGCCAAAGCATCTAACCTCCTGCTTATAACTTTCAATAACTAGGAAACTCTCTGAGCTGCAGAACTCGGTCACTATTTAAAAAAAATATATATTTTTTACTAAGTAGCTTACAACATTAGAACAGTATTAGATAATTTTCCATTTCACGACATTAATTGATGACCCCTTGGACACTTGGTGAAGCATATTAATACAATGGTTTTTAAAAATTTTATAAACACTTGGTACGTTTTACAGTTTTTATTTAACTCTGACAGCTGCTTCAGCTTATAGATACACTCTGTTTCGTAAAACAGAGTTAAATAAAAACTGCGAAACGTGCCAAGTGTTTATATATGGTTTTCAAAAACCTTTGAATTTTACGTTTATCAGGAAAACACATAAACCTAAAATAATCCGGCATGCCTTTAGGTTTTTAACAACTACAAATCAGATAACCATTAAATGAAACGTAAAATTCTAGATTATTGCATTGGTTTATTAGTTAAATATAATAATGCTAAAATAAATAATTTAGTTGTAGCTTTCAAGTTTATGTACGTTGGTTGCAACAATTTATAGTCCTACATTGAAACGATTTCACAGACGTTCATAACTGATAATGATGTTTCTGTACCTAGATTACGAATGCTATTCTGGCCGCAGGCAACATTATTGACAATATCGTATACCGGGCTGTAGGACCGTGTCTGTTGCTAAAGCGTATGGCTCTGCAAGTTTCTACAACACCTCCGGAGGCCACCTTCATATGAGTAGGTGGTTTATTCGTGTTATTTGAGACTTGTCCGGAAGGAAAAGTCTCGGGCTGATCTGGGGCAAGGCGCCTTCAACCGAATGGAAGGATGTGAGGAGACGCACGCCAGTGCAGGCCGGAAGCGAAGAAGATGGAGGCACATGGGAGGTAGAGAGTATGTGTGTGTGTATTTGTGTGTAGATGTAGTGTGTAGCCATATAGGTAATGGAAGTGGCTGATGGAAGTGCCATAAACTTTATACATGAGGGAGGCCAAGACAGTGAGTGACCAGTGACGCAGATCGCCAAAGCTGGAAGGAGGCGAGAGAGAGGCGTCAAGATAGACGGGAGACACAAATAAGAGGGCTAAAGACTACGTAAGTAGTCAGGGAAAATTTAAAGTGTTATGTGATCAGGAAGGATAGCAGGTTGAGTATGTTTGGAGATGGGAATTTGGTGTCTCAATTTCTATGAGGTTGGCGGCAATTGGAGTTCTGGGATGAGGTCCACTGGCTATGGTACGGAGGCGATTTATGAGGAGGGAAGATCTGCGGGTGTTGCGGGTAGTTCTGTTGATGGAGGTGGCTATGGATTGTAGGGAAGTTTTTAGGGGCAAACATGTAGCTTTAAGTAGGATCCGGCATGCTGTCCTGGCGAACCTATCAGAAGCAAGCATAGCGAATTCTGTCGCGGGTCCTCCTAATGCGAGAACGAGTGAGACTGCCTTGTCTTTCTCTGTCCAATTATTTGCGCATGCAGCAGCTTCAAATTGGCGGAGGTACGTTGCCCAGTGACTGCTTCCGTCAAAGGTTGGAGCTTTGACATGAACTGTCCCTACTGCAGGCAATGTGACTTTCTCTTTTGACTTATTTTTTGCGCCTTTTTCTGCTTTTATCATTGGTACAGTTTGTTCACAAAGTTATTTTGGCTGCATTTTCAGGCACTGCTCAGCTTCGTTTTTAATCTGCTCTTTTATATTTGTAATCGAGTCTTCTATTTTTGTTGACATAGCTTTTTCCACACTCAAGAGAGATTTTTCTACTTCAGCTATTTTATTTGTCATGGATTCTTCTACGTCAGATATTCTGGTAATTTGATTGTTAAGCTCACCTCGTAATTTACTTACGTCACTACGTAGGAGACCCAATTCTGCTGTAGCGTGTTCTTGCATCTGCTTTTGCTAGCGTATAAAAATATACGATAATTTCAATAATTTCAATACGAGTATATGATAATTTTAATAGATTACATACTTCTTGAAAGCGAACCTAAATTTGCAAGGTGTGTTGAGAGATATTAATTGTGTTTTACTATTATTAACAACTGGTTAATATTTTAAATAACATTGCTCATATCGTGATCACTCACGCAGACTGTTACAATTGTATTAACACTTTAGGTTCCCTTTTCTCCCTACATATCAAAATCTTCCATAGTAAACTATACTTCCTTATTAGTGTTTAAATAAACACTAATCTGCCTTAATCTGATTAAGGCAGAATTTTTGAATTCACTGAAATTTGTAATTCGTTTTTAGAGTTTTATGTCCTGAAATTTCGAAATTTCTAACACTGAACGCTATATTTATCTTTTCATTAAAATTTCCTTTAGACTGATATTCGCTTAGATTTTTTCAACTATTTCGCTACTATAACTTCTTATATTTTTTCCTCATGTTTCCTGCGTTTGAACATCTCAGAAACTACAGGGTTCTAAAAATATACACGCGCAAGTCAAAGTTTTAAGAAAAATGGTTGGTGCATTCAAAAATTCTAGTGTGGTATATCCCAAATATAGATAGACAAGCAGGCAACTTTTGGGCCACCACAGTTTGAATATCTTAGTCAGACTATTGAAAAAATTGAAAAAGTGTATATAAAGTACAAAATTATTAGAAATGTTATTCAAAATAAAAATTCTGTATCTTTAATAATTCGACAAATTTTTTTTATATTTATTTATTTATAAGGTTGCTGCTACAGCGACCACAAAAATGATAAAAATCGGTATGGAGAACCATACAAGACTTCCATATTCTAAGCTTTATATTTACAATCATTTTCAAAATGAAATATTTCAATAGAAACTACTTCTTTCTACTTATTTCTTCAGCCTTAACCACAGTACTGTGGTCACTAACGTATACTACGACACGTTATCGCACTTTATTTTCACTGATGATGGCAGTCGATAGCACTGCCGAAAGGTCTGGTTTTGCAGAAAACATTGGACTATGGCCAAACATTACGGGAAGGAATTTTAACAACAAACTACTTCTTTGTTGCCGATAACGTAGTACAAATATAAAAAATTATCCCCTCCCCCTCCAACTATAATTTTCATTTATAGAAAATTACCACCACCCCGTTCAACTAGCCTCTTCATTTATAGATATTTCAGCTACGTTTCTACAGTGGATTTTTATCAGGATACTTTATTTATTAAACTTAAGTAATTTACTCTGGTTAAAACCCGAAGGTAAACCCTGGTCAAATCTTGCAGGTAAACTACCCTTTCCCCGTAACCGATCTTTACCAAAATCAACAGGCCTTGAGTCCTCTACAAATCAGGTAGATATGTAAAAAATTATTTGATTCTGTTTGAATTTACGGCAGTTATCGTTCGTCGTGAAAAAAATACTCTTGTTAAAGCATAAAATGTTGCTGGTAAACTACTCATTTCTCTTACCCCATCTTCATCAAAATCAACAGGCCTTGAGTCCTCTACAACTCAGGCAGATATGTAAAAAATTATTTGATTCTGTTTGAATTTACGGCAGTTATCGTTCGTCATGAAACAATTACTCTTGTTAAAGCATAAAACGTTGCAAGTAAACTACCCCTTTCTCTTAACCGATCTTCACCAAAATCAAAAAACCTTGAGTACTCTACAACTGAGATAGGTATGCAAAAAAGTATGTGATTATGTTTGAATTTGCGGCAGTTATCGTTCGTGATAAAAAAATTACCCTTGCTAAAACATAAAATGTTGCTGGTAAACTACCCCTTTCTCTTAACCGATCTTCACCAAAATCAATAAGCTTTGAGTACTCTGCAATTCAGGACTGTATACAAAGAATTATTTTATTCTGTTTGAATTTGCGGCTGTTATCGTTTGCCATATAGAAAATTCTACACACAGACAGATAGATAGACAGACAGACAAACACTTTTCGAAAAATGACTGTTTTTGGGGTAGTACAGTCAGAATCAGCCATTATCTGGAACACGATTTTTTTTCGCCATGACCATACTTCCATTTCCTTATGGAACATGGAAGTAAAAAAAAAAAAAAAAAATAATCAGGTGACAAAAGCGGAATTTGTAGTGCTGCCAACCTAACAGAGCGAAAATTGTTGGCAATTAATTCAAACTGTGGATTCTGTATGTGCCACCCAATAATAAATAAATAAATATAACGTATTGTACTAATATCGACTGGTGGCTGGAATGTGGCAGATAATACAGGTGTTGTAAATACGCACGAGGTAGGAAAACTGATGTTATTTTAATTCATTTGTAACCGTAGGCTATGTCTGAAAGCGGACCTTTTTTACGAGAAGCATGTTAATATAGGCCGGGGCTTTTCCTGCATAAAGTTGGTAAAAGGTTTTGGTTCTATTTATTTGTTTATTTTTGGGTGTGTATTTTAAAAAATCGGTATGGAGAACTATAGATGACTTCCACGTTGTAAGAGTTATATTTAAAATCAATTATTTAAATTCGGTTCAATAATTTCTAAAAAGAATCCCCCATCTTGAAAATCGTGTTTTATGTTTGACAAATTGAATGAAATAATTCCATAGAAACTACTTCTTTGTTGCCTATAACGTCGTACACAATATCGATATGGAGAACCATATATGACTTCCATGTTCTTAGATTTATACTTAAAATCATTTTCGAAATGAAATATTTCCACTGAAACTACTTCTTTCTTCAGCCTTAACCACAGTACTGTGGTCACTAACGTATACCATCTCACGTTAGGGCACTCGATTTCCACTGATGATTGCAGTCGATGGCACTGCCGAAACGTCTGGTTTTGCAGAAAACATTGGACCACGGCTAAACAGCCCGGGAAGGAATTTTAACAACAATCTGTGAATTTGTGAGAACGGTTCTCCTTTGCCCGTGCGCCACACTTTCTGCAGCGGCGTGTATACACGCGCGGAACACTACCGTTTACAAATCGACGACAACAATTATACTGTCACTTACTGAGATTAATTGTTCCGTGTGTCACAGCCAAAGGCGTACTAAACCGTTCTCAGCACTTTACCTTATAATCTATATTTTTTGCTACCATTTATTGTATCGCTTGTGTCGCACACACACAAAAGCTCTTCGTAGATAAGAACATAAATAACACAAGACAAGAAACCTTATCGTTTAGTGCATTTAGCTCGCCCATTATCATTTTTTTTAAAACGCTATGTACGACAACGCAGTTTTTTAGCTGTTAGTTTAATCAGTTTTGTTTTTTTTTCTGCTCAAGTAAAATTTTTTTGGCTGTGTAAGATTTTAGTACAGCATAAGGTTGTTTTGTAAATTCTAATTTCCTTGCTGACAATAATGTGTAAAAAAAGAAAAAGAAAATGTTTCGTGATATAAAAAGCATTGGAAAATAAAACATTTGACCTTGGCTAAACAGCCCGGGAAGGAATTTTAACAACAAACTACTTCTTTGTTGCCAATAATATAGTACACATATAAAAATATGCATAACATTAATGGCTTGTATAAGTTAATGTTTGATCTCCATTAAGAAATGCTCAAGTTTCCAAAGTTTTAATATTATGATGTCCGTAATTAAAACATCAGAGCAGGTTTAGTGTGTATGAGGGTACACCGTGGACAAAATTTTCAACATTCCCTATTGAGCGTTGCTCAGAGTAAAGCTGCGAATCTAGAGTGTACGTTTCACAGAACAAACACGGGAAAAGAAGGAGCGCTCCTAAGTCACTCATGGACCCTGAGTATCTTGCAGAGGGTTAATTCCCTAAAGACGATAAGTCTGGCTATGAACCGTTTCTCTGTAAACACGTGCAGTTACACTGCCCAGCGATCCACAGGAAGAAAATCGCTATCCCCGCTGGACACTTTTTCGGCTTGCACGCGTTGTGTTGTGTGGGTTTCGGCACTTTCCATTTAAAAAGCGTGCAAATGTAAGAAAATAAACATGAGTGAGGCCTGAAATAACGCGAATTGTGTGTGTGTGTGTGTGTGTGTCTTGCCTGTCTTTTTATTGCGGCAATCATAATAATAAAATGGAAACGTAAACATTACATAATTGAGATATGCTTGCCTGCCACGAACGATACATTTTCTCTCATACATGATTTGAATTAAAGTGAAAAAATTATGATTTTATTGCCTGGGAACAAAATTATTTTATTTTTAACAATTACCATTGTTTGAAAAAGTTTAAATGAATTTTCAAGTACATTACTCTTGTTAAAACGTAAAACGTTTCTGGTAAACTACCCCTTCCCGTTAACCGATCTTCACCAAAATCAAAAGGCCTTGATGTCTCTACAATTCAGGGATGCATGCTAAACATTATTTGATTCTGTTTGAATATGGGGCAGTTATCGTTCGTCATAGAAAAAATTGGCGTTGAGTACTCTACAATTCAGGGCTATTGTGACGATTTCATTAATAAAAAAATATGTTAATTAATTAAGTTGATAATATATAAGCGGAGAAATTTTAAATTCTTAATAAAATCTCACATTGTAAACTAAATCTTATGGCAATCATGTAATAATAATAATATTTAATATAAGTCTAATAATAAAATTAAAAGGGAATGGAATTGTACAGAAAGAGTAAAGCTTATTAATTTATCCTGCATAAACAGGCGCTGACCAGAATTAACTTGTTTTCTGACCCCTAAATAAACTAAGTATTATTGTAAATTTGTTATTATTTAAATAATTAAATAAGACCATTGTTACGTACTTTGATAACTTCTGCAACTAAGAATATCACTATTTAATTATTTAATCGACCGTAGTCCTTTAATTAAAATTAGAAACACGGAACTACTTTTATGTTGCCTAGTAATTGTCTTGAGATTACTACTCTCCCCCTTAACTATTTCTGCCACTTGGAATGGAGCGCGCACGCCGTAAGCAGCGTAAAGCGTTGTTTCGCTACGTATATATCAAAAATGTGAAAGGCTTGATTCAATGACTATTTAAATAAGTAAATTTGTGTGGTGATGACATCTCTCTATATTATTAAATAACGGACTATGTAATTTATACAGTTTTACAACCAAGAAGGTGTTAGTCAACTAATCTATAATCATGTGAAGTGTATAACAGTGAAACAAACTTTCTATCTATGTATTCTAACTACAAGAATTACTAAGAATAACTACAGTCGCCTGAGACGAATGTACCACACCAGGAAGGATTTGACATACTTCTAGAACTTCACCGTCACAGTATGATAAGGTAACGACTGAACTTCAAGAAACATCAGGAGGACCGAAGAACTAATTCTGCATCAACTTCAGGAAACACACAGGTGACATGGAGGCTTGTCTTCCATGGTTAAGAGTTACAAAATTATAAACCCCAAAAGACAATTTAAATTATCATATTAAAGACTTTAAAACTTATGCTTTAAATGTAATAACATTAAAGACTTTAGAAAACTGACATTTTAGGTAACATGTAGTCTAAAATCTAATAACACTAGTTATAGCAAAAAGGTAAAGTTTAAACTAAAAGTTTTGTTGTTTTAGAAGATTAATAAAAAACCATTCTTCAAATGGTTAGAGTTTCAATATTGTACATGGCAATGTGACCATTATTCATTTAATATATTTAGTCCCGGATCCGTGGAATTAATAAAAAAGGATGTACATCATATTTTGAGGCCCCTTTGTAAAGGAGTAATTTATATATTTAATCATATAGTAAACTATATTGTTTGAGAACTTTCAATAGAGAACTTAATCACCAAATGTAATAAAGAGATGTCATCTGAGTACCGAGTAAACTGAGTGCATAAATCAACAGTCTCCCCTTCCTAATATCCTGCTATAAATTGTTTTATTTGTTGTGATTATTTTCAGCTCGTCACAACTAAGGCAGCCTGTATAATTGGCAGATCCAATTATTGCAGGTTCCCTAAGTTATAACACAAGAGTAGATGTTATACTATATGCAAAAAATTATTTGATTCTATTTGAATTTGCGGTTGTTACCGTTTGCCATAAAAAAATTCTACAGATAGACACACAGACACTTTTCGAAAAATGACTTTTCTTCATGTTTTGAGGGTAGTACAATCAGAATCAGCCCTTATCTCGAACACGATTTTTTTCGGCATGACCATACTTCCATTTCCTTATGGAACATGGAAGTAAAAATGAATTTGTAAATCATACAAAAACTCTCATACAGATACAGTAAAATATATTAAACTTAGTAAAGAGAAACATTGCAACAAAATACACAGGAACTGGTACGATTTAAAAACTAGATTAGATATTTGTTTAAATACCAGCAACAGTGCAAAATAAATTGATAAATATTTCCCCCCACACAACACAAGCATTATAAATACACAGCATACAGATATATAATTATTAATTAATAAGATATTAAGCGTATATGTAATAATAAATATAACACGTAATAGCATATGCAACGAGAAACAATATATAGCAATAAATGTAACAACAAATAGTATACAGTGTATCATAAATAAAACAGTAATAATACAAACTCTATCAATCCATTAACTTAAACGTCCCAGAAATTACACAATTTTTAATGTTCTTATAAATTTAATAGTAAGTACCTATATTTTTGCTATGTATGAAAAGTATTCCATTTATGCGCATACATGGATAAGACGTTGATTAATATAAATGTTAATGGTCTGTAATTTAATAGCTAGGACTAATTATAAATGTAACTAAAAATAAGCAATTTTCCCAATATTAAATAAGCATTCAGATTATATTTAGTTTTTACAGACACTTGACCTTCCTTTAGCTCCTGCAACCCCCCCTTTCCACCTTCACACCTCACACATGTTCCGATACACGCCCTAAACCGATGTCCACCCTACGTCCTGTGTTTAGTGTTTAAGAAGTCGATACAGCTGTCAGAGTTAACTAAAATCTGTGAAACGTATTAAGTGTTTATATACTTTTAAAAACCTCTGTACAAATAAGCAATTCAGTGTTCATGACGTTTAGTGTTTATGGTGTTCGTGAAAAAAAAAACTAATAACGATTCCTTTTTAAAATTGTTGCTTTGGAAAAACATTACAGGGCAGTCGGGTTTTCCGTCAGTTTTCTTCTACTTTTTTTGTTAACCTTTTAAGGCACAGCAAACCTCTATTGACCGCGATAACGACGCGTAGTCACCTCTTCGTAGTGTTCCTCACCAAAACGTTTACTCTTTTAGAAAGAACTTTACTCAGATATTTACAAAAAAAAAATTTCAAAATAGGCAGTCATTGAGGACTGCCGACAGAAGTGAAAACTTAAAACTATGAAATAACAGTGGTTTTTTTGGATATTCAAATTAATTGTAGTATCAAAAATTAAAATTCTTTGTAAATTAAAATCTTTAACATCAGTCTGGTTTTCATATATAAGCTAATAAAAAATAATTTTGAATTAGTAACCATATTTTCAAAATTCAACACATAAATCTAAAATTATTATAAAATTTTATAGAATTTTTTATTTTAAAATCCGCGGCAAAAGTACTATCGAACAACTAGAAATTTGTTTTACCACGCTAGTAAGATAACTCCTAAGCCACTATGAAATACTCATTGCATGATGTATGGCAGAGGTCAAATATCAAAAATAAAAAATAAATAATATCAAATTTTTAAACGGAAATATTGATACGAATATTGGAAATATTTGAAAATACATGCTTTTTTTATGTTATATATTTTTATATATAAAAATATTAACATATTTAGTACTCACTTTTGTACTGCACAGTGATCCTACATTTGAACATTTAAAATAATGATCAAACTAAAACACAATTTAAACAATGCACAGTATATACACATTAAACTTTCCACGTAGTCAATTTAACTTTACTTATATACATATACACAGCACTAATGTTAAAATCTTACAATAATAAAAAAACTATTAAAAATACATACTTCGACATTAGACATGACGAAAAACCCTAAGTTAACAGCCAGACGGACAAATAACAATTGTGTAAATATCATATAATATAGTATAAGTAATTAATAAGAATAAAAATAATGTAAAATAGATCATAAGTATTGCGTTAATTGTTAATACGGAAAGCCGAAATCGCGCTAGGGATCGAACACGCGATAGCAAATTCGGCAGCGTAAGAAACTCCAAAATAAAGTACGTAAACGATAAAAGTGTGTTAAATAGTATAAACAGTATTACAATTGTATAATATAATTGTAGTATAATAGTATTACACACAAGTATAATCTATACTTTCACTGCTGGCCACGCGCAACACGTCATACTTATAGCTACAGATATCATGTTAGCATTTGCACGTCGGTGACGCGAACTCATAAGATTTTACCCATCCAAAAATCGCCCAACGTGCCTATAGAAGTTTTCACTTCAAAAATATTTATTAAATTTCATCAAGTTTTAAATGTATTTGTTTAAAATTTTGAGCAACTTGTGCAGGTCAGTATTTTGATTTCGTTTACATTTTATTCTCAGTAACAACACAAACTGAGTGAATATTTGATTTGAGAACTCTGGCCTGCCGTGCTGTACGGCCGTGGTCCAAGGTTGTGTTGTGCAAACGTTTCAGCCGTGCCTTCAACCGATATTTTCAGTGCAAAAAGCTGTAAAATACTGACAAATGTTTCATAGTCAGTGACCACTGAACTGTGGTTAAATCTAGTGGCTGTGAGTAGGACACCTATATTTATAAACTTTTGGTGTCCGCACGAAGTTGTTGTCTGACACCACCAGCCAATCAGAAGAAAGGCAAATTCTAATTGGTTCGCCACAACTCGCGTGCAAAGAGCACTCAATGATAGTGACTCACCCCACCGATTCATTGCAATAGATCCATGTTTCTGAATCTGGACTGACTGCATATGCAGGCGAGTGAAATACGCATTTTGATTGGAAATGTTTTGGAAATTTGCCTTTCTTCTGATTGGCTGGTGGTGTCAGACAACAACTTTGTGCGGACACCAAAAGTTTATAAATATGGCTGTCCTACTCACAGTCACTACAGCCCGGCAAGCCGAAGTACTCATATTGAAGCCGGCCGTGAAAGCCACAAAGAGAATTTGAGTGAATATTTGTTTTATACAAAGTTCTATTAAGTTGGTAGGCAATAAGTGATGCGCAATTGTGGCGATCAGCAATTTCGCTTGGTTGGTTCAGTGCAAACTGATCAACAGTAAATGACATAACACTGGTTACTAGTGGCTGCATTGCGCGGAGAGACAAATTTTCGCACCACTGAACAGAAACTGGAGGTACTAACCAGCTCAGCCAATCATTGACTGCGGAATGCTGGTTTGGAATTTTCTCCAATAAACCTGCTCGGTTAGAATTTAATATGCGATGCTGCAATTAGCTTTATAGGCGACTCGCTTTTATGAGGCAACTGATTACTCTATGGTCAGTACTCTCTCTCCCAACACGTTTCAATATTAACAGCGAACCTGATGCAGCTTCTCTGTTCAGAGCTACAGCTGATTTCCCTGGAGCGACGACAATATCAAGTGTGCAGAACGGTCACGTGTGATGCAGTGCTGACCTCATCAGGGAAATTACTTCCATGCAGATTACATTGTTCACTTGACTGTTTCATAACACACATTCTTTACACTTCACTACGTTCAGATATTATTATAATATATTAACATTATAAATAATCCTTAATTTCGAAATGTCCGTCGATCAATAAATTTTAACGATGAAGAGTTTGCGAAGATCGGTCAGAAAAGTATAACACAAGCTTTAAATTTTTGAGTCGACGTTTCGACAATATTTATTGTCGTCATCAGGACCTGTGTACGAATACAAGAGAACATATCAAACACAACAGATCGATTAGTTGAGTGAACGTATTGTGCATGTGAGTAGTGTGTGTGTGTGTGTGTGTGTGTGTGTGTGTGTGTGTGTGTGTGTGTGTGTGTGTGTGTGTGTGTGTGTGTGTGGTCACGCGCGCGCACAGTTTGTTGATATCATATCAACAATAATTTCCATCTCCTTCACACACGCACACACACCATTCACATGCACAACACGTTCACTCAACTAATCGATCTGTTGTGTTTGATATGTTCTCTTCTATTCGTAAACAGACCCTGATGATGACAATACATATTTTCGAAACGTCGTCGGCACAAATAATTAAAAATTTGTATTATACTTTTTTGACCGATACTAGCAAACCCTTCATCGTTAAAAAAAGTTATAAATAATCGAATTTTAATGATCATACTGTTCAATAGTTCAATAGTTAGGCGTAAAAAGGTGTTTCTTGCTGTCTTGTACATGCACCAAGCAAACTCAGAGCCTAAGGTTTATCTTAAAATCGAGAACAACTTCTATTTCAACAATGGTAACTAATATACTTTGTAGGCTTACAGGTCCGGAGTCAATGTTGTTAAAATTCATTCCCCGGCTGGTTGGCCGTGGTCAATTGTTATAAACTAAAACAGACATTTCGACAGTACCATCGACTGCCATCTTCAGTGTAAATTCAAGCTTTGCTAACGTAGGGTGGTACACGTTAGAGACCGCAGTACTGTGGTTAAGGCTGAAGAAGTACCGTGAACACCACTCTTACTTATAAGTACTTCACAACGAATATGGACGAGCGGACTGTAAAGAGAAAGAGAAAATCATCATTTTATTCTTCTTCTTCTTCTTCTTCTTCATCTTCTTCTTCTTCCGACGACGACAACGACGATGATGAATATGATGATGATGATGTTTATGATTATGATTATGATAAAAAAGGAGGTGGAGGAGGAGGACAATAATAAGAAAAGTAAAGTTTTTTGGTATCGTCATAGATCTGTACCGATTTTCAAACGACAACTTTTGATCGTTCAATAAGTCATGCCTGTTTACGGTTTGTTTTCAGATTTTCTTTCTTCTGTCTGTTTGCCTTGTACCGTCGGTAGCCAATGGAATAATACTTTGGCCGTCTTCATACCAATGATCTGCTCATCTCTAATTTTGTCTGTGATCTTCAATAATTTCACATAATCGGCAGTTTGTTAGTCTAATCCTCGTTTCTAAACGACCTTTTCATGTAATTTAAATGATTCTTCAGTGTTAGCTTTTAACGTCCGTATACGTCAAATCATGACCGGCTCTAGTTGAAGGCCGGAATATTAAACGTGGCAACGTTGCGTCTGAGGCCTATAAGCATACTGTAATTCAATAGCTAAAATAAACATGTTATATTTTGATATCATTTTATAGCATTACTAAAAGCATGACTAGGCCTATATATAGCTAAATCTAAATTATAGGTCTGTGCGCACTTAGTACTACACGTTTAAGTTGAAGAAATTCGTTAAGGTCTAATCATTATTGTTAGGTCTAATGATTAATTTTGTTCAAATTATTGAATTCGTATCATATGAATAAGTTAATTATTATATTTCTTAAATAAAATAACAGTATTTTACATATTAAATTTTAATTTGCAAAAAATGAAGAATTATAAAACTGCTGTTAACTGGCAATTAAAATAGACGCGATTTGGTTATTGAAATACATAAATTAAGAGATCGTCTAGTCAGCCTCATACATCAGCTGGTTCCAGTGTTGCCACGTTTAGTATTCTGGCTTTCTACTAGAGCCGGCCATGGTCAAGTTCAAGTTAGTATATGTTTTAATTTCGAATTAAGAATTAGATTTTTATATTTTCTGGGGACTACTTTCAGTTATCATCATCATCAGCAGAAGAAGCACACATCACGCATGGTCCGTTAGCCATGATATGGCCGACGACAGTGTGGTAACTATGGGGGATTAAAATTTCTTCCAGAGATACTAAACATTTCAGTGTACTTCCATAATCACTTAACATAGGATCTATTTCTAAGCCTGTTGTGTGAATCAAACAAGGCTTACAAATAAGAGTATAAAGCAGTGGCCTGGCGTGGGTACATAACCGCTGTTGGCGGTTGTGATAGGCCTAAAAGTTAATTCGAATTGTTTCTTGTTCCAAGAGTTCTTTCTAGAGAATTTTCTATGATTCGCTGGAAGAAGAAGAGGGTTCCGGTTCATCGGGATCTGACTCTTATTATACTTACACAGAATAAATCAGAACACAAATAATCGAATTAAAAGTAATAAAGACAAATAGAGAAACGCATGACTAAAACGAACAAAACACAAATAGGTACGTAGTATCTGCTGCACGTCAGTTCCGACAAAGAACATAGCTGCTAACTGAGCGTTTTGCCGGTTTATACAGCGATAACACATTGGGTAAACGAATGTGCCCCTCCCCTTCATAGTTTGAACAGTGAACACTTGTACACTCAATAATCGTACGCAGTAACACATTGCCGATGTCTGAGCCGGCAACAGAAGACGGTGCAAGTGCCCAGCAGTTCGAAAGCAATGCTAAGCTCTTTTCCAACTTTCCCAACTAATATTGTTAGGATTTCAAATTATTCAATAATAAAGTATTTATTCTTTGATATAATTATTATTATTTTCTCTTGGTTCCAGTACTGTTGCCGCCGGCAACAGCGGTTACATGGACGCCACGCTACTGCTATAAAGAATTATCTGTAAAGAATCTTGAATATCTGATTTGCCGTGAGGAAAATGGACTTCAACCTTCAAGCTAGTCTTATTCCCCCACAAGCTAGTCTCATAACTTGTGACTTATTGTAATTGTGTGCCTGGACTTGTGATTGTCGGTGTGGTTACTTTTTGAATATCAATTAACAAACAGTCATCAATATCATCATCTTTTAGGATTAAACCAAGGATGGTTTGTTCCGGTCTCAAGTAGGAAACGATTAGAGCTAGTCACTCCAGCGCTTCCTCGGACTTCCCACACCTGTCCGTCCCATCGGTTTATAGTTCCATAGTTATTTTGGGATGCGGCAGTCACCCATTCGGTAAAGATGTTCCCACCAATTCAGCCGATACTGGGCGATCCTGTCGAACATACTCATACTATTCCCCCCAAAGTACCGGAGAGGGTGAGTAATACCTTACGGTCTCATTCCTTGATGAAGGGAAATATGCAGCCGCACCTCCAAGTGGTGGAGGATGGACAACACCTACAGATGGCTAATGAGGCTCTGGAGACCGAGTGGAAGCCGGTATAATCTGTCCCTCCTCTACTTGTCATTATCAAGTAGAGGGCACCCTGTTGCTTTTCTGGTGAGAAATTGCCTCTAATAACGGATGACCATCCATTGGTCAACGACGTAGGATGTGGGAGGCAAGGAGAAGCCACCACATTAAGGATCCTTACGGATATCTCAACAGGCAAAACTGGTCTCTTTAGTCTGGTAAAACAGCCAGTTTATGGGAGAACACCCAGACATAAATTGGGCTGGACGTTAAGCCTTAAGGTGGCAGCCACACCATAAGTCTTATCCTGCGATTCCTAGTATCATATCCAGTGGACATATTCACTAGTAAATTGCCTCAAATAAGGATAAACAAACTGTGAACTATTAAAACATAACACAATTTAGCAGGTAGGCTAATGTGTTTAATTTTCATAACAAATAAAAAAAAGAAAAAAATTTACGAGGCCGTTAGCGTTACAATCCGGCGATGATCCTTATCAAATAAAATTATGATCACCAATAATGAGTAGCAATACAAGTGTAAGACAGGGTGATGATGGTTTATCACCAATTTTAACTGTGTCCTGGAGAAAGTAGTGAGAATTTGGAATGAAAAATTAAAGGAATGTAAAATATCACCAATCATGTTGGGAAGAAGGAACAAACCTATTGAAATAAACAGTTTGCCATTCGCAAATGACTTTTCTATACTTTCTGAACATCTGACATCTGCAGTAACACACGTTAACTTTTTAGAGGACGTAGCCAGTAGACCAGGCTTATGGAAAAAACACACGAACATTAAAAATGAGTCAAAATAATTTAGGCAAACTAGAAATATTGGAAAGACGAATTACTAGGAAAATATTAAGCTTACGAAAAACTTCAGAAGTTTGGAAATTGAAAAGTAATGATGAAATATATCAAAGTATAGAAAATATAACAGAAACAGTGAGAAAAAGAAGACTAGTATTTTTTTGGACATTTATATAGAATGAAAAAAAGTCAACATCAAGTTAGATTAAAGAAGTAAAAAAGGATTTAGTAAAAAGCAAAAGAAAGAATTGAAATTAAATTTTTTGAACAGAAGTGTTAAAAATGGAATGAGTTCAGAGTAGAAGAGAGAAACACGTAGGTTCAAAGCGATCTGAAGTCAGGAAAAAGAGAGATAGTAAAAAAATGAAAGAATATTAGAGAAAAAGAAAAGAACCAAGGAATGAAGAATTGAAATAGGTAAATGGTCCTCAGATAGTCGATACAAATACAAAATAATGAGTAGCAATAAAAAAAATTAAATTGTCTTGTTAACAGCTAGTAAGGATAAAGTACCAATAAAGGAAGAAGCGTTTGTAAATAAAAGTCCTAAAACTCCGTCACCGACTAAAGTGGCGTTACAAATACATTAACGTAATTGCCAACAACGGCACGCTGCTAACATTTCACCGTTTAGACAACAACACACATGATGTATCCAAAAGCTAGCGACCATCTTCGTCCAGTGCACATATTTTCCAAATTCTGTGGAACGTATCACGGATCGTTGTGTCCATCCAAACCTGTGGTACTACTATTTTTGCTACACTGTTTTCATGTTGGTACCACTGACATTTTACGTCAGGGACATATTTTTTCGCGCTTGGCTAACGTATTCCGACATAGTGTTATTTACAATTATGTCTCATTTCTGCGTCAAGTTTTCACATGTATGTGTTTGTTGTCTGTTCCAGTTTTGCACCTGCAATGTTACAAGAAACTAATAAAGTCAATCGAACGAGCGGAAATACTCATGTTCCGCTTAAATATTAAGCAAAAGCAATGTCCTACTGGACGCTGGCAATGGGTTTTGTGTTGCGCATCGTTACTTATGCTGTTGGCGCATTCACTCCTTTTATATCAACATTTTGGGTCGACTTTTGCTACATGTTTGGGAAAAGTTTTGATTCACATACCGTTTTACGCAAAGCTCCTTCAATTGCGTTCGTTTCTGAAATTGATTAGAGACAAATTCATAATTATTATTTAAGGTACTTTCACTTGTGAAAAACTTACTTGTTGTTATTTCGTCAAACGTCGTTTCCTAAAAAACCGTTACAGATTACCAACTACATGACGCATTCCGCATTTAAACCTCACTGAGGGAGGATACAACTCCGAAACGACGTTTGAGGAAATAACAAGTAAGTTTTTCACAAGTGAAAGTACCTTAAATAATAATTATTAAGTGCTGTGAAAAAAGTGATGAACATTCAAGACAAATTCAGTTTGCTCAATCGGCATGTTGACTATTTGAACAACCGAGTGCCAGCGTGTATGTCACCTTATGAGGGCTCGGTGTTCCTTGAGAACAAGACGTGTGGCGAGCAGTGCGCGGACGAGTTTGTCGACTTTGCGCTGGCCAAGAGGGAAGTGACTGTTGACAAAACCAGAGCCTACAATCGGATTCACTTCCTGCTGACGTCGGCCTGTAATCGTCTCAACGAGTACTTGCTGCAAAACCTGACCTGTCACCTGCAGACAGGAATGGGCGCGGTCACCATCGCCGTTTACACGTTCGACCTGCGCGCCAGCCACCTCAGCTTTCATCACTTGATCTTCTTCTCTCTGCCTATGATCTACGTCTTCTCGCTGATTGACTCTGTCGCAGAGGCGTGCCAGGAAATCAAGACGGCGGTAAGTGCCATACAAGTTTATAGCCCTCTTAGCGGCGTGTGAGTTGTATTGTCGTACAGCGCTCCACGCTTTTCGGTACACGTACGCATTATTAAAGAGGTAATGGAGAAAAAGTTTGGAAAAGTTACAGAAAAAATATGTTAATTTAAATTGTCGTAATTTAAGTCTTTGCTCCTCAACCTGCTTATAAATGTTGTTACTACGGTCTCGTGATCGTCGTATGGTACAGTGGAAAACAAAACACAAGACACCAATGAAGTCACTAAAACCAGCTTTAATTATCACAATTAACATTTGTAATCGACAAATTATTCAACAAGATTATACTCGTACAATAATTTAAGTTTATCTGTCCACATAAATAATAATGTCAACTAATATAGTCCCGCACAATAATCACTTTTCACTAATGCACCGATTAAGACGCACTGTGTAATCCCCGAAGTAAACTAAACTAACCATCGCTGAATGGCTATATCTATACTTCAGTGATGTGCCAGAATAATCTGTCACTTTGGATGACGTATTAAACAAACATGCGCTTTCGAGAATCCACTAGAAACAGTGCCCTTGAACACAATGCGCTGACCGGTACGGTCTGGAATAGACTCGATTGTTGACGCATAATCTTTCATCTCAAGGTAGCAGCAATATGTACGGACGTACACATTACAACTGGGATAGCCGAGATATGCGTAGAACGTTCCGTATCACGTAACAATATTGTTTGGTAAATTTCTATAAACCTAAATATCCTATAATGTTATGTGTCGCTGTATACTCCCATGTGCCATGACCACGAGGAACCAGCGCTTGATGATTGTGGCCCAGCAAATTGGTAAACTCTGCCCCTGCCAGAAGGCTGTCAGAGGGTAGAGACAAGAAGATTGCATCAAGGACAACGGACGGACAGACGTTTATGGATTGCAGCCATGGGAGAGACGAGAGTACATGCAAAAATGGATAAATGAAAACGTTTTAATAATTTTATGTGTTGGTAATACTACTGATACTGCTTGTTCTCTAGGATCTGAAAATTTGGATAGAGCAACATTATGGGGTATAATGCAGAAAGCAAGAAGTCGTATTCATTTTGTACAGATAGTCGACGCTTCATGGTTTGTCTCCAACAACTCTATACACCGCGACCTGAAAGTTCCAACCGTGAGAGAAGAAATCATGCGCCTCTGCAGGACTCACATCTCCAAATTAGAAAAGCATCCAAACCACCTGACAATTAATTTTTTAGACAACAGTGAAGATATTTGTAGACAAAAAAGGCACAAACTATTATACCTACCATTCAGGTTTAACTAATAATGTATTCTCTGTATTTTCTGTATTGTAATGTCTGTGATATCTGTTCTGTTCTGTTCTGTATATTCTTGTATTCATGTCATTATTAAGTGTTAATGTCAACCTGTATATGTGCCTTATGGGCCCAGTGTTTAACATTTGAACTTATGTAAACATGCCAGCATGAAGTGGAAGTGATTTTTGTTCATTTGTTTACATGTTTTTATCATTTAGTTTTGTAATTTGTGTACCTCTTTAATCTATTATCAAAAACAAGAAGAGCTGTCAATGGTCAGCTCTTCATAATCCTGTATGTGTGTTGTCACCCAATTTGTTAAATGTTCGCTTAGTCGAACAGATTACAGATCTCCAATAAATTAAAAAAAAAATTATACAGATAATTTAACCCATTGAAATAACCAACTGATTTCGGTAAAGCTGCAGTCTCCCTCCCGTTTTGTTTAATATTTATATAGATGAAGTCGTAATGAAATGAAAATTGGACGCCACAAAAGATTACACTTGGGGAAAGGATTTTATCTAACTATCATAATATAAATATCTGCATGTATGTAGACGACTCTATATTCATCCAATAGGATGAAAACCCACCTTTTATAGTCATCTTTCATTTTAACAATATTTTAAAATATTAAAGTTAAACCATTTCCTTATCAAGAACAAAGTTTTAGTTTTTTTTTGAGGTAAATCATATTAGAAGAAAATTGTCGTACAGAAGTCCGCAGTAGAAAATGTGTCAGATTTCAAGTACCTATGGGACAGCATTAGATATCAAGATGATAAAAAAGTTGAAAGCAAAATTTGTCTCTTTGAGTCGCTCTGTAGATGTCTCGTTACATAATTACAGAAGGGATCAAGGAAAGGGATCATACAAATGGCAATATTGGCCATACCTCAACTACTTTGCTATATGGTAGTGAAGCTTGGATTGGAAAGACAAAAGATATATGAGGTAGCATGAGGTAGAGGGGCCGACATGAAACTTCATTTAGGCTGCCTGAATCCTCTGCACGTTCCTTGTACCAAGAATCCATGTCTCACTAGCATACAGGAACAGCTAAAGTTTTATAAAATTTTATTCCGGTATTCTCCCTTCCGTGTTATATTTTTTAGGAAAAAATTAGGTCACGTTAGTTGCCTAACTTAACACCAATATCATAATTGTTATCATCAATGATAACATTGATGTTGTTAATATCATTTCCTGATAGTCAAAATAGCTCACTTGTTCTACAATTAAATCATTAATTATTATTTTGGTGCTTATTGGTTCCTTGCCTCGAAATGCCACTACATTTGTTTTGTAGTAGATGATTAAATGTTGTATTGTTGCAAATCTGATGAAGTTTGAAAACAGATTTTTGTACAGCATGAAATAGGCTACAAGCTGTAGGAGCTGTATTAATATATGAGTAACACATCGTGTTTTGACTACGTTTTGAAGAAGTTTTTTTACTTACATGTTTTATAGGGAAATGGAAGTATGGTGATGGCGAAAAAAATCGTAATCGATATAAGGGCTGATTCTGATTGCACTACCCTCAAAACATGAAGAAAAGTCATTTTCCGACAAGTGTCTGTGTGTTTTTGTGTAAAATTTTTTTTATGGTGAACGATAACTGCCGCATATTCAACCATAATCAAATAATATTTTGCATTTGTGACCGAGTTATGGAGGCCTATTGATTTTGGTGTAGATCGGTTAAGGGGGGGGGGAGTTTACCTGCAACGTTTAATGTTTTAACCAGAGTAAAGTACGTAATTTTGATAAATAAAGTATCCTGAAAAGACGGTCATAATAATCCACTGTAAAAAGGTTGATGAAATATCTACAAATGGAAAGGGTAGTTGAAGGGGGAGGAGGTAATTTTCTATAAATAAAACTGATAGTTGAAGGAGGAGGGGATAATTTTTTATATGCGTACTACGTTATCGGCAACAAAAAAGTAGTTTGTTGTTAAAATTCTTTCCCAAGCTGTTTGGCCGTGGCTTAATGTTTTCTCCAAAATCAGACGTTCCGGCAGTGCCATCGACTGCCATATTATCAGTGAATATCGAGTGCGCTAACGTGAGGTGGTATACGTTAGTGACCACAGTACTGTGGTTAAGGCTGAAGAAAGAAGCAGAAAGAAGTAGTTCCTATGGAAATATTTCATTTCGAAAATGATATTTTTAAAATCTTAGAACATGGAAGTCATGTATGGTTCTCTATATCGATATTTCTTAGTTAGAATGATATATCGTAAAGGTATTTCTCAAAGCACCATGTCTTTTCTGACGTTATGAATTGTTTTTCTTAACATTAAAAGAAGAGCGTGAACAACAAAATAAAAAATTGTAAATAGATTCCGTATTAACAGATTGTATATATGTATATTTACAAACCTGTAAAACTAACAACATGGATATTCAAAAATTAAAGGACATGGAATCGTAAAATTTGTTTGCACAAACAGAATTTTATCTCAAAAAATTTTAATTTTAAACTAGATATAATTTTTCCATAAATGTTACTCTATTTTTCTTATATTTGAGAACTATCATTACCGTTTATATTTTTTGTATTTCTAAAAATCTCTTTGTCTAGACTGTCTGTAAATTTTAAAATTGTAAGTTATATTGTTAATTAAATAGTTCTAAGGTTCAGTGTAATTATTATTTAAGTTTTGATTGTAACTTTCCGTCCAGCAGTCGCTTTTTGATAGACAAGGGATTTTTGGGGTGGTTCTTTATTGAATTCCATCAGACAATATCCGTTATTAATGTTCGGGTAGACTAGAAAAATTTTATATAACGAAAAGCCTCGTTGAATACAGCCTACTACCTTTCGCAATATGACAGTTTAACGGTTTAAACAGAATGTATTAACTTAATGCTTTTGCTTTATAACTTTATCTTTGTTTTATTTGTGTTCCAGTCAAAGGAGGCAGGAGTCCTTGCACATTACCTTTTACAAGAAAACCTTCCAGCAAGTGTTTTGGATGAAGTAAGTTCTATTAGCATAAGTGTTCTGTTTACTTCTCGCAGACTGTAACAGTAAACTTGTGCTGTACTCTTGTTCCAGCTGGACGTCTTCTCCAAGCAGCTGGCAATTCGCCGCGTCAAATTCCTTGCCTGTGGCTTCTTTGACGTGGGTCTCAAAACTATTACATCCGTAAGTAATTAGCATAAATGTTCTGTTTACTTCTCGCAGACTGTAGCAGTAAACTTGTGCTGTACTCTTGTTCCAGCTGGACGTCTTCTCCAAGCAGCTGGCAATTCGCCGCGTCAAATTCCTTGCCTGTGGCTTCTTTGACGTGGGTCTCAAAACTATTACATCCGTAAGTGAATAATGCATTGAGTATGCTTTTGTTTAATTAATACGTCGGAGTTGCATGCCTTATCGGTCTTTTAATGAAGGAATTATATATCCTAAATCTGTGACCTGGTTTCCGAGACTACTGTTGGAATTGTGAGTTGTTGATTGAGACCACCGTACAGGGCAACCAGCCCTATGCCGGTTTGATTTTTATTTTCTGATCAGTGTAGTCCTAAATCACTGAACAGTTAGTTGATACGACTAAAAAGGTTTAGGAGGTGTAGAAGATTTAGAAGGTTGAGCAATATAGACGACATTAAAGTGTGGGTATGAAAGTAGTGAAGAATTGGATTTGCTGGGACAAGCGCAGATAGAGGTTATACGTTTCCCATTATATTATCATAATAATGATCGGAAAAGTAAACATAATCGTTACCTAAAATTTTAAGAATAGAGAATTACAAAATAATTTAATACTATAGTTACATAAATTAGTAGTATTATAAATTAATATAGTAGAACCGTTCAGAGTATATAAGGAATTACGACAGAGCTGCTGCATCTCTCCCCCAACAATTTTCGAAATTCACGTTGCAAAAGCTCAAACCCATTCGAAAAAAAAATGCAAAGGGATGGCATGTGTTGAAATTAACGATGACATGTTTTTGTACACCCTGCAGTTTGCAGCGATCAAATGATTTGTACAAATGAAAAAGAAGACCTGGAATATATTACAGGCAAACTGAATTAAGAGCATGAAAAATGGAGATTACTAATGAACACAGAAAAAACGCAGTACCTGTTTACCAAAAAAAAAAAACAAAGAAAGTATAAAAAAATTCAACAAATACTTAGGAATATACTTTAATAAAGAAAGAACAGATGATGCTGAAATAACATCTAGAATATACAAAGCAAAACAAATAATTATATCACTGAATGGAATTCTATGGAGCACAGAAATTGAAAAAGAAAGGGAGAAAAGAATATATATGATAGTATGATTAAAAACACGTTGATGTACGGATCCGAAACATGGAGAATAAAAGAACAGGTAAAAAGAAAGGGGCTACAGAAATGGATGCTTTGAGACGAGCTGCTAGAACTTCAAGGCTAGAGCGAATACGAAATTAAACGACCAAAGAAGAAATGGGCGTACAGAAGACAATCATCGACTGCATTGAAGGAAAACAACTAATTTGGTACGGACACGTACAAAGAATTGGAGAAGACCGACTACCAAAGAAAACTGCAACGATAGACAACAATGGAGGTTAGGCATCGGTGACTGCAACAACAGGCAGCAATAGAGGTTAGGCATCGGTCAGCGTCGCAGGACGTTTTAACCCCGAATTAATAATAATAACATAAATCCCAACTTTGTCGTGTTTACTTGCTGAACTGCTACTTGTCATGTTCCGGACGAGGACTTTCAAGTCCTTGTTCGTGGTTTAGGACTTGAAAATGGAGGAAACACTGAAAGGCCTCGTCCGGAACATAACAAATAGAACTTCAGTGCTAGTACTGTTAATTCAAATAACAAGATGGACAATAACATAAATGTTTAAAACAGAATTGTCAAAAAAGTATCAGTATTAATTTTTATAGTGTTTTTCAGATGGTTTAAATTCTGGTGCCTGTGTCAGTGTTCCTGGTGCAGTACAACAACCGTTTTGTCACCGCGAATTTTGGCAGCTGATTGAACCATACGTAGAAAAATGTTGACATTGATTGTTTTAAGTTGTTAATCTAAATACTTAATACAACATGTAATACAATGTACATGAATAAATACAACTAATTTTTGGACGACCGAAGCGATCTGTCAGTTTTAACACGACCGTTTTGTATTTCTCGTCATGTCAGTCTATGAATCTATCCGTTTCGATTATATCTCGCGATAACTTCTGAATGCATCAATCGATATTTTTAAACTGTGACGTGTTGTCCACACCTTTATTCCACCTAATACTCTAGTGATTTTGAAAGTAAATAAGGGACGGAAAGCCAAAATTTGTTTTAAGAATATATATATATTTTTTATAACGACATAAGTAGTTTTATCATAAAAAGTAGTTAATTATAAGTAGTTTTATTATAAATGACGTATCAAAACACGACGACTAGGACTACTTCAAACAATAACAATAAATACTTAAAGCAGACAATAACAATAACAATAACGACTTCAAATGATCAACAACAACTTCGCAATAAATAGTATAACCATTATGGTATCGTTCTTATTCACTTTTAAGTACACATATGTTTTGTATTGTGACGGTGGAGGGTTCGCTCACTGCAAAATCTGTTTTCTCACATTCGCCAAACATTGATGTTTACCATTCAATAATTTACAGCACACGTTTAATCCAAACCGAAGCAAACAAATAGCAATTCAGTGTAATCCAGTTGGAACGATATTATCTCTTAGTCAGAGCTTGGCTCGATAACCGGATACTGAGCGAATAACAGAGAGGATACCAAAAGAATTATCGCGAATCTGAAGTGATTAATACAAAATACCATTCTGGTCATTAGGTGAAACAAGTACTGGAAATCCATATTAATAGTTTTGTCTGACATTGTTATGGTAGGCTCCAAGAAACTGGTAAAATTACAATTCCAGCCACACGCCTCATTGTTGAAACGTTTCATTACACTTGTTACATAACATAAGAATGACGTTAATATAATTTTTATAATAACGTATATACTCATTTTTTATATTGCTAGTTGAGGTGACAGATAACGTACACTACTACGTGACACGACACACGCGTTGTCGTTACGCACCGCTCTATTTCGTTCGAGATACGCGTGACAGACGTTGCTCGACAATCCTACTAACAGCCAGGCCAGTTTTGCCACTTTTGTACCACACAACCGGGATATAAATACTGGATTTAGAAGCTCAGCCAGTTTCCGTTTGGGACCTGAGATATGAAAGTGAGTTTCGGAGTGATTGTTACTGTGCCTTGGGGTTTAGTGTATTATATAGAACGACACTGTTATTAAGATGATATTTATTGTTTGTAACACTGCTCTGTTGGACAATCTTTAGCTTGAAGATTGTTTAATATTAAATGTAATTGAAGTTGTAATTAGCGACTTTATCTGGTGCCAGTTACTATGTTTCCCCTGTATAACTGGACGATCCGTTCGATCGTTGTAACAGTGCACAACCAAATTCTTTAGTACAGAAGTATTCCTATGTATTTATTTGATTTTGTACCAACGTCACTTGATTGTGTTGAGCACCATTTTTTGTCAATATCATTAGAGTAAAGTAGAAAACTTTTATATGTTAATAAATTTTCTTAGTTTATTTATTCATTGTTGCTTTCATTCTGGTCAGTGATTTTTATAAATGTATTTATAACGGTAAATGTAAGTAATGCCTATACTATATTAGTGTCATTTTATATATAATGTGAATTTATAAAAATTTGGTTTAAAATTGAAGAGACACTATTACACTTGAAATTGTTTCTGTCCTTTTATAATAAAAAGTATCTTTATGTTTAAAAAACATATAAGCTTTCCAAATTTTTTTTTTTTTTTAGAAAAACGTAATTCGCGAAAATTCTTGAATTTTTTATTCAGTGTGCCGCTAACTTTAGTTTGTGAATGTGTGTGTAGGCAGTTTTATGAAACCATTTTAATGTTGTTGATTTGGCTGTGTTAGTTGTTGTATGCAATATCTGAAAATTTCAGGACATTCAAATTTGCACCTACCTATGATGTTATATTCCGATATATTATCTCTATGATTAAATTAATTTTAATCTATACTAGTGTAATGTATGATATTATTAAATTAGTTTTAAAAAAGTTTGACTTTGTACAGGCCAATGTATAGTGTAATGTACGAGCTAGGGATCGTATTACCATTCCCGTTAATTCTGTCAGTAGGGAGGATCCAGATGAACCCTTCTGTACCTTCTGAACCTTCCTGTACCTACACTGGGTCTTTAAATTGTAAATATGAAATTTCTTTGTTTTCCTCGTTTTTCTTACAGTGATTTCTTACGTTATAACTTCTGTACACATTTGTTTCTCAACATGCTAAATATCCACATTTTATTTATCTTTCTAATTGTTCTAGCCAAACAAGTCCTCTTAATATGTATGTAAACTTTTACGTCTTCCCTTTAGTCAATCTCTTACTTTCTTCGCCACAAACTAATTTCAAAACTTCTCAAAACATGGCGTTTATTAGTTCTTTACGGATATTGTTTTTGATTCATCATATTAAACGTTGATCAAATCTATCTTTTAATTCAACGTTAATTGCTCTGGTACTTAGTAGAATTTTTAATCTACGTTTTTGTAATCTATAAGAGATTACTTAATAACTATTAATGTAAATTCGAAATGAGATATAAAGAAGAAAGTGTAAGACGAAAAAGTTGTTTAAAATGAATGAGAAGATGAAAATGTTGATGTGGTATGATTTGTGATGACTCCGACGACGACTTAATGATATGGTAGAATCAATAATGGTGTTGGAGCGGGGGCAGTTAGTGTCATTGGTAGTAACGGTGGTTACCTAAAAAAGAATATTAACCATTATTTCGATTGTGACGTTGAATGTGGTTTTTGGTACGACGGAATTAAGTGTCTACACTAGAGAAGCACAACGATTACAAGTTTCAAACCAGTGTTACAATGTTTAACTCAGTGACGCTTAACGCAACAATAAGCCTCCGTTTTTGTGGCGATAGCAAAAATATCCCTACTCCAAGTGACAACATCTTAAAGGGTTGCTGAATAAGTAATTGTAAAGAACAGAGGTTAATGAATTGGAAAATTGTTAAATTCCTGAGACACTGTCTTCCACGTACAAAGGTAGTTCTGAGTGTCTTGCTACCCCAGGAACCACTTTTCAGAAAAATAAATTAATTACAATAACATTCTTCAGCGAATAATTTATCATAAAATTCTAAGCTGCGTGGTATGTCATTAACAAGGAGACACTGAATAACTCATTGTAAACTGGTTTAAAACTTCCAATCGTTGTGCTTCTCTAGTGTAGACACTTAATTTCGCCGTACCAAAAACATCATCCAACGTCACAATAGAAAGAAAGTGAAGATGGTACAACACATCTTGTCTGTCAGTCCTACAAACCTTTCAGTATGCAAGAACATGCAGAGACATATACAGCAAACTATACCAAATTATACAAAATTTCTTACAAGAATCAGTATCTTGTCAAACGTTTTTCGATGTCCTGCCGGTAAAAGTGAATTAGAGACTTCAGGTATTACCTTCCAATGAATTCGCTGGAGATGTTATTGCACCGTGCAAGCTTTGTCTGCAGATTTTCTTACCTAAAACAAGGGATACAAAATTTAATTTTATTTTCAGAATCCTTAATTATCTAAACGAACAGTGGCATATAAAGTGTTTCGAGAGTTCCCGCTACATTTCATGGATGAAATTTCTCTCACCAAAATAATAAAAAGCATTATTTAAGTTTACTTAAATATAATGTTTAGAAACCATTGTTTAATACGTTTCATTAGCAGAAGATTTTATTTTTATTTGTATCAATGGATCTATGTGGACAAAGCTGAGAGTGTACAATTTACGGTTTTAGATGTTTCACGTGATGAGCACGGAAAATTGTTTCAAATTTGTAAAATGTAAACAATTTATGAATATTTTACAGATTGTGAGAAAGAATCTGATTTGAAACTGTTCAGTGTAAAATAACATTGTAGACACGTGATACTACTTATATTTGGTTGTATTTAAATCGAGTTATTCACAATCAAATTATTACCAGCTACAATAAAAATCTCATTAATTTTAATGGACTTTAATAGTGGTTTTATCTCAAAACTGTAAAAAATTCAATTTTAGGACGTTTTACAAGTTGTTATAAAAGGCGTACATCTTAAGTCACTATTTACGATATAAAAGGGCAAATCTTGAATTAGTCGTAACTACACAACAAAATGCTGCCATATGTACGTTTTGTATAATATTTTTTAATTTTTTCAATGAGTAAAATACATCAATGGTGTATGAAACAATCTTCCTAAAACACACTGTATAATTCGTGGAAATTTATCGTATGTGAAAAGTGATACCATTACGTTGACGTTTGTAAATGTAAAAGTTGTATTGTACTTAGAAATTGAATATTTTGAAGTTATATTCACATTCACTTATATGATTCTTGCAATTTAAAAATTTAGTAAATGAAATTATACATTTTTTTTTAAAACAAGAATATATATTATATTATTTTATTTAAGGTAAATGTTTAGATCATTTTGTTCCTTTTTATTTGTGTCTGTTTTTAATTAGCAAAACAGTGTTATTGTGTTTGTAAGTAGTAAGGTTTACCAGACATTAATTTTTTCTCTTTTTCTGATTTGTCCTGTGAAACTTGCGACAGGCTAAAATAAAGGATAAAAGTAAGAACATTCTACTTACAAAAGTAATTGTAATTTGATTACACACACATATAGGAACGCACACATACACACACACACACACACACGCACTAAACGTAAGTAGTTATTTACAAAAAAATTCTACATATAAATGTATAAATAATTGAATGCCAAGATTGCAATAAATGTTACATAGGACAAAAAAAACAGCTGTATAAACGTTATTTTGAACACCTTAACGCATACAAAAAACCAGAAATATATAAATCTAATTTGGCCACACATACAGTAAACACTGGACATGAATTCCCAGACATAACCAACATGACACTAATAAAACACATACCACACAAAGGCATCATAATGAACATTCGCGAAAATTTACAAATTACAAACACAAAACAAACTACTATCTGAACAAATACAAATCAATACAAAACACGACACAATTTTCAAAGCACTCAACATAGAAAATACACAAAATACCAATATATACACCACAGTCACACAGAATAATACCAATTTAAAGAACCAGCGGCCAACAGGAAACCACAGCAAAAGCCAACCAACACACAAATACTTCACAAGGCTCAAAATCAGGAAGGCTAAAGATGTGATCACAAGGCTTCCCGAAACATGTTCCAAATAAGAAGAAACAGCATAATATTTAACATATAAATATATACGAAACGATATAAAGAAATTTATAATTTTTGTAAACATTATTTTTTTGAACATAACTGTAATACAAAAACTGTCTAAGAATTGTAAATAAAACGATAAAAATTATATTCTTGTAAACCTGTATAAAAGTACAAATTCTTGTTATTATTAATGTTTAGAATGGTAGTATACTTTAGGTCCTTTTAGGTCCGTTGTATTATATTTTAGAGATGACACTCAGCAGGTAAAGTGGTTCGTTTATACTTTCTAAGACGTAAAATTACAAAATATTTCATTTACTCTTTTTTTTTACAGTAAGCTACTTCTACTTACTTTTTAGCTCTACTGTCAAAAGCGCATCTCCTAGGTTACGCGTAAAACAATTATGGCAAATATATATATATATATATATGGTCGTATATGTTTTATAAATGCTTTCATAAAATTAGTCTATGACTGCACTGTTCACTGTACAATACGACAACACGTGCATACAGTTCGGTATGATGGTCTGTTAAAGTCAGTATACGGGTCTTCAAAATCGGAACTGTTAATAATAGTTAGATTAGGTAATTACTGCTCTTTCTGATGCGGCAAATAAAATAATTCTCTCCTTCGGTTGTGCGCTTGCTTTTCTTTTAGCGCTATGCAGTACGGTTGGGGCCCATTAAAATTAAAATACATATCCATGTGCAAGATAATACGTCTGCAGTATTGTTGATGCAGACCGTCTGAAATATTAAATACCTCCGAATATTTTAAAGAAAATTTATCGCTTTGGTTGCATCCACACGGCGTCGCGTCGTCCTCTAGTAGCCAGTTATATGTGAATATTTTATTTAGTTAGCAAACTACACAAAAGAAAACTTAATTTACTTAACAAAACTAACATTTTCCCCCACCTTGTTTAATATGCACGGTGTCTCACGGGGAATGGTACGTACTTCAGGAATGGATTCTACAGGCTGAAATAACGAAGACGTTTTAGAAAATCATGGGTTCCAAATCGCTTCTTTTACGATTTATAGCTTGCGAAAAATTTTACATTGATCAAGACTAAAATTTGACTCCAAGACTAAAATTAAGCCTTACCGAAACTATTGGAAGTTAAATTAAAAGGGCTGTAGAACTTATTTAACCCTGCAGAATGCATTCCTGAAATTGTATTGTATGTACTGACGACATGTTGGGAGCATGGAAATCCTGTATGTCGTGTTAAATGATCAGGCAGCTGAAGCAACTTCATGTAGGCTTGGATGCACAGGAGACATCCCCTCCACCAAGCTACGGGTGCTGTAGGCCAATAACATGCACACTCGAGACCACACTTAACCAAAGGGTAAAGAGAGAAATGTAGACGGGACGATGACCTAGAGGAAGAACCACAACGACATGGCAAGACAATGTCCAAGGCTTCTCAGGGAAATCCCTTTTAATCAGGCAAGGGTGCTTGCTCTCCAGAGGCAACACTGGCAATCTCTAAGCAACTCCTCGATACCCCAGGGTTACAGGGAATGAGACTAAGACTAGTACTATGTATCTTTAAATGTGTGCATACACATATGTTCATAAAATCATTAAAAGAATAACCTTTTAAAACATTTTGCTTCAACTACTTTTATAGGTCTCCTCCACGCATTCTCCCAATTACAGAATGAAGGTCTCTCGCTTTCTCACCCCGCTCGGCGTATCACAGAAATCATGCCATCTTGAAAACATTTGGCTCATTTACAGGAAATGTAACAAGTTCACAGCATATAAATCTCAAGCACTTGTTTACTGCTTCTTTTGTCTGTTTATTTTTATTTAGTCGCCTTAATGACAATTGAAATGTTATTTACGAGTGTCATTTGAAAAGTTCACGGAGCGACATTTCTAGCTAACTAATATTTTTAGTGTGTTAGAAGATTCATATTTCATGCAAAAACATCTGTGAATTTTCAAATCTATACGGCAATGTATTCACTGTTTATTAGCTGTTTAAATTTACGTGTCACGTGTGTTTTGAGAAAATGCACAAAATTAAACACCGTATAAATGAAGTACAAAATGAAGTACCGTATACTGACTTTAACAGACCATCATACTGAACTGTATTCACGTGTTATTGTATTGTACAGTGAACAGTGCAGTCATAGACTGATTTTATGAAAGCATTTATAAAACATATACGAGCATATATATATATATATATATATATATATTTGCAAGACAATGTCCAATTGTTTGATTTCAAACAACCATACTTACACGGGTTTAAGGTCTAATCTTATACCTTTACATTACTGTAACAAGGGTCACTACATGGACACATGGACGCATTGGAGGAGTTTGAAATATACAAAAGTTATAACAGCACGAACAACCTTGATGGCACACTGAATGATAAATTGAATTTTAAATCCAACCCACTGTACGACACCGCGTTGCATTTGCTTGAGATAAACAACCTGGCAATAACTCGAAGTCCAAATATTCAGTATCCAACCGAACGTTACACGGTGCGCACCGAGTCGGACACGTGTGTTTAAATAATGCACTTTTACGAATTTTAATATTTGACGATCTCTTCCCGAGTGATACGCCTGATGATGGGACATAGTTCCCGAAACGCGTAACAACAAAAACAACGCAACGAAGTCACAGGACGGATTTGAAATAAGGTAATTTATTATCAATAACTTGACTTGGACCATAATCAATAATGTTTAAACAATGTCCAAGGCTTCTCAGGGAAATCCCTTGGAATCAGGCAAGGGCAAATGGAAATTTACAACGAAACGGCAAATGTGTTAGGAGATACCGCGCCTACAAAAACAATGGTTTTTAAGTGGGCACTTGAGTTTAAACGTGGTCATAAGAGCATTGAAGATGACCCTCGCAGTGGACGCCCAAAACTTGCAACAACTACGGATATCATTAAACAAATTTCATACATAGTTCTGGAAGACCTGCGATTGAGAGTGGATGACATTGACGAATCCCACACGAGCGTGCATATTACATTTTAACTAAAGAACTTGCTATGAAACAACTTTGTGCAAGAAGGGTCCCGCATTTGTTATCAAGTGACCAAAAGACAATAAAAACGGAAGTTTCTGAGAAATGTTTAGATCGTTTTACGAAGAATAGGATTGAGTTTGTTTGTAGATTTGTTTCTGTAGATGAGTCGTGGGTCTACCACTACACTCCAGAAACAAAACAGCATTCAAAACAATTGACTCTAACTGGCGAAAGTGCTCCAAAGAAAGCAAAGGAGGGCCCATCAGCAAGAAACATCATAGCATCAATTTTCTGGGATGCAAGAAGCATTTTGCTAATTGGTTATCTCGAGAAAGGCCAGGCAATAACAGGAAAATATTATTCAAACCTTCTGGAACAACGAAATAAAATCCTTTGTAAGAAAAGACCCGGTTTACCAAAGACAAAATAATGTTTCATCAGGATAATGCCCCTGCGCACAAAAGTGTTTTGGCGATAAGTAAACTGCAAGATTTGAATTACAAATTATTAGAACATCCACCATATTCACCAGATCTAGCAGCCTCTAATTTCTATCTATTTCCAAACCTTAAAAAAATGTTTGGCTGGAAAGGGGTTTTCATCAAATGAAGAGGTAACAGCAGCTATAAAGGGGTATTTTACGGATCTTCCAGAATATTACTTTAAGACAGGGATCAAATTATTAGAAAAGCTTTGGACCAAGTCTATTAAAGTTGGAGGAGATTATATAGAGAAACAAAGTTATTTTTGAAACAATTAACTTGTTTTTTTCATTTCTATTCCGCGTACTTTTCAGCTATACCTCGTATGTGTGGTCACTACATTAAGCACGGCTCTATCAATATTTGTTAGCTGGATTGTCGCAGGTCGCCCGATTCCTTTCTACACGTTGAGTTATCAGACCGTATTTCGGTGGAACAGAACTGAGCTATTATTATTATTTTTATTGCATTATAACAAAACTGACCTAGTCCTCCAGTATGGGGCCTACTATCGTTAAATGAGAACGATAGCAAAGTTTCATTTTCTAATAGTATTTAATCAGTGAATATTGTAAAGCCAAACTGTAACAATTATGTCTACAATAAAACTTTGACCTTCCTTTGAAATACTTGGTTATCGTTGTCAGGGTTCAATAAAAGTTGCATAAACTGCACTTGAATCAGAGGCTTGTGTAATTTGTATCATAGGAGCAAACAAGATAGCCGTCTTACAGGATAACAACTTTGCTCTGTAATCATGGCCAAGGCTAGAGGGTACCTCGAAACATCAAATTCTCTACACGGCATGTTATTGTATCTTGCTCAGGCTTTTTTTATTTGTCTCAGCTCATTCCTTTTCTGTGTTTATCTGCCGTTCACGTCGTCTGTTAAATTTATACAACTTCTATTTTCTCTGCGTATCGATTGCGTTTATTCTGTGTTTCGTCATGTACTAAAATTCTACTCTCCCATCTGTCTTCTAACCCAGACACTGAAACTGCTTTTTCAGACCATCTTATTTTTCCAGTCAGCTACCTTTATTTAAAAAAAGCAAAGCCAGTTTTTATACAGTATAAAGTTATTTTATACAAAAAGCTTATAATAATTTGAATTTTCGTGACGTAAGTCGTGCACATATATATACAGACACACACATACATAACCATAAATAAAAAGCTTTTATACTTTTTACTCTTCACCATGTTAACCATTTTACACCCTCCATAAATCACTTCTGTTGTTACTGAAATACGCAAATACCAGGTTATAACGTTCTTCGAGAAGAGTTCTTATACGCTCATCATCATCATTATTATCATCATCAGCCGCACGAGTTAAACCTAGGGTGACTAGTTTCTGTTGCAAGTAGACGAAGAGTAAAGCTCATTACTGTAGTGCCTCTTCAGTGTCCTACACTTTCCCTTTCTTCTGACTTGTAGTTCACTGATTGTCTTGTGATGCAGCAGATATCCGTTCGGTTGAAATCCTGCATCTAATCTATCCATCTGGTAATCTTGATTAGTAGAATCATAATTTTAAGTTCTTGCCGTATATCGGTATCCTCCAGTTGTCATATGTCTGAGGAATCTCCGTGTTAAGCTTCGAAAATATGCCAAAGTCACGTACATGTCATACGCATTGGCATGTTTATACCAGGGACGTCACGAGCCGAGGTTATTTATGCATATCACTTGCACTTTCGAAATGGCCAAACGTCACTAAAGGATGAAAACAAATTTTGACGATTAAAACTCCAAACAATGTCAAAAAATCTGTTTGTATAGATTGTTCAACGCTATTTGACTTCACTGATGCAGAAGTTATTTATTTTGTGTTGCTCAGGCAATATAAACATCGTTTGGGTTACTATCAAACACGTCCCACGTCTGTTGACTCTTGTGGCATAGGCGTTCGTCAAGGTTAAGCTTCAAATTTTATTTCTCTGTTAGGTCACAAGGCACATGGAATATCGTGTTAAACAACTTGCGCTTGTGATAATGTTACATACTAATTGCTATTAACAACTATTACTAGTAAATGGGGTTTAAGGTATACGATGCGCAATATATAGCCTCTCATGTACAAATGCCAACCTCACCTTCTCGAAGTACAGTCTCGGTTATATGGAGCACTCTGTTTAACTCACGAGCAAATGGCGATCGAATGACTACCGGAATAAGTAGTCTCCCACTTGTTTGTCAACAGCTTTGGGTGGATTAACTGGCAAGCGGTAGAGTACCTCATTGTCCTGGGGTTGAGAAATCGGCGCCGAAGGCGGATGAACTAGTTACTGGTCAACGACATTGGGATGTAGAAGGCAACGAGAAACCACTACATTAGAGATTGTTTAGATATCACTAGTATTATCATCAAGTTAAAATAATCAGTATGATATCTAACTTCCGAAACGGATAGGAACTATCAAAAGAAGATTACTCGTAATAATTTCGGTCTTGTAAATTTCAATACGAATGACGTACTAGTTTTGAAAACTGATGCCGTTTTACACCATGGCATAGATATGTCCTTTGTTTCCTAGTTATGTGGCAAGAAATCATAGAAGGAATGCGTTCAACTACCCTCAAGAGTCACACACTGAACACAATCCATGCTCCTAAGCTATACTCTGTAACACGAGGCTTCTAGGGTATCCTTTATGTATATTCCAGACTGGTTGCATAAAGTCTGCCAACATTCTAGGTAATCCCATTTGATGACTTCAGTGCGAGGGTGATTACCCTAACTTTCGCAATAATGTAATTACCTTGTATCTTTCGACAGGATTTATTTAACAAGAGTGTTGTACTATACCGTAAATATAAACACGGTATTGTAGATTTTTAATTTATTTTTTTAAATTTTATTGTAGGTTTAAATTTAAATGTCTTACAATTTTTTCGGTCTCCTTATATTTAAACATTCTATATATGAAAACCAGTGACAACATTTTTTATTTTTCCGTCAGTATTGTAGAAAAACTATAATTTTTCTTTTATAATACATTATCTTTATTCACAGGTGTAATTGATTAAAATTATTTAATTTTATTTCAATTTTATGTTTAATTAAATATACAATCTACTACAAACCAATACAATTATTTTTTATTTAAAATTTAATTAGATATATAAAATTGTTTCTTAATAAAATTTTCTACGTTTTTTATGCCCATAATCATTAGCGTAAATGTTCACAGGATGCATGGTATGAAGAGAATTAATCCATCGACCAGTTGCCCAGTATGAGTATTTAAAAATAACCTATTATATTTAATATATTTCTGAGTGTTAAAGTCTAAGTAAGTCTAGCGGTAATGTTAATAATAACTAAATTGACCGTTATAAATCTCCTTAAACAACAAAGTCAACAATGCAGTTTTTGACAAAACGTTAACAATGGTCAGTGCAGAAGAGACAACAATGCCATAATAATATTCTAGACAAGTGCTCTTGCAACCATAGAGACAAATAAGTTCAGCTGGCATGTACGTGTGAATCGTCAACTGACATACGTTATTTACATATAAATGAATCCGTGAATGTAAAAAATTTACATACAAATGAAAACGGCGGAATTGTCATTGCAAATGACGACAGAAAAGAAAGGACGTACCTGTTCCATGTTGTAAAACGGCAACAGTTTTCAAAACTACTACGTCATTTGTACTGAAACTTGTAAGACTTAAATTATATAGTAGTAATAGTTGTTTGTAATCAGTACGTAACAGTCTCACAAGCGCAAGTTGTTTAAAATGATATTACAATCTATAGGAATTGCCTTGTTTTTAATATTCATATTACATTAAGTTGAAAAAGTGTCCTATAGTCTTTGACCCCATCTTCTTCTTGTAAACGTGGTTGAAAATCTGTTTTGTGAGGCTGGTGTTGTCAGTCCTTATTATGTGCGCTAACCGAAGAACCTAAATCTTTTCCTTTGTATTTTATCCGATTTCCTTTCGCTTTCTTCATTCTTCTACAGGTCTTCGATTTTTCTCTGTCCAAACTAGCCCTCCTTTGTTTTCAGTGGTCTCCAAATTGTTTGCTAAATTTGTCTTCCTTTTTTCTCTGTTTTTCGTTGAGTTTCACTGGGTTTTATGGAGAACATACAAACAGCCGCGACGGGGCACTGTACTGTAACATCTAATATTGGTTTCCGTTTAGACGCTTTTCGTATTGTAAGTATCTTCAGTTAGTAGGTATGGAAGTTTTGTTGGTCTTCCACTTACGTTTGCTTTCTTCTACAATCCATTGGTTTGAATCATTTCATTTATTTATTGAAACATTTTATTGTTTTAACCCTTCATAGGACAGTACTCTGGGGAATTGAAAAAATGTAAAATAATATTTTACTGTGTAGCTGTGATGTTATATAAGCCAAAATCGGACTCCTCCTGTTATCAGTTCTCAATATAAGGGGTGGTAAAAACATTTACCAGAGAGCACTATATAAAGTAACAAGACTGAAGTGTTCACTGGTAAGTATATTTACCACATGGCTTGTAAGTTTGGCATGGCTTCAGACTCAGGACTGCATTACTGTATAAGGAGACAGAACACATTTCATTCACTAAATTATTTATACAGTTGTGTCTTAATATACAAAAATAATTTAATTTTATAAAATATTTAAAAAATGAATTGATAGAGAACATAACTTAAGTCTGCTAAGAGAATAAAATTTTTGAAAACAAATTATAATAAAAGATATACGCAATGTTACAGTGGAATTCAATGATAATAAAATAAATAACAATAATGATAATAATGATGATAACAACAATAGGCCTAATGTTAATATTAACAGTAGTAATAGTATTTGAATGGTAGAAAACGTTTTAAACTTGCTAGCAAGATTTTCAGTGTTCTCGTTCATACAGTTGACTGTTATGAAGTAGTTGTTATTTTGTGTTCTTTCTTGTGGCTGTTGCTGATTTTGGGTAGAAGCTCGCCAATTAGATTCTGCTAAATATTTAAATGTTTTATTTTAATGTGTCAGCATTTTTCATCCTACAATATTCTGTTATCAACATTTTATATGAGTTTCTAATGCTCGTCTAATGACCGAGTGTTAATAATAAGTTTTGCACGTTTCTGACTGAGGAAAACTTACTTTAGGAAACTTTTTTTTTTTAATTCGCCTGAGCGAGTTCATGATAATACCGAGCTTGAAGCCAGTTCCGGTGCTGGACGTCCAGCCGTTATTTAGAACGTCCGTTCCATATGTTTTGTGTGTTTGTAGTTGTTCACTGCGTAGGACGTTATACTTGTAGGTTTACCGTGATGCAGACACGTAGACGATGTTTGTGCTCGTGTGATATGTTTCAACGATGAGGTAGTTCGCAGAAATGGATTCAGTCGTGCAGTTTAATGCCTTCATGTGCTCATGTATCTTTGTTGCACCGTGAGTAATGTAATTTGTAAATTCCAAGTAAAGAAAATATATTTAACGGTTTTTGTGTGTTTATTTAGTATGTATTCTTTGTTTTTTGTGATTCTTTATACACTGTAGTAACATGTTAATTTTAAATTTTCTAGTAATTGTTTTTAGCGTGGTCGTCTGTGATATATGAGTACTATAAACTCGCTGTTATTTGTGTTCTTTTCGGTTCCTGTTTCAGGTTTAGCGTAGACGTTTTGTATATTAGTGATCTGTTATATCCGTTGGATTGAGCTTAATATTCTATTGTGTTTACATGATCTTTATCATCTGTCTGTGTTCGCGGAATGTTGTTTAATCTGTGTAGCATTGATCTGAATCCTGACAATTTGTTTTATATGGCATGAGTATAGGAGTTGTATATCACTCTGTCAGTTTGTATCGCATTTACCAGGAATTCTTTCTCTACCATGAGGTCTTTTCTCTTTTGATATAAGTTACAAAACAGTACTTATGTAGGTAATCTGCCAGGCGCCATTATTTCTACATGACAAGATTGTTGGTTTCCCATAATTATGTCATTGAACGGGAGAAGCGAGTTCTCAGTATTAACTGGACAGGTTGTCTGCCTATCTGTCTGTTTGTGGCATGTCTCATGATAACTTTTGAATTCATCAACCAACCAGTTCCGTTTACCGGAGTCTTTACAGTTTCCTCCTTGGTCATACACTACCGCCACCCCTCCCCAGAATAACATACATGACAAGCAAGTCTAACCTCTGAACCTGCCGTATCAAGCGAAAAAATTGTCAGGAAAATAAAAAGTATCTGCAGAATTGTACCATTGTTTACAATTAAATTAAAACCAATGCAATATGTTAAATTCCAATAAAAATAAAATTTTCTACCAAGTCCCGAGAAATCATTCGACCGCTGAATATAAAAATTTAATTAATGTGGGACTTCTGCTGTTAAATGAGCAGATAAGTGATATTATTTATTTTAAAAAAATTTATTTCCTTACATAATTCTTGTGGTTTATTATTTACTTAGTGTGTAGCACTCTGCAGAACGGAGAACGCTGGCTCGGAAAATTGAGCCCCAAGCTAACCGTGGTACACAGAACACCTAAATTCCCTTTTACCCTGTTAAAATCTTCTTCACTGTAGATATTCTGCAACTAACATTTTGCCTTCTGGCCCACTATTATTAAATATAGTAAAGCTAGTAATGACGATGGTATTAAATTTTTATTATTAAAGCTACTAACTGTATTAAGTGACAGTGCCGTTCGGCTATGGAGTGCAGATTTTGAGACTTCACGTGATAAATGTGTTACAGCGCGATTAAAGAGTCGTTCGCCCTTCAGAAGCGATGGGAACACACTGACTATGTGTTTTGCAGGTCACAGAGAAGTCGGACATGTTCATTAATCTCTACAAAGGAAGCGATGAACGATATAATTAGGAGAGAACCTGTCAGCTTTGCCACCACAGCAAGTGCTAACGAGACATTTTAAGATTTTTTAGTGCTGACTTCAAAAAATAACTGGACAAAAAAATGCTTACATAATTTTCTAATAAACAGTTGTTCCATCCCCAAAACACGTTTACTAACACTAAGTATTAAATACGTTAAATACTAATGATACAAACTAAAACTGTTATATAAAACATAATTACACAAAAAATGTGTTATTATTTGCTATCTAACAAATCAAGCAATTTGTTGATTTCACTTCATCCCTCCTAAGTGAACAATAGTAACAATAGTGTAAAGTTATTGTGATTAATTTTCTTTTTTGTATAATTTTTTAATTTCTAAAGTAATAATTTATTGTAACTTTTTTTGACTTATTAAACGATGATAGTTTGTTGTAAATTATGGTGTTGTTTGTAAAGTAGATGGACTAACTGTATATGTAGGAGTGGTTCAGGACTTTGTTCTCTGTCTCCGTCGAGCTGCTGAGGATGCGGTATGAGTAAAATGTTTGGTGTTAAAAGTAATAAAAAGCCTGAAACACAACCGACCCGGAAAACAGTATTAATATTATACAACGCCACACACAAACGATACGCTAAACAAATCCTTATCATAAAAATCTAAAAATGGCACTCCCACAAACAAACGAAATAAATTAAGACAGTGGTTCCCAGTCTTTCCGGACCTGCGTACCACTTTGGTCTTCAGCGTTCATTCCGAGTACCACCGAAGTTTAAAGAAAGGTTATTGGCGTTTTCCCAATACAAATCTTGATAGAACATGAATAGTCTTCTTCTTCTTCTTCTTCTTCTTCTTCTTCTTCTTCTTCTTCTTCTTCTTCTTCTTCTTCTTCTTCTTCTTCTTCTTCTTCTTCGTTTCAAGTATTAGGTTATATAAACCTGTTCCGACACCCATCTCTGGACCCACGTCCCTTCTACCAATGGCTTTATAGTTCAGTGTCACTTTCGACAATCGATCCTCTGTCATCCTTTGCAGGTGGTCACACAATTGTCTTCTGCAAATTGAAATAATTTAATTTATGTCATTTACTTTGAGTTCTGCTCTGATATCTTCATTCCTTATTCTATCTTGCAATGTATAATTTAAAGTATTTCGAAGAAATTGCATTTCATCACTCTGAGTCTTCCCGTTTTCATTTTTGTCATGACCCACGTCCCGCTCGCATAAATCAACGTGGGTGTTGCAATTGTCTTATAGAATTTAATCTTTGTGCTGTGCCTTGTTTTATTTCTAAGATTTCTATGAATTGTACCACAAATATTTCTAAATTTATTTATCTCGTCTCCTATATAACATTCAGATTCTTAGCTTACTACACAGCCGAGATATTTGTATTATTCCTTGTTATGTATAATTATTTAAATCTGATACATAGAATTTACAAAACGGGAACTGATTTTTAAAATTAATTTTCAATTGGTTCTATGGTAAAGTAAAGTACAAAGTTTTTCAAAAGACAATTGATTACTTTCGTTACAGATTTTCTAGGTAGTACTAAAAAATAACAACATATTAAAAAGAAAATAATAAGTGTGAAACTCGTTGCTGCTTATTTTGTACCAGAGACATTTTGTATGGTTGTAATGATTTTATTCTTAACCTTAATCACACTCTCAATAGACATCCTGTTAGATTATAATGAAATATTTCCGCAAAGTGTTTAGGTTGTGTTTTTATGAGGGCCACTACACAACCTCGGTCATTTATAAGCATTTTAAAATCATATCCGATGAAAATTTATTGTTGTTTTGAACATAAATTTTATTTATTTAAGTTTTAAATAAATACTTCATCACTAGCTCGGTCATCTTGCGTATCACCTTGGATCCCTCCGCGTAACACTAATGCAATTAGGAAGCAGTGAATTAAGAGATCAGTTCTTGAAATTTGATAATGTACGTATCGAAAGTATGACAGCATGAAGTTGATAATGTTACTTGATCACGATCACCAAACAAGCGAAAATAGTTTACGACTCAATCACCTGACAAACGTAGAACTCAGAGGCTTGTTAAGCTCATAGGAGTGCCATTAACACTTTCGCTCCCAGACACCGGGGACAGGAAAACCTATTGCTACCAGACCTGTGAAGAGTAAATATTCCTCCGGCCCAGATATGTTTTCTTGTATATGTTACAGCAGCTGATTCTGTTGACAGTATAATATTGCCCACTTAACCCAAGGGCATATTTCTTTCACTCTGGCGCAGTAGAATATAAAACTCTATCTAATGGCACTAATCTGTGTCCACATATTGAGGAAATCTCCAAAACACAGTCATTCAATGTGTCCAACTTTGGTACACGTGGGCTGTACGGAAAATTTAATTTGTCCAGATATGGTACACACGGGCTCTAGAAAAGTGTTGTGTGTCCAAAAATAGTACACTTGATAGCAAGAGTGTTAAGAGGAGTAACGTGTAATTACAAATGGTAGGTGCTTGTCTCTAAATAACGTTTGAAGAAATTAAAATCTACTTCTACTCCATTTTTCAAAAAGAAAGATTTATCACGTAATTAAGTGGCATTTCATTTATAAATTGCTTTATAAAACTGACCTAAATGAACAACAACAACAAAGGAACAAATCAGTGCAACACATTTTCTGCCGTCAGAATGTCTGTTTCACTTATGGCGGTTATTTATTACAACGACTACGGTAAAAACGTTTCTTAGTTACGCGCGACACAAGTTAAATAAATGAAAACAGAAGAAGAAAACGCTTATGTCCTCGTAACCTACTTTTGGTCATGACAGTAGTTTATGGCATTAGTTTGTGGCGTCGACACTGCTGTTGTCGACTCGCGGTTTATCAGCTGAGTACCCGACCTAGAGTTAGTGTACCTGTGAGTAGGTGTAAGAAAACTGAAGTGAGTTATGGAGAAAACTTTTGCATACGACGCGCACGCACACACACAAACTCTGCTCTTATTAGCTCATTGGGTATTATATTGCGTCCAGTGTGACACCGAACATTTAGCAAAAATTTATTTCTCCTGCTTGAGTTCTTGTTCCGTTTTATTTTATTGGTCAGCATTAGCACCGGCATGGAAATTACTTATACAAATTTCTAACTTTTTTGTCTCTTCTTACTTTACCTCCCCGTGTTTTGAGTGTAGTCTATTAAAAATTGATTGAATCTTCTTCTTCTTCTTCTTCTTCTTCTTCTTCTTCTTCTTCTTCTTCTTCTTCTTCTTCTTCTTCTTCTTCTTCTTCTTCTTCCTCTTCCTCTTCCTCTTCCTCCTCCTCCTCCTCCTCCTCCTCCTCCTCCTCCTCCTCCTCCTCCTCCTCCTCCTTCTCCTCCTCCTCCTCCTCCTCCTCTTCTTCTTCTTCTTCTTCTTCTTCTTCTTCTCTTCTTATTCTTCCTCCTCTTCCTCTTCCTCTTCTTCTCCCTCTTCATCTACCTCTCCCTCTCTTCTCCTCTCCTCTCCTCTCCTCTCCTCTTCCATTCTTCTTCTTCTTCTTCTTCTTCTTCTTCTTCTTCTTCTTCTTCTTCTTCTACTTCTCCTCTTCAAGGATTAGGCTATATAAACCTGTTCCGGCATCCATCTCATGCTCGAACGGCCCACGACTCTTCTGCCACTGGCTTTATAGTTCAGCGCCGCTTTCGCCAATCGATCCTCTGTCATCCTTTGCAGATAATCCCACGATTGTCTTCTGTAAGTTGGAATAATTTCATTTATGTCCTTTACTTCGCGTTCTGCTCTGATATCCTCATTCTTTATTCTATCTTGCCATATATAGTTTAAAATACTTTGAACAAGAATCCAAGGAATGAAAAGACATAATTCTTTGTACCTCATTTGTGACAAAGTAGCTATTTAGTTTAGTTAATTTTAGAATGTATATTCCTATTGAAACTGGATTTTAAATTTACTTGGCCATAACTGTACTTCTACTCACTCCACCCTCTCCTGTATACACCTTTAACACATGTTTATCCTCTAACAGGTTCTTTGTATTTAGTTGTTCTTACCACCGCTTTGAGAATAGTCTAATCGGCTGAAACAATGTCAGGATTTACCAACACATTTTATGAAACTACCAAGCGTTTTGTTTTTTAATATTTTTACAAAACAAATTATACGGAATTGGTACAATTTGATAAACAAATGTAAAATAATTAAAGAGCATTTAAACATCCTTTTTAGTTAGTTACTGTACACAGAAACATTGATTGAATAAGAATTTCTCTAACGTGTCAAATGATTCTTTTCTGTTTTTAAATACCCATGATATTCTGATAGTTCCTATCCTTTTCGGATATCATACAGACTATTTTAAATTTCTGTACTGCTACACGGAATAAGTCAGTTGTATTCATGCCAAACCAGGTCCTTAAATTTCTCAGCCATGATATTCTCGGTCGCCCAAATTCTCTCTTTTCAAGTACTTTTCTCTGTAGTATGAGCTGCAATAAGTAAAATCCCTGTTCATTTTCAATGAGATGTCCCAGATACTGAAGCTTTCTTGTCTTCACTGTGTTAATAACTTCCCTCTCTTTCTTCATCTTTCTAAGAACTTCAATTTTATTTCTACGTGCTGTCCAGGAAATGTTCAGTACTCTACGGTAAAGCCACATTTCGAAAGATTACAATTTTTTAGTTGTGGCTTCAGTCAGAGTCCAAAATTATACACCGTAGAACAGGACCGAGAATTCGTAGCAGCGTAAAATTAGGCGATGAGGATTAGTGAAAAGTGATTACTGTGTTACATTTAGACCATTTAACTTCTAATGTTCCTTATTTCGGAGTCATACAAGATAAGTCATACAAAAACACATTACAAGATGTTACGTAAGACATTGTTATTTATGGCAATGGACGGAATGTGCGCTTGATATCAGAAAAGTTGGCCCGTATACTGCACTGCTGTGTTGGAGGTCACGGAATCTCTTAATTCTTCTTCGCTCCATTAGACTTTAATTCACGGGTCGTTTGACACTTAGCGCCAGTGCACGCTATACTGTGTACGTAGCAAAGTTCTCGCACCGTTAAACAGAAATTGCTGCAGTTATCAAGTAACTGAATATTTATTGTCCAGAGAATGTAGAATATATTCTTTTATATAAGACAGGAAACCTTGTGACAAATTTTATACAAAATAATTATATTATATACAATTTATTTTAGTTAAAAAAGCAAACATATTAAGTTATACGGTAAAAATATGTTATCATAGACAATATGTCATAAAATAATATTGTTACGACTGTCTCACTGTTCGGCGTCTGGTACAGTGCAAACAAGATACATACAACAATGAAATCACTAATTACCAGCTTTAATGATCCACGAACATTGATTTGTAATCAACAATGCAGTCTCGTTCAATAATACAAGATAAAATGTCTACTCGCAATAATAATGTCAAGTAATAGTGTTCCGCACAAAATATAAAACAGTAATCACTTCCCACCAATCCTCAAACCACTACTCGCGTTTCTCGTCTCGCCGTTCTTCCGCCTCTTCTCTCTCCTTGCTTTGCCAGCTTCCGAAAGAAAGTACATCATAGACACAGGTGGAAGGAATACTGGTCCAGCAGTAGTTTTGTCTCAAATGCAAAACAGTGAAGAACTAGTAGTAGCGTATTACAGCAAGCCGCTTTCTCTATCAGAGAGAAATTATTGCGTTACAAGGAGAGACAAACATATAGCAGACGTACTATAGACGTTAAATAAAATGAAATTTTAAATTTCATTGTGCGTCGGAACACAGATAAACTGTTCAAAGAGAGAATTAGAGTGGAGAGCAAAAACTAACGTGGGCAGACAAGAAACATTATGAGAGATGAAGGCAATGCTCCATTTACGACAAGAAAGCCTGTGGACGAAGATCAGAAAATGGAAGTAGCTGACAACTAGAATGTGAAAAACAGCTGTAGCTGAAGACGACTCTGTGAGTGTATACGTATTCACACACACACACACACGCGCACACACACACACACACACACACACCTTCTCCCCCCCCCTCTCTCTATCTATCTATCTATCTACCTCTCTATCTATCTATTTATCTATCCCTTTATCTCACCTACTGCGACATTGACAAATGTCATAATGTAAACCTGGAAATACATTTTACAGTAAATATACGTAAGTCCAACGCTAAGGTTTTGTATATAAATAAATGATAAAGTTTTCATGTTATTGTACATACTTGTCAGCGAAATGTGAACTTACTCATTCCACAAAGCTAATAAAATATTTTCCGCTTTTGAAAATTAAAAACAACTTGTTACTCAGGCGATCGTTGAGCGAATAATTTCAAAGTAAGCTGCAAACTTTTCAATTAATAGCAACTATATTTAATAGTAAGCTTTTTACACTCAACTTCTAACTCGCTACGCTGTTCGTTGACCTGTAAATAGACAAAACACTCATTTTGGTATATTACACAACATAATTTTCCTAATAACAAAAAACAATCACATCAGCAAAAAGGCAAGAAATTTTCGTAATAGAAAATAAGTTTAAAACCTAGAAATTTTATAACTTTTCTTAACGTCGTAGACATATTTTATATAATATTATATAATTGTCACCATTATCATCATAATCATTTGCAATTATTAAACCAAGGATGGTTTTTTCTGTTTTCAAACGGGCAAAGATTAGAGCTGGTCACTACAACGCTTCTTCGGACGACCCACAACTCTCCGTCCCCTTTGCTTATAGTAGTACAGTTGTTTGGAGAGGCAGTCATCCATTCGGCAAAGATGTTTACACCAATTCAGCCGATCCTGGTCAATACTGTCGAGTATACTGATAATATTCAGTTCCTGCCGTATATATCTGTGTTTCTTTTATGATCATGGAGAGTATACCCTGCCACGTGCCTGAAAAATCTCATTTCAGCCGCTTGGATACGACTCATTCACTCATTTACTTATTCTCTACCAGTTGTTAGAAATTTACGCGTCAGACATATTTTGTAAAATGAACAAAATCACAAAATTTGTTATTAAAAATAATCTAGCGCTAAGAGATAGAAATTTTAAATGTTTTAGGTGATTCTACACCTTCAAAAACAAATTGTCTTTAAGTGAGTAGAAGAATTTAAACACGGTCATACGAACGATGAATGTGATTCCCCTAGCGGACGCCCAAAAGAGCGACAACTCAAAATGCGGCATCCAGCTTGCACAAACTTTTTTTCAGACGTTCTTGAGTTAAAATATGATACACACGCTCGTGTGAGGTGCCTGTGATCTCAGCAATGTCATCGACTCTTAGCCGATAGTCTTCCAACACACTATAAGACATTTTTTAATAATATCTGGAGTTCCTGCTTTTTTTGGGGGGGGGGGTCCTCCTCATCACCTTCACTGCACATACGACCAAATTTAAACTCGAGTTCCTACTTAAAAACCATTGTTTTTCGAAGGCGCAGTATATCCTAGCACATTAACCATTCTGTTGTGAATTTCCGTTTGCGTTAAAGCTTTTTTAACAAACAATTATCACAGCAGTATGTTTGATTTTGTCCATTTTTCAAAACACGCGTGACACATAAATTTCGACCAGCTGGTAAACAGTGAATAAATTGGCAGAAAGATCTAGAAATTAACAAGTGTTTAAATGAAACATGAATGCTACAACACACAATATTTTAGTTCCGCTAAATTATTGATGACGCTCCGCGAACTTTTCAATTAACACTCGTATTATTTATTGTGAGAGTGTTAGTCGGGTGATTTTACTGCTTGCTGTATTAGTATGTGTTGGATAAATCCTAAACTTAAATAAGTGTTTTGTTTTAAAAGAAGTAAAAGAGAATGAAAGCTTTTAAAAGGAGTACAAAATGTAAAGATCTACTAATAAATACACAAGAACAAAATTAATGACAGCAGAGTTGGACTTCTGGAAAAGTTCGACAAGAGTATCCAGACTTAAAGAAAATAAAAATGAGGTTTTTAAGGACAGAATGAATGTAAAAAAAATAATTTTTGATTTTAACAAAAAAAACTTACAATGTTATGGACATACGAAAAGAATCGCACAGGAAAGATTGTCAAAGAGAGTTATGAAATGGACCCCACCAGGAAGAAGGAAAAGAGGATGACCACCTATCACCTTGTTAGAAGAAATTCAGACTATATTGAGGGAACGAGAAATTGAAGAAGATCTTTGGATGGACAAGCAGCAATGAAAGATGAGAATTAAATCATTTCTGTAATCTTTGGTTATGAAAAATGTATAAACTTTTACAGCCGGAATAATAACGTTAATAATAATAATAAATGTAAAGATAAAATTTCTAAACCTTGTGCGGATTTATTTTAAACATTTCTCGAGAAAACTATTGGGAAAGCCACGGAGAGGTGGACAACGGAGGAAATATTTGTTTGGTGTATAAATGTTTATGGGAACTGAAAGGTATTAATTTACGCGTGGTTTGTTTTCTCTTTCTCTTAGCTGTGATTAAGTTTGCAATTAACGTTTCTCAGGCGTTTAGTTATTTTTTCGGTAAACTCGATTGACCGTCCTCCGTATAATCATAGGTAAAATAATTCATGTGTTGTTGTTAGCTAAATTGCGATTGGAAGCGAAGGTGAATTACTTGTTCATATTTGATACACGTAGAGCTAGTTTCAGGCTTACCGTTCGGCTACACTTTTAATTTCCTGTTGGAACTGTGCATTCACTGGTCACATTGAATCTGATTACAACTTTGAGTCATGGTAACTATAGCGAATTGATAGCTACAGTGTTTTTAATTAAAATGTTGGAGTCTTGTGTAACGTGGGACTAACCACATTTGTGTAAATATCCGTGTTTATATTCATTTCCTTTCCATTTTTGATGTTACAGTTATAAATTTTATAAACAATGTTTACATGGAAATACAATGCAACCGCAGTAATTCGTCTCCCTCTGTAATCGTCACCCACTCAAGCTTTATTTTTATTTTTATTTACTAAAAGTGAGTAATAGGCATAGACCCAAAGAAGAGCTGTACATGGATCTGTAAGATCCTGAAATGGCTTTCACAAGGAAAAGGCTGAGATTCCATAAACATATTGTTCTAATGGATCGGTCCAAATTAAATAAACAAATTTTCAACCATATTTAGCAACTTTCCAGTCTGAACGGATACACCAAACAACTCAAGGTGGAAATGATGAAACGGGGTACCTCTTTGTACGGCTGTGTGGGTAAAAATACATACAGAAAGAAAGTTCAAAATCTTGAGATTCTCTGCGGTGAGAAGAAAACGAAAAAGCGGTGGCCAGTGGAAAGAAAAGTGGCGCATAGTGTGGGAATGAGGGTCTTTTGGCAGGAGAAGAAAAAGAAAATGATATTTGCGTGGTCCACGCCCTGTTCCTGTAAATAAAAGTGAGTAACATATACGCTCTTATTATAGCTGGAGGTAAAGCAGAAACGTGATGATTGTCGCCGGGTTTCTAATAATAGCCAGAAGAACGGACTTTAGAACGAATTGGTTTTGAGAATAGGTATTTTGTGCTTGTGTACACTGCACAATAAGTGTTGTGTTGCGTTGTTACAGTGTATAACACGTTTCTGATAATTCAGTCGAATTGTTGATGCCTGAAAAAGTATTCTGGAAAACACTCTAAAATCTGCTTGGAGTAAGTTACGGCCATTTGAATTACAACCAGGGTTTACAAAAACAGGAAGGTCTTCACCCATCATCGAAATTATTAGATATCTGCCAACCCTACAAGCATCTAACGACTTCAAAAATTTGTGAAAAATATACTTATCAAATGTAGGCTACGAAACGTTAAGAGATGATAAAGTTGTTACATGCGTATCCACAGAACCTACAAAGGCTAATGATGAAGAAGATGACCAGCCGATAAAAACTGCGATCCCTCATATGGAGGCCATTCAATCACTGACAACTGCAATCAAATGGTACAAAGACCAAGGTCAAGCAGAACTGCCTAAAAGAATGTCATTGCGCCAAATATATAAATTGGCCCTTGAAAAATATTGTCGACAAAAAAGAAACAGAAAGTTACAGATTTTTTCACAAACATTAAACAATTTTTTTGCAATTATTTGCAATTACAGTGCATAACTTGTTTGAGTTTGAAAATTTACAGCAGTAAATATGTTCGAGCAGGAAATTATTACTGTACATTACTAGTATAGTAATAAAACATTTTACATTGTTTTAACATGATAATGTTGTTAGGCTGGGGGTCATTCCATAAAATGCGTGATGCAGAATGTGTACCGTCATCGAAAAATGTTACGCTCCAGGTGATGTTAACACAATATTTTTTCTACGCTTTCGATTCCCCACAGTCTAGAAATCTTCTGTCTCTGTCGTTTTAACATGATAATGTTTGTTATATAGTAAATATATTTGTTATATAGTAAATATTTGTTACTATATTTATATATACACATTCAAACATTATCATGCTTCGATGTTTCGGTTTCGTCAAAATTTTTTAAATAAGATATATACATATACGTCCAGTTGTACAAATATACCAACAATGTGAACAGCAAAAAACAAACACAGCCTCATTAGAAGCAAACATTTGACAAGGGAATAAAGGCCTTGATGACTAAAACGCAAAAACTATTTATTTAATGGGTTTGCTTTCTACTCCCTTACTAATTCGTCACCCCTTCGGTACTGTAGATGACGAATCAGTGAGGTTCTACTCAGTGAGGTCCTTGTATAAGGACGTGAAGCTAAATAAGAATTACTACTACTAATACTACTACTACTACTACTACTACTACTACTACTACTACTACTATTATTATTATTATTATTATTATTAGTAGTAGTAGTAGTAGTAGTAGTAGTATTATAGACTCTATAATATTACGGGTATTTGAGGTCCCACTGCAAGGAAGAGGCGACTGTTGATTGCGGTCACGGAATCAATCCTTCTGTATGGTTGTGAAATCTGGGCCAATGCACTAAAGTTTGGAGAAAAACAGGTAACGTATGGCACTACTGCAGAGAAGAGGAGACCTCAGAGTAGCATTCCTCTTATCGGACAGTGCCAGAGCCAGTAGTCCTACTGATAGCGGGAATGGTTCGCATAGACCTTTTGGCTCTAGAGCGAAAACATATCTTCGAAAAACGAAGAGATAAACTTGTAAGTGAAGCGGCAAAATATGAAGCCAGAGAACTCACCCTTCGGCACTCGCAAGATCGATGGAATAAGGAGAGCAGAAGAGAATGGACTGTAAAGCTCATAGCAGCTTGAGGAAATGGTTTCCTTGCCAGCATGGTGAGATTAATTTCGTCTGACACAATCCCTCCGTGGTCGTGGCAATCAAATGTCTACCTCCTCAGAGTGGAAAAATGAAAAACCCAACACATCAATATGGCGACTCTCCACATGAAGTTTCCAAGCACACCTTTTTCAAGTACTCCAGTTTTACAAGAGAAAGGGTGGCACTGGAGATGGAGGTCGGGGAATTTACACCGCAGAGCGCAGTTGAGATTATGCGCCTACTAGTTAAGAAAAGAGAGGCCCAACTTACACGCATCTGGGAGTAAAAGATAGGGGACAATTAGAAGGAGCCCGATAAGGGGGCAACAGGGTCCCATCCTGAAGTAATAATGTAAGTGGCTCCATGATGAATACCAATGCCTGAATTAGAGGTGAGTTATTTAGTTGGTGGGAGTTCCACACACCAGGGAATGGATATTGATGTGTCGATGATGATATTGATGATGATGATGATGATGATGATGATGATGATGATGATGATGATGATGATGATGATGATGATGATGAGGAGGAGGAGGAGGAGGAGGAGGTGGAGGAGGAGGAAGAGGTGGAGGAGGTGGAGGAACCATGTTAATTTTAAAGATGGCTATTTCGATATGGCGACCACGGCACCAAACTCACCGCAAATGGCGTTAATCACGTTTTTGTCAGTAATTTTAAATGTTCTCTAACATGAAAGAAAAAGCGAGAGGCACTCATGTAAAAGTAACTAAAAATAAAGTTTCCGTTATAGTTTATCAATTTTATTCACACTCTAAAATACACCTAAAACGTAGTTCGTGTGTTTATATGAAGAAAACACTACGCCAAAGGCAAAAAATTCGAGAACGATAATTTACACACGTCGTGCTTTGGTTCACGGCAATTTGTGCTCAGTGATGCGGACACTTGCTCGCCTACGCAACGCAGTGCAGCCAACCGTCCGCTGAGCCGTAAATTACCCTGTCTTGGTCTAACAACGTGTGCATAATCGACTCTCCCGCGTGATGTCCCCTGACACTGTACTAGTAATAGTTGACAATCAGTTGTGCAATCATCCATACTTATTGTTGATAAAATATTAAAATATTACATGTAAACAATTATTGGTTGTTGAGCCAAGTGAAGTAAACTCCTATACAGGCCCTGGTAGTAGTAAGTGTTGTCCAAACGTCGAGAAAGCATTTGAAATTACTTTATTATCTTTACCTCCTGACAATTTTACCTTTGCAAGTTTAGTCACTGCTTGTCTGAAAACAGATTTGCAAAACGCGTACGGATAACTTTCTGGCTGCATGCAATTTTGTTACAGAATTTGTGGTTGAGTGGAAGAGGAGAAAAACAAGCTACTGGTTTATTGCCCACATTCCTTTAATATTATTCCGCGGTAACATCGAGCGGGTATGATGTTACTAATGGAACTAACGGAACTAACAGTCTTTTGCACGTCCAGGTACAGCAACGAAATTCAATTAATTTTAACTAAATCTTCTTCTTCTTCTTCTTCTTCTTCTTCTTCTTCTTCTTCTTCTTCTTCTTCTTCTTCTTCTTCTTCTTCAGTCTGTGGACCATACGATCCGTTGCGCACTCCTTGGTCCGACCATCTTTTCTTTTGTCTTCCAATATTCCACCGTTCTTTTGGAATAAAAACCAAAATTTATTTTGTTATCATGTTCTTATGCATCTTTTCAACGTGGTCTATCCAATCTTGTCTGTATTGGTTTATCCTTTCGTTTATGTTGTATATTCCAAGGATGTTTTTTATATCATCATTTCTTATCCAGTCCCTCCGTGTTCAGTGTAAACAACTGACAACACGCATAGTGAACGGTACAACAAATGAAATTAACATTTAATTTCTAAACTAATAGGTAACTATGTCCTTTTTCTCCTGGTCCTGAATTTAGGATGACAGCGTAATTACTCCACCGATTCCTTTATCTCACGTAGTCCTTCTTGTCTGCAGGTTGTGCAACAATATGATTGTCCCAATCTATTTCCCACCGTTTCATTTACTTGCTCGTAGGTTTTCTTCTCAATATCCGGGAATGTTTCCTCAGGTTTTTCGGAACCTCTGAAAGAATTCGTTCGGAAAGAATATTTCCCTTGTTCAAGTTTACAAAACTAAGGTTGTGCCCTATTTACACTACTGTAGTGAGACTTGGGTCAGATCTATGGCACCAGGAGAGTTGGTAGACCCAATCTACGTTGGGAAGACGGTGTGAATTATGATGCGCTATATTGTTGGGACCCGGAACTGGAGAGCAGCTCTACTTGGTAGGGGCAACTGGAGGTGGCTGTTAAAGGAGATCTTGAATCAGTAATTCGGTCTTTGATTCAATGGGTTGTCGCCCCGCTGGAATAAGTAAGTGAGACAGGGTAAGGTGCACTTATTTTTTATATAGTTTTGTACAGTGTCGGTGTGGTTTCAACTTCGTACAGTATATGGTGGTGGTTTTAGATTTTTTAGACGTTCTACGGTTACTAGTGAATGAATCTTGACTAGACTTACTTTGTATTTAATGTATTAAATACCTGAAGACTACAACAGATATTTTAGTGGTCCAAATAACGTTGTGTGGTACACCATCATCATTATCATCTTATAACGGCTTTAGGCTTTAGCGGCCTGTTCATATTCCACAGTCCACATTTTCTTAGGCCTACCAAGTTTTCTTCTGCCTCTAGGGCTGTAATCTTTTGCTATCTTTGGTATTCTACTTTCTTCCATTCTATCTATGTGTTGAATCTATTTTCTTCTGTATCCTTTAATCCTTTCATTAACTGCCCAAAATATGTAAATCACTTCTTATCTCCTCATTTCTTATATGATATCGTCTAGTACACCTTTTAGCTGATGTCAGAAGTTCAAGAACCATACAGTAGTGTAGGTATTGCCATTGTTTTATAAAATTTTATTTGGGTTTCTGTTTTACATTTTTATTTCTCAACGTTCTCCAAATCGTTACACACATTCTTGTGAAATTCGTCATTTTACTTTTTATATCTCTATCTTAATTATAAGTAACGTCACATTCAAGAGAGACGAAATGTCTTACTTTTTCTATGCATACGTTGTCTATGCACATTTTGGTCCAAACCAAAATATTGTCTATGCATATTCATCTCCCTAAAGGGCTTTGATTTGTCTTTGATTTAGATACGTTAGAGTTATATTATTTTCCTATTTTATGAAAGATGTATATTCTTTGCTGAAGAGCGTCTTCTGAAGTGGTGAATATACCTTGGTCATCCGCAAAGAGAACGGTTTTCAATTTGTGTGTGTGGTACATTGTATGGTAAATTGCTCGAAACTTTGCGTGGTAAATTCTACAATGGAACCAGTCCGACGTAACTCTTCTAATAATGTTACTAAATTTTGTTTGCAATTACGGTACGGTCTGGCACTCTAAACACTATATGGCGCTACTATTTAAAAAGTGAATTTAATTGAAAACTTTATCGTTCAACGCAAGCAAAAATTGCAGACCTTTAAACAAGAACGGTTCTTCTTCTAATAGTTCCTATCAGTTTTGTATGTTGGATTTCATACAAACTATTTTGACTTTCTGCACTGCTGCGCGGAATAAATCGGTTGTATTCATGCCAAACCAGGTCCTTAAATTTCTCAGCCATGATATTCTCGGTCGCCCAACTCCTCCCTTTCTAAGTACTTTTACCTGTAGTATGGACTGCAATAAGTAAAATGTCTGTTCATTTCTGTCCCAGATACTGAAACTTTCTTATGTACACTGTGTTAATAACTTCCCTTTCTTTCTTCATCTCTCTAAGAACTTTAGCATTAGTTATATTTCGAAAGATTCCAATTTTTTAGTTGTGACTTCAATCAATGTCCAAGATTCTACACCGTAGAAAAGTACCGAGAATACGTAGCAGCGTAAAAGTCTCATCTTTGTGTTTATTGTTAAATCGTGATTTTTGAATAAACTGCTCATTCTAGTGTACATTGCTCTTGCCCTTTCAATTCTGCTCTTTATTTCTTGGGAGTGGTCCCATTGTTCATGGACTATAGTACCAAGATATGTAAATTTGCTTACACGTTCAACTGGCCTTTGGTTTGTATTAAGGGTGCAGTTTGTGAACTTGTTCTTAGATACAATCATTAGCTTTGTTTTATTAACATTGATGTCTAGACCATATTTACGTCTGCTTTCTGTCACTCTGTTCATTAGTTGTTGCAGTCCCTCTAAACTATTTGCGAATATGACGGTATCATCCGCATAACATATGTTATTAATTATTTCACCGTGCAGAGAAATTCCCACATCACATTCATCTAAAAAAACCTTCCGAGTAGATGTTGAATAAAAGCGGAGACAGTATACATCCTTGTTTTACTCCACGCAGAATCTGCATCTCTTCAGTTTTCTCTTTATCTACTCTAACTACTGCAGTTTGGTTCCAATACAGTGTAGCTATTATCCTTAGGTATTTCCCATCTAACCCAATAGACTCAACAAACCCAATAATCTGCTAATCGAAAGGTTAGCAGACTGGAATTATTTAATATTTGATTCGATTCAATATTTGCCGACACATCTGTTTGTGTTTGTATTTAGTAACAGCTTTACCATTAGGTTTCTACATGACACAAGTATATTTTCAATGAGTGTCATACAATTTCTTTTGTACCAACTGTCCATTACGTTAATTGCCTTTCGAACAGAATATATATTCGACTTCTTGCCAGCACGTGTTCACAAAGGTATGGTGAAATAATATGATTTGTTTGAGGTGAGTAGACTACCAGGGACCCAAAGTACACAAATTGAGGGTAAGCCTAGAGCCCGGCGACCGTGAAAACTAAACGCCAGGTATCGGAGCCACGGATCAGTAATAATACTCAATTCTCGTTGAAGCTAAGTAGTATATAAAAAAGCATGAAAAATAAAATTTAATTACAAGACATTTTTCATTGTGGTCGTTGCAGTTTATAACTTTTGATGGTAGAAATTTTGTGATTTTATTATTGGACAAAATGTTTTCGAATATATTTTGTTTTACGTAACAAATAATATATCAATTAATGTGAGATGGTGAAATCTCGGTGCATCCACAGTAAAGCAGAACTATCTACTAATTTTTAATTAGTAAATTGTAAAAAGAACGGAAGTGTGAAGTTATTATTGGAAAAACTATTTTTGTAACTAATAATATGGGAAAAGAACGATAGTGTGACGTTATTATTGGGAAAACAATTTTTGTTACTAATGATATTGTATTTTACGTAACAGATAACATATCAATTTATGTGAGATAATGCAATCTCGGCGCGTGACAGTATAGCATAATTTTCTAATTATTTTTAAATAATAAACTGTAAAAAAGAAACGATAGTGTGACTTTATTATTGAAACAAATATTTTTTTTACTAATAATATTTTATTTTACGTAACAGATAACATAATTAATGTGACATAACAGATAACATATAACAATTAATGTGAGATAACTCCATCTCGGTGCGTGACAGTAAACCAGAACTTTCTAGTAATTTTAAGTAATAAATTGGGGAAAAAACGGTAGTAGATTTGTTTACTGACAAAATAACTTTTTAGAATGTTACAAAACGTGTATACTTCCAGTCTGCCGGTGCTGGTCCTCTGCGTCGCTTTCTGTTTCGCCGTACTGCTGGCGCGTCGCGACGATACCACGCTGTACACAGTTTACTGTTGGACGCTGACCGTGTCGCTAACCGCCGCGTGGACCGCCTCCTTGGTACTTCGACTCCAAGTGATGCCGCTGAACATGTTGTTCATCAACTGCTACATGTTGGTCATGGACTCGGCTGCCGCCCTACTGTTGACCTACTATTACCTCCAGTGTCTCACGTCGGACAACATCCGGCGGATATACGACAGTGTCAAGTGTTTGGATCGTGTGCTGGAGACTATCGGGATCGATGTACCTCACGCGACCGATCTAATCAAGTGCACAGTGTTTGTCTTCGTGGCCACTTCCATACATGTGTACTTCACCTGGAAGTATTTAGTTCTACTAAAGGAAATCAAGAGTTTCCTAGTTGAACCGTTGTTCGTGTTCAACACTGCAGCGAAGATCAGCCTGTATTAGTGCGGTTTCGTGTTCCAGTTGATATTCGTGTCCGCGATATGTGTTATGAAGACAAGATCTGGTACTGATAACGAACGCTGTTGTAAAATATATCAAGTACAGACAAGGACGAGTCGCTTGGAACAGTCAGGGTACCTTGTCAATAGTCAACGATGCGTTGAGTAGTTCAGATCCCGGGTTCGAGAAACAATTTTTCAAAAACTTGAAAGTTATAAACAGTTGTATATACGACGCATTTGACGATACGCAAAAATTATTCGTGTACAGAATCTGTTGCCAAATAGTTTTAGTGGTGTTCCTTATGTCCTTTCATCTCTTTATGGCTACTCGGGAGATGTTTGCGTTATACGTTATTATCTCATCCGCTTGGTAGACGTTTCTCGAGCTGTTGCCTTTTTTCACCCTTGTGCTGATTACCGGTGAATTTCGTCGGGTGAACGAATTGATAACAACCGTGTACTACAAGAACGAACTGAAGAACATACACCGAAGACTCAAACACTGGATGTTCCAGAGCGCCCATAGGCAAATTACATGTGACTGTGGACTGTTTAAAATTGACATATCTTTCCTGTCGGTTTTGTTTAACTTTATCACGTTGATAACTTTTGCTATGATCACACAATCTTCATAACTGGATTATATAGCCTTCACATACATTAAAATACAAACTGTAAAAATTTCATGTTTTCTTTTTCTTTACAGTGATATTATGAAACGACTATCTCCTAAACTAGACGGCTTGTAAATAGTTTGTAATATTCCTTAAACAGATTAATTAATTAACCTCTAATTAATCAATTAGTGGAGATTATTGTTACGAAGATCTGTTGTACAGTGGAAACAGGATAGTGAGATTAATAAAGTAACAAATTATAACATTTTATAATTAAATAAAATTATATAATTTTATATAATGCATCTGGGCCGATGCACTAAAGACGGAGAAGTGCAGAAAACGTATGGCATCGGTGCAGAGAAGAGGAGCCCTTAGAGTAGCACCCTCTTACCGGACAGTGGTAGAGCCAGTACTCCTGGTGATAGCGGTAGTGATCCCCACAGACCTGTTGGCTCTAGAACGGAAGCATTTATTCCAAAGAAGAGAGGAAATTGGAACAGATGCCCAAAGCATGAAGCCAAGGAACTCACTCTCCGCCATTAAACAAGATCGTTGGGATAGAAGGGATAGAGGAAGATAGACCTCAAAGCTCAACCAAACTTGAAGGAATGGATCGACAGCCAACACGGTGAGGTCAACTACCATATGTTGCTCAGTGGCCACAGCAATTTTAATGTCTACCTTCACAGAATTTGAAAGCCCAGCATTCCAATACGGTGACTCTCCCCATGAAGATACATTGTACACGTTTTTCAAGTGCTGCAGATTCGCAAGAAAGACGGTGGTACTGGAAATGAGGCTCAGGGACTTCACGGCCAAGAGAGTAGTTGCGCTTATGCTGCGTGGTAAGGCGGAATGCATTTATTTAGTGGGTCCTACTAGAAAAAATACAGGCGCAACTAGCACCCAACGGGCAGTAGAAGATGAAGAACGAGTAGTAGGTGCCCGATAAGGGCGTAATAGGCTCCGTCCTGAAGTAATACGCTAAGTGGTTCCAGGATGGATTTCAATGCCTGAATTAGGGGTGAAGATTTTAGTGGGTGCGAGTCCCACACACCAGAGGAAGCACGGCCTCCTCTGACGGTACATAAAGCATTTTTCCCCTCTATAAATAAGAATATAAAATTCAATTACACACAATAGCAGTTAGAAATCGACAAAGGTACCCCGATACAATATATCTTTAGTTAAATTGTCTAACACACCAAAATAAATGTCACCTAATTACAGTTTTGCACTAATTAACACACTATTCACTTTTCAGCAGTCACAATAACAAACACTTCGAGCGTCACTCTAATATCTCTTGTCTAAAACTGAGCTTGTCGCTTCGAAATCCAGTATTTATACTCCGGCTGCCTTGTATTGTACTGACTTGGCGAGCCTGCATGTCGAGTGGGATAGTCGAGTCACTTGAGGAAGGGGCATCTCGCATGACCTTAAACTTCTACCGGGAAGAATGACCTCTAAGCGCCTTCGGGGGTTGCCGCGTGCTAAGAGTCATGTACGCATTCAACGTAGCTTTATCATTTAAATTGATTATTTGTATGTTTTATACAATGGAATTAAAGGTCATAAATTTGTATCATAAATTATGTTTATTACCTTCACGTACAGACTTGTGTACTTGTTATTATCAGAATACATTTGCCTGATATTACAATTATTACTGTCAGTAAAAACACGGAAAGTGGTATTATCATCCCTAATTGAGCTCGTCTTGCTGTGTTAAATCCTTAGATCATGATACACAGTCAAAACACCATCCCACTAGATGGAAAAGACTACAATGACGAACTAAACACGATAAAATATCTACCAGAAACCAACGGATACAACAGAAAACTAGTCAATAAACTCCTACACAAAACACAAAACAAATAACAGACAAAGACAGAAAGCAACACTAACCTACATACTTCAACACACTAACATACATCAATAACCACACTGTAAAAAGTCCAGAAATTTGATAATGCAGGATACACAATAGCATACAGAATTAAAAAAACACAGAATACACACTGTCAAAAAACACACACAAAGAACAAAACAAATTTGATTTACAAACTAAACTGTTAAGACTGTAACAAATTCTACATAGGCCAGACAGGACGTTGCTTTAAACAAAGATACATTGAACACACCAAGGCACTACACTCCATAACAGAATCAACCTTTGGAAACCACCTCATTGAAGCAAACCGCACATACACAAACATAAAAACAACATGGATATTCTACACGTACACACAAAAGGCCGAAAACTAGACACTCTTGGACAACTAGATATATACAAACACACAGAAACCATAAAACAGACACAAATCATATCACACGTATTATTCGAACATATTACACCGCACACACACACAACATCGATCTTTCAAACGACGGCGCCGTCAACAAGAACAAGACGGACAGCGCACCTAGCGGCAGCTTCTGCAAAGTTTGTAATAGGCAAAAACTGATTCAGGCTATAAGGTAGAAATTTTACATTTTTACCAATAAAAACTTAGTGTTTCGAGTCAGTAATATTATACTCATAATTACCTAATTTAGCCTTGCACCACAAAATCTCTGTTCACTCAAATACCCCACAATAAAAGCTGACGCTGGATATTCCAAAATAAATAAGACCGTAGATTGTTGAAAGTATATACATAATATTTACGTCAAATTTGTTGAATTTTAATCACTCAAACTGGTTGAAAATATGTTTTGCTACACAATTGTCAGTTATGTTTTTTCTCTTCTCTTCATTTCCGTTCTAAAGGACTCGTTGGATATTTTATCAAGAATTTGTACCATTTGGGGAGCCAGTAGTCTATATTTTTGCCTAGCCGTTTGATTCCTCGTGTTCAGAAATTTGTTCGATTCGATAAGTGATTTATAGGGACAATGAATAGACAGTGTAAATTGTTTCTTAAGGTAAGAAAGTAACCTTTATTTAGATAGTCGAAAGTAACCAGACTGATTTTCTGTTCACCGTTTCTTGGAGTAGTTCAATGTCTCATTAACATGAGTTGAATAGGCTTGAAAAATTACGTCAGCATAAAAATTCGAATGTCGTCCTAATAACTGGTATGCTCCCTAAGGTCCCGAATTCGCTCGGTATATTGAACGAAGTACACTTAGTAGTGGCTAAAGTTTGAAATTTAATATTTTTTCAATTATTATTATAGATGGCAAAAATTCCGGTTACCATGCTATCTTTTGTTTTTAAATTAACAATTTTTTAGTAATCATTCAAGACACATTACATATTGTAAATAATTGGCTTTGTGTTCAAATTTCGTGTATCTAATGCTCTGCTGGACATTTTCAATTTTCAACAATCACTGGAAAAAAATTTTGTAACTTTTGTAAAGCTGAACTAAAATTGAGTGAATTAGATTTATTTTACTTTCTTTCAGTTATTGTTTTACCTGTAAAATTTGTCAATGATTTTTGCATCTCCTAAGTAGCATAATTATGCGAATATATTGCTCTATTTCTGCTTTTAAAATCTAGAAAATTTGAAGCATTTGATATTAACGTTTCATTCTTTAAAACTCCTTAGCGATGGTATATTTGTAACAGGTGAACTCTGTACTTCGACTGCCTCCATCGTAATATTGTTCACTTCACGTTTGGATCCCTAGAATGTGGGATCGTCGTCAGAAACTGTAAGTGGTGGTTGAAGCACCTTGTTGTAAGACCAAACAACGTATAACGTCTCGTCGTTATAATATCGGGAACCTGGTTAATTGGCTCAGGTCAATTAAACAGGCTGCCATAATCTTAACACACTCATAATTAACTGGAAGGTAAACAAATGTTAAATAGGATCCCGTGAATTGAGGGATATTGACAGGGGTTTGTAGATTTATTCACTCACCTTTTTGGACCATGACATCTCTTTATTACATAATGTTTTAACATCTCCGAAGAAATTTAGCAACGAGTATATTAAAGGTAAAAACATTTGCACCTCTTGTACAAATAGAATTAGAGTAATTAATGAGTTAACATAGCTTTTACTGCCCTTGGATCCCAGTATTTTGTTTCAGTTTATGATATTAAAATTATAATTTTTATTTTGTGCCATCTAAAGAATGGGCTTATTTAACTTTAACGTGTTATATTCATAAAAGCATTAAACTTAACACATATTATTACTAAGGATGAAATTACAATTTTATGGTAACTAAGTCAGTCTTTCGTGTTTTACTTTACTTTTATTTGTTAATTAAGTGTCTATCATGTATTATTATAAGTAAGTTCTGAACCACGGAAGTTGAACTTCCGTGTCACCTGTGTGTAACATCGTCGGCGAATCGGCGATTCTATCGGTTGTGCAGAGTGTCTTGGAGATCTTCTGGCTATCGTGTTTTGGTAAAATCTGCTGTCATTCCTAAAGATGAGTCATCTGTCGGGTCGGTAGATTCTTGTGGTAGGTGTTGGGTTGTAACTTTCACTGGTATTCACATTTTTGTACCGCACATATTACTTACTGTTAACAGTTACATGTTAAAAGTTTAACATCACATTTAGGTGATGTTAGTTTGTTACAGAGATGTCATTGTCATACACTCACGTCATTTACGACATTTTTACATCATCCGGCTATCTCACACAAGCTTCTCCTCGTTTACAGGTTTTATATTGATTACATACTTTTGTACGCTGTATCAGCAGCGGAGTCTGAGATACAACTGAACTAATTTACTATAGGGGTGAAGAGGCTGTCCGCGCGCGGGTAGTTTATCAGCGCGAAAAGTAACTTAGTTCTCACTTATTATTAATTATTTTGCTTTAATTCGCATACAACTTAATGACATCGCTCTTTACTTTTATTACTCTTTTATGTGACGAGGGGTAGTTACGGATTTATTTAGTTTCTCAAATCTAATTTTATTAACTGCTACATTGGCAAATCGGCAGGTCACTACCGGTTTGGGGCATGGAGAAGGGTTCATTCGTACCTTATTAAAGCCAATATTGGTATAATAACATTTTTTTTATTTTTGTGGGATTTAGGCTTATTAAATCGTCACAAACGACAATAAAGAAAAGTAGTCAAGACTTTCAACAGGGTCTCTCAACCTCCACCGACGGCATTACAGTACGATCCCAGATTCCGGGGATCCAAACGTCTAGCGATAAACACTACGATGGAAGCGGTCCGAGTAGAAAGTTTACCTGATTATTATTTCTGTTCTTTTCCTTACAATATACTAACATTTAATGTTACAAGAATTTCTTGTCTTCTGGTTTCTAATTGTCTTCCTTCAGATGTCTGCTCATTCATCCTTGTATGCATATTGTAACGTGACGGTTCCCTTAAAATAAAGATTTGAAACCCATGTATATTGAAGTACAGAACAATACAGAAGTAATAAACTTATATAGTAAATTATATATACTATATTATATGTCAAGACTAAATAATGATGAAATATAATAAAAGAATACTAAACATGTCTAGTTAAAACCTTGTAACCACTAGTTCCAGTAAAGGCTTCATAGTAAATTATATTAAGAAAAGATAAAAGCCCTATAATATCAAGTATAGCTGATTAACATTGGACTGTGAAGTGAAGGTGTGTACATCCATCAGTCAGTTATCTTAAATAATGATTGTTTAGTAGTAGGTATAAAATGTAATAAAAACAGTATGACTGGATTAGGTAGTTGTATCTACCTATGATAAATGAACATATAGACAATTTAGAGAGGAAAAATGGTATTACCTAAGTGTGTAAATAAAGTTTTATTACATTAGAAATGTATAATATAGAGTTACCAAAGGACAATGATTATGTTTTAAAGAATTACCAAGATGCATAGTTACATAATAAAGAAACTAACTGATAATTTATTTTAAAGTATTTATTTACATAATTTGACTTAACAACGAGGCGTAGGGACTCGATTTTTATACAAACAAGGGATTTAATTAATCAATACAGTAAACAATTTTGTGTTTTAGCCGATAGGCGTTCATAATTGGAGGCCTATCCATTACACCCAGCCATTCAATAATTATTTCTTATTTATTTGTTTTGATTTACATATTTGACATTAAATAATTGACGCTTACAACGTGAGGCGTTAAAAGAAAAAACTATATACACAGATTATTGGTATTACAATATGAATGCTACTTTTCTATAAATTGCTCTATTAAATTCATGTGTATTTTTTGTCCAGCTTATGCACTCAATTTACTTGTCACTTATCAGAAAAGGCTTTGGTCTGAGTACTATCATCCTTAGAATTTACTGCATTTAATGTAGAATATAGAATCTAATTAGATTATAATTTAATATGAGCGTATTCGATTAACTTATATCTGAAGACGACCACAGTTTTTTTTTGTACCCAGAAAGTTGTGCAGTAAGTTCTGACGACGGTAATACCATTTTAAGTTCTTGTTAATTTTGTTATTTAAATCCAGTCTCTGTAACACCAACTCCGTCGTCCGTATTTGCTAAACTGCTAAGACACTGAAAGGCCTCGTCAGGAACATGACATTTAGCAGTTTAGCAAATAAGCACGACGAAGTTGGAATTTTAAGTTCTGAAGTTCTGACGATCAAAAATTTTTCATAATATTCACGTGCCATCAAAATTCAGGTTTAAAGATGGTGGTTGTCACCTCTTACTAACACTAATCGTTCGTAAAATATTTTCCTTATAATGTATAGAAAAAATGCTTAAAAATCCTTAAATTATTAGAAAAACTTTAAACCAAAAACCATGGATTAACAACAGCCAATGTAACTTCTAGAACATTTCTGTAACCACTTTAGTTGATTTATAGATTTTGATATTTTGGGGAGCACCTAATTTACCCGTAAATTTCAAAGAATAATTTTAAAACATTAAATTCGTAGACAGTAAGCCGCGAAACACCCTTATCTTAATTACCTAATTATTTAGAGTACTGTGTGAGTTGTAACAAACGTTCCCTGTTCGTCACTAAAATAAAACGGACTCTCCTACAACTGACTCTTTTAATCTCAGACTACTTAGCTTCGAACGGCTGAACGCAGTTCCACTGGACAGAATGTCTACTGTACACACCGTGTGCACTAATTTCCCAAGAGTAGTTTGTACTGAAATAGCTCTACAGTAGATTGTTCCCTGCTGTAAGGTACGGACTGTCTATGTCCTTAGGTTGGTTGGATGTGTTGTAAATTGTAGCTATGTATATACATACAGAAATTATTTAACTTCAACTGTTAAAAAGATTAGTTCTTCCCTCTTTTTTAAAACCAAATACTGTAACTTATTATAAAATATCAGTATGGAGAACCATACATGATTTCCATGTTCTAAGATTTATAGTTAAAATCATTTTTGAATTGAAATATTTCCATAGAAACTACTTCTTTCTTTAACCTTAACCACAGTACTGCAGTTACTAACGTATATCACCTCAAGTTTGCGCAAATCGATTTTCTGTGATGACGACAGTCGAAAGCACTGCCGAAACGTCTGGTTTTGAAGAGAACTTTGGACCACGGCCAAACAGCCCTGTAAGGAATTTTCACAACAAACTACTTCTTTGTTGCCGATAACGTAGTACACATATAAAAAATTATCCCCTCCACTCCAACTATCATTTTTATTTATAGAAAATTACCCCTCCTCCTTCAACTGTAGTTTTAATTTATAATATTTCGTCTATCTTTCTACAGTGGATTATTGTGACCTTCTCTTCAGGATACTTTATTTTTCAAAATTAAGTAATTTACTCTTGTTAAAACATAAAACGTTGCAGGTAAACTACTTCTTCCTTTTAACCAGTCTTCACCTAAATCAATAGGCTTTGAGTCCTCTACAGCTCAGGCACATACGCAAAAAATTATTTGTTTCTGTTTGAATTTGCAGCTGTTATCGTTCGCCATAGAAAAAATTCTACAATTAGACACAAAGACAGACACACAGACACACACACACAGACACTTTTCGGAAGATGACTTTTCTTCGTGTTTTGAGGGTAGCACAATCAGAATCACCATACAAGATATTTTCGCCATCAGCATACTTCCATTTCCTTATAGAACATGGAAGTAAAAACAAGACAGATTTATTTAGTTTGTCTTGAAATCAGATTCAGACTCGTAGCTTCCATGACATCCGAGATATTTATAACGGCTCACTTATTCCAATGTACTTTAGTTTTTAACCATCTTACTCCTCATCCGGATGTTTTTATTAAACGCCATTGTTTTAACATAAGCATTAATATGTATTGAATATTATATCTTAATGATATGAAAACAATAATGCAATGTTAATAGTTACTGTTAATTGTTACATAACATGCACGTGATACTTATTAAGAAGTGCAAGAACAACTGGATTGGACCTTTCCACTGCGTGGAAATTATGATCCGTGTAATGGTCATAAAATTACTTTTAAAAAAATCAATAATTCAACCAAATTGTAGTATTCGCTCTTTACACGTTCTCTAGTAGACGGCTTATATTCCGTTTTAAGTGTATATCGTAGTGTTTATTTAAGACAAAAAAGTGTATTCCGGCTGTTTGATATATCTTTGTCACAGTAGTTTCTTTACGCAAGGAAAAGGAGAGACTGAGAATAAAATTAAGAGCCATAAAGAGACATAAGCAGCTAGTGGAAGAAGGGAGAATAGAGAGAGAGAGAGAGAGAGAGAGAGAGAGAGAGAGAGAGAGAGAGAGAGAGAGTGAGAGGGTGGGGAAGAAAGAGAAATATTCGTAGAAGAATCAGTTATCACAACTATGTTTTTAAAGTTTCCTTTAAACGGTGCCCAAATAACACACAGTTTTAAATAGAAAAAGAGGCGGCTCAGTAGACCTGTGGGTATGGCGCCTGGTTACTAACCTAGAGGTCCCGGGTTCAATTCCCGAACCCGCACCATAAAATCAAGGTGCTTTTTTCAGCCCTGAGGTCGACTCAGCCTGTTGAAAATGATTAGCTGGGATAACATCCTGGGGAAAACAATGGGCGGCTGAAGCGTAGTGCTGGCCACACTGCCTTCCTTGTATGCCGTACAGCTCACATAAGGCAGCCTACCATGCTTTTTCCTAAGCTACTTCGGTGGTATACATGGGAGCCATTTTTATTATAATATTAAATAGAAAAAGACCTTTTTTAAATTTATTTTAGTGTGTTACATACTGTAACTTAAATGTAATTTGATTCCAAAATTTTTGTGTTACAGCGATTGTTTTGTATCGTAAGGAACGCGCTATTTCACGTCTTCTGGAAACACATTTCTTGAATTTGAGCATAAAATATTTACTTGTTATCAAAACGTCATGTACACAGATATCCAACCAAAATACCCTCTGTTAGTAAAGAAACTCGTCAATGGGTGAGGAACGACTGAAGCGGTTGTAAAAATCTCAGTAGTAAACTCTGTAAGAACATTCATCCCCCGTCCTTTATCAAGGTAATTTTGTTCCCGGATAAAGAGGAGAAAACGAAATCAGTCGACCTTTGACCTTTGTGTCAGCCCTATACAAAATGTTGTGCTATCCGTTTTTACGGCCCTTCCCGTTGTTGTTAAGTCCTTGATAAACGTCCAACGACCCCTCTTCTGTAAGTGAGTGACTAAGTGAATGTATCCTTGAGTTTGCGTTTTTCATACGATGTTTTGGCCTTAACTGAACCACCTTTGTTAAGATATATTAATGAAATATACTCTTCAACAATAATGTTCTTTCAAGACTGTGTGCGCATGCGCGCGGGAGCGCACTATTCATAAACGTGCAAACGCCTTTCAAGTATCGCTATTTAACCTCACACAATCAAAAAAAAAAGTTACTATTTGTTTCTTAATTATTTGTTTCGCTTCAACTGTTATAACTAGGTTTAATTCATTGTCTCATTACATATCTACTAAATACTTACGTGTGAATATTTATTGCCTTCACATTTACATAATTTACGTAATACTGTACTAATTTCTCTTACTGTAAAAGTAAAATAAATCTGTTAAGTTAATAAAACACCTAACTGAACGAGCGAAGCCAACTTGGCCGTTTGGCATATGCTTATTTTTGGCCTGTCTATTTGGCGTTGGTCTCACGATAACTTCTCAGGCCATCAACCGATTTCCGTACAACTTAGTACGCAATATCCATACTTTCACTCTAGCGAATCTTATTATTTTTGAGATCGATTCCCCAAAAAAATAGAGTGGCCGGAGGCAAAAAATATTAGGTGGTTTAAATTTTAAAGAACCGCAACGATCAACATAAGGTATCAAGTTAAAAAACCTATTCCCATTTTTTTTATTTTTGCAAAAATTTTTATAGCATTATTTTTGCATAAATTAATTATTATTATTAAATTAATTTCATGGTAATTCTTAGTGGTACACTTCAGGGTAAAAACCAATCCAAGGATGAATAACGTATTTATTTATTCACAATAACTAAGTTTATTCTGGACAATGTTTCTTCACACACACGTTTGCATTGCAATTTTTTTGCGCCCACGTTGTAATCTTTGCATTGGGTACATTTGTGTCGATTTCAAATTTTACAAACGGAACGTTCATAACAGTTAACAAAATTAAAACGGGTGTCCTGGGCAAGAGAATTTAAGACATTTCAAAATAATTTTGGCGTTTTATCTGTTACAAAGACAGGGCGACAAGAGAAGAATTGAGAAAATATTGAGAGCTTAGTTGAGAAAAAAATAAACAGCCTACGACGAAACGAGTCTCCAGAGACCGCTTCTCTAGTTGTGTCCGCTTTTTATCAGAATGAACAAAATGTTTTATATTGTCAGCTTATGTCTTCGTAAGCTGCGCGTTAGTGTCTAAAGTGTTCTACCGGGAATTGTGGGGACTCTCGAAATAAATAGTTTATATAATAATATATTGAACGCTATCGTCACTTGCCTTTGACTGGCAACGACTGGCGTTAACGGACAATTCGGTTGTAAACATATTGTTATTTGAATGCGCATGTCAGTTCGCGAAAGGTAACTGGCTATTTATCAAGGGTCCAAGTAGTGCTCCACCAAATAGAACCAGGTTTAAAATTACCTGGCCAAAAATTTTGTCCGACTTCTCACGACAGTTCCGTGATTTCCATTCAAACACAGGTGAACCGAAATAGTACTCGGTTCTCAATAGCTTATTGTCTACTTGTTACTAATGGAGTTATGTAGTTTTCTGGTGATAGGGGAATGGCTACCCCCTCATTCAGGCCTGGCGGCTGAATGTTCCCCTGTTCGCGCCAGAAGAAGGAGGAGAAGCCGTAACCTTCGGTGGAGGGGTGGGAGATCCTGTGTTGGTGCACCCGGGGCTGACCCGCTACCATTAAGCCTTCGGGAATCGTCGCGTGCGCGTGCCCACATAGACGTACCAAAAAATGGTACCACGGGATCGTGAACAGCCCGACTAGGTTCCTACCGACCCCGGTGTTCACGAGTTGGTAAAAGGTTTCTTGATGGTTGTGGTTTCACTCCAAGCTACAGTAGAGTCGTCCCGTCTTGACTTTCTGGGAGTTCGGGATGATGATATTGCCTACAAACTGCCGGTATGGCAGTCCCGCGGGAGTGCAATGGTGTACAAGTTTTTCCATGATCAGATTTCCGGGCTGGTCGCATAGCAAGCGGCGAATCCAAGCTTGAATCAAACAACACGCGGAGTGGCCATAACTTTTACATTCTGGTAAACTACCGTTACGTGATGTAGTTTTCCAGTTACTTGTTATGCTTGACGATCTCGTAACGTCATTCACATGTAGTCAGTATAGCAGCGATCATACTAGGTTCGTGACCGCTGCTAAAGACAATGGATTTCTTAAAAATCAACCACGGTCTGCTGTAAGATAAACTGGAAGCGCGGTGCCGGTAAGCGGTAACTACGATGACCGCGCTGAACGAAGATCATCCATATGTCTTCTTCTTCAGTCCATGGTTTGGGCTATAGCCCATTCCGACTTCACAGAGTCTGTGACCATTTTTTCCATAATCTTCTCCACTGGCCTATATTCAAACGCTTGTTCAGGAATACACGTGTCTACCATTCGTTCTACATGGGACTTCCAATTCTACCTATATTCCTATATTCTCTCCAAAACCGACGGTAACTTCAGGCCTTTCCTTATGTCGTCGTTTCGTAGACGATATCTCAAACTACATTCCTTCACTGCTCTTGAGAATTTCATTTGCGCGGCCTGTATTTTCGAAATATCTTTTTCAGGAGAGTCCATGTTTCACACGCATACATTAAAATCGGCACAGCCACGACCTCATAGATCTTTAGCTGTGTCTCCCTTTGCGTTTCACACACATTAATGAATACACAGGTGATTGACACTTTACTACCACAGTCATAGTTATACAAAATTATTCCTATTTTATAACCTCAAACAACGGGTAACGTTTACCTTCAACTAACGTAAACACTAAACCGGGCACTGCTGATTTCATGGACACAACTAAGGATGCACTACGACGTTCCTACTGGAGAGCTACGAAAGCTTTGCAACCACCGGGGGCTTCACACATAAAACACTGGGAAGTTATTAAGAGAGTCACGGACATCCTCCTATTTTGTGTAATAAGCTATGCCATTTACGTTTCAAGTTGCAATCGGCCTACAACCGCCAGGCTGCGGGTCCCATTTGAAATCTACGTAAACTTTGGGGCATAAAAGCTAATAGGTTTTCCGTTGAAGTTGATGACACTTTAAACTGCTTAATGTTTCTATATATTATTTTGCAGTGTAGTTAGTCTATATCGGTGGTTGTGCAACGCTGCAGCCATAACATCAGCTGCCATTGTGCAATACTTCATGTTGGACAATAATAAAATTAAAAAAAAATGTTGGGTACGTGTACTTATGTACGCGCGTTAGAAGTTATACTTCTTTTTGTATATAATATATATAATATAATATAATATATATCTTATTGTACAGTGTTTAAGTGGTTCAATAAATAAATAACAACGAATAAACAACTACCACAGTTATAATATATATGCATAAAATAAAATTAGTATGACTATTATACACTAAAAGGTACAAATTTAATTCAATTGAATTAATGTAAATTTAATATTATAATATTTTAGTAGATAAAAATTAATTTTTTATCAAATATCTCAAAACACTTACGAATAGTGTACTACAGCAATGGATTTACTTTTCGATAGACTTCTGAATAATTAAGTGTGATCTATAATTTAAAATATAGAAATATATATTAGATTATTGGATTAAAGCAAACATAATGATAGAATACTTATCGAAACTTTTATTCATTTAATATAAAATAGACTTTTGAAATTAATACTTACGAAAAATAAATGATTAGTTGGTACTAGAAGAAACCTACGTTTTAACAAAAATTTCCGTAATTAGTGTACAAAAAACGGCTGTACTTTTAAACCTGAGACCATGCTGAATCATGATTCCCTATTACCATTCTCTTCCAGTATAATTCTTATGCAGTTTCCATTATTTTGTAAGAAAGAAAGTTGATATGTTCAATGGCGATTTTCCTGTTCACCTTTTAAAAGCATAATTGTTATTCAGTTTCCTTTCTTATTCTGAATTTATTGGACCGAAATTATAACCTAGTTCCCATTTACAGCACATTATTACCTTACAAAGACGAATTTAAGTAAATCTAATTTATAACGAAAGAAGTGCCTTAAAATCCTCACTCCAACCTAATGCAATAAAAACCAATGTGCAAGTTTCTATCAATATGCAAATGATTAATTATTAGTAACTGTTTAACATTCATATTTCGTAATGGTATCCAAGTCACTTTTATATTATAGTAAATGATTACCTTGTATGCGGTCCGCCGTGTGACTTCTCAAACTTGTTTAACGTTACGCGTTTCAAGGCTTATGCCTCATCATCAGACGTTTAAAAAACCAAAAACACACATATCACACAAAACTGCGTTTGTCAAGGAATAAAATTGCAGAAACAAGCGTATTATGTGCACGTGTTGTAGGGTGCGCACCCGTTCAGGTATTGTCTGCTCTTACCATAGGTATGATTCCCTATTACCATTCTCTTCCAGTATAATTCTTATGCAGTTTCCATTATTTTGTAAGAAAGAAAGTTGATATGTTCAATGGCGATTCAGGTATTGTCTGACCAGACAATACCTGAACGGGTGCGCACCCTACAACACGTGCACATAATATGCTTGTTTCTGCAATTTTACTTTTTGACAAACGCAGTTTTGTGTGATATGTGTGTTTTTGGTTTTTTAAACGTCTGATGATGAGGCATAAGCCTTGAAACGCGTAACGTTAAACAAGCTTGAGAAGTCACACGGCGGACCGCATACAAGGTAATCATTTACTATAATATTAGTAACTGGTTATTGTGGAATTTTATGTTGGTCTAAGTTAACGAAAAAAGAAATTGGAAGAACCACTTGAAACCGATATAAAATGACTAGTTTATATTGCATTAAATGATGTCAGAGTGTATTTTGTATAAAACTGATTACAGTAAGGACCCTTGTTTATGAATAGAAACAAATAAAGACTCCATACTTAGTTTGTACCATTAAAATTTACAAACAGATAGATATTATTTCATAATGTCTATTGTTATTAAAAAGATTAAAATAACAAATGTATATACAAAATTTTGTATATTCTGAATACAAAAATTAAATATTTGACATTTATAGCCTTTTACAAAGTGTATAGAACCTTGTTTTACGTGGTGTAATGATTTGTTTTATATAGCAACTTCTCAGCTTTGAATAAAAAAATAGACATTCACGACCCAACAGTTCCATGATTATTTTCATACATCACAATAAAAATTAACCTCAAATATTTTTAAACACTTATTAAAATTTGGTTACACAATTTTTGTCACCGAAAAATATTTCACAGCCCAATGTATATAAAGTTATTTAATTATATATCCATTCACGATCAGCAGCAGCAGGTCCATCGGGGCCGCGACCGAAATGTTTTAATTTTTTGAACTCAGGCTCGTTGTCCACGGCTAACTTCATCCTGTTAATCATCCTGTTTCCGTTGCATGGTGCACGCGCATTTCGTTACATACTAAAATTTCACCCTCAACGCGCCTAAAGAAGTATAACTTCAAAAATATAAAAGTGTTTAATGTTGTGTTATTTATTAGAACTGTAATTAAAGTTATAAATAGCAATTACATCAGTTGCTATTAATTCTGTTTCCACTGTTCCAGTACGACTATCCATGCAACAGTCGTAACAATATAAACTACATTAGTTTACAAACAGAACTAACACTGTTGCACACCACTATGGAAAAATTATTCCGATTAGCGGTTTCAAGCTTCACAGCTCATCATAAGATCGGAAAATCTAATCTGACGATGAGCTGAGGAGCTTGAAAGCGCTAATCGGAATAATTTTTCCATAGTGGTGTGCAACAGTGTTAGTTCTGTCTGAGGCTTTCACGGCCGGCTTCAGTGATACGAGTACTTCGGCTTGCCGTGCTCTAAGACCGTGGTCCATAGTGGGTTTGAGCAAACGTTTCGGCCGTGTCTTCGATAATCCAGCAGTTTCTTAGACCAGTAAAGGACGTCAGAGATTCGCTCTCGTTGTGCTGAGTGTATGGAGTTCCTTGCTCATGCGGCCAGTTGTACATCGGAACTACGAAACGCAGTGTCCATGCCCGCGTTGATAAACACAGCCGCTACTGTCGTTTGAGGCACACGGAATAGTCTGCTATAGTGGAGCACGCTGTCGCCAATACCGACCATCGCATACTGTTCGAAGAGACGCGGCTTCTGTCGTCGCACTCCCCTGCATATGGAATCTGTCTCGATAAGTCTAGATATTGGACGCAAGTTGTGGCGAACCAATAAGAATTTGCCTTTCTTCTGATTGGCTGGTGGTGTCAGACAATAATTTCGTGCGGACACCAAACGTTTATATATATGGGTGTCCTACTCACGGTGACTAGCCTCAAGCTCCTTGCGAGCGAGACTGTGCGCGTTACCTGCCGCAGTGCATCCGAGCACTTCGGAGTTGTCCAGTGGCTGGAACGGGAATCGTTCCAGTTCCACACGTATACACTCAACCGCACCAAGCCTGTAGCCCTCGTCCTTCGGGGCCTGGACATACAGGCGGATCCGCAGGTCGTCCTAGACGAACTGCGCGACGCGGGCTATAAGGTTGTGGGAGCCACTCGGCTGTACACCACTTATGGCTCGCGTCGTCCACTCCCGCTAATCAGACTCCTGGTAGAGAAGGGCGACTCCTCCCAGGCCTTGTTAGATTTGAAACGGCTTTTCGGGCTCTGCGTGAGCGTAGAGCCCTGCCGTCACACCGGGCGACTTTCCCAGTGCCACAGGTGCCAGCGGTTCGGCCACAGCAGCTTCGGTTGTCGGAACGCGCCGACCTGCGTCCGCTGTGGAAATGACCACTTGACGCAGGCCTGCGCTGTCCCGGACAACCACCGATATTGTATCAACTGTGGCGGCGCCCATGCTGCTAATAACAGGCGCTGCCCAGTCTATAGCGAGCAGCTGGACAAGCTCAAGAAACCCGTCCAGCCTAAGCCTCGACATGTTTTACTAGCCAACCAGTCAAACCGGCCAAAGCCGCTGAACCTGTGGTCCGGAAACCAGCCCCTAGGTCTGCTCCGGTTCCGAAACCCAGCAGTGCAGTGAGCCCGAGCGAAGCTCCACAGGCCAAACCAACCACCGCGCCCCCGGAACCGGAACGCGAAGTCCCCCACTACACCCAAGTCCCGCTGCCGGACGACGAGGAAATTGATCCTCCACGGCCGCCGCCACCCAAGCCACGATACCCCAGATCGGGCAAGAAAGGTAGGAACCAGGCCAAGAACACGGGCCAGCCTAAACCACCTGCCACTGGACCCAAGCCCGTCCACCAAAAGCCAGAGCGGCCACCCGCTCCAGTACCTGCCCCCAAGGCTTCCACCGTCTCGCCCCGCCGCAGCTATGCAGCTGCCGCCAAGCGTTCTCCCCCGGCCTCATCTTCCGATGACCTCGCCGTCGTATCAGACATTCTGGCAAGCTACGACTTGCAGAAAGTAGCCCAGACTTTCCTTAAAATCAAGGAACGCTTGGCAACAGCCTCGCCCCAGGATAAGTTCCTCCTCTTGGTGGAAGCCTGCCGTGTTACAGGTCTGTTATGAACGGACAACCACGGCAATCCCTCAAGCGAGACCTCGAGCTCGTGGCGTGGAACGCCAACGGCCTCGCTTCCCGGCATTCTGAGCTCTTAGAGTTCGTTGCCCGTCACAAGCCCGACGTGCTTCTTCTTGGCGAGATGTACCTGACCCCGCATCGTCGTTTCCGACTACCAAACTACGTGTGCCACCGGGACGACCGGTCGGGTCGCGCAGGAGGGGGCACAGCCATCGCGGTGAAGGCGAGTCTTCGCCATCACCGCGTTGTCCTGCCTCAGCGGCGGAACCTCGAGTGCACCGCGGTCGAGCTCCATGGTGCTCTCGGCGGTCTACTCGTGGTTTCCGCTTACAAGCCTCCACAAACGGAGCTCCTGTCGAACGATCTGGAGGCCGTCTTTGGAGCACACAGAAGGGTAGTCCTGGCGGGCGACCTGAACTGTAAGCACCCCGATTGGGGGAGCCGCTTGGCGAACCCAAACGGGACCCGCTTACGCAGGTATGCTGATGCTGCTCGGGTCACAGTCATGGGTCCTACCGGGCCTACATACTATCCCTCGAGGGCTAACTCCCGCCCTGACGTACTGGACATTGCCGCGGTCAGGGGCGTTTATTGCCCGGTCCACGTCTCCGTCATTTCGGAACTGTTCTCGGACCATTGCCCTATCAGTGTGCATATAGCTACCCAGCACGCCACCGTCCGCGACGAGCAGCGGGTAATCGAGTGGGACCTCTTTGGCCCGGCGTTCAGTCGCCGCCTACCAGAGCATATCCCGCTCGACACTACCCAGCATGTCGACGAGGCAGTTGCCTTATTCGACACAGCCGTAGTCTCGGCGGTAGACGTGTCCTCCCGGATGAAGCCGGGGCTCACGCCCGACTATCAGCGGATCCCCGAAGAGGTGTCTCAGCTCGCTTGCGAGAGGAATCGCCTTCGGAGACGCTGGCAGAGGACTCGTGACCCGGCTGACAAGGCTGCGTTCAACAGGGCGTCCGGCAAGTTGCGTCGCGACATGCTGGCGTTCCGTAGACGCAATTGGCAGCTAGCTGTTACACAGATGGATGGCCCTGCCGAGGACCGTAATGTCTGGCGGATTCCCAGTGCCCTAACGGGAAAGCGCAAACGCGCGCCTCTCCCCGCACTGGCCGGACCCGGCGGTCAACCCCTTGGCCGCCCCCTCGAAAAGGCAGAGTTCTTGGCTGACAGTTTAGAGCGTCAGTTCGCTCCCAACCCATCCAAGAACCCGGCCTTCACTGAGCAAATCTGCCGCGAGGTAGAGCGCTTTCTATCGGCCGATATCACAGTCCAGCCGGAGCCCATCTCCCCGGAGGAGGTCTCTGAGAGGATTGTTCAGCTCAAGCCCCGGAAGGCGCCTGGCCCGGACGGAGTCATGAATTCCGCCCTCCATCGCCTTCCGGAGCGAGGAACCCAGTTCCTCACTGACCTGTTCAATTCATGCCTCAGACTGGCCTATTTTCCGGTGAAATGGAAAACGGCTACCGTCATTGTGATACATAAGCCGGGAAAGAATTCTTCTCGCGTGGAAAACCTCAGGCCCATCAGCCTCTTGTCCGCGACGTCCAAGGTTTTTGAGCGTCTGATCCAGCGTAGGATCCGCGACCATCTAGAAAGACTAGACGTGCTGATCCCCGAACAGTTCGGCTTTCGTGAGCTGCACTCCTCGACTCATCAGTTGATGAGACTCGTGGAATGCATAACCGAGGCTGCCTGCCAGGGCAAACAGACGACTGCGATCTTCCTAGACGTAGAGAAAGCCTTTGACCGCGTGTGGCACGAGGGTGTCCTTTACAAACTAACGGAAGTCCTTCTCCCAGACTGCTACGTTCACTTGATCGGCAGCTTTCTGCGAGACCGTAGCTTCCGAGTGAGAGTAGACCACGCTCTCTCTTCGGAGAGGCGTATTACCGCTGGCGTCCCTCAGGGAAGTGTCCTTGGGCCTCTCCTGTTCTCGTTGTTTGTCAACGACACGCCCCGAGTTCCTGGAGTGAAATTGTCGCTGTTTGCGGACGACACTGCGGCTTTTGCCTCAGAGCCGAACGCGAGTTATGCGGCAGTTAAGCTCCAGCGCCAACTCGACGCGTATGTCGGGTGGACCGATGACTGGAGAGTTGCCGTTAACTCTTCCAAGAGCGCCGCGGTAATATTCTCGCGAAAACGCAAGCGGCCTCGGCCGCTTAAAGTAGGCCCCGTCGAGGTGCCCTGGACCAATAGCGTCAAGTACCTCGGGCTCCACGTGGATTCCCGACTCACCTGGCGAACCCATGCACAGTACATCCGACAACGCGCTTCGGCGCAACTCAGTAGACTCTGGCCCGTGCTTTCTAATCCGGCAATGACCCCCCGGCTAGGTAAGCTCATAGTCAACACGTACGTGTTGCCCGTGATTACCTACGCCTGTCCTGTTTGGGGATACCTGGCTCGTGGTCATAGAATTACGCTCCAGCGCGTACTCGACCGGGGACTGAAGCTCGCGTGCAAAGTCCCCCGGAGGTACTCTTCTCGTCTTTTGAGGAGAGGACTCGGTGTCCGCTCTCTTGATAACACCGTGAGACGCCTGGCGCGACGATTCTATGTTCGTTCCGACAGAGTGACCCACAATTCCCTCATTGCCGGACTTGGTAAATACACCCCGCGACCAGGTGAGTCCTGGAAGCGACCTCGTTTGCTAGTCCCGGTGGTATAATCCACCAATCGCAGGTCACTTCAGACCTCCCCCATAATTAGTTAGAAGTATATAATGAACTCCAACAGACCCAGTGGCAGGAGTCCTTTCTGAGACTCGGGACACTGCACTACTCGCGACCCGCGCTTCGCGCGGGCCGCGCAACCCCCAGTTGTGTGTGGTGACTAGCCTATCTGGACATTTTTCTCGCCCTCCCGTTCGACAGGGATGAACTAGTTTCATCTATCTGCCGACTAAATCGCCGTCGCGCCCTCGGTCCTGACCGGATCGGGGCCGCTGCTCTACAAAATCTACCGGCCTCAGGCGTTGACCTCGTTCTTGAGCTGTTTAACTCCTGTCTCCGGCTACAGTTCTTTCCCCGCATGTGGAAAACAGCCAATATCGTAATGATTCCGAAGCCTCGCAAGCCGCGCATGCTTCCTGAAAGCTATCGACCAATCTCTCTCTTGCCAGTCATCTCGAAAGTGTTCGAGCGTCCCCTGCTAGCTCGCATCTCGCCGCTGCTAGATGGTTTCATCCGCAGCGAACTGTTCGGGTTTCGCAGAGAGCACTCGACCACGCTTCAATTGGTCCACGTTGTTACGCACTTGTCAGACGCCACCAACAGGCTAGCGGCTACGGCCGCCGTACTGTTGGACGTGAGCAAGGTCTTCGATAAAGTCTGGCACGAAGGTCTTCTCTTCAAACTTGCCAATTCCCCTCTACCATCGCCCATAGTGTTTATCCTCCGGTCGTATCGCAGCGACCGAACCTTCAGGGTGAGCGTCGACGGGTCCTGTTCTACAGTTCGGCCCGTCGCCGCCGGCGTACCACAGGGATCTGTTCTCGGCCCCGTTCTGTAACTTGTGTACACGAACGACCTGCCTGTCTTGCCCGGAGACACGTTGTCTTTGTTCGCTGACGACGCTATGTATCACTGCAGCTCCCTGTTCCCACGATTTGCGAGTACAAAGCTGCAGCGTCAGTTGAACCAGCTTCCGGACTGGCTACGGAAATGGCGGGTGACGATCAACACGGAGAAATCCGAGGCGATCTGCTTCACCCGCAAGTCCATCTCCCGATGCCAGCCCCTCTCCCTAGAAGGGAGGCCCATCGCCTACAAAGAATCGGTGAAGTATTTAGGCGTTCGGCTACATCGTCGCCTTTTCTTCAACGCCCACGTGACGGAAACCCTTGCCAAGGCTCGCGGCGGCCGAGCCAAATCATCTCCTTTCCTCTCGTGTCGCAACCGCCTGGCCATGCGCACGAAGTTTACCATCTATGTGCTTTTTCTCAGGTCTGTACTGACCTATGCGGCTCCCGCCTGGTGGTCTGTTTTATCCATCACCAACAGATGTAGGCTGCAAGCTTTCCAGTCTCGAACCCTCCGATCCTCGACGGGGTAAGGAACCCTCCGATCCCCTTGGTTTGTAAGGAACGACGTGATTCGAAAAGGTCTCCGTGTTCCTACCTTGACTGCCTTTGTCCGGTCGCTGGCTCTAATTCTCTTTGCTAAGGCCTCGACCTCCACCTTCCCATACCTACGAACCATCAGTGCATCAGAACCACCACAGCCCATTCGGGTCAAGCGCCCTCGGGCGCTTCTCGATGACCCGCCATAACGCCATCCTCTTTAAATTAAACTAAAAAATGTAATCATCAGTCATAGACCAGAGTTTTTCACTTAAACTGTCCTTCTCTCATTCCTGCCCACCTCCTAGCACGCTGAGTCGGCTGCTTGTCGCTATCATCAATCATTGGCACGGACGCTCTCCGCCTTCCGGGGAGCGACCGACGCCCTCAGGGCGTCTGCTGACTGGACTTGAAACGGGCAACATCTGTTGCTCGAATCGGTACCAGCGGCAGTGCACAAATCAAAATAAAGTTTATACTCCCCCGCCTTCACAGTTAACTGGTTGGCGGTTTCCTTTTCCAGTTTTAGGTCACCAGTCGAAAATGTACCAGCACTATGTTCACTTCTGGCAGCCATTGGACACGCTCCAGATGCTGCAAATAAGCCACGGGTGCAAAGACACCCCGCATCCATAATGCAATGCAATGGTGACTAGCCTTAACCACAGTTCAGTGGTCACTGACTGCAAACGTTGGTCAGTTTGTTGCAGCCTTCTGCACTGAAGATGGCCGTCGAAGGCACGGCCAAAACGTTTGCACCAAACAACTATGGACCTCGGTCTTACAGCCCGGCGAGCCGAAGTATTCATATCAGTGTTAATTATGTTTGTGATTATGGCCACTGACACAACTTTATTAATTACAATTCTTTACTGTACACTTTGCAACCATCAATGTGTTTGACTAACGCTCATTTTACATTGTTTTTGTTTATTCAAGATGTCAAATAATTTATCAATAATTAGCGCGCATAATCTAAAGTTATGTGAATACGTCGTCTAATGGGGAGATTATGGACAAATACAAGTAGCACATTTCATAGATACAAAATATTCACTTATCAAACAGAGAAAAAAATGTCTCGCTGATTAAGTGAAGTGCTGACATTTTGACGTTGAATCCCGCCCACGGAATCTACAAAGTAAAACTTATCGCACACTTACAAGGAGACCTCATGAAATATATTCTCACGTATAGTATCTATGTGTAAACTCTTCGGCGTAAGCTGTCCCCTGACGGCGGTTTCAGTAAACGCTCGCTTTTATCCTGATACGCACATTATTTTTGTCAGCCTTCCATACTCTTCCCTTTCTCGTCTCCTGTATTTATGAAACGTAAAATAATCGGTCGCCATTTTCATCAATATTTAACATTCATGTTTGGACGACGTTTATTTGAACTTTAATGAGAATTCTTACTTATTAAATAATAATACGTATACATATAAGATAATGTTTTATCTGCGTTATGCAGATGATACATTTATTATTTTCAATGGCACTTTAAGGGAGATGTAGTTATTTAAAACTTATTGAATAACATACATAAAAATATCCAGTTTACTCTTGAAACAGAAGTTAATAATAAGATAAGCTTTCTGGATTTAACTATTACTCGACAAATAGATGTTCTAAAATTAAACATTCACAGGAAACCGACAGTAGCCCATACAACAATGCATGTTGGCCTAACAATGACTCCCACCAACATTTTTCACAAAAAATGGCGGCCTGTAACAGTTTCATTCACCGATTACACCGATTACTAACATACCTCTTGACGATAATAACTTCCACGAAGAGTTAAATACTGTATAATACATCGCTATTGCCAATGTGTATAAGACTTCTACTATTGACCGGCTAAGGGGAAAACACAAAAATTGGACTTTAGACCCATGTAGACTTTAGCACACGACAAACTTTCGTAACCACCAATTACACAAATTTTATGCCAAAACTTTTATCCTTTAATAATAAATTTACTGTGTCATTTAAAACAAATAATAATTTACTAAAATTATACAGGCCAAATGAACGCACACCTTTGGAGCAGCGGTCGTTACTTTCTCTGGCTTGGGCAGAAACCAAGGAGAGTGATATTTTTCCTGGCTTGGGTAGCGGCTCGCGTGATGCGTGGTTCCCAGGTTAGCTCGGAGTCAAGTGTGACGCCTACATATTTGCATACACGTTTCGGAACTATGGTAGAAGGACCAACGCGGACCGGACCGGAGTCTTTAAGAAGTGGCTCATGTTGCGACCGGTGGAGTTGAAGTCACGGATCTGGGTTTTGGCCGCGTTTACAGAGATGCGCCAAGTATTGCAGTAATCAAAGAAGATTATAACGCTGCTTCCGTTATTCTATTGCCTTATCAATTTTTTTATCAACGTCAAACTTAATTTGAAACATCAGAATAAATAGAATGTTGCTAACTCTAATTCAAGTGTACTGTTTAGTTTGAACGTTTTTACCTTTAGACAAACCACAAGGTAAAAGAACATGGAAGTCTAAAGTTTCCAAATATTGTAAGAGTCTAACCGAGATTTTCAGCTCAGACTGTAGCTACGTAACGACAGAGCTCATAATATTTGTTGAAAGGACATTGAAGAGGTTTGAATGAAAAATACGAATGTTAAAAGAACAGAATTAAGTGAACGAAATCCAAACACAAGTTGAATAAATCTGTGTATGGTGTAACACTGTTAGATTGCAAACAGCCTTTCTACTGTGTTCGTGCGCTTGCGTGTGTAGCGACTTGTCTCATTTATCCAACTTACCGCGTGAACGTATTACATGTACATACATCTTCGAGTACATGGAAAAGCTTTCACATTACGTCATCACACTGTACGTTTAGAAAATTTGTCTCGACTCAATAGTGGTGGGGCGTCCTTACAAGAGTTTAGGGGTTGTCCTTAAGGATGTCTGAGGGCTATAGTTGTCGTGTTCTGTAAAATTCGCGGGTACCTACGACCCAATTTGTTCTAATGTAGACCCTAATCTTTTTTCTCCTAATAATCTTATTATTTTGTGTCCGATATTGGGTGGAAAAGTATAAGTGACTTTAGAATTTTCGTTGTCTTTCATTCGTTTCAAACTTAAAACGTAATGTCAAAAGCTGTCTTCATAAAGTTTTGTCATAGAAACAAGAGTTTTAGGCAATTTTTAGCGCCACAGTACAGTACAAATAACATAATTGTGACGTAATATTTACAAAAATGTAGTATACTGAATTTCTAACATGGAAATAAAAAATATATGAAAATTGCGCGTCAAAATTACTACTATTTTGTACTCATGTAACATACAGGCCTAAGCATTTAATCATTATACTACCAAATGTCCATTCTCAATTTACGTTTTGTAATATGACGCCCGTACATTATTCACTCTTGCTTCCCTTTTATAGAGCGACAGATCCTAAAAGGAATCGTGATTTTAAGATAAAAGTATGGGCACAATTATCTACAAAAGTCTGTTGACGGATTGAAAAGTTATAGCAGAAAGGTCCTTGAGAGACAAGTAATTACAAGCAGACAGACAAATGACACACTGTGGCGATAAAACTAGGCGCTCGATTTGATCGTATGATAATGAAAATTTTCAATGTAAACTACTGATTTCCAATAATTTGAACTTTTAGATATATACACATCACGTAAATTCCCAACAAAGCAAAATACTAGTTAATTGCAATAACTGGTTTCGAATCATCCGTTATTCTATTTCAAGAATAGTTAGATGGAGTACGTTATCCCATAGACAATGTTGTCGCACTTCAATAAACGGTAAAAATACGTGGAGTATAACCTCCATAGCAGTTGGTTTTTATCACCCTTGAAAATGCCTTTAATTATATACATAAACATGAGAAAGTGCTTTACCGAGCATTTAATAATGGTAGAATGAAACTGCTATTAGAACGGAAGCTTTTAAATGGCTGATGGATTTAATTTTGAGTGTATACATTGATATAATCATGGGTGTCCCTTGTCAACTGCAATTATTCATATTTATTTTGATCAAGTGATAATTGAACAGCGTCATATGGCTCCATGAACGAATATTTTTGGATGGTTTGGTTTTGTTTGTACCAAACCATGACGACTTGGGAGAACAAACCCAGGAACAGATAACTAGGGGTAAAGTGGCGTTTTGGACATAAAAACCATTCTCAGAAGTTTTCAGCGTTGCCAAATATAAAGATAAAGGGGATCTTGGCAATAAAGAACTTTGTAACGATCATCATTAGGAATAAATCTTTCTGAAATTAGCTAGTTCCAAAATAAAGATAGACTACATTGGAAAGACGAATTATTAGGAAAATATTAGGCCCACGAAAAACTTCAGATGGTTGAAAATTAAGAAGTAATGATGAAATATATCAAAGTATGGAAAATATAACACAAACAATGAGAAAAAGAAGACAATTTTTTTTGACATTTATACAGAACGGACGACAATAGATTGACAAAGCAAATCTTAAAATATCTGTGGGGGAAGAAGTCAACATCAAGTTGGATTAAAGAAGTCCAAAAGGATTTAGAAAAAAATAATATACACGAAGAATAAGCAATTGAAAGAGACGTTTTTTTCGGGCAAAAATGTTCAAAAAGGAAGGGAGTCCAGTGTAGGAGAGAGAAAAAAAAGGGTTCAAAGTGGACTGAAGACAGGAAGAAGAGACACAGTGAGAAGATGAAAGAATATTGGATAAAAAGAGTAAAGAATTGAAATTGTCACGTGGTTCTTAGATGGCTCATTAAAAAAAAAATTGACTAGAGTACCTATATAATACTTTCATGGTGTATAATCCTTTGGCTCTCTTTCTAGTGCAATACGGGATTGAAACCTTGGCATTGATTGGATACATACAAGAGATAATAGGATTACGAAAACGTCCATACAAAATGGGTTGAATGTGGAGACACTGCAAGAAGAAGTACAGAGACATAACAAAAATTGGGAAGAACGACAAATCGTAAACCAAATGTGAACCGCATTAAATATATTTTGCGTAAATATAAGCTTCTTTTTTAGTGTCTATATTGGACATCAGCTAGCTACGGAGACAAGATATCAAGTTAGGAATTAAAATTGATGAGAACTCTAGATTAGTTCATATTTTATTATAAGGTAAGATGCAGTCTAAACATGCGATGAATTGCAGTATTCTTTGCGTCGCTTAACGTATATCAACTTCATATTACGATTTAAAAATATCAGCGGAGACAAGTCAGACCGTTGCTTCCTAGGGAAAGTATAAACTCATGTCAAAAATTAATTGTTCTTATCGGAACAGTTTCCGAACAAGTCTCCGAGTTTACTATACAGGTTGCATTGTTAATACTGAGAATGAAACAGGACGAGCTGCCACTATGAAGTTGTATACAATATGTGACATCATACGTAGAACGCTAAAGAATAATAAAGGAAAGGAACAAGGATACATTTTATAAAACAATGGTAGTTGCTGTGTTAGTGTACGGGTGCGAATCGTGATACGGAAGAATTGTAAACCAAATTCAGAGTCAGAAATTAATTTTCTGAAATGAACAAAGGGTTGTACAAGGCGGTATCTTTTGCGTAATATGGAAATGAGGAATTAACTACAAGTATTTTCCAATAAATAATAAAATTAAAGAATATAGCCTGGAATGGTCGTAACATGTGGACAGATTGAAGGATAGACGGCTATCTAAATTAGCATGTGGGTATAGATGGTTTGGAACAAGGTATATAAAAAGACCAATAGCAAGATGGTGAGATATACTGTGAAAAAGGGACTGGCAATGTGCCTATTGCGTGATGTGAAGGGGAAGAGAAAGAAGAACAATATGAACCTTAGAGACGTGGTAGTGTTCAAGGGCATTAAAACACTGGTCAAGTGGAACAGGCCCTAGACCTAACACACGATTACAAAATCGCTATACCCTTTCCTCCATATAGCACATGATTGTTAATAATGTAGTCCTATTTTCTGTACTCTCACTGAAAACAAATATTTGTAGCTTCCCCTTATTAATAATGAGCGTGTTGTATTATTTTGTCATTACTTTTTTCCATCATGCTAAAACATTTTCCTGACATGTGTCTTGTATATTTAAGCTTATATTGTTACAATATGCAAACATTGTATATATGTTAAACTATAATTAATTAATAGTTAATTGATTTTAATAAGTAAACAGTCCATTACCCTTTTTAATTTAGCGTTCCCTATCCATTACCATGATTACCCACTCTGTTATTGTAACAAACATACCGTTTGTTTGTTAAGACTACTTTCGTACAATATCAATAACAAAATGATATTCAAGGGGTAAAAACTAACTAATATGACAATACGATCAACAATTGTAAATGTCAACAGATTGTTGTAACAATTAGTGGAAACACGATTAAATTACCGTAATTGTCGACGAAGACTAGAAGCAAAAATTTCAGCATTCATTTACAGGGGAGAAACAAGGCATGTATCCCAAAGCTAGCGATTACCTTCGTCCGGTGCTCATATTTTCCAAATACTGCGGGATATATCCAGGCGCACTGGCGCCGCCAAATTTATGGTACTACTGGTTCGCTTACAGCACGCTGATGCTGGCAACACTGCTCCTGTTGACCAGGGACATATTGCTGCACGCTTGGTATTCCTATAAGGACGTTGTCTACTTTACATTCGTGTTTTCTCTCTTCATCAAGGTCTTCACTTGCTTCTGCTTGATTTCTGTTCCAATATGGCGGCAGAGCTCTTACCGCAAATTGATTAAATCAATAAATGCAGCAGAGCTGTTGATGTTTTCGTTTAATATTAACCAGAAGCCAAATCCGACGAAAAGCTGGCAATGGTTCTCATGTTTCGCATGCTTGCTGCTGTTTTTCTTACATTCCATTTTATGGAAACAATATTTCGGAACCCCGTTTTTCACAAGCATTGGAAACTTTATAATTCACTTACCGCTTTGTGCTACGTTTTTTCAATGTCTTTCGTTTTTAAAGCTGATCGAGGACAAATTCAGCCTGCTCAACTGGCATATGGATTATCTGAACAACAAAGTGCCCGCATATCTGACGCCGTACGAGAGGCAGCTGTTTCTTCAAAACAAGACACGCGGCGAGCACTGCGCGGACAAGTTGCTCGACTCTGCTCTGGCCACGAGGGACGTCACAGTCCAAAAAGTCAGAGCCTACAATCAGATTCACTTTCTGTTGACGTCGGCCAGTAATCGTCTTAACGAGTACTTCTCGATGCAACACCTGGCGTGCCACCTGCAGCTGGGCTTCGGCGTCATCAGCATCGCCGTCTTTATATGCGACCTGCGCAACACCTACCTCAACACAGGTTACGTGGTGATCTTCCTTGCGCCCATGGTTTACGTCGGGTCGCTGTTCTTCAGCATCGCAAAGCTGTGTCAGCAAATCAAAACAGTGGTAAGTATAAGATCATCATTATCTTCTTCTTCTTAACGGTTTTAGGCTTTAGCGGCCTGTCCCTATTCCACAGTCTACCTTTTCTTAGGTCTACTAACATTTCTTCTGCCCCTAGGGTAGTAATCTTTTGCCACATTCAGTATTCTACTTTCTTCCATTCTATTAGATCGTGGAATCAATTTTATTCTGTATTCTTTAATGGTTTTTTTTAACTGCAAAAATATCTAAATCTCTTCTTATTTCTTCATTGCTTACACGATCCCGTCTATTACACCTTGTGCTTACCTTTACTCGTCTCAGAAATTTCATTTCTGCTGTATGTATCTTCTGTTCATCTTTTTTCTTTATGATCCAAGTTTCAGAACCATAAAGTATTGTAGGTATTGGTTCTGTGTTATAAAATTTTATTTGGGTTTCTTTTCTACATGTATTTTTTAACGTTCTTCAAATCGTTCCACACATTCTTGTGAAATTCGTCACTTTATTTTCTATATGTAATTATTTCCCTACGAGTCTGAACACAAAACGTTTTATGGGTAAAAACGTAAAAGTTTTACCTTATAACCTGAACCGGTTTTCACTTTTCAAAAGCTTCTTTAGAGGTTTTTAAAGTTCTTATAAGAAATAAGGATATATTTCTTATTCCACCTTGGAATGTATAACTTAAAGTATTTCGAAGAAACTGCATTTTACCACTCTGAAACTTGTGGCCGATTGGTGGACACTGGAAATACTAAAAAACCTTGGCTTTTCACCTATGGTAACTCTGACAGAATAGTCTCTGGTACTCCTGGTAGAGGGTTGTGCAACAGTCCAGTAACCTGTTCATGTAAAACTTCGAAATATTTGTAGTGTTATTTTAATAAATTCAATTAACATATACCAGAGTTGCGAACTACTAAATACTGTTTATATACTTTCATTAATTCTCAAACAATTCTTAAAAGAAAATATATATGAGTTTCTCTCATATAAATATTAATAAGATTTTCTGATAAAAGTTTTGAAATTTTTGTTACTGTGTATTCAATTTTCTCATGTTTAAATTCATCAGAAATTGTTTTTGGATTAAACAGGTATATAAATAACATAAAGGGTGGTTATACAATCACAGTATTATTCCTGTTATACTTGTGCATGACGATACGTTTACAAAAGGTCTGGATGTTAAAAATAAATTTAATTGTAACTCAAAAATTGGTAAGGGTTAGGAGGTCACAACTAATTCTGAGAGAAGAAAGAATGCGTGCGTACACATTACACAACAATTAAAATTGATTTACAATTACGTAATAATCATAGTATTAAGAACAACAATAATTTTATTAATGATATTAAATCTGTTGAACTACAACCTAACCACAAATTGGCGTCGTTCGACATAACTAATTTATACACGAACATCCAAGTCATAGATACATTACAGATTTTGAGAAACAATTTATCTGACAATAGTTGCATGAACACACAGACAATAAATGAGTTAATTAATTTACTCGAGGTTATTTTGAAACAAAACTATTTCACTTTTAATGGCTCGTTTTACATTCAAAATGATGGCCTAGCTACGGGCTCACCCCTCTCCGGCCTACTGGCCGATATTTATTTGAATTATTATGAGAATACTCACTTGTTGAACAATAATATATATGCAAATAAAATAATATTTTATGCACGGTATGTAGACGATACGTTTTTAATTTTTGGTGGTACTTTAAGACAATTCGAATTATTTAAAAACTGTTTAAATAAAATAAATAGAAACATCCAGTTTACTCTTGAAACAGAGGTTGATAACAAGATAAACTTTCTAGATTTAACCATCACGCGACAGATGAATAAACTAAAGTTCAACATTTATAGGAAACCGACTACCACTGACACCACAATACACGCAGACTCTCATCATCCTTTTTCACGTAAAATGCCAGCGTACAATAGTTTCATTCATAGATTATTGACAATTCCTTTGGATAATAATGACTTTCGTGATGAGCTAAATGTCATAAAATATATCGCGGTTGCCAGTGGTTACAATAGTTTAACCATTGACAAACTGTTGAGAAAACATGAAAAAAGAATGCTTAAACGCCGAATAAACAACAACACGCAAAACATTTTTATATCTACTAATTACACTAGCTTTATGCGTAAGGTTTTGTCTTCTATATTGAATAATATTAGTTTCACTATTTCATTCAGGACTAATAATAAGTTACTGGATATTCTCAAACCGAAAAAACACACGCCTCCAGAAGAAAAAACTGGCATATATAAGTTAACATGGAATGATTGCGAGTGCTTCTACATTGGACAGACTGGGAGAGGTTTCCTTAAACGATTTCGAGAACATTTACCTAAGAAAATAAGAAACATTGACAACATCAAATCAAATTACGCCCGACACCTGACTTCACACAATCATAATTACACAGATTTTAGTTCCAATTTAATACCGTTACATGTGTGTAAGAAGGGCCGTTTCATGAATGCCTTGGAGGAATTTGAAATTTACAGTGCATATGCAAACCCAAGGAGTCGCGATATCGTGTTAAATGACCACCTGAACTTTGTATCCAACCGATTGTACGATACCGCCTTGAGTCTGCTCGCTGCGGCTACGATAAGGTAGCAACCGCTCAGTGGCAGAATGAACTTGAACGGGTGAGCACCCAAATCCGCGTACGGTTCACATGCAAATTTTGACATTTTTACTACTAAACGATCTCGCAAGAGTGATAGTTTTACCTTTTTAATATCTGATGATGAAGCATAAGCTCTGAAACGCGTCATAGACGAAGTTACAAGAAATCACACGGCGGATAATTTATGGTAAATAATTTATTATTTCGTACAAGTGATTTGGTTACCATATTAAACATGAATATTAAGAAAGAATTCTTGCGTACACATTTACACAGAAATTTGTGTAGAAATTTTTAATTTTATATATATAGTTTTTATTCATATTTATAAATAAGAATTTCTTTTCCCTTATTTCGCACACGTTTCTAGAATTGTATTGTTCCCATCCTCCTTATATAGACCTTATATAGATTATATAAAATCAGGAAGGCTGAGGATGGGAATAATACGATTCTTGAAACATATACCAAATAAGGGAAAACAACATCTTGAAGTAAAGAATTGATAAATGTTAAATAAATTATGTATGCATCAAGAAATAGACTGTAGCAAAAAGTGTTTGATTATATATATTCAAACACTTTTTGCTACAGTCCGTTTCTTGATGTATATAATATATTTAATATGTATACTGAAATTACCTCAAGATATTCCCAGACATAACCAACATGACATTAATAAAACACATACCACACAAAGGCACCATAATAAACATTTGGGAAAATTTACAAATATACAAACATAAAACACAAAACAAACTAATACCTGAACAAATGCAAATCAGTACAAAACATGACACAATTTTCAAACCACTCTACATCGAAAATACACAAAATATTAATACATACACCACAATCACACACAATAATTCTACTTTAAAATACCAGAGACCAACAAGAAACCACAATAACGACCAGCCAACACACAACTACTTCACCAGACGCAAATTCACGAAGGCTGAGGATGAGAACACGATGGTTCTCGAAACATGTTCCTAATAAGAAAAAAAAATATCTTAAGGTAATTTCAGTATAAATATTAAATACAATATATAAGTTAAATTTTATTTGGTAATGTCTTTACTTTTGTTAATCTTGCAGTCGAGAGAAACAGGAGTCTTAATTCATTACCTTTTGCGAGAGGACCGACAGCAAGATGTTATGGATGAAGTAAGTTTTATATGATTGTACATGTAATAGCCAATATGTTTGTGTGTGTGAGTGAACTGAAATTTGTGGAGACTAATCTGCTTAACGGTTTTTCAGCTGGAAACCTTCTCTAAACAGCTGGCAATCAGACGCATACATTTCTCCGCCAGTGGGTTTTTTGACGTAGGCCTCAAAACTATTACTTCCGTAAGTTTTAACTTTAGGATAATTTTTCATTGAAAACTATATTTAATTTTCTTCTGTTCTATATTTATTGAAGCTTTATTAAACGTTGTAATCTAATAGCAGACAACATTGATATTTGGCTCTGTTGAAGTTTTTACGTGAACACGCCTCTATGAGCCGAAGAAAGTTAATTAAAGTTTGTCGCTTATTACATACCGGTTATTGCTTACAGAGGTAAGAAGTGGATGTTAGCACACAAAAAATTTAAACCCTGAGAAGGCCTAAAAGAAAGATTGTACGGAGTGTTTATGACCTGGTTAAGTAAGACGATGAATGGAGAAGAAGAAATAACCAGGAGGTAGATGAGCTATTGAAGGATGAAGACATTGTAAGATTTGTAAAAGTACAACGAATACAATGCCCAGGCTACTCGCAACGGATGAACGATCAGAGTATGTCAGAGAACATCCCGAGGGCACATGTGTGAAAAACCAGAAACATTGTTTGACCTGGCATAAAATTGTTTGAATGATGTGCTGGAAGACCTCATGTGAATATGTACGCTGAGATGGGAACGAATAGGAATAGTTAGGAAAGATGTTGTTGAAGGTAGGGCTCGCTATGGGCTGTAGTGCCGTAGAAGAAGAAGAAGAAGAAGAAGAAGAAGAAGAAGAAGAAGAAGAAGAAGAAGAAGAAGAAGAAGAAGAAGAAGAAGAAGAAGAAGAAGAAGAAGAAGAAGAAGAAGAAGAAGAAGAAAACAACAACAACAATAACAACAACAGCAAAAAGTTTATTTGTTAACACACGTTCCTTATAAACACATTTGTTGTTTACTAGTTAACTTTTCACATTTATTGTTCAAATCTATTGAATTCAGAACTGTGATACAAGATGTACAATACACAATCGCTCAAGTACTATTTCTAATAAATAGTTCACGTACTGCCCAGTGCTGTACACACGGAAAACAGAGTTTACAAATGATTTGTTTTGCATAACGTCTGCATTGAAGTCTCCGTACAGTAAAATGGTGGAGACTCCTTGTCGAGGTTCATGTTCAATAAAATCAGTCTAAAGTTTTTAGAATGACCGCCGAGCATTTGAAACATGAAACATAAAAGTATATATCGACAGCACATGCAAAGAACAAGCAGCGCACTTCAACTATCTTGAACATGAAACGGTATTCATGATCAAGATAGAGATATAGAAAATAAAGTGATGAATTTCACAAGAATGTGTGAAACGATTTGGAGACCGTTGAGACATAAATGCAGAATACAATACATAACAATGGCGATACCTACACTACTGTATGGGTCTGAAACGTGGGTCATAAAGAAAAAAGGTGAACAAAAGATACTCACAGCAAAAATAAAATTTCTGAGATCAGTTAAAATGTGTAATAGACGAGTTCAAATAAGAAATGAAGAGATGAAAAGTAATTTAGATACTTTTGCAGGTAATGAAAGGATTATATAATACAGAAGAAAATGAATTCAACAAATCAATAAAATGGAAGAAAGTAGAATATCGAAGACGGTAAAAGATTACAACCCTAGAGGCAGAAGAAAAGCTGGTAGACGTAAGAAAATGTGGACTGTGAAATAGGGACTGGCCGCTAAAGCCTAAAACCGTTAAGAAAATGATGATGAAACGCTCGATTGTTTCTTGAGGTAGGTTGAGATGGATACAAACGGTCCCCAGTATGGATTACGTTTCTTGGTACACAGTCGCCGACCAAGTTGTCTGTCATGCGGATGCTACGACTTAGCGTAAACTAGCGTCTAGACGCACAATAGCTCATTTGGATGGGATGAGTGGCACCTGTCTAGATTGTTCACTGTCTGAGCTACCGAATCCAGCCCGTTTTTTCAATTGTTTTTTATACTTCCTCTACATGTTGGGAGATATTTTGAAATTAGTACTTATTTTATCTCTTACGCTCTTCGCCATTTGCCAAACTACAGTTTCATACAAAATAACATTTGTAATGTACTCTACAAGGGTTCTTTCATTTTATTGTAATTTAGACCTTTTCACAATCTATTACAATATCACATTTCATTATCTACTACAATTTGTCACAATTTACTAATGGGAAATTAATAAATTTAACCAGATAACAGGAAGTCCCCGACGTGCTCTAAAACAAGAAAAGAGACCATAATAAAATTATACAACTCCATGGCAGTTCCTACCCTTACTTATGGCTCAACAACGTGGACGGTGTCTGCAAGACAAATATCAAGAATTCAACTACAGAGATGAAATTCTGCGTTCCATAGCTGCGTACAAAAAGCTACGAGAGAGATACACAAAATTACAACAATCAGATAAGAGAGGAACTGAAAGTTAAAGAAGCAAACGGAATCATCAATAAGTATAGAGAAATCTGGAAAAACACAATAACAGATTTGGCAGTGACAGATTCCCCAAGGTAGCCGAAAGGGAAGAGAAGCCTGGGAAGACCGAAAGAAGAGATGGTTCGACCAGTTTGGAGCCGGAACAGACTAAACAGTTTAAGCCGTGAAGAATAAGGAGAAACTGTTTCACACAAGTGTCTAGTAACTTTCTTTACTAAGTGCCGTCGTTTATTCAATATCGCCAGAATATTTACCGCTTGTATTCCGACTCTATTAGCAAAGCTTACGATTATAATTATTTTATACGGACGGGTAGCACACAAGTCTCAAAGCTCCCCAGTTTTAACCCTTTCACCACTAACGGGACATATGTGCCCCGCTAAAAATAGGAAACCCCCATTGGTACAGCAAGCTGCTCTAAGTGAATACTACGAGGTGTCCCAGCTGTGGTTTATAGTGTTTAGAGAAGTTAGGTTGGCAACAACGGATGCTAACTCAGCTTTTCTGTAGTTTATAAATCAAATATTTGTATAACACATTACCAGTGGGACACATCTCTACCACCCTATCTAGCACTATAAAAATTTACTACAAAATATTTAGGAAGACACAAAATAAGAAAACTTTATTTTAAATTGTGGAGAAGAAATGTGTGGTGAAAGGGTTAAAATGTATGGACTCTTCTGCAGGGATCATTATAACGTAGCTGAGGAGCTGGGGGTTTTGAAAAGATAGATACGCGCTTTCCACATTTTTTCTTACGAGAAACGACCAAGTGGTCTTGAATTCGTTATTCTGATGCTTGCCACCTTTTACGATTTTCAGTGTCTGCCTATTTCATTTTTTGGAATAAAACAATAATAGGCACAAGGTAAAGGTAGAAACTGTTGATATGCGAAATAAAATTTCTCAGAAGAATCACGGGGAACACGGAAGAAGGTAGGATAAGATACGCAACCATACGAAATAAATGTGTTGAACGTGGAACCATTAGTTGAGAAAGTACAAAGATATAAGGGGATAGGAAAAAAGACCAAACCGAATAGTTAAAATGTTGTGTCATTATAAGCGTTACGGACGCCGTAGTGGGGGATGTCCGTGGAGAATTTGGTCAAACACAACTGGTCCAATGTAATAAATTGTTTAAGGACACCACAGAGGTGACCTTTGTTGTTGTTTTTTTAAATTCGAGGTCAAAACGTCCTACGACGTTATCCACAGCCCAGCCACCATTATTGTTGTCTGTCATTGCAGTTTTCATCGTTTAGTCCTCTATCGCTCATTGATCTTCTTATGCCCTGTATCCATGTTTTCTTGCATCTCCCTTTCTTTGTGTGCTCTCTAGGTATCCATCTCATTGTTTTCTTTGACAGTCGGTCTTGTTCCATTCGTTGTACGTATAAACCAAACAAACACGAACAAATTCTTTGTCGATGTATAAACCGAACCAGACTGTTTTACGCACACACGCACACACATTATCAATTATAATTATGTAATTTTTATTTAATAAATTATTTAATTTAACAGTGCATGTGCGTGTTTTACAGATGGTGTGCATGTTGGTACCAGTGTCAGTGTTTTTGGTGCAATACAACAACCATAGTGTTACCGCCAACGGCTGAGCACCTCGCCTGAATAGAGGTTATCACTAATATACCATTTTTAAAAATCATCACAGGTGTACTTTTTCATTATCTGAATTAAACAGACTTTCCCATCATAAGCATCACGTTTTCTGTATATATTTTACCTATCTTATATATTGTCTTTGTTTAAACCTGGTATGTCAGCATTCGGTAAGTTCCATTATGATGATAATGATCATCATCATCATAATCCCTGGTGCTCCAACTCACTGCTGAGTCTTGAATACAAACATATAATACAAAAATACAAAAAAAGAAGGAAGCTTGAAGGCAATGAGAAATACAGAAGACCCATCCTAAGGTGCACGAATAAACTAAAAGAATGTTAGTTACAACAACACGGGTTATTATTACTACAGAACAATAAAACTTATTATTCTATTTTTGTAACTATGATGGCATTACCAATAACGTCATTTTTTCCAAATATATATTTACAATTTTTGTGTAATTTTGTCAGCTTTTGAAAATGACAGAAACACAGTAATTATTTATTTTAGATCTAATTACGATATATCTACTAAATTTAAAAAGGAGTAGAAAAAGGTAAATAACAAATTATTGCAACACATACATTCTTTAAAATAATCAAATTATTTAAACTGTTTTCAAAAACCAAAAAGGGTAATGTTTCAAGTGTTTTTTTTTTTTACATTTAGCTAGTCAAAATTTTTTTAAATATATTCTTGCGATTTTAAAATTATTATGAACCGGTGGCGCAATATTCTCGTTACAAATTGTAAGGTTTCGGATGTTAGCCATCGTAAGTTAAAATTAAGAAACACGGTGTTTCGACCTCTATAGAATCAGATGTCGGCTTCAGGCGAACAAAATATGAATACAAAGATACTAACAAGTATGAATGAATACATATTCTATCACTAGCAAGTAGATATCGTCAAAATTACAAATCTTAGTTAAAAAAAATATAGTGCTAAAAAACTAATAATAAAACAGCACTCACCACATCAGACATGGTCATACATAACTCTTCCAACCACCCAACTCAACACAAACATGCAGCTTTCAACTATATGCTCCATAGGCTCACATCAATACCCCTAAATACACATGACTACCAAGAAGAACTCAACACAATTAAATATATAGCAGTCAAAAATGGATACAATCCCGATTTAATAAACAAACTACACAAACGCATCCTAAACACAAAAAGTAAAACACATAAAACCAACAGCACACAACCTAGTAAATACATCACACTCACATACTACAATTCCAACACACACAAAATTGCTAACACGTTTAGAAAACACAATTATAAAGTAGGCTACAGAACTAACAACACCATCATGAAACACATAAATAATACTAACAAAGACACAGACACATACAGCAAAACAGGGGTTTTTAAATTAAACTGCAATGACTGTCACCAGTTCTACATCGGACAGACGGGAAGATCTTTTTCCTCTAGATAGTCTGAACATTTAAAAGCCCTCACCACAAACTACATACATTCCACATTTGCCACACATTTGCAAAACGAAAACCACAGTTACACAAACATAGAGCACAACATGGAAATACTACACTACTTACCTAAAAGTAGAAAACTAAACACAGCAGAACAATTTGAAATATACAGATATCACACACAACAACCAAACAACATATTAAACGAACAATTACATTATAGATCATACATACTTTTCGATACACTGATTCCAACACAAAATTCGAATCCCGGCGACAATTCCCTCCCACCAGCAACCCCCACCACACACACCTACATCCCATAACCGTTACTGTACAGACATTCAGTATTTAATCCCATTGAAGAAGACGAATACCACGTCGAAACGTCTGGGTAACAAAACCAAAAAGTAAGTGTTCATAGTGGAAGTTTAATATATATATAATAATAATAAAACAGTACTCACCATTCCAGCAAGGAAGGATTCCTCCTGTGAGGTTTACGTTGCAAGCACAGGAGGAATCCTTCCATGCTGGAGTGGTGAGTATTGTTTTATTATTATTATTGTTTTTAGGAGAATACTTGTTTAACTAAGATTTGGAGTTTTGACGATATCTATTTGTTAGTGTTAGATTTATCTTTGTATTAATTTTTTCTTTGCCTGAAAACGACTACTGATTGTATAGAGGTCAAAACGTCTTCTTTTTTAATTTTAGCTCACGATGGTTAATGTCCAGATCGTTGTAATTTGTAGCAAAATATTTTTATCAAGTTGTAACAAGTAGAAGGTCGGTGGGTATATGGTTGCCCTTATAAACGTTTAGTGTCGAAAATTCCAAGTACATTATAATGTAAATAAGATTATGAGAAAGCAAATTTTTTCGTTTCTGTATGAACAGGGAGATAAAACGCAGTCGGCAAAAGTAATATAAAAATCTACAAGGATCCACCCCTACAGGCATGTACATACTGTGTAGTTGAGTGCGAATAAAGTTTTACCCCGTGTAAATTTGTTTTTATTGTCCACGTTTACAGCACTATTTTTCGCTAGAGAGACTTTACACCAGACCGAATAAATCATAATTTCGTGTGTTATTATAACTTACTGTACACACAAACACAGACACACATAAAATGATGATAAATGGAATTTCAAAAATGTTCTTCACACACCAGCTGAAAATTGTATTTATGGTCCTGAAATCTAACTGCCGTCGTGCAGTTAACAAAGAAATATAAGGAACAAGATATACACACAGAATTTGCAAGTATACATGTAGAAAATCCTCTTCGTTAAAGTTTTGCGTCCGTTTTTTTTTTATTTTCTGTTGTATACGTCTTGAAAAGTACTGTATTCTGCTACACATTAATTATCTTAATATCATCTTAAGTACTTCCGCTTTGTTCTCTTATCTTCTTTATCTTTTTTGTCTTCACGTCACATCAGACCCTTTACTGTACGCAAATGTCTTTCAACATCATTTCGTCTCATCTCTATTCTGTGACCTGGCTGCCAATTAATGAGCCACTCCCTCAAAACTGAACCTTTGGCATCCGATCCAAAAAGCTACGGTTGAATGGATGTAAATCACTAATGTATATACTAACCATCTTTGTTTTTGACTGGAAAAGGAGCTTCCACGGCATGCTTTCATATCAGCCTTAACCGTGATCTTCTGTCATGTTCTGCCTCTTTAACTTTTTAACTTGATAATGATAATAACTTTTAGGCTGGGGGTCATTCCACAAAAATGTAACGTCATCGAAAAATGTAACGCTTCCACCCTTTCGATTTCCCACAGTCTAGAAACCTTCGGTCTCTGTCGTTTTAACATGATAATGTTTATTAAAACGAATTTTGTTTATAAAATCGTTTTTGTAAATAATAGTGTTTTATAATATTGTGAATGTGCTATATAACCTAATGATGGTCTGTGACCGAAATCGATTGCTTTAAGAATATAAATAATAACATTATATGGTACCTTTAGGCTATATAAAAAGAATACAAAAAATAAAAAATTGAATTATATGTACCATTAATAAAAAACAATATGTGTAAGTATAAAATACATCACATTATCATTAATGATAATGTCTGTTATATAGTAAATATATTTGTTATATGCACATTATACGTTTCGAAAGCCTAAAAACATTATCATGCTTCGATGTTTCAGTTTTTTTGTGTCTGAAGTAGTTTACAGTTAGACCCTAAGTCAGAAATTATACAAGTTAAGTTACAAATTATTATTAGTTAAATTTACACCTAAAATAAATGAAATTTGGTCAAAAAGATCTAATCCAAAGAACATTCTATATCATTATTACTTTTGCCAAGTCTGCTTCCTTCCTCCAGTTTTTTTTCCAGTGAATTGCATGTCTGGATAGGTTCTCCAGTTAATAAATTTAACAGTGCGAAAATCTATACCGGGCATCAGACTAGACACTCTGTAATATGAAAATACTCAAGTTCATCCCAAACTGCTTGTACACAATATTCTCTTATTTTGTGTCCTTTTTAACAACCTTTTCACACTACTACTTACGTTTACTGCATTCACTAATTTACCTGCATTGTTATTTGATCTACAGACAGTCCAGTATTTTAAAAATTATTTTACAAAATAACGAGTCGTCGTTTGTTCTTTCCTACACTTTCAAATTATTTAACTTTTACTCTTCCCATAACAGTAAGTTGTATATGAAAAGTTACTGTTAAAGTTCTTCTCCTAATTACTTTATCGGCTCGGTTCGTGATTTATTCTCTTTGATAGCTATCCATTTGAAATTCTTACAAGCTGCCAGAATTTAAAAATTCCCTTAAATATATAATAACAAGAATATTTGTATTTATTATATAGATTTCTTGTAAGTTTCCACATTTGTATCTATATAATAACCGAAACAACATAGTGCTGTTAAAAATCCTAATTTTTGTTGTTACAGACAGAAACACTGAAAACAACACTATTTTTAGTTGTTTTACAGTTAGTTGTCCTACATATCCTCTGGAATCTACGTAACTTAACAACAATATCATAATTCCTATCATAGCTAAAAAATTATCGCTTCCCAAATAATTAAAATGGGTCACCTTTTCTAGAATTTGATCATAAAACATTAGTTCTGGCCAATTTTAAAGCCTTTTATTATTCACAGAAATCTGGTATTTTACCAAAATAATTCACACTGTTATTGTTGAGAACGTTTCATGCTGTCAGTATACATTTTTATCCTTTCATAAAAGATAAATGGCTTCCTCAAAGTTGCCATAAATTAAAAACTACCTTGAATTATTGGCGAAAAATGTAATTAAGAATTTTGTAAATTTTCTAACGTAAAATAATTGAATTATATATCTAAAACAGAACTTACATTTAGCCTACGTGAAACGTTGTTCTGTTTCATTTACATGAGACAAACAAAATGGCAATCAGCAGTAGCAGCAGCAGGAGGAACAAAATCTACTCGGCAATTAGTGCTAATTTGTGCCAAAGTTTAGGTAAGATTAGAGAGACACTGCAATACGTGTGTTTATCCGGACTGTAATGTACAGCGCCCTCTGCACCCCACTAATGAAAACACAAACGCAATAATTACTGCTTATCTCTTGGTAACAGCAAAGACACACACAAGTGTAAATGTATTAACGGTCTTATGTTTTTCTTCTTTTTACATAATTATATGTTATTTCTTAATACGCATAGATGATTTACACAATTACTTTATGTACTTTATAGTGCGGCGTTACGGGATATATTTTCTGAGAAATATTTAAAATTGTCAGTATATTTTATTTCTTCATACGTAGTGGCCATGCACGTTTTCGGGAATTTAAATTGGGTTATTATAATTTCCGTTTTAGCAAAGGAAGATTGTTAGATTTATTTTAAAAAATAATTAAAATATATCAACTGTTTGTTTGTAAAAACATTTTCTTCGTATCAAGACGTATTCTTTACGCCCTGAGACTAAGAACCTGCATGTGCATGTTTTGAAAATATAAGCCCAATTTTCATTGATCATTTATTGTTTAATTTCAAGAAGTAATAACAGTAACGCATATGTATCATTATATTGCAGCTCCTCAGTCTGCGGGAGAGTGCGATGCTATAACAATATTTACATACAAACCATTTTAATCTCGTAGGAAACCTCTTACGTAAAACAATTATATAACAAGTAATATTCATCGAATAAAAACTGGTGGTTAATTAAACAATTTATGGAAAAATAATTAAACTGTATTCGTTATAGTTGAGTTAACCAAGTTTGGGTGAGAAGGTTTATACTTTATATTTAACTAGAGGCGGCCTATATCGTGCGAACGTGGAGGAATATCAAATTCTAAGTTAGACAGTGTTTTTTATCAAAATTTGTTCCAAATCGGTGCAACGGTGTGGTTTGTATTCAATACAAATAAATAAAACCTCAAACTTTGAGTTTTATATACCGTATGTAGATAAATTAGTAGTAGTATTTAATGTATTTAATTACTTATTATCGTTTCAGACAATTGCAAAATATATAGACGTATCTGCATTTTCAAATTATGTCAGCACAAATACCCGTTAACTCCAAAGCGTTAGTATTTTTATTTTAAGTGTTACTGTGTTATACGCATTGCATATACACATTAAACGTTACGTTTTCTCAACCATGTTTTTTATTTACTTCAGCAGTAAACTAGAAACCAAAAACCGTTGTCACCTAACCTTACAAAAATGAAAACAACACGTATTTTCGCTTTACATTAAGAAATAGGACAATTTACAATTAGTACACTTTTTATTCACATCGTAATATATCGATACAATCGCATGTTAAAAACATAGAAAAAGTACTGCAGGAACGGATAAAGGTACAGTTCCGATCCCGCTAAATTGCATTTGTTTAGTTACTTGTTATTATGGTAATTAATTCTGGTCTCCATGGTATTGTTGATATCTTTATACGCGTCAAGAAAGGGCATAATTAAAAGGGCCTAAATCATGCGAACAAGGCAGAACATCAAATTCCAAGTTAGACAGTGTTTTTTGCCTTGTGTCAAAGGTTACCTGTGCAAGCTTTGGTGGCAATCGGTGTAACGGTGTGGATTTGTATTCAAATCAAATAAATCAGACTTTCAGTTTTATATATATATATATATATATATATATATATATTATATATTGCAACAGATCAAACTTTATTATTCTAATAAGGATATTGTGAGTGTGTAGAAATCGATAAAAGTCTATTATGGAGGAGATGAAATATTATTTATTACATACAAATATTGTTTATAAAGATGTATAATGTTTTATTTATAGTAACGGCAATATTGTTTTTGTACGTATTATTTCTAATAATGTCCGTTTATGCTATTATTATTATAGTTCAGTCTCACAATCAAATGTAAACACTTAATCTAACACAGATAACAATAATAATTCAACCTCCATACAGATAATAACTCTATTGTTCAAATATCTGATAAGAGAGAGTATTCCAACTTTTATCTACCCTCCCTGACAACATAGAACAGCACCTATAAATAGTTCAATGAATTTAGTCTCTACACACTCAAATAAATATATATTTTTTTTTAATTAATTCATTAATCGAGCCCAACGTTGGCAAGCGCCAAATATCCTTATGCAACTGATCAAACTTTATTATTCTAATAAGGATATTGTGAGTGTGTAGAAATCGTTTTTTGATTGCTCTACGCTTGCATTTGTTTCGGTAATTGCTGATACATTGCTTTGATTTAATTTTTAAAGGTTTATATGTAATGCCAGTTGTATTACCCAGGCTACGCATAATATAATCTCCTTTGTACAATATGAACTCATTGTTTGATTGAAATTTTTCTGGTATCATCTCAAACATTATTTTCATCAAGTTTTTACAGGGATCAGTATCTAAGTGCATTTTAAAATTTTGTAATGTCTCGGATTTGTCTGCATACGAATTCATAAACGACGAACACATATTGCTGTACAGTGAATCTCTGACTGTATAAATAACACCTGCATTACGTTTCATATGTGGCTGAAAACACTCAGACAGTCCTGATCTTCTGTCAGAATTAACCTTACCTGTGTGCTTTTCCTCAAATGCACCAGCTTCAGGAACAAAACTACTTTGTTTACCTAAGTATTCATCAAACATCTTATTTATATATTCATTTTTACAACTGTATGGACTTCTCAAGTGTTTATACATTTCATTATTGACTGATAAAACATTACCAGAATGGATCTGCATCTTTATAAACAATATTTGTATGTATGATTAGATAAAACTTCCGGGCTGAGAGGCCGTGGTCGATTCTTGATGTATTGGAGCTATACGTTTCGGCCGCACCACCGGTGGCCATCTTCAGTAGCTAAATTGTGTTCGAATAGATGACACGCCGAACACGTCCCCAATGAACCGGGAACAAGCAACTAACCCGTTCCCGGGTTGCTTGTTCCCGGTTCATTGGGGACGTGTTCGGCGTGTCATCTATTCGAACACAATTTAGCTACTGAAGATGGCCACCGGTGGTGCGGCCGAAACGTATAGCTCCAATACATCAAGCAATCGACCACGGCCTCTCAGCCCGGAAGTTTTATCTAATCATATTGACACCGGCCGTGAAAGCCTACGTACTAATATTTGTATGTAATAAATAATATTTCATCTCCTCCATAATAGACTTTTATCGATTTCTACACACTCACAATATCCTTATTAGAATAATAAAGTTTGATCTGTTGCATAAGGATATTTGTGGTGTATAATGTTTTTTAAATTGTCATGTATTGATAGTATATTAAATTGTTCGTATTGTTCGATTAATATAAATCGCTTTTACTTGTTTGCTGCAACGTTCTCCTCTCGTCTCGTCGGTCCCCTCTCGTCGTCCTCTTCTACAGCTTCACTCCTTCCTGGTGTCCTCTTCGTCTCGTCGTCCTTGTACTGCAAGCAGCTCCCGCGGCGATATTTCAGAGCCTCGTAGTTATGTTTAACTGCTTCCACGATATCTTGTAGTGTGTTTAAGTTCCCTATGCGGATATCTTAACTTACACGACACAGCACTGAATTTTATTTTAAATTTTACTTAATTATTTATCCTCTTGATTCTTATCGCAAAACATCGTTAAGAATTACAAGGTTTATAGTTTACGTTATATAAAATATTCCTCTATTCCTTCTTGGTTCTTACCGCAAAACTTCGTTAAGAATTTTAACGTTTATGGTTTATTTTATATAAGATCTTTTTACGTTTGTAAGAGAATAACTCTCTTACCCGGGGCAAAACTTCCCCTAGCAACGTCGACAGACAGACTGTGTTCAACCTAGCTCTGCAACGTATGAATCTCACTGAATTTGGTGTAATTTGATAAACCAAGCCCAAGTCACATGATTGATGGAACAACCAGATACACAAAATTCATGAAAAACTTTGTATAATTTTACATAGTCCTGCATGGAAATTATCTACAATTATTATTACCCTATCATTGATAAGACTTACACTTGAGTTTTGCTTTACTTAAAAAATCATACTTCTAAAATAATTACAAACCTCAGAGTGTACACAAATCGAAGCTATTTATTTAAATAATTCCTTGTCAAATTTTCATGTAAATCGGTTAACTACCACTGCCGCTATATCGATCGGAGATTATCACACCCGCACACGCGCACCATTTCATACAAAAAATACATGACAATATAGTACAATTTTTTATGAAGAGTTTGGTGTAACATATATGCTTATAATTTTTTAAATACAAAACGTATGACTAAAAAACAAAATATTACACAAAACAAATTTAAACAAGGAAATGCTTGTCATTCATGTACTCTGATATAAACAGCATATCTTATCATCCTGTGTTCTGTTGCAATATATATATTGTAACTCTACTTATATGCGTTGTTGTTGTGTTGCGTGAGTGTATGAGCACCTACCTGCTGTCCGATCTTGCGGTTTTCTTCCGACTAGGGCGTGTGGAGTTTGGATTTGATTTCGCAAGTATGTAATCTCAAATATATGACAACAGCACACTAAATAAGTTACTTTAAAAGTGAAGAGTTTTGTGAGGTTGGTAGGCTCCGTAGTACAGCAATAAAAAAATACAATATGGGGTAATAAAACGGTGTTTATTACTCCAATAACACACAAGAATAAAATGGTTATATGATCAATATTCTTACAGTCTAAACAATAAATAGATCTTGAATAATGTTTTTTAAATGGTTGATAATTTTAAGAAGTTGAACTCGTTATTTTGAAGAGTTAATTTCAACAGAAAATTTAATTAATTACTTTACTTTAATTTAATTTAATTGCTTTAAAATTAGGTTCAAATGAAAATGAAAATGAAAACTCTAAAGTTAATTGAATATATTCCAAAATAAACTAGGCGTGACAGTCTAGTTCACGTCCCTTTATTTACTAGTGACTTGACTCTCGTATACTGCAGTATGAGCAAATTATTTAATTGTTTGTTAAGATTTGTATCTTTCTGTTTTATCTCTATTAATTCTTAACTAAAGCTTACTAATTACTTGTACTGGCTATACAGATTATCACAAATGAATTATTCTTATTTACTAGAGTCTTTGATTTGTAGCACCTGAATGATTTAAATTACAATGATTTTAATTTGAAAAAGAAAGAAAATTTAACGTTTGAAAAATAGATAACTTGATTTTGCTTTCCTGATTTTGAAGTGGATCGTAGAGACGCTCCAGATGTCCCTCGCTGTCCTTGCCCAATCGGCTAGAGATAGTGATCTACTTGAGCGTCCTGGGTTTCGGCGTTGAGCTCAGAAATCAGCAACCTCTCCTTTCCTGCTATTTGTTGAAGTTTTTACGTCTGCGGCTTTCTGCGAGAACCGCTTTACGTCCCTCGTCGATTGCACGTCCCACGTCAGCGTGTGTGTGTGTGTCGTTCGAGTGGTAGCTCTGCTCGTCAGCTGATTCACAATGATTTAGACGGCCTCTCTGTCGTATTCTTGAAGTAAGGTCTTGTAGTCTTGTAGATTTCTTGCGTGCTTATGACCACAGCTTGTAGTGCACAATAAGCGTGTTTGTTGACGTGAAGAGTATCTTGACTGGATGCTGTAATTACGAATCGTACAGTTGATCTGTATTATAATGTTCGTAATTATGCTTGTTGACCACGTAGAGTCTTCAGAGGAGTCTTCACAAAACTATGGTTTTGAGACGATCGAAGAAATACGTCTGTTCTTCTCAAATACTGGCAGTAGAGTGTTCGGTCAGCCCCAAGACTCCGCGCTGGTTGGGATTTCTTCAAATGATTTGATTGGCTGACACACTCTCCCTACTACACAAAATTTGAATCACCTTAGTCCGTGAGAACGAAGTTAGTTTCCCACAGACGGAGAATTTATATTATTACTAATATTCTTAACACAGCGGAACTGAAATGTCGGTCCGGATTTCCTGTGACAGTTTTAAATTGCAATTATCTTGGTTGCAAACCAAGTTGTGCTAATTCCAAAATATACAATTTGTTGGAAATTCTTATATTTATAATATGTTAAAAGCTCATTAATGTTGTTCAATTATTACAGAAGTTATTCACATTAAATTAATTAACTCTGTTATTATTTAATTATATTGCGTAAAATTCGCACACCTTATTATTAATATTTCGGCAAACATTTTGGCTATAATGGATTTCGCCTTAATTTACTGGTTTCCGAAATATCAATAATTAAAAGTTTGGGGTGTGGTTGTCTTCTTTCCACAGCGAGCTGTTATATAACAGCCGCGTGTGCGTCTTTTACAATGCATTATTTTGATCGCTATTACATACGAGTGGAGTTTCGACTATTAAAATTTATTTAAACATATAGTATACACTTAACATATAACTTCAAATAAATGATATTTGGTCCTGTTATTATATATATATATTTTTTTTTTAATCTTTTAATTGAAACTTTTGAGCTTGAGGTCAATACGTTCTGTTTTTTTCTAGCGTTATTTTATTATAGCCACGTAAATTTTAAAATAGAATGCATTTATTAGCACGTATGTGTGAGTTCGTCTATCTGTGTTTGTAAGTTTTTAGATTGTGTATTTGTATTCTTGGAATAAGTATATTTACACCCTGCTAAGTACAATATTTGCGATCAAAACTTTTGCAAATACTACCGAACGCAAAGGCGATCTTTGCTGCAGCCAATTACGCACCGATAAACACTGAAGAGCGTTTACAATAATGACGTACGTATTACAGGATACACAAACACGTTTACGTACGCACAACTTTCACGTTACAACTAACAACGTTAAAGTCTCAATTTATTGAGTTTGCTATTAATCCCCAAATTGTAAGTGCGACAGTTTCAAGCGCCTACGAACCTGGAACCTACCAGTTCTGTTCAGTCATCGGATTCTTCTTCTTCTTTTTTCCTTGTTTCCTTTTTACCTCGAGAGCAGTTAATGTTTGCTGTGTTTCTATATCACTGGCCCTTATCTGGGCTTCCTCCATTGGCAAATTTCCCATTGTTATTGTCATTGTTATTCTTGTTGTCACTGTTTCTCATTGTTATTGAGTGATTATGATGTACTCACAGTATAGCTGTCATAGGGTGACATTTATTGTTGGAATTGAATGATTTTGCAAGACTGTTTTGTTGATTTATAACTGGTGTTTGTGTCTAATTAAAGTTTGAAATTAGCGACTTCATTGGTGTCAGTTAGTCTGTTTCCAGTATACAATACTACGATCCCTGTGACGGCCGTAACAGTAAATAGAACTTTAAATTTTTATAAAGTTTGATTGTATTCTAATTTTAATATCCTAGAATGTTTCAATTATTTTTATTATTCTTCAATTCAGTTGATGATGAGCTGTGAAGCTTGAAAGGGCTAATCGGAATAGTTTTTCTATAGTGGTGTGCAACAGGGTTAATTTTGTTTATAATTATAACTACTAACTCAACTTTATTAATTAAATATTCTGATAAGATGTGCAATCGCTAACAGGTAATGGATGACAACAATAAGGTTATGAAGGACAACAATAAGGTAAGTAAAGTCTTTAAATATTTCAAGTTAAAAGTCAAATTAAATAATGACTCATGTAAGATTACTTCCCATCTGAGGATAAGCTGTAAAGCTTGAAAGCGCTAATCGGAATAATTTTTTTTCTATAGTAGTGTGCAACAGTGTTAATTCTGTTTGTGATTATAACCACTAACACAACTTTATTAATTAAATATTTTTTATTTTTTGCACCATATTTTTTATAAACATATTTAGTGTCTTGTAAAAAAAAATTCCTTAAACTTTTTAATTGCTAGACGAATCTTGTAAAGGTTAGGTAATAAACTTTGCAGTGGGATGTATCGTACAAACGTTTTACCCATCAAGTCATATATTTGACACTACGAAGGCTACTAGCAAAAACACGAAAATCTGTTAGGTATAAGAAACGTAGCAGTGCGGATTTTTCCGCGAAGAGAAATGTCACAGGAGGAAAAGTTTTTGCATACGGGCGGCGAAAATTATTTATCCTGTACTGATAAGACCACCTGCGTCACTTGGCAGTCGGACTACAGTGATAACTGGAAAAAGTTTTATAAAATATATCACGCACGCCGCGTCGTAACACTAGCAGCTAATCCCTCGCCGCCGCCGCCTCCAGATGTCACAAAAAGTAGACAGGCTGTTGGACCACTCATAGCCTTTTTATGGGTGAAAAATGTTCACTTTTCCATTGTGCTGAATTTATTAAATTTCTGACAGTGGTACACGGGAACAAGAATGAATAAAAGTTTTAAAATCTAACACTGTTGGTAAATACAAGTGAGTGGCAACAGCTGACAGTTATCCCATTGTTTCCTGCTGTTTGACTCTTGACCAATGTTGACGTAATAATGTAAGTGCTTGCGTAACAATTACTGTGAAGCGCACTTTAATTGTTATTTGAAATACGACTGTAACTTCTTAAATTTATATACATGTTTTTATACAAATACAATTTTTTACATTCAGTTTGGTGGACCATGAAAATCTGTACTATATTACTAAATGTGTAACAATTACTAATAAATTAAATTTTAAAAACGAAATCCTCTCTGTTATTACAGATTGTTTAACTATAGTAAAATATTTATAATTATAACAAGTTTATAAAAATGTATAGTCCCTGACGAATATTGCCAGGGACTTATCAAATGACGCAGACAGTAAATCTTAAAAATCTAATTAGAAATAAAATGTTGTCAGATGACCGCTTTTAATAGTAGGGTACTATAAATATTTCTGTCTAAATAATTAACAAATTAACGGGAAACAAACTAAATTTATATAGCAAGAAGTTCAAAAGTACAAAAAGTTTTGGAATCGGGTTACATGATTAGCTTTGTACCAGAAAACAATAACCTTCTCCTCTTGTCATACAAATAAATTACATACACCTTCATTAAAACAGTAGTAACAGACTAGAGATGTTAGCAAAGTTTGCTATGGTTGTTCTGTTTTAGTCACCGAGTAATTAAAACTGTTTTGGTCAGCCTTTGAAATGTACTGTCAGTTTTCTGTTAAACAACGTATGTCATCATCATTAAGACTTGTTTTAGGCTTGAGATTTCCATCAACGAAAATTCACAAATAAATGATAAGTGTGTTAGGGGATTCCGCAGCTTTAAAACAATTGGTTGTAAAGGAACTCGAGTTTAAATGTGGTAGTACGAGCATTGAAGATGATCCCTTCAGTGGAATTCCTAAGAATTGCAACAACTCCAAAAATCATTTTAAAAATTCGTACACGGTATTGGAACACCGGCAATTAAGAGTACATAACATTCCTGAAATGAATGTGAATATTATATTTTAACTCAAGACGTTGATGTGAATTAGGTTTGTGCAAAATGGGTGTCGCTGTACATCTGCACGGGCTTCAGAGCTAGCACGACGATGTTTAAACTCGAGTGCCCACTTACATCGTTATTGTAGGTGCAGCTTCTCCTCACAAAGTTACCATTTCTTTGTGAATTTCCATTGTGGCACTAGCCTGTTTTTATCAAAGACTTCGTGATATTCGGAAAAAACTGCTGGGTCCCGAGGCTTTTTTGGTTGGTCTCGAAGTCGGGCTCGAAAATGTATTTATTGTGTCTTAAAAACTTATTCTATAATTACTTTCTCAAATTGAGTATATACATTTCTTAAATTGTAAAAAACGGCTTAAAGTACTTGATGTTAGCAAAAACTATGATTACAAATTGGATGCACACCCCTACAAGTAATTCTGCCTGTTCTCATGCTTCTGAGTACCATCAAGTGTAATTATCTTCAAGATGGGTTCCCCGGACTTATAAAGGTTGAGAACCACTGGGTCTACTGCATGAAACCACCATTAATATTTTGTCCGCTAAAACGTTAAAGATTTATTCACACCGCATATCACGTTGTCGAAAAATTATATAGTCTAAAATAAATTGTCTCTTATTCACAGTGTCTTACTCACAGGTACTAACTTGGTAGTTAACTTAGCACATTCAATAGTATATTTATAATTATTGTTTATACTTTCAATATTGTATTTATACTTACAATAGACTGACGTCAGAACAAGAATGTGACGTACCTGAAACAGAATTAACTACGTTAATTTTAAATAAATAGAATTATAGTAACTAGTTACAACAAATTACATCTAATTACACTTCTACTAGTAACAACTATTAATATTGTTACGACATCACAAGAGTCTACGTGATTCACGAAACGATCCAGTGGAGTACGGCTAAATTTTGTGGCGTACGTGATTTCAACATGCGCTCGCGAGGCTTTCCTGGAAGCCGTCAGCTGCGCGGAGTGTGTCAAGGCCGCAATTAATTACGTCGTAGTGTAGTGCCAACGCGCAGTATAGAATAATCTAGTATTTCAGGGGGGGTATAAATACCAGTACTCAGCGACGTTTAGTTTGAGTTATAGTTGCTATATATTACAGTGGGGTTCTAGTATTTTGTCGGCGATTACTGTGTCCGTTCAAGTGGTTATTAGTGAAGTGTTGTGTTTAACAATCGGGCGGGACAATTGTAATACAATTGTGTGTTATATTAGGTGACATTTTATTGCGTGTGAACAAGTTTTATTTGGTTTGTTGTAAGAGACTGTTAATTACGAACTGTTTAACTGTGATAATTAAAGCTGGTGATTAGTGACTTAATTTGTTGTCTTGTATTTTGTTTTACAATGTACCTACGACGATCGGTCAAGTAGACCGTCGTAACAATACGATTTTTAGCGCTTGAAGAGTTAATTGGTTTTATAACTATAATCTCGTGGTAAAGTTAACAAAATTAATCGAGTGATCACAATTACTAAAGAATCCCCAGTGCCGGTTTGCATAAGGTAGGCAAAAGGGTGGAGCCCTTCTATTAAGTAAGTAATTAAAATTACTGAGTACGGTAGGAACCGAATATTATGAGCATATTCGACAGTCGAATAGTAGTATGCGTAATATTTACAAAAATGGTTGGCACATATTGAACGAATGAATGACTTTTGCATTCTCACAGAGTTATTTAATTATAAGCTGAAAAGGCGGAGCGGCGTGGGGTGTCCGAAAAAGGGTTGGACTGGCCGGCTCTAGTCTATCTGCTTAAGACCGGAACAAACGACATTTGGTTAAATCTTTTCTAATGATGATCATAATGTCGATGATGATGACTATTATTGGCAATTCTATTAAATCCGCAGATTAGAGGCTCAGCGACTTTATCTAACAGGACCTCAGTAACTGAAGCAGTCTCACCAAATTAGAGCGTCCAATTCTCAGTGCTTGACAAGTGGAATAACAATAAAAGTGGTTGAGATTATTATCGGACTCGTTAGGACGTGGCCCATTAGTCTCATTCAATAAAACGCCAGATATTTTGATCGTGCTCACGACGACCACCTTCTGTAGACCGGGAACTAGTTTTGAAAACCCGCTGAGGAATAACCCGAGAATAAGTGAAGGTTATTTGTGAGGTTTTTGACATTTTGAGATAAACTAAAAATACATTCCCGTTATGTAAATTGCTGTTTTAAATTATGAAAAAAAATGTATGCTGTAATTAAGAATGCTTAAAATATACTTTGGCTTGAAAAATGTTTGAAATATTCGTTTTAAACATAAGAAAATTGCTTTACAAATTTGTTCACATATGCTGTTTCTGCAGTAAATTACATTTTCACTGAATCAGTTATTATGTTTCCCTACATTGTGTTAATTTTATTTAGTTTATTATTAGCCTTATCTTTTACTAAGAAATTTTTATTAGGTTAAGAATTTTACAATAACATTTTGGTTAATTTGGACCAAATTAAGTCGAGCTTAAGGAAAAATAATTAGTAAACCAACTCCATTTTAACATAATTCCCTTAGCGGCCGTTTTAAACCTACTTTCCGCTTTATCGAAGATGGCCGTTGTGACCGAGCTAGTTCCACGGCCTAACAGTTCGGACACTAATCTGAATCACCTTGACAACTCCGACCGTCAGAGTTTGTGTTAAGGGACAGAAATGACAGGGATTCCGTTTTGATAGAAATGAATAAATTTATTTTATTATTGATTTTTATTTTATTTTATTTTATTTTACAAATTTATCAGAAAGTATACCAAATGACGTTTGAATTAAAGAAAACTGACAATAACTTCATTATTTTGCCCTGTTATGTTCAAACTAGGTCAACACAACGATTAACAACAATGGCCGCAGAATGTTTTCATTAATTACTGTTAATTTGTTTAAAAGTTTAGATTAGATTAGTCCGTTGCAACGCTTCGCTTATCCGGGCAACAAGGTACACCACGCTCTGCTCTCTCTCCTCTCTCTCTCTCTCTCTCTCTCTCTCTCTATTGGGTGCCTGCTAATGACTAAGATTCCGTTTTGCCTGTCTTGTACTGCTCACTTTGCAAAACTTACAAACAACACTAGACTCTAAGTTTGTAATTAAACATAGTGATGAAGTCATAAGAAATTTTGTAAACAATGGCAATACCTACACTACTGTATGGTTCTGAAACTTGGGTCATAAAGAAAAAAGATGAATAGAAGATACAAACAGCAGAAATGAAATTTCTGAGATCAGTTAAAAGGTGTAATAGACGAGACCATATAGGAAATAAAGAGATAAGAAGTGATTTAAATATTTTTGTAGTTAATGAAAAGATTAAAGAATACAGAAGGAAATGATTTCAAGAGATCAATAGAATGGAAAAAGTTAGAATACCAAAGATGGAGAAAGATTACAATCCTAGAGGCAGAAGAAAAGTTGGTAGACCTAAGAAAAGGTGGACTGTGGAATAAGAACAGGCCGTTAAACCCTAAAACCTTTAAGAAGATAATGATGATGATGATAAAATCGTATTATTCAAAATAGACAAAATATGAAAATAAGTAGGAAGCAATGATTTCAAAAGTAATTGATTGTCCCAGAAATAAGAATAAATAACTGGAAACATTTTATGAAAATAACACAAATACATTGCTTTTGTATGTTTCATTACAACGGTGATAAATATTACTCAATTAATTAAATAAAAATTTGTATTCTAAACGTATAACTTATAACGAAACTTCTGTTGCCTACTTCTGTTCGCGCGAGTGTTCTTTTCAATTTAGAAAATTATGTGGCAAACATCAAAATGAAATGTTTTATTCACAGGTCAACAAATAGCGAACAGTAACAAGGTTAATGCATGGCGTAATAAAGCTTAATTTTAATATCGCACCTAGTCATTTGACTGTTCGTTCACTTCGAAAATGTTTGCTATATACTCATGTAATTAACTCGTTTTTTATCATTTTCAAAAGAGAAAATTTTAGCATTTACTTTTGGAAAGAAAAAATTAGAGCGCTGCTAACAAGTACATACAATGTTATAACATTTAGTAACACATATAACAAGGAAATTTCAGAACAAAGAGCATCTACTTACTGTAAAACTGTAGTTCAAATTTCACATAATCAAAATTTTAATTTTAGTAATTAAATATTAAATATCGCTACAGCATAGCACATACAAGACTATAACCTACAGATCTCTGCTACAAAATCTGAAACGGTTGCATTTCAGGACAGGTATCCTATAAGAACTAAGATAGTCGTGAATAATCAGATTTTGGATCAGGTTAGTCATTTTAATTACCTGGGATGTAATATCCCATATGGAACTAATATTGATTGGGATAGTAAACTAACAAAATTTAGACGCATCTGTGGAACGATTCTCATATACTGGAAAAGCAAAACACGGAAGAATACCCGAATGAAATTTTATAAAACTGTGGCTGTCCCCACCTTTTCTGTATGCTAGTGAGACATAGACTCTTAGTAAAAGGGACGTGCAGAGGATTCAGGCAGCCTAAATTAAATTTCTAAGAATGACGCAAGGTTGTTCTCTCTTGGATCGGAGAAAGAACGAGGATATTAGACGCGATTTAAACGTACCGTTGCACCAGAAGATTGAAGACCAGAAGGAGAAGGTATGAGTATTTGAATCGGTTGCCCGATATCCGTCTACCTGTGACTGCCTTGGGTCATTACCCTACTGGGAAGAGAGATGTTGGTAGAACGAGGAGGAGGTGGGTTCCGGAACAGGTCTAAGGCTTAGTCCTTGGATTGATGGTGATGCCGACGATGATGATGATATATTAAATATTATTACCGCTACGGTACAAATTGTGTACTACGATGTATTTGTAAACTACAGAGATTCCCAAGAAAAGATGGGAATAAATCCTATAATACCTAATCCTTGTTGGGAAAGGAGAAGGGGAACCTTCTCCAGTATTCTACTAGCGATAACCACCTTACGTAGGAACGTTTTTTATCTTTAATGGCTAACACTTTTGTTTTATGCGGCTATATCCTCATCTTTTATTTATCACAGCTTATGCAACTTGTAGTACTAACGCAAATGCTAATAAAAATTGTTTAATGTTAGTGAGACGCAAAACAGGGCAGATTGTTCTTTTTCAGAGAAGAAAACATAAAACGGTGTTTTTTTCTTCAAAGCAGCGTGAATATTTTGCTCGCGTCCCTACCGCTGATAATAATATCTTCGTCTGACGCAATAATTGTTAGGTAAACGTTTTATAGAAACAAAGTTTTTCTACAGTGAATTTGACAACCCTACGCACTTTTAATCACCTTGCGGTGTTCACGGGCCAGATAAACAATTAAAATGAAAGTTTTGTTGTTGGTGACGATTATTTGTAAAGTGTAAAATATAGTTTCTACTAAATTTTTACACGGAATATAAATCCTACTACTAGTTTTTGTTTGTGCGCGCGCGCCCGTGTGTATATTTTATTAACCTAGAGTAAAAGAATAGAGTACTTTTTAAACAAAGAGAGTAAATTTAAATCTAAATTACAGGATATGAGTTTTGTTTATCACAGTATATTTGGCACGCGTATAAGATAATGCTGAATTGGGTCCTGCTACAAATTCTTGTAAATCTTTATTTAATCTTTGGCGTTATGCAGATTTCCTATTACTAAAAAAGAAACTACTAATTTCTAGCACTCAAGCGTTGGTTACTTAACGTTGTATTCTTGTAGACACCGACTTTTTTTTTCAAAAATATTTGCATCCAATATATTTTTGAGCAGTGAACCGCCACCGGATCCAAATTTCATGGTCTACTCCTCTAAGAAGGATCTTCCCACTGGTAAAGAGTCGCACCTATTACTCTTGCTATTACAGCGTCTCTGAAACTACATTGCAATTTCCTTCACTTCCGGCGTACTGAAGATCATCTGTAGATCGTTGCTGGTGTCGTTACTCTAGGTAATGAGATGTCATACAGGAATCAGCTGTTACGATCAAGACATTTATGGAATCTGCGGTAGGGTCTTCAAAACTCAAATTCCAGCGGTGAAATCACTGGAACCTGGTTTCCTTCAAAGCGATTCATAAAAGTACTCCTGTACGCTCATCTTAGAATATCTATACCCGTTGTCAATTGGATTAACGTCTCGAGTTATAACCGGTTTCTCGAGAGTCAGATAATTAGCGATAGACTGCAAGAGAATCAATATTGTTACGACAGTCTAGCTGATCGTCGTATGCTACAGTGGAAAACAAACTACAAGGCACCAATGAGGTCACTAAACCCCAGCTTTAATTATCACAATTAGAACAGTTTGTAATCAACAAGTTATTCAACAAGATTATACTCGTACAGTAATTCATGTCAATCTGTCCACACAAGTAATAATGTCAACTGTAAAGAATTCCGCACTATAATCACTTTTCAATAATACACCACTTGAGACGCACTCTGTAAGTCGCCCGACTTAAAGCTGAAAACTAAGCGGCAGATATGGGATGTTAATAGTCTTCAGGTTTTCCATAATATGCGTCCTTAACAAGAACTTGAAAATTATAGAGGATACTTCAGTGCGGCCTTGGAAGAAACACACACCGGCTGGACTAGTCGAGAAACTTGTAGAACACCACCAAACGCACGGAAACGTTCCGCATTATGTAACACGCCACTGAATGCGTATGTCAAGTGTACTTGAATACACTGGAACCTAAGTGACAGCGGCGTCGACTGAAGCAGCACCCGGCACGCTTGACGGCTTGAAAACTGGAGAATGTTCTCAGCTGTTCTACGTGGTTTGATACCATTCTCTTTACAATATTAAAGAAAACCATCAATATTGTAGATCAAAATTTTGAAGCTACCGTCTTGGGACAAACACAATAGATGCAGCTGTCAATAGCGGGTCCATGTAAATAATAGAAGAAGAGAAAGTTTCCAAATAGGTGATAGTGAGAGAGAGAGAGAGAGAGAGAGAGAGAGAGAGAGAGAGAGAGAGAGAGAGAGAGAGAGAGAGAGAGAGAGAGAGAGAGAGAGAGAGAGAGAGAGAGGGGGGGGCGGAATTACTGTGAGCAAAATTATTTCACAGAATATTCTCACAGTAGAGATTATAGACTGGGGGACCCGGAGGCGTAGGACGCTACAATGTACAACGCTCTCGATGGATTTTCTACAGCCGCATGCATATGTTGTCGATCCCTGATAATCACACCCATTAAATTAGATTAGAGAATTAAATTAAATTCTTGAATCTAAACACGGGCGTTTTTGTTCAGTTGCGTTTTAATTTTTATATAGACACCTACACCTACAGCTACACTTATATAGTGTAGGGATGCGCGTCCGAGACGTCCCAACGCGGCCGTCCGATTATAAACCGCCTGTGTGACTACACTTCCGTCCGTGCACGTACAAGAAAAAAACGGACGTTTCACCACTGTACTTTTTTCCAAACTCCACGCGCGTGCACAGCCGGAAAAAAACGCCCCTGTAATCGTACCCTTAGGACTATCGTTGTGCTGATAAAATATAATAGTTTATAATGTTGCAACGTTCTGGACGCAAAAGGGTTGAGCGGTAGAAATATTTTAATATAAAAAATAGTTAGTCACGTGGAATCCAGTGCAAACGGGAGAACAGCGGGATCTGAATTCCCTGACATACACGTTTATTACGATAAGATTTAGACTTTCTATACGTTAAGACGGTTAAACGTCATTAAAAAAAACAAAGCAACTAATTAAAATTCGAATTTGTTAACAATTTGTTAATTGTATAGGTAACGGAACCAAAGAACAATTTTGAGTGAAAATTTAAATAATCGCACACCAGAAAACGTTATAGTAAGTAGAAGTAAGCACTATGTAGTATGTAGCCTGTATCACCGAAACCTCGCAAGGGTAAGTCATAGTGATGGTAATCAGTATACACAAACATGGTATATAGTGAGTTTTATGCTACATTTGGGAATTAAACTGCCATTTTGCACGTTTATAGGAAACTACAGCTTTTATGTCCACATAGAAAGGTAGTAAGAGATAAGAAACAGAAACACAGACTGAAAAATTAAGTCAGTCATTTCTAACTGGAGGCCGGGGGGCACATTTGGAAAGACTACGGCGTTATCTTGGAAAAGTAATAATCTATAAATTACTTTGTAACTTTAATTTTAATATGTCCCAGTTCGGGCCGTCATTGTAACTTTAATTTTAATAATACTTTACTTTTATAATAATAATAATTTTATTATTGTACTTACCGTATAATTCACAACACATCTGGTCTGTACACGTGGCGCTATGACCACCATTTCTTTCTTATTTGGGTCCAGGGTTCTTTACTAAGCGAGAAACAGAAACAGTTTGGGATTTTTCGAAATAATGATTGTAACACCATGTACGTGAAATAAAACTTCTGTTTTAATATTTCTAAATTGCCATTGTCAACGTTTACAAAATCAAAATGGAGTCTTATACACCCAAAACAAGATGGCGGCTATGCACTTCCGCTCAACTAATTATTCATCAATTTTAATTATTCGTCTCTTGTATTTAATTCTTAACAAGCGCATTTTATTTAAACTGCAGTATTGTTTATTTTATTTATACTAAGTTTCAGATTATATTCTTACAACATAAACCAATACCTCATGTTCTTATAAATGCCGGCATTCTCTCTCACATTCACACACTCTCTATCTTTCCCCATACATTAGTCAGAGGTACATTTTTTAATTAGAATTTTGAGCTCAATTTGACCAAATGAATATAGGTATAAATTTCGAACTTTCCTGATAATGAGTGTCGCAGTCTCTCCTCAGACGTTCTCCATCTCAAGCAGGTGGTCGGCGTACTTTACGGTTTTGTCTGTCCTTTCACTGCACTGAATCTACATTTTACGTTGCTTGTTGCATTCAAAGGTACTGACTACTTGGTAATTACATTTTTGGTATTGTTCAAAACACTTTGGCTGGCAAAAGGTTACCAGCGAATTTTTAGCGTGCTAACGCTCTGAGTGTATGTTGAAGACTGGGACCGACATTTTGTCGTAAATTCGACAGGTGGAGGGAATTAATCGTCATTAATCCTTTGTCTACAGCAGATGACGGCATTGTTTCACGTCACCGTGGTTACGTTTGTCGTATGTATTATGAGGTTTTCGTATTGTTTGACTATTGCAGTGTCCAAATATGTGTCGTCTGTCACGTACGCCCATGACCTTGTAGTCGAGTTGCTCTGGTAAACTGCGTAGCATGATATGTATTGAGAAAATTTAACCTCACCCCTTTTTAAAACGTTACATCACAATAAAATTATTTTCCATGTACCGATAAATCCTTACACGGGCTTATGTACCGTCACAACTTATTATTTATTTTAATAAGTAAATTATAAATTATTATTGACTAATAAATTATTTTTAATTTATTATTGAATTACAGAGACCACCTACGAACAAGTGTGTCATTGAGTCACTAATACACTTAGAGTAATTTTCACTTTATTTGTTTTATACAAGTGTATTAGTACTAACAGTGTTTTACAAGGCCCGGACTGTTTCCTTTCATCCCTCGGCTAGCCAGAACAGGCAATACAGCTGTCTTCATCTTCGCAATCTAGAGATTTGTTGGCTTTCAATATGTTACGCAACAGAAGTTTCTCAAACAATGGAGGGTCTCGTTCTACGTGTTTCTCGGCTACCCGAGAAGAGCCCACCTGTAATGTTTGAGTGCGTACGTATTGTTGCTTTGAGAAAAACGACAATTACGTGACACTTATCACGCGTCAACAATCGAGGCTGTTGTTCCAGACAGAACCGGTAAATGCACTATGTTCAAGGCCAGACACCACACTGTTTCCAGTAGATTCGAGAGCACCTGTAATAGGCACTTGTTTAACACGTCATCCAAACAATTGACACATTATTTTGGCATCTTAGCGGGGTATAAATATAAGCATCCAGCTACAGTCAGTCAGTGTAAGTGGTGATTTATTCAAGTGAAGTTCGAAGTATTGTGTTATTATTGTGCGGGACTCTATTAGTTGGCATTATTATTGCTTGTGGAGAAATTTTACTTAAGTTACTGTACGGGTGTAAACTTGTTCATTACAAGCTGTTATCTGTGATTAATTAAAGCTGTTGATTAGTGACTTCATTGGTGTCTTTCTGTTTCCCATTGTACCACACGATGATCAGTGAGGCTGTAGTAACAGTATCTTCGTTCCTAGTAACGTACGTTTTTCCTTCTTTTATCCCATCCATGTAATTCTGCCTAGAAGACCATCCGCTCTTAATACGTTCCTAGACCTTTCCCTCGATTTGGAGGGGGGGGGGAAATATTTTGAACGGCGTAGCTGGCGACCAAAACAATTAACATATATCGTACATAATAAATATCTTTCTTACATCTTCATCATTATACTGACTTAATAAAAGTTTTTACCGTTAAAGCTATAGCCTATAGGAAGACATGTTAAATGTGTGATTTACCTTTTTTTTATTTAGTTACAACGAAGTACTATATATTTTGTTTTTCCATTAGGCCTACATGTCGAAAATTGATTGCATATTTTACGGACCAACGGTTGGTTCCTGAGTTTGCTTATGGATGTCCAGCGGCCCCTTTAAGTTGGAACTCACTGAAATTAGAGAATAAAATGGATAATGTTTGGAAGGGTAGAAGACAGAACAATTTATGTCCTTGTTTCATTCGAAGATCTGCGTTGTTTATGGCAATGATCAAAAGAAAATCAGACAGCTTACTTCGTGTATTAAAATAAGTTAAATTATCTTTGAAGAAATTTTTTAATCGCAAATGTTTGTACTAATTATCGTAATATTCTTTGACACAGCTTGCAAATTTCCCTTATCTATACAACGGTAATCCGCTTATTTTGAGCAGTATAGCTCAAAACATTACAGAGAACCATCAGCGTGTTGTAATCCCTTCTGATAACATCACAACCACTATAATGACCGCTTAAAAACTGAGTTTTGTTTTACATTGCAGATTGCTCCTATTAATCGTATAGAGCTCAAGTTTTTTATTTTAGAAACCCCTACATTTTATGAAAATCTAAAAATTTTTTTGTGGTTATTTTAAGAATAAAGTGAAACAGTTTATTAGCACTTTATATAATTTATGAAAAATTCATAATTGTTTCTACAAAATATATTCTCTTTTGTTACTGCTGAAGAGTTTCAGTTATTTTTGACTCGTCTATCGTTTTTCCAAACCTTTCTGTTGTTGACAACTATTTTGTTAGGTTTAGTGTTCTTCTTCTTTTTCTGCACCTCACGGAGGAGGCACGTTGATTGTTACGTCTTCACAGAGTAGTTCTCCATCACAATCTCGGTCTTCCTACATGTCTTGAACCAAAGGTTCTATATCGAAACCCAACCTTAAGTTGTCGTCTAACCTCCATTCTGGCCATCTACTCTATCCATGAGATGTGTCTGGATGTTATCATTTATTTAGGGAGAATAGCTGTAGCTCTTCTATAATATCCTCATTGCGCAAATGAACCTGTCTCGTGTTGTTCTTACCAGAAGAGTTTAATAAATTTAGGTATATTTCTCTGGTATCCCCACACATCTCCTTACAGATCCTACTTTAAAACTTTTGTTTGAGACTGTACAGTATCGTGTAGCTTTTTCTCAATCCATTTCACAAGTAACTGTCGTACTCCTTATTAACATAATATACCATACTTCGTAGGCTTACACGGCCGGAGTCGATGTTGTTAAAATTCCTTCTCGGGCTGTTTGGCCGTGTTGGATCCATTGATTTAAACTAAAACAAACGTTTCGACAGTACCATCGACTGCCATCATCACTGTAAAATTCGAGCTTTGCTAACGTAAGGTGGTAGACGTAATACAGCATTATCCACAGTACTGTGGTCACTAATGTAAAATTCGAGCTGCTAACGTAGGGTGGTAGACGTAATATAGCCTTAACCAAAGTGCTGTGGTCACTAACGTAAAATATGAGCTTTGCTAACGTAGGGTGGTAGACGTAATACAGCATTAACCACAGTGCTGTGGAAGCTAACGTAAAATACGAGCTTTGCTAACGTAGGGTGGTAGACGTAATACAGCCTTAACTACAGTACTGTGGTCACTAACGTAAAATTCGAGCTTTGCTAACGTAGGGTGGTAGACGTAATACAGCATTAACCACAGTGCTGTAGTCGCTAGCGTAAAATTCGAGCTTTGCTAACGTAGGGTGGTAGACGTAATACAGCCTTAACCACAGTACTGTGGTCACTAACGTAAAATACGAGCTTTGCTAACGTAGGGTGGTAGACGTAATACAGCCTTAACCACAGAACTGTGGTCACTAACGTGAAATTCGAGCTTCGCTAACGTAGGGTGGTAGACGTAATACAGCCTTAACCACAGTACTGTGATCACTAATGTAAAATATGAGCTTTGCTAACGTAGGGTGGCAGACGTAATACAGCCTTAACCACAGTACTGTGGTCACTAATGTAAAATATGAGCTTTGCTAACGTAGGGTGGCAGACGTAATACAGCCTTAACCACAGTACTGTGGTCACTAACGTGAAATTCGAGCTTCGCTAACGTAGGGTGGTAGACGTAATACAGCCTTAACCACAGTACTGTGGTCACTAATGTAAAATATGAGCTTTGCTAACGTAGGGTGGCAGACGTAATACAGCCTTAACCACAGTACTGTGGTCACTAACGTGAAATTCGAGCTTCGCTAACGTAGGGTGGTAGACGTAATACAGCCTTAACCACAGTACTGTGGTCACTAATGTAAAATTCGAGCTGCTAACGTAGGGTGGTAGACGTAATATAGCCTTAACCAAAGTGCTGTGGTCACTAACGTAAAATATGAGCTTTGCTAACGTAGGGTGGTAGACGTAATACAGCATTAACCACAGTGCTGTGGTAGCTAACGTAAAATACGAGCTTTGCTAACGTAGGGTGGTAGACGTAATACAGCCTTAACCACAGTACTGTGGTCACTAACGTGAAATTCGAGCTTCGCTAACGTAGGGTGGTAGACGTAATATAGCCTTAACCAAAGTGCTGTGGTCACTAACGTTAAATATGAGCTTTACTAACGTAGGGTGGTAGACGTAATACAGCCTTAACTACAGTACTGTGGTCACTAACGTGAAATTCGAGCTTCGCTAACGTAGGGTGGTAGACGAAATACAGCCTTAACCACAGTACTGTGGTCACTAATGTAAAATATGAGCTTTGCTAACGTAGGGTGGCAGACGTAATACAGCCTTAACCACAGTACTGTGGTCACTAATGTAAAATATGAGCTTTGCTAACGTAGGGTGGCAGACGTAATACAGCCTTAACCACAGTACTGTGGTCACTAACGTGAAATTCGAGCTTCGCTAACGTAGGGTGGTAGACGTAATACAGCCTTAACCACAGTACTGTGGTCACTAATGTAAAATTCGAGCTGCTAACGTAGGGTGGTAGACGTAATATAGCCTTAACCAAAGTGCTGTGGTCACTAACGTAAAATATGAGCTTTGCTAACGTAGGGTGGTAGACGTAATACAGCATTAACCACAGTGCTGTGGTAGCTAACGTAAAATACGAGCTTTGCTAACGTAGGGTGGTAGACGTAATACAGCCTTAACCACAGTACTGTGGTCACTAACGTGAAATTCGAGCTTCGCTAACGTAGGGTGGTAGACGTAATATAGCCTTAACCAAAGTGCTGTGGTCACTAACGTTAAATATGAGCTTTACTAACGTAGGGTGGTAGACGTAATACAGCCTTAACTACAGTACTGTGGTCACTAACGTGAAATTCGAGCTTCGCTAACGTAGGGTGGTAGACGTAATATAGCCTTAACCAAAGTGCTGTGGTCGCTAGCGTAAAATTCGAGCTTTGCTAACGTAGGGTGGTAGACGTAATACAGCCTTAACCACAGTACTGTGGTCACTAACGTAAAATACGAGCTTTGCTAACGTAGGGTGGTAGACGTAATACAGCCTTAACCACAGAACTGTGGTCACTAACGTGAAATTCGAGCTTCGCTAACGTAGGGTGGTAGACGTAATACAGCCTTAACCACAGTACTGTGATCACTAATGTAAAATATGAGCTTTGCTAACGTAGGGTGGCAGACGTAATACAGCCTTAACCACAGTACTGTGGTCACTAATGTAAAATATGAGCTTTGCTAACGTAGGGTGGCAGACGTAATACAGCCTTAACCACAGTACTGTGGTCACTAACGTGAAATTCGAGCTTCGCTAACGTAGGGTGGTAGACGTAATACAGCCTTAACCACAGTACTGTGGTCACTAATGTAAAATATGAGCTTTGCTAACGTAGGGTGGCAGACGTAATACAGCCTTAACCACAGTACTGTGGTCACTAATGTAAAATATGAGCTTTGCTAACGTAGGGTGGCAGACGTAATACAGCCTTAACCACAGTACTGTGGTCACTAACGTGAAATTCGAGCTTCGCTAACGTAGGGTGGTAGACGTAATACAGCCTTAACCACAGTACTGTGGTCACTAATGTAAAATTCGAGCTGCTAACGTAGGGTGGTAGACGTAATATAGCCTTAACCAAAGTGCTGTGGTCACTAACGTAAAATATGAGCTTTGCTAACGTAGGGTGGTAGACGTAATACAGCATTAACCACAGTGCTGTGGTAGCTAACGTAAAATACGAGCTTTGCTAACGTAGGGTGGTAGACGTAATACAGCCTTAACCACAGTACTGTGGTCACTAACGTGAAATTCGAGCTTCGCTAACGTAGGGTGGTAGACGTAATATAGCCTTAACCAAAGTGCTGTGGTCACTAACGTTAAATATGAGCTTTACTAACGTAGGGTGGTAGACGTAATACAGCCTTAACTACAGTACTGTGGTCACTAACGTGAAATTCGAGCTTCGCTAACGTAGGGTGGTAGACGAAATACAGCCTTAACCACAGTACTGTGGTCACTAATGTAAAATATGAGCTTTGCTAACGTAGGGTGGCAGACGTAATACAGCCTTAACCACAGTACTGTGGTCACTAATGTAAAATATGAGCTTTGCTAACGTAGGGTGGCAGACGTAATACAGCCTTAACCACAGTACTGTGGTCACTAACGTGAAATTCGAGCTTCGCTAACGTAGGGTGGTAGACGTAATACAGCCTTAACCACAGTACTGTGGTCACTAATGTAAAATTCGAGCTGCTAACGTAGGGTGGTAGACGTAATATAGCCTTAACCAAAGTGCTGTGGTCACTAACGTAAAATATGAGCTTTGCTAACGTAGGGTGGTAGACGTAATACAGCATTAACCACAGTGCTGTGGTAGCTAACGTAAAATACGAGCTTTGCTAACGTAGGGTGGTAGACGTAATACAGCCTTAACCACAGTACTGTGGTCACTAACGTGAAATTCGAGCTTCGCTAACGTAGGGTGGTAGACGTAATATAGCCTTAACCAAAGTGCTGTGGTCACTAACGTTAAATATGAGCTTTACTAACGTAGGGTGGTAGACGTAATACAGCCTTAACTACAGTACTGTGGTCACTAACGTAAAATTCGAGCTTTGCTAACGTAGGGTGGTAGACGTAATACAGCCTTAACCACAGTACTGTGGTCACTAATGTAAAATATGAGCTTTGCTAACGTAGGGTGGTAGACGTAATACAGCCTTAACCACAGTACTGTGGTCACTAATGTAAAATATGAGCTTTGCTAGCGTAGGGTGGTAGACGTAATTCAGCCTTAACTACAGTACTGTGGTCACTAACGTAAAATTCGAGCTTTGCTGACGTAGGGTGGTAGACGTAATACAGCCTTAACCACAGTACTGTGGTCACTAATATAAAATATGAGCTTTGCTAACGTAGGGTGGCAGACGTAATACAGCCTTAACCACAGTACTGTGGTCACTAACGTAAAATACGAGCTTTGCTAACGTAGGGTGGTAGACGTAATATAGCCTTAACCAAAGTGCTGTGGTCACTAACGTTAAATATGAGCTTTACTAACGTAGGGTGGTAGACGTAATACAGCCTTAAGTACAGTACTGTGGTCACTAACGTAAAATTCGAGCTTTGCTAACGTAGGGTGGTAGACGTAATACAGCCTTAACCACAGTACTGTGGTCACTAATGTAAAATATGAGCTTTGCTAACGTAGGGTGGCAGACGTAATACAGCCTTAACCACAGTACTGTGGTCACTAACGTAAAATACGAGCTTTGCTAACGTAGGGTGGTAGACGTAATATAGCCTTAACCAAAGTGCTGTGGTCACTAACGTTAAATATGAGCTTTACTAACGTAGGGTGGTAGACGTAATACAGCCTTAACCACAGTACTGTGGTCACTAATGTAAAATATGAGCTTTTATAACGTAGGGTGGTAGACGTAATACAGCCTTAACCACAGTACTGTGGTCACTAATGTAAAATATGAACTTTGCTAACGTAGGGTGGCAGACGTAATACAGCCTTAACCACAGTACTGTGGTCACTAATGTAAAATATGAGCTTTGCTAACGTAGGGTGGCAGACGTAATACAGCCTTAACCACAGTACTGTGGTCACTAACGTAAAATACGAGCTTTGCTAACGTAGGGTGGTAGACGTAACATAGCCTTAACCAAAGTGCTGTGGTCACTAACGTTAAATATGAGCTTTACTAACGTAGGGTGGTAGACGTAATACAGCATTAACCACAGTGCTGTGGTCGCTAACGTAAAATGCGAGCTTTTATAACGTAGGGTGGTAGACGTAATATAGCCTTAACCACAGTGCTGTGGTCACTAACGTCTAACACCCTATGTTAGCAAAAGTCGAATTTTACACTGTTGACGGCAGTCGATGGTACTGTCGAAACGTCTGTTTTAGTTTAAAACAATAAACCACGGCCAAACAGTCCTTGTTAACATGTTTTGGCAATTCTTCTGCGGCCAGAGTTTTTGAATGTTCAAAATCCAGAGTGATTACGCAGTGGACGTAGTGTAAACAATGCGGGTAATGGCGGAGTAACGCTTGTTCGTGTTGCGTTGTTAGTCAGATGACGCAATATTCTCGCTGTCGCTGCGCCTTCAGAGACGCTGCCCGATTCTCCAGAGTGATTACGCAGTGAACGTGGTATAAACAATGTGCGTAATGGCGGAGTAACGCTTGTTCGTGTTGCGTTGTTAGTCAGATGACGCAATATTCTCGCTGTCGCTGCGCCTTCAGAGACGCTGCCCGATTCTTTTACCGTAAGTATCATTAGGCAGAGGTGACCGGTCGACGTTTTGAAGCAGGCGTTTTGCAGCGGAAATTTCGTCAAGAGCAGCGAATCCAAGCAATAAAACATAGGCCTACTGTTACACACTGCATTAGCAATTGCGTCGATTAGCGGTTGGCGGACTGCAAAATCCGATGCAACGCGTCTCAGGACAATAGGCTTGTCCCATGGCGCCAATGGCGTACAACTCTTTGTTATTTTGGTGACCCTAAAAAGGGCGGGTGGCGAAGATGCTGTGATGGATGTTCCGCCCGAGCCGCGCTGAGATGTTCGGCGGCTGCGCCCGCTGTTCATGGCGTACTCCAGTCCTCCTCTTATTTCGGTATCGGTTGCGTCGAGTCCGCTGCAGGCCCAGCGATGTCCATCGCTGGCGCGGTACAGGAGTGCGAAGAATGCAAAGAACGTCCGGTCTACTCTTCGGGTGTTCCTTCCGGCTGGCTCCGCGTCGATGTCGTGCGAGAGAGGAGAGGAGATGAAGTGCGTCCGATGATGTGGCGATGGAGTGCACCAAAAAACACACGACTGGGGGTTGCGCGGCCCGTGCGAAGCGCGGTTCGCTAGTAGTGCAGTGTCCCTAGTCTCAGAAAGGACTCCTGCCACTGGGTCTGTTTGAGTTCTTTTTATATCTTTTAGTTACTTATGGAGGGGTCTGAAGCGACCTGCAATTGGTGGATTATACCACCGGGACTAACAAACGAGGTCGCTTCCAGAACTCACCTGGTCGCGGGGTGTATTTACCAAGTCCGGCAATGAGGGAATTGTGGGTCACTCTGTCGGAACGAACATAGAATCTACGCGCCAGGCGTCTCACGGTGTCACCAAGAGAGCGGACACCGAGTCCTCTCATCAAAAGACGAGAAGAGTACCTCCGGGGGACTTTACACGCAAGCTTCAGTCCCCGGTCGAGTACGCGCTGGAGCGTTGTTCTATGACCACGAGCCAGATATCTCCAAACAGGACAGGCGTAGGTAATAACGGGCAACACGTACGAGTTGACTATGAGCTTACCTAGCCGGGGTGTCATTGCCGGATTAGATAGCACGGGCCAGAGTCTACTGAGTTGCGCCGAAGCGCGTTGTCGGATATATTGAGAATGGGTTCGCCAGGTGAGTCGGGAGTCCACGTGGAGCTCGAGGTACTTGACGCTGTTGGTCCAGGGTACCTCGACGGGGCCTACTTTAAGCGGCCGAGGCCGCTTGCGTTTGCGCGAGAATATTACCGCGGCGCTCTTGGAAGCGTTAACAACAACTCTCCAGTCATCGGTCCACCCGACATACGCGTCGAGTTGACGCTGGAGCTTAATTGCCGCATAACTTGCGTTCGGCTCTGAGGCAAAAGCCGCAGTGTCGTCCGCGAACAGCGACAATTTAACTCCAGGAACTCGGGGCGTGTCGTTGACAAACAACGAGAACAGGAGAGGCCCAAGGACACTTCTATGAGGGACACCAACGGTAATACGCCTCTCCGAAGAGAGAGCGTGGTCTATTCTCACTCGGAAGCTACGGTCTACCAGAAAGCTGCCGATCAAGTGAACGTAGCAATCTGGAAGAAGGACTTCCGTGAGCTTGTAAAGGACACCCTCATACCACACGCGGTCAAAGGCTTTCTCTACGTCTAGGGAGATCGCAGTCGTCTGTTTGCCCAAAAAATTCTACCGGCGCTGTTTTTAGACCGGGATCTCTGAGTGGCTCGCCGCGTATTCGTCAGGTGTCACGCGCCGCCAGGTGTTCGCGCTGGTACCGGAGAGCAAATGTCCGTTTGCTTCGCTGCCGTCACAAACGGTGTAATAAATACTTGTGCATGGGTGTGGTAATTATGTGCAAACATAACAAATATGTGTATATAATAAACTGTTAGTTTCTATATATTAGTTTTTCTTTGACTGCCGATCGGAGTTTAATTTTAGGATAGCCTTCGTATTTAATAAAAACTATTGTAATTAAAGTTATATTTTAGAAAAATATGACTTCAAAGTATCGATTTTTCTAGCATTTAGTAAATTATTTCACTATTTTAAGATTACAATTTTATTGTGATCCTTTTAACAACACGCATAACTAATCGTTACCAGTATAATGAAACTATCCAACATTACATTTGTTATTTTTTAAAGGAAATCTCTCACTCGTATTATTATTTTTTTTAAATGTGTTCCTAATATTTTATTGATATGGATAAGAGTACCAATGCCAGACAATTTTCAGATTACTGAGTGGTCATCGTCAGGACGGAAAACATCTCAGTTTTAAGTTAAGCCGGTTATATGAAAACTGTACAAAGGATAGTTTAAGATTTGAGACTATGGTGCGAAGAAGAAAGGCAGCAGCAGATGTGACAACAAAAAATGTGTGTGTGTTCATCAGGTTCTTTAATATTGTATTTGTGTACAAGAACTTATTTTATTCGACACAACGTTCAAAACTACGTACATAAATAGCAAATGTTTAAAAAAACTGGAAACCTGTAATTATTCAGCCCAATGACCGCAAAGTTTTTAATGTCAGGAACGTTAGCTCCAACATTGTAACGAATACAAATGCTGGCTTGTTTACAGTAGAAAAATGTAGTCTCATTTGTCTGTAACCACACTGGTGGAATGTTTGGCGCGCGCTAACTAGTAACATTAACTTTTTTTCTGAAACTCTACTCTTGCCGTAAAGTTAATAATATACAGTGAGTTGGGTGTAATTTGCAATAAGGGGTCTGCTACTGTTTATTATACTACACCTGAAACATGTGGTATACATTTCAACTTAAATTTAAATCACTAATTGAAAATGTAGAATTTGGTTATCAGGAATATTACAAACAAAATTAACACTGTTGCACACCACAATAGAAAAATTATTCCGATTAGCGCTTTCAAGCTTCACAGCTCATCGTCAGATCGGAAATAACGTAACCTAACCTAACAGTAAACCTTACAGATGTAACTTTTAATACAGAAGAAAAAGAAATGTTAGCAAAAGGTTTAAAATACGCGCCGCCACCACAATTGTATATAGAAGAAACCATTATTCAATGAGAGGTTATTTCCGATCTGACGATAAGCTGTGAAGCTTAAAAGCTCTAATCGGAATAATTTTTCTATTGTGGTGTCCAACAGTGTTAATTCTGTTTTTGATTATAACCACTTACACAACTTTCTTATTTACCGTAAATTTCTGATCAGGAATATTAATCATAAATTAATCAGGGATGATTTTATAAAACAACGTTCGGGTAAGTGTGTAGTGTTATCACTCAGAAGTGTTTCACTATACCACAAATATCATCATCATTACCACTCCAAGGATTAAGCCCTAGACCTGTTCCTGAATCCATTTCTTCCTCGGTCTACCGACAACTTTCTTTCCAGTAGGGTAATAACCCAAGCCAGCCACGGGTAGACGGATATCAGCCATACGATTCAAGTGTTCACACCATCTCCTTCTGTGGTCTTCAATCTACTGGTGCAACGATACAACGTTTAAATCGCTTCTAATATCCTCGTTCCTTTTCCAATCCAGGAGAGAACAACCTTGCGTTCCTCTTAGAAATTTCATTTCAGCTACCTGGATCCTCTGTACGTCGCTTTTACCAAGATTTCATGTCTCACCACCATACAGGAATGTGGGGACAGCCACAGTTTAGTAAAATTTAATTCGAGTATCCTTCGGTGTCTTATTTTCAGTTACCTAAGAACCGTTCCACAGATGCGTCTAAATTTCATTAGCTTATTATCCCAATCAATATCAGGTCCCTAAGAGATATCACAACCCAAGTAATTAAAATGACTAACCTGATCTAAAATGTGATTATCACGATTATATTAATTGTTATAGGATACCTGCCCTTAAATGCCATTGTAGCACAATTATCAAAACTAAAACAACAACCAAGACTGGATTTAATGCTTACTGCTGTATTGCTGACTGGACCTTTGCTGCTGTACTAGGAAAGGCATTTATTAAGAACAAATTTACAATAAACTATAATCCGACCATCAGCCCCTACCAATCCAAGCAATTCCCAAAATTCCTAAAGAAGAAATCCCTATCCGCCCCATAATCAACTACCGGTATGCCCGTGCACAGTGAAAAAATATCCCACAAATTTAAAAAAGCAGGATACAGAATCGCTTCCAAAACTAGGTTTACCTGGTATTTACAAACTAAACCACTCAGGATGTAACAAAATTTTACATAGGCCAGACAGGACGTAGCTTAAAACAAAGATACATTGAACACACAAAGGTACTACACTTCACCATCGAAGGTACTACACTCCACCTTTGCAAACCACCTTATTGAAGCAAACCACACATACAAAAACATAAACACCAACATGGAAATTCTATAGGTACACACAAAAGGCCGAAAACTAGACACTCTTGAACAACTAGAAATATACAAACACACAAAAACCAATATGAACAACATCCTAAACAAATAGACACAATTCAAATCACACATACTATTCAAACATAACACCACGCTCGCACATCGATCTTTCGAACGATGGCGCCGTCAGCAAGAACAAAACAGACAGCGTTCTTAGCAGCAGCCTCTGACGAAGCTTGTAATAAGCGAAAACTAGTTCAGGTTACAAGGTAAAATTTTACTTTTTTACCAATAAAAAATTTGTGTTCCGAGTCAGTCGTATTACACTTATAATTAGTTAATCAACAGACACCTCATGGACAAAAAATCCAGGAATTTAAAAACAGTGATTGTGATTTTCTTTCCGATGATAAAACAAGCCGGATTGTTTAGAATGTCTTATCGGAATTATTGAAATTAATTAAGTGTCACAAGCGGTCCCTACGATTGTAAAATTTGTGAATGAATTAACAGGAGTTTGTTAACTACAAAAATTTGTCTATCCAGTTGGCAAATGTCGCAGCAGTGGCACAACGAGGGTTTTCTGAGAGATCAATAAAACTAATAAAATTCCCCCAGAGACTAACAAAAAAAAACAAATTTAAAAAATTAAAAAACTAAGCCTGTAATCATTCAGTCATAAAAGTCGAATTAAATAATAATGTTAACTACTTATGGTGGGATACAGTAGCGTATATACGGAAGGAGAAGAACGGGACCGAAAGCACCATGGGGTCGAAAATTTGACAAACGTTGTTAATTTTCAAATTTTTAGGCTATTTTATTTTATTTTTTTCAGCAGTGTATGCTAATATAGCAGTAGTTCTTTTTAAAATATATAAACAGGTTTATTACACAGCATTAGAGTATACGTTTGAAATATGAAATTTAGGAAAAGCAATTAAGTCACTAAGTATCTTTTAACAATATTCTAATAACGCGAATTTTTATTGTGTCATTACCGTTTACTTTAATAGAACTGATTTCAGGACACACATCACATATTTTTCAGCCGCTTTAATATAGTTATACAGATTTATTGATTATTCTTAACTGGTGGGTGTTTTTTTTTTTTTTTTGTATAATGCTGACCCTACCCCGGTCACTTCCAAATTGTAGATACGCCACTGTACGGGAACGTCAGTTTTTGATGGTCGGGGATTTTGAAATTCTCTTCTAGTTATTGAGATTATGTTCTCTTAGCGAGAAGGCCTTCTGATAGTGGTTCTGGTAGTATAAATGAGTCCTTGGTTCATATAATTATGTACTCTGCATAATGATTTCTTTAAATTGAAAATGTGGTACAAAGATTATTCTATATGTAGAGACTTTTTTGACGGTAACAACTTTGTAATGTTAAATGAGAGACAAATGTTTAGGTGTTGTGAGAGATTTTTTCGAAGCAACAGCGGTGTTCCAGAAATAGCGTCACGTTCAGTGTTGTTAAAATATTTACAAATGAAATGAATAATTTGTGTGCGGCGGCCGCGCCGCCTCGCACACGGTACCTGTCAGCTTTGACTGACGGGTTTTAAAATGGACAGTCCCTTCTCGTTACCCGTCTGAGAATTCTTACACCGCTTGTTTGTCTCTAAACCATCGACTCTAATTCTATCAAATTGTTCTCCCGCATTGTTTGTTTATTTCACAACTTAAGAAAGTTTGGTTCTTGTTCTCTCTTTTACTGTCTTCTCTTTACTTTCTGTTGTTATGCATTTATGAGTTTTGTTTTAAATTTAACGATAAAGAAATGTAATGTCAAAAAAAGTAAGTTTGGTTAAAAAATATAAATTTGTTGATAAAATGCCCAAAGGAGTGACTTTAATTATCTATTGCGTCCGTTTAATTAGGTGATATTTGTTATTTTCTAGCCTTGGCGTGTGTTGGTCAATCGTAAACATGAGCCATAAATGTGTACGAGTATTTATCGTTGATTTCTTTACTCTGAATGTCATTCGAATTCTAATTAACATCTTTTATGTGTAAAAATTAAATTACCACTTTTTAAACACGAAGACCCACGCGATCTTGTATCAGTATTAGAGAAAACTAATATTAAAAAGCATTTGTAAATTAATTTGATAATGCAGTATACTTTCAATTTTTCCAAGAAATCACAAAATTCTTAAGACGTACATAGGCCTATATAAAAAATTAGAAAATTTTGTATTCATGATCGTCGTTTACAGATGAATTGGTTCCGTTGGTAATAAAATGTAGAATGTTGTTAAAATTCATTTCCGGGCTGTTTGGCCGAGGTCTCTAACGTCTACCACCTTACGTTAGCAAAGCTCGAATTTTACACTGATGATGGCAGTCGATGGTACTGTTGAAACGTCTGTCATCATCATCAGCCGTGGCTCTACAACCCTTGATGGGTCTTGGCCTGCTCCAAGAGTCCATTCCATTCCACCCTATTGCCTGCCCTGGCTTTCCAGTTTCTTATGTTCAGCTTTCCGTATTCCTCTTCTATTCTCTTGAGCATTCACAACAATAGCTTTTTCACAGGCTGAGGTCGTCAGCCTTAGACCCAACACCCAGCCTCGAGGACCAGGTATTTTGATTTTGGAGTGTTCTTCCCCTAGACATGCTGCCTTCACCTCGGCTATAGAGTCCTGTCCGTCCACCCTCGCAGTTCACCTGCCGTACCACTGCTCTTCAGTTCCGCCCGGTGATGTTCAGTTATTGGCCCAGCTGACTAATACCGTCGTCGGCCCCGTGCCAGTACTGGTGGGTGCTGCTGCCCTCCACCAGGGATGTTTCTCGACTTTCCAGTCCAGATCCGTACTGTTCTGCGAAAACAGTATCACCTCGAGTAGGATGTGGCTCTTTACCACTCAGTATGGTCTTGATTTGGTAGAATCTAGGGGCTCAATTGGGGCGCCATCACTTCTTACCAACCCTGAGACTTATGAGGACCAGTGGTCAGTCAACCCGAAGCAAAGGTGAAATGTCTGTTTTTAGTTGAAAACCTGGATCACGGCCAAATAGCCAGGGAATGAATTTTAATAACATTGACTTCGGCCGTGTAAGCCCACGAAGTTCAACGTGGAGCATTTATAACTCACATTTTATCTGACAAACATAAATAAACAACATTGTTTTCCATGTATACAGATTTAAAACACGTATCCCAGAGTTAAAGTGTACCATGGTATACTGTACACCATGTTGTATACGTACGCAGTTGGTGGAATCAACAGCGGTTGATAAGTTGAAAACATACGTTTTCCGCCGGGGAGGGGGGGAGACTGCGAATACGATACGGGGGTAGACAACCTTTGATAAAACCTATGTGGTAATGATTGCCACGCTTGATAAAACGCAAGTATCAAGTAATAACACGATTACACCAGCGAGAAATGTATATAAACAGATAAGCGTTTGCAAAGTGAATTTAGATAGCTGTATATATTGGAGCGAGAGAGCGAGGTGTGACAAATGGAACGCGTGGCACGAAGTTGATTGATGACACCAACGTTTTCTATATAAATTACCGTTTGTGGAGATTTATAACGAACCTATCGTATGTCTATCGTATTTATACGCACTGAGACACATTGAGATGTGTCGTTTATGTAACACGTTATTTAGTTTGACGCATATTTATTTCTATAGAATTACACAAACGCTTACAAAGATGTGGAGCTTGTCGAATACAACCCACAATTTACATTTTATAAACCATAATGTCCCAATCAATTCTATGAGTCTTTCTTTATTTCAACTCTCTCTATGTAGAATTTTCCAACAACCCTTGTCATCATCATCATCATAATCATCATCATCTGCATGGGTTAAGCCATGGATGGTTTTGTTGTTAAAATTCATTCCCGGAGTGTTTTGCCGTGGTACATTGTTTTCAACAAAAACAAACGTTTCGGGAGAGCCATCGACTGCCACATCAGTGTAAATTCGAGGTTCGCTAACGTAGGGTGGTACACGTTAGTGACCACAATACTGTGGTTAAGGCTAAAGAAGTCCCGTGAACACCACTCTACCACCGTACGTTAGAGAAACTCGAATTTACACTGATGATGGCAGTCGATGGATGGCACTGCCGAAACGTCTGTTTTTGTTTAAAACAATGGGCCACGGCCAAACAGCCCGGGAAAGAATTTTAACAACATTGACTCCGGCCCTGTAACCTTACAAAGTATATTATGGATGGTTTGTTCCGGCCTCAAATAGGCAAAGATTAGAACTGGTCACTCCAGAGCTTCCTCGGATGTCCCACAACCTTTCCGTCCCCTCGGCTCATAGTTCAATAGTTTATTGTTATATTGGAGTGTTAGTGGTCTCAAATATTTCTACTAGTAATTTTATACAAACCACTATGTTATCTTTGGTATTGACGAGCGCTTTCGGCAGTCAAGCCATCTTCAGGTCATTTACCAACCTAGGTTCATTGGTTGGCATTTATCATGGTCATTTGCCATCTTCTGGTTGGTAAATGACCTGAAGATGGCTTCACTGCCGAAAGCACTCGTCAATACCAAAGACAACATAGTGGTTTGTATAAAATTACTAGTAGAAAAAAAAGTTCCATAGTTGTTTGGGGATGCGGCAGTCATATTCCCACCAGTGATATTCCATTCGGCAAAGATATTCCCACCAATTCAGCCGATACTGGGCAATCCTGTCGAGTAAACTCATAATATTCGGTTCAGTAGACCAGTGAGTATGGCACCTGGCTACTAATCTAGTGGTCTCGGGTTCGATTCCCGGGCCGCACCATAAAATCAAGGTGCGCTATTCACCCCCCCCCCAGGTCGACTCAGACTGTTGAAAATGAGTACCTGGGATAATTTCGTGGGGATAATAATGGGCGGCTGAAGCGTAGTGCTGGCCACAGTGCCTTCCTTGTATGCCGTACGGCTCGCATATGGCACAGACTACCCTGCCTGACTCCTAAGCTGCTGTTATGATCATGAAGAGTATACCCTGTCACGTGCCTGATAAATCTCATTTCAGCCGCTTGGATGCGACTGGCCTGGCCTTTCGTTAAAGTCCAGTTCTCAGACCAGTAAAAAAGTTTGGGTTCCACATCACCTTGTAGAATTTTAGGCGTGTTCCTTTACTTGCTGACTTATGGGTTCGCCTAGTAGTCGTGTACATAAGGTTGAACTCATGTAACTTATTCACAACGTCGTTGCTTCTATTATAAGACACACTGTAGCCCAGCTATTCGAAATTGGCAACTTGTGTCAGAACAGTACCATCTATAACAATTTTTGCCCGTATGGGATCAGTTCCACGAAAAGCCATCACCTTGGTCTTAAGTGTGGATATCTCCAATGTAGAGTCTTTGTAGTTTCAATTTAACAAATGTTTACACATCTGCAATCGGTTTTCAGAGAATAACAAGTATTAAGTAAATAAAAGAGAGAAACAGCGTATACCTTACGTACAGTAAAAATTTTAACTACGCGAATACTTGAGAATCCTTATAAAATAAGAGTTGACAAAACCATTAACAGTGCTAGTAAAGCCAGTGCATTAGCCAGATTAAACTAATGTAATCCTTGTAGGTGCTCTGTCGGTGACGGCAAATAGTATAATGGAATTAGGATTGAATCAATACCGGTCGAGTAAATAGTTCGACATAAACTGACATTGACTTTGAGAGTGAAGTAGGTGTTGATAGAATTGAAAACGAATTTGTATAACAATTCAAATGTATACATTGAGAGAAAACAACTTTAAGAAGAGAACCGAATTACTTAATTTATGTTCAACGTCACATTGTCTTTGCTACAAGAATTGATTATTGACCAGTTTCAAAATTTTAATATAGAAATATTCATCGTAAAGCATATTTACTTTCAATCTGTTTGATGCTTAGCTGAAATTTGAAACTGTAAAAGGCTGATTGCTTCAAAATTTGTATTCCGATAATATTCGGAATTTAGTGAGTTTATTTTTATTTTTCCAACCCAAAAACCAATGAGTAGAAATACTCAAAAAATTAAGTATTTTATTTATGAATCGTTGTCTTTACAAACATTACGGTCCATTTTTCATCCTTTAGGAGTCGCTCCAACTAATCAGATATAAAAGTTCTATCAGGCTCATACTCGTATTGGTTATTGTATTCGTATAAACGTTACCTGTATTCGTATTGGCATTCTGTAATCGGTTGATAACCGATATATAAAAGTACTGTATATATTTTTATATAATAGCAGCTGCAGCTGATCCTTTTAGCCTAAATAAAAAATGCCTATCTGCAATTTTTAATGTTTGGTGAATTTAAAAATGGCATTTTCTCCAACGCTCACATAATATAAGAAAAGTAGTACGTTCTTAGGAGTGTTAAAATTTTAACTTAAAATATATCTTTGCTACTTAAACAAATCTTAACATTGGAGACAATTTTAATATTCTATAAAATTAACACTCAGGAATATCAAAAGTGTATTGAGATTTCAAAACCTTTCGTAATTTAAAATACTTCGTTATATTTTTAAATGTATGTAAATTTAATTTGAATATTTTTAAATTATTGAATTTATTACGCTATATATTATTGCGTGCATAGATCGTTCCAATCTTATATGACTTTATAAGTGAGAAGAAAAAATATCAGCGAGATTTTACTAATGTGTCTAGACCACTGAGTAGAGAGTATCTGAAAGAAAATGTCAGTGAAAGAAGCGTAATGGAAACAAATGTTAGTTGGTCCGTTTGCCGCTGCAAAAAGTAGTTGACATTTATCTCTATCTACGCTGATCCCAACAAACTAGCTAGCCAAAATGTAACCAACCTTATTTAAGCGCTACTTTGTAGGAAAACGTACTTAAATATGAAGAGTCCAGGTTCGAGGATTAACAATGTGGTCATGATTAAAGATTAGAGCTGGTCACTGCAGCGCTTCCTCGGACGTTCCAGTCCACACCCCTCCGTCCCTTCGGCTTAGAGGTCCATAGTTGTGTGGGGATTCTGCAGTCATCCATTCGGCAAAGATGTTGCCACCAATTCAACCGATACTGGGCAATCCTGTTGAGTATACCATAATATTCAGGTCTTGCCGTATGTCTGTGTTCCTTCTATGATAATGGGGAGTATACCCTGCTACGTGCCTGAGAAATCTCGCTTCAACCGCATGGATGTGACTGACCTGGCGTTTCGTTAAAGTCCAATTCTTAGACCCATAAAGAAGTGTGGGAAGTACCATCACCTTGTAGAATATTAGGCGCGTTTCTTTATTTGCTGACTTAAGAGCTCGAGATTGTTTCCATAATTGTTTCTAACTGTACAAGATTATTGTTGTTTTCTTACGATTCTGAGGCCTCCATTCTCACTCTGCAGCCACATCTGTGCACTGCAGAGTAGCTAGGTGAACTTTCCTGACATTAAAGGGAACTACTGTCTTTATGCCTACCGCAATCTTTTGTATTTACAGTTTTAAGGCCGATGTTGTGTCATTTACAAAGATCAGGAGAAAGGAGAGATTGTGAATCTGTGTCTTGCAGAAATCACGACGTCGCTGCATGTTCTTCACGAGATGATGAAGTCGTAAATTGTTAAAAATTTGGAAGGACCAAGGAAGAAGACGAAGAAGAAGAAGACCTAAAAAGCGGACAAGGAGCAAGAAGGAGGGAGAAGGAGCAAGAAGGAGGGAGAAAGAGCAGGAATAGGTGAAGAAGAAGGAGAAGGAGAAGGAGAAAAAGAAGAAGGAGGAGGAGGAGGAGGAGGAGGAGGAGGAGGAGGAGGAGGAGAAGAAGCAGAAGCAGAAGCAGAAGCAGAAGCAGAAGCAGAAGCAGCAGCAGAAGAAGAAGAAGAAGAAGAAGAAGAAGAAGACAACGGATTGTTACTGCGAACGCTCTCAGTGAGTTTCTAAATGGTAAAAGTCGATTTTCCCTTGTATTGAGAAGACAGGCTTCTACTGTCAAGTGAATTATGTGTCAAACTATATTAGGTTCTATACGCAACGTATGTACTTGAAAAAAAAAATAGTACTTAGCCACCGTATCTGTCTATAATTATGTACCAAATAGAACTATATTCATAATTATATTATGAAAACAAAAATTTAATCATTAACACACCTCACTGACCGCAGCAGAATTTACGAAAAGTTAATATTAGAAGCCAATTTTTATTTGGAAACAAATTCCAGCTTTTTAGCGCTACAAAAACTACTTCTACTTTCATTTATCTATTACCACAGCGGCGGGGTGATAACGGGGAAAATTATTTTTAACCAATATAGTTTACAGTGGAGATAATGTTTACATAAAAACAGTTTGATGTACTCTGGAAAAGTGAGTGTTAAAGTCTAAATGATATTGTTACGTAATGCGGAACGTTCTCGTCTGTTCGATGGTGTCGTTCTACAAGCTTCTCCACTAGGCCCTGCCGGTGAGTGTTTCGGCTAAGGCCGCGGTGAAGTATCCTCTAGAATTTTTGAGTTCTTGTTAAAGACACATATTACAATATGGAACCCTGCAGGTTATAAATAGCCACACCTGCGGTATAGTTTTCAGTTTACTTCAGGCGATTATTCAGTGCGTTTCAAGTGGCTATTAGTAATAATTGATTATTTTTCGGGACTCTATTAGTTGACATTATTATTGCGTGGGGACAAATTTAATTTGAATTATTGTATGAGTATAATCTTGTTGAATAACTTGTTGATTAAAAAAATGTTAATTGTGTAAACTAAAGCTGGTTATTAGTTACTTCATTGGTGTCTTGTATTTTGTTTCACAGTGTACCGTACGACGATCAGTAATACGATAGTAACCGTATCAATTTTACGAAAGAGTTGTAGTAAAGGCTGCACTGCAATTTACGGAATTAACAGTTTTTGGTAGTGCTATCCGTTGCTTCTTTGAGCCATCCACATTTTTCTAGTGGATAGGAGTAGTGTTTTGAGGAGAATACTGAAACAGTGTCGTCACAAACAGCTGATCGTGACGTCATCAACCCCCCTGGTCAGCTGATCGTGACGTCACTGTTTCAGTATTCTCCCCAACACACTATTGATAGGTGGTTAACCTCCACCTTCATCCGCCTTGGGATCGCCAGTGGTATTTACTGTGCTACCAGAATTTAAAGAAGGGTTTACAAAGACGCCCAGTAATGTCTTTTGCATCAGGGACCAAGCCAGGTAGAGCAACACCTCAAAGAAACCACAAACTATAGAAATGACTATATTACGGAGGTTACTAGAAAAGACAAGTTACGATAGGTTTGCCAAACAATAGTTTACGAGAAAAGTGTAATGTAACATATAATAATTCTTGGATTACGGAAAGAAAAAGGATATGGAATGATCACATATAAAGAATGGATAACACGATGCTAGTAAAAGAGCCAAGAGACAGCTTACCAAACACCAAGAGGAGGATTGGTCGGCTAAGGAAGAGGTGGAGTGACATTATGTAGGACCGTTGTTGTAGAACAGGACTGAGTCCTAACAATCAAATTAAAGAAGAAGAAAAAGAAGATACTTTGTAGGAACATGACGAGTGGAAAAGATAAGGTAATTCAAAAAGATTTGGAGGCGATAATCGAAAAGAAATCGAAGAGGAGAGACGTCGACATATGATTGATTAAGTAATTGATTTTTATTTACGTATTCCGCACAATGGGGTAACGTAACTTTCACTATATTTCAATCCAGATTACACCACAAATACGGGACACACATATTCTGGATAATAAGAACAAAATTATAACAAAGAAACTAATGTGATTTTAACAATGTTATTTTATACATTTTTCATACTTAATAGTCAACTAATACATATTTTTTTTTACAGAGGAAACAAAATACTGTTGCGACGGTCCACTGATCTCGTCGTATGGTAGAGTGGAAAACTAACTACAAGACACGAATGAAGTCACTAAAAACAAGCTTTAATTATCACTTAATTAACAAAAATTACAGATTTTAATCAACTCGTAAAATATTTCCAGTTAGATTTCTCCACATGCAATAACAATGTCTATTAATAGAGTTCCACACAATTATTAACACAATACTTCTTCACTTCGACAAACACTCGATCAGCGCTAAAGAAAATCGCTCACGTAACTGAACTGACAACGCCAGACGCTCTGCTTTTATAGGTCACGCAGAGTTCTAGAATTACCGTTTCATCCTTAATTTGAACGCCACTTAATGCTGACGCTAATGCGTATTTTAAGTGACCTCTTGACGAGTCTAGAACAAACTTGAAAGAGGCCTTGACAGGGTAACACCTGGCACAGTGGACGGGGGGGGGGGGAAGAGTGGAGAATGTTCTGGGTTGTTCGGTAGGCTTCTCATAACAATACTTTATGCAGCGTCAGAGGAGACCGTGTTTTCCCTGGTGTGTGAGACTCTCACCTACTAAAAACCACTCCTCGATTTCAGACTTTCATATCCGTCCTGGAACCACTTAGCGTATTACTTCAGAGTTGAGCCTGTTGCGCCCTTATCGGGCTCCTTCTAGTTGCTTCTCATCTTCTACTGCCCGCTGGGTGCAATTCGGGCCTGTCTTTTTTTTTGCAGGACCCACTGAATAAATGCATTGATGCGGTCCCATTCCGCCTTACCACGACGCAGAAGGTCAACTACGCTCTCGGGGGTGAACTCCCCGATCCCCATTTCCAGTATCATCCTTTCTCCTCCGAATCTGCAGTACTTGAAAAATGTGTCCAAGGCATCTCCATGGGGAGAGTCTCCGTACTGGCATACTGGGCTTTGAACCATTCCCATTCTATGGAGCTAGGCATTAAAATTGTCGTGTCCATTAGTAACTAGGTCAAATAGAAGTTGACCTCACCATGTTGGCGGCCGATCCATTCCTTCAAGTTTGGTATGAGCCTTGCGGTCCATCTTCCTCTATCCTCTCTATCCCAACAATCTTGCCATAAAATAATAATAATTATTAAATTATAATAATAATAATAATTAAAGGAGCCCTATAAGGGTGCAACAGATTCCATCCTGAAGTAACACGCTAAACGGTGCCAGGATGAATATTGTACAGGACCGTGGTCTGGCCGCTACTGTTCAAGCCCCGCGATGGAAGCCAATTTGTACAGGAATGTGTTTCCTCTCCTTAAAACCCCACTGGTGGGTTTGTCAATTTGTTTTGAATTACTTTAATTATGTAAATCTCGGAGATATTTGGAGTTGTGGGCTATATTGATGTAATTAATTAATATTAACTTATCTCTTTAAGAAATGTCAGTGTTAGTGTGCCTAAAACTTAAACAACTTAAGCGTTATTCTACAATTTCATCCAACCCTATTATACCTTGAAGAGAGTTATGTCTAATTTTGTATTTTTACGCTCCCTCTTTGGTGTCAGATAATTCCGCTATAAGCGCTGTAGTATCGGCTCAACGAAACTTATAGGTTATTTCGATATTTATCTTAACCAATTATTCTATACTTATTCAGTTACGTTTTTGTTCCCAGCTCATTAAACCATACTCCAAATAACAAGATTTTACAAATATATAAAGGTTCTTTATTTGTTTACTTAATTCACATTGGATAAGATGTGTTCTAATTAACACATCCTTGGGCTATAGACTTCATGAATCGATTGTTGATTATTCTAATCCTTTATTTAAATTTATTTATATAGTGTGTTTTGATTTGTAATTTATTTAATTCAGGGTGTGAAGGTTCTTGTAACTGTGGGGAAGATTAAAAATACATAGATAAGAATGCAAGATTTACAAATTTGAAGTGTTGTGTAGTTAGTATGATTATTATAATATAATTTACCAGACTCGAACGAAGCAAATCGTGTAGGCGGTTGATCGCTAAATTTACTGTTCTGGACGATTATGCAGTACGGTTTTCTTTCTTCGGTTTAATAAAAGTAATTCTTGTCCTGTCCACTTCGGAATACAGCTTTCTAGATGGATTTACAGCCCGATTGATGTTTCTTCTGCAACGCCAGGATCCAAATAAGTTCTTCTTCGGTTGAAGCAATTAGTGTTGTTCCATGTAATTGGAAGGTTATAATTTCTGGTGTAGTGAATATTATTAATTGTGTTACTGTTAATTCTTTCTATTTGATTAATATCTCATCAATTCCCTTCGGATATGGGACAGTTCAAATTCTTTCTTGTAGACTTCAGTTATTTACTCTCTATTATGATTTCATATTGTATTGTTATTTGGTTAATCTGTATTGGTGATAGACGTAAATATTGTCATTAGAATTTTGTATTTTTATGAATTTTTATGAATTTTGTATTTTGTATCTGGTAATTTCGAATATTACGATTAAATAGATTATTCTTGGGTTTCTTAATCTCATCACATTTAGTTCATCCAAGCAATTCTTGTCAAAATCAACAACTTCTTCTCCTTTTTGTCGTCCCTAGCAACACATAATTCCTTCCTTCCACATGTTTTAAATATATAGTGTTTATTTCATATATTTTTTGTCTATTCTTTATCAATTTGCTATCCTATCGGAATGTAACTTTACCGATAGTTGGTTTATTATTTTCTACACATATTCTGCTGGTTTTTTTATATAAGCCGGTTTTTTTCCTTTTTTTATATTTAATCCACTTTCGATATTATATGTTACTAATCGATATCATGGCATTATGGTATTATCATAATTTGTATAAATTTTATTATATATTATTATCAATTTAATGTTTTTTCTAGCTCTTCAAATCGTATTTATTAATTATTATTAATTGATGTACCTAATCTTTATGTTATGAGTGTTTATATAGTAGTTTGGCTGTTAGGCCTTTTATTGTAAACTGATCTACCTGTGTTTATAGCTGTTAAATATCTATAGCCCCTTTTACATAAATTCATACATACAATCAAATCTTAACTATTAACATTTATATAAACAATTATTTTTCTTTTTCTAATAACAATTTTATCTTGATCTATTGATCACATATAACAAAATTCGAATCTATGAACATTGATTAACTGCTTCACACTTCATTCTACAACAGTCATTGAATAATACAACTTGTTTCATTATCTTTCATTAACTCAACACATATTTGGTATAACATTACATAAACTTTATCATAACATTTGTTGTCATAAAATAATACTTCTTAACTCAAAATTCTTATTTGTTATTACTATAAATTAAATCATTGTTTCATTTTTTGTTTGCTTTTCATTAAACATATATCATCAGCTATTATTTAACTTACAGGTTCGTTTATTCTTGTTAACACTACCTTGCATCCTTATTTAATTTTATCTATGATTATCTTTGTAATTATAGGATCTTTGTTCTATTATGGTGTTAAACATTGACTTATTTATTATTCGGTGAACCTTATTTTTATGTAACATGAATGCTGGCATTTCTGTTGCGTTACAATATGAATACGTGAATTAGAGGTGGGTTTTAGTGGATGAGCGGGGGGGCTCATCCACTACCCCCCCCTTTCACTAGTGGACAGACGGTTTCTTCTGACTGTGCATTAATCAATTTCCTTTTTCTAAAGAAAATATCATTATTACTTTTGCTGCTTTTAGTAATATCTGGCGGGGTAATATGTTAATCTCTAAAGAACATGTGGGACATTGTATCCAGACGTAAGAAATTTAAAAATGTCATTAAGGACAGAATGAATGCAGCGATTTTAATTGTTTATATTATTAGAACAAAAAAATTTTTATGGAATGGACACACGAAAAGAATAACACAAGAAAGATTGCCAAGGAGTGTTATAGAATGGACCCCACCTGGAAGAAGGAAAATAGGAAGATTACCTGTCACCTGGATAGAAGAAATTCAGACTATATTGAGGGAACGAAAAATTGAAGAAGACCTTTGGATAGCCAAGCAGTAGTGAAAGATGAGAATTTAATCACTTCTGTACTCTTTGGTTCCGGAAAATGTGTAAACATTGTACAGCCAGAATAATAAAACGTATAAACACCTTTATAAATTCTTCATCTCTCCACTACACGATTTTCTATGTTAACAACCGGAACTCTACAGTTCATCTACTGTAGTCTTTTCTGTCTGCCGCCGATAAGGTTTTGGTCTGGGACATTGAGAAGTCTGTAACGCTCAAACTTAAGTTTTATCTGTTTCTTTCATTTTTGTAATTGACATAACGTCTATTCCAAAACTCTAAGTACAATTGTTTACGGATGGCATAAGGATTGTCTTTCCCGTTATTGGTAAGGAGAATCATCTAGCTATTCTGCAGCGTATAGACGGGAAGAGTGGGAGGAACGCGTGAAGCAGAAAAGTGAAACGCTGGAATTGTATACTTCTTTACTATAAGGAAATAATATTCTTGTATACTTGGAAGAATAGGCGATCATAGTTTTCTTATACCACCGATGCGTGAAAATATGGAGGGATATTCAGTGTAGAGAGTGTCGAAACTGGAAGGTTCAATTAGATGTGTTGTGCGTATTGTTGCGCGTATTGTTGTGCGTAATTATTGGAATGTTACGTTGTCAAACTATATTCGTATATAGCAGTCACAAGCAACTTTTTAATTTATGGGAGAGTATATTTAACTGAGAACAAGGACGATGGGCGCACACCTCCCCACCCAATCGGTGGAAAATAGAAAGGTGCGGAGTTCAATACCCGGGCGTTGAAAACATTAACTGTCGCTTTTGAATACCCTTGAGCTTATATTTAGCGACGTGGAACACCGAATCAAAAAAAGCTTTGCAGTATTTTTTTTGCATATAAATTTGTGAAAGTTTTTCACATTAGGAGTAGGTCATAAACAATTTATTATCATGCTCACGCACCGTTAAAACTAACAAAACTTTAAACAAAAAATATGGTTAAACAGGAAAACGTTTTTAATAAAAATAAATTAAAGAACTTACCACAATAACACTATTAATTTTCATAAAGTGCACAGAAATGTAAAACTTGAAAAAATCAAGTATCTCTTTGAGGAGAAAGGTGTTTACTAGCTGTGGGCGACAAGCTTGACAGTCGTATTTGGGGAACACGTAGCACGGTTCGGTAAATGGCTTGTACTGTTTATAATACAATATTTCAAAGCTGGTACAATGCGGGTGCGTCGGAAAAGTAAACAAATTTACAAATCGGTTTGCGGGAGCGTCAAACTTTATCGACGGGCGCAGAGTTGCCGACTGCTGGTATGGACTGATATCGCACACTTTTCCAGTCCCTTACCTACCTTCGTTATTATTGAAATGCAACTGTAGTTGCTTGCAACGAGGTAGCATCTGGCTTATGTTCAGCTAAAGGCATACTCTACAAAACGTATTAGTAACTTTAGATATATTTTACTTGTGAAATATCGCCTTCACGTAAGCTAGGAATGTACAGTAGTTGCTTAATAACACGTCTATAAATCACACACAATGATTCTAAATTGCGTGAAAATATTCTAAAAACGTATTCTGTTGGTAAAAATAAGACACACAACCTATATTTACGTACTGTTACGAGAAGCCTACAGAACAACCCAGAACATTTTTCACTATCCCCCTCCCCCTCTAGTGTGGCAGATGTTGGCCCGGTCAAGGTCGCTCTTAAGTAGGTTCCAGTGTATTCAAGAACACTAGAGATACGTATTAAGCCGGCGTGCGGTAAGGAGGGAAAGCTGTACTGGACCTCTGCGCGACCTATGTACAGCCATAGCAGCCGACTTGTCAGTTTAGTTTCGTGAGCGATTTTGTTTGTCGAACAGATGAATTATTGTGTTGATATTGTATGGAACTCTATTAATTGAATTTTTATTGCATGTGGGCAAATCTAACTGAAGTTATTGTACGAGTTGATTATAAACTGTTATTTGTGATAATTAAAGCTGGATATTAGTGACTTCACTAGTGTCTTGTATTTTGTTTTTTCCACTGTACCATACGACGATCAGTAACACCGTCGTAACAATACGTCCTAAACATCTTATTTTACCGAGATATCTGTGGTTGACGATACACTATTAGACACAATTCGTTTGAAGTTTTTTTTTTTTATTTACTCTCCATTTAGTGAGTGCAGCATTTAGGTTGTGCAAACCAGGTAATAATTAATTGTACAAAAAATTATGTTCCCATCGAGATTATTGTACTTGCGTCTAGTGAGACTGAGCTACGGGTGGCTGTTCACCAACTCTACATAATATTGAAAGTCTAAGGATGTCATATTTTGAAAACGAAAACTAAGATATTGACATTTATTTGGATACAGTTTTTTTTTATTTGATCCTAGATTTTGTTGATACAGTTTTCTTGGAACAAGTAAATTAGTACAAATAACTGTGTTATAATATTGCTACGACGTATATTATTATATTACGACTGGTTTATATTATTGCTATGAGTTATAATATTGTACGTGTGTCTCCTTGATCGTCGTATGGTACAGTGGAAAACAAAACACAAGACACCAATGAAATCACTAAAAACCAGTTTTAATTAATCTCAAATTAACAGTTTATAATCAACTTGGCATTCAACAAGATTATACTCATACAATAATTGAAGTTAATCTGTCCACACAATTAATAATGTCAACTATAAAGAATTCCTCACTATAATCACTTTTTCCTAATACACCACTTGTGACGCAGTATGTAAATCGCCCGACAATAAGTTCGAACGTCACTGGAATATAAATCACGACTAAAACTGAAACTAAACGTCGCTTTTAATTAAACCTTGATGAGATCCATAATAGAAAACACTAAAGCGTACTTGTTTCCGGCTTTGAAAACAGTGCGCGCGGACGGTAAAGTCTGGAACAGCCTCGTTAAAGCATGTCAAGTGTCACGTACGCACACAACATTACAGCTGGTTCTGCTGGGATAGGCGAGAAACCTATACAAGGTTTTGTAACGGCGCAAGAATGTCAATTGTGCATTCAATAGGAATGATGAAGATAAAGTAGTGGAAATAGCACTGTCTTGTGCTGGGCCTTCATTCGCCCACACCTGCCGTATAGTTTTCAGTTTACTTCAGCCGATTATTCAGTGCGTTTCAAGTGGCTATTAGTAAAAAGTGGTTATTTTTCGGGACTCTATTAGTTGACATTATTATTGCGTGTGGACAAATTTAATTTGAATTATTGTAAGAGTATAATCTTGTTGAATAACTTGTTGATTAAAAACTGTTAATTGTGATAATTAAAGGTGGTTATTAGTTACTTAATTGGTGTCTTGAATTTTGTTTCCCAATGTAACATACGACGACCCCCCCACCACCACCCTCGAGAGGTAGAAGAGACATCCTTTAGACACAGAAGGAAATAAGTGTAATAGAACAGTTAATCTTCAACCCCGACATACGACACTTGTTAGTTACATATCTCTATGGGATTTTTATAACCTCTTACCAAAAAAACGGTGGCAAGAAAATTGCGGTTTGAACTCGCGTTTTCATGTGAGAGGGCCTGAGAATTTCCGTTTTAACTACAAAGCAAAATTGCCTTGCGTTAACAAACCAGCTGAGGCTGTCAGTACACAAATCGGCTCGTCAATCAGACTACATGAACCCGCATGAACACCTGCAAATCTAGCTTTACACGTGATGCAAGATCTAATTCGCCAAGTCCGTGAAGGATATTACGGAGAAAAGCAAATCCCTATAAGTTCTTATGGCTGAAAGCGGAGTGAGACAAAAACGCTTTTGTAATCTCCACTTTAAGATCCACTGATCGTGTTGGCCATCCACGGCAAGAAAAGCCTCTGTTTCCATTAGTCAATTCCTAATGTAATCATTGTTTGTATTCCAGACAACAGACTCACGTTGTCACGACGGTCTAAGTGATCGTCGTACGGTGGAAAACAAAATTACTGATACCAATTAAGTCATTAATCACCAGCTTTAATTAATCACAAATAACGGTTTGTAATCATCAAGTTATTCAATACGATTATAGTCGTACAATAATTCAAGTTTTTTTGTCTACACTAATAGGTAATAATGCCAACTAATAGAGTCCCGCACAATAATCACTTTTCACTAATACACCACTTGAACGCACTGTGTAATCGCCCGACGTAAATCTAACAACCAAGCAGTTGGTATGGGCTACTTATAGTCTGCAGGGTTCCATAATATGCATCCTTAACAAATACTTGAAAATTCCGGAGGATACTTCAGCGCGGTCTTGGCAGAAATATACACCGGCACACCGCCAGGGCTAGTCGAGAAGCCTGTAGAACGACACTACCGAACGCACGAGAACGTCCCGCATTACGTAATACGCCACTTAATGCGTATCTAAAGTGTTCTTCAATACACTGGAACCTACTTGAGAGCGGCCTTGACTGGGGCAACACCTGCCACACTTGGGGGTGAGGGGGGGGAATAATGGAGAATGTTCTCAGCTGTTCAACGCGGTTCGATACCATTCTCGTTACAATATGCTACGTGAATCCTTACTAGCTAATGATAAACAGTGACACAAGATACCTTACTTATAAAGTGTCTTCGAATATATTTAATAAGGGGCTAGATTCTATCTAGCTTTGGAGGCAATTCTGCCAATTTTCCAAGACAATTAGCATTGAATCCTTAATAACTCCCAAGTGTATCAATTTCACTTTACTCAAATAACGATTTTTATTGCTATGGCAGTAGTTCGTAAAAACTTAATTTTCAATACGGGATATCTGATTAGAAGTGTCAAAGCATACCATCTCGTAAAATTACTAACTGGTTTTATTATTTAATTTTGAAGTGCTGTCAACGTCTGGGTTAATGTTTAGTTTTGACAAACTCTTGTGTCGGGTGTGCGCGCGTCTAATAAACGACGTGCTCATGTGCCGATAAGAGGGCGACAAAATGCCAACCCCGTCACAGCCAACGGTATAATTTGTCAGCACGCTTTACGCAGTATTTGGGGGGGGGGGGGTAAAGTGAAGGTAATAACTGCAATTTGTCATATACCGTCGCATACTCCTACGCGTATTAAACTTACTCAGCCATAAACGCCTTAGAGCCAAACTGCATAACACGAGAACTTAACTAAACGTATCAATCAACTTGACATTGCTTTTAAGACAAATTAAATAATGTATAAATTGGTATATACTCTTGGTCCAAAATATTGAATCTTTTTTATTCAATGTATACATACAAATAAAACTTAAAACTTAATCCAATATTCAAATTGAACGTATAAAGTTTCTAAAAATATATAAACACCTGGTACGTTTCACAGTTTTTATTTAACTCTGACAGCTGTTTCAGCTTTTCAAGCTATTCAAGCTATTGTCAAAGAGATCAGTGAACAAATAGCTTGAGAAGCTACAGCAGCTGTCAGAGTTAAATAAAAACTGTAAAACGTACCAAGTGTTTATATATTTTTAAAATCCTTTGAATTAATATGTTTCTCCAAGTGTCCAACGAGTCGTCAATTAATATGGTGAAAATAGAATATACAAAATAGAGTGTCCAGATTGCAATAAATTTTACGTAGGTCAAACAAAGAAAACACTACTTGGTAGATTCCTTCAACATAACAATGCATTTTTAAAATGCTTATTTATAAATATAAGTTAGTCGCACCTATCTAAATAACAAACAACAATTTCCATCCAGACATTCAAAACATGAAGTTATTTAAAACTTACAAATAGGCCAAAAAATAGAATACTTTGAAAAATATTAATTTTTTCAAACACAATGGACAATAGTTAACTAATTAAACAACAAACACAAATAAAAAGAGATGATCTATTTAAAATTATAAACTTAATTAAATAAAATATAATAGACGTTTAATGAAGATAGTTGTGTTAGTGGTTAAAATCACAAGCAGGATGATCACTGTTGCACACCACTATATAAAAATTATTCCGATTAGCGCTTTCAAGCTTCACAGCTCATCGTCAGATCGGAAATGATTTCCGATGACTGCAATCGTCAGTGTACAAAATCGAGCTGCACTAACGTAGGGTGATGCTCTATTTTTTACACTGATGATGGCAGTCGATGGTACTGCCGAAACGACTGTTTTAGAAAGAAACAATGGACCATGGCCAAACAGCCCGAGAATGAATTTTAATAATATTGACTTCGGCCGTGGAAGACTACGAAGTGTTTTATAATAATGAATAGTAAAATAAATAATTACAACAATAGATAATTTAAATTGAATTTAATCGATGATTTGTTACTTTGTATAAAAATCGAAACACAGTCGATTATTTGTTAGTTTCAATATTACAATCGAGTTAAGTACATTATTGGTTAATTTACAAACCCCTGCAGATATTTATGGGGCAGGCCGACATTCATAAGTCCATATGGGTATAAAGACAGTTTTATAGACAAATAGTTTTGTCTGTAGATAGATAAGACTTTCTGTCTATGAGCCAGATAATTTCCTTAAATCTTGAATCTAGTTATTTTTTCTGTATTGTGCGGTGTTCCCAGGTCAATTTAGAATGGAGATCAAGGGCTAGGATATTTGACTACTGTCTGTTGTGGTATTTCCACGTGGTTGAGATGAATTGTGGGGCAGTTGCCTCTCTGTAAGATGAAAGTAATGCGTGACGACTTGGATTCTTTGGCCTTCATTTTCCATTTTCTTAACCATTCTCCAATGAGACTGAGGTGGTCTTGAAGATTAAATGCGGCAAATGTAAGATGTTTATTAGTTGAAAAAATGGCTGTGTCGTCGGTAAATGTACTGATTCCAGACAGATATAAAAATTCACTACATTCACTACATCACTACATTTAAATTTGCGTTATAATTTCCTTTACTTTAATACTGGCTTGGATGTTTATAATGTTTTCAAATCTTTAATCCTTTCTTGAAAGGTGATGTTCACAAGTTTTAAAAATTTATTCCAGCTCCAACTATATTAGAATTTTTGTTAACATTGTCTTTATCTGATGCCCTATATTGAATTTCGTGATGTCTTCAATATTTCGACATACACCCTATTTGATGTAAAACCAAAAGGAGACTGTTTGTAAATATTTTTGCTAAATTCTACGAATATCGGTTAATGTATTTGATAATTGTCGTGAGGAATCTGTAGGCCGAAATCGATTTCGTGACACAGTAAAAGTAAAATTGTCTTGTTAAGCTGTGAACTCACATTACTTTACTCGTTTAATAGACCACACAATAACTACTGTCGCGCCTACGCCTTTACACATATCTGACATAACTGGTATAGCAGACGTTACACGAACAGACTGATCTACTATAACAAGTAGAGGCATGTTATTGTAAAGTAAAAAGATACCACCTTTACGGAAAGGGATGGGTATTAAAATTGACAATGACACATGTTTGTACACCCTGCGGTTTGCAAACAATCAAGTGATATGCAAATAAAAAAGAAGTCCTGGAATATATGACACGCAAACTGAAGACTGAGTATGGAAAATGGCGATTCAAATGAACATAGAAAAATCTGAGTATCTGTGTGTCGAAGAAGAAACAACAGGTTTAATGTTTCTTTATTGTTCTGTTCAACAAACGTATAAAAAATGCAACAGCTAAAAACAATCGGGAATAAAATTTAATGAAGAAGGAATACTGTAGATGATGTTGAAATAAAATCAAGAATAAACAAAGCAAAACAAATAATTAGATATTAATGGGATTCTACGGGGCACAATAATTGGAAAACAAAAGGAAGAAAAGAATATATGATAGTATGATTAAAAGCTTGTCGATGTACCAATCCAAAACATGGAGAATAAAAATAAAGCTAGAAGCCACAGAAATGGATGTTTTGAGACGATCTATTAGAACTTCAAGACTAGAGCGAATGCGAAATGAAACGATCAAAAAAGAAATGGGCGTGGAAAAGAAAATCATGGAGTGCATTGAAGAAAAACAACTAATCTGGTACGGACATGTAGGTCTACAAAGAATGGGACAAGACCGACTACCAAAGAAAAAAAAAAATGAAATGGTTATCTAGAGAGCTCAGAAAGAAGGGAAGACCCAAGAAAACCTGGATAGATAATATAAGAATAGAGGACTGAACGGCGAAGACTGCAACGACAGTCAACAATAGAGATTAGGCATTGGACAACGTCGAAGGACGTTTAGACTCCAAATAAAAAAGAGACCACTTTAATTGCTTGCATTAATAGCCGATACTACTTACAATTATTGTGTAACAAGTAAATTATTTTTTTCGAGTTGCTGGTACTTATTTTCAGTCACCAAGGATACAGTCAGGTAACACAAGGTGGATACAGTCACAGGGTACAGTGTGGATCTCCCTCCCCAATCCCACAGCTTAATCGGAAAGTCTATATGATGAAACTTATTTATAATTAACTAGGAAAAGAAGTATAATTCTGTTTGTCATCGTAGCCCATAATTCAATAACCATAGCACTATAGAAACCCGATATACAGTTTATAGTTTACAGTTTGGTTCTACCCCTAAACGATGAGACTGTAATGTTTATAAAGACTACACTTTGTTTAAAAATCACTTTATTTAATAAGTATTTCTACAACTCAAGTACATCGGGAACAACAGCTGCGTACTATAGAATACAATCTAAGCAACTTAGTTTAGAGGACGTTAAACTTACTGGTGCACTCAACAGAGACCGCCACACTACATATCTTCAATTTTGTACGTCATAACAACACATTTGTAACCTTAAATTTCTAATTTTCCGTAATTGTTTTATTTGTTTCTTTCAATTCTAACTGTATTTCTGGCATTCGTGTAACAGGAAAGGTTTACGTGAACACAGATATAAAATCAAGGTTGTCTGTTTCAGTCTCACGTTTAATTGAAAAATAATCTTTTCAGACGGCCACGGATTACATGTAGCTTATTCTGCTGGAAATGTGTACTGGCCACAACGTGGTTGGATTAGTGTAAGATTAATTTCAAACTGTAATGAAACAATGTATCCATACTGATTTTAAGTTGGTCTGCCACGTGAATTAGAATAAGCGATAACGTTTAGCGTGCGTCGATAGAACACGTACACTAAAATGGAACGGAAGCATATTGGAAAACAACATTTTGCATTTTTTTTTCTATTTTAATTAAAACAAAATTTGTTGCTACATTGTGGAAAATTATCGAGTAACGCTAGTATTTCCATTGTTTTAAGATGAGGTCTGTGCGAAGTCCGTAACAGCGTAATTACGCGAAAACTTACAGAATCGTCGTCGTATATAACTTAGAGCACTGTAGTTGCGAGCAGCAACTATTCATAGTTCAAGTAAGGGCAATATATCACTAGCAACATATATCAAAAGTTGCCAGCGAGTTTTGCGTAGTTTGCATCTTACTGAATGCAAACCAGATGTTACTTCGTAGCAAACAACTATTGGCGACTAACATAGTAGTTAATACATTTGATTGTTGGGCTAAGCAAATGTGTATTTTACGTCATAAAGCAAGGGCATAACGCATTGTTTTCATATAAATAAATACAAATAATATATTTATGAAAACATGGAAAACAAAACTAAATCTACGTTTCTATTGTACGTGGGTCAGGTAAAAAGTTCGCGTAGCGACATTTTTAGTTTAGCAGTAGATCTAATGTCTTGTGTGTTGTAAGAGTCATAGTTCTTGTAAAAGCCTTTTAATTTCCACGTCTACATGGCAGTTAATTAACTGTTTATCAGTTGTTTGAAATTTATGCGTGATTTGTTATGCAGTTATGCGTGATTTTGAAAATGGACAAAATCACGAATTCTTAGTTTAAAAAGTGTAGCACTAGTGGAAATTCATAACGAAATTGTAAATGTAACATTCAATACAATGTAAGTAGGGACTTATGTTAATGGAGGCCAAAAATGCGGCACTCAGCTTACACAGTGTTTTTTTTCACACCGAGTTCTTGAGTTAAAATATGATACGCTAATGTGAGACGTGTATGTTTCTGCAATATAATCCACTCTCAATCCCCGGTGTTCTAACATTGTGTATGAAATTTTTAAGCATATGCGGTGCAGTTGCATTTTTTGGGTTTCCACTGCTGGGATCATCTTCAATGCCCGTACGACCACGATTAAATTTCATTGCTTATTTACACAGCAACTTGAGTACAGCACCTTTTAAAATATTAACAATTTCATTGTGAATTTGCATTGCCGTTAGACAATTGTTAACAAAAAAATCAATCACAGCACTAAATTTGATTTTATCCATTCTTCAAAACACGGGTGATAAGTAAATTTCGAACAGCTGATAAACACTGGATAAACTGGCAAATTGATTTAGAAATTAACTTATGTTTAGAAGTAATATCAATCTCATAACACATTAAAACTTTTACTTCTACGGCTAAGCTACAGATGTCGCTCCGCGAACTTTTCAACTAACCCACGTAGAAGGTAAAACTAATCCTGGTTAAACCTTTGATATTCCCATTGACTTCATGACCCGTCGTCACTTTGCACTAGTCAAAAATATTTCTGTGTATTTTTAGTTCAAATATGAAACTAGATCAAAAAAGTTCATGAAGTTCTTGTTTATTTAAAAAATTAAGCCTTCATCTGTCTAACCAGAAGCCTCCTAAAAATCTTTGCTAGGATACAGCAGTTTATCTCACACTTTACACAAATGTTTAATTCATATTCTTTAATCTTGATTGTAAAATGACAAAAAATAGCCTAATACACCTAAGGCCGACTTACTTAATTGCTAATAATTTATTAAAAATTTTAGCTTACCGGTAATGCTTTTGCCTTAGATCTACATTGTTTTATCAAACGAAAGAGACGAACTTAAAGTCTCATGTGGCATTAATTTTTAAAAAGGTTTAGTATTTTCTTTTATTCAGAAAAAAATTGTAGTCTACTTTTACTTCATTAATATTGTAAGTGTATTTGTATATTGTCTGTAAAATTACATTGACGACATGTTGAAAGCATGGATATAGTTCGGGAATACAGGTTAACAAATCAATTTGTATGGATTCCCTGCTATATGCGGATGACATAGTTCTTACTCAAGAAAATGAGGATGACTTGCAAACAGCTATGTTTCAACTATAAAAAGTGACAAGAGAGTACTCACTAACAATTTCAGTAAGAAACACCAAAACCATGGCCTTTAAAGGTAAATATCCAGTGAGAACTGAGAGAGTTATAAATAACAGCACTTTAAAACAAGTGAGCCGTTTCAAATATCTCGGCTGTGCAGTAAGCTATGAATCTGAATATAATATAAGAGAGAAGACAAATAAATTTAGAAATATTTGTTGTGGTACTATTTAAAGAAATCTTAGAAATAAAACACAGCACAAGGATTAATTTTTATAGGAGAATTGCAATATCCACGTTGATTTATGCGAGTGAGGCGTTGGTCATGACAAAATAAGAAAGCGGCAAAATTCAGAGTTCTGAAATCCAGTTTCTTCGAAATAATTTAAATTATACATTGAAAGACAGAATAAGGAATGAAGACATCAGAGCAGAACTCAAAGTAAAGAACATAAATGAAATTACTTCAATTTACAGAAGACAGTGGGATTGAGTTGCAGTGGGATCATCTGCAAAGGATGAGAGGATTGATTGCCAAAAGCGGCAGTGAGCTATAAAGCCATTGGTAGAAGAAACATGGGTCATCCAAGGATGAGATAGGTGCAGAAACAGGTTTATATAACCTAATCCTTGAAGCGGAGAACAAAAAGATCATTCTTTTTTTAAATTATGACTTATAATAATAATCCATTTAATATAATTTGTAAAATTACTTATAATAGATACTCAGCTATCAATTATCAATTTATCAAACGTAGATCCACTTTTATGTAAAGACTATTAACTTTAGTCACTAGACAGCACACCAAATTGTTGAAAACGATTAATTGAAAGTTAAACCGTATCTCCTAAAATGTAATTATGTACAACAACGTGCAGGCTCATGCAGCGTTACCCCATGAAAAATAAATTGCATTATTTCTTCATCCACACATTGTGTCAGATTGTTTTAAAACAAGTTGTCAAAACAGTTTTCTGTCTCTTGTCTTGCAAAGACTCTAACAATTTAATCAGACGTGAACAAATACTATAACATGTCTGTTAATATTGTTACGCCTGTCTAACTGATCGTCGTATGATACAGTGGAAAACAAAAATAAAAGACACCAATGAAATCACTAATTCCCAGCTTTAATTATCGCAATTAACAGTTTGTAATCAACAAGATAGTCTCTTACAACAATTGAAATAAAAATTGTTTACACGCAATAATAATGTCAACTAATAGAGTCCCGCACAGTTTTAAACACATAACACTTCGCCAAAATACTACGAACCGCACTGGAATAAATCGTCACTTAAACTAAACTGACCGTCGCTGAATGCTTATATTTATACCCCGTTGATATGCCAGAATAATCTGTCACTTTGGATGACGTCAAACAAACAAGCGCTCTTGACAATGCACTAGAAACAGTGTCCTTGAACACACTGCGCTGACCGGTACGGTCTGGAATACACTCGATAGTTGACGCGTAATTGTCTTTCACCCCAAAGTAGCAGCATCATATACGCACACACACATTACAGCTGGGATAGCCGAGATACTTGTAGAACGTTCCGTATTACGTAACAATATATTTTCTGATTCCGAGCTGTTTGGCCGTGGTGCAGTGCTGTGAACATCAGCAGAAGATTCGACCGTGCCATTGATGGCCATCGTCAGTGATAATTCAGCTTCCACTAACGTTAGACGTCATCGTCAGTGACCACAGTACTGTGGTAAAGGCTAGCGGCACCGTGGAAGGCACCTATATTTATAAATGTTCTAAGTCTCACGAAGCTGTACTTCAAACGCCACCAGCCAATCAAAAACAAGGCATAATATTACTGGTCACCACGACCCGAGTCCAAAGCTTAATGAGAGGCTGTCACCCCGCCGGTTTATTGCAATCGCAGCATGATTCTGAATCTGGACGAATTACGTATGGAGGCGAGGAAAGTACGCATTCACCGACGACAGAAGCTCCGTCTCTTCAAAGAGTATCCGACGGTCGGTATTGGCGAGTGCGTGCTCCACTTCTCCGGCTGTCTCAAGCGACAGTAGAGGCTGCTTTCACCTACGCGGGTGCGGACACTGAGTTTTGTGGTTCCGATGGACAACCGTCCACACGAGCAAGGAACTCCGTAGACTCCGCACGACGAAAGCAGGTCCCTGACGTATTTCGTCCGTGCCCGTGACTCCGACCGTGTAAGCCTCAGAGGATGTATAACATGTCTATTCAAATTATGGCATATTAATAAAAAATGAAATAATTGAGAAATCTACGTATTCCAGCAAACTACGTTTACGCACCAAATCATTGTGATGAAAAAAGTAAGTAATGTCGGTACCAATTTTAATAGTTATTGCACTTTATTTTGATTTTGCATCAGTGAAACAGAGTTAGTTTTACGTTTTATGTAAAAATAAAAGACAAACACAATTTTTATACTTGAAAATTAATATTTATAATAATAATAGTATGTTTTTCTTTTTTTTAATTTCAATAAAAAAAAAGAAAAACATACTATTATATATATATATATACATATGTATATATATTTATTATATATGAATATATAAATATGGTAATACAGTAATATTAACATTAATATTTTTAATTTAACCATAAACATACTGTATAAAATCATAAATATTTAAAAACCGGGATTACTCAAATGAGTGAATATTGTTGTAAAAGCTCTGTTTACAAACGTTTAATGCCATGATTTATAAATTAATGTGAAAATATAATAATATATCTCAAAAAATTCACCAGCCATGAATTCTTATTTTTATTGTGAGGAAACATCGATTAAAAATAATACATTTTTGAGTGAATATTGCTTTAAAGGGATTGTTTGACATTTTGGAAAACTATGCTATTAATAAATAAGTAAAAGGAGGAGTTTTATTCTAGCTTGTAAATTAAATATTTAATTATATTACATGCATAACTTTAAATTGATTGAAAACTATCTAAATGATAATTATCCATAGCGCAGTATTAAGTATTATTAATTATTAATTTTAGAGATAATAATTTTATTTATAGAGGACAAAACTCGTGCCAGCAGTTGCGGTTACACGATTCTCTAAATTTAATTATATTAGTTTCAGTTAAAAATAAATTAATAGTAAGGTTTTTAAATTTTGGTGAAATAATGTATAAATATGTGTTTACTTTTATGTCTGAGAAACTTTTATCTAAAACTAGGATTAGATACCCTATTATTGAAAGTGTGAATAAAATAACTAGATTATTAATAGTTATGATCTTTAAATTCAAAGAATTTGGCGGTAATTTATCTAATCAGAGGAATCTGTTTTGTAATCGATAACCCACGATAGATTTCACTTTATATAAATTTGTATACCTCTGTCAAGAATGCTTTATCAGAATAATTTTCATTTATTTTATTAATAAGATGTCAGGTCAAGGTGCAGTTAATTTTAAAGAAAGAATGGATTACATTATTATAAAAATGAATTGTTTTCTATAATGAAAATCATGAAATTGGATTTGAAAGTAAATTTATTAAATATAGTTTTTTGAATTTAGGTTCTAAATTATGTACATATCGCCCGTCACTCCCACTATAAAGTGGGATAAGTCGTAACAAAGTAGCTGTACTGGAAAGTGTGGCTAGAGTGCAAATTAAAGCTTAAGGCATATTATTTACACTAATAAAAATTATTGATTTATCAATATAATTTGAATAATAATTTAAATTTATAATTAATTTATTGAGATTATTTTAAATAAAAATAATTATTTAGTTTTAGTACTATTTATGGAAAAAATATTTTTAATTGAACTGTGAAGATCAAACAATAAATATAAATAAGTAAAATTATAATTTGTACCTTTTGTATCAGGGTTAATTAATTATATATAAAAATTTATTTTTCCCGAATTATAGTGATTTAAAGTTATTTGTTAATTATTGTAATATAAATATTAATAAAATAATTTTAGTGATGAAGTTTCTCTCGAACTATAATATTTCTGGTTTCTTAAGAATTAAATTTAATTTAAAATAAATATTATAACTTATATTTTAATATAAAGTTTTATATTTATTTAATTATATTAAGGATAAGCTAAATATAACTTCTATAATATTTTAAATTTTAATTAATTAAATAGGCTTGCAATTAGCCTTTTTATATGAGTAAGTTAAATTTTATTTTCTATTTTAATACATTTAATATATTTTAGGTATATATTAAGAAAATTAAATTAATAAAAATATTTTTATTAAAATGATTAAATTAGTAAATTATGATAAGTTGTATTTAAGAACTAGGCAAATATAATTTTCACCTGTTTACCAAAAACATGTCCTTTAGAAAAATATTAAAGGTCTATTCTGCCCAATGATATTTTAATGGCCGCGGTAAGTTGACCGTGCAAAGGTAGCATAATAATTAGTCTTTTAATTAAAGGCTTGTATGAATGAATGGATGAAAAATTTTCTTTTTTAATTAAAATAGATTGAATTTAGAGTTTAAGTAAAAAATCTTATATAAATAAGTGGGACGAGAAGACCCTATAGAATTTTAAATAAATTTGTTTTACTAGAATTTAGAATTAACAACTGAAAAAATTATTTTATTTTTTGTTGGGGTGACATTATAATAAATAAAACTTTAAATGAACTTTTCATAAATTAATGTTTAATTGATCCAATTTTTTTGATTATAAGATTAAATTACCTTAGGGATAACAGCGTTATTAATTTGGAGAGTTCATATCGATAAATTAGATTGCGACCTCGATGTTGGATTAAGAAAAGAGTTTAGAGCAAAATCTAAATATTCTGGGTCTGTTCGACCTTTAATTTCTTACATGATCTGAGTTCAAATCGGCGTGAGCCAGGTTGGTTTCTATCTACTAATATATTTTTGATATTAGTACGAAAGGACCATGTCAAATAATTTAATTTATTCTATTTTAGCAAAAAGTGCAAAAATTTAGAATTTAATTATGTAATAATATTACATGTAGAAAATGTTTATAATTACTATTTTAATTACTGCTTTGTTTATTTTGATTGGTGTTGCATTTTTAACTTTGATGGAGCGTAAGATTTTAAGATATATTCAAATTCGTAAGGGTCCAAATAAAGTAGGATTTATTGGTATTTTACAACCATTTTCAGATGCTATTAAGTTATTCTTAAAAGAGAGAAATATACCAATGTTATCCAATTATTTAATTTATATAATTAGACCTGTGTTAGGCTTATTTAATTCTTTACTATTGTGAGTCATTTATCCATACTTAATCAATTGTGTTTCGTTCAATATGGGTATAATATTTTTTTTGTTGTTGTACAAGAATAGGGGTTTATAGTTTAATGATTACAGGCTGATCATCAAATTCTAATTACGCTATATTGGGTTGTATTCGATCAATTGCTCAAACTATTTCATATGAAGTCAGTCTCGTATTAATTATTTTGTGCCCTATTGTAATAATTGAGAGTTTTAATTTAATTGAATTTTATTTTTTTCAACAATTTATATGATTAGTATTTCTGTTTTTTCCTTTGAGAATTTGTTGAATTTCATCATCAATAGCTGAAACTAATCGATCACCATTTGATTTTTCTGAAGGGGAATCAGAATTAGTTTCTGGATTTAATGTTGAGTATAGAGGTGTAGGATTTGCATTTATTTTTTTAGCTGAATATGCTAGAATTATTTTTATGAGTATAATATTTTGTTTAATATTTCTAGGTAGAAAAATTAATTCTTTAGTTTTTCCTATTCAACTAACATTAATTTCATTTTTATTTATTTGATTTCGAAGTACTTTACCTCGTTATCGTTATGATAAATTAATATATTTAGCATGAAAATCATATTTACCAGTAAGTTTAAATTTATTGATTTTTTTTTTCATGATTAAATCTATTATTTAGTTCATTAAAAATTGTCTTACTATTAAGTTAATAGAACTTAATTTTCTTTTCTTTACTTTCAAAGTAAATGCTTTATTTATAAGCTAATTAACTATTTAATTAATTTATCTCAAAAAGATTTAATTATAGGGTCTAAAACAAAATATATAAAATAAATTGTTGTTAAAAGTATCCCGATCTTGATATATGGGTATTCAACAGGACAAGCTCCAATCCAAGTTAATAAAACTAAAACAATGAACAAGTATCAAAATAAAATTTGATTAATAGGGTAATTTAATAGTCCTATAAATTTTGAATTGTTTATGAAGGGAACAAAAATTAAAATAAAAATTGATATGAATAATGCAATTACTCCTCCTAATTTATTAGGAATAGATCGTAGGATTGCATATGCAAATAAGAAGTATCATTCTGGTTGAATATGTTTTGGAGTAACTAATGGGTTTGCTGGAGTAAAATTATCAGGGTCACTTAATTTATATGGTTCAAGTATCATATAACAAAAAAAAATAAATAAAATTAATAAAAATCCTAGTATATCTTTAATAGAGAAATAAGGATGGAATGGAATTTTATCATTATTTGAATTAATTCCAAGTGGATTGTTTGACCCCATAACATGCAAGAAAATAAGGTGTACAATTGTTAATGCTAAAACAACAAATGGTATAATAAAATGGAAAGAATAAAATCGAGTTAATGTTGCATTATCAACAGCAAACCCTCCTCAAATTCAATTTACTAAAGTTGTCCCAAGATATGGAATTGCTGACAATAAATTTGTAATGACTGTTGCTCCTCAAAATGATATTTGTCCTCATGGAAGAACATAACCTATAAAAGCAGTAGCTATTAAGGTTAATAAAATGATCACTCCTACAGCTCAAGTTTCAAAATTTTTATATGAACCATAATATAGTCCTCGCCCAACATGCAAATAAACACAAATAAGAAACAATGAAGCTCCATTTGCGTGTGAAATTCGTAATATTCATCCATGATTAATATCACGACAAATATGTCTTAATCTATTAAATGCACTTGCTACATCTGCATTATAATGTATTGACAAAAATAATCCAGTTAAAATTTGAAAAACTAAGCATATTCCTAGCAGCGATCCATAATTTCATCAATATGATAAATTTGTAGCTGCCGGTAAATCAATTAGTGAATTATTTATTATTTTAATTAGTGGGTGTATGCGTCGAGTGATGTTTAACATTCGTTAAAATTTTCTCCGTAAAGGAGACAGTTTAATTCTAATAATATTCACAACAACAATCAATGTAAATAGAAGATAAATAACTAACATAATAGTTATTATTCCTGACGGAAATATATATAATTTTTTAATTATAAATCTATCAAATAAATTATTCATTTCCAATAATTTATTAACTCTATCTATCTTAAATCTAATAACATTTATAGTTATAATCAAAATTCAAATAATTATGTTTGATATTAATAATTTTATTGAAAAATGAAATTTTTCATTTGAAGCAATTCTTGATATATACATAAATAAAATTAATATTCCTCCAATAAAAACAAGAAATAAGATATAAGAAAAAAAATAAGAATTTATATAAAATATACAAATAATTCTGGTTAGTATTGTTTGTATTAATAAAATAGATCCCATTGATAATGGGTGCTTCATAAAAATAAAATTTATTGATAATAGAATTGTAATTGATATCATAATTTTCATACAGAAGATAATTTAATAAAAATGTAAGCTTTGGGTGCTTAAAATGATTCTTTACTCTCTTCTGAAGTTTTAAAATTATTAATTTATCTTAGATTTACAAGATCTAAATTTTTTTTAAACTATTAAAACAAATGAATCTGTCATTACCTTTATTGTATTTAATTATATTTATATCGGGCATTATCTCATTATGTTTAAATCGAAAACATATCATGATAAGTTTATTAAGATTAGAGTTAATAATTTTAAGATTATTTTGTATATTTTCTGCATTTCTATTAATTGAATTAAATGATATATATATATATTAATAGTTTTGCTACCATTTAGTGTTTGTGAAGGAGTTGTAGGATTGTCAAGATTGATTAATATGATTCGATCACATGGTAATGATCAACTATTATCAATATCTTTAAAAACATGTTAAAATTAATTTTATTTTCATTATTTTTAACCCCTTTATTATTTAACATATGGTTATTAAGAAATATACTAATTCTTTTAGTGCTATTTATCATCTTATTCTTCAGAAAAGATTTAATTATACTAAGATATAATATATATATATATAGATAATATTTCATATAGATTAATTATTCTTACAATTTGAATTACTTTCTTAATAATTAATTCTAGTCCTTCATATAAATATAATAATATGAATTTATTTTTGTTTATAGTGTTATTATTAATAACATTATTAATTTTATCATTTTGTGCATACAATATTATGATATTTTATATCTTTTTTGAAACTAGTTTAATCCCTACCATAATTATTATCATAGGATGAGGGTATCAACCTGAACGAGTGAATGCTAGATATTATTTATTGTTTTATACTTTATTTGCATCTCTCCCCATATTAGTTTCAATTATATATATATATAGAAATAATATAACTAATATTATAATGTTAATGAGATCAAATAATAGGTTTATTTACTTGGGGATAACATTAGCATTCATAATTAAGGTTCCATTATTTATATGTCATTTTTGATTACCAAAAGCTCATGTCGAAGCACCTGTTTCTGGTTCTATAATTTTGGCTGGAATTCTTTTAAAATTAGGAACTTATGGCTTAATTCGTGTTATATATATTATACCAGTAATATTTGTCAATTATAGATTCATCTGGATTTCTATTTCATTAATAGGGGGAATTATGATTAGATTATCTTGTATAATGCAAATTGATATAAAATCTATAATTGCATACTCTTCTGTAGCTCACATAAGATTAGTTATTGGAGGAATTATAACAATAAATATATGAGGTATAGTCGGAGCATATTTCATAATAATTGGACATGGTTTATGTTCATCTGCTTTATTTTGCTTAGCAAATATTTCTTATGAACGTTCGGGAAGACGTAGAATCCTAATTAATAAAGGAATATTAAGATTTATGCCTTCAATAACTCTCATATGATTTTTAATATCTTCTAGAAATATTTCATGTCCTCCAACAATTAGTCTAGCAGGAGAAATTATAATTCTAAATAGATTAATGTCTTGAAATCCATTGTGTATAGTTTTCCTATCTTTTTCTTCATTTTTATCAGCTTGTTATAGTTTATATCTATACTCTCATACCCAACATGGAATAATTTTTTCGGGTTGTTACTCTTTCAATTCTGGGAACGTACGTGAATTTTTTTTAATTATAATACATTGAATTCCATTAAATTTAATTATTTTGAAATTAACATTATTAATATAATTCAATTAGTTTAAAATAAAACATTAAATTGTGGATTTAAAAATATAAATTTATATTGGATCATTACTAAAAATAAACTTAATACATATATTTTCTTAATTTTATTGATTTTAAGATTAATAATATTAATTTTATCAATAAATATAATTATTTTTGATTATGCATTTATAATAGAATGACTGATTATTACAATTAATTCATGTAATATTTATATAACATTAATTTTTGATTTTATATCAACTTTATTTCTTTCAACTGTTATATTTATTTCATCAATGGTTATATTATATAGAGGTGTATATATGATAAATGATAAATATATTAATCGATTTATTTATATTATTATAATATTTGTAATGTCAATAGTATTATTAATTATTAGACCTAATATAGTAAGTATTCTCATTGGATGAGATGGATTAGGATTAGTATCATATTGTTTAGTTGTTTATTATCAAAATTTAAATTCTAGAAATGCTGGGATATTAACGGCATTAATAAATCGTATTGGAGATGTTATAATCCTTTTATTAATTGCATGAATGATAAATTTTGGATCTTGAAATTTTATATCTTTTATTAATAAGATAATAATGAGTCCAATAATTATACTAGTTATTATTGCAGGATTTACAAAAAGAGCTCAAATTCCTTTTTCTTCATGACTTCCAGCAGCTATGGCTGCTCCAACTCCAGTATCGGCCCTTGTTCACTCATCAAAATTAGTTACTGCAGGAGTATATTTAATTATTCGATTCAGAAATTTAATTATATCATTCAATCTAATTCAAGTATTTTTAATGTTATCATTACTAACAATAATTGTATCAGGTCTAGCTGCAAATTTTGAATTTGACTTAAAAAAAATTATTGCATTATCAACTTTAAGACAATTAGGAATTATAATATCAATTTTAATATTTGGTTATCCAATATTATCCTTTTTTCATCTTATTATTCATGCTTTATTTAAGGCATCACTTTTTTTATGTGCTGGAGTATTGATTCATAGATTAATGAATAATCAAGATATTCGCATAATGGGCTGTATAAGTTATAATATACCAATAACTAGAACATTCATAAATATTGCAAATTTATCATTATGTGGGATACCCTTTATGAGAGGGTTTTATTCAAAAGATTTAATTATAGAAATAATATGCTCCAGAAATACTAACTTTTTAATTTTATTATTGATATATGTTGGAATTGGAATAACATCTTTCTATTCTGCCCGATTAACATATTTTTCGATAAGCATAAATTTTAGTTATTATAATTTTAGTTCACAAAACGAGTCATTTAATAGTATATTAAAGAGAATCATGGTTTTATCTATTTATTCAATTTTATCAGGGTCTATATTTAGATGAATCATATTTAATAATCCTGTAAGAATTATTCTCCCCATCGAGGGAAAGCTAATAGCAATAGCTCTATCTTTTCTAGGGTTATTAATTGGATATGAAATATCCATGTTTTCATCTATAGTAAAAAAATTTACAAGAGAGTTCATAAATTCTATATGATTTCTAAAACAACTATCAACCTTTCACACTCAATTTCTTTTTTTAAAAAATTCATTTATATTTCAAAAATCAATTGATTTGGGATGAGGAGAAAAAATTGGGCCCCAAGGCATGATTGAATTGATAAAATTAATTATAATATTTAATATTAATATAAGAAAAACTAATTTCAAGATTCAAATAATAACATTTATTGCTTGATTTCTAATTATGATATATTTAAATAGCTTAAACATTAGAGCATAATATTGAAGATATTAAGGTAATAAATATTTTTAAATACTTACAAGGGTTTTCCTCTCTTTTCAATGAAAATGAAATATTTTATAAACTTTACAAATAAGGAAAAAACGGAGTTTAACCGCTTTAAAAGCTAGTTAGCAGCTGCTTTTATTCTTATTTCCTTTTAATTGGAAATTATATATTCAATAACTTTATTAACAATAAAGTGCCTTATTTTTGGCTTCAATTAATAAACAAAGGAATAAAGATTCTTTTTTTAGGTCGAAACTAAATGTATTTATTACTTCATTGCTTTTAAGAATGGCTAATATGAGCACCTATTGATTGCAATCCAATAATTATAATTAAATACATTCCCGTTAAATTCAATTTAACATACTATTTTTTCATTCATGATATAAGCCTAATATTAAAAATAATAAAAATAACAATATCACTAAATAAATTTCAATAATATTAATAGTTGTTATTACAATAACAATGGGCATAATAATCACTAATTCAACATCAAAAATAAGGAAGATGACTGCAATTATAAAAAAAATGTCTTGAAAAAGGAATTCGAGATGACTCAAAAGGATCAAATCCACACTCAAATGGAGATGAGTTTTCACGATCAATTATTGATTTAGTTGACACAAAATATAAAAGAGTTATTAAAGTAAATAAAATTAATAATATCATAATACAGTAACTTACAACATTGAAAATTATTCTATTTAAAAATTAATCCTTTTAATTGGAAGTTAAACATACTTATATACTAATAGAATATTTATCTACCCCATCAGTAAATTGATATATATAAAAATAGTCAAACAATATCAACAAAATGTCAATACCAAGCAGCTGCTTCAAAACCAAAATGATGAGTTCTAGAGAAATGAAATTTCAATTGACGTAATAAACAGATTATAATGAACGTTCTTCCAATAATAACATGAATCCCATGAAACCCTGTTGATACAAAAAATGTTGATCCGTATACAGAATCTGAAATACAAAACGATGATTCAAAATATTCATATACCTGAAGAATAGTAAAATATATACCTAATATTAAAGTTAATAAAATACCATAAACAGATTCATTATGTTTACTTTCTATTATGGAATGATGAGCTCACGTAATTGTTACTCCAGAACACAATAAAATTATAGTATTTAATAGGGGAATTTGTATTGGGTTAAAAGGCATAATTCCAGAAGGAGGTCAATTTATACCAATTTCTATAACAGGTCTTAATCTTCTATGAAAAAATCCCCAAAAGAAAGAAATAAAAAAGAAAATTTCTGACACAATAAATAAAATTATTCCTAATTTTAAACCTCTCACTACAACTATTGTGTGAAATCCTATAAACGTCCCTTCACGCGAAATGTCACGTCATCATTGAATTATAGTTAAAATTAAAATTAAAAATCCAAAAAATAATAAAATAAAATTTTGTATATGAAATATTATTACTATACCAGAAACAAAAGTCAGAGCCCCGATCGACCCCGTTAGAGGTCATGGTCTACAGTCAACTAAATGATACGGATGATTATTCATTAAGATACTTCTCTATAATACAGAGTTCTTAAAACTGTGAAAACATAAGATTGAATTATACAAACTGCTGATTCAAATAATATCAATAATATCTGAATTAAAATAATTAGATTTATATAAATTTCTAAATTAGTTGATCTATTTCCTAATAATGTTATTAGTAAATGACCAGCAATCATATTTGCTGTTAGACGAACAGCCAAGGATCCCGGTCGAATTAAATTTCTGACAGTTTCAATACATACTATGAAAGGTATTAAAATTATTGGAGTTCCTATTGGAACTAAATGACAAAACATATGATTTGTATTGTTAACAAATCCAAATAAAATAAAAGTCAATCAAAGAGGAAGAGCTAAACTAAGAGAAAATACTAGATGTCTTGATCTAGTGAAAATATATGGAAACAATCCAAGAAAGTTATTGAATAGAATAAAAATAAATAAAGAACAAAACAATAATGATCTACCAAAAGATCCTGAACTTATTAATAAATTTAATTCAAAACTTATTGTATTTAAAACTTTATTAATAAAAATTATATAACGACTAGGAATGTATCATAACCCTATAGGCATGAATAATAATAAAATTAAAGAACTTAATCAATTTAATGAAAATAACCCTGTTGATGGATCAAAAGTTGAAAATAAATTTGTTATCATAATCAGTTATATAAATTATTAAAATTATTAGTCAAATTTTTCTTTGGAATTTTCATAAAAGAAAAATAAATAAAAGTTATAATTAAAATAACAATTAATAAAAAAAAGAAAAACAAAAAACTTCAATTTATTGGAGATATTTGTGGGATAGAAAAATACCATTCTTAGTTTCTTGAATCTGACAGATTGATGTTTTTATAATAAACTAACTTTTCATCATTAAAAGTAGTCGTTAGTTACTATAAATTGGTTTAAGAGACCATCACTTACTTTCAGTCACTGAATGAATAGCTTTTTAATCAATTAATAAAACAATTTATATCAACTCTTTCAATAACAATAGGTATAAATCTATGATTTGCTCCACAAATTTCAGAACATTGTCCAAATGATATACCAGGTCGATTAATAAATATTCTTGCTTGGTTTAATCGACCAGGCACAGCATCCACTTTAATTCTCATAGATGGTATAGCTCATGAATGAATAACATCAAATGATGAAATCAATAATCGAATTTGAGTACTAAAAGGTAAAATCGTTCGATTATCTACTTCTAATAAACGGAACTCTCTAATTAATATTTCATTTTGAGATTTTATATAAGAATCAAATTCAATATTTAAAAAATCTGAATATTCGTATGATCAATATCATTGATGACCAATAATTTTTAAAGTTATTAAAGGTTTATTAATTTCATCCAATAAGTATAATAATCGTAAGGATGGAAATGCAATAAAAATTAATGTTAAGGCTGGCAGAAGTGTTCAAAAAAATTCAATTAACTGTCCTTCTAATAAAAGTCGATTAACAATATTATTAAATATGATAACTGTTATTATATAAGTAACAATTGAAGTAATAATAATTAAAATAGTTAAAGTATGATCATGAAAAAATATTAACTGTTCTATTAATGGTGATATAGCGTCCTGCATATTAATATAAGATCAATTAGAAATTTCTAACAAAAATTATTCATATATGAATCTTAAATTCATCGCACTTCATCTGCCATATTAGAATTGAACTAATAATGGAATCTCACTATATGAGTGCTCAGACGGAGGAAGTTTATGTAACCATTCAATAGAAGAATTTATATTAATTGAATATAAAATCAACCGATGTGTAATAAATCTTTCTCAAATAATAAACAATAAAAATAAAATTCCAATAAATGAAATTCTTCTTCCAATAGAAGATATAATGTTTCATGATATAAATGCATCAGGATAATCTGAATATCGACGTGGCATACCTCTCAATCCTAAAAAATGTTGGGGAAAAAAGGTTAAATTTACCCCGATAAACATAATCAAAAAATGAATTTTTAATCAATTAGAATTTAAAGATAATCCAGTAAATAAAGGATGTCAATGAATAAATCTTCCTAAAATTGCAAATACTGCACCTATAGATAACACATAATGAAAATGGGCTACAACATAATATGTATCATGTAATACAATATCAATTGATGAATTAGCTAAAATCACCCCAGTCAATCCACCAATAGTAAAAAGAAAAACAAAACCTACTGCTCATAAAATTGAAGGTCTTATCTTGATTTTAACTCCTCTCAGAGTTGCTAATCATCTAAAAACTTTAATTCCAGTTGAAACAGCAATAATTATTGTAGCAGAAGTAAAATAAGCCCGTGTATCAACATCCATACCAACTGTAAATATATGATGTGCTCAAACAACAAATCCTAAAATACCAATTGATATTATAGCATAAATTATTCCTAGTGATCCAAAAGATTCAATTTTTCCTCTCTCTTGAGTGATAATGTGAGAAATTAGTCCAAATCCAGGCAAAATTAAAATATATACTTCAGGATGTCCAAAAAATCAAAATAAATGTTGGTATAAAATTGGATCTCCTCCACCTGAAGGATCAAAAAAAGAGGTATTCAAATTTCGATCAGTTAATAATATTGTAATTGCACCAGCTAAAACTGGTAATGAAAGCAATAATAAAAAAGCAGTAATTAATACTGCCCACACAAATAAAGGTAACCGATCCATGTATATTCCCACTGATCGTATATTAAAAATTGTTCTAATAAAATTAACTGCACCTAAGATTGAGCTAGCTCCAGCCAAATGTAAAGAAAAAATAGTTAAATCAACACAAGATCCTGAGTGTGCAACGCCTCTTGACAACGGAGGATAAACTGTTCAACCAGTACCTGCACCTCTATCAACCATTCTACCAATTAATAATAATGTCAATGAAGGTGGTAATAATCAAAAACTTATATTATTTATTCGAGGGAAAGCCATATCAGGAGCACCAATTATCAAAGGAACCAATCAATTCCCAAATCCTCCAATCATAACTGGCATCACTATAAAAAAAATTATAACGAAAGCATGAGCAGTAACAATCACATTATAAACTTGATCATCTCCAATAAAAGATCCAGGAATGCCTAATTCAACACGAATAAGAACTCTTAAAGTTGTACCTACTATTCCCGATCAAATCCCAAAAATGAAATATAATGTTCCAATGTCTTTATGATTAGTTGAGAAAAATCACTTATTCATAACTAATCATTGATTTATTCCCAATTGAGATGACTGAATTAGGTAATAAACTGTAAATTTATTTATGGATATACTTTCCTCTCAATAATCTAATCTAATCTTTCTTCCCTATTCTATTTTTTTCTTCAATATAGTCTTATATTTAATAATAATATTAAATTGCAAATTTAAAGGTGATTAAAATAAATCTAAGGCTTACAAGAAATTATATTTTTAACTTTGAAGGATAATAGTTTTATTAACTTAAAACCTTACTAATCCATAACATTAAATAAGGTTACAACTATAAATCCAATCAATAAAGAATTTACTATAAATAATGTATTATTTAATCTAAAAGTTGACAACTTTAAAGATATATTGTTTATCATTAATCCTGTCATTACAACTCGCAAATAATAAAATAACACTAATAAAGCAGTTATTACTAAAATTAAACATAAAAAATACATTTTATTAACCAAAAGACAATAAATTATCATAAATTTTGGGAAAAACCCTAAAAATGGTGGTAATCCACCTATTGACATAAAAATAATTATTAACATTAATGATTTAACCCTATTGTTAAACAAAATAAAAATTTGATTTAAATAATTCATATTATTTATTCAAAACAGATAACAAGTCAAAAATAAAGAGAGGGAATAAATTAAAAAATATATCAGCCATATATAATTTATTAATATAACCCCTCTAAAAATTCAACTTAAATTGTAAATTGATGAATATGCTAAAATTTTTCGAATTGATGAATAACACAGCCCCCCTAATGAGCCTCAAATACATGATAAAACAATAAATAAAATCAATCTTATATCTAAATAACTCAATAAAATAATGGGAATAATCCTCTGAACGGTTATAATTAAAAAGACACTAGTCAAGACAACCCATCAATTACTGAGACATATCAATAATGGAATGGAGGAGATCCAATTTTAATTATTAAACTAATTATAATAAAATGTTTTACCTGAAATAATATTCCTAAAATAACAACAAACAGGAATAATAGTCTTGAACCCATTCTCTGAATAATAAAATATTTAATTATTGACTCAGATGAGTAAACTCTCATTTTATTCATTATAAAAGGCAAAAATGATACCATATTTATCTCGACTCCTATTCAACAACCCAGCCAATTGTTTGAACAAATCGCCAATATAATACCAAAAAACAAGAATGCCACAAATACTATATAAGAGGAATTTTTTTTAATTAAAAAGAGGATAATTTTCCATAAATGAGGTATGAACCCATTAGCTTAATTTTAGCTTATCTTTTATATGTTGTAGTTTATGAAGAACATTAATTTTTGATATTAAAAGACAGTTTAATTCTGTTAACATAATAAGAGTATAATATTACATAATTTATTCTATCAAAATAACCCTTTTTCACTCAGGCATCTTATTTTTTTTATTTTATTTTTTTTATATATGACATAATATCTGGTGTACGGTTTATTATACAATAGACTTACAGCCAATACTAGATTCGCAACTTTATATACTCTTTCCCTCATTTTTTCCTATTTCTATTTATTGATTAAAATAAATTTACGGAACTGAATAACTAGTAACAGTTAAAAAGTTAGCTAAAATACAATAATTACATCAATTTTTGTACACCCACATTTTGCAAATCCGGTCCATAAAATATATGCTTACAGTATGTTTATAGTTAAATTAAAAATATTAATGTTAATATTACTGTATTACCATATTTATATATTCATATATAATAAATATATATACATATGTATATATATATATATAATAGTATGTTTTTCTTTTTTTTTATTGAAGTATAAAAAAAAAGAAAAACATACTATTATTATTATAAATATTTATATATAAATATATATTAATATATTATTTATATATAAATATATATATATATTAATATATATATATTTATATATATATATATATATATATATATATATTACTATATATATATTACTATATATGTTGGAAACTCTGTTTGCTTGTTTACATCCTTATATATTATGTAGATAATAGTGTGGGGAATTATGAGTTTTTTGAACCTCAACCCAATTGAGAATTTAGAGGTGGAGCTTGTAACAGACTAGGGAACCAAATGGTCACTAATAAATTATAACTTGTTGGCAAAATAATTAACAGTAAAAACGTAACAGGACTAATAAAAGAAGCTAGATTAAAATTATGTGCAAAAATTGAGTCGGAATCGAGATAAAGAATAAATAATTAACAAAATTGTTTGTTTGGTTCTAAATTCTCAATTTCTTTTATAAGTAAACAAGAACCGTTAACTCGAAAACATTACGTTCTTTATTTTAAGTGTTACTGTGTTAGAAGCATTGTATAACACATTAAACGTTATGTTTTCCTCAACCATTGCTTTTATTTATTTCAGCAGTAAACTAAAAACAAAAAACCGGTGTCACCTAACCTCACAAATGAAAATAACACGTATTTTTACTTTGCATTAAGTAATAGGACAATTTACAATTAGTACACTTTTTCTTTCATACATCATAATACATCGATACAATTGCATATTATATAAAACATCGAAAATGTACTGCAGGAATGGATAAATGTACAGTTCCGATGCCGCTAAAGAGCTTTTGTTTGTTTACTTGTTACTATGGTAATTAATTCTGGTCTCCATGATATCTTTGACATCTTTATACGCGTCAACGAAAGGTTTCTTTAAAAGAGCCTAAATCGTGCAAACGGGGCAAAATATAAAATTGCAAGTTAAACAGTATTGTTTGCCTTTTGTCAAAGGCTACTTGTGAAAAATTGGGTTGCAACGGTGTAACGGTGTGGATTTGTATTCAGTACACATAAATCCTCAGACTTTGAGTTTTATATATACAGATATTCCAATTTCCTTATATGTGTACATTCACGCCATCCAACCATCGAATAAGTGCTTATTTGTTCAAAGATGGAAGCTAATCGTTAATTTAAAAAAAAGCCTTGGCTCTAGTCAGTCGAGTTTTATCAACGTCTACTGTTCAAGTCCTCACATTCAGCTAACGACTCACACGCGCGCGCGTGTTACATTACGTATCCATTTGTGCATGGCGTCGTATTGCTATTACGGATTGTATCACGTCGCAAAGGTAATGGCGTCGCGAAGTCTTCCAATACAGACAACACATGCGTCCTGTGCAATAATATACGTGACACTTGCACACACAAACAACTCCTGTGTATTAACAGATATTGAAAGAACTTTCTTTCTTTCCTTATTTCTGTTACAACATTTACATATGTTTTTCATTTTGCTTCACTCATGTTACGTTGTTACAATTTTAGAAAAAGATTTGTCCGGTTTTTAATGTTAATTTTGCCAAATTAAAATATTCACAGATGTATTGTTTTTTAACCATGAAATAGGCACAAAAATATAGAGGCAGTAAAAGAGTTCATATATCTTGGGTCCCAGATAAACAGCACTAACGACATCAACACTGAAATAAGAAAAAGAATATATCTGGCAAATAAAACGTATTATGGATTAAAAAAGCACCTGAAATCTAGCTTCATCTCAAGAAGCACGTAATGAAAAATCTACAAAACACTCATTACGTCAGTGCTGACATATGTTTCAGAAACCTGGACAGTGATAACAAATAGCGAGAGACTAGGTTGCTGTAAAAGACGGATTCTAAGATCAATATTTAGAGGATTACAAGAAAGTGGAATATGGTGCAGGCGCTATAATTATGAACTATACCATCTTTACAAAGAGCTGGACATTTTCAGGCTAATCAAAATATACAGGCTAAGGTGGGTTGGACACATAGAGAGAATGGAGGATGGACAGCCTTTGAAATATATTTCCTACCAGAAATCAATGGGTAGTAGAAAAAAGGGGAAGACCCCGAAGTAGATTCAAAGACCAGATAGAGGAGGACCGCGGAAAGCTGAACATAAGAAACTGGAAAGCCAAGGCATGCAATAGGGAGGAATGGCACCGACTCTTGGAGCAGGCCACAACCCACCAAGCTTTGTAGAGCCACGGTTGATGATAGATATTGCGACAGTACAACCATTTACAGTACTGTGCATTGCCAAAATAATTTAAATAAATAATAAAAATAAATAAATATTGATTGACAAACATGATTCATATTGCAAGCTGGATTGTTTAAAATATAGGGAACGTACACGCATATCTGGCCCACCTGTCGTTAGCGTTGTGTACATGTGTATTTTGTTTGTTTGTGTGAAGCCTGTCCGTTCCTGAACAGTAACCATTTCTTTTCAAATATTAATAGATTTTATGTTTTATTTTAATTATAAGAAAAATATGTACGATATTGTAAAACGAAAGACACCAGAGGGTGTAGAAAATAAAGATGAGCAAAGGGTTAAAAGACCGTGACAAAGTGACGGAAAGTGCAATTACTATAAGTAAAAAGTGAATAGCTCTTTTTATAATTACAATAAAGAAGTGTAATTTACGTATAGTAAACATATAAAAATTAGCGATCGATTGAGCATCGTGTAGTGTGAAACAGACTTCGTAATTCGCGAAGATAGGCGAAATTAATGAATTGGACCAGAGTGGGGGTAAAGACGCTTCGACAAACTCTAACAAGATGAAAATTGTTCAGACTTGAGCTTTTGCACGACCTGGCTATAAATACCAGGTCGCGCTAATAAAGTTCCTTCTTCTATATTCAACCGTTGCCGTAGGAGGCTATGTCAGTCAACTACGTGATCGTAAATCTACAAGCAGAATTATCACTGTTGCACACCACTATATCAAAATTAATCCTCTTAGCGTTTTCAAGCTTCAAGCCAGGGTTGGGTTGGGGGTGAAGGGTTGCCTTCAGGTTATTTGTTCATTCCCGATCTGACGATGAGCTGTGAAGCTTGAAAGCGCTAATCGGAATAATTTTTATATAGTAGTGTGCAACAGTGATAATTCTGCTTGTGATTTTAACCAATAACACAACTTTTTAAATTAAACTTCCGTAAATCTACATTAAGCGTCACCTGACGAGTTGTGAGGCAGAACAGAGATCCGATGGGCACACCGACAAACCATGATGTGAGCAGAGCCAACAACAACTAAGAAAGACAAGCAGTGGAAGCCTGGGAGAGGACCAGAGGACGCGAGGACATGAAAGACTGGAACAAGGACTGGAAGAGGATCCAAGGTCACGAAGGAATGGAACAAGGACTGGGAGAGGACCCGAGGACCGGAAGAGGACACACTGAAGTTGGCACATCAAACGAGGTGATAACAAACCATAATAATAAATAGACAATTGAAAGACAATTTTGAGACTAGAATGAAAGTCATTTCAACTGTTGCTAACAGAATTTAAATTGTACATATAATGTAGAAATCTAATTATAATTTAGGATAATGTCTCATGTTGAGAAATTAATATTGGAATAACGTAAATGCTATGAGATAGCAAGGCTTGATTTTTAAATTGAAATAGAAATCACCTTTTACAATTCCCCATATGAGTAATGATGGAGACAAAAACTTATTTTAAACAACATTGTACAGCTATTCAAAGATACGCTAATATATTGTATTAGATTTTTTTAGTTTAATTTTTTTATCTTTCAAGATCTACAACACATAAATACCTGAAATTATTTTCATACTATCCTATGTACGTATTTTAACGTTTAACATTAGAATTTGTATATTTAATTACTTGTTAGAATTTTAAAAACAATTTATACGAACAATACATTTACAACGATGATTGTTTTCCAAAAACCAAGCAATATTTTAAACAGTTACTATGTTAAAATAATTCTACGTCTTTGCGTAATTTAATTACTTTATCTTTTATAGAACCTGGAGAAACGTTATAGGGCGTCTGTGTGTGTGGGGGGGGGGTTGTACAAAATCATTACTTAATCGCATTTAGTTATAGTCACATGGAGTAAAATTCACATCATAGCACGTGGTGTCTTATTAATTGTCATCTCCTTCACTCTCTAATTAAGTAAACATTATATTATAGTAGTTTTTTCTACTTTCTTTTCACAAAACAAGTATTTCATATATTCGTACTCAGTAGGTTTTACAAGAATTTTGTCAGTTCACACCCCGTGACAATTGCCACCGAGTGGAACCAGTGACAAGTACAATCCTGATACAGCAACAACTCGAAGAAAACGACAGACTGCAGAAATGACTACATAACGGAAGGTACTTGGGAAAACAAAGTACGACAGGTTACCACACAACAGTATAAGAGAAACCTGTAATGTAACAGATATTTATGCTTGGATTGCGGAAAGGAGAAAGATATGGAATGAACGTCAAGAATGGATGTCACAGAACTAGTGATAGAGGTAAGAGATAGACAATAAAACACCAAGAGGAGCAATGGTAGGTCATGGAAGAGATAGAGTGACCGTAGCAAGTAGCATGTAGGGCCGTCGTTATAGAACAGGACAGAGACCTAACAAGAGAGTTAATGAAGAAGAAGAAGAAGAAGAAGAAGAAGAAGAAGGAGGAGGAGGAGGAGGAGGAGGAGGAGGAGGAGGAGGAGGAGGAGGAGGAGGAGGAGGAGGAGAAGAAGAAGAAGAAGAAGAAGAAGAAGAAGAAGAAGAAGAAGAAGAAGAAGAAGAAGAAGAAGAAGAAGAAGAAGAAGAAGAAGAAGAGATATTTCATAATAAACGACCTTGAAAGTGGTCGTATTATATTATTACATATAACTACAGCAGTACTGAATATAGTCCATGTATATCTTCAATTCCAATGTAGTGGTTTGGACTATGATATACCAAAACTAATCGTACGTGAACGGCTAATACATTAAGATAAGACGTTAAGTGTGCAATCCAGATACAGTAGTGTGTTGCAGAATGCATTTAACGCCTTGATATCTTTATAATGGCTATAGGACAGAATATTACGCACAGTTAAAAAATAAACTGTAATCTATAATTTAAACTGATTACAATTTACAACATTCGGTTGATTAGGTTTGTGTGTGTGGGTGTGCGTGTTCGAAGACAATCCATGTTCGAAAGTTCTCGACGTGACAGCGTACTCAATACGCTACATTAATTTAGTAGTTGGCAATCTCAGAGTCAAAGTTAATTACACTTGACCGAATATTGCGAATCACTAGCGACATTCTCCAGCTGACAAATACGATTGACTTTCCTAGTCGTGTCTTATAACTGAACTTATTGAAATTCCTCTTGAATTAATTTGTCCCATATTATGTAGGAGTGACTTTATAAGATTATGCTATTAGAGAAGTGTCCGTTTCCATTAACTGGCCTATGTTCATTTACTCAATAACGCTGTTATTATTGATAAGGGGCGATCCACGCTTTTTTTTGTCCAATGAATTTTAAATGAGCGACCAGGGGTTTAGTTAGGTACCAATAATTAATGACCTATTGAAACTATGAATTTAAAATTTCTATCATACCTTAACAGATATATTTATAATATGAAGTAGCTATTGGTTTGAAGCAATTTAATAAAAAATACCAATATAAAAATAATTACATTTTATACATTTTTGAAAAAATTAAAATAATTTTTAGAAAACTAATTTTTTGAGAGAAGAGATTAATTCTAGTATATTTTCATTGTTACACTGTATGTTCAACCACAAAAATTCAATAGCATTTATAGTTTTTGAGAAAGGTGTACCTAACTGTTGAAAGCTATTGTTACGAGAGACGGGCGTACAGCTTAACAATGCGACCCAAAAAAAAAAGTGTAATACGTTCCACTTTATTTTTTATTGTCACATAAATGTAGGTAACCTCATAAAAGTATATATCTCCTTAATCAGGATTAAATAGAAAATTTTAGGGAAAAAGAAAAAAATTCGATTGTTGACAGAAAAACTGTTCATCTTTTCTTAAACTTACTAGCTCTACGCAGAAATGTTTTCAGCTACAAATTAAGTCATTTACAGTAGTGACGTTCCATTCGTTCCTATCAGAGATCCGTACATAACGATTCTTCAAACGTTTATGATAGTCCAACATACGCTAATAGAACACATTACAAAGATCACCTAATTGATAATCTCGTATTAAACAATACTAACGGCTGCCACATAATAATAAACTAATAAAACTTTTCACTATACGAGTCAAATATGTCTCACCTAATAGAATGGGTTATTACTTCGAGTGGACCACTGTCAGTTCAGACGTAATCGTGTACAAAACCCGATCGGTTGTGACCGAGGTGAAAATTTCAACTCGGTCGATTGCGACTCATCGCAATCAGCTGCAGACACAGGCTACGTCTATCAAAGACGTGTGATACTCTTGCCTGCGTTGATATGACTGTTAGCAATGTTGATATACTGTGGCGACCAGTCGACTTTCTGCGTCATATTTTTGCACATTTACACTCTACACACTAAACCCATATATAACAGACATCTGCGCTTGCTTTGCTCACCTTACATTGGCATGGAAACGGCGCCTTTAGTCCGTCTATCGATTTGCGGGTTACTGAAAACATCACTCATGTGTCACATCACACCATGGCCGGCTCTAGACGTTTAATATTCCGGCTCCAGTAGAAGGCCGGAATATTAAACGTGGCAACACTGGAAGAAGCTGATATTTGAGGCCGACTGCACATTCTTCTAATTTATGTATTTCAATAATCAAATCGCGTCATTTTTAATTCCCGGTTAGCAAAAGTTTTCTAATTCTTTGTTTTTTTTCAGATTAAAAGTTTATTATGTAAAATACTGTTATATTATTTAAGAAATATAATAATTTACTCATTCATATGATACCGAAATCAATAATTCGAATAAAATTAATTCATTAGGCGTAATAATAATTCACTAATTTTTTCAATGTAAACCTTATAACAAAAAGAAAGGGTTGGGTGTTGTTGTGTTGTAATTGTAAAAGTGTTGTAATCTGTGTCGGGCGTTACCTCCGCGCACTTTTGTTACTTACTCTGTTGACTGGATCCTCTGCAGCGATGTAGTCCTGTAACACAACTTAAAACTATGCTTTTTGTGGGCGCCACTTGGAAACGTTTGTTCCAAGAAAAAAAAAATTAAATGTGATTGATAAAATTTTTAAATCTACGAAAAAATTTAAACAAGTCAGTTTAGCTTTGAAAAATCAATTAAGTTTAATAGTTCTTTAAAAAAAAACAAACAAATCGTCTGAAGGACTATCATTCATACAAAATTATAAAATTGCAGAGAAAAAAATTTTACAAGTTATTATTATTGACAATTTTTTATATGTCCAATCAAGTATCGGCTAGTATAATTCAGATTCTGACTCAGTTGACAAGCATGAGTTTAATATGTGAAAAAACTTTAATCTCAGGACGTGACTCCTTTGAACTACCAAGACATATCAATTAGATGCCTTACAAGAAAAAAAAAAAAAAACTAAGTGATTTGAAGGTGTATGTGTGGCGTGTAAAGTACAACTGTGTGATAATTGTAACCAGGTAGCAAATGATTTTAATTTTGGTAACTCACGTTCCAATGGTCGTTTATTCTCTCACTGGACACTTCCTTCGGGTAGTTTCTCGATCTCGCCTCTTCGGGTGTACACTGAATCTATTTAAAGTCAATTTTTTCGATCGTTACTTTTTCCGCACTTTTTGTCAAAACGTTTGGCAGTAAAATCTCGTTCAAACGCCGCCACTACGAATCATCTGTTTAGCGTTGATTCAGAAATCTGCCACCGCAGCGCTGACTCCCATGCAGTTTTGAGGAAGGCTAGTGTATTGTTTGTTTCGTTCGGGGGAATTATTTGTCACGTTAGTCAGTCAATGCGAACACAGCAGAATTCGTTCTCTATTAAATGTTGGGACCCTCCTGGGCCGTCGACGTTCTGGCTGCGTGCTTTCTATTAGAATTTGCCGTATCGCTGCTCTATTTCAGCGATACTTTTTGGCGTATACTCTCGTTGAGGTTAAGTCAGTCGGTTATGTCTATGTACGGGAAAAAGCCTTCCTGCCGTGTCTTGTCGATTTTTCGCCTCTCGGTCTCGCCTTAGCTGCGTTGATCAGTGTTGTGTGAGATGCATCAGCTCTGGTGTTCAATCTTCAAGTGTTTTTCGGTCAAATTTTGTCTCGCTTTTATACTAAATCGGGATGACTGTTTTCGTCGACTTCCGGTATATTTGTGTAAAAATTCTTTCTAGATTGTTCGAGAATAAACGAAATGGAATGTCATAGAACAATTTTCACTTCCGTAGAAGCTTTTAGAACGAATTTCTTATTCTTCATACAATGGATATTTCAAAATTTACACTGGTATTTATCAAACAGTTTCACATTAGTACTTACAATTTGTATGCCATTAATGTATTTAAATTCCTTGTTTTTTACTGAATCTAGCGATACTAAATATGATTGGTATCTAATTAACTTAAGTCTAACAAACATTACCATTTACAACCCTCACCTTGAGTTGTAGTCATTAAAAACACAATATTTATAATAAAAATTGTTGTGGAGTTATAAAGTTCCCTTCACAAGCTGGACATCTACTACTACTACTCTCCTACAACAAAATAAACAAATTTAACATCAATAAAACACAAATAAATACAATTTTATATGGCCTCTGCTCATGGCCTAAATTCTTGTCAGTTTTCTAATACAATGATTAGTCTTTTCTTTAATATATGTGTTATTTCACCACTATACACACAGAGTTTATTATTTTGTCTATCTTTTGTGATACCTGGTTACTTTGTACATATTTTATATTTATCACAAGATGACATAGCATCATTGATTGTCTTGAGATGTCATTTTTTTATGGTGTGACAAATCTCACTCTAATTAGTTAAATTCTTTTAGAATTGACTTTACTTTCAACTGAGTTTATTTCTTATTAAGGTATTTTGATGTATTGTACCTTTCTATCTTATTTTTGTTAGTATTATGTAAGTATTTTAGCCAGATCTGATTATTTTTGTACTGGATAATTGGCTTCAGCCATACATGGTATAAGTAAATATTTTGCTGACTTGACTATTACAATGTTAAAGTTGGTCAGGTATATTAGTATAGTTGCTTTATATCATATTACAGCTTTCTAATACAGTTTGGTTGCATTTTGGCAACATTAAATTCATAAATTATACAATATTAGATGCCTATTACATGTTTTTAGTTAACACTGTTTTTGGCTATTTTGGCTGCCTTGTATTCATTTGACAGCTTCCTTTATTTAAGATAAATTGTTCACTATTGTCTGTTTGACAATTACATATAGTTTTTATTTAAATCTGATAATAATTAATTTTTTCATGAAATCTTGGTGTATGGTCTCAAATCCAACACATTAATATTTTTTTGTCATTGCAAATATACAATTTTTATTTTAACTTAAACTCTTTCTAATAATGTATTTAAGTCATTTAATACATTTATTTTATTTACATCACATAATATAATGATGGATCTTGTCCATTTATTCACAAAAAATAGTTTTTAATACTATATTCATAGTTATAAAACTTAATAATTATTGACTCTATTCTGGTAGATTCTGACACTATTTCTCTCTCTTATAGTGTCTTATGGTTTTTTTACTCTTATTCACTTGAATAATATATATGGGGTTTTGTCTTAGTCATAGTTTGGTCGTTTTTTCAAGTTGATAGAAATAATTATTATACAAAATTACACAATTTTTTGGGACTACTTGGGTTCGATACTGTTCACTTCACTTTCCTCCTATGCTAACTTACTATATAAATGATTTCTTTTTATGGAACGTTCTGTGACGTTACATATGCCTCCCGTTAAAGTTGATAATTTTGGAAAAACATATCTTTGGTTTTGATGAAATTATCATCTCTATAATAACCCTTTATTATTAGCTTTTTTATATTTCATTCTTTTATCTTATAATTAAATTCATGTACTACTCCTTTAATATATTAATCCAACTCAATATTCCTAGTTCGTTCTTTGTCATATCACCTGTTCCTTTCCTTTTTACCTTGATGTTTTATAATTAATCTTTGATATAAATCCCTATCAATTCCCTAACTTACATAGAGGGTTGGGAGTCAGAGTGGCTCGCTATGGCATACATTCTCTGTCCCTTCCTGTCTATCACTACTGAAATCAGAGGCAACACATCCCTGTTCAGAAAATAATAATTGCACCTTTGCAACAAATAATAATAATAATAATAAAAAAAATACAATATTCAAAGATCATAGGCTCCTACACATAAATTCCCTTTCTTAAACTCTTCTGATTAATTCACAATTATATTAATATATCGTTCTCCGCAGGTTAAAATTATCGTTTAAAATCATTCAATGTTAATAGCTATATTCATATTCATCATTACCTCCTTATGTAACACACTGTTTTCCTTTTTTTTCATTTATCATATCCATTTAGTATCAAATATATGACAGTATTTCTCCCTCTTTCTCCTTTACTAAGTGTCCATCTAGTAATATTTATTAATAACAATCTCTCTCCTTCTCTAAGTACGGGTAAGCTGGTAAATATACGTTGACATGGCTATTGGAAATAAATCTTGCCTATGATGGAATGTGTCCATCTCGTAATATTTATTAATAATAATCTCTCTCCTTCTCTAAGTACGGGTAAGCTGGTAAATATACGTTGACATGGCTATTGGAAATAAATCTATATTTTATATATATATCATTATGCCTTTGGTGTAAGGTGTCCTTCTCGTAATATTTATGAATAATAATCATTATACAATAATATTTATATTTATTTAAAAATCTCTATCTCCTTTCTAATTATGGCTGTTAAAAAATTCACGTTGACATGTTTAGTCAAGGTACCTTCTCTATGATGCTGTATTTGACTTGGGTCTTTGGTCATGGTACTTGGTTACTGATTGAGTATTCGACTTGCGATTTTTTAATCATGGTACTTTTTTAATGAAGTCTGGTTATACGTTCCTTTTACCTTGTTCCCAATTGTGTCAGTTACCTCGTAGGTATTGTTTTCATGTTTGGTAATATTTTGGTTATATTTGTCAGTTTGGGTTAATTATTTCAACTCCTTTTGGTTGTGTGTCCCTTATATTATGTCCTTATTTATCATTCCCATTCCTTTTTAATTCCTTCTCTTTTCAATATTCGACCTTCGATGTTTATCACCTCTACTCCTTCAAATGCCTGGTCTATGACATTTATTCTGGATGATACTATTACTTCCTTGATTACTATTTTTAATGATATCGTCACCTTCTTCTAATAACTCCTCTCTAATATCCTTAAGGTAATTATTTATTCTTAATATAGTCCCGTCTTTGTCCTGTCTATGTTCGTCGTTTGTCACCCAATAATATTGGTTCAGTGAAGGGCGGTTTTCCTTTTTCACTGCCGCGTTTAGTTTAAATGAGCCACTGTCTCATTGGCCCGGTCTCCCGGAACATTGGGTTGCTGACCCGTCTGTGTTTCCGGCCTGACCTCGGGATTACCGTTAATAGGTTGGCTATTCGCCGCGTTACCCTGGCTACCTGACGCCTGTTGTGGGTAAAACATGTAAGTGGGTACATTAAGTGGATATGGCCGTCGGTTATTGGCCATTGTATAATTTACCTGGGGCCTGTACTCATTTTGGTTTCTCCTATCGCTTCCTCCTTGGTTTCCCCCGTTGCGATAACCATTACGTTGGCCATAATTACTTCCTCTATAATTATTCCCGCGATAACCATTTCCCTGGTGGAAGTTCCTACCGTAGTTATTCCCGGTATAATTACCTCTGTTTGGTCCCGGATAACTGCGGTTAATTGGGCCCTGAGTGGCATCATTTCGGCCATTTGGTGGGATATTATTATTCTGATTATTGGTGTTTAGATTATTACCGTTCCCACCTCCATTCCGGTTTGGTCCGTTATTATTGTTGTTGTACTCTACCTTACGATTGGGGGGTTGGTAATCCTGGAACCTTCCTGTGGATTCGCAATTTTCCAATAATTTGGCCAGATCGGCTATTTTGCTAATTTGTTGGTATAATTGGGCATCCTTGATCCCATAGCTGTAATGTCCAGCTAACTGCCTTACCAAACATTCTTCTGGGATCGGCGGTATCAACTTCCGTGCTAAACATACCTTTCCCAGGAAATAAGACGTCGGGGACTGCCCATAGGACGCGTCGTATTTGCCACAGAAAATGTCCATTCTTACCCTGTTTTGTGCGGTCTCTGACCAATACTTTTCCTTAAACTGGCGTTTAATCTCTGCTAAATTCGTTATTTCTGGTCGCACCGCTATCCACCAGTTATCCTTAGTATTTTTAAATGTCTCGTCAAGCATCTCTCTTATCCTGTCCCACCTTGTTTCTCTACTTCTCCCAATAACCTCCTCCATTCTTTCCAAAAATTCCATTGGGTTTCGTCGATAGTCCTGGAAGTTGATTACTTCCCTGTTTTCACCATGACACGTATGAGTGTTTAGTATTGGTGTGTCTCTCAGCGCCTCTAATCTTTCCTGCAGGTTTTTCTCTCTCTGGTCTATTTCCAGTATGCTATTTTTGTTAGTTTTTATTTGTTCATCCAGCCTGTTAGCGATGTCATATGTTTCCTGCATCCTCTCGCTAACGTCTTTCTGGACTTCCTGCATGATGGCGTCTTGGTTCTGCCTTACCTTGTTTTCGAGATTTCTAACATCTTGTTTGGTCTCTACTGTTTGTTCCTCTATACTTTCGAAACGTGTATTGTTTCCCTCCCGTAACCTTTCCAACTGTTTCTCCATATTCTCGACCTTCCTGTCACTATCAATTTTATTATCATCGATCTTTTTGGTTACTGTTTCGTATTTTATGCTAATTTCTTTTTTCAGGGACTCTATACTTTTTTCATTCGCCTTCTGAAATAGCTCTAGCTTTTTCCCATTGTCATCTATTTTCTCGGTTAAAGATTCTATGTTTTTGTCTAATTTCCCCATATTTTTATTATTCTCCTCCTTATCTTCCTGTCTATTTTTATTTATATCCTCTTTCAGGGATTCTGTATTTTTGTTCATTTTTTCTTCCATCCTTTGGAACATTTGCTCATTACTTTGCTTTAGCGTTTGGAACATTATCATTATTACATTAGCGTCAACGTTCCCTGTTATTTTCTCTGGTTCGGGATTCTCTGTTTGTTCTACCATTTGTATGGGTTCTTCTCCCGTTTGTTCTTCTAATTCCTCTGCCGTTTGTACCGGTCTTTCCATTTCTAGTGTGGGCGGTTCTAATTCCGTTTCCTCGACCTGTACTGCCTCTCCGTCTTCCACACTTAACTCGGGTTCCACAGTCTTCTTCACCTTTTTTCCCTTTGGTTGCGGCATTTTGATCTGTTGGTAGTTGCCGGGCTTGTTCCGTCTTTTCAAGCCTCACTAGTTGGGCTGCCAATTTATAACAAAAAGAAAGGGTTGGGTGTTGTTGTGTTGTAATTGTAAAAGTGTTGTAATCTGTGTCGGGCGTTACCTCCGCGCACTTTTGTTACTTACTCTGTTGACTGGATCCTCTGCAGCGATGTAGTCCTGTAACACAACTTAAAACTATGCTTTTTGTGGGCGCCACTTGGAAACGTTTGTTCCAAGAAAAAAAAATTAAATGTGATTGATAAAATTTTTAAATCTACGAAAAAATTTAAACAAGTCAGTTTAGCTTTGAAAAATCAATTAAGTTTAATAGTTCTTTAAAAAAAAACAAACAAATCGTCTGAAGGACTATCATTCATACAAAATTATAAAATTGCAGAGAAAAAAATTTTACAAGTTATTATTATTGACAATTTTTTATATGTCCAATCAAGTATCGGCTAGTATAATTCAGATTCTGACTCAGTTGACAAGCATGAGTTTAATATGTGAAAAAACTTTAATCTCAGGACGTGACTCCTTTGAACTACCAAGACATATCAATTAGATGCCTTACAAGAAAAAAAAAAAAAAACTAAGTGATTTGAAGGTGTATGTGTGGCGTGTAAAGTACAACTGTGTGATAATTGTAACCAGGTAGCAAATGATTTTAATTTTGGTAACTCACGTTCCAATGGTCGTTTATTCTCTCACTGGACACTTCCTTCGGGTAGTTTCTCGATCTCGCCTCTTCGGGTGTACACTGAATCTATTTAAAGTCAATTTTTTCGATCGTTACTTTTTCCGCACTTTTTGTCAAAACGTTTGGCAGTAAAATCTCGTTCAAACGCCGCCACTACGAATCATCTGTTTAGCGTTGATTCAGAAATCTGCCACCGCAGCGCTGACTCCCATGCAGTTTTGAGGAAGGCTAGTGTATTGTTTGTTTCGTTCGGGGGAATTATTTGTCACGTTAGTCAGTCAATGCGAACACAGCAGAATTCGTTCTCTATTAAATGTTGGGACCCTCCTGGGCCGTCGACGTTCTGGCTGCGTGCTTTCTATTAGAATTTGCCGTATCGCTGCTCTATTTCAGCGATACTTTTTGGCGTATACTCTCGTTGAGGTTAAGTCAGTCGGTTATGTCTATGTACGGGAAAAAGCCTTCCTGCCGTGTCTTGTCGATTTTTCGCCTCTCGGTCTCGCCTTAGCTGCGTTGATCAGTGTTGTGTGAGATGCATCAGCTCTGGTGTTCAATCTTCAAGTGTTTTTCGGTCAAATTTTGTCTCGCTTTTATACTAAATCGGGATGACTGTTTTCGTCGACTTCCGGTATATTTGTGTAAAAATTCTTTCTAGATTGTTCGAGAATAAACGAAATGGAATGTCATAGAACAATTTTCACTTCCGTAGAAGCTTTTAGAACGAATTTCTTATTCTTCATACAATGGATATTTCAAAATTTACACTGGTATTTATCAAACAGTTTCACATTAGTACTTACAATTTGTATGCCATTAATGTATTTAAATTCCTTGTTTTTTACTGAATCTAGCGATACTAAATATGATTGGTATCTAATTAACTTAAGTCTAACAAACATTACCATTTACAACCCTCACCTTGAGTTGTAGTCATTAAAAACACAATATTTATAATAAAAATTGTTGTGGAGTTATAAAGTTCCCTTCACAAGCTGGACATCTACTACTACTACTCTCCTACAACAAAATAAACAAATTTAACATCAATAAAACACAAATAAATACAATTTTATATGGCCTCTGCTCATGGCCTAAATTCTTGTCAGTTTTCTAATACAATGATTAGTCTTTTCTTTAATATATGTGTTATTTCACCACTATACACACAGAGTTTATTATTTTGTCTATCTTTTGTGATACCTGGTTACTTTGCACATATTTTATATTTATCACAAGATGACATAGCATCATTGATTGTCTTGAGATGTCATTTTTTTATGGTGTGACAAATCTCACTCTAATTAGTTAAATTCTTTTAGAATTGACTTTACTTTCAACTGAGTTTATTTCTTATTAAGGTATTTTGATGTATTGTACCTTTCTATCTTATTTTTGTTAGTATTATGTAAGTATTTTAGCCAGATCTGATTATTTTTGTACTGGATAATTGGCTTCAGCCATACATGGTATAAGTAAATATTTTGCTGACTTGACTATTACAATGTTAAAGTTGGTCAGGTATATTAGTATAGTTGCTTTATATCATATTACAGCTTTCTAATACAGTTTGGTTGCATTTTGGCAACATTAAATTCATAAATTATACAATATTAGATGCCTATTACATGTTTTTAGTTAACACTGTTTTTGGCTATTTTGGCTGCCTTGTATTCATTTGACAGCTTCCTTTATTTAAGATAAATTGTTCACTATTGTCTGTTTGACAATTACATATAGTTTTTATTTAAATCTGATAATAATTAATTTTTTCATGAAATCTTGGTGTATGGTCTCAAATCCAACACATTAATATTTTTTTGTCATTGCAAATATACAATTTTTATTTTAACTTAAACTCTTTCTAATAATGTATTTAAGTCATTTAATACATTTATTTTATTTACATCACATAATATAATGATGGATCTTGTCCATTTATTCACAAAAAATAGTTTTTAATACTATATTCATAGTTATAAAACTTAATAATTATTGACTCTATTCTGGTAGATTCTGACACTATTTCTCTCTCTTATAGTGTCTTATGGTTTTTTTACTCTTATTCACTTGAATAATATATATGGGGTTTTGTCTTAGTCATAGTTTGGTCGTTTTTTCAAGTTGATAGAAATAATTATTATACAAAATTACACAATTTTTTGGGACTACTTGGGTTCGATACTGTTCACTTCACTTTCCTCCTATGCTAACTTACTATATAAATGATTTCTTTTTATGGAACGTTCTGTGACGTTACATATGCCTCCCGTTAAAGTTGATAATTTTGGAAAAACATATCTTTGGTTTTGATGAAATTATCATCTCTATAATAACCCTTTATTATTAGCTTTTTTATATTTCATTCTTTTATCTTATAATTAAATTCATGTACTACTCCTTTAATATATTAATCCAACTCAATATTCCTAGTTCGTTCTTTGTCATATCACCTGTTCCTTTCCTTTTTACCTTGATGTTTTATAATTAATCTTTGATATAAATCCCTATCAATTCCCTAACTTACATAGAGGGTTGGGAGTCAGAGTGGCTCGCTATGGCATACATTCTCTGTCCCTTCCTGTCTATCACTACTGAAATCAGAGGCAACACATCCCTGTTCAGAAAATAATAATTGCACCTTTGCAACAAATAATAATAATAATAATAAAAAAAATACAATATTCAAAGATCATAGGCTCCTACACATAAATTCCCTTTCTTAAACTCTTCTGATTAATTCACAATTATATTAATATATCGTTCTCCGCAGGTTAAAATTATCGTTTAAAATCATTCAATGTTAATAGCTATATTCATATTCATCATTACCTCCTTATGTAACACACTGTTTTCCTTTTTTTTCATTTATCATATCCATTTAGTATCAAATATATGACAGTATTTCTCCCTCTTTCTCCTTTACTAAGTGTCCATCTAGTAATATTTATTAATAACAATCTCTCTCCTTCTCTAAGTACGGGTAAGCTGGTAAATATACGTTGACATGGCTATTGGAAATAAATCTTGCCTATGATGGAATGTGTCCATCTCGTAATATTTATTAATAATAATCTCTCTCCTTCTCTAAGTACGGGTAAGCTGGTAAATATACGTTGACATGGCTATTGGAAATAAATCTATATTTTATATATATATCATTATGCCTTTGGTGTAAGGTGTCCTTCTCGTAATATTTATGAATAATAATCATTATACAATAATATTTATATTTATTTAAAAATCTCTATCTCCTTTCTAATTATGGCTAAGTTAAAAAATTCACGTTGACATGTTTAGTCAAGGTACCTTCTCTATGATGCTGTATTTGACTTGGGTCTTTGGTCATGGTACTTGGTTACTGATTGAGTATTCGACTTGCGATTTTTTAATCATGGTACTTTTTTAATGAAGTCTGGTTATACGTTCCTTTTACCTTGTTCCCAATTGTGTCAGTTACCTCGTAGGTATTGTTTTCATGTTTGGTAATATTTTGGTTATATTTGTCAGTTTGGGTTAATTATTTCAACTCCTTTTGGTTGTGTGTCCCTTATATTATGTCCTTATTTATCATTCCCATTCCTTTTTAATTCCTTCTCTTTTCAATATTCGACCTTCGATGTTTATCACCTCTACTCCTTCAAATGCCTGGTCTATGACATTTATTCTGGATGATACTATTACTTCCTTGATTACTATTTTTAATGATATCGTCACCTTCTTCTAATAACTCCTCTCTAATATCCTTAAGGTAATTATTTATTCTTAATATAGTCCCGTCTTTGTCCTGTCTATGTTCGTCGTTTGTCACCCAATAATATTGGTTCAGTGAAGGGCGGTTTTCCTTTTTCACTGCCGCGTTTAGTTTAAATGAGCCACTGTCTCATTGGCCCGGTCTCCCGGAACATTGGGTTGCTGACCCGTCTGTGTTTCCGGCCTGACCTCGGGATTACCGTTAATAGGTTGGCTATTCGCCGCGTTACCCTGGCTACCTGACGCCTGTTGTGGGTAAAACATGTAAGTGGGTACATTAAGTGGATATGGCCGTCGGTTATTGGCCATTGTATAATTTACCTGGGGCCTGTACTCATTTTGGTTTCTCCTATCGCTTCCTCCTTGGTTTCCCCCGTTGCGATAACCATTACGTTGGCCATAATTACTTCCTCTATAATTATTCCCGCGATAACCATTTCCCTGGTGGAAGTTCCTACCGTAGTTATTCCCGGTATAATTACCTCTGTTTGGTCCCGGATAACTGCGGTTAATTGGGCCCTGAGTGGCATCATTTCGGCCATTTGGTGGGATATTATTATTCTGATTATTGGTGTTTAGATTATTACCGTTCCCACCTCCATTCCGGTTTGGTCCGTTATTATTGTTGTTGTACTCTACCTTACGATTGGGGGGTTGGTAATCCTGGAACCTTCCTGTGGATTCGCAATTTTCCAATAATTTGGCCAGATCGGCTATTTTGCTAATTTGTTGGTATAATTGGGCATCCTTGATCCCATAGCTGTAATGTCCAGCTAACTGCCTTACCAAACATTCTTCTGGGATCGGCGGTATCAACTTCCGTGCTAAACATACCTTTCCCAGGAAATAAGACGTCGGGGACTGCCCATAGGACGCGTCGTATTTGCCACAGAAAATGTCCATTCTTACCCTGTTTTGTGCGGTCTCTGACCAATACTTTTCCTTAAACTGGCGTTTAATCTCTGCTAAATTCGTTATTTCTGGTCGCACCGCTATCCACCAGTTATCCTTAGTATTTTTAAATGTCTCGTCAAGCATCTCTCTTATCCTGTCCCACCTTGTTTCTCTACTTCTCCCAATAACCTCCTCCATTCTTTCCAAAAATTCCATTGGGTTTCGTCGATAGTCCTGGAAGTTGATTACTTCCCTGTTTTCACCATGACACGTATGAGTGTTTAGTATTGGTGTGTCTCTCAGCGCCTCTAATCTTTCCTGCAGGTTTTTCTCTCTCTGGTCTATTTCCAGTATGCTATTTTTGTTAGTTTTTATTTGTTCATCCAGCCTGTTAGCGATGTCATATGTTTCCTGCATCCTCTCGCTAACGTCTTTCTGGACTTCCTGCATGATGGCGTCTTGGTTCTGCCTTACCTTGTTTTCGAGATTTCTAACATCTTGTTTGGTCTCTACTGTTTGTTCCTCTATACTTTCGAAACGTGTATTGTTTCCCTCCCGTAACCTTTCCAACTGTTTCTCCATATTCTCGACCTTCCTGTCACTATCAATTTTATTATCATCGATCTTTTTGGTTACTGTTTCGTATTTTATGCTAATTTCTTTTTTCAGGGACTCTATACTTTTTTCATTCGCCTTCTGAAATAGCTCTAGCTTTTTCCCATTGTCATCTATTTTCTCGGTTAAAGATTCTATGTTTTTGTCTAATTTCCCCATATTTTTATTATTCTCCTCCTTATCTTCCTGTCTATTTTTATTTATATCCTCTTTCAGGGATTCTGTATTTTTGTTCATTTTTTCTTCCATCCTTTGGAACATTTGCTCATTACTTTGCTTTAGCGTTTGGAACATTATCATTATTACATTAGCGTCAACGTTCCCTGTTATTTTCTCTGGTTCGGGATTCTCTGTTTGTTCTACCATTTGTATGGGTTCTTCTCCCGTTTGTTCTTCTAATTCCTCTGCCGTTTGTACCGGTCTTTCCATTTCTAGTGTGGGCGGTTCTAATTCCGTTTCCTCGACCTGTACTGCCTCTCCGTCTTCCACACTTAACTCGGGTTCCACAGTCTTCTTCACCTTTTTTCCCTTTGGTTGCGGCATTTTGATCTGTTGGTAGTTGCCGGGCTTGTTCCGTCTTTTCAAGCCTCACTAGTTGGGCTGCCAATTTATAACAAAAAGAAAGGGTTGGGTGTTGTTGTGTTGTAATTGTAAAAGTGTTGTAATCTGTGTCGGGCGTTACCTCCGCGCACTTTTGTTACTTACTCTGTTGACTGGATCCTCTGCAGCGATGTAGTCCTGTAACACAACTTAAAACTATGCTTTTTGTGGGCGCCACTTGGAAACGTTTGTTCCAAGAAAAAAAAATTAAATGTGATTGATAAAATTTTTAAATCTACGAAAAAATTTAAACAAGTCAGTTTAGCTTTGAAAAATCAATTAAGTTTAATAGTTCTTTAAAAAAAAACAAACAAATCGTCTGAAGGACTATCATTCATACAAAATTATAAAATTGCAGAGAAAAAAATTTTACAAGTTATTATTATTGACAATTTTTTATATGTCCAATCAAGTATCGGCTAGTATAATTCAGATTCTGACTCAGTTGACAAGCATGAGTTTAATATGTGAAAAAACTTTAATCTCAGGACGTGACTCCTTTGAACTACCAAGACATATCAATTAGATGCCTTACAAGAAAAAAAAAAAAACTAAGTGATTTGAAGGTGTATGTGTGGCGTGTAAAGTACAACTGTGTGATAATTGTAACCAGGTAGCAAATGATTTTAATTTTGGTAACTCACGTTCCAATGGTCGTTTATTCTCTCACTGGACACTTCCTTCGGGTAGTTTCTCGATCTCGCCTCTTCGGGTGTACACTGAATCTATTTAAAGTCAATTTTTTCGATCGTTACTTTTTCCGCACTTTTTGTCAAAACGTTTGGCAGTAAAATCTCGTTCAAACGCCGCCACTACGAATCATCTGTTTAGCGTTGATTCAGAAATCTGCCACCGCAGCGCTGACTCCCATGCAGTTTTGAGGAAGGCTAGTGTATTGTTTGTTTCGTTCGGGGGAATTATTTGTCACGTTAGTCAGTCAATGCGAACACAGCAGAATTCGTTCTCTATTAAATGTTGGGACCCTCCTGGGCCGTCGACGTTCTGGCTGCGTGCTTTCTATTAGAATTTGCCGTATCGCTGCTCTATTTCAGCGATACTTTTTGGCGTATACTCTCGTTGAGGTTAAGTCAGTCGGTTATGTCTATGTACGGGAAAAAGCCTTCCTGCCGTGTCTTGTCGATTTTTCGCCTCTCGGTCTCGCCTTAGCTGCGTTGATCAGTGTTGTGTGAGATGCATCAGCTCTGGTGTTCAATCTTCAAGTGTTTTTCGGTCAAATTTTGTCTCGCTTTTATACTAAATCGGGATGACTGTTTTCGTCGACTTCCGGTATATTTGTGTAAAAATTCTTTCTAGATTGTTCGAGAATAAACGAAATGGAATGTCATAGAACAATTTTCACTTCCGTAGAAGCTTTTAGAACGAATTTCTTATTCTTCATACAATGGATATTTCAAAATTTACACTGGTATTTATCAAACAGTTTCACATTAGTACTTACAATTTGTATGCCATTAATGTATTTAAATTCCTTGTTTTTTACTGAATCTAGCGATACTAAATATGATTGGTATCTAATTAACTTAAGTCTAACAAACATTACCATTTACAACCCTCACCTTGAGTTGTAGTCATTAAAAACACAATATTTATAATAAAAATTGTTGTGGAGTTATAAAGTTCCCTTCACAAGCTGGACATCTACTACTACTACTCTCCTACAACAAAATAAACAAATTTAACATCAATAAAACACAAATAAATACAATTTTATATGGCCTCTGCTCATGGCCTAAATTCTTGTCAGTTTTCTAATACAATGATTAGTCTTTTCTTTAATATATGTGTTATTTCACCACTATACACACAGAGTTTATTATTTTGTCTATCTTTTGTGATACCTGGTTACTTTGCACATATTTTATATTTATCACAAGATGACATAGCATCATTGATTGTCTTGAGATGTCATTTTTTTATGGTGTGACAAATCTCACTCTAATTAGTTAAATTCTTTTAGAATTGACTTTACTTTCAACTGAGTTTATTTCTTATTAAGGTATTTTGATGTATTGTACCTTTCTATCTTATTTTTGTTAGTATTATGTAAGTATTTTAGCCAGATCTGATTATTTTTGTACTGGATAATTGGCTTCAGCCATACATGGTATAAGTAAATATTTTGCTGACTTGACTATTACAATGTTAAAGTTGGTCAGGTATATTAGTATAGTTGCTTTATATCATATTACAGCTTTCTAATACAGTTTGGTTGCATTTTGGCAACATTAAATTCATAAATTATACAATATTAGATGCCTATTACATGTTTTTAGTTAACACTGTTTTTGGCTATTTTGGCTGCCTTGTATTCATTTGACAGCTTCCTTTATTTAAGATAAATTGTTCACTATTGTCTGTTTGACAATTACATATAGTTTTTATTTAAATCTGATAATAATTAATTTTTTCATGAAATCTTGGTGTATGGTCTCAAATCCAACACATTAATATTTTTTTGTCATTGCAAATATACAATTTTTATTTTAACTTAAACTCTTTCTAATAATGTATTTAAGTCATTTAATACATTTATTTTATTTACATCACATAATATAATGATGGATCTTGTCCATTTATTCACAAAAAATAGTTTTTAATACTATATTCATAGTTATAAAACTTAATAATTATTGACTCTATTCTGGTAGATTCTGACACTATTTCTCTCTCTTATAGTGTCTTATGGTTTTTTTACTCTTATTCACTTGAATAATATATATGGGGTTTTGTCTTAGTCATAGTTTGGTCGTTTTTTCAAGTTGATAGAAATAATTATTATACAAAATTACACAATTTTTTGGGACTACTTGGGTTCGATACTGTTCACTTCACTTTCCTCCTATGCTAACTTACTATATAAATGATTTCTTTTTATGGAACGTTCTGTGACGTTACATATGCCTCCCGTTAAAGTTGATAATTTTGGAAAAACATATCTTTGGTTTTGATGAAATTATCATCTCTATAATAACCCTTTATTATTAGCTTTTTTATATTTCATTCTTTTATCTTATAATTAAATTCATGTACTACTCCTTTAATATATTAATCCAACTCAATATTCCTAGTTCGTTCTTTGTCATATCACCTGTTCCTTTCCTTTTTACCTTGATGTTTTATAATTAATCTTTGATATAAATCCCTATCAATTCCCTAACTTACATAGAGGGTTGGGAGTCAGAGTGGCTCGCTATGGCATACATTCTCTGTCCCTTCCTGTCTATCACTACTGAAATCAGAGGCAACACATCCCTGTTCAGAAAATAATAATTGCACCTTTGCAACAAATAATAATAATAATAATAAAAAAAATACAATATTCAAAGATCATAGGCTCCTACACATAAATTCCCTTTCTTAAACTCTTCTGATTAATTCACAATTATATTAATATATCGTTCTCCGCAGGTTAAAATTATCGTTTAAAATCATTCAATGTTAATAGCTATATTCATATTCATCATTACCTCCTTATGTAACACACTGTTTTCCTTTTTTTTCATTTATCATATCCATTTAGTATCAAATATATGACAGTATTTCTCCCTCTTTCTCCTTTACTAAGTGTCCATCTAGTAATATTTATTAATAACAATCTCTCTCCTTCTCTAAGTACGGGTAAGCTGGTAAATATACGTTGACATGGCTATTGGAAATAAATCTTGCCTATGATGGAATGTGTCCATCTCGTAATATTTATTAATAATAATCTCTCTCCTTCTCTAAGTACGGGTAAGCTGGTAAATATACGTTGACATGGCTATTGGAAATAAATCTATATTTTATATATATATCATTATGCCTTTGGTGTAAGGTGTCCTTCTCGTAATATTTATGAATAATAATCATTATACAATAATATTTATATTTATTTAAAAATCTCTATCTCCTTTCTAATTATGGCTAAGTTAAAAAATTCACGTTGACATGTTTAGTCAAGGTACCTTCTCTATGATGCTGTATTTGACTTGGGTCTTTGGTCATGGTACTTGGTTACTGATTGAGTATTCGACTTGCGATTTTTTAATCATGGTACTTTTTTAATGAAGTCTGGTTATACGTTCCTTTTACCTTGTTCCCAATTGTGTCAGTTACCTCGTAGGTATTGTTTTCATGTTTGGTAATATTTTGGTTATATTTGTCAGTTTGGGTTAATTATTTCAACTCCTTTTGGTTGTGTGTCCCTTATATTATGTCCTTATTTATCATTCCCATTCCTTTTTAATTCCTTCTCTTTTCAATATTCGACCTTCGATGTTTATCACCTCTACTCCTTCAAATGCCTGGTCTATGACATTTATTCTGGATGATACTATTACTTCCTTGATTACTATTTTTAATGATATCGTCACCTTCTTCTAATAACTCCTCTCTAATATCCTTAAGGTAATTATTTATTCTTAATATAGTCCCGTCTTTGTCCTGTCTATGTTCGTCGTTTGTCACCCAATAATATTGGTTCAGTGAAGGGCGGTTTTCCTTTTTCACTGCCGCGTTTAGTTTAAATGAGCCACTGTCTCATTGGCCCGGTCTCCCGGAACATTGGGTTGCTGACCCGTCTGTGTTTCCGGCCTGACCTCGGGATTACCGTTAATAGGTTGGCTATTCGCCGCGTTACCCTGGCTACCTGACGCCTGTTGTGGGTAAAACATGTAAGTGGGTACATTAAGTGGATATGGCCGTCGGTTATTGGCCATTGTATAATTTACCTGGGGCCTGTACTCATTTTGGTTTCTCCTATCGCTTCCTCCTTGGTTTCCCCCGTTGCGATAACCATTACGTTGGCCATAATTACTTCCTCTATAATTATTCCCGCGATAACCATTTCCCTGGTGGAAGTTCCTACCGTAGTTATTCCCGGTATAATTACCTCTGTTTGGTCCCGGATAACTGCGGTTAATTGGGCCCTGAGTGGCATCATTTCGGCCATTTGGTGGGATATTATTATTCTGATTATTGGTGTTTAGATTATTACCGTTCCCACCTCCATTCCGGTTTGGTCCGTTATTATTGTTGTTGTACTCTACCTTACGATTGGGGGGTTGGTAATCCTGGAACCTTCCTGTGGATTCGCAATTTTCCAATAATTTGGCCAGATCGGCTATTTTGCTAATTTGTTGGTATAATTGGGCATCCTTGATCCCATAGCTGTAATGTCCAGCTAACTGCCTTACCAAACATTCTTCTGGGATCGGCGGTATCAACTTCCGTGCTAAACATACCTTTCCCAGGAAATAAGACGTCGGGGACTGCCCATAGGACGCGTCGTATTTGCCACAGAAAATGTCCATTCTTACCCTGTTTTGTGCGGTCTCTGACCAATACTTTTCCTTAAACTGGCGTTTAATCTCTGCTAAATTCGTTATTTCTGGTCGCACCGCTATCCACCAGTTATCCTTAGTATTTTTAAATGTCTCGTCAAGCATCTCTCTTATCCTGTCCCACCTTGTTTCTCTACTTCTCCCAATAACCTCCTCCATTCTTTCCAAAAATTCCATTGGGTTTCGTCGATAGTCCTGGAAGTTGATTACTTCCCTGTTTTCACCATGACACGTATGAGTGTTTAGTATTGGTGTGTCTCTCAGCGCCTCTAATCTTTCCTGCAGGTTTTTCTCTCTCTGGTCTATTTCCAGTATGCTATTTTTGTTAGTTTTTATTTGTTCATCCAGCCTGTTAGCGATGTCATATGTTTCCTGCATCCTCTCGCTAACGTCTTTCTGGACTTCCTGCATGATGGCGTCTTGGTTCTGCCTTACCTTGTTTTCGAGATTTCTAACATCTTGTTTGGTCTCTACTGTTTGTTCCTCTATACTTTCGAAACGTGTATTGTTTCCCTCCCGTAACCTTTCCAACTGTTTCTCCATATTCTCGACCTTCCTGTCACTATCAATTTTATTATCATCGATCTTTTTGGTTACTGTTTCGTATTTTATGCTAATTTCTTTTTTCAGGGACTCTATACTTTTTTCATTCGCCTTCTGAAATAGCTCTAGCTTTTTCCCATTGTCATCTATTTTCTCGGTTAAAGATTCTATGTTTTTGTCTAATTTCCCCATATTTTTATTATTCTCCTCCTTATCTTCCTGTCTATTTTTATTTATATCCTCTTTCAGGGATTCTGTATTTTTGTTCATTTTTTCTTCCATCCTTTGGAACATTTGCTCATTACTTTGCTTTAGCGTTTGGAACATTATCATTATTACATTAGCGTCAACGTTCCCTGTTATTTTCTCTGGTTCGGGATTCTCTGTTTGTTCTACCATTTGTATGGGTTCTTCTCCCGTTTGTTCTTCTAATTCCTCTGCCGTTTGTACCGGTCTTTCCATTTCTAGTGTGGGCGGTTCTAATTCCGTTTCCTCGACCTGTACTGCCTCTCCGTCTTCCACACTTAACTCGGGTTCCACAGTCTTCTTCACCTTTTTTCCCTTTGGTTGCGGCATTTTGATCTGTTGGTAGTTGCCGGGCTTGTTCCGTCTTTTCAAGCCTCACTAGTTGGGCTGCCAATTTATAACAAAAAGAAAGGGTTGGGTGTTGTTGTGTTGTAATTGTAAAAGTGTTGTAATCTGTGTCGGGCGTTACCTCCGCGCACTTTTGTTACTTACTCTGTTGACTGGATCCTCTGCAGCGATGTAGTCCTGTAACACAACTTAAAACTATGCTTTTTGTGGGCGCCACTTGGAAACGTTTGTTCCAAGAAAAAAAAATTAAATGTGATTGATAAAATTTTTAAATCTACGAAAAAATTTAAACAAGTCAGTTTAGCTTTGAAAAATCAATTAAGTTTAATAGTTCTTTAAAAAAAAAAAAACAAATCGTCTGAAGGACTATCATTCATACAAAATTATAAAATTGCAGAGAAAAAAATTTTACAAGTTATTATTATTGACAATTTTTTATATGTCCAATCAAGTATCGGCTAGTATAATTCAGATTCTGACTCAGTTGACAAGCATGAGTTTAATATGTGAAAAAACTTTAATCTCAGGACGTGACTCCTTTGAACTACCAAGACATATCAATTAGATGCCTTACAAGAAAAAAAAAAAAAAAACTAAGTGATTTGAAGGTGTATGTGTGGCGTGTAAAGTACAACTGTGTGATAATTGTAACCAGGTAGCAAATGATTTTAATTTTGGTAACTCACGTTCCAATGGTCGTTTATTCTCTCACTGGACACTTCCTTCGGGTAGTTTCTCGATCTCGCCTCTTCGGGTGTACACTGAATCTATTTAAAGTCAATTTTTTCGATCGTTACTTTTTCCGCACTTTTTGTCAAAACGTTTGGCAGTAAAATCTCGTTCAAACGCCGCCACTACGAATCATCTGTTTAGCGTTGATTCAGAAATCTGCCACCGCAGCGCTGACTCCCATGCAGTTTTGAGGAAGGCTAGTGTATTGTTTGTTTCGTTCGGGGGAATTATTTGTCACGTTAGTCAGTCAATGCGAACACAGCAGAATTCGTTCTCTATTAAATGTTGGGACCCTCCTGGGCCGTCGACGTTCTGGCTGCGTGCTTTCTATTAGAATTTGCCGTATCGCTGCTCTATTTCAGCGATACTTTTTGGCGTATACTCTCGTTGAGGTTAAGTCAGTCGGTTATGTCTATGTACGGGAAAAAGCCTTCCTGCCGTGTCTTGTCGATTTTTCGCCTCTCGGTCTCGCCTTAGCTGCGTTGATCAGTGTTGTGTGAGATGCATCAGCTCTGGTGTTCAATCTTCAAGTGTTTTTCGGTCAAATTTTGTCTCGCTTTTATACTAAATCGGGATGACTGTTTTCGTCGACTTCCGGTATATTTGTGTAAAAATTCTTTCTAGATTGTTCGAGAATAAACGAAATGGAATGTCATAGAACAATTTTCACTTCCGTAGAAGCTTTTAGAACGAATTTCTTATTCTTCATACAATGGATATTTCAAAATTTACACTGGTATTTATCAAACAGTTTCACATTAGTACTTACAATTTGTATGCCATTAATGTATTTAAATTCCTTGTTTTTTACTGAATCTAGCGATACTAAATATGATTGGTATCTAATTAACTTAAGTCTAACAAACATTACCATTTACAACCCTCACCTTGAGTTGTAGTCATTAAAAACACAATATTTATAATAAAAATTGTTGTGGAGTTATAAAGTTCCCTTCACAAGCTGGACATCTACTACTACTACTCTCCTACAACAAAATAAACAAATTTAACATCAATAAAACACAAATAAATACAATTTTATATGGCCTAAATTAGGCTTAATTTACAATTAGGCTCATGGCCTAAATTCTTGTCAGTTTTCTAATACAATGATTAGTCTTTTCTTTAATATATGTGTTATTTCACCACTATACACACAGAGTTTATTATTTTGTCTATCTTTTGTGATACCTGGTTACTTTGTACATATTTTATATTTATCACAAGATGACATAGCATCATTGATTGTCTTGAGATGTCATTTTTTTATGGTGTGACAAATCTCACTCTAATTAGTTAAATTCTTTTAGAATTGACTTTACTTTCAACTGAGTTTATTTCTTATTAAGGTATTTTGATGTATTGTACCTTTCTATCTTATTTTTGTTAGTATTATGTAAGTATTTTAGCCAGATCTGATTATTTTTGTACTGGATAATTGGCTTCAGCCATACATGGTATAAGTAAATATTTTGCTGACTTGACTATTACAATGTTAAAGTTGGTCAGGTATATTAGTATAGTTGCTTTATATCATATTACAGCTTTCTAATACAGTTTGGTTGCATTTTGGCAACATTAAATTCATAAATTATACAATATTAGATGCCTATTACATGTTTTTAGTTAACACTGTTTTTGGCTATTTTGGCTGCCTTGTATTCATTTGACAGCTTCCTTTATTTAAGATAAATTGTTCACTATTGTCTGTTTGACAATTACATATAGTTTTTATTTAAATCTGATAATAATTAATTTTTTCATGAAATCTTGGTGTATGGTCTCAAATCCAACACATTAATATTTTTTTGTCATTGCAAATATACAATTTTTATTTTAACTTAAACTCTTTCTAATAATGTATTTAAGTCATTTAATACATTTATTTTATTTACATCACATAATATAATGATGGATCTTGTCCATTTATTCACAAAAAATAGTTTTTAATACTATATTCATAGTTATAAAACTTAATAATTATTGACTCTATTCTGGTAGATTCTGACACTATTTCTCTCTCTTATAGTGTCTTATGGTTTTTTTACTCTTATTCACTTGAATAATATATATGGGGTTTTGTCTTAGTCATAGTTTGGTCGTTTTTTCAAGTTGATAGAAATAATTATTATACAAAATTACACAATTTTTTGGGACTACTTGGGTTCGATACTGTTCACTTCACTTTCCTCCTATGCTAACTTACTATATAAATGATTTCTTTTTATGGAACGTTCTGTGACGTTACAACCTATAGTACTAAGTCTAAGTCCGCACAGGCTTACAATTTAGGTGTAGCTAAAAATAGGCCTTCTCATGATTTTAGTAACGCTACGAAATTAAATCAGAATCAAACATGTTCACTTTAGCTATTTTATTAAACAATGCTTATAGGCCTACTTAACATTATTCATCCTTTACTTTTTAGATGATGAAAACTAACAATGGACTACATTCAGACAATAATAACAGTAAATAAAAAATTATGCTCTACTTTTATTTAACGTATCATATATATTGAATTTAAACAAATGTTGATTACTTTGGGTACAGAAATGACAATCTAAATGTTTTAGGACACAATTTAATTATATTAGTTGTGTCTTATAATTATTCATTACTGTCAACAAAATCAAAAGTAGAAAATTTGGTAAGAATAAAATATATATCTTACACCTAAGTTCATAAAATCTTCTGATTTTTAATTATTTTTACAACCTGGAACACAACAAACACTTAAGAAGCATTATCACTTACAAACCTACACAAAATGAGTTATGTACAATCTATTGTTTCCGTTGATTAACGTTTTGTTATAAATTCATTTTAAAAAGGTTATTGTACGCTAAAAACTCTAAGCACCTATCCTAGTTAAACTTTTTAAGCACGTGCAAATTTTATTTTAGGTTATGTTTCAATAAATACGTGGGTTGACCAACACGTGTTTGAAATCAACTTAAATATAACTCGCAACAAAAACTAATAACTGTGTAGTATTATAAACTATAACATTAAACAGCAGTACTACACTACAAAAATCGTCACTAACAACAAACTGTAGCAGGACCTTTGTAAATTTTACTACAAACATAATCGCTTACGCGATACAGATCACATTCCACTCAACCGCCGCTTCGACCTCAGACGCAACGTTGCCACGTTTAATATTCCGGCCTTCTACTAGAGCCGGCCGTGGTCACACATATCGAGACATTAGATCGCCCCGGTCGCAGCTAAGAGAGCATCACATGTGGGACCACCGGATAACAGAACTTATAGTCACGTATACCAACATATTAACACAAATCGTCACACCATCAGCAGCTACACAAATCAATACTTGCGATGACCACTCATTCACAACAGCATTTCTAACGCTCATTGTTAAATATATATTAAAACTACTTTCCCATTGTACAAGATCTTCAAGATCTACTTATTATACGAGGTGTATTAAAAAAAAAAAAAAAAAAAAAAAAAAAAAAAAAATTGAGTAGCACGTCAACCTGCACGTAATTAAGTGCTCCTAGCGACAGGTTTTGACGCCGGAATGCCGTCTTCTCCGTCCCGTCATGATCATCGAGCTACACGCGCTGTAGTGCGCACGGGCACACACCGTCCGGCGGATTTATAACGAAACGAGAATAAAGATCTTAACACAACGTGTATGTATACAATTTTGCTGTTAACTTCGTAAAATCCTTACAGCGCACTTTCCATTGCATTCCAAAGGTGTCAGTACCATTTGCATTGGTACTTACTTGTTGACCGATTCCAAAACGGGTCTCTCCTTCTCATAGTCGTCAACAAACGCAGTCAGAATTTTTCAGTTATACGATACATTTAAATTTGTCTATAAAAATTTTATTTTTCAATCTTATATGGTTGCGCATTCTCTCAGAAAGTCTCGGCAGTTAAACGATGATTTACAATTACGACATCACGAGCTCTCTCTTCCCATGATCTTCAACGTAGATTTCATCTGCACCGACCATTTTTTTTTACCCTATTTACAATTTCTTAAAATAATCGTTTAGCTTATCCAGGGCTCCGTGTATTCTTAATTCAGCAAACAAAATATGCGTCTAAAGTTTTAACTTAGTTTTGCCGGAAAATGTTGTACGCACAGGTTGTTAGTCGAGGTCTTTCTTAGCGTCACTTTGTCACTAATCCACCGGCAAGCCTACGCATTTTCCCACTCAATCCCATACACATTAATGACTAGTGTTGATAGCGGAACATAATAAATGGCAGTTGGTTGTCAAAAACCATCGCTAGGGCGCTCAAAATCGCAGCGCGTTGTTTCTGCGTGTTGATATAGTATTCAAAAAGTTTGGTCTTTTTTTTTTTAGCACACCTCGTGTATGTACAAAACTATTGGAAGATAGTGGTTATTCGCACAAATGAAAATTACAGAACTGAAAACGTATCAATGTTTAGATCACGGACGTTGTTACTAGTAACCACGAATTTGGTACTTTGCTACCAAGTAAAAATTCGTGGTGCAATTGACCGGGTAAGAACAAGTAAGAACATCGTCTCATCTCGACCGCTTCGTGTCGCTTCCAAAACAGCCGTCATGCAACACGATCAATATACTGTTTTCTGTGCGATTCGTTTAAATAAAATTTAAACACAAATTTATTTTCCATGAAATTTTTTTTTACTATACTATAAAAAATCTGCGATATATAATAATAACATATTAACCAGTACATGACCAACATCAACTCTACGAGTGGATTAATCCCATATTGTGATGCTAACACCGTGCCTGTCCAAATAATGTATTAAATTTTGACCAGCATATATAATTGAACTTCAACAAATAAAAGTAAGCAATTTTTTGTTTGATGGCTATGAGATATTTAATGAAGAAAGTTGTGTTAGTGGTTGAAATCACAAGCAGAATGATCACTGTTGCACACCACTATATAAATCGGGATAATTTTTATATAGTGGTGTGCAACAGTGATCATTCTGCTTATGAGATATTTGTTCCTTTAGAAAAATATTGTACTCAAAACGGCTTATACTTGCTCTACTTTAGAAACAATATTCTTTTCTAAATCCTTGAATTGGTAGTGACCGTCAATCAATGAATTTCTCAGTGAAGAGTTTGTGTGGATCGGTCAAAAATATAACACAAATTTTAACTTATTTGTGTCGACGTTTCGACAGTGTTTATTGTCATCATCAGGACCTGTGTATGAATAAAAAAGAAATGTCAAACACAAGAGAACAATTATTTTTGTGAACGTGTTTGTGAATGTGAGTGCGTGTGCGTGTGCGTGCGTATGTATATATATGCACATATGCATTGTATATGTGAAGGAGTTGAGGTAGTTGGTTTACATCTTCAAATGTTTTCTTTAAGACAACGAGAAAATTATAATATCACAGAACTTAATTTATACACTAATACAACTTAAATAATTATATGTAATTATATTTTTAATTAATTATAAAATCAATAATCAAAAATTATATATTAGATTGATACAGAAAAGGTTTATTCTTGTTATCATTCTTTTTATGTTTTTATCCTTATTATCAAAGGTTAATATTCTTTTTTGTCAACGACATTTGACTTTTTTCGTCTTCTGCTAAACATAACGCTGAATCCTTACTCCAACTTTATACTCGATTCAAACAAAATGCTTACTTGTATGTGTTGCTTGATACATCGTCTGAAGGTGTTTTATTAAGAAAAGCGAGACACGAGTTTTGTGCTGCGAAATCATGTTACTGTGCATTTGGTACGAGTTTTGCGGCCTCGGAGCCTCGTGTGTTTTTGGTCTCAGTGACACGCATCAGATTATACTGTAGAGCTACGCTGAGCTACCACCTCCCCTGATATGATTACTTGTCTACTTACAGCTGTTTGGGATATAACACATAATGTATTTACTCACGTTGACTGCTTCAACATAATAACGATCATTGTCACCCCACGTTTTTCGAGAAAAAGTATTTAGTCATAAAGAGCTTTCTATAGTTTCTGATTCTGAACAAGAAAATGATGCTGGAAGAACTGCAAGTCACAGAAAAACAAATATTAGGAAAAATCCTGGGATCAATTAAAGATGGAGAACAGTACAGAAGATGACACAATAATGAGCTGTACTCACGTGTTGAGAAAATCACAGACGTAATTAAGAAAAAAGAATTACTTTCTAAGGACATGTTCAAGGAATAGATCAGAAACTCTTTCTGAAAGATCAAAATGTCCAAACAAACATACAAGAACTCCAGATTATTCAAGAAGAGATTGAAGAATGCTTGCTACTCAAAAACAAATTAAAAACTTCCAAAACTTTTCAGGGAAATCCCAAGAAGAAGACATGTGTCATCTGGCCTGACAAAAGAAAGGAGAGACATCGATCAAGAAAGAAGATGTGTCAGAGGAGGAAGAGAGAGGAGTAGAAGGGAAAAACCAGTTAAATCAAACGCAGTCCTCAGAGGCTCATACAAAAAAAAAAAGAAAAAGTTTTCTTTCATTCAGTTTGTCTACTGCTCGGATGCTAAACTATATGTTTGTTTTGTTTGTAAAAATTATAGGCTAATTCTGTATTTTTTTTAAATGTTGAGAATGTGTAAAATATTGTGGAAACTAACTATAAACTTTGACGTTTTAAAATTTCCTGTACTGTTTCAATCAGCGAGAACGGCGACTTAGATGTATAACAACCTACATACTGCTTTTAAGAATATAAAACTGCTTTTAACTTATTGTATCAATAATTAATTTTATAAAATCACTCTCTTTTTTTCGTGTAAAATTACTAGTCTCCCATCGGGCCCCCCACAGGTGGCGCTAGGGGTATGCTTACCAGATATGGTGGGTACCGGAGAAATATAATACCCGGGGCACACCAAAACTAGCAACTGCTGCCTGGTAGTTGTCTAATGGTTTATCAAAGCATAAAGAAAGTAAAGCCTTGATTAAAAATTGCCTGGTCCTCTAGGTTTGGGTTTAATGCAGTGTGGGCCAACTTCCCATTCATTGGAAAACAGAAAATGTTAAAAAACCATAAAGATTGTAGCCGGATGGATTAAATGTAAAGATATATGAGAATTCCGTCACTTATGTAATCTTTGGTTCCGGAAAATGTGTAAACATTATGCAGCGGGAATAATAATAATCTCATTGTTTTTCATACACACCGTGTAGAGTAACTCGCTAATAAAAGGTACACTTTGCCCTTCTGTATGTATTTAGTGAACTTAATATAGGATATATTATATACATGACATATAATATTTGCTTATAAGTCAAGTGTATTAACCTACTATATTATCAAATTCCTACAAGTAGTGGGGGGGTAAGATAATGCATGTTTGTTTTGCGTATAAGTGTGTACTTGTTTGGCGCAAAGGACTAGTTCCGAATTATTTGTGCTCCCAACTTTCGGCAGACGACAGAAAACGGTTCTAGTTATGATTTGTTTACAGATTTTGGTGAGAGCCAATGATACAGCCAGCAAAAGATGCTGTACAGCAGTGTAGACTAAAAGCTTTTAGACATGTCTATATGGTACGGAATGTTTACTGAAAATCCCAGTTGATGGGTGTTAATATTAGAAGGTTTTATTGAATAGCTTATCTTTTTTGAAACTTTTTGTGCCACTAAATTAGTTCAGAATTTAGGAAGAGTCTTTTGCTAATTTATAGGTATGTTAATTGCTTATATCTGGAAAAAAATGCCACAAGTTGGGGATACCTCTAATTGACAACACAGTGTACACACTGTTTCACTGACGATCAAGTCGTGGTAGCGCAGGATTATCACGACATGGAATACATTACACGAAATCGTATAGACGAATATAAGCTATGGGGCCTTGAAGTAAACACAAAGAAAACGGAGAATATGTCCATTGGTGGGGAACTGAAGAATTTAATTTTAGAAGACGAACAAGAAATTTTAAATTGCAGTAGCTATAAATATCTATGAGCAATATTTACACAAGATGGTAGTCTAGATAAAGCGATAAGAGAAAGATATAATCTGGGAAGAAAATAAATAGCATTGCTGAACAACATAATGTGGGACCAACAAATATCAAAACAAAATAAACATCGTATTTACAATACAATTGTGAAACCAATTACGTCATACGGGTGTGAAATATGGCAAATAACACAAAGAACAGAACAGTTGTTGGAAGCTACTGAAATGGATTATTGGCGAAGATCGGCAGGGAGGTCAAAACTGGAAAAAGTAAGAAACTTCAGAATCCGGGAGATAATGGGGGTACAGTACTCTATTGTCGACGACATAAAAAAAAAACAGCTAAGATGGTTTTGGGCATCTGCAAAGAATGCCGGATAATCGACTCAACAAGCAAATTTTGAGATGGACACCATATAGTCGTAGGCAAAGAGGAAAACCTAGGTTGAGTTGGAGAGAGGGCATCAATCGGGCAATGAGTGAGATACCGGGAATTGGAAGAAGAATCTTGGTTAGATCGAGACCAATGGAGACTAAGGATCGGAAGAGGTAGGATAACATTATGAACCATATATATATATATATATATATACATATATATTGTTACAACACAAATAAGCCACCCCAATACCAGGGATAAAAATGATGAATCAACTATATAAAGTGTTTAAACTAATGAAAAATAAAATGACAATGACGTGATTTTTAACATAAAATATAAAAATATAAAATTTTAATATAAAATGTTTAAAAAGTAATCAAAATTCAAAAAGATGAAAACGTAAGAAGCAGACGACGGACGAGAACATTTAACTGATGCCAAGGACCAATTTAAATAAATTTTAAATGAATAAATCTCTACAACTGACATAAAAAAGATGCCAGACGTACTTAAGCCCCAAGATAATTGAAAATTGACAACTATTGAAGCCCCATTCCATTTCGACTGAATGACAGTTCACAACAAGTCGACTGATTTGATAAGTATTATTAAATTACCCGAATTTCTGAAATAAATTCACTTTAAATTTTTCTCACAGTAATCTGAACTCTCACTATAAACTGAATATTATTTCTTTCAAAGATTAATTAAAAAAATAAAACACTGAAATTTTGTTGACTAGAAAAATAACCTGTATGAAAATTACGAACTTTTGAAACACACGTTACCACACTTCAGGAACAAATTATAATTACACATTATATTATTTCAGTACAAATAATGTAAGGTAGTGTACTTTATTGTAATCATTACTAATATTTCTTTCGTAATCACAAGAACCCAGATTTATTGAACGACAAATTGTAGAAAGTAAACATTGTTCTTTAGACGCCATGACGGATTAACTAAAATCGTTGAAAATCGATTTTGCCAACCTTGAGATATTTGTCTTATAATAATTGTCGGCGCAAATTTGTTGAATAACAAAATATAATTTTGTGTCAAACTGAGTAATTACCTATCACCAAATAAATAAACTAGTACAGAGTGTAACCATTGTTTTTTTTTTATTCCATAGGAAAGTAAGTTATAGTATAAATTGTGTATTATTTAGCAAAGAACGAAAATGACGGTAAGCGCTCACTTCACAAACTCGGCGAACTAATTGCTCGATTAAGAAGGTCGAACGAAGGCGGGAGTAAAATTTGAACACTCCAGACCGTCATAGCTAAGAACGTTAAACCACCATATTTGTTAATTTAATTGTTTTAATTAAACAATTTGGCGCCACCCGGGATTTATAAACACCTGACGAAAAACAGTTAAGGTTTCCACTCGTGTTGTACTGGTAATTGAAGAATCGCTACGGACATCGTTAGCGCAACATATAAGTGACGACGACAGTGTGAGGCGAACACACTACACTCCACGTTTTTAAGAGTACGTAAGAATCATATCGTTACAATATATATATATATATATATATATATATATTACATTTAATATTTATAATGAATTTACCTCAAGATATTTTTTTCCTTATTAGGAACATGTTTCAGGTATCATCTTGTACCCATCCTCAGCCTTCCGGTTTTTGTGTGTGGTGAAGTACATATGTGTTGGTTGACTATTATTATTGTGGCTTCCTGTTGGCTTCTGGTACTTCAAATTGGTTTTATTGTGTGTGATTGTGGTGTATGTGTTAGTTTTTTGTGTATTTTCGATGTTGAGTGCTTTGAATATTGTATCATGTTTTGTATTGATTTGTATTTGTTCAGGTATTAGTTTGTTTTGTGTTTTATGTTTGTATATTTGTAAATTTTCCCAAATGTTCATTATGGTGCCTTTGTGTGGTATATGTTTTATTAGTATCACATTGGTTATGTCTGGGAATTCATGTCCTGTGTTTATTGCATATGTGGCTAAATTGGATTTATATATTTCTGTTTTTTTTTTTTTGTATGCGTTTAGGTGTTCAAAATAACGATTTTTCAGTTACACAGATCAAAACTGGCCTTAGCAAAGTATATTTGGACACAATAAGACTTTTGACTTTTTCTTAAAGTAAAATATATAAATCGTTTAAGGGAAGTACAGACTCAGATGCAGTAGCAGTGTGTAGAAATCAGCAGGCTAGACGCTTTTTAACGCAGAGTAGTAATTTTGACTATACACAAAACGAGTAATATATAGCGGCACTTTGCAAACTGTACTTAGGGGCTGCTTTCTGAATACTAGAGAACATTACATTGTATATTGCAAGCAATGGTAATAATTTATTACTAAACTACCACCGCCATTTATTTCTCATTATATTTTTCTCTTGTTGCGACCGTCTACTTATCGTCAGAGGTACAGGGGAAAGCAAAATACGAGACACCAATTAAGTCACTAATCGCCAGCTTCAAATATCACAGTTAAACAGTTCGTAATTACCAACACAGTCTCTTACAACAAATCAAATAAAAATTGTTCACACGCAATAAAATGTCAACTAATATAAAACACATTTGTATTACAATTATTCCGCCCGATTATACAACACAACACTTCACTAATAACCCACTTGAACGCACACAGTAATATCGGCCGATAATAACTCGAACCGCACGTAATATATAGCAACTATAACTGAAACTGAAAGTCGTTGAGTACTGGTATTATTCCCACCCGAAATACTAGATTATTCCATATTGCGAGTTAGCTCTATACTACGACGTAATTAATTGCGGCGTTGACACAGTCCGCGCGGCTGGCGGCTTCCAGAAAAGTCTCCCGAGCGCATGTTGAAATCAAGTACGCCACAACATTTAGCCGTATTCCACTGGATCGTTCGAGAAACACGTAGATTTTTCTGTGATGTCGTAACAGTATTAATACATCGGTATTTAGGCGTATCTATTTGCTGTAGTCTTTAATACCAAATTAACGAACATCTAGCATTACCGTTAGATCCAGGTTGTAACGGAATTGTTAAACCAATAAGGAGTTAAAAGATGTTTTAAAATTGACTGTATAAAGAATGAGGCCGTAAATTTCTCTTCTTACAAGTTTTTACTTGAATGAAAAATATAAAGATTTCTAACAATGGTGGAAAGAACACTTGGGAAAAAAAAGTTAGTTAGATTCCAGACAGACCACACAAGTCTTTGCACATTTAGTGCTCGTGTAAGGGCGATTGTTATATGGCAAGTTAGTATAGGCGTATATGGAACTTTACTGTAAAATACAATATATATCCTGTCTTTCTGGTTTTCTCTATTTGTCGTATTTTGTCTGCGTTCCAAACTGTTATTACAAAACGTACTAATAACAGATTACATACTCCGCCCCGCGTTACTTTTACAGCGTTCACCGTTATTTGTTATAGGGTTATTGTATTGTTGAGAAATGGTATTGCTTCCCTTGCGCCATAAAAACAATCCGCTTTGACGGTTATTCTCACTGCTCGAATCAAAGAGCTAAACTGCTTACGCTTTCTGGTAATTCTGTAAGCAGAAATGTTCCACATTTCTGCCCAATTCTCTTTAGAAAACAAATGACTACTTAAGCTGTTTGAGCCAAACGTTTCCGTGTCAGACGGTAACAATAGATTTAAGACGTCATTACTAATTTTTTTTTTCTTACCAAGGCATTACGTATTTAATATGTAAAAGAAATTACTTGTTCCCGAAAGAAAATGGAAAAATGTTGTTAAGACAGTGGCACGGATCGTTGTGTAATTGTAACTTTAATTAGAGTTAGTAATAAAGGAAAGCATTCTTTATCTTGTCACTTGAATTAGCCCACTCCGTAATTCCATCTGCGTCGTGCTTATTTGGTAAACATCTACATGTACGAGGTTACCTCCTTATTGGGCCTTTCAGTCTATCCACCATTATCAAGTCCTAAACCACTACACACCAATATACCACTACAACGCACACACACACACACACACACACACACATACACACAACTGTAAACCTTGAATCCGCCTTCTCGACCAATCAATTCGCAAAAAATTCTACTTGTCACATCCCTATTGGCTCATCTCCGTTAAGCCACGCCCCTTCTGTCATCCCATTGGCTACCTCTGTCCTACGGAACTTCTTCAAAGCTGCTTCTGTCCTATGCAGCCTCTACCACTATATTAAGCCACACCCAGCTTTGTCTGCTTACCTAACACTTACTATACTACTGACTAATAAAATTCACATGTCTTAGGTAAGCAGGAAAATCTGGGTGTGTTTTAATAGGTTAGTAGAGGGTGAGATGAAGCTACTTAGTGGGTTAGTCAATAGGAAGACAGTAGGAGCGTGGCTTAACGAAGCTGACCCAATAGGGATGTGACAAGTAGAATTGTTTACGAATTGACCGGTCGTGAAGGAGGATTCACGGATATATAAACGTCTTACAGTGGAATATTTGTTTGTCGTGGTTTAGGACTTGATAATGGTGGAGACACCTAAAGGCCTGGTCCGGAGCATGACACGTAGCAGTTTAGCAAGTAAGCACGAACAAGTTGGAATTACAGAGACTGCTAATTTTACTTATAAGATGAATAGTGCCTTTGTTTATTACTAACTGTAATTAAAGTTACAATTGTGCGACAATCCGTGGCGCCATCGTAAAAAATCATTTTCCATTTTCCTTCGGAAACAGCAAGTAAATACTCGCATATTAACTATGCGCTGCTTTTAGATAGTTGAAACTCTAATAATAGCATCTTAAATGCATTAATGTTAGTCGCACACGAAACATTTTGGCTCCTGCGGCAAAAGTAGTCACGTTTATTTTCTATATACAGTTGCTAAGAAATGTGAAACACAGAATTGTCAGAAAGCGTAAGAAGCCGTTTAACGCTTTGATTCGAGCAGTGAGAATAACCGTAAAAGCGGATTGTTTTTATCGCGCAACGAAAGCGGTACCATTTCTTAGCCATACGATAACCTTGTAACAGCTAAACGGTGAATGCTGTAAAAGTAACGGAGAGGAGTATGAAATCTCTTATCAGGACGATTTCTAATAATAACACAAGCCAACGATAAACAAACTTTTTTAACGATTTTGCCTGATTCTTATGTTTTTGGGTGTGCTGAGTCCGAAAATATTAATAAAAAAGTCGTATCACCTACCATTTTTTCACAATTGAATATTAAAAACGTAAGAAATGCATCATTTTTTTATCTAATATCTGTGCATTTTACATAGTACAACATACAGTAAATTTAAATGAAATTAGGTTGGCAGTGGTGGCAATTGTGAGTGGGACAGTAGAGCAAGGGATCAACACTGGCCCAGAAAAAATTGGCCTGCAAGATAAACCTTAAGGCCTGGAGAGAAGAACATTTTGCGTAAAAGTTTAATAGATACAAAATAAATTCTTCTACCACCTCTTCACATCAAATTAGGTTTGTAAAAGCCTTGCCTAAAGATGGTGAATGTTTTAAGTATTTATGTGAAAAGTTTCCTCATTTATCAGAAGCATAAACTGAAAGAAGGGGTTTTCGTTGGGCCTGACATTCGTAAAATGATGTTCGATTCCAACTTTGAAAATAAAATGACTACAAATGAGAAGGAGGCTTGGATCAATTTAAGCAAGTTGTGACCAAGTTTTTGGGCAATGTAAAAGACCCAAACTTTAAGCTTATCGTACCTAATATGATAGACAAATTCAAAAAGCTGGGATGTTTGATGAGCCTAAAAGTCCACTTCTTACACGTTTTCCCCGACAACTTGGGTGATGTGAGTGAAGAGCAGGGGAAGCGGTTTCACTAGGACATCAAAGTGATGGAGAAACGTTACCAGGGACGGTGGAATGTCAACATGATGGGTGATTACTGCTGGTCACTTCACCGAGAACGACAAAACGCATCACATCGGAGAAAAAGCTACATAAGAAGCTTCAAAGAGAAGAGAGGAAGGAAATTCAAAAAAATAAACACTTCAAATATATGTATTTAAGTTGTATATGGTGTGTTAAGTTAAATAAAGTTAAATAAAATCTGTAATTAAACAAAAGTATCAGTTGTTTCTTTATTTTTTTTTTATATATTTTCTCCCTTTTTTAATATAATTGCGGCCATATTGTAAGAGAACTGTGGGTGATACAAAACAACTGATGCCAGATACGGTTTCAGCACCCAAAAATACATAATATTCAGCTGTATTTGTTTAAAAAGTTTTCACAACAAATTTGTGTAATTGAGTGGAAGAGTGACAAAACCCAAAGGCTACTATAATATTTTCCATCCGATTGGTTGTTACAGAAAACCAAAGAATATATATTTTCTGTTCTGCACTAAAGTTACGTATAGGGTTATACTTCTTTGCCACGTAACAATCGGCCTTGCTACGACCACTAAATGTAACCTACGTTTTCAGTATCTCCTCGACCAACGCTCCGTCAAGACATTCAGATAAGAGTTGGCCTACACATAGGTCGCCACATGTTAATGAATTTTAAATAAAAAACATAATAACTACACCTTAACTTTCATGTTGTTAGATTATCCCAATGAGACCTTACCTCTTCTCAAGAATGAGAAAAAAATAACAATGTTTCGTGTGGTTTGAAAGCAAAACAGTAGTTGCTATGCAAACTCGAGGCAAAACCTACAGTGTATTCTATAAATGTTTTAAGACCGACAAACGTTTGACATAATTGAAATAGAACAATAGATTACATTGAATAACATAGTAATAACATAGCATAGTTGAACGATGATATAAAAATTCAACCAAAAAATATGAAATAAATTTAGCCATATTGTTTATGTTTGTTTATATAAATAAACAATACTTATATAATATTTGTTTATATAAATAAATAATATTTATATAATATTTGTTTATATTCCTAAATATCTTCTTATTTTAATATGCATGTAAAAATTAAACTGGTGGATTGCAAATAAACAATAAAATATTTCCTATAATAAATCAGAAAATGCCAACAAAATATAAACAAATTTGCTATAAATTTAAATATTTAGGAATATTAAGAGCAATACAAACACCATTTAATATTAGTGATAATTATATTACATATATTTCAAGCTCTTACTAAGTTAAGCTCGTAATAGCTTTTTCCATTTTGATGACATATTATTGTTTATTATTTCCTTACACTGGTGTTTCATGTTCGGACTCAATTAGATATTTTGTAATTTTGTTTGAATGTTTTCTAAAAACAGTAGATATAACTATTTTGTTATATTCCATTCAGCATGGAATAGAAGTATGTCAAAAGCTCCATGTAAGGAACTAATATTTGATACCACAAAGGTATTGTAAAAATTTGGTGAAGACAACTTGTAAGTTGTACAAAATATCTGTATTCAAATCTCATAAAAAACAAATTTCCGTGAAGTATGAGCTAAAAGTAAAGGATGATGAAAAAATCCTGTTCTAAAAGTAATTTCTAAAAAAAAAAATTTACAGTTAGAAAGCATTTTAAAATAATTACAGCTATATGTCGTTTTATGGAAGAGATTACAGAGAATAATAATAAAGAAAAAGCAAAAATCATTTACTTTTTTCCGTTTATACTACCGTTAAGAGAAACTATATGGCAAACTGGTTGTGACCAATTAATACCAAATAGAAAACTTCGCCAGTTGTTGTGAGCTATATCTTAATGTTACTCTAACGTCAATATAAATACATTTGTCAGCTGATTACTTGTATCAAGCTAAAAGAAAACTAACTTGCTAAAATTTGGGATTGCCGTGTGCCAGTCAACGACTACACTAACACCCACTGTAAGTCTTAATTAGTACCTTCAGCACACAAATTATTCACAATCTCGCTCATTGAGGCGGCATTTATTCTGGAAGCTTTAGCGTGATGCCTACTTCTCTCCTCCTACTGATACTGACATTAAAGTAAAAAACAGTTTTTTAGAATCTGATACATCAGTTTCATTGGCGGGGGTCCCACAGCTACTGCCGCATCCCACATCTCAGTTTCCGTATCAACTTATTCTATGTATCTTCATTCTTCAGATTCTTTTCTTCCATACTCCTTTCGATCCCTTCTATCCACTTTAATCTAGATCTGCCTCTTTATCTTATGTGGCTAGGTATGTATTTCAACACACTCACAGGTATTCTTTCTTTACTCATTCTCATTAGGTGTCCATACCAGGAAAGCTGTTTATGTTTTATGTCTTCTATTACAGTTTCTTTTCTACTTGTTCTTTCCTTTATCACGTCGGTCCTTACACGTTCCAGACGAGAAACTCTGGAAGGTCGTCTAAGATAGTCCATTTCTACAGCTTCAATCTTCCTGCGGTTCTTTTCGTTGATTGTCCAACATTCTGACCCATAGGTGGTAATTGGTTCAACAATGGCTTTATAAATATTGATCTTTGTCGGTAGTCCGGTTTTGGTGGACCATAAAAGTGAGTTTAATTGGCGTATGGTGCTTTTTCCTAAAAGTAATCGATGTCTTATATTTCATCACATATTCTATCATCGCTAATTATAGTTCCTAAATATTTATACTTTTCACATTTCTTGATGGAAGTATTATGTGATAACTGAAGATCTGACGTTCGACTTCCTGTGGCTCAGTACTCTGTTTTTTGAAGTTTATGTTTAATCCCTCGGTACTCGGTACGTTTTAATACTCGGTTTCATTATTAACTACTAAAAAGAGATCTTACACAGAAAAAAAAAGTTCATCGATTGGCGAAAATGTTTATTCGTCGAGAAACGTAACCACTAACATGCAACAAACTTTTTAGTACCTAAATACTCGATACCTAAGCAAAAGTTTATAAACATTTCTAAAAACACCATGTCGCAACCTAAGTGCCACGTAACCGTTTTTCCATATTTTACACGGAAGTATTTGTCATGAAGAAATTTAAAAATTGAAAGCGATGCCTCTTTACCTTGCTCTCATTGGTAATCCGAGGTCAAACCAATTGAAACCGTAAAGCTAAATTTTCGGAAATACACACTATACAAACGTGTGACACAGAAAAGCGGAGACTGGTCAATAATAACGAGACCCTAACAAGAAAACTCACACAAACACTATGTTTATCAATATATTCATAATTACATATCTAAAAATGTTACTTATAAAGCTATAAAACAAGTAAAGACACACCTTTCAATTGATAATTGGCAAATATATATATATTTTTAAACTCATATTTTTTTTATCTGTAAACTGTATAACAAACTTATAAGAAGAATAACAAATAAATATAATAATTCACTTAATCAAAATTTATTTCTGCAAGTTTAGTCAGCTTCAAACCTGTTACCTTGCAATAGATATTTTAAAATACAATCTACAACAATCATGAATTCTACTGTTACGACTGTCTCCTGATCGTGCAAAACAAAATACAAGACACCAATTAAGTCACTAATCACCAGCTTCAATTACCACAATTAAACAGTTCGTAATTAACAACACAGTCTCTTACAACAAATCAAATAAAAATTGTTCACACGCAATAAAATGTCAAGTAATAATAAAACACAATTGTATTACAATATACCGCCCGATTATAAAACACAACACTTCACTAATAACCACTGGAACGCACACAGTAATCGCCGAGAATAAACTCGAACCGCACTATGTAATATATCGCAACTATAACTGAACTAAGGCCGCTGCCGCCTTGTATTTATACCTCCGCTCACAGACCAGAACATTTCAAACTACGCGTTATCTCTACCTACGACGTAATTAATTGCGGCCTTGACACAGTCCATGCGGCTTCTGGTACAGTCTAGCTAATGTTCCTTGGAACATTCGATAAACACGTAGATTGTTCTGTGATATAGTAACAATACCAAGTTCAGAAATCTATGAAACCTATTAAGACATTATTTTAATATACCATATATAAACTAATTAGAATTCAATTTAAAGAACACACTTTTTTAAAAGTATTTAATCTGATATATTTTAACTTGAGTGATTAAAATTTACACAATTTGAGATGTACTTATGTGTTTCATTTATACATAACATATTAAGTTTTTGATTCTAAAAGTTCGCTCACAAGTTCAAAGTTTGAAGCCAAACAATTAATAGCTTGCTAACTCCCAGTATGTCTCACTGTATAAAAATTTTAATTCATATGCACACAGAAGAACGACGTATGAAACATGGTTTCACAGAGCTTGCAGTGGAAATTACCCAACGTTAGGAACAATGTAACGATATGTTGTTGCGTAAACCATCCATAAGGTATGCAGGCGTAGCGGGGTAATTATTAACGCAAACATTCACACCAAAGCATACCGATACTGTGTATGCTACGACGAGTGTGGGGCACATTGTTGGCAACAATTCGGAGTATCTAGTATGCGATTGGTTAACAATGTATATAGTAATTAGTTTTTTTACACCCCAGAATGTACAGCATTGTTGTACAGAATTTAGAAAATCTTTAAAGAAACGTCTTTAATAATACCCATCTGAGATTATCATCAGATATTATAATAAAGTTAACCTAACGTATGCTAAATATGTGCTCTATAGTACATAAGAATTTCAAAACTACACAACGAATCGTCAAATCAAAAATTAAATATCGTCTACATAAGAAATTTAAATGTTTAGTCATTTCTTGTATTATTCATTTTCATATTGTTATCTGTTAACACTTGATACTCTTGTTGACGTCATACGGAAGATTGTTGAAATAAGGTAAAAATATTAATTTTATTTCAGTAAGAATTTTATATATTGTAATCACAATGTCCATCGGAAATTTAATTATCTCCTCCATAAAGTATACGATTGTTGGTGTTAAATACACAGAGTACTTGCAGCCAGTAGAACATTTACGTCTACATAAAATAAAAACAAAAAGAGTAGGCCTACCTTACAAGAATTTACTATTAAATGTTAAATATACCACGTCAATGGATGGACAGACACTCAACCAACATGTATAAACTATAGGCATCATAGCATTTATTACTAAATAAAATTTGCTTATTGCCTTGTAGAAGAGTTTGTAAATAAATAAAGAAGAAAAAATAGACAGATATCTTCTATTAATTTCTGGTATCAGTTTTGTTAGTTAATCTGAAGAAAAAAATTCTTTGAACGGTTTAAATTAATACTTGCTTTTCAAAGAATATATACATGTAAATATGTATAAGCGGGCGACTGTGTGTTTGTGTGTGTTTATGTATATTACCAAGCTCATGGTGGGGGGCATGGACGTACGTTCATGCCAAAATATTGGTAATAATGAACGAGGAAGTGTGCTAGGCTCGCCCGGAGACAGGAGACAGGTTTGGAATTTTGATGCGATTGTTGAGCGTTGTTTATCGGCCATGTTGGTATTTTAATATCCGGGTTGTAATAGCTTACATCTAATCCTCTTCCCAAAACTGAGCCGAAGGGTCGCGTATACATGACATAGTGGACTAAACGAAATCCCCTACTATACTATACTATACTCGGATCGATTAAACGGCACCCTTCCACGTTATTTACGAAGTACATATTAAGCCAGCCGTGATCCGATAATATGTCCGAAACAATAATATTTTTTCCTTTAACATAAACTTACAGGCTATTCGATAAAAATTTGTTGATATACTGGACGATTGTACGGTAGTACTTTTGGAGCTGATTCGTGATAAAAAATGTTAGAAAAACGTTACTAAATATTTATATCCGAAAACTATTTGTTTTTAAATTAAGAATAGCGAAATATTTTGGCGTGATTTCTGCTCCCAGGTTAAAATAAAGCCGACTGAAACATAAATTACAGAATAAATTTGATGGTTTTATACGGCTTTGGACCTGTAAAATTGAAAACAACAGGCCCCAGGCGTGTATCTCTAGTACTTATATAGAAAATTGTTGTGAAGACAGAAGAATTAGTATTGGAAAATACAATGTCTTAAGGTTTAGTGTTAAATACCCTTTTTAAATAACTAATTAACCCATAAAAACTGAAAAGTTTAATCCCAAAATGTTTAAAAGGGAACGTGTAGAAAATTTAATTATACAATTAGATTTATAATTCTACAAGAAGGATTATTGGATGTTCTATTTAATATAAAAATTAACTCTCTACATTCCACAAACCTTTATATGTTGAATAAATATTTCAGGAAGTTATTGTACGTCAAACCTAAACAATTGTGTTTTAGGACAACCGGGTATTGTGTTTTACGAGCGGTTTCGTACTAGTTATAAAGTTCTATTTTCAATTCTCCAAGGCAAAAACCACATCAAACCATGTGGTACCCCTTAATTTAAGTTTCAAGAATATCAATATTGCTTCATTTTACTCTTGGAGCAGGAATTAAAGGAAAATATTTCGCTACATGTAACTCGAATACTAAGGGTTTTTAGACATTCGCTTATAGGAACGTAATGTTAATAGTTGTTTTGATTACCCAAAGGTCAAAAACTTAACACAGCAGAACAATATGAAATATACAAACACCATATAACACAACCAAACAACATACTTAACGACCAATTACAGTATAAATCACACACACTTTTTGACACAATTATACAAAAAACTAACAATAATTTGGATCCCCGCGCTAATCCCCTTCCTCCACACACCACCACCACTATACCTTTCAAAATAAAAACCGTTACAAATTAATGGCAGTCTGTCTCAAAGCTGACGAAGGCGAACACCACGCCGAAACGCGTACGAGAAGAAAAGACAAGTAAGTTTCACAAGTTGAAAGTTTCAATGTTCTATAAAGTTAATGTTAATAATATTAATCAGCTCCTGAAGTGTCGCCTTGTAATTTTGAAACATCTAGTATAATATAAAAATTTGTATAATACTTTTTTTTGATTCAGTAAAAATGGTTTTAATCACTTCTGATTTTAAATTCAATGCTTCAATTACTTCTAAATTATAATTAGTTTAGTCATCACTTTCTTCATCTTCACAAAATTAATCTACAGCATGCATCCATTGCAGCTTTTACACTTTACTGTATTTTGAAGAATTCCAAAAATTGTTGTCTCACCTAAGGTGACATTCACTTACCTATGTATATTTATTCAGGTATTACATAATATATTATATTTAAATTACATTATAATATTATAATATATTACTTATATATTAAAAGTATTACATACAATATTAGATAATATTTTTAATCCGTCATGCATGTTTTTCTTATATCGAAAATTGACGATTTAAAAACAGTCATGAATTTTTATAGACGGATTTTTGGTTTTGTTATTGTAATAAATAATATTATTTTTGTTTTAATTTTCTTTGATTTTGTACTTGTTTTTCCGCAGCACAGACTAGGCCCAGATGTTAACACTCTTGTTGCTAATGTTTACACTCCCATGGAGGAATGTAAAATTTCGTTTCTGTTGTTTAAAGAAAACTATATGTTTACAAAATTACTATCAGTCTTAAGGGTAAACATCGAAAACCACGTTCATTATTGTACGAGCGTGATTTATTAAAATACTGATACTGATCACAAATTTACTGATGGTGATAAATTTTATGTAATATTTTTAGTAAAGCGTAATAAGATAAGTGGTCAATTAAAAGTTATGTCTCGTTTCCAAATTTTTTTCGACACTAAAATTAATTGCTGATAAAGATAAACAGTTTCTCCACTTGCTAAGTTTGGACAGATTAAAACTTTAGATGGCGTCGATTAAACAGTGCTACCTTGATCATCAGTCAAAGGTTCTTTCCAACTGCCATTATACTCTATTTCGCAGACTAATTATCTCGTGGCGTCTCGACCTATCACTTTTTGTTTTTATTGTAGACATGGTTAGTCATTAGTCTTTAGTTTAAATTCTTCTGGTAATTTTTTTTTTATTTTTTCCTCAAATCTTAACAGCTCTTGTTCTTCGTACATTTGGATGTACCAAATTTTTTTATTTAAAACATTGTATTGTTTTAACAAATTGTATACTGTTCGCAAAATGTATTATTTTACTTCAAGCTTAAAACCAATTGCCTTTCTGCCCTTTAACCAGTGTACAATTGGTAAAACATGACAGCTAGAGAAAGTAGTTTTCTTTAAAGTATGTAACGTGACGAACATAGTTTTGTCTAAAGCTTGCACGGTCAGTGTCAATATATTCATAATTACATCTTAAAACCGGGCTGTTGGATCGTGGTCGGTTGCTATGAAACACCATCACGTCCGCAACGTTTCCATTCCCCCTCGGGAATCTTCCTGAGTCTGCCAAAAAGCGCTAACAGAGCGTAAGACGACAGTAGCGGCAGATGTTCACCGAAAAATACCCGATACGTGTATCAGGTAGAAGTAACCACATACAGTGAACCGGTTATATAAGTTTTCACACCGGCCGTTGTCCTCCTAAGGTGGGATGTCCACCTCAGTGATTTATTGTAAGCGATGTGTACGTACAAGTTGCTCCTGATTTAATCCTCGTTGACAGCCATCGGTTGTTGAAGATCTCGAACGCCGTGTCTGACTTCGTGGAAGTAAGTGAGTCGTTCCCTTGACTATACACTCCAACTTGCGAGCGATCCCTTATTACAGACTGCAAAAGACTGCTATGAGAGACTGCACAACTTACGACTCACGCGTGCTTTTATATATCTACGCACATGACGTCAATTTTCATGTTTATACATTCTAGATTGTTCAATAAAATCTACCACGTACTGGTGGACATGCATTTCCGATGTTAGACCTTCCGAAACCATGTATTTTCAACTGTATGTGATTGCATAACTAATCAGTTTCATAGCTGAATAAATGCTATTAACATTTATTTAATACAAAAACACTTAGTTATTAATAGTGTAACATGACAAAATATAGCACAAAACTTACTAGTATAATTAATGGAAGGAAGGCTGAAAACTGAAGGAAAATAAAAGGTTATAACATGAAGAATGATAGCACAACACTACTAACTAAAAAATTACTAAGACAATGACAAGGACTAAACCCAATAGATTGGATAAGGTGAGACAAAAACAATAATCCAAACCACAATATGACTACAATTATGAGAGCCCAAATATTAACTAAAATAATGTATATACAATAAAGGTACAAAATTAGATAGGGCAATAAACAATATGTAATCTATATGTAATCTGTAATCTGTAGAAAAGATAAAAGAAAAGGGAAATGTAAAATCAAAGACACTAATAAAATATACAATGTTAAATAATAAGCTATCAAAAGCCACTAAAATAAAATGAACCTGATTAACAATAGTTATTAGTAAAGAGGTGATAAGTGAATAAAAAGTGATAATCAATAAAAAACCAGTACAGGACCCAGTTATAGTAGAATAAACACATAAACACTAGTTAAAGAAAGTGCAGTGAAATTAACTATAAAATAATAAACTGGTAATAACAAACTATAAGTAATATAGTAACCCAGTTATAATAAATTGTTAGTATAGAATAAGTAGGATAAAAGATATATTGTGTTATTGTTAAGGAGTGTTATAAAGTTATATAAAAAAACACATAGAAAATAAATATGAAAAAGTAATATGTTAGAGTGAAAACAGAGGCGAGTTAGACACTATATTCTCTTAAATGAGTTTATTAGGGAATAATAGTGCATAGTTAATGTTCAAAGTTTGTTATAGAGTTCTTTGATGGTAAATAACCAAAGTATTGTTAGATGGCAAATTATGTTAAAACAAAACCATTAAAACATGTAAAAAATTCAGAAACAGGCATGGACCTATAAAGCCATTAACATTTATTTAATACTAAAACACTTAGTTATTAATAGTTACTCTAATTAACTTTCAGTGTGTCTGTTAATTATTGGCTTACTGTTAATTATTTTCACACAATGCGTTACGCGCACAACACTTGTTCACTTTCACGCTACACTAAATTGCTGTTTTTTTTTTTTTTTATAATTATTGTCTCAAACTATGTTTACATGCAGCACTTATCCTAATAGCAAAAGCGTCTTACCACATGCACACCCTTTTGCACAGGACACCAACTAAGTTTTATTGTAAGTACGTATATTCCCATATATATTTACACATAGTGTGAATTTTTGTCTGATTATAGTACTTATTATTTTTTTTTATTGTACAAGCAATGTAACGATTTTTAGTTTTGGTATGTTGGCACCGCGAAAGCACGGTATATTACTTCTGCACAAGATTACCGAAAAGTTCTTGACGCTTGTTGTAAAACGTTTAGGGGCAATTATCTCCGGCTTTCGTGGAACGGTTGCCACGTAGGAGTAACGTGAATGAAATTTGATGACGGGGATGAAAATTGCCAAAATGTGTATTCGCTGACAGTCCGTAATACTGTATGGGCGATAAACGCCGCTAGTGATTTTAATTGGTTGCGGAGTGGGTTGGCTGTAGACGCTGCGGAGACAGTTTGTGTAAATATAACCCCACGCACCCCACAAATGTGTGTGCAATGTGTGTGCATAGGAGACGGTATGACAAAACGGTTCGTCGCCCACAACTTTCCTAAACACATTACCTCATTGCATACAAATCTGTAATATTCATTAAAACTTAATATTTGAGTTATACCCTGAAAATACTTTAAATAACACTACTTTTCTCTAGTCGATTTTCTTTGCTCTATAATCTATAATATCAGGTATCGAGTAAGTATCACATGTCTAGCAAAGATATTTTTCTTTGGGAAACGGTTAGTCTAGAAAAAATTACAGCTCTGATCTGGCCTTTTGATACAGTTCAACCTCTATTATTAAAAAAATCTTATACTTTATTGGACAGTTGCCGTTTTTAAACGTCTGATTAATTACAGCAAATATATCTGCACGCGATAGATTTCTAAACACAATAAAAATTTATGAAATTTTAATGTCAAATATACTTGTCATATATATATTTAGGTTTCATGTTCATTGTTTCGCTGTATCTAGCAACAAATTTAAAAATACTAAAATAATAAATATAGGAGTATAACTAAAGATATTTACAATAAAAGTGCTATCTAAAAATGCGAAAATAAGGCATTACAGTACAGTAGTGAGGCCGATATGTCTAGTGAATGTCTACATGCAAGTGAATGTATAGCATTGAATTATATTTTAGACAAACTAGAAATATTAGAAAGACAAATTGTTAGGAAATTGTTAGGCCCACGAAAAACTTCAGAAGGTTGGAAGTTATGAAGTAACGATGAAATATATTAAAGTGTAGAAAATATAGCAGAAAATGTGAGAAAAAGGAACATAGTAGTTTTTGGACACGTGTATAGAATAGACAACAACAGGTTAACAAAGCAGATCTTTAGATATCTGTAGGGAAAGAAGTCAACATCAAATTGGAGTCAAAAAAGGATTTAGAAAAAATAATATAAACGCAGAAGAAGCAATTGAAAAAGAGGTTTTTCGGGCAAAAGCGATAAAAGTAGAAGAGTCCAGGGTAGGAGAGAGAAAAACGTAGGTTCAAAGAGGACTGAAGACAAGAAGAAGAGAAGACATGGTGAAAAGATAAAAGAATATTCGAGAAAAAGAAGAGAACAAGGAATAAAGAATTGAAATTGGCATGTGGTCCTCAGATGGCCGATACAAATAGAAATATTGGAGTATAAACTTTAACGACCTACAAAGTTATTCGTTAAACATATTTATTTTATTGTTATTTTGGAGTGTTAGAGGTCTCAAATATTTCTACTAGTAATTTTATACAAACCACTATGTTGTATTTGGTATTGACGAGCGCTTTCGGCAGTCAAGCCATCTTCAGGTCATTTACCAACCATTGATGGCTTGACTGCCGAAAGCGCTCTCCAATACCAAATACAACATAGTGGTTTGTATAAACGTACTAGTATAAACATATTTACTTTCTAACATACAACACTAAATTAAATAAATGTCTTTTGTTACTTCGTGTGACACCTCGAGATTTACGTTCTACGTTCACTATCATTAAGTTTAAAGTGACACTCTTCTTCGCTTCACACTGTGTTTAAATTTAATTCTTTGTATCAAAGTAAATAGTAATATACATTTCCAACTCAAAAGTGTATTTTTACGAGTTGATTAGTAACTTGGTAAATCATTTTTAATCTTATGAAAAAAAACCCGTCGTTTTGATTCACCTCTGTTGAGATGTTGTTTTCAGGTTCTGAACAAAATTCTAACCTTCTTCTGTCCAAAGAAAATTAAAGTAATGGCTGCCAGAAACAAGGCAAGAACACGTAACAAAGTAAATTAGATCGTATTGTGAAATATGTTTTGAATACATTCCCAGGCGGCCTGCACAGAAGCATTGAAACTAAACAGCAGGAGACCCCACCCAAATCGTAACATAAAGTTTGTCACTTACAGCGCTTTCCTACTTTCTCTTTTGTACAGAAATTTTGTTTATTTTCCTGTATTTATAACGTTTGGGTTTTTCTTTAAAAAAAAAAGAAAATTTGATGTGCCGCAATTTAATTTAAACGTTTGTAATGAAATAAATACGAATCAATTTTAAACAACGGATATATCATTTGAGTGTTGCATTATAACATTGTTAAATATTACTGTGCTGTGTGTGTGGTCATGCTGAGCAGTGCAATGAGTGTTCCTCATATAGTCAAGCAAACGTGTCTTTATTCTATGAATAATATGTATAATTCTAAACATATACATGTATGTTTGTGTGTGTATTGTCAGAGGACAAAATGATTATCGCATTACAAATGGCGCCAATCGTACAACTCTTAGTGTTTCTGGGCCGTGTGGCGAAAACGCTGATGTCTTTGGTTGTTCCGCCCGAGTCGCGCTGAGAAGTACGACGGCTGCGCCCGCTGTTCGTGGCGTACTGCAGTCTTCCTCTTCCTTCGGCATTGGTTGGGTCGAGTCCGCTGCCGGCCCAGCGAAATCCATCGCTGGCGCGGAAATGGAGTGCGAAGAATGCAATAACGTCGGTTCTACTCATCGGCTGTTCCTTCCGGCTGAATCCGCGTCGATCAAGTGCGTCCGATGGCGTAGCGATGAAGTGCTGTGACTGAGTGCGCAAAATTCTAGCGGCGCACTTTTTATGCCCTGACCGGGATCGCTGATTGGCTCGCTTTGAGCACGTCAGGTCTCACGTCTCTTCTGCTGATCCCTGATTGGCTCGCTGTGTATTCGTCAGGTGTCACACGCAGCGCCGCTGGTACCGGAGAGCAGACGTGAGTAGGCTAGCACAACAGCCGAGAATCGGCCTGCTATAGAGCACACGCCCTACTTGGGGAGGGCCACGAGGCAGGAGCTCCAGAAAGTAGCTCGGAACTCAGATACCGAGCGGTTCGTCTCTGCGACGCACAACCGCACAGCCCAGACCAGAAGACTGCCTGGCTGTTGCCATAGTATGTATAATTTGGTAAAATTTGATTACATTAATAGGCTATAATAATATATTCAAAATGATTAAGTAGCTGCCGTGAAGTATTTGTGAATGGAGAGTAAAACGGTTAGTCGCCCACATTTCGCTAAAGACATTAAAGACATTCCTTAAAACCACTTAAAGCAATAATATATTTCTCTAGTTGGTTTTATTTGCTCAATAATAGTAGATATGAACTAAGTTAACGTGTTTAACAAAGTTTTTCTTCTTTTGAAAATCTATCAAGTATCGGTTGCTGTAAATTCTCCACATCGTTGGCAACGTTTCGTATCCTACCCTCGGGATCTTCTTTGCAGGCCGCAAAAAGCGACAGAGTGTTATGAAAACTCTTATGGCGGATCTTCGGCAGAACGATACCCGATGTTTTTTAAGGTAAAAGCGTCCCGACCCGAGTAACCGTGTAATTTTTGGATAAAATTTATTAGAGCTGTGTATTTTTATGAGTCCAATCTATTATCATTCTATCTCCGCTTTTATTCAACATCTACTCGGAAGGTATTTTTAGAGAAGCTTTAGATGAGTGTGATGTAGGAATCTGTCTAAACGATAAAAGAATAAATAGCATTCGTTATGCGGATGATACCGTCATATTCGCAGACAGCTTAGAGCGGCTGCAACAACTAATAAATATAGTGACAGAAAGCAGCCGTAGATGTTGTCTAGACATCAATGTTAATAAAACGGAGCTAATGATTGTATCCAAGAACAAGTTTACAAACTGCATCCTTAATATAAACCAAAGGCCAGTTAAACGTGTAAGACAATTTACATATCTTGGTACTATAGTCATTGAACAATGGGACCACTCTCAAGAAATAAAGAGCAGAATTGAGAACGCAAGAGCAGCATACATTAGAATGAGCAGTTTATTCAAAAGTCAACGTTTTAACAATAAACACAAAGATGATACTTTCACGCTGCTACGTATTCTTGGTCCTACTCTACGGTGTACAATCTTAGACTTTGATTGAAACCACAACGAAAAAATTAGAATCTTTCGAAATTTTGCTTTATCGTAGAATACTGAGCATTTCATGGACAACACATATAACTAATGCTGAAGTTCTTAGAAAGATGAAGAAAGAAAGGGAAGTTATTAACACAGTGAAGATAAGAAAGCTTCAGTATCTGGAACATCTCATGAGAAATTAACAGATATTTTACTTATTGCCGTCTATAGTACAAGGGAAAATTATTTGGAAATAGAGGAGTTGGGCAACCGAGAATCTAATGGCTGAGAAATTTAAGAACCAGTTTTGGTATGAACACAACTGACTTACTCCGTGCAGCAGTGCACAAATTTAAAATAGTTTGTACGATACCCAACATCCGAAACGGATAGGAATTATCAGAAGAAGAAGCAACTGGCAGTTTGTTGTCGAGAATTATTATAAATTACTCTTAATAACTGAAGCGCGTTCTATACATCAGCTGGTTTCATATTCAAAAATCCATGACCTTTTAGTAAACACGCTTGCTTTGCGCATTACTTGGCGTAGACGCTATATAAGAGATTATATATGTGAAATAGCATACACACCTCTCTGCTTCGTATATCCAATATGAATAAATTTTGGCGCGTGACATTGCGACCACAAAAACGAAGCACCGGGTAGGCGACTCAAACCAAACGCACGGTATTATTATTTTGAAACACAAAACTCGTGTCGAGTTGTTTTTACAATAATGTTTCCTCAGAAAATATATAAGTACAAATGCCGTCGTTACAAGTAAAAAGTGAAATAAATCATTTGTTTATGAAACGAAATTAAATAAAAATATATTGTGTCTTCACAGGGTAACAAAAAAAGACAATATTAAAAATTAATGAAACCTATTATTAACTTACTACTGATATATGCCCAAATGTTTCTTGTGCTTATGTTATTATTAATAATAATAAAGCACTTTTAACAAGACTATATTTTTTGTTGTAAATTACAAATATTTTGATAGTAATATAACTATCATCATCAGATATATATCAACAGATGAATGTTGGACTTGAAAACTAGTGGAGGCTGCTGCGAGTGTGGATGTGTTACGCAAAGATCTGGAGGAAAAAGAAAAAGACATTGCTGTTATGAAAGTGAAAACTTAAGAATTATTGACAGAAATAACAGAAGTTCCCAAAGGTGCTGAACACGTTAAAGCTGAAGTGAAAGTAGTAGCCGATAGGGCTGCCAAAATTGTGGAAGTTATTGCTGCAGACATGGTTGTTGCTGAAGAAAAACTGGAAGCTGCAAGACCTGTATATCTGATGATAGATTACTATCGAAACATTTGTAATTTACGAAATAAAATTATATTTTTGTTAAAAGTTTTTTATTATTATTAACAATAACCTATTAATATTAAAATGCGTTTTTTATAAAGTTTTACAGTAATTTAAAACTTCTGTTGATCTATGTGTGTTAATTTTCATTTGTCTCTTTGTGGCGATGGAAACCAAATTTTACAAAATGTTATCATGCTACATTTGTTTTATGTGCGCGTGTGTATGAGAACGTGCAGTCTCGTACGTAAAGCTTAGCAACAGTGACGTATTATTATTATTTTGCTTCCGAGCTGGCTGTAAACCGTTGCCAGTTTTAAGATAGTATACTTACCATACTGATGGAAGGCGACGAGACTACGGAAGTAGGATTCTTATTAACTGTAATCTAAATATCAAAATACAAAAAATATTGTACGTATGATGTAGTTAAATTACCAAGCAAAAACGACATAATGAGGGCAGCTAGCCTACAATGCGGCCTCCCCTTTTCTCCAGTGTGCTAAGGGTGCAGTAGCAGATTATCAGTAGTATACTTCCTAAGCTGCAAAACTTGCTCGCTATTTTAATGAAAGTAGGCCTACATTTATTTTTACATAAATTTTTATATTAGACAATTTTACAATTATGTGAAAAAATTACAAAAATCAAGACTAATTTACTGTTTGTTTTTTATAATATAACAAATGTAGAGCACACAATCACACAAAAACCTCAGAAACATTCGGATTTGAGTTAAAATTATTTTGGTTTGACATACTGCTGGATTTTGATCATTTTTAAACGACTTTTTTTTACTGTTTCGAAATTTTTAAATTTACAAATCTTAACACTATAATAAGATTTTACATAATTTCTCTTTAATTTAATATCCCACGTTGGTATTTCCGATTATCCGACTGCCATCTCAAGTGGAAAAGAGTCAACGATAACGTGGGATGATATACGTTAGGACCACAGTACTGTGCACCAACATTGTCATTACTTATTACCACAGTGCTAAATACTTACTTCTTGACGAGGCCAGTCGGTGTCTTCACCATCTTCAGGTCTTAAACTACAGGTCTTAAATCGTTTAAGATTTGAAGATGGTGGAGACACCGAAAGGCCTCGTCAAGAACAAAGTATTTAGCAGTGTGGCAATAATTAGTGACAAAGTTGGTGTTAAAATAGCTGCTAATAAATCTAACAAAACAGAAAACACAATACTGTGATTAAGGCAGGAGATGTCTCGTGAATACTACTTCTAACTAGGTTCTAAAATAGAAATTAATTATAATCAAAATGACACCGGCCGTGTAAGGCTTTTTAAAACATACTCCTCAATGCTTGTAACAGATATCAAGTAAGAAAACGTTATTGCACGGTAATACAATACAAAATGATTAACACATGAGTACACAAAGTAAGGAAACTGTAATAAGAAGAGTAAACACAACATTGGTCACGCGAGCGCGTATATTTGTGGACAAAACATTTTCTTTCTAAAATAATATTTTTGTATGCTTGTTATTTGCTTTAGTCTGTAAAAAGATTGCGTCATTTTTAGAGACAAAACAGTTTCCTTTCATTTTTGAAACGATAAAGAAAATAACTGAATTCGTTTATTTGGAATCACGAAGACATGCCTACTTGATCTTGATATTTGGTCTGTAGCTTGAGGGAAAGTTTTTACAGAAAATACGACACGAGTTTTATCAAACAATGTGATAGCAGTCTGAAGTTGTTGTGACGTTGCCTCGAGCTTGCGTTTCTAGACTCGACATTGCAGATAAGAGTATCAACAAAATTTTGATCATCCTACTTGTTTTTTTGTATAAAGATTGCGCAAGTAAATGTTATGTTAGTATGCTCGCAAAGCTGTAGAAATCGCTAGATATTTTGAATTAAGTAAAATTATTAGTACATAAATATTGATCTTATTTAATTTTTTAATTATATAAAAAATTACAAAAATCTCGATTACTCTCTACTACTTATTAAATAATACAACAATTGTATGCAATGCAAATGTTTTTACATCATAATCCATTTGAATTTTTGTTTTTTTATGAAAATCTTCATCAACTTTTGTGTTCTGGTGTCTATAAATTTTGTAATTTTAAAAGTGAATACCATATTTAGATTGTAGATAAAATTCTCTTTAATTTGATACCAAACTTGGAAACTAGTAGTATTTTACAATTTTGAGCAGCTAACATTATGGGCATCCGTGAAAAGATTTACAAAAGTCGTTTGAACCGTTCAAAGATTTCTCGTGAGATATATTCTAAACAGACGGGCAGATAAATAGACAGACAGCCAAATGCCAAACGGTTAATTTAAAATTGAGAACTTGCTTTGTTTGTTCAAATATTTAGTTTGATATTACAATTTTTTTAGACTATATTTTATTCTCGGCATCATCAGCTGTGGCTCTACAACCCTTGGTGGGTCATGGCCTGCTCGAAGAGCCGACTTCATTCTTCCCTGTTCCGTGTCCTAGTTTTTCAGTTTCTTACGTGTTTAGCTCTCTGAGGTTCTCCTATATCAGATCGTTGAATCTACTTCGGGATCTTCCTCTTGCTCTACGATCCATTGGTATCTGGTAGAAGATATGTTTCACAGGCTGTCCTTCCACTATTCTCTCTATGTGTCAAACCCACCGTAGCCTGTATATTTTGATTATCCTTTCAATGTCCGGCTCTTTGTAAAGATGGCATAGTTCATAATTATAGCGGCTGCGCCATATTCCAATCTCATGTACTCTTCTAAATATTGTTCTTAGAATCCGTTTTTTACAGCAACCTAGAAGTCTCTCTACGTGCTTCTTAAGACGAAGCTAGATGCCATGTGTTTTGATAATCCATAATATTATCTTTGTTTGCAAGATCATATTCTAAACAATGAAAATTAAGTACAGGTGACAAACATTCTAAAATCCGGGGATTGAAGTACTTCGGCATGATTTCCGAGGTAGCGGAAAAATTTTATTTAAAATTGTACAACTCACATAGCTAAAGATTATTAGACAAAGGAGAATTATGCGGAAGGAAAACCTGAGATGACAGTCTTTCTATACTAATTCAGAGCAGTTGCATCTACTATCCGGATAGTTTTGAAAATTCCCAACTTCCGTCAGGGGACGGTACCACAATCAGAAGTGGAAAGCGCTTGTATATAACAATTACATTAGAAATATTTTGGCAAAATTATCCACTGGATTAATAAAATTAGGTTATGAAATTTTCTATTCATTTGAACAAGAGTAAAATGCATTAGATGATATCAAATCAATTACAAAACTTTTGTAAAATATGGGAAGTTCGTGCAATTTGGACCACTTAACTTAACAGCGTTATCTCTAGGTAAAACATTACAAATTTTATGTACGCAATGTATTATTGTATTCTAACTACTTTGGAATAATTATATTTTAATTTGACTGATGTAAATTGTACAATAAGAATTTATATGTCATAATGTGTTTGCGTGTAATATGGACCGATACCGTGTAACTTGGATCGGGAAGTCGTGTAATTTGAACTAGTATTTATAAACATATATAATGCACTTTAATTAATCTCATGATAAAAAGGCAAAACCTCTCCTTTCTTTTACTCTTTGTTGTAATTTTGTTTTCAGGTTGTGAACAGTATTGTACCCTTCTTCTCTGCAAAGAGCATTAAGATAAAAGCAGTAAGAAACAAGGCAAGAACACGTTACAAAGTAAATTAGAACGTATTTTGAAATATGTTTTGTATACATTCCCGGGCGGCCTGGACAGAAACATTGAAACTAAACAGCAGGAGCCTCCACCCAAATCGTAACATAAAGTTAGTCACTTACAGCGCTTTCCTACTTTCTCTTTTGCACAGACATTTTATTTATTTTCTTGTACTTTTAACGTTTAGTTTCGTTAAGAGAAAAAAGGAAAATTTGATGTGTCGTAATTTAGTTCAAACTTTTGTGATGAATACGAATAAATTTAGTACATAAGTTGATTGTTGCAAAAACACTGCTAACGTTACAACTGCTCAGTTTGTGTGGTCATGCTGCGCAATGTGTGTTTCTCATATAATATCAACCAATCATATTGTTACGTAATACGGAACAGTCTCATACGTTCTAGAGTGTCGTTCTACGAGCTTCTCAACTAGCCCTGCCGGTATGTGTTTCAGGCAAGGCCGCGCTAAGTTATCCTCTAGAATTTTCAAGTGCTTTGTTTAGGACGCATATTATGGAACCCTGCAGACTATAAATAATACCCCACACCTGCCGCTTAGTTTTCAGTTTCCTTCGGGCGTTTACTCAGTGCCTTTCAACTGGCTAATAATGTAAAGTGAGTATTGTGCGGGACTCTATTAGTTGACATTACTATTGCGTGTGGAAAATAATTTGACTTATTATATTAGTATACTTTTGTTGAATAACTTGTTCATTACTAACTGTTCGTTGTGATAATTAATGTTGGTAATTAGTGACTTCATTGGTGTCTTGTATTTTGTTTTCCACTGTACCATAGTGAGACCGTCGTAACATATAATCGATGTTTTCATATGTTTCGATGCGTTCATATAAACAGTGCATTAAGTCGTTCACTACAAAGCATGCTATTGAAGCTTGCTAGAATCTGGTATAAAGTGAATTAAAATTTTGCAACTTAACACGTAGAAATAATGCAAAAGCGCAGTTCTTATTTTTGAATATTTTTACGCAAGCTTTAAATTAAACCACTGCCTAGACGTTGAATGACTTTTTGCCTTGTAGTTACTTTGCCTTACGTCAATCTTAAAGCAAGTGTAATGATATTGTTTTCTTCAAAGCAACTTACGGCTTCCTTTAATTTTGTAATTTATTATAATAAAAAATTAATCACAAGTAATTTTTGTTTATAGTTAAGCAAAGTAATCTGAATATAATTTTTGCCGGAAATACGTGCAGAGACATATTTTAACGTTTGGTTTGGTATCCAATCCACTTGTATCGAATTAGCAAACTAACCTTCAGTAATCCGCCGTGTGATTTCAAGTAGATTTTGTTACTTGCATACCTCATGATGATGCATATGCTTCGAAACGCGTAATAACAAAATCAACTTGAAGTCACATAGCGGGTTACTAAAGGTTAATAAGCTAAGAGACATATTGTTGAAACTGTGAGTTGTGAATCGAGTACAAGGGAAGTAAGTGAGGAGCAGTTAAACTCCACCGTAATGAGCAATAAATTAAGACGCAAAAAAAATTGAAGGACTGGTTTAAAAATTATTTAAAAAAATAAGAGAAGTAACGAAAATATGTACCACTATAAATGACACAACTGATGCAAAAAGATGAAGATTAAGGTACGGGCGTGTGTGCCACATAGCAAAAGAAAAGATAAGAATGGACCCTTCTATAAGAACAAAAAGTAGATGGCCATCGTAACAATAACTTTATTCTATGGTGTATGATCAATACTACAGACTTGTCACGACTGCAGGTCTATAGATGCTGGAGATCATATGTGCTCCTGTTTTTTCTACCGAAGTCGTCAGTTTAAGGTACTCCTCTTTCTTGAACGCGTCCATCCATCTTACAGGAGGATGGAGATGGTGACCTACATCAGGAGTCGCCGTCTCCTGGCTTCTCAACGCCTCAACGAACTTAATTTTTTCTTTGAAGGGTGACGGGTCTGTTCCCAAAATGAAAGCTTGGTATCCAAGAATGTTGATAATAATAATAATAATGAAAATTCGGTATTTATTGAAAGGCCAGGCCAGTCGAATCCAAGCTCCTGAAATGAGATTACTTAGGCACGTGGCATGGTGATATACTCTACTTGATCATAGAAGAAACACAGGTATACGGAAGGAACTACATATTATGTATATACTCGAGAGGATCGCCTAGCATCGGCTGAATTGGTGGCAATATCATTGCCGAATGAATGACTGCCGCATCCCCAAACAACTATGGAACTATAAGCCGAGAAGACGGAGAGGTGTGGGACGTCCGAGGAAGCACTGGAGTGACCAGCTCTAATCTTTGCCTATTTGAGACCGACAGGATTGCCCAGTATCGGCTGAATTGGTGGCGATATCTTTGACGAATGAATGACTGCCGCATCCCCAAACAACTATGGAACTATAAGCCGAGGATATGGAGAGGTGTGGGACGTCCGAGGAAGCGCTGGAGTCACCAGCCCTAATCTTTGCCTATTTGAGACCGGAACAAACCATCCGTAATTTAATCCTTGAAGATGATAACAATAATAATGTTTATTGTTACTATTATAGCAGTATAACATTATATAATACCATTATACCATTATTACCCTTAGTATCATTATAGCACTGTGATCAGGCCGGTGATCATGTATGGAGTGGAAACAATGTGCTTTCAAAATTTGGAACCTCTTCTTAAAATTGAACGAAGAACGTCTAAAATTGAAGAAGAAAACTGTTCTAAATGTACGTAAAACGGCTGTTATAATAACTGATTTTAAGTTTACTTAACTTCACTTACACATTATATTTCTAAAGATAACAGTAACATAAACTGTCAAAAGATTGTAAAATAAATAATAAAATATTGAACTTAGAATTCTTTGGAAAATTCTCCCAAGAAAAGCGAAGATGGGTACAGGCATAGACCCAACGAAGAGCCGTACAGCGATATCGAAAATCTGGAAACAGCCTTCCGAATGAAAAGACGGAGGTTCTTTGGACATATGGTTCGGATGGATTGGCCTAGATTAAAAAAACACATTTTCAAATATATTTGGCAACTTTATAGTCTGAACGGATACACCAAACGACTCAAGGAGGAAATGATGAAATTGGGTATCTCTTTGAACGATTGTGTGGATAGAAATACATACAGGAACCAAATTCAAAATCTTGAGGTTCTCTGCGATGAGACGAAGACGAGAAAGGGGTGGACAGTGGAAAGGAAGGCGCCACATAGTGTGCAAATGAGGCCTTCTAGCAGGAGAAGAAACGGAAATGATATTCACGTGGTCTACGGCTGGCCTTTTCGTGTAAAAAAAAAATTAACAACAATAGAGATGATAATATGACTGTGATGATGAGAACAGAAATATGAAGAGTAATAGTAATTTGTAGTCTATTACGTAAGGCATGACAAAAGGCCTATCTGCCGATTTTGAGTTGGTGTGCATGTAATTTTTTGATTCCTTTTGCTATCGCTTCCTAAAAGATTCTAGAACAAAGCTAAGGAAACATTTGGGCCCGATCTCACCCCTAAAAGGTTAAAAACTACCCTGAAGGGTTGAAAATATGAAACGACGGGAGGATGCATTTTGAAGCCCCGAAATTAGGTAGTTATAGGTTTCTGGGGTGCTGATTATGATTCTGACGTTCAAAATTATATACGACGCAAAGCGTAATTTTTAAAGGGTTGAAGGAGACTGTAATCAGGGGGTGTAAGTATTAAACTTCGCGAGAATACCGGTCAAAGCCTCGAAAGTGAGTACCGGCACCTATAGATTTTTGGGGGTGCTGATTACGATTTTGACATCAACAAATACATCCGACTTTAAAGGGTGAAAACCACCTCTAAAGGGTTGAACAACGCGAGGATGTACTTTCAAGTCCTGAAATTGGGTACCTACAAGTTTTGGGTGTGCTGATTACGATTTTTACGTCAAGGAATACATCCGACGCAAGGGCTAGACTTTAAAGGGTTGAAAACCATCCCTAAAGGGTTGGAAACGTGAAACAACGCGAGGATGTACTTTGAAGTCCTGAAATTGGGTACATTCAAAATTCAAAAGTTCAAAATTCAGTCGAAAAAATATATATTTCATCCATACTTATAAAATTTAGTCAATGAAAAGTTGAACCATAAAAATTATTTTATTAAATTAAATATTCGATTGATATAAGGAACTAGCAGTACACACTGTTACAAATTGCATCAGATATTGTTTTGTTTACAATAGACGTTAAACAAATATAAATAATACTTAATTCTATTGTCAATTTGAAAAAAGTTTAGTTTAGTATGAATTAGTAGGCTCTCAGGACCGCACCCCAACATATAACGTATGATAACAAAATCTAACTGTTGGAGCGCGTTTACATTTTTGGTCATAACACGGTCAATATTTAAGAGACAAATTTCAATTAAAATGCATTTTGTAGGAAATTTAAAGAGCTACAACTATTATCCTATGCACTATAGTAAACAAACCTACTGTACAATAGATATTTCGCCTAGAAATCAAAAATGTTTTACACAAATATCGGCAAAATACAAATTTAAACCACTTTAACTCATCTAGTTTTAGTCATAAAAGAATGAAACAATATTTAAAAGTTTTGTTTTTTATAAGCTTTATTTTTGATTCATAACAATTATTGATAAAACGCATCGTTACTGAGATATTTAATAAAAAAGCCGAATTTTGGAGAAAATCCAAAAACTTGAATTTTCTTAAAACGTTACGTGTTACTGTACAGCAATACATATATAGTTAAAAAAAATTGAGGACATTGCTAATATAATAGACAACCGAAAACTATAGTATTTTAGCTTAATATGCATATTTGACAAAATGGCGTACGTCCCTTTTTAAATTTCTTGGAAAGAATTTGCAGAATTTTTGATATTTTCCTATACAACTTCGTAATATTTCAAGCTAGACAAGTAATTAACCCAGAGTTTTCAGGAAATTAATAGATCTGTCATTTGATACTAATTTGGTTAGGATCGAACAATTTTTCAACGAGATATATCAGTTTTGAGCACGTAATTTGATCAAAAACCGGTGAAACGCCATCTTGTTTTAGCTGTATCTCGAGAACCATTTGACATAAGGAAACCAAACAATGTGAAAAATCTTTGCCTATAATAAGCTGTATGTTCGAGTTATACAAATGTTTCGCAAAATGGCGTCGTTTTTTAGTTATTTGCAGATTAATTTTAAAAACCGCTTTTTTTTAAGTTTGAACCCTTGTAACTCGCAAAGAACGCATTTTTTTCGAAAAATTGTATACCTCCTTTTTGCTTATAATTTAATTCTCTATCGGGTGCCAGGGTTAATTAAATTTTGTTTTTTTCACACCCGAAAAAGGGGTGAAAACAACCCCTAAATTTAAGAGCGGGCCAAAAAATGTCCTTAGCTTCATTTTTTAACCCTTTATGAAGAGTGCAAAAAATCAGAAGGATCCACGAACACTAACTCAAAATCGGCAGAAAATTCCTCACTTAATAGACTTAATAGTTTTAATCTAAATTTCTAAACTTTCTGCGTTTTGAGTACATTAGATGTATAAAGTTATTTGGGAGGTGGGACCTGCATTGTAAGCAGGTGGGAGTTGTAAGCATTGTACAAATTTTAATAGTAACGCGTGTTAAGCTACAAGTAACACAATGAGAAGTTTCGTGGTTGTAGTTTTAGTCAAAGCCAAACTTATGTTGTAGTTTACACAACTTGTAAACAACGTTTTCTTGAAACAAAGGACAGGAACTCTATTCAGCGTCAATGTATTTCCGTAGTAGAAGTAATGTTTCACTTCAATTGTAAATGTAAAATGGAAACGGTAAGTTAGGATAACAAGAATGACTTTACTTAATGTTTGGGAAGTAACAACTGATTTATACCAAATAGATTTATTACCCAGTAGTTTTGAAAATCAATTTTACTGATCTAGTGCTGTGTGCACGGATTATATTTGATCTACTTAAAACCGCAATTAAAATACTGGATATTTGAGTGAAGATTTTTTAGTTGAAAAAATGTATTTTTCGAAAAGATTTATTGAAAAAATTTAGTGAAAATATTGTGTAAGCCTCATCTCACTTAAAATAACATCTGGATATTCTGTACATTATTTTGGCAAGTATTTCACACATTGAAATATATATCATACTTCACATGTGGTTGCATGATATGCATGAGAATGGTAGATTATCTGCTTAGCGACAAACTGGAATGAAAAGTAATCATTAAAATGTAAATATTCTACATTTTTACTTTTATTTTTAAATACGACGTATACCAAACTTCACATACTATCTGAAATTGAATGTTGAATATGCTGAGAAAATAAGGATGATTAACTTGAGTAAAGACTTTAGAAGACATACAGAGGTCATTGCAAAGTCCATGTTGATCGTATACCGAACAACCGAGCTTCTAAATTGATAGCATATATTAAATCTATCTGTGGTAGAAGAAATAATAAGTAATAGTCTTGATGGAAGAAGAGGAGGTAGAGGTGGTGGGAGGAGGATACAGTGCATTAGGTATGTAGATGATATGTTATCGCTTGTCGAGGATTAAAGGGCTTTAAGTACAATGCAAAGGATTTTTAACAGTACATGTTAAGAGTGTAATATAAAAATCAGTGTAAAGAAGAAAAAATCATTATCATAAAAAAACGGGCAGGACTGGAGAGACTGAAATAACAAATGAAAGAATTGAACAAGTGAGAGTTTTTAAATATCTTAAATATTTATTTAGAGACGAGACACGTTGTAATCATCAGTTACAAAAGCCTTTAATAGAGACTGAAAATTACTGCGCGGCTCACTAGATATAAAGCTAGATAGAGAAGAGTGAAGTGTCTTGTTTGGAGCGTATCTCCATTCTCGGCAAAAATCTAGAAATTAAGGAATGAGGAGGAGAGGATGTTACAAGCCATCAAGATTTGGACATTGAGAAAGGTTGAAAGTGTTCCCTAGAAGGACAGAGTGACAAATTGAAGAAATGATAGGTACTTGTTAGAGTACGAGAGAAAAGAAAAGTGTTGGATAACATTAAGTGCGTGAAGAAAGTTGGTGGGGACTCTATATGCTGCAAACGTGACGACCACGCTGACAATAAAGGCGAAGATGAAAAAATTGAAGATAATAATGATAACGATAATGATGATGACGATAACCATATACCACACACAAAACATTATTTAAATCCAAACAAACTTTTTGAAAGTAAAATTTTTGCAAACAAACTTTTACAAAGTTAATTATCACTATTTACAAATTGCGTAGAAGAAAAAGATTTTTTTGATCCATACACTAGTTATCGTATATATACATACATAAAACAAAATACTATAAATCACTTTAATTTCAATTCTAAGTTTAGTTTAAGGAATATTTATTTCGTAAACGTTGTAGGATTTTGCCTCGTAATACGTCTTAATAGAAAAAGAAAAAATAATAGGTTATGTTTGTAGACGACTTTAAATTTGGCACCAAAGATGTCATCAATGATGGTTTCTTTAAACACTTTAGTCCTAGCTACTATACCTTGAGAACAGAATTGCCAATTAGTGTCAGAAAAGTGTAATTAATACTCTCAGTGTTAGAAATGCAGACAGACTAACATTTTTAACCTTACAAATTATTCACAAACGCGAGTTCAAATTTATTTAATTTTGGCAGATTAAATTAATTCTTTTACAAAGTCATTAAGCGCTACTAACTTCTAGAGCTGAAATTTAAGAAGAAACTTTTCTCACAAAAAATAAGTTGAAGATGAAATATACGTTTTACGACCCGCGTACTCTAACAACCTCCCTGCCTAATAGCTGGACGACATCGATTAGAAAGTGTTTAGCAAAGTCGTCAGTCGTCCCGGTCCCGGTACGTCTCATTATGTTGACAAATGATTTGGTTTATCGCTCACATTTTAATCCTTTTGTATTTTTTGGGCTCAGTGTCGCCAATTCTTACTAACACAGAAGGCGAAATTAAAATAGCAGATTACTTTCGTTAAAAGAACAGCTTCTTATTAAATTTTAAATAATTCTTTTTTTTTTTTGTTAGCGGTGTTACTACAGTCTATGCCGCATTCCACATTTTGATCGCCATTTCTCCCTATTCTTCCCGTGATCATCACTCATGCTTTTCCTAATTCCTGTTCTGCATTGTGTTGGCAGTCTTCTTTTTCTTCTCCTGTTTTGTGGTGTGTAAGTCAATGCCTTCTTTGGCCATCGCTTCTCATCCACCCTCATTACGTGACCATACCATAGCAACTAAAAGGTTGGTAACGGATCTTGGGGGCTGTATAGACTGCTGATGTCTATACAGTAACAACACTCTGAGAAATACCCACTGATCCCCAGCCTCATCACTTGACCATACCATAGCAACTAAAAGATTGGTAAAGGGTCTTGGGGGCTGTATAGACTCCTGACGTCTATACAGTAACAAAAATATGAAAAATACCCACTGACTCCTGACAAACGAGTCGGGGGCTTGAGAAATCTTATTCAGCTCTGCCAACAAATCATGCTCTCACGTCCTCGTAGAGATACGCGTATCTCGCGCAGCTGCTGGGTACATGGCATGCAATGGGTGTATGTTATGTAGCAGACGAGAGAGGGTGAAGGGCGAGTCTCTGGCGCCCTACAAATATCTGGGGCATATCAGCTAAGGGAGAAAATCCCTACAAAACCCTGGCCCTGCAAGTCTGAAGGTTGAATCGACGTGCCAGCGACTCGTCATTCGTAAAAAAAAATAATAAAGTGCTAAAAGTTTCGACAAATCGCCTAGGAAAAATCCTAAAACTGAATTTAAAGACTCTTAAAAATCAATAAGATATTTTCAAAGCAATAAAAAATTTGTTGGGAGGATACCGTAAAGTACAATTAATATTGTAACGCAACAGAAATGCAGTCATCCATGTTACATAAATAGTATATTAATAAAATAATAAGTAAATCAATATTTAACTCCCATGATAAAACAAAGGTCTAATAAATACATTTATAATTATAGATAAAAATGAATAAGGATGCAAGGTAGAAATAACAATAATAAACAAACCTGTAAATTAGGCAATAGTTAGAGATCCATGTTCAGTGAAAAGCAAATAAATATTATACTGATGACAATTGTAAGAAAGAAACTAGTACAGAAAATGTCAAAGTAAATGACAATGAAATTAGACAAAAACGAGACAATAATTTACCTTATAGCAATAGTAAGTAAGGATTATGAATTAAATGATATTATTTTGTAACGATGAATGTTATCTTGATTATTCATCTCTTCTTTCACAGCACTAACACTTAACTAAAAATGAACTTTTTCATGTGAAAACTTACTGATTTTATTGGATGCGTTTCGGCTTACGTATCCGCCTTCTTCAGCTTTGATACAGACTGCCAGCATTTTGTAACGGTTGTGTGGAAGGTGTAGTGGGAGTGGTGTGTGGAGGAAGGGGATTGGCACGGGGATTCAACTTACTGTTTGTTTTCTGTATAATTGTGTCAAAAAGTGTATGTGATTTATATTGTAATTGATCGTTGAGTATATTGTTTGGTTGTGTTGTGTGGTGTTTACATATTTCGTATTGTTCAGTTGTGTTGAGTTTTCGACCTTCGGGTATGTAATGTAAAATTTCAAGATTTGTGTCTATGTTGGTGTAACTGTGGTTTTCTGTGTGTATGTGTGTGGCAAATGCGGAGTGTATATTGTTGTTGGTTAAAGCTTTTAAGTGTTCAGAATAACGGGATGAAAAAGATACCTTGAAAACCTTTGGTTATGAGACTGGTTTTGGATGACTCATCACTAGTAACTCCTTTTACTTGAACTTGGATTTTCTTTATAATAATGATTTCTTTCCACAGTTGCTATGAATTAATCTATTTATATTAAACTTAATGCTTTCTTCCAACTTTAAATATTATAACTGCATTATTCTAATGATCAATTGCCATTCAATATTATGCATACATCTGTCACGCTACAGATTGCTCCCCTCCAGAAGTAATTATTTCAGCCATGTTTATGGATGAAATAATTTCTTATGATAATTTCATCATTTCTTATAATTCATTTTCTTCTCCATTTTTATATCGACTTTTTTATATTAGAGTTTTATTAATTTTATATATATAATTATTTGTTTTACTACTGATCCTTTTCGGATAGTTAGTGTCTTCTGAGATATATTATAATTGTAATACATTTTCTTTCTATATCAACTTTGTGTTGTATCCTTGGGATATTAATTCCCTAACGTTCCCTATCACGTGGGCTGGGGCAGATCAGAGGGGCACTGTACGCTACTTCTCTGCTGGCCATACACCACTTCTATAAATTGAGTACAGGGGCATATCCATCCCTGCTCAAAAAAACATAATGCTGCTGGAATTATCTTCAGTCAGTCATCGAATAAATAAATAAAAAGTAGTCTCATTTTCGACTAATAAAAATATCTTTGGATTCTCCACTTCGTAGTCTCTCAGATTATCTCACATTTTCTATCTTAATAAATCTTCATAATCATTATTATACTCATTACATACATATTTTCTCAAAACTCTTAACTTGTCTGATATATTTAATTTAATTATGGTTGAAAACCTTTCTTTTAATAATTCTGGTTACTGTTTACAGTGTAACTCTCTTTCTTCTCCATCTGAATTCTCTTTATACTTTCTTCTGGTTACTCATAGTATTAGCATGGTCTTTATAAATAGTCTTTCGTATTCATTATTTGAATGGTCTTAATATATTATATTTAATTTTTTAACATTGTACCTTTACATTAGATATACAGGTTGTTATATTGATCATTTTATTTAAACATTTTGGTTCTTTCCTTTCTCTTAGAAAGTTATTAATCTGCCTTCGCATTCATTAACATTAATTCATTTATATTATATTTCATGTGGTATTTCTCCTCTTTGCATTTCATATAGGTCTTATTATTATCATTGGTTCAAAATCATCTTCTCCATCTGTTTGGTATGAGTTGTTCTTCTTTGCTCTTAATTAACTGTTTTTATTATCGTTTCATAGGTAATTAGCCTCTTTGCTTCCAAATTTTTTCTTCTCAATTCAATTATAATTGACACATAATTATTTTTTGGAACTTGGTTAGTTTTAATGTAAAATTCAAACTATTCTTTTTATTTAATTGAAAAATATTTCTCATAAATCCTTGTAATATGTTGATCTTATCTTGTTTCAAAGTTCTGACGTTCTATCAACATTCAAATTCTGTTTAATTCATTTATTCCCAGAATTGTTTCATTCAGAATTGTTTATAGTAGTGTGATTTTACTATTATTTCTGAAAGTTTTGGTATTTCTCCAAATTCAAATTCTTCTTAATTATTTACCATAAAGTTTTTCTCATAAACTTAGTTATAGTAAGCTGTGCTTGCTTAATTTTAAATTTTTGTTTTTAAAATTAAGTTCCAAATTCTCTCTTTCTCTTTCTTCCATAAAGTTTTGTTCTAAATTATCAGGTGGTAGTAAGATGTACTTACTCAATTTTAAATTTTTATAATTATATTTCAATTCAAAAGTCTTTCTTTTTCTTTCTTCCATAAAGTTTGTTCCAAAATGATTAGGTTGTAAAATGTACTTTCATTATTTTAAAATTTTTTAACATATATAAAAAATTCTTTTTCTTTCTCTTTCTTCCAAAATGTTCTTCTCAAAATATTAGGTTGTAAGATGTACTTACATTATTTTAGGATTTTTTCAAATTATTAAAAATTCTTTTTCTTTTAATTCTCCAGAATGTTCTTTTCAAAATATTAGGTTGTAAGATGTACTTACATTATTTTAGGATTTTTAAAATAAATTCAAAATTCTAAATCTCACAACTCATTCTTCATAATATTTCTTCATAGAAGCTTGATTGTACACTCCTTTGATTTTTCCTGAAACGATTTCCCTCAACTCATATGTATTGTTATGCTTATCATTTATCACAACATATGGGGTTATATTGTACTCTACACTGGCCCATATTATTTATACTTTTGTAAGTTGATCTCCACTTTTTCTTTTCTTATAAATTTTCTTTTCTTTTATATACCCAGGAAGATGGACGATTTTCTTTATGTCGTTCCATTGCTCATATTTTTATTTGTCATGTTCATTTTCTTACATAGTCTTCACTCATAAAACCCAGTTTTGTTTCTATGTTTATTCTTCGTATCATTTCCTTTCAACGATATTTATTTCGTCTCCTTCAACATTGTTTTTCGCCGTAGTCGGTTATCAGGATCCGTCCCTTTTCTTGATGTCGTGTGGTATTTGTGTCAACCAGGGTCCATCATTCCAGTTGCTCTTATAAAATTTACCCTAGGGCGCGACACTCGGTTATTATTACTGTTATTGTTTTTATTACTAAATTTATCATGATAATAATTTCGGTTAGGTTGGTAAGGTTTGTCACCATTATTGTTGGGATATGGATTTCTCTGACTGTATGGGACATTATTATGTTGGTATAAATTGTTTCTATTGTATGGATAGGGGTTGTTATCCCTAACGCCGTTAGAATTACCGATACACTGGTTATTACACGGCGGGTTGTTAGGGCCGTCGTAATTACTGGGTTGGTTCCCTCTATCATCATATTGTATACACCAATACTTTTCTGGTCCATGTTTTGTGTTACTTGACAAATATCTGTGAGGATCTTCATCTGGGTTATCACTTATTATTTGTTTATCTGAAACACCATAAGCTGGTTTACCATCACATATCCACTCTGAAGGAATATATTTTAGTCTAACCGTACCCTGGAACTGTCCTAGATGGCACGCTAATGGAATACATTCTGGTGATTCACCTGTGCCGTCATTACAGTCTGGTACGATATCACATTTCCATCTTTCTGAAATCCACTGTCCAGTTCTGCGCTGATATTGATCTTGTCCACATGTCGTATTCTGTTTACCTCTGGTCCTTTCCCATTGGTACACTACTGTCTTGTGGTAAATTATTTTGGAAATTACTTCGATTCTCCTCCTATAATTCCTGGAATACATGATGTCTTTGTCATTGGTAATTGGGATATTATTGCCATCAATTAATCCATGGTTCATCATCTCCAACTCTTCCTTAGTTTTTATTACATTTCTTGGATACATTCTCCTTTTCCTTTGTTCAATATTTTCCTGGTTTCGGCTAGTTTCAATTTCAGGTACCACCGTTACTAGTTCCTGCATCTTATCATTTGGTACTTCTCCTGTTTCTGGTTGGCTATCATTTTTTATTTCTTCGGTCTTCTCCTTTCTTAATTCTTCCCTTTTTAATCTGTCCTCTCTCATTTCCTTATTCTCGTCATCTAGTTTCTTGTTCATCTCACCCAGTTTCTCCATTATGAATTTGTGGCGCTCCTTCCTATCCCTTCTTTCCTCGTCCATCATTTCCTTCCTTTCTTTTTTCAACCCTCTCATCATTTCCAACATCTTCTCCATCATCTCCACTTCTTTTGGTGTAAGTTCTGCCATTTTGCTTGTCGTTGTTCCCTTTTCTCTGGCTTTGTAGCTGTTGCCTCGCTCCAACTAGTGATTGGGCAGAATTTATTGGCCTTCCAATCGCTAATTAAAGCCCCTAAAGTTGTGCGCCAATTTGTAATAAAATAAATTACAAATAAATATAGATGTGTGTTGATGATATAAGAGATTATGGAGTATGTGACTCCGATGTAAACAAGCCCCTCTGTTTGGACTAGCCAATTTGTAATAAAATAAATAAATAAGTTGTAAGTTGTAATGTGTTTAATTGGTGTGGCTCTCGACGTCTTACTGGCCTGAAACACTTCCTTAAGTTTCCCAGCTGGTCGAATCCCAATGGTAGCAAGACCGGTCGAGTAGCGTAAAGTTGATGAAGAAATATATATGCTCAGCTTCACCGAAAGTTTCAAAACAAAAATTATTGTTTTGAAGAAAATTAAAAAAAAAATTATGTTTATAAAAAAAAAATAATAAAAAAAAATTTAATTTTATTAATTAATTAATTAGGATCAATTAATTAATATAGGGCTGTGAAGTTTTAAACAGTGTAATGCTCTTCTGAAACTTTTTATTAAAGTTTTAGTATAATTTAAATAATCTATCACCACTCATAAGACTGTCTGTAAACCAATCGATATTTGTTTACCTTTCTATTTTTTTAGGTTATTTTCACTTACGGGTGGTAAAGTTCTTGTAGATTATCAATTAGAATTATATTATTGGTAATTAGTATTATTGAAGAAATAAAGAACTATTAAGTATTGAAAAGTATTAATGTTTTATTAAGTAACAGCAATATTGACTCTTATCGATTAGTATCGATTCTCAGGATATCGAAAAAAGTTACAAGTATATGTTATAAAAATTATATAGGGTTCTTTAAACAGCCAGTTATTACCAAAGTCAGAGAAATCGGGCTAATATTTAAAAACTATAACGTTACAATCAAATTAATAGTTATTAATAAACACAGACATTGAATAATAAATTGTAAATATAATAATTGTTTTCACCAAACAGCTGTGCTGAACCAAGAAGAGGCACTGGAATTGTCAAAGCAAATGGCCGCCGTCAAGTCGATGAAAATGTTGCTCGTTGCTGCTGCATTCCAAATAATGTATTTTGACGCAATATTTCTGTTCTCGTGTCCGCAAATCTCTTGTTATATGTTGTGTAGTGACTGGTGTAGTGATTCTGGGTTGTATTTAGTGTATCTGTATAATTATTAGTTCAAACACTTTCTCCGATTCCGTCACTAATTTGGTTTAATGTATTATACAGTTTTCTAGTGTTTTATGGTGTTTTTCGGAGTAGATTTATATTGTTCTGTGTTATGGAGTGTTACTTGATCGTTTCTGTTATAATATGATAGTTTCAGAAGTATTTTACAAGTCACTCGCGATTTCACAATAATTCACTATACACTCGCTTGTATGACGATTATAGGTTTGGTTATCCACGTTATTAAACGTATGTCATGTTAACCGTTCAACTACCAATAATTAACTAACTGTTTCCTCCAGTTTCAATTAAACTCTTAGCCCATATAATATTATCCTTAACATTGTTCAAAAATATTTTCACATCCTGTGTACATTTTACTATTTCACTATATGAATGCCTAAACTTTGGTTATTTGTCAATTTTATTCACTAGATTTGATTTAAATTAATCTTTCATTTCATTCTGGTTATTTTCAGATTAAATAATGCCATTTTATAGTGTTTTCTGTCCAAAAAATAGTAATTTTACTTTCAGTTTGATATACTCTGATAAGTCAAACATTTCCAAAATTTACTTCCTGTTATAATGTAAATTCAGCCATTTTATCAGTTATATTTAATATTAATAATCCTATATTGCATTAAAAGGTTCATATTCCCTTATTTTCTGGTAATTAATTGAATTAGTTGTATTCTGAAACATTATTCTGAAATATATGACTCCCATGTCTAAATTTCTGAGTTTAGTCATTTTCACTTTTATTCAAAATTCTGAATATAATTTATTAAAATCTCCCTAGATGGTATGTGCAATTATATGGCATGATCTCAAGTTTATTTTGTCTAAACCCCTTTTGTTTATTTGCATTTAAATGAGCAATTTCTCTGTTTTGATGAAGTTTGGTTTCCATTCTTTTGGCCTATGATTTTTTAACAATTTTTCTTACAAAATAATTTACAAACAATATATGATGTGTGATACCCTCTCTGACTTTTTACAAATAGTATTATAAATTAAACATGTTTTCAAATTACACAAAAACAATTAGTATTGGTTACAATACAAATAATAGTTAAACAGAATAAAGAACATTTTTTTTAAATAAATGGTTGTCTTCAAATCAGACATTTTGCAACAAAATTCCCATTTCCAACATTGTAAATATGGTTTACAACAAAGGTTTTGTACTAACTAACATCTTAATTACTCTCTACTATTTACAAGTGGTAACTATTTTTATAGTTCTGATGTTAGTTGTATCAGACCCAAACAAATGGCCTTATATCTAAAACATTTTTAAACATTCTTGTACTATATACATAAAAACCTTATATTTATATTCTTATTTCTAACTATTATTATAAGTAGGATTCTACAGTTTTTATACCGTCTTTTACATTGTCTTTGGGGAATTGTACCCTGTCATTAACAAATAAATAGTATTAATTGTTCAAAAGGTATTATGAACTCTGTTTTTCTTTTTTCATGTAAAACAAAATGTTATTTTAAACAGATTCATGTCTTATGAACAACATATTGCCACAGTACATATTTTAAGTCATTGAAAAATGCATATTTCATTGCATCCAATGTTTGTGATTGCCAAGAATGAAACACAAGGTTCATTTTTTATAATACCCAAAACTATCACTGGTTCACTTTGCACTTATATATTATGTTAATGCTAAATGGTCGTATAGTCTTATCAACATAATAAATTGGTTAGCGTTTTTTCAATGGAGATTTGTTCCATGGGTACTATATTATTGTTTCATCTTAGTTCACAGGAAACTTTTACTTTATACACTCCTCTCTCTTAAATTTATATACATGTGGTTTTTATTTCGTTATACTTTTATTTTTAGATATTTATTTTGGGGATATAGGGATTTGGGTGTCTTTTATAAGAGCATGACATCTTCTTCAGGATGCTGCCCTCTTCTTCTTTCTTCAGTCTTCTTTTCTCCTGCCTTCTGGGACTGGTATCTTCTCCATCTTCTTCTTGTTGCCATCAGGTTTCTTGGGATCTTCTCCATTTTCTTCTTTATCACAGAAATACACAACCTGTATTGGTTGATCTTGGCTTATTTTAGGGTTTCTCTTCTATTTATTCTTCCTCGTTCTGGGTTTGGTCATATTCAGTACTGCTTTGTTATTTTCTTTTTTACCTTCCTGGGTTATACCTTGAAAACCTTTGGTTATGAGACTGGTTTTGGATGACTCATCACTAGTAACTCCTTTTACTTGAACTTGGATTTTCTTTATAATAATGATTTCTTTCCACAGTTGCTATGAATTAATCTATTTATATTAAACTTAATGCTTTCTTCCAACTTTAAATATTATAACTTCATTATTCTAATGATCAATTGCCATTCAATATTATGCATACATCTGTCACGCTACAGATTGCTCCCCTCCAGAAGTAATTATTTCAGACATGTTTATGGATGAAATAATTTCTTATGATAATTTCATCATTTCTTATAATTCATTTTCTTCTCCATTTTTATATCGACTTTTTTATATTAGAGTTTTATTAATTTTATATATATAATTATTTCACGATATTAATTGATGACTCGTTGGGCACTTGGTGAAACATATTAATACAAAGGTTTTGTAAAATATATAAAAACACTTGGTAAGTTTCACAAATTTTTTAATTAACTCTGACAGCTGTTTCGACTAACTTAAGCCATTGTCAAAGAGCGAGAGAATGAAATTACTGAACACAGGATGTTAGAGTAGTGTAGGTGGTAAACATCTGTTTAGGGCGTATCTGGAACATCTGTGTTGTGATGGCGAGGGGTGGGGAGTGTGTGCATGAGACAAGGGAAGGTCTGGTGTCTTTAAAAACTAAATACAATCATGAATGCAAAATATAAAATTAACTGAACTAAATATAAACTGAATGCAAAATTTAAAATAATGATGAACATTCAAAACAATATAAAATAAACTAAACTAAATAACAGATTTTAATAAAGGGGATACACAAAATTCAGTCTGTTCATTGGTTAAATTTTTGTTATTTTTTATTGCTTTTTTAATTTCTAAAATTTCTAACAAATCCATTTTTCTACCTTTTTGTATGTTGTGGAGTAGTGTTATGTTTTTTGTGTCTATAAAGTGATTGTGTTGTAAGCAATGATCTGCAAAACCTGTATTAGATGTATTGGTTAAAATCGCCTTCTTATGTTCAGAAATGCGATGTTTCAGAGCACGGCCACATTGTCCGATATAAATAGCATCGCATTCTGCACAGTGTATTTCATAAACTCCATTTTTCTCCAGTGTATTAGATTTTTCTTTATTATTGACTAGTAGTGAAAAAAGGTTACGTTTGTTTACTGATACCATGTTAAGACCATGGTTTTTTAACCTATTATTAATCTTATCTGTTATACATGGAATGTAATTTGTTAAGTGAAATTTTTTGTTACCCTGATCTGGCTCTATGGAATAAAATTCTTTTAAAGTAATTTTCTTCTGTTTTTTTAAAATTAAAGAATTAATTATTCTTTCATCATAACCGTTATTTTGTGCTATGGCTTTTATAATATCTACCTCTTTATTGAAATTTTCTTTGGATAAAGGAACTATAAGGAGACGATTAACCATTGCATGAAAACTGCTTAATTTTATGTGCCATGATGTTAGTGATTGTTTATGTATAACGGTATCTGTAAAAGTAGGTTTTCTATATATCTGAAAACTAAGATTATTTTGTGATCTAGTAATGGTAAGATCCAAAAAATTTAAACTTTTCATATTTTCTGTTTCAAGTGTAAATTGCACGCTACTATAAAAGGAATTAATATAATCTAAGAACATATGGAGCTGTCTATCTGTTCCCGTCCAGATACAAAATATATCATCAACATACCTTGCCCAATGAAAAACATATTTTATGTTGGGGTTATCAGATGTAAAAATGTTTTCTTCCAAAAATGTCATAAAGATTTCACTTAATAAAGGTGATAAAGGAGAGCCCATAGGTAAGCCATTAAATTGTTTATAGATTTTATTATTAAACTGAAAATAATTTTGTCCTATGCAAATATCTAAGGCCGAGAATAATTCTTTTTTCTGATCACTATTTAAGGTTAAAGTATTTTGTATATGTGAGGAACAGATAGACAACAGAACATCTACAGGTATAGACGGAAATAAATTCTTAACATCAAATGAAACTAATTTTGCATTCAGTGGTAAATGTACATTTTTTATATTATTAACTAATTGTAAAGTGTTTGTAATAGCATACTTTGGGTTAAAGTTAATATATTTTGGCAATAATTCATTAAGTTTTTTACAGACTTTATATGCAGGTGCAATTACATATGAAACAACTGGGCGCATGGGACAATTAGGTTTATGTATTTTTGGTAAACTATACAAAACAGGAGCTTTTGGGTTCATCATAGTTAGCATGAAACTTTTTGTGTCTGAAAATATATTAGGGCAATTTTTAATAAGTGATTTTATTTGTTTTTGAAACTTATTAGTGGGATCATTTAATATCTTGAGATTGTCATTCCTGAAGAGAAGTTCTGTCTTTTCAATATATTCGCTCCTATTTATTATTGTAATTGTATTGCCTTTATCAGCTTTGCAAACCACTAAACTATTTGAATTAATTTTTTGTTTTAAACTGTTAACTATGTACTTATCTGAATCTTTTAGACTGTACTTATTCTTATTACTTTTTGATATAATGTTTGCACAGGAAACTAATTCATTATTTCTTATATCTGGGTTATCTACATTACTAAGTGCTATTTCTGTATTTACACATAACATTTCCATGTCTCTTTTGTACCGTATGTTTGGACAATATTTCAAACCTTTATTTAACAGATTTAGTTCTTTCTGAGTAAAGTTTATATTTGAGAAATTTTCCACTCTGTTATAAAATTTATTTACTGGTGATGACATAGTAGTTACTCTCTTAATACTTAGCTTAGTTGTGATAAGTTTTAGTAATTTTGTTTTTTGTACTAAATATTGTTTATGAGCATGATAACTTACTTGTTCTCTGATCATATTATCAATAAGGTCAAATTCCACTGCACTGTATCTATAAGTTAATTCACAATGTATTAGTTTTTGGTGTAAAGACAAATTATTTCTTCTAGAGTACCATTTCTTGAGTTCCAAATGTAGCCAGTTCTTGTATGCCTGTTGAACAGCAGTTTTTGCTTCAGACGATTGATGGCGGCAACTAATCTTCATGTACGTTGGAAATACACTATTCTTTAGGCACTGTTTATTAAACCACAAATGGTTGTTGCACTTCCGGAATTTTAAAAGACATCTTCTGTAGAAAGTAACGAGCATTGCTTTACTTGCACTTTTCACGATATTAATTGATGACTCGTTGGGCACTTGGTGAAACATATTAATACAAAGGTTTTGTAAAATATATAAAAACACTTGGTAAGTTTCACAAATATATTAACTTTAACACAAAGTATGCTATTAAAAACACTTTACAATTAGTTAATAATATAAAAAATGTACATTTACCACTGAATGCAAAATTAGTTTCATTTGATGTTAAGAATTTATTTTCGTCTATACCTGTAGATGTTCTGTTGTCTATCTGTTCCTCACATATACAAAATACTTTAACCTTAAATAGTGATCAGAAAAAAGAATTATTCTCGGCCTTAGATATTTGCATAGGACAAAATTATTTTCAGTTTAATAATAAAATCTATAAACAATTTAATGGCTTACCTATGGGCTCTCCTTTATCACCTTTATTAAGTGAAATCTTTATGACATTTTTGGAAGAAAACATTTTTACATCTGATAACCCCAACATAAAATATGTTTTTCATTGGGCAAGGTATGTTGATGATATATTTTGTATCTGGACGGGAACAGATAGACAGCTCCATATGTTCTTAGATTATATTAATTCCTTTTATAGTAGCGTGCAATTTACACTTGAAACAGAAAATATGAAAAGTTTAAATTTTTTGGATCTTACCATTACTAGATCACAAGATAATCTTAGTTTTCAGATATATAGAAAACCTACTTTTACAGATACCGTTATACATAAACAATCACTAACATCATGGCACATAAAATTAAGCAGTTTTCATGCAATGGTTAATCGTCTCCTTATAGTTCCTTTATCCAAAGAAAATTTCAATAAAGAGGTAGATATTATAAAAGCCATAGCACAAAATAACGGTTATGATGAAAGAATAATTAATTCTTTAATTTTAAAAAAACAGAAGAAAATTACTTTAAAAGAATTTTATTCCATAGAGCCAGATCAGGGTAACAAAAAATTTCACTTAACAAATTACATTCAATGTATAACAGATAAGATTAATAATAGGTTAAAAAACCATGGTCTTAACATGGTATCAGTAAACAAACGTAATCTTTTTTAACTACTAGTCAATAATAAAGAAAAATCTAATACACTGGAGAAAAATGGAGTTTATGAAATACACTGTGCAGAATGCGATGCTATTTATATCGGACAATGTGGCCGTGCTCTGAAACATCGCATTTCTGAACATAAGAAGGCGATTTTAACCAATACATCTAATACAGGTTTTGCAGATCATTGCTTACAACACAATCACTTTATAGACACAAAAAACATAACACTACTCCACAACATACAAAAAGGTAGAAAAATGGATTTGTTAGAAATTTTAGAAATTAAAAAAGCAATAAAAAATAACAAAAATTTAACCAATGAACAGACTGAATTTTGTGTATCCCCTTTATTAAAATCTGTTATTTAGTTTAGTTTATTTTATATTGTTTTGAATGTTCATCATTATTTTAAATTTTGCATTCAGTTTATATTTAGTTCAGTTAATTTTATATTTTGCATTCATGATTGTATTTAGTTTTTAAAGACACCAGACCTTCCCTTGTCTCATGCACACACTCCCCACCCCTCGCCATCACAACACAGATGTTCCAGATACGCCCTAAACATATGTTTACCACCTACACTACTCTAACATCCTGTGTTCAGTAATTTCATTCACTCGCTCTTTGACAATGGCTTAAGTTAGTCGAAACAGCTGTCAGAGTTAATTAAAAAATTTGTGAAACTTACCAAGTGTTTTTATATATTTTACAAAACCTTTATATAATTATTTGTTTTACTACTGATCCTTTTCGGATAGTTAGTGTCTTCTGAGATATATTATAATTGTAATACATTTTCTTTCTATATCAACTTCGTGTTGTATCCTTGGGATATTAATTCCCTAACGTTCCCTATCACGTGGGCTGGGGCAGATCAGAGGGGCACTGTACGCTACTTCTCTGCTGGCCATACACCACTTCTATAAATTGAGTACAGGGGCATATCCATCCCTGCTCAAAAAAACATAATGCTGCTGGAATTATCTTCAGTCAGTCATCGAATAAATAAATAAAAAGTAGTCTCATTTTCGACTAATAAAAATATCTTTGGATTCTCCACTTCGTAGTCTCTCAGATTATCTCACATTTTCTATCTTAATAAATCTTCATAATCATTATTATACTCATTACATACATATTTTCTCAAAACTCTTAACTTGTCTGATATATTTAATTTAATTATGGTTGAAAACCTTTCTTTTAATAATTCTGGTTACTGTTTACAGTGTAACTCTCTTTCTTCTCCATCTGAATTCTCTTTATACTTTCTTCTGGTTACTCATAGTATTAGCATGGTCTTTATAAATAGTCTTTCGTATTCATTATTTGAATGGTCTTAATATATTATATTTAATTTTTTAACATTGTACCTTTACATTAGATATACAGGTTGTTATATTGATCATTTTATTTAAACATTTTGGTTCTTTCCTTTCTCTTAGAAAGTTATTAATCTGCCTTCGCATTCATTAACATTAATTCATTTATATTATATTTCATGTGGTATTTCTCCTCTTTGCATTTCATATAGGTCTTATTATTATCATTGGTTCAAAATCATCTTCTCCATCTGTTTGGTATGAGTTGTTCTTCTTTGCTCTTAATTAACTGTTTTTATTATCGTTTCATAGGTAATTAGCCTCTTTGCTTCCAAATTTTTTCTTCTCAATTCAATTATAATTGACACATAATTATTTTTTGGAACTTGGTTAGTTTTAATGTAAAATTCAAACTATTCTTTTTATTTAATTGAAAAATATTTCTCATAAATCCTTGTAATATGTTGATCTTATCTTGTTTCAAAGTTCTGACGTTCTATCAACATTCAAATTCTGTTTAATTCATTTATTCCCAGAATTGTTTCATTCAGAATTGTTTATAGTAGTGTGATTTTACTATTATTTCTGAAAGTTTTGCTATTTCTCCAAATTCAAATTCTTCTTAATTATTTACCATAAAGTTTTTCTCATAAACTTAGTTATAGTAAGCTGTGCTTGCTTAATTTTAAATTTTTGTTTTTAAAATTAAGTTCCAAATTCTCTCTTTCTCTTTCTTCCATAAAGTTTTGTTCTAAATTATCAGGTGGTAGTAAGATGTACTTACTCAATTTTAAATTTTTATAATTATATTTCAATTCAAAAGTCTTTCTTTTTCTTTCTTCCATAAAGTTTGTTCCAAAATGATTAGGTTGTAAAATGTACTTTCATTATTTTAAAATTTTTTAACATATATAAAAAATTCTTTTTCTTTCTCTTTCTTCCAAAATGTTCTTCTCAAAATATTAGGTTGTAAGATGTACTTACATTATTTTAGGATTTTTTCAAATTATTAAAAATTCTTTTTCTTTTAATTCTCCAGAATGTTCTTTTCAAAATATTAGGTTGTAAGATGTACTTACATTATTTTAGGATTTTTAAAATAAATTCAAAATTCTAAATCTCACAACTCATTCTTCATAATATTTCTTCATAGAAGCTTGATTGTACACTCCTTTGATTTTTCCTGAAACGATTTCCCTCAACTCATATGTATTGTTATGCTTATCATTTATCACAACATATGGGGTTATATTGTACTCTACACTGGCCCATATTATTTATACTTTTGTAAGTTGATCTCCACTTTTTCTTTTCTTATAAATTTTCTTTTCTTTTATATACCCAGGAAGATGGACGATTTTCTTTATGTCGTTCCATTGCTCATATTTTTATTTGTCATGTTCATTTTCTTACATAGTCTTCACTCATAAAACCCAGTTTTGTTTCTATGTTTATTCTTCGTATCATTTCCTTTCAACGATATTTATTTCGTCTCCTTCAACATTGTTTTTCGCCGTAGTCGGTTATCAGGATCCGTCCCTTTTCTTGATGTCGTGTGGTATTTGTGTCAACCAGGGTCCATCATTCCAGTTGCTCTTATAAAATTTACCCTAGGGCGCGACACTCGGTTATTATTACTGTTATTGTTTTTATTACTAAATTTATCATGATAATAATTTCGGTTAGGTTGGTAAGGTTTGTCACCATTATTGTTGGGATATGGATTTCTCTGACTGTATGGGACATTATTATGTTGGTATAAATTGTTTCTATTGTATGGATAGGGGTTGTTATCCCTAACGCCGTTAGAATTACCGATACACTGGTTATTACACGGCGGGTTGTTAGGGCCGTCGTAATTACTGGGTTGGTTCCCTCTATCATCATATTGTATACACCAATACTTTTCTGGTCCATGTTTTGTGTTACTTGACAAATATCTGTGAGGATCTTCATCTGGGTTATCACTTATTATTTGTTTATCTGAAACACCATAAGCTGGTTTACCATCACATATCCACTCTGAAGGAATATATTTTAGTCTAACCGTACCCTGGAACTGTCCTAGATGGCACGCTAATGGAATACATTCTGGTGATTCACCTGTGCCGTCATTACAGTCTGGTACGATATCACATTTCCATCTTTCTGAAATCCACTGTCCAGTTCTGCGCTGATATTGATCTTGTCCACATGTCGTATTCTGTTTACCTCTGGTCCTTTCCCATTGGTACACTACTGTCTTGTGGTAAATTATTTTGGAAATTACTTCGATTCTCCTCCTATAATTCCTGGAATACATGATGTCTTTGTCATTGGTAATTGGGATATTATTGCCATCAATTAATCCATGGTTCATCATCTCCAACTCTTCCTTAGTTTTTATTACATTTCTTGGATACATTCTCCTTTTCCTTTGTTCAATATTTTCCTGGTTTCGGCTAGTTTCAATTTCAGGTACCACCGTTACTAGTTCCTGCATCTTATCATTTGGTACTTCTCCTGTTTCTGGTTGGCTATCATTTTTTATTTCTTCGGTCTTCTCCTTTCTTAATTCTTCCCTTTTTAATCTGTCCTCTCTCATTTCCTTATTCTCGTCATCTAGTTTCTTGTTCATCTCACCCAGTTTCTCCATTATGAATTTGTGGCGCTCCTTCCTATCCCTTCTTTCCTCGTCCATCATTTCCTTCCTTTCTTTTTTCAACCCTCTCATCATTTCCAACATCTTCTCCATCATCTCCACTTCTTTTGGTGTAAGTTCTGCCATTTTGCTTGTCGTTGTTCCCTTTTCTCTGGCTTTGTAGCTGTTGCCTCGCTCCAACTAGTGATTGGGCAGAATTTATTGGCCTTCCAATCGCTAATTAAAGCCCCTAAAGTTGTGCGCCAATTTGTAATAAAATAAATTACAAATAAATATAGATGTGTGTTGATGATATAAGAGATTATGGAGTATGTGACTCCGATGTAAACAAGCCCCTCTGTTTGGACTAGCCAATTTGTAATAAAATAAATAAATAAGTTGTAAGTTGTAATGTGTTTAATTGGTGTGGCTCTCGACGTCTTACTGGCCTGAAACACTTCCTTAAGTTTCCCAGCTGGTCGAATCCCAATGGTAGCAAGACCGGTCGAGTAGCGTAAAGTTGATGAAGAAATATATATGCTCAGCTTCACCGAAAGTTTCAAAACAAAAATTATTGTTTTGAAGAAAATTAAAAAAAAAATTATGTTTATAAAAAAAAAATAATAAAAAAAAATTTAATTTTATTAATTAATTAATTAGGATCAATTAATTAATATAGGGCTGTGAAGTTTTAAACAGTGTAATGCTCTTCTGAAACTTTTTATTAAAGTTTTAGTATAATTTAAATAATCTATCACCACTCATAAGACTGTCTGTAAACCAATCGATATTTGTTTACCTTTCTATTTTTTTAGGTTATTTTCACTTACGGGTGGTAAAGTTCTTGTAGATTATCAATTAGAATTATATTATTGGTAATTAGTATTATTGAAGAAATAAAGAACTATTAAGTATTGAAAAGTATTAATGTTTTATTAAGTAACAGCAATATTGACTCTTATCGATTAGTATCGATTCTCAGGATATCGAAAAAAGTTACAAGTATATGTTATAAAAATTATATAGGGTTCTTTAAACAGCCAGTTATTACCAAAGTCAGAGAAATCGGGCTAATATTTAAAAACTATAACGTTACAATCAAATTAATAGTTATTAATAAACACAGACATTGAATAATAAATTGTAAATATAATAATTGTTTTCACCAAACAGCTGTGCTGAACCAAGAAGAGGCACTGGAATTGTCAAAGCAAATGGCCGCCGTCAAGTCGATGAAAATGTTGCTCGTTGCTGCTGCATTCCAAATAATGTATTTTGACGCAATATTTCTGTTCTCGTGTCCGCAAATCTCTTGTTATATGTTGTGTAGTGACTGGTGTAGTGATTCTGGGTTGTATTTAGTGTATCTGTATAATTATTAGTTCAAACACTTTCTCCGATTCCGTCACTAATTTGGTTTAATGTATTATACAGTTTTCTAGTGTTTTATGGTGTTTTTCGGAGTAGATTTATATTGTTCTGTGTTATGGAGTGTTACTTGATCGTTTCTGTTATAATATGATAGTTTCAGAAGTATTTTACAAGTCACTCGCGATTTCACAATAATTCACTATACACTCGCTTGTATGACGATTATAGGTTTGGTTATCCACGTTATTAAACGTATGTCATGTTAACCGTTCAACTACCAATAATTAACTAACTGTTTCCTCCAGTTTCAATTAAACTCTTAGCCCATATAATATTATCCTTAACATTGTTCAAAAATATTTTCACATCCTGTGTACATTTTACTATTTCACTATATGAATGCCTAAACTTTGGTTATTTGTCAATTTTATTCACTAGATTTGATTTAAATTAATCTTTCATTTCATTCTGGTTATTTTCAGATTAAATAATGCCATTTTATAGTGTTTTCTGTCCAAAAAATAGTAATTTTACTTTCAGTTTGATATATTCTGATAAGTCAAACATTTCCAAAATTTACTTCCTGTTATAATGTAAATTCAGCCATTTTATCAGTTATATTTAATATTAATAATCCTATATTGCATTAAAAGGTTCATATTCCCTTATTTTCTGGTAATTAATTGAATTAGTTGTATTCTGAAACATTATTCTGAAATATATGACTCCCATGTCTAAATTTCTGAGTTTAGTCATTTTCACTTTTATTCATAATTCTGAATATAATTTATTAAAATCTCTCTAGATGGTATGTGCAATTATATGGCATGACCTCAAGTTTATTTTGTCTAAACCCCTTTTGTTTATTTGCATTTAAATGAGCAATTTCTCTGTTTTGATGAAGTTTGGTTTCCATTCTTTTGGCCTACGATTTTTTAACAATTTTTCTTACAAAATAATTTACAAACAATATATGATGTGTGATACCCTCTCTGACTTTTTACAAATAGTATTATAAATTAAACATGTTTTCAAATTACACAAAAACAATTAGTATTGGTTACAATACAAATAATAGTTAAACAGAATAAAGAACATTTTTTTTAAATAAATGGTTGTCTTCAAATCAGACATTTTGCAACAAAATTCCCATTTCCAACATGTAAATATGGTTTACAACAAAGGTTTTGTACTAACTAGCATCTTAATTACTCTTTACTATTTACAAGTGGTAACTATTTTTATAGTTCTGATGTTAGTTGTATCAGACCCAAACAAATGGCCTTATATCTAAAACATTTTTAAACATTCTTGTACTATATACATAAAAACCTTATATTTATATTCTTATTTCTAACTATTATTATAAGTAGGATTCTACAGTTTTTATACCGTCTTTTACATTGTCTTTGGGGAATTGTACCCTGTCATTAACAAATAAATAGTATTAATTGTTCAAAAGGTATTATGAACTCTGTTTTTCTTTTTTCATGTAAAACAAAATGTTATTTTAAACAGATTCATGTCTTATGAACAACATATTGCCACAGTACATATTTTAAGTCATTGAAAAATGCATATTTCATTGCATCCAATGTTTGTGATTGCCAAGAATGAAACACAAGGTTCATTTTTTATAATACCCAAAACTATCACTGGTTCACTTTGCACTTATATATTATGTTAATGCTAAATGGTCGTATAGTCTTATCAACATAATAAATTGGTTAGCGTTTTTTCAATGGAGATTTGTTCCATGGGTACTATATTATTGTTTCATCTTAGTTCACAGGAAACTTTTACTTTATACACTCCTCTCTCTTAAATTTATATACATGTGGTTTTTATTTCGTTATACTTTTATTTTTAGATATTTATTTTGGGGATATAGGGATTTGGGTGTCTTTTATAAGAGCATGACATCTTCTTCAGGATGCTGCCCTCTTCTTCTTTCTTCAGTCTTCTTTTCTCCTGCCTTCTGGGACTGGTATCTTCTCCATCTTCTTCTTGTTGCCATCAGGTTTCTTGGGATCTTCTCCATTTTCTTCTTTATCACAGAAATACACAACCTGTATTGGTTGATCTTGGCTTATTTTAGGGTTTCTCTTCTATTTATTCTTCCTCGTTCTGGGTTTGGTCATATTCAGTACTGCTTTGTTATTTTCTTTTTTACCTTCCTGGGTTATACCTTGAAAACCTTTGGTTATGAGACTGGTTTTGGATGACTCATCACTAGTAACTCCTTTTACTTGAACTTGGATTTTCTTTATAATAATGATTTCTTTCCACAGTTGCTATGAATTAATCTATTTATATTAAACTTAATGCTTTCTTCCAACTTTAAATATTATAACTTCATTATTCTAATGATCAATTGCCATTCAATATTATGCATACATCTGTCACGCTACATGATATATAATAAACCACCTCAATTTAAACAAATTATGATAATGCCACAATGCCATGATATCGATTGATAACGTTTGATATCGAAAATATAATAAATATAAAAGAAACAGACTAAGATCAAAAAACCAGCAGAATATATGTAGAAATTAGTAAACAAACTATAGATAAAGTTATATTCCGATATGATGGAAGATTAATAAGGAATGGACGAAAAATATATGAAATAAACACTATATACAAAACATTGAGAAGGAAGAAAAATAATGTGTTGCTAAGGACGACAGGAATGAAGAAGTTGTTGATTTTCAATTATTGCCTTTTATGATCTGAACGTGATGAGATTAAAAATCGGTATGGAGAACCATACGTGACTTCCATATTCTAAGATTTATATTTAAAATCATTTTCAGCCAAACAGCCAGGGAAGGAATTTTAACAAAAAAATACTTCTTTGTTGCCAATAACGTAGTACACATATAAAAAAAATTATCCCCTCCCCTTCAACTATAATTTTGATTTATAGAAAATTACCCCCAGCCCGTTCAACTAGCCTCTTCATTTATAGATATTTCATCTACGTTTCTACAGTGGATTATTAAGAATACTTTATCAAAATTAAGTACTTTACTCATGTTACAACAAAAAATGTTTCAGGTAAACTGCCCTTTCCCCGTAACCGATCTTCACCAAAATCAACAGACATTGAGTTCTCTATAGCTCAGGCACATATGTAAAAAATTATTTGATTCTGTTTGAATTTACGGCAGATATGGTTCGTCATATAAAAAATTACCCATGTTAAAACATAAAACATGAGATTTATAAAACATATCTAAGATTTATATTTAAAATCATTTTTGAAATAAAATATTTTCATAGAACCTACTAACGCTGGGGAAATCTGAGGAGCCAATCAGAGTTGGGCCTACCTGTCACTCTGCTGAATTTGGTGGAAAGCCCTGTCACTGTCGTCAAAGTATCAGCCTTGACAGGGTCATCTTTTTCTGCAAAATGGGAGAGGCTTGAGATGGAGTGAGTGACATGGTCCCCACCTCAATGAAGAACCCCTTGTTTTATAAAAATATATTTAAATTTTGAAAACTGAAAATTCTTTTCTTGTTGTAAATATTTCTATTTTATAATCAAAATGACTTTATTTTTGTTACCTGGCAACAAAATTATTTTATTTTCAACAATTACCATTGTTTCAAAAAGTTTAAATAAATTTTCAAGTACTTTACTCTTGTTAAAACGTAAAAGTTTGCAGGTAAACTATCCCTTCCCCTTAACCGATCTTCACCAAAATCTAAAGGCCTTGAGTCCTCTACAATTCACTGATGTATGCAAAAAATTATTTGATTCTGTTTGAATTTGCGGCTGTTATCGTTTGCCATAAAAAATACCCTTGTTAAAAAAACGTTGTAGGTAAACTACCCCTTTACCTTAACCGATCTTCACCAAAAACAATAGGTCTTGAGAACTCTACAATTCAGGGCTGTATGCGAAACATTATTTGATTCTGTTTAAATTTGCGGCTGTTATCGTTTGCCAAAAAAAAAAAATTTCCCTTGATAAAAAAAAACCGTTGCCGGTAAACTACCCCTTTCCCTCAACCGATCTTCACCAAAAACAATAGGTCGTGAGTACTCTACAAATCAGGGCTGTATGCAAAAAATTATTTGATTCTGTTTGAATTTGCGGCAGTTATCGTTTGCCATAGAAAAAAAATCTACAGACAGACACACAGGCACACAGACAGACACACACACAGACACTTTTCGGAAAACGACTTTTTTTCATGTTTTGAGTGTAGTAGAATCAGAATCTGCAATAATCTCGAACACGATTTTTTTTGCCATCACCATACTTCCATTTCTTAAGGAATATGGAAGTAAAAAACCCAAAGAAATGTTTAATGTAATAAGAATATTCTAAATTATTTTAATATAATTATAATCCGCAAAATTCTAATGATAATCTTCTTGACCTATGCCAGTAAAGTTTAACCAAATGAGATCATAGTACAGTATCACAATAAAAAATAAATAACTGGGTTCTACAAGGAAGGACTTGAATTGTCCTATACCAGAAAAGAATTGACTATATATTAAAACCAATACCAAGAGTTGAATGTGTCACAACAAATAAAATACACCACACTGGGACTCATAACCTTTTAAATACACGGAACATCACTAATTACTTCAAACGATAGAAGAACGTATTTGGATCCAGAATTTGCAGAAGGACCACCAGCCAGGCCGTAAATAAATCCAGGGAGCTGTATTTCCGAGGTGAACAGGACAAGAATTCCACTTTATTAAACCGAAGAAAGGAATTTCTAACGACATATCCATTCTGAGCGTCGAGATTATCAACCAACTGCCTACTTGAGTTACTTCGTTCTAGTCTGGTAAATTATTATTGTATTAATCATATTAACAACACAACACTTCAAATTTGTAAATCTTGCATTCTTATCTATGTATTTTTAATCTTCCCCACAGTTACAAGAACCTTCACACCCTGAATTAAATTAATTATAAACAAAAACAAATCATATGACCGAATATAAAATAAAGTATTGGACCGAACAATAATCGATTCACGCAATCTATAGCCTTTGTGTATGTCAATTGGAACATGTCTTATTTAATGTTGAAGGAGTGAGTAAATAAAGAAACCTTGTATAGTTGCAAAATCTTATCATTTGGGGTATTATTTAATGAGTTGGGAATTAAAAGTAACTGACTAAGTACATAATATTTGACTACCGTAAACAGTGAATTAACCTATAAGTTTCGTTTTCCCGGAACTGCAGCGCTTACTGCGGAATTCTCCGACACCAAAGAGAAGAGCGTTAAAATACAAAATTTACATAATTCTCTTCGAAGTACACTAGGGTTGAACGAAATTATAGAATAACACATTAATTATTTAAGTTTCAAGCACACTAACACTGGTATTTTTCTTAGAGAGACAAGTTAATATTAGTTAATGAAATTACTATATTCCCCAATTCCAAATATCTCAGAAATTAAATTAAATTAATACGACCGAAGAGAGGAGAGACAGAGAAGCATACCCGTTCCTAGTAACAAATAGGTTTACATTGCGTGATAAGAACGAGACGCACGTACTCGTCTGATAACAATATATATAATATATATATATATATATATATATATATTATAACATTATATTATAATATAATATAATATATATTATACTATATGTATTATAATAATTATATTATAATATAACATAATATAATATATATTATACCATATGTATTATAATATATTATATTATTATATTATATTTATTATATTTATATCAAGTGGTAAAGTACAATTGATGCTAAAGTCCCATAAAATACCTGTTGTCGTTCGGCCAAGGTGCGCCGTAACTGTTCACAATACTCTGTCGATTTTAGCGGTCTGAAGAAGATACCCGAGAGTGGGATTCTAAACATTTGCCGACAATGTCGCTGTTATATAGCACCCAACCACAGCCTAACAGCCGGGATTTAATCATTTTATAATATTGACTCTGGCCGTTTGAGCTTACGTCAAAAATTAGGATTGATATTTGTGTTAAACATATTATATTACCTATAATATTGTTACTACAATGACAAATACGAAACGCTCGCAAGCGGTTTACACGTTTCTCAGCTAGCAGAGCAGGTGCGTGTCTCTGTCAAAGCCGTGTACAAAAGTACCCTCTAGACTTTTCGAGTGCTTGCTAATTACTCAAATCATGTTGGCATGACAAATTATTCTGGAACATCTGCAGACTATATGTAGGCAACAGCGGCCGCTTAGTTAGTTACGTTGGGCGATTTATTCAGTGCGGATCAAGTGTTTGTTGTGAAAAGTGATTGCTGTGTTATAATTAGTGCTGAGCTCTAAATAGCTGACATTATTATAGCGTGTGGACAAATTTAATTTGTATTACTGTATGAGAGTTTCTTGTCGATTTAAAATTGTTATGTGTGAATAATGAAAGCTAGCAATTAGCTACATCATTGGTGTCTGTATTTTGTTTCCACTCCACAGTACGACTATCCATGAGATCGTCGTTACATATATATAGTTTTTCAATTTACAGCACAAATGAATTGACATTTGTCTTAAATACTTTGACAATCTAATACTGCAAACTTTTGGAATACCTTCATTTTACGTGACCTTAACTTTCTGATAGGGAAAATAAATTATACATTAAATTTTTATAAGTGCTACATCTCAGAGTCGAATTTTGTCAAACCATTTTCTTACAGAAAAATGAAATGCCGATTAGGACGAGTTTTTCGTGCCGCTCAATTTAACAGCCTTTTCGCAGCAACATTAAGGTCGTCGATTATAAAGTATTTAGAAGTAAAGTCATCAGTCAAAGGTTTGTCACTGATCTGTCATTAAAACTCATTACCGTGACAAATGATTAGATTATTTTTTACCACAAGGTTGAGGATTTTGCGACTTAAATGAGTGTGAATTAAGAAGCTTAGATAGTCCTGACATGGTCCATTACGAACATCCTAGTACAAACATCCTGGAAATTTTCTACAAAAATTTTTCAGTGTAAATAAAATTATTGAAATGACATGGCCTTAAAAAATATTAGAGTCTAAAACACCAGACAAAGAAAAGACACAGAACAAGCTTTGATATGGTAAATCTATATCAAAAGAATCATTGTTGAATAAACAAATTTAACAAATTAACGAACGGTGACTATAATTATGGAAACAGATTAAAAATCAGAATAGAATGAGTTAGACTATTCATAAAAGAATTCAGCAAGGAAACCCTTATACACTATATCGGCAACATGGAAACCCTTAGAAATATGTTCTTTCAAAGACAGACCAGAATGGCGATTTACATTAGTGGTGCGCTCTGTTATTACATGCAACTGTGAAACATGGAGCTTGTCAGAAAGTGATGAGAGGCTCTTGAAAACGTTTCAAAGAATATCTTGATAAAGATATTTGGTGCAGTCAAAAAACGAGATATTTGAATCAGGTCATCATCATCATCATCTTGTTGTTGTTCTTCGTCGTAGTCTTCTTCTTCTTCTTCTTCTTCTTCTTCTTCTTCTTCTTCTTCTTCTTCTTCTTCTTCTTCTTCTTCTTCTTCTTCTTCTTCTGTTCTTCTTATTATTTTTCTTCTTCTCCGTCTCCTCCTCCTTCTTCTTCTTCTTCTTTTTCTTGATTTTACTCCTCCTCATCCTCAACCCAGAAGTTGGTGGGCTTGCAAACTCCTTCCCTTCTGTGGACAGCATCTTGACCACCACTTACCATTTCATTTTATAACCTCACCCATCTATTTGTGCTTCGGTTTTCTTTACAATCAGAATGGTGAACCGGTCTAAATGGCGTATCCTCGATCAGGTAAACCTACCTAATCCTTAAAGTCGGTTACTGTTTTTAATTTATTTAGCTGTTTAAATTATCTCATGAAACGTGTTATGAATTATAATTAATCTTAAGAATACGTTAAAACTACATAATATAATTAGCTATTATTACGCGGGTATCCCTGATCGTAGTATGGTAGAGTGGAAAACAAAATACAGACACCAATTAAGTCACTAATAACCAGCATTAATTTACCACAAATAACAGTTTGTAATCAACAAGTTATTCAAAAAAATGTACAGGCATTGCACAAATGCAATGCACAGAGAAGGGAATTGAAAATGCTTCAATAAATAAATCACCAATCAAAGAATTCATTCTTCATTCACCAATCAATGAATTCATTCTTCATTTACCAATGTACAGAGTATAAGTTAGATGTAGTCGCATTCATAAGCGAAGTTTTATATGTGTACTACTTTATTGACAACAAAGATGTAGTTTCTATGGAAACTCACGGGTTCCCATTTTCGATCACGCACCAGTGGTCGTTTTCAAATGTGCGACAGGACCTTAAAAACATTTTCAATGTTAAAATTATACTCGTACAATAATTCAAGTTAGCTTGTCCACACGCGTTGATAATGCCAACTAATAGAGTCCGGCAAAGTTTTAAAACAATTAAACTTCGCCACAATACTTCGAACCTCACTTGGAAAAAATGAACGCCACTTAAACTGAAATGACCGTCGCTGGTGCTCATATTTATACCCCGCTGAGATGCCAGAATAATCTGTCACTTTTTTCAATGGCGTGACAAACGAGCGCCTCTTAAAGGCGCGCTCGAATTAATTAGAAACAGTGTCGTGTCTGGCCTTGAACACAATGCGCGGACCGTTGCCGTCTGGAATAGCTTCCATTGTTGACGCGCGATAAGTGTCACGTAATTGCCTTTCTTCTCATAGTAGCAATATGTACGCACACAAACATTACAGCTGGGCTCTGCTGGGACAGCCGAGAATCACGTAGAACGACACACTCCATTGTTCGACAATGTTTCGTTCCGTAACAATATAATTAAATTAATGTTTTCTCACGTTACGAAAGGTAGGTAATCAGGCCACAGAGATATAACCTGTAGGAAGTGGTAAGAGGATTACTGTAGAGTAGGTAGCCTCTTGCCTGTTTCCGAACGTGATTAAGTCTCTGATATACGTACGGCCGCCTTTCGCTTCTACTCACTGTATAATTTACCCATTACCTACATTTGTATGGGACTGACTCTCTACAACTTTCACAGTTTTAATAGAAAACTCTATTAGGTTAATATAAACAGAATATTTGCATTACTTTGCACTAAAAGGATTAAAATACGATGTGAAATGCGTCGCTTTAAAAGATTATAACATTTCAAGTCGTGAATTAAAACAAACTACAAGCTACAAAATAATTATACCTTGACTTGATTGTAGGAAATAGGTACTATGTTTGGTTCTGTATATATTTAGGATATGACACAGAGATAGGGATTTAAAATTTATATGGTTCAGAAGGATTTGTAGTACAATTTATACTACTAACCACTAATTCCTGCCGCTCTATGCAGAGCACAGGGCCTCGACAAAACTACGCCAAAGGACTCTATTTTGGGCGAGGACTCTGAGCTTTCCAAAGGACAACCTCCTATTCTGCTTCCATCTCAACTGTTCTCCTCCACGAGATTCTTGGTCTTCATAGTCTTCTTCTTCCCTGAGGGTTCGAAAAGAGGTCTCTCATTTGCATTTTGGTTCTTCCGCAAGGTATGCCCAACCAACCTCCATTTTCTCCTTTTGACCTGGATGGCAATGGGTTCCTCCTTTTTGCTCGTCCATAAATCTTTAACTGAAACAACGTTAGTTGTGTAAGAGGACTTACGTCAGGAGAGGGGTAGGATGATAAATAATTAGACAGTTATAGATGGGGGAAAAAAGAGAAAGAGAGAGAGCGGGGGGAGAGAGAGAGAGAGAGAGGTAAAGAGAAAATATTATATTCATGGATTTTGTGCTCCATGCCGTGTCCGTTGTTATTAGTTAATTATTTGTGTAATACTATCGACTCGGGTCACAAATTATTACTGACAAAAATGATAAATTTTTGCCAGATGGCGTAAACTAGTTTTCGCTCCGTTAGACCCTCTGACGAATCTCAGATAAGCATAACAACAAGTACATATTCCTCTGACGAAGTTCATATGTACATAACAACATATATTTATAACCCTCTTACGTAGCTCAGATATACATGATAACATATACATAACCCTTTGACGAAGCTCGAATATACGTAACAACATATACACAACTCTCTGACGAAGCTCAGATAAACATAACAACACATACATAATCCTCTGACGAAGTTCAGGTATACATAACAATACATACATAACCGTCTGACGAAGCCCAGATATACAGAACAACATATACACAACTCTCTGACGAATCTCACACATATATAACAAAATAAACATAATCTCTGACGAAGCTCAAACGGAGAGATAACTTGTTTAGCCCACCACGTAAAAATTTATCATTTTTATCAATACTAATGTGTGATCCCAATCGATAGTGTTATATATAGTTCAAAAATATTATATCCTGGTTAGCGGTTAACTTTATTTGCCGTTCCCCATGATTAACCCAATATTATTTTATGTCAAGATAAGTAAAAAATTACGTAAAGCAGCATGTGTGTATGCAAATACTTATCCATGAATATTGAAACAGAAGGGACAAAGGGATGTCAGGTCACTGTGTCAGTAATAACGGAAGCGTCGACAACAGTGAGGACATTCGTATGCGAAAGGAGCGTCATTGGACGTATCTCAGACACCTGAGTAAAATGTGTTTGTCCCCTACATATATGTATGTAGGAGAGAAACTAGAGAAACTTTTCACTAACCTTCTTTTAAGAACTTGAACACACAAACCGTAAACTTTTATTAGACTGAACTATAAAAGGAATGCGGCAATATTCAGAGTGCTGAAATGCAGTTTCTTAGAAATCTTAAATTATACATTGCCAGATAGAATAAGAAATGAAGATATACAAGTAGAACTAAAAGTAAAGGTCATAAATGAAATCATTTAAATTTACAGAAGACAATGGTGTGATTATCTGCAAAGGATAACAGAGGATCGATTGCCGAAAGCGGCATTGAACTATAAAGCCATTGGTAAAAGAGACGTGAGTCTCCGAGGAAGAGATGGGTGCCGGAACAGGTTTATATAATCTAATACTTAAAGAGAAGGAGAAGAAGAAGGAGATTGAAACAATTAGAAACAGAAAATTAGTCTACGTGATATGGGTTTCTTAAATCTTGATCAAAATTTACATTTCTTTATCTGTAGTATCTGTGAAGGAAACATACTGCAATTACGACCAACACTTATCTGGAAACAAAGAAAGCTAAATAAAAAGGGAACCACAGCTAAACTCTTAAGTCTACTTTCTACGTTCTACTATCTGGAAAATGTATGTAAAAGATTGGTAAAAAAATGAAAGGACTAGCAATATTAAAATAAACCAAAAGAATACAATTTTTACAACAAATAAGACGATAAAAAAGATGTTACAGAATTTTAATAATTAGTTACTGCGATTAATAGTACAATCACAATAAAGCAAAGCATCGAACTGATGCAAAGAAAGAGGATATTTAAATAATAATTTTTCTATGTCGGTAGGTGGAATGTGTCGAGATATTTTAGAGAGGTAGTACCTTTGTATCGGTTTGACTGGGCACTGGTCCTCAAAATTTCCCAGGGTTGGGTGAAGTGATGTTAACTCCCAAAAGAGCCCTCAGCGTCTCTCCAGCTAAGACCGTACGGCATGGTGGAAGTGACACATCATACAAGAAGTAACCCTGTCGATGCAGAACTGTACAATTATTATTTCTGGTGGGGGGGGGGGGACAGCAGTAGCCACCAGTACTAAGTTAGAGCGTAAGGAAAATTATCCTCGACCGGCTTATCTTTGGAATATCACAGGCAAGAATTTAATTGGAATTAGTCAGCTGTAATTCTGAGTCCTATAGTTATAGGATTATATTTTTCTGCTGCCTTGCAGTTGGATGTTGGGGTATCAAAGGGTAGGAAAAGGCAACCCTGAGTAAAAATTATCTGAAGTCATGGCCCATAAAGGGCAGCCCTTCCACGTCTATAGGTTGGTACCCTATAATGGGGAAATTCATTTACTCAGAACTTCCAAAGAACACAGCCGTAAGGAGATACAAGTGTAGAAATACAAATCTACAGGACACAAGTGTGTTGGTAGACCCAGGAAGAAATGGCTGTAGGCTCATTGACGGTCGAACAGACATGTATGCCCTGTTGTGAAGATAATGATCAAATATCCGAAAGGGTGCGCACATCCGGCGTCTATGGGCTAGGGTTGGGTATACCCGACCCACAAAAAAATCTCCAACCTTTACTCTTCTAGGACACTGATCTGGAACTGTTTGACATATTGGTTTACGATAAGGCTATTGTTCTTCAACCATGGGGCTCACTTTTGGCTTCTCATCCTTCTTCTGTATTAATAGTATTCAGGTATATTTCCTTCATCCGAAGAAGAAATTCATCAGAAAAGCATACCACACAGTTACAAGTGTCCTCCCATCGAAGTTCGACGATATTATCGGGGGAGGGGGGATCTCTCGCGTTTCTCCCATCTGTAACAGACAACGAAGGCATGGCTGACATCGTTTGCCGCGCCCGGATAGTACAGGCACTCTTGTGACTCTGCCTTTTCATTATTCAAGTAGGTTAACTAGATTCTAATCAGTGGCATGAAGAAGAAGAAGAAAACGAAGAAAAAGAAGAAGGTGATGATGATGATGATGATGATGTTGGTGGTGGTGGTGAAAATGTTCCACGACTCATTCGCAGTAATTCTTGAGGCATTTGCATAATGTAAGCGGCTGAGCGTCATAACGTGGAATGATATGAAGAAGAAGGAGAAGAAGAAGAAGAAGACTCTATAAATCTTATTTCTCCTCTGAATTTTCACCGTTCCCATGTTATTTTTATAACCAGCATAGATAATCTAATCGTTGACGATAAACATTTCTAGAAACGACACTAATTTCACTCATTAAGTTACAAATATTAAAAAATTGAAATCCTGCTTAATTACAAAATTTTCATATTTTTTACAGGAACGTCCACCAGTTAAAACAACATTTGCTGTTAGATGTTTCCCTGATATCTAAGTAATTTATGACATACGAGGGACAGTTGAAAAGTTCGCGGAGTGACATCTATAGCTTAGCGGCAGAACTAACATTTTTTGTGTGTTGTAAGATTTATACTTCATACTAGCTGACCCGGCCACGCGTTGCTGTGGCTAAAGTTTTTGTTATATTACATTATAGTAAACAATCTAAGAGGAACAATAAGAGAACATCAGTCACGGAGTCCACTATGCTTTTTCACACAGATGGTATTTGTAAAAAAATATGGTGATTCCTTATTTGACTTTCTACTACTATAACCCTTTAGTACAATGAAATTATTTACGAACAAAGACGAAAATGTTGATGTTGGTATACAAATTCACTGGATTGAGATTTGAAGGGGAAGTACGTTGAACACAATTAATTAAAATGTTCTTACACTTGATATTAAGCAGAAATCAATAGGTACAAAATAAAAATTTATCAGATTTATTATTTCCATTTAATTTTATAACAAATATAAGTATATTACAGTATAATACAGTAAATAACATGTGACGCTTAAACTCATGAATGAGGTAGGCAAGGCAGACAGTCTTAAACTTTTAAACATTAATATCTATTTTTTTGAATTATAAATACTTTCAATTTCAATTTAATTTAACACCAATCGGTGCACAATGTTTTTGGTTAACCTGTCTTTAGCTAACACAAATAGATTCGACGGTTTCCCAACACGTGAACACGCAACATATAGTTGCCCATGAGAAAAACATGGATTTTCCAAATCTAAACCACAAATGGACATTGTTTGACCTTGAGATTTATTTATAGACATGGCGAAAGCTAAACGAATTGGAAACTGTAGCCTTTTGAAGGGTATGGTAGAATCTGATGGTATCATCGGAATACGTGGCAGCAGGACCACTTTTCCTTTAAACTTCCCAGCCAAAATGGTTGCTTCAAGAATGTTTCCGGTGATCTTTTTGATGACCAAACGCGTACCGTTACATAATTGAGGTGGATTCAAATTACGGAGGAGAATAATAGGGGAACCAATCTTTAATCGAAGATTATGTGGTGGCATTTCAGGGATATCTAATGAATTTAAAAATTCAATCGGAAAATTTACACTTTCATTTTCATCAACAACAGTATCGATTGATTTAAAAGACATCAGATCGCCTGGTAACAACTGTTGTATCTGGAAGTTAATTTCGTCAACATCAACGTTTTTGGCTGCCAAAATCGCCCGTTGACTAAGCCATTCATGATTCAAATAATTATTCTGTATATCCGGGAAAATACTCTGAATCAATTCATTTTTATCCTGAACAACAGTGCAAAAATTGTCTGGTAGTTTAATGCATTGCGTATTTGGTTGCAGTTCTATTTTACCGTTCCCAATATCTAGTAGTTGTTCGGAAAATATTTGTGCTGATGGATCATTTTGCAATTGTACTCGCATATTTATGGTCAATCGAAGTGTTTCAACACTTCGCCATAAGAATGATTGTTTCAAACATGCATTAATCTCATCCGCGAAAGTAGAGCGAGGTATAACCGGTAAGGTCTGCCGGAAGTCACCAGACAAAAGTAAGATAGCACCACCGAAAAGTTTATTATTGCTGTTTAAATCTTGCATAGTTCTGTTTAATGCTTCAAGTGAATATTTGTGTGCCATTGTGCACTCATCCCAAATTATTATAGAACTCTTCCGCAACACTGCAGCTATTCCACTATTCTTTTTGATGTTACACATTGCATCTGGTTTATTATGAACGTCCAATGGCAGCTTGAATGTTGAATGTGCTGTTCGCCCACCATCCAGTAAAGTAGCCGCAATGCCTGACGATGCTACTGCTAATGCGATTTTTTGTTGCGACCGTATTTTGGCAAGAATCAACGACATTAAAAATGTCTTACCGGTTCCACCGGGTGCATCCAAGAAAAAAAAACCGCCTTGTTCAGCAGCAACAGCCAGCATAATCCGATCATAAATAATTTTTTGTTCTGCTGTCAGTAATGGTTCACTGTTCATGATAATTGTTGCTAAACTTCCATGGTCATATTGATTTTCTCGTTGTAAATCGGTATTGACTAAGTCGGTGGCTGGACGATTAGGTGATGGCATACCATAATGATTAAGTGGTAAATTTGAAATAAGAACACATAAATCCTCGATCAAGACCAATGCTTCATTGTACATCTCTGGTGTATAATCTATGTTTTGGCATTGATTTGTTTGTCTAATTCGGTGCAAGATGTCTTCTGTCATACAATTTTTATATTTTTCCCACAAAGTTTGTGCTTGCGAGGGATAACATGTCGTCAAAATAATTGCAAACAACTGACGAATGTTATTCGGTGTTGATGTCAACGCAGCATCAGCAAGCGTTAAGTCCCAATGGTTATCGTCTTCTAGCAATTGCAGTTCACGACATGCATCCTGGTATGTATTGAATACTCGACCATTAACTGTTCGTAAAAATTCAAAAGACGTTGGTCCGGGAACATTCACCAATAACAAACGTAAATAGAAGCACTCACGTTGCTTTGGATGTACCGTGTAAAGTCTCCCCAATGTCTTAGCTTTGAATATGCCTGTAATGGAAGGATGTGGTTTTCCTTGTTTCCGTGGCTCCCATTTTTTACTGGATTTGTTCCATGTGAAATAACGTGGAACATCACCATACACCAATGTCTTCGCGAATTGGCCAAAAACATCAGGTTTTTGACACAATGTAAAAAATTCAGTTAGAGTCGTTTTCGGAGCTTCGAACGCTCTTTGGAGAACATTTTCTTCAGTGAAGTATACACGTTGACCGTTTTCAAGATGTATTGCCAGATGTTGGACAGCAGGATCTCTTTCGTGGATGGGAAAGCTGAGAATATGCCAAATAGCTTCATTGCTGCTAATGTATCTGCCCATTTGGTATCGTGCTATTTCGTCATTTTTATTTATGTTTTGTACTTCAAATATGGCCAAATCACTGCCTTTGTTTACATATTTACAAATATACTTAATTGATTTAACAGAACTGCAAAGCTCAACATTGATATGAGCTTTGTAAGTTTTTGAAAGTAGTGGTGAGTATGGTACCACCCACTGATTATCAAACTCAACTTGATTTGGAAAGTTCGGCAGTCGCATTGTAAATGTGTGGCCACCATTCTCAGTACTTCTGCGGCGATACATTGGATAACCATCAATATCCGTGATCGTGTCATTCGTATGCGGCTTTGGGAAGTTTTTTTTACATTTTCCATTTTCCATGCACGGTGACGTCATGTTGAAAGCACCGCATGGCCCATGGATCATGTGTTTGGTGACAATATCAAATAATTCTTGATCAATTAATGGGTCTGGAATTTCGGCTGAAATTATTTGATCGATTTCTTCAGGACGGATTCTATCTTTAAGCCAAACCAAAATGTGGGCATGAGGCAAACCTCGCTTTTGCCACTCTATCGTATACAGCCAACAACGTGTGATACCAAAAATTGAATATTTAACAATAAAATCAATTAAGGATTTCAATTTTTGTTTAAACACACGTGCAGTTAAATCATGACGATGAATGGCTTGTTGTCCTGGCAATAGTAAAGTTTGTATCTCTTCCCAATTCGGATTACATGTGAATGTAATAAATAAATCCGGTCGGCCGTAATGACGTACGTAAGTCATCGCATCTTGTATGCATTCCTGCATGTTCCGTGGACTGCCGATGTAGCTTGAAGGTAAAATGAAAGCATTACCGATGTCATTGGGATTTAAATTTCCATCGATGTTTCCAGCAACAGCATCTCGTAAGTGAATATATTCTTCCGATCGTAGTTTTGCCTGGTTGAATCGAAGGAATCGCAAGCGTTCGCTTTCGACCTTAGCATACATATCAACAATGTATTGATGGAACAGCTGACGATATCGAAGGATATAATTGTCTTGATGTTGTCTAACCATTATTCGGTGTGCGTAGTAGTTCATTGAGCTAACTTTATTATTTCTGTAATCACCTAAAAAAATAAAAAATAAAATGCAATACGAAATTAAAATCTATACATACAGTAAGAAAGTAAATAGATAATTGTCAAATTTACCGGTATTTGGATCATACTGTTTGATATTAAGGTGATATTCATCTTGTCCTTGCCAAAATATCAATGGATATTGTAGTGCGTCATATGAACGGTGTAGATCCGAAATCGTACTGACAGTGTTGTCTCGCCGTGTAATTTTTATAGATCTTTTGTCAACTGGATCACCAACCATGATAACAGCAACCTCATCAACAGTTGGAGCGTTGAATCTACCAGCATGTTCACCTAATGGTACTTTGTCGGCTTTTATGACGATTTGATAATTGTCATTTTGCAGTCGTGGCGAAACTCTTTTGATCAATTGAATTAGTTGATTGTGATCTTCTAAAAAATTTTCCAATAATATCACAATTGCTCTTTCCTCTGCTTGTTCAATAAAATTATACAGGCACCGAGTCGTCACGCGCTCTTCACAATCGCCCATAAAATAAATTTGAAGAAATTTCGGATTGTTATCAGGCATTGGCATCAGTGATCCGATTTTATGGTACACCTGGCCTTGAATTTTGAATGTAGTTTCAAAATTACGTCCATCGGATGCACGATCGCAAATTTTAGTTGCCCCAAATGACGTCATTTGGAAGCAAGAATTAAATTTGCGTATCTTACGCAAAAATAATTTGGAATCATCTGAATTGCCAGTAAGAAGGGATAATAAAGGCTCCGGCGGAGCGGGTAGAGGTGACAGCACAACTTTTCCTGATGCGCAGCACATGCCGGCTGCTTCATTCCGAAATTTCAATGCCTGACAATATTGACATACTTTATCCATTCCACCGATAGCAATTTTTGAATGCGCTGAGTAGTTAATATCTGGTGCATATTCAAAGGCAAGCCGAACGAATGATGCACGTGTTAATGAGCGGCTGATCCGTTGCCTTTGTCGATCTAGTACTCGTACTGTAGCTATGTTTCGTTCTCGTGCCGCTCTTGTTCTCGTAATATTCTGTTGCAGACGTTCGTCACGCTGTTCTTGAGATTCTTGTGCACGACTTTCTGCAGTCCTGATTCTTTGAGCTGCATTTCTTGTTTCGATTTGTTCTGGTAATTGCTGAGCTCTTTCAACACGTTTGCGTCGTGACCCTTTGCTGCTCGCGTTGTTGAGGTTAGATCTTTTCGGTGGCATTTAACTGAAAATAATAATTTAATCGTTTAAATATTAGAAAGAGGAACTGAAAAACATGTTATCATAGCACATTGAAATAATAAGTGCAAAATAATTTTCAATGGAGGTTAAATAAATCGTTTAAATATTAGAAAGAGGAACTGAAAAACATGTTATCATAGCACATTGAAATAATAAGTGCAAAATAATTTTCAATGGAGGTTAAATAAAAATAATATAAAAATTTTTGTACAATTATTGAAAAAGTGTGGGGAGCTTTGTGCCATTTTCTCATTGATATATTAATTAACTTTTATAAAACTATGTGATATTACTTACATGTATAAATTGAAATTATTGTTCCTGTGCTCCTACTGTGGCTATGTCTCGTTCTCCTGCTGCTCTTGTTCTTATGATATTCTCTTGAAGACGTTCGTTACACTGTTCTTGAGATTCTTGTGCATGACCTTCTGCTGTCCTGATTCTTTGAGCTGGATTTCTTGATTCAATTTGTTCTGCCAACTGATGGGCTCTTTTAATACGTTTGCGTCGTGCCTCTCTTGTGCTCGCATTGTTGAGGTTAGATTTTTTCCGTCGAAAGGTATCGACATCTGTTCAATAAATTAAAATTGCGACTATAATTTGAGATTTAAACTATCCTATCTCTCAAGTTGGATCGAACTGCACATGGTGTGCGAATTTTATTATAATCGGTTAAGTGGTTTAGGAGTCCATTGAGGACAAACATTGTGACACGAGATTTATATATATTAAGATAATTGTCTGTTAATTTTGAAATATACCTGTCAATTTATTCATTATTTATCTGTGTATTTATGTCATTAAACGCGCATGAGACGAAAATTTCAAACAGCTGGTAAACAATGAATAAATTTGCAGGTGGATTTGGAAATTGACAAGTGTTTACAAGAAATCTTACAACAGACGAAAAATTTTAGTTCTGCCGTTAAGCTACAGCTGTCGCTCCGCAAACTTTTTAATTGACCATTGTAATGTGTCTACATTACTGCAAAAGATAATTTAAATTTTTAACCTATGCGTATTAAATCAAAATTACTATTTAGCCCATATATACATGATAAACGTTATTAGTTTAAAACCCGGTTAACCTTGTTTACAAAAAATATTGTACCCATTTAACATGTACAGTGACACCATTGAGTGCTAAAGATTCAGCTTAGTTCTACGTTTAGCTATTAAAATTGCTTGCGTCTAGAATAATACAAACTATTATTGCGTATAAAAAATATCAAAAAATTATTAACCCATGTAACACGATGCAGTTCCCAACACTCGGTTATAAACAAAATTGTGAGATTGGGAAATCTTTTTCTGTTTCTCTAGTAACCAAAGTACTGAGTATTTTCTAGATTTACTTTTAAATACCCCGTGTGGAGTTGCTAGTCACCCATCGGGCGCCTCCCCAGGTGGTAGATACGTGTATGCTCAGCAGATACAGTGTGAACGGGGAAATAAAATTCTCGGGGCGGACCAACACTAGCCGCTGCTACCTTCTACTTGGATACTGTTTTATCAAAGCCTAAAGGAAGTAAACCTTGATTAAAAATTGGCTGGTCCTCCAGGTTGGGGGTTTATACAATGGGCCAACTCCCCATTTATTGGAAAACAGATTGCAGCCGGATAGATTCAATAAAGTTAAATGAAAATTTAATGACGTCTGTAATCTTAGGTTCAGGAAAATGTGTAAACATTGTGCAGCCGAAATAATAATAAAATACAAAAATTAGCGTAAAGTCATAGTTAGACTAACATTTTACTTTATAAGACAACAGTCAGGCGCATATGAAAGGAAACACGTTTTCCCAACGTGGTGTTATCGTTACTCGGCAGACAGCTGTAAGTGGAGAGTGAGGTAAATTATTTATGACAAAATGTCAGTACTGAGAAGTAGACGAAGCTACTCATTGTGTCTCATTGTATTGCTTAACGTTTAAGACAAAGGGCTTCGCGCCGTCACGTCAGGTAGTAGCAGTAGACATGTGAACAAAGAACACACACACACGCGCGCGCGCGCGGCGGACGGACGTTTTGCATCTCTAAACGTTGTCTCCGTAAACAGCTGTCGTCGAAACCATACGCTTCCATGAATTTACTCACAACGACATTTATTTTAATTGTCGTGACTGTCATAGATCATGGCAGTTATAACAAATATAACAAATGTTGCCTCCAAACTTTGAACGACCGACCGTTTTCTACTGCCAGCTTGATCCGTCACATGAGAATTAGCTGACACATATCACAAAAACTGAAACATTACAACTTACACTATTACAACTTAAGTATAATTATTAAGTAGTAGAAAATTTGCGCCGTTGACAAAAATGAAACATGAACAAAATTCAGGCAAATAATTAAAATCAATGCAAAATACATATTTCTAATTTCTAATAGAAGCAGCATATGTTTGCCAAAGAAGGAGAGTTCTGAGGCAGGATACTAAGCACGAGCAGGCAACATACTTACATAAGAAGAATTAATTACATGTAGAAGGAAAAAGTGAAGAAGAAGAAGAAGGAAGGAAGGAGAAGAGAAGACAAGACAAAAGAAGCGAAAGAACGCGAACAAGAAGAAAAAATAAGAAGAAAAACAAAAAAGAAGGAGTAGCAGAAGGTTGAGGGGGACGAGGAGGAGTAAGAGGAGGAGGACGAGGTGGTGGAACAGGACGGTGAGGGGAGGGGAGTGGTTGGCGAGGGTGGGTGGGGGAGGATGAAGTGGAGGGGAGGAAGTGGAGGAGGAGGAGGAGGAGGAGGAAGTGGTGGTGGAGGAGGAGGAGGAGGAGGAGGAGGAGGAGGAGGAGGAGGAGGAGGAGGAGGAGGAGGAGGAGGAGGAGGAGGAATTGCTCACATCATGTCGATTCGGAAGGCACACAAGTCTTCTTCTGTCCGCCATTTATTCGCCAATTGTTAATAACACTATATTCAGGTTCTAATACGTGGGTACAGTAAACCGTTTCGGACCTCAATAAAGAACAATACTTTTTTAAGTTAATTTGAACTCGTTTTTTACGTAATCTCTATTTGACTCTATACGATATTTCAAATAGTGTATGGTGTTCGAGGAAGTTGATATCCTCCCCCAAGTATGTTGGCACACTTTTTGGTGTTGTTACCGTTTGCCATCGGCACGGAGGCTCCCGGGGAAAGACCGGCGTCTCAAGGCGCCTGCCGTCCGCTTTGCCACCAGTGCTACCATAAACTAAACCCCCTCAAACCTTAAAATTGTTAAAAATTCCTGCGCCTCTGCTGTTAAACGCGTTGGTGTGTCCCTCCAAGTTTTAGGCACCTGTCTTGATGAAAGTCCAGCACTGTTTTCATCTGGCCGCCATCGGGTACGTCCCCGAAGCTGCAATCCAGTGCTAAGACGCCCCACTATCACAACGAAACAGAAGGAACCAATTTGAACTGTGATTCTTTTATTTTGCAGTTGTTGTGTGATTGACGTTACATAGCAACAATTGACGTGCGATATGGTGCACCGTCTTTGTGAAAAAAAAACTTTCTAAAAAAAAGTTTTGGCAAATTTGGCCGTTTTTTCTTGATTTCGTCGTTTAAACAGTGCAGTACGTTTGCAGAGAACTTGACAATAATTGTTTCCCCTTTCCAAGGTGTCAGTGAAGGCTAATGACTTCCTGACATGCGTCCGAAAAAACAGTCATCATAAGCTCATAGTTGCTTCAGAATTCACACGCACCATTAAACAACTACAAAATTATTTTAATTTAAGTAAATATATATATTTTAATTTATATTTTCATCTGAATTATAATTCGTTATTATTTGGTAATTTTAAATAAACTGCCTTCACGATGTGTTAAGCAATTTTCGTCGCATTTTAACTACTTAATAAAAGGTGTTTATTCAATGTGTTTGAAAACAAACATTGAAGTAGCCAGCGTTTTGCTTATTCTTTTAGTCTTAAATTTTAGGTTTAGTAAATTGTGCGGACACTTAGTTTGAAGCTATCCGTCATTTTAGTATAAATTTAAATTTTAGGTTTATTAAAATGTGCGGACACTAAGTTTGAAGCTATCCGTCATTTTAGTATAAATATATAATTACTTCTATAAACATCGGTATGGAGAATCATACATGACTTCCATGTCCTAAAATTTATACTTACAATCGTTTAAATATTAATTAAATAAGTGGATGCTTGAGTTCTGAAAAAATTACGTATCAGCTAAAATGGTACCACCATGTCAGGTGGATTAAGATTATAATCAATCTTCGTGAGGAAGGACTGTACTTTTGGATAAAATGTCTGTAGGTCGAACGAAGAGCTAGCTAAAGGTAGCTGTGATCTGATTCCTGTAATGAAATTGGACTCTCGCTGCGAGGGTCCGAGGGATGTCTATAGTGTTATCAAAGTATTTCCTGTCAATACTATACTAGTCATTTTTCTTTTTTAAAATCTAGTCTTGATTTCTTTCTTTCCATTTGTCTTCTGATTTCCTGAACGACTATTCTGTTCACATGTATAATTATAAATTTCTCAGCAAAACATTTCTTCCTTAATACGTTTGTGTCTCCTGTTTAACACTCACCATTCTGATCCATGTCATAACGCTATATTCCACACAGGCTAGTAAATAACTAGCCATCAGAGAGGTCAAAATATTTTCAAGGAGGGGCAAACAATTTTCCAAAGGAGAAAAATATTTATATAGTTTTCATACATACACACATGCACATATTAGTTTATAATTCTCATATCATAATAGAAATAAATACACAAGTTGTATTAATTGCTTTAATACTACAACACTGCCCAACGATCCACAGGAAGCAAATCGATGTCCGCCGTGTCGGCTTGCACACGTTGTGTTGGTGTGGGTTTAGGCACTTTCTATTTAAAAAGCGTGCAAACATAAGAAAATAAACATGAGTGAGGCCAGAAATAACGCAAATTTTGTGTGTGTGTGTGTGTGTCCTGCCGGCCTTTTTATTGCGGTAATCACAATAATAAAACTTTGGAAAAGTAAAAATTACATAATTGAGATATGCTTGCCTGCCAGGAACGATAAATTTTCACTCATACGTGATTTAAATTAAAATGAAAAATATAGAATTTTGTTAATGTGAAATGAAATGTTTCCATAGAAACTACTTCTTTGTTGTCAATAACGTAGTACACATAAAAAACTTAAAAATTTACTTCCCCCACCATCAACTACCATTTTAATTTATAAAAAAAATTACCCCCTTCACCTTCAACTCCCCTTTTCATTTATAGGTATTTCATCTACCTTTCTACAATGGATTATTATGACCTTCTTTTCAGGATATTTTATTTATCAAAATTAAGCACTTTACTCTACAGTATTTAAAACGTAAAACGTTGCAGGTAAACAACCCCTTTCTCTTAACCGATCTTCACCAAGAACAATAGATCTTGCGTCCTCTACAATTCAGGACTGTATGCAAAACATTATTCGATTCTGTTTGAATTTGCGGCTGTTATCGTTTACCACAGAAAATTCTACACACAGACACTTTTCGAAAAATGACTTTTTCATGTTTTGATGGTAGTACAATCAGAATCTGCCGTTATCTTGAACACGATTTTTTTCGCCATGACCATACTTCCATTTCCTTATGGAACATGGAAGTAATTACCTCCACCATCATCAACTACCTTTTTAATTTACATAAAATTACCCCCTCCCCTACAAGTACCCTTTTCATTTATAGATATTTCATCTACCTTTCTACAGTGGATTATTGTAATCTTCATTTGAGGATACTTTATTTATCAAAATTAAGCACTTTACTCTTGTTGAAACGTAAAACGTTGCAGGTAAACCACCCCTTTCCCTAAACCGATCTTCACCAAAAAGAATAGGCCTTGAATACTCTACAATATAGGGCTGTATGGAAAAATGTATTTGATTCTCTTTGAATTTGCGGATGTTATCGTTTGCCATAGAAAAACGTCTACACACAGACACACATACACTTTTCGAAAAATGACCTTTTTTCATGTTTTGATGGTAGTACAATCAGAATATGCCGTTATCTCGAACACGATATTTTCGATATGACTATACTTCCATTTCCTTATGGAACATGGAAGTAAAAAATGACAAAGAATGACTGTGTGTGTGAGACATAATTTATTACAAATTAGAAAATAAAGAACCTAATCTTGGTGGCTATCAGCTCACTGAAACACATCACATTAGCCAGGGCAGGTAGAAATCATCTTACTTATGACCAAAACAAAAGTTAAACGTATGGGTAAATGGGAGGCGTCAGAAATTTAATGCCATCACTCGACCCGAGAGCGAGAGTGGCTCGGAGCTGAATCGTTTTTATGGCGCAGTAAAAACAATACAATTTCACACCTAACCACCCCTAAAGCAGCCAGCCGATGAACGATGTGTGAAGTAATAGACGTGCCAGAGAATATCTTACATTTATTACCAGCTTTTATGTTGGTAAAAAAAAACAAATTTATGTTAACATAATCAATACAATAAATCGTGAATATATATCTACTAAGTTGTTACTTTGTTACTTAATTGAGTTTTCGGTACTTTGTGTTTTCCCTGGAGAAGGGACAGTCAAACCACATGTTGTTTGTACCTTTCCTTCTCTTCTTCTTCTTTTCCTCTTCAGGATTAGGTTATATAAATGTTCCGGCAACCGTCTCATCCTCTGAAGACCCACGACTCTTCTACCAATGGCTTTATAGTTCAGTGCCGCATTCGGCATTCGATCTTCTTGTAATGATTGCCAAACCACTGACAGTGCTACTTGAAATGTAAAGGACTTCGACTTGGAGACGGAGACAATAATCAGGAACCATAGAATTTGCCTGCAACCCAAATACCATATACGTTATTAAGTATGGTTATTAATTATGGATGGTTTCGTTTGGCAGGACATATGACCCAAATGAATGATACCCAAGATACTTATGTCGGTACAGCTGTAGAGGACGAATCGAGTCGGGCGACCAAAGCTGCGCTGAGCAAACGTTAAGAGCGACGACGCTAAGAATGCAATCGTAGGCTACATCAGGAGGTCAGAACTCATTGTGGCTTGTAAGTCGGTTGACTGATGCTACTGTTTTTGCTACCGACGGCAATGATGACGATGATGATGAGCTAATATCTAAAAGGACTACATCTGTTCAGATTTTATTTTCAAGTTCTAAAGTGTTGATATTGTTAGAATTAAATTAAATGTTTACTTTGCTGAGCTGAGCGAAGGGGTAAACATACTGCCAACAACGTGTTATATCACAACTGCAGAGATGTCGCAATTGTAGAGACAGAAATAATATTTATGACGAAATATCTGAACCCACTTGTTGTCGTATTGTATTGTTTAACGTTTGAGACAAAAGGATTCGCGGCGACACGTCAGGTAACAGCAACAGACGTGTGAACAATGAATACACACACAGTCACACGGCGAACGGAAGTTTTGATAAGTCTCACGTTTTGTGTCTCAAAACAATGTCTGAGACTGTACGCGGTACCATAACTTGATATGCTAACTGACATATATTGAAATTCATGTTTCAGTCGTAATCATTATCTCCTTACTTAAGTCTCAGATATTCTATAGTTTTTCAGTGATAAAGGTAAACACACTGGATCAGCTGACTATTTGGACTTGTAGGTCTGAATTGATGTATTAGGGTACGGTTTCACAAGGGGTTTTTTCCAAGCGCGTAGATTTTTGAAAAATGCACAGTGGTCACGCGTGCGTTTTTTTTCTCGTACGGAAGTGTACGAGTCAGACAGGCGTTGGGACGTCTCGAACGCGCACCCCTACAGCTCTGGCTATAACGGTTAAATGTCTATATAAAAGTTAAAACGCAACTGCACAGAAACGTCCATTTTGAGATTAAAGAAAATACCGGTTATCAGTAGTAAATAAATCATTAGTAAGATCATTTTTTACATTACATATTTTCCTTATAAAAATGTTAAAAGCACCATGGATACCAAAATTAATTATCGTAGCTAAAAACACTCACTTGCGTGTTCAAAACGCAGCAGATTGCGTTTCAATGCGGGAGACCTTGAAAACGGAGTAGCATTGACGATCGTGCGTTTTTTCCACTTTCATGTGACCAATTTTATTGCCGCCTGTGTGTTAAATTCAATGCGTCTCCCAACCGCACGCAAACGGCCGGGAAAAAAATTTAAAGAAATTTCGACGCAACCGAAAAATCGAAGCATGATAATGTTTTTAGGCTTTTGAAAAGTATAATGTGCATATAACAAATATTTACTATATAACAAACATTATCATGTTAAAACGAAAGAGACCGAATGTTTCTAGACTGTGGGGAATCGAAATTGTGGAAGCGTTACATTTTTCGATGACGTTACATTTTTATGGAATGACTCCCAGCCTAAAAGCAAACCTTTATTTACAACAATCCTAATGACGTCATGCAATGATGACGTCATACAGCGTGACGGTAAATAAAATGTTACAGAAAGTTTCAAACGATGTCCAACTAAAAGACATAATCATGTCAAAAACGCTCGTGAAACCGTGCCCTTAACCTTTCACGGCCGAGGTCGTAATTATTACTAAAACAACTTTCAGTCCGTGGCCTTACATTGTTGATTTCAGACGTTTCAACCTTACCATGGAAGGATATCTTCAGTGTCTAAGGTTCTTAAACGTTTACTGACACGGTCTCCGGCACAGTAGACTTCTCCGGCTGCCCCAGGCGACAAGCCGACCACCAAGTCTGCTAAGGTGGAACACGCACTCGCTAACGGCGAGCATCGCATCCTCTTTGAAGAGACGAGGCTTCTGTCCTAGGTGAGTGCGTACGTCCTTCGCTGGCATATGGAGTCCGTGCAAATCCAGAAGCATGGTGCAATCGCAATGAACGGGCGGGGAGAATGCCTGTCAGTAAGTAGTATTTGGACACGTGCCGTACCAAACCTATAGTATCGTGCTTTCTTCTGATTGGCTAGACGTGGCACGGTTCATCCATGTTTTCTTCTCCTGGCCCAGTCTGTTCATTTCATGACCTTTTTTGTTCGTATATGATTTATCATCTTGACTTTCCTCCGTTTTGTTATAGGCTTTTCATTTACCAGCGCCTCCACTCTTGCTACCATCACATTACCACGTGGTTGCCACGTAAAGTGTTCCAAACAATTTCTCTTCCTGCTGTCGATAACTGTCAAACGCTCTCCTGCAGTTCCCAGCACTTTCTTATTCGTCACTGTTCTCTACCAGGAAATTCGTTCCGTCCTCCTCCACGTCCACGTTTTGAAGCCCTGTAACCTTTTCTTCTCTTTTTTCCTCAATCAAGTTTCCCCCCCCCCCCGTATAGCAGCCAAATCCAAACAAAACATTTCACTATTATATTTCACAGCTGTGTACGCATAATAAAGGAAAGATAGATGAATATTATTGGTAAGACAATAAACCAAACAAAAAAAATTGGTATGGAGAACCATACATGACTTTCACGTTCCAAGATTTATATTTTAAATTTTTAAATATAAATTGAATAACTTATCAAGTTTGAGAAATTGAAATAAAGTATTTCCATAGAAAATTCTTCTTTGTTGCCGATAATGTAGTACACATAATAATTTGCACCCTCCACCTTCAACTATTATTTTCATTTATAGAAAATTACCACCTCCCTCTTCAACTGCCCTTGCTATTTATAGATATTTCATCATCAAGATTAAGTACTTACTCTTGTTAAAACGTAAACGTTGCAGGTAAACTAGCCCTTCGGCCTAATCGATCTTCACGAAAATCAATAGGCCTTGAGTCTTCTACAGCTCAGGCTCATATGCAAAAAATTATTTGCTTCTGTTTGAGTTTGCGGCAGACACACAGACACTTTCCGGAAAATGACTTTTATTCATGTTTTGAGGGCAGTGCAATCAGCATGAGCCCTTATCTCAAACAAGATTTTTCGCGATCACCATACTGCCATTTTCTTAAGAAACATGGAAGTAAAAATCAATTAAGCTACTTTAAACGGTGAATATTTAATCACTGTTGTGCACTTAAAACAAAGTAGAGTACCAGCCTCTTTTCCCTCCATACAGACTACTTATAAATTTTAGATTTATCAATTTTTTTAGACTGTTATTTTAAAGCAGACCATTATCCTGGCATTAATTTAATTATTTCCATAAAACAACAAAGAACGTCTGTGAAATATAATTTACTATAATTTGTAATGTAGACGACAATGTACGATACAATGCGTCCATCAGCAAAGTTAAGCACGTCACAGACACCAGCAGCTCAAGTGGCGATTATTTGATTTTCGGCCAAAACAAAAGGGAAGACTATGAATAAATGGAAGTCGTTAGAAATTTAATAGCGTGAAACACCCGACCAGCGAAAGTAGCCCGGAAACCGGATTGTTTTTATGGCGCAATAAAAACAATACAATTTCAGCCCTAAACACCGCTGAAGCAGTCAGCCGGTAAACGACGTGTGAACTAATGGACGTGGCCGAGAATATCTTTATCAGCAGCTTTTGTGTTGAAATAATAAACACAATAAGTCAAGCGTATTTATATCTATGAGAGTATACATTTCTAGCCTACGAAACATTTTTTTTTTATTTTGAATTTCTCATGACAAAGAGGGAATTGAAACGACAGTAGCTTTGGACTCTTTCCAAATTAAGCGTGATGTGGATAAACAAATCAAACAGAAAACAAAACTCTGGATAGTAAAGGCGCCAGAAAGTTCAGGCAAAGGAGGAGATTTTGAAAAAAAAATCTTTATTCTTTAAGTTAATTGTATTAACCTTTCCGGTTCTCTGGACAGGTACTATCGTCAAGTTTTATTACTGTATTTATGAATTTTCATTAATGAAAGTTAAAAAGTTTAATCCACTAAATGTTTTTTCTTTTTTTATTAGTGGGCGTCCTACAATCTCCTGTTTTCTTGTTTTGTAGTGTGTAAGTCAATGCTTTCTTTGGCCATCGCTTCTCCTCTATCCTTATTACGTGACCATACCGTGTCAACTGTCTGGATTCAATTCTTTCTGCTGTTGTAAATACGCGTCCTGTTTTCCTTTTTATATCTTCGTTTCTAACATGTTGCATTCCAGAAATATTACATGGTCTTCTTAAGAAATCCATTTCCACAGTTTCTATCTTCTTTTCCTCTTTATCTGAAAGTTGCCAGCATTCGCTGCCATTAGTTAAAATGGGCTCCACAATAGTGTTGTGTAGATTGTCAGTTTAATTAAAGTTTCATTTTGTTTGACCAAAGTAACGAGTGTAGCAAAGGAATAGCCTTTTTTCCCTGTTTTATCCTGTTTTTGATGCCATTTTTTGTTGTTCCATCTTATGAAATAATGCTTCCCAAATACGATTTTTTCTTCCTGTTTAAATATTTACTTACCTATTTCATTTCCAAATACTGTTTGTAATATGTTCCTACTTTGTAAACTTGTAAGATTATCTGTTTATTATTTTGTATGATATCTATACAAAGTACAAATGTCAAAATAAATTTCTTGGCAAATAAAATATAGTAAGTTTAATTATGTACCAAAATATATTTATTACTTTTTTTTATAAAAATAAGTTTACCTGTTCATTTCCTTAAAATTATATAAGGTGAAATTGGCAAATAATTTTCTTGAGAAATAACATAAATTACTTTATTTTCTTCAAAATTCATTTTGATGTTTTTGTTTTTGTACTCTTCTTGTATTTTTATTGTTTCTTATATTTTTTTGTAATTCCTGGTTTCGTTCAATAAATTTGTAATTAATATATTTCGTATTTAATTTGTATTTACTGATACGTTTCTATAAAATAAGTTTTATATTTCGAAAGGAGGGGGGGAGGTTACATGGGCGCCAACTGAAGTTCTGGACAAACGCGCCGGACACTACCGGCGCGCCTCTGGGACTAAGCATACAAATTTACAACAGTATTCAAGGCACTTAAACTAACTTTATTCAATTTGCCTTGTGACCTCTTTTTCATATATATATATATATATATATATATATATATATATATATATACAAATGACACGTTTTAAAGTATATCCTTTATGATCAGATCATAACATATCGCTCCTGGAGGTGGTCACGTTTGGTCGACCACCTAACTGCACACCTACTGACACGTACACAGTGCATAATGATATTGGTTTTTAACTAATAACGGACCTCCCACGAGGAATTTATTAATAATATAACAATACTACACATACTACTAATAATAATAATAATTATCATCATCATCATCGTCATCATCATAATCATAATCGTCATCATCATAATCATATAATAATAATGATTATTATTACATTCCTCATAATCAAGAGAACATTGTAAGATTCATAAAGGCTCAACGAATACAATGGTTAGGTTACCTAGAGCGAATGGATGATCAGCGTATGCATACAATGGTTAGGTTACCTAAAGCGGATGGATGATCAGCGTATGCCTACAATGGCTAGGTTACCTAAAGCGGATGGATGATCAGCGTATGCATACAATGGTTAGGTTACCTAAAGCGGATGGATGATCAGCGTATGCCTACAATGGCTATGTTACCTAAAGCGGATGGATGATCAGCGTATGCATACAATGGTTAGGTTACCTAAAGCGAATGGATGATCAGCGTATGCATACAATGGTTAGGTTACCTAAAGCGAATGGATGATCAGCGTATGCATACAATGGTTAGGTTACCTAAAACTGATGGATGATCAGCGTATTCATACAATGGCTAGGTTACCTAAAGCGAATGGATGATCAGCGTATGCATACAATGGCTAGGTTACCTAAAGCGGATGGATGATCAGCGTATGCATACAATGGCTAGGTTACCTAAAGCGAATGGATGATCAGCGTATGGTATGCATACAATGGGTAGGTTACCTAAAGCGAATGGATGATCAGCGTATTCATACAATGGCTAGGTTACCTAAAGCGGATAGATGATCAGCGTATTAATATAATGGCTAGGTTACCTAAAGCGAATGGATGATCAGCGTATTCATACAATGGCTAGGTTACCTAAAGCGGATGGATGATCAGCGTATGCCAAAGAAAGAGGGTGCAAGTCTATAAAAGCAGAAACAGGTGTCGATCTAGGACAAGATGTGTGAATGATTTGCGTAAAGAACTCAGAAGATCGGATGTGAGGGCTTACACTAACATTACAATGGACAGGAGACTTTAGAGAATACTGGTTTTGGAAGGTTTACGTTGGGCTGTAATGCTGAAGAAAAAGAAGATAATGTTTCGTATTGTATTAAAGTGAAAGGTTTCTGTATGTTTCTATAGTGGAGTGAATAATAATAAACGCCTTCTAAATATTTATATCAAAGAATCAAAAGTTGTCGGCAACATGTGTGTATTACTTGTTCGACCGTAGTGAAATGCTACTGAATATATTTATCTGCTTCGTACCTAAACTATCTTATAGTAAGTTTCAACTTACGTCAGTTCGTGACTGTTGTAGACGGCTTCTGGAGAAGAAGAAAACTAATCGTCGTCCCAGATTTAAGTTGCAGCATTGGTTATATGGGTTACACTGTTGCCAGGTTTTGTGTGTGGCGATATGCATTCGGCGCATTGAAGGCGTTGGAAGTGTATTTCTCCCGAACAACGACGTCGATTTACGGTCGCAGTGAACATTTTCAGTGAAGGACTACAAATTATTGTACAATTTTATTAGAGTTGTTTTAATTATGATGTAAATACGTACGTGTTAACAGTTACGTAAAATAGTAACACGTAAAAATTAACGTGTTACTTACAGAAAAAACATTTTTAATACACACACTGACGGCTTTAATTAATTATAGAGATAAAACACAGTAAAAATTTTATTTATTGCGCTTTAGCTATTAAAATGTGTTCATAACAAAGGAAATTTATTTTAAATAACTCATGGTCAAAACTAACTCCATAAATCTTATAATAAAGCAGCAGTGGCTGGTTGATTGAATCGTTGCTCTAACTTCTACAGGTAAACAAAAATGTATCAGATATTTTTTCATGAAGAAGGTAATTGTGTACAGACATGTAATTTTGTACAGAAGTGTGCAGCACAGCGTGTAGAACATCAATAAAATTTGTACTTCACATTTAGTACGAATCGCAACATTGCAACGACAGCAGAGGAAAGAAGTATAGGAGAAACACATGGGTAAGGCGAAGAGCGACTTCTCCCACAAGAGCCAGTGCTGCAAATTAAACTTGCCACGGCGATTATTTATGCGTTGTAGAACCAGGGACGATTATGAATCATATTTGTTTCTTTCTATCATACTTATCTTATATATATATATATATAATAACCAAAAGTATACATAAATATTTATTTATAAATCATATAACCAAACCGAACAATTAACTTGTATCTGTTATCTCGACAACTGATTGCTACAGTATAGATTTCTTATGGGCACATTACAACTTCGTTCTCGCCTAGTCTTTCCAGCGGCGCTCATCAAAAATATCATTTCAATTAGTCACAGTTGCCATTCGCGATAAGATTTACTGAGCAGGATGAGGTTTTCTGTCCCATATCGTAGCGTCAGTACAAATATCCGCATGTATACACGTAGCTTGGCTTCTTCCTTAATCTTCTCCAAGCCACGATAAATTTTAAATTTGGTTATTAAATAGTAAATTTTATTTTGATTGTTTTTTGTACACAATAGTTCATTTCGTGTACATGAAGAAGATATCACTTATATAATGAGAAAACTAGTAGAAGAACACGATCGATGGGGATTAAACATAAACTTCAAAAAAACAGAGTACTTAGGCACAAGAAGTCAAACATCAGATCTTCAGTTATCAGATAATACTTCCATCAAGAAATATGAAAAGTATAAATATTTAGGAAGTATAATTAGCGATGATGGAATATGTGATGAAGATACAAGACATCGATTAGTTTTAGGAAAAAGTGCCATACGCCAATTAAACTCACTTTTATGGTCACCAAAATCAGGCTACCGACAAAGATCAATATTTATAAAGCCATTGTTGATCCAATTACCACCTAAGGGTCAGAATGTTGGACAATCAACGAAAAGAGCCGCAGGAAGATTGAAGCTGTAGAAATGGACTATCTTAGACGAGCTTCCAGAGTTTCTCGTCTGGAACGTGGAAGGAATGGCGTAACAAGGAAAAGAATAAGTAGAAAATAAACTGTAATAGAAGACATAAAACGTAAACAGCTTTCCTGGTATGGACACCTAATGAGAACGAGTGAAGAAAGAATGCCTGTGAGTGTGTTCAAATACAGACCCAGCAACAGAAGATAAAGAGGCAGACCTAGATTAAAATGGATACAACGGATCGAAAGGAGTATGGAAGAAAAGAATCTAAAGAATGAAGATAACAGAATAAGTTGATGTGGAAACTGAGATGCGGGATGCGGCAGTAGTTGTGGAGTCCCAGCCAATATATATATAGTTCATTTCACCATCACCCAAGTTGTGTCTGTTTGCAGAAACCAAATCTCTCGACCCACTCCAGCAGACATCTACAATTCCTACTAATATTCTGGTGCTCCTTATCAAATTTTCATGACTGGCACATTGCTATTTTAGATTTCAATATTTCTTTAAGTAGAATATGTGGTGTAGAATTGTTTCAAACTAAACACTATTTGTTTATGTTTTAAGTAAAACATAGTTTATCAGCTCTTTTTTGTGACCACTGCTTGCGTACTGTTTTGAAATCTGTTATTCTGTAAATGCTTTATCTCAACAAAACACTGTACAAGGTAACAGTTTGCATTGTACTTACTATGTAAAGAAAAGCACACGATTATACTGGTGGTAGACAAAGGAACACACACGCACATGGCTCTTTACAAATGTCACACGTCTTATGTAGTAGAAACACTTTATTGTTTTGTTTAAAGCAATTTGTCTGCAAATGTAAACTATGCATGATTCCAGGTTGTATTCACTTTACTTTGTGCGGTGTGCGGTATGCAGGTGTTTTCAGTTTTTCAGTTTGTTTGACACACTGCAACTACACACACACACACACACACACACACACACACACACACACACACACACACACACACACACACACACACACACACACAGAAGTTCAAGTACTTGTACTTACACACGCTATAGCCTACTTCAAATAACATCTAGATTAACATACAAGCCATGAAGACAAAAAGGAAATAGTGTAGAGAACGCGTAACGATATAAGCGAATGGTACCTTAAGAATATACAACAGATTTTCTGGTTTAATCTCTAATAATATTTCTTATAAAGAAATTATCATACCAGTTTCTACTACTCTATTATATATAAATCTTACTCAGGGTATTTAAATAATTCAATAACACAAATATAGATATTATAAATAGTTATTTAATAATTCCTTTTCATTCACTTATTACATTAATATAAGCTTTATAAATTCAATAATATTACAATATCAGCTTGCTCAGAACGTTTGATATTTTCTTTTAGTGGATTCTTTTAGAACGGATTGAGTTGCCAATATGAATATAATAAACTTTAAACAAGAATACAATATAATTTGAGTGTTCTATAAGCTTTATTTGTTTGTTGAATTCCCAAATCTGCGCTGAGGATTATGCACTCGAAAGTAGTCGGTCCAGTCGCTCCGTGGTCATCCGCTGATACTGTAGATCCTTGTCATCCGCACTGGCTTGATTATTAACACTTTGCATATACACTGGTATCACTTTCACAATAATATATGGACCACTACTTATATTAGTTACATATATATATATATATATATATATATATATATATATATATATATTTATACCTTCTTAACACCTTGGTATATTTTAATTAAGATAACTGCTTGCAAAACGGAAAGTACAGATCGATACCGCCGGATTCTTTATTAACTTGACGAATTACTCTGTGGAATCCCGCCGATTCACTGTTACTGTAAAGACTGATCACTTTAACTGTTTATTAACCGTTCTCCGATACTTGAATTGACAATTACGATTTTAATACTTATAACTTCTCCGCCGCTTTCACTTCCGAATTCACGATTACTTATTTGATTCAATAAAGACTTCGAGTCAATATTTGTGAATTTTTCGCTGACTTAGGTAACGGTTACGATTCTTTAAGATAACTATTACAAGTTCAATTGTTATAATATCTCCGCTAACTTGAAATAACGGTTACGAGTCCTTTACGTATAATGCTACTCCGATGACTGACTGACTTTTTCAACTACGCTTTTTTATACACAAACTACTGTTACCCACACTTAATATTCACACTAAACATTCTAATTGGACTTAAGTACCGCGATATTCAATTCTACCCAATGTGACAAGAGGATTTAACCGCTAAAAAAGTGACGCTTTTTCTTATTCGCTAACAAACTGCGCGTTCCGAACTTCTCTCGATGTTGTGGAAACTGACGCTTAACACCGTTTCTCTCTCTAATTCTCTCGCTTCAACATAACGGTACTCATTGTTATAAGCACTTAACTTTTACAGCTCCTTACCTAATTTTTGCTGTTTCTTAAATATAATACAATTTTACTACCTTATGTACTGTACGTGACTTTTGCTTATTTTCTGCCGTCTAACCGTAGCCAGACGCCAGGGTGCGTTCTTTTGAAAAAACACCGCTCTAATATTTTCTAACGGTATTTCTTTAACTTTATTTGTACATATTTGTTTGATATCTGTTAAATATTGACTAATACTCGTAAAATTACAAGGTATACAATTTTGTACCTTAAGGATAACTTTTAGAATGATCGTGATAGGTAACGTATAGAAGCCGAGGCCGTTATAAAGAAGTCTAGAGTGAGGTAAGTACGTTTGAAAAGGGGGGGATGTTCTTATATACGAGGGTCATTCAACAAATAAGGGGAAAAATAACTGCAGAGGAAAAACTGTTGCCATACGGAGTACGATAGTTTCAGAACTGTATGTTTGCATACCTTTGATAAGTTGTTTGATCTAAATTGTTTTGTTTATAACATCAACCTCAAATTCTCACAAAATGGTGGCGACTTCTCTTGAATTTTCAAAATTACTTGAACAACGTGCATTGATCCGTTTTTTCTTCTTCTTTCTGATTCTGAAGAATCGGCTAAAATATTTACTCTTGTGTGATATCCAATACTATAAAAACTGTATAAACCGCGGAAATTTCTATATGTGGGTAGAACAGCTCAAAAATGGTCGAATTGTGGTGACTGACAAGCACCGTTCTGGACGTTTAGTTGACGTTCGTTTCAACTCCAGAGCTTGAAACTTTCATGGACACTCTTATCCTAATATATCCAAAAACACTGACAGCTTACAGCTACACTTATAGCTAAACAATCGTAAGTAAGTGTTAGCACAGTTCATAACATTGCCAGCCAAAATCTCAAATACCGTAACAATAGCGCATGACGAGACAAAGTCAGTTGACCAGCCATCATAAAGAGACCAGACTTCCAGTGTGTACAGAGCTGAATTAACACTCTATAAAAGATGATTTAGTATTTGGGTCAAATTGGATTAGACTAAGAATAAAACTGTAATTTAGAACTTTGGGTCATGCTATTATTTCTAATGATATAACGGTCTTAGTCAATTGTCATATTGAAAGATATCATATATGTTTACCTTATATCCGAATTAAGGAAGTCACAGATGCTGCCAAACATTAGCAGATGGTTATTTGGTTTCTGCTGAGAAATAAAAGCATTCTCATGAATAAACGGAAGCCGTAAGCAATTTAGTGGAGCCAGTCGAGCAGTGAAAGTGGATTGGCTTTATGGTGCAATAAAAACAATACAACTCAAGCCAGTTAACACCCCTACAGCAGTCAGCCGGTACGTGGGTTGTGAAGCAATAGAGCTGGAGAGAGAAACTACGCCTTCATTAGCAGCTTTTTGTGTTGGGGAAATAAAATCGAAAAGAGGTGCGTGGCAACTACTGTCGGTAGAGAAATTTTAAACTAATCAGGCTTCCTTCTTTTACATTTTTACTAATTATGAAATAAATAGAAACACAAAAACAAAATAATTTAGAAGGCACAAAAATCCATTCAGCGTTCAGGAAATGAAATATAGAAGCTGTTGAAACCCGTTCATTAAAAATTTTCTTCAGAGTTGTACAGTGTGCTACAATTATTTACCATAAATTATAATTCAGTTATTGTACATATGGTTGACACTTTACGCAAAGCTTCATAAAAGTCGACAACTATCTTAAGGCAGTAGTCACATGAAGAGTATAATTGTACTGTGAATTCTTACATAATTCTGTTCTTTATCCGCCTTCTTAGATCTTGGTAGTGGACTGAAAATATTCTGAATAGTGTTTCCTAGTCACTGTCTGCCTGGAACCAGTTAATGACGTACATGGCTGGAGAATAAGATATAACTTTGAATTGTATAAAATATATAAAGAACCACCGCTAACACGGTACATAAAACTACAGCGTCTAAGGTCACGTAGCCAGGATGGGAGAAGAAAGGATACCACAAAAAATATTGTATACCAGAGTCCACGGAAAAAGTCCAGTAGGAAGACCAAGGAGAAGATGGGAGGATGCGGTGGATGAGGATGCAAGAGAAATATTGAGAGGGAGGATGGCTGCTGACAGAGGAGAATGGGGGGAAATAATTGAAGGAGGCCAGGGCCCAACCAGGGCTGTAGTGCCATAGGAGAGAGAGAGAGAGAGAGAGAGAGAGAGAGAGAGAGAGAGAGAGAGAGAGAGAGAGAGAGAGAGAGAGTCACTGTCTGATTTGGAGGACCGTACTCGTAGTGGATCTGACCTTTATTGTAGAGCTCAACTTTGCCTTGATGTTACTTCTAGAGCATTGGCAGTTTTCTCTGGATTCTCAGCCCTCTTAAATACAATTATGCCATCTTTTAATTTGAGCATCTCTTATGGAATCCTCGCCAAACATATAATAATTATTTTAATCATTCAAAAATATACATGTCCAAACGATTTTAGGTGAAACTCTAAGCTCGAAGCAAAACTTGATGCAGATTCACAGATATCTGCGTTCATCCAATGTGAATGCGATGGTCACATGTAGTAGAAGGTTACTTAATAAGATGTCACTACGGATTGAGGGATTCGACAGGGGTGTGACTGTTCGTACGTGCGCAGTAAGAACTGCAAAAATTGGTTACACAGTTTTACGTAAAGTCAATTGGAACGTTATCGAGGTGTTCAAAATCGTTGAAAATGTTGTGCATTTAGTGAGTTACAGCACTGTGTTAAATAAATATTTTTACCTGATTATCCAGCACTTGAGTATTAGATGTTATGCCTTTCTTTTTATCATAGATGGTCCATTACTAGCTAAGTCTGCAGACGGGTACCTATATTTTACCTACCTTAAACATAAAATAATCCACTAGTAAGAAAAAGATACGTGTTTTTCATAATTCCATGCAAATAACTTATAATTGTAATCGTATAAATATATTATAGTGATACGTTTATGATTAATTAGTTTGGATTTTGAAATTATTGTAGTATTTGAATTTCAGTAGTATAAATTTAATTGTAAACTGGAGGCCAGACAAATCTACAATCATAATTGTAATTATTAAACAATAATGTTAGTAGCCTACTACACTAGATGTTCCAGTTATATTTTGTCTATTAAGCTTCATTTGTAACAAATAATAACTCATAACGGATTTGAATAAATACAAAGAAGAGTAAAAACAAGAAAAATATTAAATATTAGACAATTTTTTAATATCGGTCCTAAAATAATGCTATCTTTTTCGTTGAATTCGTGGAATTTACATCAGGGCAGCAGCTGATTGTATCACACATTTTTATAACTAAATTTTTAAACTTGTGTCTACAATTTCTCTTTAACAAGATGGTCCTATAGTGCTTCACATTAATCATGGAATGTGAAGGATTACAAAGGTTTTTAAATACACACAAACACTTGGTAAGTTTTACAATTTATTCTTAACCTCTGACAATTGTTTCAGCCTATTAGGCTATTCTCCAAGATCTGCAAAGAACAACTAAATACAAACAACGTGTAGGAGGGGTGAACATATGTTAAGGATGTGATTGACATGTGTGTGGGATGTGTTTGTTGGGGGGGTGGAGGAACTACTATAGGAAAAGTCAAGTGACTGTAAAAACAAAGTGTAATAGGAAAGCAAAATTAAATAACAGCGTTTACCACTATTGTAGAACATATAAAAGGAAATTTTAGAAATTAGAAAAGCAATTAAGAGTAACAAAACTTTAACAAACGAACAGTCTGAATTATTTGTATCTCCTTCATTTAACGTCTTGATTGATCTCGTCTACAATGCGTAGAAAAGAGTAGAACGTGCGACAGTATTGCGCCTGTCTGCTACTTCTTCATCTACTTCTTCTCCTTTTTCTGTACTTCACGGAGTAGCCATTTACTCTGGTCCGTTTTCACAGAGTATCCCTACATCTTCATCTTCATCTCCATCTTCCCTAGATTATTCTACATCTTCATGTACTACTTCTCCTTTTTCTGTACTTCACGGAGTAGGCATTTACTCTGATCCGTTTTCACAGAGTATCCCTACATCTTCATCTTCATCTTCATCTTCATCTTCATCTTCCCTAGATTATTCTACATCTTCATGTACTACTTCTCCTTTTTCTGTACTTCACGGAGTAGGCATTTAGTCTGATCTGTTTTCACAGAGTATCCCTACATCTTCATCTTCATCTTCATCTTCATCTTCATCTTCATCTTCATCTTCCCTAGATTATTCTACATCTTCATGTACTACTTCTCATTTTTCTGTACTTCACGGAGTAGGCATTTAGTCTGATCCCTTTTCACAGAGTATCCCTACATCTTCATCTTCATCTTCTCTAGATTATTCTACATCTTCTTGTACTTCTTCTCCTTTTTCTGTACTTCACGGAGTAGGCATTTAGTCTGATCCGTTTTTCACAGAGTATCCCTACATCTTCATCTTAATCTTCCCTAGATTATTCTACATCTTCTTGTACTTCTTCTCCTTTTTCTGTACTTCACGGAGTAGGCATTTAGTCTGATCCCTTTTCACAGAGTATCCCTACATCTCACTTTTGATCTTCCTATATCTCTTGTACCAAACGCAAACTTATCTCCAGATACTGTATTCTACTGTGAAGAACTCGACTAATTAATTATATTAATTATAAGCTCATATGGAATTAGATCTTTTTGTAATTCTTCCCTTAATAAAATTTTCTTTTTTACATATTACACAAAAATTGTAATTACATTATAAATATATCAGTTTGAAGTAAAATAACTTGACCGTTTAATTTTTCAAAATCATCTAATGTGGTTGTGAACGCTTCAGTTAAGGCAACATAGCTTTGTACACGGTAGACGTAATTTCCTTTCAAGCTTAATATTCATTCATGTAAGCTTGAAGATCGTACTGATACGTCATATATGAAACGCGTGTCTTGAAGTAGCACACAAAACCACAAATCCTGTTAGTCAAAGCTGTAAACGCAACAGTTAGGCAAGGCAGATAAAGGTATTATTTATTACCTTAATTTTCTTGTTCCGTTTCGATAGCTTCTAACAGATTACGTACTTTTTGATGCGGTTTCTACCAAAAACGATGTGTTTTCTCCAACAAGATATATTGGCTGTGCTTAACAAAACAAAGGGGAGTTTAATACATTGACTACAGTCAAACGGTCGACCTTACAAAACACGGACATAAAGGCGTAATGTATACGTTGTTTCACTGTTACTCTATTCCCTTACGTCACTCAACTTCTGTTGAGTGGAAATCGATTGTTACTGTGTCGGAATTAAAGCAACACCAGGAAAAGCAATTAACAATCAACTGCAGCCAATCGATAGTTTCACTTACTACTTTTAATACTTAACCTTTAATCTTTAGCGTACCGTTGTCGTTGTCCGTTAAAACCACCCGGTTTTCTACTGTGAAGGGTTCGAGTAATTAATTACTCTGGAAAAGTTACCAGCCCTTAGCAGAAGGTAACGTGACAGGACTGCTGTCTTACTGCTTAAGTCTAGCCATCATGAGTACTATCCCCACATGAGAGGTTGCTCCATCCGCTCATGTCTGACTGTTAGAATCTTCACCCCCTTGTTACCTCGGACACGCGCCTCCATAATATCCCTGGAAGTTGCGGATGAGATATCCATAAGGATGTTTAATCCAAAGATGTTGGCTGCATCCTACGCCGTTTGCTGAATGATGGGTCAACTGCCTTTAGCGACAATTTCTTACCCCAAAGGTAAGAGAGTGCCCTAACATCTACTTGCAATGATAACCTGAGGAGAACAGCGTATACCGGCTGTGGGTCTCCAGAGCCGCTTTAGCCGCCCGTAGGTGTTGCCCGTATCCCCCAACACGAGGAGGTGCGGTTGGATATTTTTCTTCATCGAGGAATGAGACCACAAGGCGTTACTCATTATCTCCAGTACTTTGGAGAACAAAGTCATTTACAGGGCGCATAAATACCTAATAATGTGTGTTGACTGCATAAATACCGAACACAAGCATATTGCTGTTTTACGTATTATAAGGCTGAGGAAATACTGTATTGCTGCGTGCGTGGCAGAAATACATACGCTCTATAGGCTATGATTCGAGATGATCCTTCCGAACGCTGCTCAACTAATATACCGGCTTCCAGGACAGTCGTGTCACGACAATGACAAGCGATCACGGTTTATCTACTGGATTTCGATACGACTAAGTTCAGTTGACACCTGACGACATTACAATGCTGTCTGGAGAGACTCTTGTGTTTTAGTGGAAAGCGTAGGAAATGGATTTATTATGTATGACATTACCGCGTGTTGGACAACCTCTATTCTGAAAAACTGTTTTATTTTAAGGGTTTTGTTTATTTGTAACTGTTGTTTTTTCCTAATTAAAGTTGTAAGTGCACAGCTGATTAAACCTTTTGTCGTATATACTTGCAAGCTTTATACTGTATTTGAATATTCTCTAATGATCACTCTTAATTCAATGACATATCCTAGAGCTGCCACTGTACGGTTTCATTAAATTTTTCCTCCTAGTACACTATCGACTAAATGTTGTTTTATTGTATAGTCGAAATTTGTATAATCCGCTACTTTGTCAGCAGTGCCTCGGACACGCTAATAACAATAGCAAAAAAAAAAAATCATTATTTTGTTTCCTGACTAAAATTAGCTGATTTTGATTGTCTATTGGGTAAGAAAATAAATATATAACTGACAAAAACTTTTTTTAGCTCCTGTTTTATTGATATACTGTTCTTAGTACATACGAAATTACAATCTCCAGAGCAAGAAATAACATTTAAATATTTGAGTTTATACAATATAAAAAATAAATTTACATAAAAAATGTTTAAAAACTCTAAAGAAAAGAAAATTTAATTAACAAGTCAATATTGTTATTAAAATGGTTCATTATTATTGTTTTTCTTGGTTGATTTTACATTTCTGAACGCTTCCTTTTATCTTACCGCTCGTGCTCTTGGTCTGAAACATCCCTTGTTAATGTTCAGCAATAATCTGCAAGTAATCTGATACATCTTCTCCATGGCGGCGATCCCTTGGTGAAATCTTTCACCATGTTCGTAACTTACGTGTCCTCAATTGTCAGGGAAGAAATCCAGATGCGAGTGGAGGAAATGAATTTTAAAGACATATTCCATCTTAACTTACGGTATTTTATCCAAAAGCTCATTTATATTTTAAATGTTCATAGTTTTCAGCTCTTTTCTTGCCTAAAACATCTTAACTACTTTTTCAAATGTTTCCCAAGCCGCTTTCTCATTGGTGTTAAGTGTGCATTTTTGAACTTTTCATCTTTCATCAGCTTTCTTATTTGAGGGGCAACAAAGATGCCTTCTTTGAATTTGTCATCACTTAGTTGAGGAAATTTTCCTCTAAGATATTTAAATCCCTCATCGTCATCTGACAGTACTTGATAGTTTTGTGAAGGGTAAGGCACCAGGAGACTACCACCATGTGGGACGGAATGGAATGTTCGGATATTCTACAGTCCACTTTTTTTCTTTGAAATACCATCCTGTTAAGGCGATATCATGCAGAAATAACAGTCATTCAGATGATTTGTTGCTTCTTGCCATAGTTCATTGTTGTTGGTACACCAAAGTTTATTGAACGTCGTTTTCAAGTTAACCAACCACGAAGATTCACTGAACATGTATTGCAACAAACATAAGGCGCCCATAACTTGTCTTGATCCCCTACCTTGACTTCAAAGTAATTAAAGTAGGCTGTTTACTAGCTGTGCTACTGTGTTATAGGTCGTTTCTGAGCAGAAAATGTAACATCACCACATACATAGCTAACGTTGTCAGTACTATTAACGCATTTGCGAGGCATTTTCACAGTTTCTAGACACAATATAAGGAAGGAAAGAAAATATCACTAACACTCGCTAACCTTATAATGCAGTTAGACGAAAACTAACCTCAAATGACAATAAAAGTTGTCTCAGACAGATTTGCCAACCATAAAAAACGAAACTTTCCAGTTTGAAACAAGAATTCCCTAACTATACTTAAACTGTTGGATCTTGAAAATAAGAACTAACTAACCATTTTAAAGGTTAAATTAATTTTGTATAACCTAAATGAAATACAAAATTCTACTTTTAAGCAGGAAACATTTTTGCTGTTGAACAGTGTAATTAGTATATTTTACTGAAATTCGTTGAAAATTTTTAATATGAACGGCGGTAAAACGACTACACTACGACGGAGTGTGAGGAAAACTCTAAGTTATTGGCCTCAGAATAAAACTCATTGTAGATTTATGGAACGCATAATGTGACAGTTCTACAACTAAACGTGGTCCACGCAAAACTGGTAACGACTTTAAAGGAAATCTCCATGCACTTTTACTTCTAAAACACTAATTGGTTACAACTTTTAAATTATTAAAAGCAAAATTATAAAGTAATTACAAGTAGGTTTGTTTGAAAGGAAAAAGTCGTTCCAGTCATTTCCTGTGAAATATCTGCCAGTTATTTGTGACGATGCTATAATTAGCGTTTTACATAATATAATATCAGATTTTATATAATATCTATATTACATCTTTATCACATTTTAATAATGTAATTTTCAACTTTAAAACTTGCGCAGTAACTAATGACAATATACTTTATTCTCTCCCTTAGTTCGAACATAAGTTTTGAAGATGACTTAACGAAAAAAAAATTACATTAAATGAGCAACAGGAAACAGTTAACAGGAAAAGAAAAAATGAATTTGAGATAAAACTCCGGGAAATTGCAACAGTAATAAAGAGAGCATGAGCCATTCACTAAAGGGTGGAAGCTATAATAATTAAATGATAGTTAAATACACACACTATAAACTCATTGTGGTGTATTCATTGTTAATAACCTAAAGATACCATGCATGTGATTTATAATAAAGTTTTAATTACGCGCATTCTCATTTTTGATCTATTTCGGTCATATACCATCGTCAAGAAATATATACACAGTGCACTCGCGGTCACAATATTGTAAAACAGTTACTATTTACGAACAACGAATTCACAGACACTGACTTATCATCGTAAAACGTACGTTTGTGTCCAAATTTGGGCGATAAGTTTTTTGTAAATAGTAATTATTTACAATATTGTGACCGCGAGGGCATAGTGGATATTTCCTCACGATGGTCTACGACCAAAATCGATAGAAATTAAGAATGTGAGTAATTAAAACTTTATTAAACAATCATGTGTATTGTTTCTTTTGGTTATGATCAATAAATACACCACAGTGGAAGATTGCTCAGCAAGTAGTGTTGCACTTATGTCAGAAGTTTACTATCAAAGCTGTGCAGACTAGCAAAGTTACCGTGTCAGATATTGACAAACTGCAGGGTGCAGTGTTCACACATGACTGCACAGTTGCACAGCAAAGCCAAGGAGAGCTGTCTGAATGTTTTAAGTTTAATAAAGTACATCAAACCTGTTGAATAATATAATAGTAAACGGTAAGCGGATTACTTAGTTAAAGGTAATGCAATTGTAGACTACACTAACGGTACTCTTAACTTAACTTAGTTTGTAACTAGTCAGGGTGAATGTATCCAGTTGTCTGTGAAAACACTATGTTGGTTACAACTTTATTTGTCAGCCGTTAAATCGGTTTATATCTTTTACATAGGTCTTAGATCAATGACCATTAACGTTCATTTACATTTCATCATCATCATCATTATCTTCACGGATTAAACCAAGGATGGTTTGTTCCGGTCTCAAATAGGCAAAGATAAGAGATGATCACTCCAGCGCTTCCCCGGACGTCCCTCGCCTCTCCGTCCCCTCTGCTTATAGTTCCAGAGTTCTTTGGGGATACGGCAGTCATCCACTCGGCAAAGATGTTGCCACCAATTCACCCGATACTGGGGGGTGATGATGTCGAGTATACTCATAATATTCAATTCCTGCCGTATATCTACGTTTCTTCTATGATCATGGAGAGTATACCCTTGCCACGTGCCTGCGAAATCTCATGTCAGCCGCTTGGAAGCGACTGCTCTGGCCTTTCCTTAATCTCCAATTCTCAGACCCATAAATAAGTGTGGGAAGAGCCCCTTCATTTACATTAATATTTACATTACATTTACATTTACATCATGACTTCGTGTACTATTTATTTCGTCTATTGGGTTGGGACTAAGAATGATATGTAAATATAATTAACACTGTTGCACACCACTATAGACAAATTATTCCGATTATTTTTCATAATGGTGTACCGTTATTTCTATAGTGGTGTGTAACAGTGTTAATTCTGTTTGTAATTATAACCATCAACACAACATTATTAATTAAATATTTTGACATGTAAATGTAAGATAGAGAAATAGGTTGAAGGGAGCTGAGGTAAAGGCAACAGGTGGGCAACAAAAACAAATTATTTATTAACAACAAAATAGTTGTGCATAGTCGCAAAACTAAGATTTTATAAAACTATAATCAGACCAACGGCCCTATATGTATTTGTTAGTTATATGTGTTTTAAGATGTTGATCGCAAGTTGGCTACGTTTCAGTCAATATGTAGTACAAATCGTCGAGCGCTGCCAACAAAAGCAATGAAAGGGACTCGACTAAAATTGTATAAGGTAGTGGCTGTGCTAGTGTTATTGTATGGTTCTGAAACGTGAGTTCTGGTGAAAAAACCATCTGAGTAGAATACAGGCATCGGAGATGAGATTTTTGCGATCAGTTATAGACTGTAGACGAAGGGGTACGCACTACAGTGAAGACATACGTAAATAGTTGAACATTTTTAATACCCAAGATCGTATTGCAGAGAACAAAGAGTGGTGGCTTATCCATCTGAATAGGATGCCAGACGGTAGGTTGCCTACGGAAGTTGGACAGCGAAGTATAGAAAGACCTATGAATCATTGGTGAAGTGTATGTTCTTTTGGGACCTCCGGATCAGGTGACTCGCTTTGTCCCAGATAGAAGAAGAAGGAAGGAAGAAGAAGAAGAAGAAGAAGAAGAAGAAGAAGAAGAAGAAGAAGAAGAAGAAGAAGAAGAAGAAGAAGAAGAAGAAGAAGAAGAAGAAGAAGAAGAAGAAGAAGAAGAAGAAGAAGAAGAAGAAGAAGAAGAAGAAGAAGAAGAAGACGACGACGACGACGACGACGACGAAGATGATGATGGTGATGAAGAAGAAGAAGAAGAAGAAGAAGAAGAAGAAGAAGAATGTGTTTGGTAATTTAAGCGTATATGGTTTTTCTATCAAAATAATTATTGTATCAATGTCTGTAAATTTTCCATAAAAAGTTACATCAGGGACGTACGAGAGCAACAATAAGAAGCAGTTACTTAACAGGAAAAGGAGAAATGAACGAGATAATATGCGGGAGAATTGAAACAGCAATGAAAAGAGCATGTGAGACATTTACTGAAGGGTGGAACGTGTAAAAGACGCATATGGGTACATAAATTAATGGCCGGCAATCCCGTTGTGGAAAGTTTTTAGATTCACGACGGAAAACTTTCCTCGGTTCCCGCTGTAATACCTAGCATCAAAACTCCGTAAAATACAAGATGCGGGGTCGTCAACTAGCGTATGTGCATGCTAGCGCTTTGTATTGTGCCTATTGTGAAAGTACAATGCGGTCAGCCATCGTAGTTTGGTGCTTTGCCGCTGTGAGAGATTCATGTGTAAGTCTAAAAAAGGAAAAATGCTAATATTTTTTGTTTATTAAAGTAACCATTCTAGAACAACTACAAAATAAACGCTAAATATTACCATCAAATTTTTTTTTAATTTCTTATAGTCTTGATATATAGTAGTTACATTTCATACATATACTAATTACAATTACTATTTCCTAAAGTAATTTCCCGGTTGGATTTTTACATCTTTTTCAAATTTCGAATCCCTATGTTAACCTTGGTGTACAAAATTTTTAAATGTTTAAAACCTAACACTGCACTTAGATGTTAGTTAAAAATCATTTTAATTTGATATGCTACATGAAGTTTTAAGATTTTATCAAAATTTTTACTCACACTTGGACCCATTGAATATAAAAATTTAAGACTATTAACAGTGGACATTAAATTTATATTTTGGTTAAAACTTCCTTTATATTGACATCTCACATGGTTTTTAGCAATTTGTGTAATTTGTTTAAAATTTTGACCACCTTTTAATATTTGCATCCCACCAGCCATAATTTTTGTGTGGATCTAACTCATAATCAATAACGGTTCTATAGGGTGAAACTATGGACACACATGACAAGTTGGTTAACGACTTCAATCGTTATTGTGAGACATTATCTAAAATAGGTAGACGGACAGACAAATTGCAAACGGTCGAGTTAACTCTGAGAACTCGTTTTGCTCGTTAAATAATCAACTATTACCACTGTTATCCACACGATCAAAGTCAAACCTTATTATACAAGAACAGTGTAGAAAATTAGACAGTTGTCTCACATTACTAGCAGCAACAATGTCGGCAGATCTAAATGAAGAGACAGATGCGAACAATGACTTACCGATCTCTTACTGATAAAGCATATTTAGCACGTCTAAATTAAAATGTTTCAAAAGAAATAAGAAATGAGCATATACAAAACCATTACGAGACCCAAAACTGTTATGGTAGTGAGAGCTAAATATTAAGCCAAGGAGCGCTGAAAAATTAAGATACTTAAAAATAAGCGGATGAAGTTGACCCTGGGCACGATATTTAGAAGTGGGGAGCAGAAAAGAAAATATCGGTAAGGAAAACCATACATGACTTCCATATTCTAAGATTTATATGTAAAATCATTTTCGAAATAAAATGTTTCCATAGAAACTAGTTCTTTCTTCAGCCTTAACCACAGTACTGTGGTCATTAACATATATCACCTCACTAGCGCACTCGATTTTCACTGATAATGGCAGTCGATGGCACCGCCGAAATGTCTAGTTTTGCAGGAAACGTTGGACCACGGCCAAACAGCCCGGGAAGGAATTTTAACAACAAACTACTTCTTTGTTGCCGATAACGCAGTACACATATAAAAAATTATCCCCTCCCCCTTCAACTATCATTTTCATTTATATAAAATTACTTCTTCCCCTTCAACTACCCTTTTAATTTATAGATACTTCATCTGCCTTTCTACAGTGGATTATTATGACCTTCTTTTCAGGGTACTTTATTTATCAAAATTAAGTACTTTACTCTTGTTAAAACATAAAAAGTTGCAGGAAACTACCCCTTCCCCTTAACCGATCTTCACTAAAATAAATAGGCCTTGAGTCTCTACAACTCAAGCACATATGCAAAAAGTTATTTGATTCTGTTTGAATTTGCGGCAGTTATTGTTCTACATATCTACATATCGTTCGTTTCTTTTATCTTTGCGGCATAGAAAAATTCTACACAGACACATACACACACGCTTTTCAGAAAATGATTTTTTGCATGTTTTAAAGATAGTACAATCAGAATCAGCCCTTATCTCGAACACGATTTTTTTCGCCATCACCATACATCCATTTCCTTACGGAACATGCAAGTCAAAGCAATCAGGGGTTTCTTATGATTTTACAGAGCTGACTGAAATGTTCTAGCCACGTTGTGAGATTAAATTAAGTAAAAACGCCTGGCAGAGTCCTAACAATCTTCCTCTTTAACAATTAACCTTAAAATTTAAATTTATAATTTTAAACTAACAAACACAAAGCCATTGAAGCCTATCTGAGAATGAGGAGAAGATGGGCGAGTCTTCTCCACCCTAACGCCGGGAAGATAGTATAATGACTCTTAACCAGTACCGAAGTGTTTCTGGTCGTGAAGCATTTGGAGTACCGGTTTAAAATTTGGGAAAATCATAATTCAGAAAAAGACATGAAGGACGAATTAAACTGTAAATTTTACCACGGAAATGACTAACATGATCGAAACTACAAACACGCTTGATTCGTCTGATAGTCGTGAAAGCCTTGTATTATAATTTATAATGTTTATAATATAAATGTTAATTTTCTCAAACATTTTTGTAGTGTGTACGCTCTTTTAAATATACACCCCATTAAAAGGTATAAATAATTTTAATTCAGAATTCTATCTCATTAAAATTCAAACATAGGCTTATGCTTAGATAGTGTAGAAGGTTATTTGATTTTCGCCCACAAATAAAGAAAACAGTCTCATGAATAAAACAAAAATTTAAGCATTTTAATGGAGCTATTGAGGCAGTGAAAGCGGATTCCCTTTATGGTGCAATAAAAACAGCACAATTCTATCCCGTTAATGCCTCTACTCAAGTCAACCGGTAAATGGGTTGTGAAACAATACTCAGAGAAAAAACACCTTAATTTGCTGTTTCTGTGTTGAAAAATAAAAGCGAAAAGCCGTACACAAAGAGTACATTGCAATACAAATTTGAAGCGAATAAGGTTTTCACGACTTTGTATTTGAACTGTATATGAAACAAATTGAAAACATACTATGCGATAGATTTCTGCATTTTTCCTCCTCTCTTCTGAAAATAAATGATCCATCACAAATTGATAATAATGACACCTTTCAGCACCGTTGTAGTACCCAGTCCACAAGTTTCACAGTGTAGGCTGTCTTACGTAAACGGTTTGATATAGAAAAACGGTAGCGTGGTCTACACTACGCATTACCCCGCTACGTTATACAAGTTACTCATTTCCACAGGCTGAGTTGTTGTTTATTTTCCATTGCACAGTCTTCATTATTATTGTCATTTATATTATTTTAAATAGCACACAACAGTACATTAATATTATAACATAGAATGTACATATATTTATATATTGATAGTTTCTTTATAAGTGACTCCACAACTTCCAGTATTCTTGAATACTGTCATAGTAGCCTATGACATATATTGTCAAGGCAAGATCTAAATTGAAAGGCAATAATTCACAGGGAAGTTAACTAACTATATAAGTACTAAAAATTATTATGTTTCGATCGCAAACTCTGTTCGTGTTAGACTGGTCGGCTACAACTAGATGTAATTGTTTTTACGCTTTAAAAATGTCGGCGATATACACGCGCGCGCGTGCGCGCGGATATTGTCGCTTTCCGTATTCTAAACTTTATCTACGTTTGTTTCAAAGCTTGGATCAGAAATTGTTTATTTCTTATCGCAGCCTTAAGTTTTTTTTTGCTTCCGTTAACTTTTAGGACTTCCTCTATTGTCCGTTGATCCAGGAGACAAGTTCATAGTTGCGTCCACAACACCCATGAGGATTCACATTTAATTTTTTATATAACCATTTATCTTGTACCGTTCTCAATGCGAGGAATGGTTTGCAGCAAGTCTCTAGGCTCTTACGGTCTTCTCCAATCCTCTTCACGGTCGTGTAGTTGGGTCAATCGGTGTCTTCTAGTATCCCTTTGCTGGACTTCTGCCTCGGTCTGCACTTGCCGTTCTTACCTTCCGCCGTAACCTCGATGACGATCTTGAGTAAAACGTTATGTATCAAGAGGTGCTCTACCAGGCGTCTCGATAACATTCTGCGTAGGCACGGCTTTAACCCCTCCATACTCTTCAACACTTTCTCGTTACTCACTTTACCCACCCACAGAATCTTTACGTTCTAAGTAAAGATTACGTTCACCAATGACACCAAAATTCAAAGGCCACTACTCTTCTTTACCTGTTCGTTGAATGTCCATGTCTCACTTACCATATAGACCTAATTGCAGACGCCACGGAATAGTCTTCTACGGGTGTTTCATGAAGTAAATTTCAGTGCTTCTGGAGGTGAAGAGATCCCTCTTCTTGTTGAAAACAGTTAAAGATGTGGCTATCTTAAAGAAGACGGTTCCTGATTTCTGTCTTGGATCTTGTATCAGCTGTTATTTTAATTCCAAAAAAAAAAAGGTAAAGAACTAAAAAATTCGTTGGCCGCTCTTTATCCAGTTAGCACTACATCGCCGTGCCGAGTGTAATCACCGCCAGTATTTTCGTTTTTCCCCCGTTCAGGTGCATTCTGTAGTGGAAGTTGAGAATGGCCTTCATCTCAGTAAGGGTCGTGTTCAATTTCTATACGTAGTGATGCTGTCTTCAGCAAAGCAAACCGTGTTACTCTGATATTCATGCACCGTCACCATTACGTACGGTATATTGCCTTGTCTAATTGCAGCACATTCAGTAAATGTTCAACGCTACTCCTTTTATTTTAGAAAAACTTCGTTCTTTGTTATCCCAGAATTCTATTCGACAGATAGCTATTAATATGCATATAATATAAGAGAAAAGATAAATAAATTTAGGAATATTTGTGGTACGATTCATAGAAATCTCAGAAATAAAACAAGACACAAGGATTAAATTTTATAAGACAATTGCAATACCCACGATTATATGCAAGTAAGGCGTGGGTTATCACAAAAAAGGAAAACGGCAAGATTCAGAGCTCTGAAATGCAGTTTTTTCAGAACACTTTAAATTATACATGCAAAGATAGAATAAGGAATAAAGATATCAGAGCAGAACTCTAAGTAAAGGTTATAAATGACATTATTTTAATTTACAGAAGACAATGTTGGAATGTCTGCAAAAGATAACAATGTATCGACTGCCACAAGCGGCACTAAACGATAAAGCCATTGGTAGAAGAGACGTTGGTCGTCCGAGGATGAAATGAGTGCTGCAACAGGTTATTATAACGTAATCCTTGAAGAGGAAAAGAAGAAGAAGACGTTGCTACACTCTACTAAGAACTTACAAATATAGGCATGTATATATTTTGTTTTTTCTACTTCATAATTTGACATAAAGTTTCCTTGATCCATACTTTCTGGAACATATTTCGCCGTTACATCCTACCTTGATAGAAAAGTTCAACTTTAAGTCCATAGACGTATTCTATTCTGTACTTTGTGCGATCCTGAACCCGAATCTTGCCCGTGTATAGCAACTATTACGTACTCCGTTGTATAGATTTAGAGTTGAATTGCAATTCTCTCCAAGCACAAAAACAAAAAACATGGTGATTGGTACAACGGAAGAAGCTGTTGTAGAGGATGCGTGACACGGCAGTAAATACAGAAGATTCGCAATGTATGGACGGATAGAAGGCTCACTTAATCTACAGGAAAACTAAATATTGTTACGGCATCACAGAACAATCTACGTGTTTGTCGAATGTGCCAGAAGAAACTCGATGTAACGCGTGTGGCGTACGTGCTTGTAGACGCACATACGAGAAGTTTCTCGAAGGCGCCAGCTGCGCGGACTGTGTCAAGGCCGCAGGTAATTACGTCGTAACTATACTGGCGCTATCGAATAATCTAGTAATTTGGGGCGGTATACGTATATACCGGTACTCAACGACGTTCAGTTTTTAGTGCGAGATATTTACAGAGCGGTTCGAGAGTTATATTAGCGAGATTACTGTGTACGTTCAAGTAGTTGTTATTGAAGTGTTGCGTTTTATAATCGGACGGTATAATTACAATTTATTGTAATATAATTTATTAATATAAGTAACATTTTATTGCGTGTGAACAATTTTTATTTGATTTATTGTAGAGACTGTGTTGTTAATTACGAACTGTTTTACTGTAAAAATTAAACCTGGTGATTAGTGACTTAATTGGTGTCTTGTACTTATTTTGGTTTCCACTGTACCTACGACGATCGAGTAGACCCTCGTAACAATACGAAAAATTTACCGTCATTAGGGAGCACATATTAAACCGGCACTGAACAAAATCTCTGTACTGGTATATTTTAAAAACACCCGGACTAATACTACGTACTTTTACTGGTAAACTTTTTTAAATCTTAAATAGAGTTGTAACTTTATTATCACTTTTTATGTTAATCGTTATAATGTCTAGACAGCCTGAGTGTATTACAGTACAGCTTGAAGTCTGTATTAAAAGCATAAACTATTATATTAATACCAAAGTATACGACTGTAAACACAGAATGTTAGTTGTTACTTACAAACTTTAATGTACTGCGCTCTGTAGGTATGTTTTATAGCCAATAAAAAGTATAAAGTTTATATTAATACATCATTTTGCACTCTACGTTATGTACAGTATACAACAGATAATATTAGTAGTAAACTGTTACTAAGTGGACGCGCGTACACAAATTATTACCCCCGATAACAAAGAAAACTGTATTATACGAATACAGCATGATTTAAAAAGTTAAGAGCGAAAATTCTTCGACACAACGGCACAATGTTAACGTGAAAATAACTGCATTATTTAGCGATAGTAAAAACTACAAATTTAAGTGTTTTGAAATGACAAACAGTGACAAATGAAAAACAATGACAAACCGTCATATACTGCTCTGTAGCGGCCAACTCACACCCGTATACCTCGCGCTCCTAGGGCAGTGAACTTATTCAACGTGTAATAAAATAAATGTAATGAAAAACAGTGTTGCCAGGCCAATCAAGCCTTTTTCCCCACATAGCACACAAAAATTTCCTCACTTCCACAAATATGTGTGCTTTAAGCTTTTAAATAATGTGAGCATATTCTGAATGTTTAAATACTATTAAAAGAATAAAATAGAACAGTCGTCATATTTCCGCTATATCGGTTGTGACATCACTTATGACGAAGATTATGAAGTTGATCATAAGTTGGCTACGTTTCAGTCAATATGTGGCAAACTTCCTCAAGCGTTATCGAGGAAAACAAAGTTGGAGACACGACTAACATTGGATACAGCAATCGCTGTACCAGTGATGTCTTGTTCTGAAACTTTGGTTACGGTAAAAAACATTTGAGTATGATACAGGCAATGGAGATGAGATACTTTGGATCTGTAGAAAGTTGCAAAGACAAAAATAGAATCTACAATGGAGACATTTGTAAAGAGTTGAACATTATTTATATCCAAGATCGTACTGAGAAAAAGCAAGTCAGACAGAATTGTAATCTGAATGTCATGCCTGACGGCATGTCGGTTAAGGTTGTTGGCCAATACAAGTAGGTTGTAGTCAATACAATCTTATTAGCCAAGTATAAAAGGCCTAGGATGCTTTGAAGAAGTGGGTGTATTCCTTTTGGACGAAAAATTCCTATTCGCCTAGTCGCTGTTGTAACAAGAAAAAAAAGTTGTAACTTCAGGTTAAAATATTAATTGGTATTGTTTCATTGATACATTTTAAACATTGGTTAGTGCTCGGCGACACAAAGATTAGTTGTACCATGAACTATATGACTTGATCTCCATAGCCTGTTTTGTGACCCTAGCTCAGGTGTTCCAGTACCACCACCGCCTTTATGACAACCCTCCTTGTCAATTCATTTTATTACATGTCTTTTTTATACCTGCCTGTAATTTTCAACTACATTGAGTATTTCTTTCTTCTCCAAGTGTATAGAATAATATAGCCTGATATATGATTTTTAGATGATGTATTTAATATTTGCGTAAAACACGCCTCTGTTGTTCCGATTTATTAGTACTGACGTAACCTAATGATTTAAGTTTTACAGCTATACAATAATATCAATATGGTCACAATGTTAAAAACAGTGACTTTTTTCCCATTACTGAAATAACTCCTTCAATTGTTCCCAAACGTGTCTGAACATCTGATACATTTCTTCTGTTCCTAATGGCTTTTGAAAAAATAATATATATATGTCTGCCCAAGTAATTTACATCCGTAAATAATTGTTTAACGTTTGACAGTGTAATTAACCAGTAAACATTTTTAAAGTAACATTTTAGCTTAAGGGTTGGTACAGCGATTCGCGCGAGTTCGCAATACGTCGTTTTTCTCAACAACGAGTTTATCATTTAAAGTGAAAGTTAAAAAAAAAGTATATTTTTAGCTGTCGATGCTAGTTAGCAGCAGTATCGGTAATCTTGTTCACTGTTCATCAGTTGTTCACTGACAGCATTGCGCTGCTCAACCAGGTTACATGTAACATTAGCAGAGGGCAGTGCTGGGCTGCGCAGCAGTTCACACATATATTTACAAGGAATACAAAGCCAAGTTGTGCAAGACTTGCAAAATTCTAAAGTACATCAAAGCTGCTCAATAATACAAGAGAACAACACACGCTAAGCGGACTACTTATAGGTGATGCGAACTTAAACTTGTCCCAGTCACAATTAATGTAGTTTGTAATTAGTTTGTTGCAATCATTCGTCTTGTGCCGAATGCAACAATCCGCGAATTGTACCTTGCCCGACGCACTGACGTCACGCCCTCCCCTTTACCAACCCTATCGCACGCTTTGTTAAATCTCGTCAGTCTCCCATCAAACGCTGTGAGCTGAGCGGCCCGTCGCCGGAGTCTCGTCAAGTATGGGAGACTCAATAACCAAGTTCGAAACTTGGTTCAACGTTCCGAACAGAAGACACGAGAACACGAACTTCGTACAGTTTTACACGATCTTCCAGCACAGACATAGCAGTGGTTCAGACCAGGTACGGAGGAACACGCGGCCGTAGCGACCAGATACAGCAGGTCGCAAAAAGGATTTATCTGGATTGCCAAGTAACATTTTTACCTAATAACTTACGGTGCTAGTTGCTGCATAATCACGAAGCGAAAGCGAGACAAACTAGTTACTCGTCATAAGTGTCAGAAACAATTTTATAAACTTTTGCGATAGATAACAGTGTCAGAAATGTATATATAGATCACAGCGTGTACGCTGTACACCATTTTGTAAACTAGCATCGATTTATGCGACACCCCCATATTTAGCATTTAACATTTTTTATATTCAGTTTTTCAAAAAAAATTAGCTCAGTACTGACCGTTGCTGACTGGCACATAATTAAGTAAATTTTAGAGGCTCGTAACGTTTTTGAAATAAACGGGTTGCATCCGACTCAGCTCACAGATTGATGCTTTCAACAATTTCTTTTACTCGCACCTCCTCCTTTTATATAATGATGTTAATTATAGAAACGCTTGAGAAATAAGTTGTAACACAGGAAAGGTGTCTTAAGCATTTTGATGTACTTAGATATTATGTTATGTTATTTGTGTGTATGCTGCTGCAGCAAGTTGAAGAGGAGGAGTTAACTTGTCAGTGGAAAGACTTGTTCCACTGTTTTATTTAGCACAGTCTAATTCCATGTTACATCAATGTTAATAGAAATTTAAACTAGTATGCTCCTTGAGCTGCAGAAATCTCTCAATATTGTTACGACGGTCTAACTGATCGTCGTATGGTACAGTGGAAAACAAAATATAAGACACCAATTAAGTCACTAATCACCAGTTTTAATTATCACAATTAAGAGTTTGTAATCAACACGTTATTCAACAAGATTATACTCGTACAAAAATTCCAGTTAATCTGTCCACACAAATAATAATGTCATCTAATAGAGTCCCGCACAGTTATCACTAATACACCACTTTGAACGCACTGTGAAAATCGCCCGACAATAACTCGAATCTGACTTGAATAAATCGCCACTTAAACTGAAACTGAGCGTTGCTGAGTGCTTATATTTATACCCCGCTGATATTCCAGAATAATCTATAATACGCGTCAGCACTACTAGAAAACGCTAGAGCGTAATTGCTTGCGGTCTTGAACACAGTACGCGCGGACCGGTGAGTCTGGAACAACCTCTTTAACCCATGTTAAGAATCACGTACTCACACAACATTACAGCTGGTTCTGCTGGAATAGCCGAGACACACGTAGAATGTTGTGTAATGCCGTAACAATATTTTCAACAAAATACATTTTGCATCATCGTCATCATCATCATCATCATCATCATCATCATCATCATCATCATCATCATCATCATCGTCATCATCATCATCATCATCATCATCATCTTCTTCTTCTTCTTCTTCTTCTTCTTCTTCTTCTTCTTCTTCTTCTTCTTCTTCATAACATGCCATAGGCAAGATGCTGTATGTTCCGCCTCCAAAAATCCTCCAGCCATCTCATCCTGGGTCTATCCACACACTTGTGTCCTATATCTTAGGTTTGTATTTCCGGACTTGTTTAGACAGTCTGAAATCTGAAGTTCTTTCTAAGTACTCTTTCAAAGGCGTTTGTAATGTTTTAATTTTTAGTGTCATGTATAGCCTATTTCAATGTATAAAATATTGGGTACATTAACATATAGCCATTTTAATTGTAATACTGCGATAGTGATGAGTTGGTTAATATAAATATTTTAGTGGATGGTTAGTGAGGATCGGTCAATAATAAAAATTTTAGCTATTTTGCGACGACGTTTCGACAATATTTATTGTCATCTTCAGGACCTGTGTATGAAATAAAATAGAAATATTAAACATAAAGAAACAATTATATATTTGGGTGAACGTGTTGGTGTATGTGAATGTGTGCGTGCGTATGTATGTATAATTTTATATGTGAAGGCTTATGACTAACAGAACGGATCTATAACTAAGAACATCCCCTAATCTGTTTTAGTTATAGGTAATATATTACTTTGCTATATGTTGACTGCTGTAGGTATAAACAATTTATGTACCATTCTAATATATTGTTGATTACTGTTTGTTTAATTAATTAAAATATCATTACATTTAGTAATTCAAATTGTAATACTGTACAAATTAAGTTCTCTCATACTATAATTTGCTAGTTTTCTTAAAGATAATTTGAAGATGTAAACAAACTATCATAAGTCTTCACATATAAAATGATACATACATACGCACGCACACATTCACATACACCAACACGCTCACCCAAATATATAATTGTTTCGTTATGTTTGATATTTCTATTGTATTTCATACACAGGTCCTGAAGATGACAATAAATATTGTCGAAACGTCGACGCAAAATAGCTAAAATTTTTATTATTGACCGATCTTCACTAACCATCCACTAAAACATTCATTGATTGACGGTCACTAAAAATTTAAGGATTTAATATAAGTAAGTAATTATTGCCTGCTAAATTTAATTCAATACTTAAGCTCTCAATGATGAACAAAATTTGGCTATACGTAAAACGGTAAACTAAATTCGATCAAAAACAGAAAGGCAGTACAGGAATAACTAATTGCAAAGGGAGGAAGTTTTTGGCGATAAAAATAGCGTTAGAAATAAATTGCTGACGACCCCATTTTGGAAACTTTGCTAAAATTTACGACGGATAACTTTTCACTTTCCCTGCCATTCTTTATCATCAAAAAACCATAAAATACCACGACATAAATCAGCTCACATACGTATGTGAGTGTGAGTGTGTGTATGTGAGTATGCGCGCGTGTGTGTAAGTGTGCACGCGAGCGAGCAATATTGTAACAAAAGAACAGTACAATGCCCCCCCCCCCGTCGTATTGTTCACACAGAGCAATTTGTGGCCAACCTTAACTCTCGACGAACAATGCAAGGTAAAAATTTGCGATGTGAAATTGACGTTATGGTTTGTTTATTTTCAGCAAAACGTTTCCTCTACCCGGACCAAATTTAAGGAACATTCCTGTACGTTGTACATCATTTGCTAATTTAAATCAAACGTGGTGAAGAAAACGTTGCTCATTAAACTCGTTAACGTATATTTTTGTATCGTTAAATTGACAGATTCATATTCAAAGTATTGTGACTCTTAATTATCAAATGTTTCTGACATGTGCAAGACACATAAATCAGCTAAAAAAAATTAAATACAAACAGAGCAGCATCAAGTTGTTTGTAAACAACAATTGGTGGAAACTCATCCAGGTACTAATGGGTGACACTCGGTAATTTTCTTTTATAAATGTTTTGTAAAGTTCATTTATTAAAATGCCAATTGTTTTAAATTTAAAATAATAATTATTGTTTGTATTTCCAGTAGCTTCTGTCCATTAATGGCCGTCCTACGCCATTATTTTTTGCTGTTGTGCACATCCGTTTTCTGTCAAAGTGAGTTTGCCGTTTTCTGCTTAGTAAATTTTGCTCATAATTGGGACCTTTACGAATTAAATTTAGTACAGACTAACTGCTCATTTTATACTAACCAACACATTACTATCATAGTATATGGTTGTTTGTGTGTGTATGTGTGGGGGTGGTGTGTGGAGCAAAATTTATATTAATCTAAATAATATTTTCAAATAAATACACTGTAATTAGGTTTATTTTCACCTCACGCACGTTTCACAGAAATTATTCTGTAACTTCAAAGGTTTGGTTGAATTGTAATTGAACGTTTCGCTAACAATATAGTTAACGGATAATCTATTTTACTTTGATTCCATTTTCGATTGTTGTAATGTATATGTAGTTAGCTATTTATTATACATTAAATGATTCATTTTATTATTCTAATAAATGTATGATTTTAAATAAATCGTCTTGTTTTGTTTTTATTTTAATCTGTTCTTTAATTAATAGATTATTATTATTATTGTGTTTTAAAATATTATGATTTACCAGGTATTCATTTTGTTGCCTTTTTGTACGTTTTTTTCACAAATTCAGAGTTACTTACAAAGGAATAATCTAAATGAATACATTAACTAAGTAAAAATAGTAACAAAAAATAATCTGATAAGGTATATAAAAAATATCATCATCAATAACTGTAAGAATTAAACCAAGGATGGTTTGTTCTAGTCCCAAACTGGTAACGTCTTGAGCTGGTCACTCCAGCGCTTCCTCAGACGTCCCACTCCGCTCCGTCTCATAGGCTTATAGTTCCATAGTTGCTTGCGGATGCGGCAGCCATCCATTCGGCAAAGATATTCCCACCAATTCAGCCGATACTGGGCAACCCTGTCGAGGTACTCATAATATTCAGTTCCTGCCGTATATCTACATCTAGTACAGTGTTCTCTAGCGTGCGACATCTGCATTAGAGAAAGCTCGATCAGCACTGATGACGGCCGTCGATGGCAAGGCCGAAAGGTTTGCTAATTTATGTAGCAATATACCACGGCCAAACAGCCCGCAATCTGAAGATCTTAACAATGTATGACAATATAATTAAATTAAAATATATCGTATCTCTTTAACTAAAGAAAACGCCGTTAAAAACAATTACCGCTCAGCTCTGTAATTTGATTACATTCTTTACCACTACATTTTTAACTTATCCAAATATAGGCATGAGGTAAATACTTAAATCGAGGCTAACGTTTTGCCTCATTAGTGTAGAAGGAGCACATTAGAAACAACGCGTTTTTGTTATTTTCACTAGTAACGTTAATAACAAAAAGGTTCCTTGTTACAAAATACCGAGACAAGTAGTGTATCTACAGTTACTTAAGGTGCACTGGCATTTCGTAACACTAACGCGCCCACATTCAACTTACACTAAACAAAACCTCTCTATATTGACATACAGGGTTATTTAAAAATGGGTATGTAGAACCATACATGACTTCCATGTTGTAAGATTTATGTTTAAAATAATTTACTTGAATTCGATTCGGTAATTTCTAAAAACATATCGCCCACCCTCAAACTAATTTCACTGTCGATACATATTTTTGTTATTATGGGGTAGTCGTTTAATATAATGTTATTTTCAGTCACTTTATCCATACAAATTAGGTAGGCTTACTTTATTCTTATAATGAAACCGAACTACGCAGATAGTCATCCCTCCTCCGAAGTCACTCATGGATCCTGAGCATCTTGCAGAGGGTTCATTCCCGAAAGATGAAAATTCTGTCTATGAACCGTTCCTCTGTAAACACGTGCAGTTACACTGCCCAGTGATCCACAGGAAGCAAATCGCTATCCACGCTGGACACTTTTCGGCTGGCACGCGTTGTGTGGTTGTGGGTTTCGGCACTTTCCATTTAAAAAGCGTGCAAATGTAAGAAAATAATAACGAGTGAGGCCAGAAATAACGCGAATTGTGTGTGTGTGTGTGTGTGTGTGTGTGTGTGTGTGTGTGTCTGCGTGTGTGCGTGTGTGTGTGTGTGTGTCTTGCCTGCCTTTTTATTGCGGTAATCAGAATAATAAAATGGAAACGTAAACATTACATAATTGAGATATGCTTGCCTGCCACGAACGATATATTTTTTCTCATATATGATTCAAATTAAAATGAAAAAATATAGAATTGTGTTAAAGTTAAATGAAATGTTTCCATAGAAACTACTTCTTTGTTGTCAATAACGGAGTACACATATAAAACTTATAAAAATTTACCTCCTCCATCATCAACTACCATTTTAATTTATAAAAAAATTACAGCCTCCACCTTCAACTACCCTTTCCATTAATAGATATTTCACCTACCTTTCTACAGTGGATTATTATGACCTTTTTTCAGTATACTTTATTTATCAAAATTAAGCACTTTGCTCTTGTTAAAACGTAAAACGTTGCAGGTAAACTATCGCTTTCCCTTAACCGATCTTCACCAAAAACAATAGACCTCGAGTCCTCTACAATTCATAGCTGTATGCAAAATATTATTTGATTCTATTTAAATTTGCGGCTGTTATCGTTTGCCATAGAAAAAATTCTACACAGACACACGCACAGACACTTTTCGAAAAATGACTTTTTTCATGTTTTGATTGTAGTACAATCAGAATCTGCCGTTATTTCGAACACAATTTTTTTCGGCATGACCATACTTCAATTTCCTTATGGAACATGGAAGTAAAAAAGAATGAACCGATTTCATAACGCAATATTTTATTAAGGAAAACTAATTAAAAGTTCCAACCAATCACAAGTATTCTGTTCATAATCAAGTTTAATTCCTGTCTTACAAGTGTTCGATGTGGCCACCACTTGCAGCACGGACAACATCAAAACGATTTGAGAATTCTTCCCAGACGCGTAGCAACAAATCACAATCCACTGAGTTGGTCGCCGATGTTATTCGATTTTTAAGGTGATAGACGTAGGTAGTAATTGGTGGCGGTAGAAGAAAAACTCTATCTTTGACATATCCCCACAAGAAAAAAATTACATACGGTGAGATGTGGAGATCTCGCAGGCCAAACACAAAGAACAAGGTTTTGGGACCCCTTCCGACGAATCCATCGTTGGGAGACATTTTAATTCAAAAAAGCTTGAATCATCCGGTGCCAATGGGGAGTTCCCCATCATGTTGCAAATTGAAGTTGTCTGAACCTGGTTGCAGTATTGGGAAGAGCCATTGTTGAAGCAAATCGAGATAGATTTTTTAGATTTTTCTTGTATCGGTGTTTGCCTCGAAGAAAAAGGGAACGATTTTGTTTTTGCGAACTCGATAACGCACAACTTTTTTAGCTTTTGACTCATCACTCCAAGAGTAAACAAATAAATAAGCATTGCCTGGCAAATGACGCGACTACAACGCTCGTGTGGAAGCATTTGAAACTTAAGAAACCTCCTCTTGCGAATGGTCAATGACTCACTCCAGGTTATTGTTTGAGAACTAAAAAATTGCAAAATTATATAATATATTCGTTTTTTGAACACTTGTAAGACAGAAAATAAAACTTGATTATGTGTAGAATCTGGGACGTCTCATGAAAACAGAGGTTTTACTTATTGCACTCCATATTACAGGGAAGGACTTGGAAAGAGAGGTGTTGGACGACCGAGAATATCATGGATGAGAAATTTAAGGACCTGGTTTGGCAAGAATACAACTGACTTATTTTTTGCAGTAGTGCAGACAGCTAAAATATTCTGTATTACATCCAACATCCGAAAAGGATAGGAACTATCAGAAGAAAAAGATCATTGCTTATATTTTTACGTAGGCTTCCGCGGTCGGTGTCCATTAGGTTTCTGAAGTCTTCTTCCGGTATGGACCGCGTCAAAAATGTCTTGTATGACAACGTTTCACTTATATTGCAATGTCATCAGAAGTATCATCAGGTCTAAGTGACAAAAATTTACAGGCATTGCACAAATGCAATCCACAGCAAAGGGCATTGAAAATGCTTCAATAAATCTAAACAGTATACATATTTATGTTCATTCACCAATCAATGAATTCATTCTTCATTTACCAATGTACAGATTATAAGTTAAATGTAGTCGCATTCATAAGCGAAGTTTTATATGTGTACTACGTTATTGATAACAAAGAAATAGTTTCTATGGAAACTCACCGGTTCCCATTTTCGATAACGCACCAGCGATCGGCCGCAAATGTGTGACACGTCCTTATAAACCTTTTTAGTGTTAAAATGCCGGCAAGCGAACTCAGTTATAGAGTGTAGAAGTGGCGGTGGGTGGTCCTGTAAGTGTACCCTGCCCTGTAGGCGTTACGCTGTGTACATTATTTGTGCGGTCAGTCAACCCGCGTGGAGCCATCCGAAACAGATAGCAACTATCAGAAGAAGATGTGTAGAATACTTGTTATTTGGTTGGAATTTTGTGTTAATTTTCCTTAATAAAATATTGCGTTATGAAATTTATTCATTTTTTTAATAACACCGTAATTTAGAAAAAGTTCGACTAACACAACGTACTTGTAAAATTTAATTAATCTTGACTGAGTTGCAACTTTATTGTCCATTTTATGCTGATCGTTATAACGTCTAGACAGACTGAGTATTTTTTATAAGTAAAAACATAAAGTTTTACCTTACAACCTGAACCGGTTTTCACCTTTAAAAGGCTTCTTCAGAGGTTGCCGCAGGTAGCGCTGTCCGTCCTGTTGTGGGCGACGGAATCGAATTTCGAAAGATCGATGTTGTGTGTGTGGGGTGAGATATGTTCGAATAATACATGCGTTTTGAATTGTGTCTGTTCGTTTAGGATGTCGTTTTTATTTGTTTTCGTGTGTTTGTATATTTCCAATTGTTCTAGAGTGGTCTAGTTTTCGCCCTTTTGTGTGTACGTGTAGAATGTTCATGTTATTGTCGATGTTTTTATATGTGTGGTTTGCTTCAATGAGGTGGTTTGCAAAGGTGGATTCTGTAGTGGAGTGGAGTGCCTTTGTGTGTTCAATGTATCTCTGTTTGAAGCTACGTCCTGTCTGGTCTATGTAGAACGTGTTGCAATTTGAGCAATTTAGTTTGTAAACACCGGGTAGATCGAATTTCTTTTGTGCTTTGTGTGTGCGTTTTGATATTGTGTGTTCTGTTTTGTTAGTAGTTTTGTAAGCGATTCTGTATCCTGCTTTTTTGAATTTGTGGGCTATATTTTCAGTTTGTTTGTTGATGTATGTTAGTGTTATGAATTTGTTGTTTTCTGTCTTTGTCTGTTGTTTGTGTTGTGCTTTGTGTAGGAGTTTACTGACTATTGTTCTGTCATATCCGTTAAATTCTGCTAGATATTTTATCGTGTTTAGTTCGTCTTTGTAGTCTATTTCATCTAAGGGGATGTTGTTAAGTCTATGTATCATGGTTCTAAAAGCAGCTAGTTTGTGTTGTATTGGGTGATTGGAGGAGTTGTGTATTAGTGTGTCAGTTGTAGTCGGTTTTCTGTATATACTGAATTTGTGCTTGTGTTCTAGTTTTGTGATGGAGAGGTCTAAGAAGTTTATGGTATTGTTGTGTTCGTATTCGGCAGTAAAGGTTATGTTTTTATGTATTTTGTTTATGTGCGTTAGTAACTGTTCACATTGTCTTTTGTTTCCCCTGTATAGTATTAGAATGTCATCAACGTATCTGTGCCAATATAGTATTTTATGTGAGTGTCTGTCATTGTTTGCCAGTATTTTTGTTTTTTCTAAGTGTTGGAGGAAGACTTCTGCTATGCCAATATAGTATTTTATTATAACGGACACGTCGTGGACAACGAAATCCAAGACTGAGTATATTACAGTAGAGTTTGAAGTTTGTGTTACGTGAAAGTATAAACTATTAAGTTAATAACAAAGTATACGACTGTAAACACAGCAATTAGACATTACTGTGCTGCGCTCTATAAGTACTTTTATAGTCAATACAAATGTAAAGTTCACGTTACTATATCATTTTGCACTCTACGTTATGTACAATATAATGTACAGATAATGTTACTACTAAACTGTTACTAAGTGGACTCACCGTACACAAGTTTTTATCTTCAATAACAATGAGAACTGTAACATGGAAAACTTAGATTATAAGCTTTAAAGAATTTAAATGGTATGAGAGAAAAATTCTACGAGTCACCGGCAGAATGGTAACTTAATAAAAACTGCATTGTTTAGGACCAGTAAAAACTATAAATTCAAATGTCGTGTACCAAATTTAACCCTGTCAAAATTTTTGTATATTTAAGTTAGGTCAGTTTGCATTATGTTTGTCTCAATAAAAAATAGGGTGTACTTCCTACCTACATTTCTCTGTATTTTTCTTCTATAATTAGAATGCTTCTAACTTCAGATTTATATAATAACATCACTCTTTATAAAATTTCTCAAAGATACACCTGAAGTATAAAAACACAACCCTGTTGTTTCGACTTAGTGGTATTGAGGTACAGTACTGATCCAGGTTTTACCGTACATTACCACACCATACATGCAAACACTGACGTGGTCAGAATTTTCTAGAAGTTAGTAACAATGACATTCTTTCCGTTTACTAAAATAGTGCATTCCTCAATTGTATTCAAACGTTTCTGAACATATAAACATTGAATCTACATCGAGTAACGTGACGTCTGTGTGGTGTTCTTTTACGGTAGTTAACGGGGTGAAGTTTAGTGCCAGTTAGCCACGGTTGATAGTCGGGAAGGCTTTTATTTCAAATTATAATGTTTATACTACCGTCGTCGACTTAGGCCAGTAGCCTGTTCCAGTCTCAATGGATGTCATCCAACCATCGCTTACGGGGTGTTCCCACACTGACAGCGAGTTTATCGTTTGAAGCGAAAGTTAAATAAAATATATTCTTAGCTGTCCGATGCTAGTTAGCAACAGTATCGGTAATCTTTTCAATGTCCATCAGTTGTCCATTGACGTCATTGCGCTGCACAATTCATTATTCCTGCATCTCCTAAGTGGAGCATAGGGCATCAATGAACTTCCGCCACCGGACTCTGCTCCGCGCCATCGTCTTGATCTCGGGCCAGGTCTTCCCTCCTTTCTCCATCCCTTCCGCTATTACACTCCTCCTCCATGTGTTCCTTGGTCTGCCTCTTCTCCTGCTACCTTGTGGGTTCCATTCCAGGGCTTGTCTTGCTATGTTGTCTCTATCTCGTCGTAATGTATGCCCAGTACACTTCCATTTCCTACGACGCATCTCAATGTCAATGGGTGTTTGATGGGTTCTTCTCCACAGCTCTTCATTGGAGATAACTTGTGGCCACCATATCCTCAGGATATTCCGCAAACTTCTGTTCACGAATGTTTGGAGTCTGCTAATCAGTTGTTTGTTAGTCTTCCAAGTTTCACACCCATAGAGCAGTACCGACTTGACATTTGTATTGAAGATGCGTAGTTTGGTAATGGTGTTAAGTTCCCTTGATTTCCAGATTGGTCTCAGCATTGCAAATGCTCCTTTAGCCTTATTTATTCTATTTCCTATATCCTCTATGGTTCCTCCCTCCGTGGTGACCATACTTCCCAGGTAATAAAACTGTTTGACTTGTTCGATCTCTTGGTTTCCTAAAAATAATAGTGCCTTATTGCGGTTATTATAACGCATCTCCTTGGTTTCCTTTCCATTAGTCTTCAATCCCACCTCTGATGCTTCGGTTTTTAAATCGTTCAGCTTTGCTTCCATATCCTTAAAACTGTTGGTTAGCAAGCAAAGGTCATCCGCGAAGTCCAAGTCCTCCAACCTATCTGTCAGTCCCCACTGAATTCCTCTTCGGCGATTCATTGCCTTCTTCATCATGAGATCCAGCACCATAATAAATAATATTGGTGACAGCAAACATCCTTGCTTCACTTCTTTATTTACTGGGATGGGCTACACAAGCAGGGGGTTATATGTGTGACATTACCATAGGCAGTGCTGAGCTTCGCAACAGTTCACACATACACACTTACAAGTAAAGCAAAGTCAAGTTGTGTAAGACTTACGAAACTCTAAAGTACATCAAAGCTACTGAATAATACAAGAACATCACACGCTAAGCAGGCTACTTTCCGGTGATGCGAATTTAAACTTGTCCCAGTCACAATTAATGTATTTTGTAACTTGTCGAAGAGGAGGAATTAACTTGTCAGTAGAAACACTTGTTTTAGTGTATTATTTATCACAGACTAGGTTAGATTACATCTGTGTTGATAGGAATTTAAACTAGTATGCTCTTTGAGCTGCAGAAATCTCTCAATATTTTGAACAAAGTACAATTATTGTTGTATAAAATTCGAGTTATACAATTTTATATTTATCGAAACAAGGATTAAATTTTATAAGACTAATGCAATACCCACGTAGATTTATTGGAGTGAGGCGTGAGTCATGACAAAAAAGCAATGCGGCAAGATTCAAACAGCTGAAATGCAGTTTCTTCGAAATACTTAAATTATACATTGCAAGATAGAATAAGGCATAAAGCTATCAGAGCATAACTCCAAGTAAAGGACATAAATGAAATTGTTTCAACTTATAGAAGACAATAGTGGGATCATATGCAAAGGATGACAGAGGATTGATTGCCAAAAGAGCCACTGAACTATAAAGCTATTGGTAGAAGGGACGTGCGTCGTCCGAGGATAAGATGGGTGCCGGAACAGGTATATGTAACCTAATTCTTGAAGAGGAGAAGAAGGAGAAGTCATTTGTATTAACATAAATGTAAAAAGTAATTACTGAGAACAATAATATAAAAAATAAAAATGAGTTAATTCTATTCCTAATATTATGAGCATAAGCCATTCTGCTAATAACATAATTTCCAAAACAATGCATGCTTCAATTTCACATGTAACATTATTATTAATTTCATAATTATGAGAAGAGACAAATTTTTATACAAAAGGAACCACCAACCCTTCACTACCATAAATTTATTACAATAAATTTGACCATAAGTTCAACCTTGGGTGCGGGACCATTAGGCGAACCGTTAAGTCAGCAAGTAAAGGAACACGCCTAAAATTCTACAAGATGATGGATTTTCCCACACTTCTTTATGGGTTTGAGAATTGGACTCTAACGAAACGCCATGCTAGTCGCATCCAAGCGGATGAAATGAGATTTCTCAGGCACGTGGCAGGGTATACTCTCCATGATCATAGAAGAAACACAGATATACGCAGGAACTGAATGTTCTGAGTATACTCGACAGGATTGCACAGTACCGGCTGAATTGGTGGGAACATCTTTGCCGAATGGATGACTGCCGCATCCCCAAACAATTATGGAACCATAAGCCTGGGGGACGGAGCTGTTTGGGACGTCCGATGAAGCGCTGCAGTGACCAGCTCTAATCTTTGCCCATTTGAGACCGGAGAAAAAAAAACATCTTTGGTTTAATCCTTGAAGTTTATGATGATGATGAAATTGTGAATTAATTTTATAATTATGAGAATATTAAAGTTTTAACACAAAAGGAGTCACCAACACTACTTTACCATAAATCGGATACAATAAAGTTGTTAACAAAGTGTCGCGGGACACAAACATCCAAACATATTCGGATAGTGATGTGTATACTCGGATAGTGTTGGTTAATATCAAAAATTAATTAGCCCCTACCAAATTTGAATCGATACTTCGGCTCTCAATGATGAACAAAACTGTAAACGGTAAACGGAATTTGACGGAAAACAGTAAGGCAGTACAGGAATAACTAATTGCAAAGGGAGGCAGTTGTTGGCGATACAAATAGCGTTATAAATTAAGGGCTGACAACCCCATTTTGGAAACTTTGCTAAAATTTACGACGGATAACTTTTCACTTTTCCTACCATTCTTTGTCATCAAAAGACCATAAAATACCCCGACATAAATTAGCTCACACACATGTGAGTTTGTGTGTGTGAACGTGCACGCAAGCGAGCAATATTGTAGCTACAGAACAGTACAATGCCCCCCCCCCACGTCGTATTGTTCACGCAGAGCAATTTGTGGACAACGTATTTCTTGACGAAAAATGCGAGGTAAAAAATTGGGATCCAGTTGTTGTTGTGGTTTGTTTCTTGTTAGCAAAACGTTTCCTCCACCCGTACCAAATGTAAGCAATATTCCTGTATATTGTACATCATTTTCTAATTTAAATCAAAGGTGATGAAGAAAACGTCGCTCATTACACTTGTAAACTTATCTTTTTGTGGCGTTAAATTGACAGATTCATATACAAGGTATTGGGACTCTTAATTATCAAATGTTTCTGACATGTGCAAGACACAAAATTCAGCTAAAAAAAATGAAGTACAAACAGACCAGCATCAGGTTTTTTGTTGACAACAATTGGTGGAAACAGTTAAAGCTACAAATAACGGTCATTTTCTTTAATAGAATTTTCTTAACCTTCATTTATCAAAATGCCAATTTTTCTAAAATTAAAAGCATAATTATAATTTCTATCGCCAACAGCTTCCGTCAATTAACTGCTGTCCTTTGCCGTTATTCATTGCTGTTCTGCCCTTCCGTTTCATATCAAATTCAGTTTGCCGTTTCCTGCATAGCACATTTTTCTCATCGTTGAGACCTTTTTGAATTTTGCTTTCACTGTAAAGCTTGACTTCAATAGAAAGCTGACAACCTGGCATTCCTTGCAGGTATTTTGTTACTTTTCGCAAAGTCGAAACTCTTTCGTCTCCTCTTGGTAACACACGCACACACGTGCAGATCCTGTTGCCAACAATATAAAAAACACATTTAATGCTACATGAGTGATAAGTACTATCCGGGTATCATTTACTCAATGAACTTTCACGTTTTGTCCTGTAGAAAACTACGGTTTACCTTCTTACTTAAAACAAGTTAAGAAATCGGTTTGGAGAACCATACATGACTTCCATTTTCTAATTAATTATAAAATTATTTTTTTATGTATACTCAAAAAGGAACTAAATATATCAGCATGCTTTTGGTAAAAACGCTTAAAAAGATAATCAAAATAGGAATTTTACATAGTTGTTAATTTTTAAAATAAAGAATTTGATTAAATTATCTTTTATTTAAACAACTCAAAAGAAAACGAATACCACCAAGCGTTTGTAATCTGTGAATTTCTATAAACGAAAAATTTTTTGTTTCCGTATCCGTGGTTACGATATTTTGTTTATATAGAACTATATCAATTGTTAATATTTTATTTAATTTTTTTAAGTTTTCGGTCGAATAAATTTATAACATCAATACAAAACATACCCTTTCTCCCTTGAACTACTCTTTTTATTATAGATATTTCATCTACCTTTCTACAGTAGATTATTATGACCTTCTTTTCAGGAGACTTTATTTATCATAATTAAGTATATTTACTCTTGTTAAAACGTAAAACGTTGCAGGTAAACTCTTCCTTTACCGACCTTTATCAAAAATCAATATAAATTGGTGATTGCCTTCTAGAACTCGGGCACACATGTAAAAAGTTATTTGATTCTGTTTGAATCTGTGGCAGTTATTGTTTGCCATAGAAAAAAATTGTACACACACACACACACACACCCACACACTTTTCGGAAAATGGCTTTTCTTCATGTTTTGATGGTAGTACAATCAGGATCAGCCCTTATCTCGAAGACGATTTTTTTCGCCATCACCATACTTCCATTTCCTGACAGAACATGGAAGTAAAAATACTGTTACGACGATCTACTTGGTCGTCGTAGGTACAGAAGGAAACAAAATACAAGACACCAATTAAGTCACTAATTACCAGCTTTAAATTTCACTGTTAAACCGTTCGTAATCAAAAACACAGTCTCTTACAACAAATCAAATACAAATTTGTCACACGCAATAAAAATGTTAAATAATATAAAACACAACTGTATTAACACAATAATTCTTCACGTCGACAAACACTCAATCCGCACTAGCGGAAATCGCTCACGTAACTGAACTGATAATGCGGCAGCTATGGCTTTATCTACGCCGCGCTGAGGACCAGTACAGCTTTCCCTCCTTAACTGCACGTCGGCGGCTTAATGCGTAGTATCTCAAGTGTTCCTGGAACTTACTAGAATCAGCTACTTGAATGACGCAACAGCTGCTACACTGGACGGGGGGGGGGCTGGAGAATGTTCTAGGTTGTTCGGTAGGATTTTCGTAACAATACATTTAATGCAACATGTGTGTGACAAAGTACTGTCCGAGTATTATTTACTTAATACACTTTTAACTTTGTGTCCTATAGAAAACCAAGGTTTACCTCCATACTTAAAAGAAGTTAGCAAATAGAAAATAATTAAAGCATCCTCTTTGAATTACTGTTTGCTTAATTTGAATAAAATGTGTTTTCGCAAATTACGATAAAACGTGATGACTGTGAAAAACCTAAGAGCGTAATATTTCTCGCGTAATCTTATGAATGCAACGGGGTCACATTGAATACAGCAATGCATTTGACTGAATGAGCACTTTAATGGACTGGAGAAAATTACACTTTTATTAAACACAATTCTACAGCTGACGCACGTACTGAAAAGTTAATCTAGAATAATTGTAATTGCAGACACTTAGTATATAGTAATGTGAATACCTCAGTATATTTAGAAATCAATAAAAATATTATTCTCGGAAATACAATTAGATGAACTGTGAATATCTCGTGGCGTCCCGTCGAGATAATTGTAACTCTTAACAACGAACGTTATTAAAAACAAATGTTAGTCATCCACTGCGGCAAAATTAGCTGTCGTATTTAGACAAAAATAAGCATTTTTTAAAGGTTTTGTGTTACATGTATTATTAAGTAAATATTTATAAGGTGTAATTGCTGACAAGCCAAGTGTTTTACATTTGCATTAATATGTATCTTCTTATTCTTTTCCCCCTAAACCAGCAGTCGGCAACCCTGCGCCCGTCGATAAGGTTTGACGCGCCCGAGAACCAATTTGTAATTTCATTTTCTTTTGAACGGAAGAACGCACCCCCCGCATTGTACCTGCTTCTAAGTGTTATATTATAAAATAGTACAGCCATTTAGCGAACCGCGCTACGTCATCCCCAAATACGATTGTTGGCATTGTCGCCCAGAGCCTGTAAACACCTTTCTCCGCAAGGAGATTCTTGATTTTTTCAAGTTCTACAGTTCTGTACACTTTATGAAAATAGTGTTATAGTGGTAAGGTCTTTAATTTACTTTCACTAAAATGTTTTCCTAACCATTTTTTATTTGCTTAAACTTTTGTTAGTTTTAACGTGCGCGTACATGATGACATATATTGATCACCTACTCTTGGTGAAAAAAATGTTCACAAATTTATACGAAAAATACTGGGAAGCCTTTTTTGATTCGGTGCTCCACGTCGCTAAATATAAGCGCAAGGGTATTATAAAGCAACAGTTAGTGTTTGTAACGTCCGGCTATTGAACTCCGCACCTTTCTATTTTCTATTGATGAGGTGGGAACAGGGTGCCCCCATCGAACTGGTCCTCAGTTGTACATCCGCCCCCATAAATTAGAAGGTCGCCTATGACTACCCTAAACGATACAGCGCTACATGGGCCAGTTTCCTTCCCCACACTCTTCTTCATAGTGTCTCGTGTCTCCTATCTCTGACTCCACCGTTTCAAAATCGTTTTCACCTCTAGCAAGTTGACACCTCCCTACATTGTCCATCCACTCATTACATTACCTAATTATTCTCTGTAGTTCCCTGTTTTAACCCGTTTTAACCACATTTCTCAAGTAATCATTTCTTGTCCAATCAAAATTACTATCCTACATTGTGTGCGGAATTGTATGACGTAATAAATAGCTTCTGAGGCATACACGGTCGGAGCCAATGTTGTTATCACCTTCAGATTGCGGGCTGGTTGGCCGTGGTCCATTGCTACACAAATTAGCAAACGTTTCGGCTATCAGAATGTCGCACGCGCAATCTCGTACTGTGGTCTTGATCGTACAACATCTACGTTAGGGAAAGCTCGATCAGCACTGGTGATGGCCGTCGATTGCACAGCCGAACCGTTTGGTAATTTGTGTAACAATGGACCACGCCCGAAATCTGAAGGTCTTAACAATGTATGACGAAATAATTATAAAAATATATGTAATATTTGCTTAACTAAAGCAACACATTATCATCATCATCTTATGCTTCTTAACGATTATAAGCCGTTTTAGCGGGTTGTAATATTTCGCCATTTTTGATATTCTACTTTTTTCCATTCTATCGATGTGATGAATCAATTTTATTCTGTATTATTTAATCCTTTCATTAACTGTAAAAATATTTAAATCACTTTTTATCTCCTCATTTCGTAAATGATGTCGTCTATTACACCTTATAACTGATCTTAGAAATTTTATTTCTGCTGTTTTTATCTGCTGTTCATGTTTTCCTTTATGACCCAAGTTTCAGAACCATACAGTAGTGTAGGTATTTCAATTGTTTATAAAATTTTATTTGAGTTTATATTCTACATTTATTTCCCAACGTTCTACAAATCGTTTCACACATTCTTGTGAAATTTGTCACTTTATTTTCTATATCACTATCTTGATCATAAGTAATGTCACGTCCAAGATAGGTGAAATGTCTTACATGTTCTATGCATGGGTTGTGTATGCATATTTTGCTCCAAACCGATTCATCTCCTATAAAGGCCATTACTTTTAAAGAAATCACCAATAAAAAAGTTACCACGCAGCTCTGTGATTTTTTTACACTCTTTACTACTACATTTTTAACTTACCAAAACGCATGTATAACGTAAATATTTAAACCGAGGCTAATGTTTTGCCTCATGAGTGTAGAAGCAGCAGATTAGAAACAACGCGTTTTTGTTGTTGTTTTACTGGTATGCGGAATGTTCTGCAGGTCTCATTCTGGTAACATTCCGCATACAATGTAGGATAGTGATTTTGATCGGACAAGACATCCGATAATAAATCTGATAAATAAACAAGCGTTATTAGTCTCGCGTCATTTCCTTGGCAACGCTTGTTTATTTATTTACACTTGAAATGGTGAGTCAAAAGCAAAAACAAACATTCCTTTTTTTGGTGTGCGGAATTCTAGAGGTCTCGCAGGCCAAGCGCAAAGAGTAAAGTGTTGTTCTCCCTTCCGACCAGTCCATCATTGGGGCACTGTTTCATTTTAAAAACTCAAACCATCCGCAGCCAATCGGATGGTGCTCCATCGTGTTGTAACATGAAGTCATCTGAACCTGCTTGCAGTATCGGTAGAGTCGCTGTTGAAGCATATCGAGGTATGTTTGTCTTGTAACGGCGTTTCCTCGAAGGAAAAGACACCGATTTTGTTTTCGCAAACTCATGAACGCAGAATGTTTTTTTGCTTTTGACTCACCATTTCAAGTGTAAATAAATAAACAAGCGTTGCCAAGGAAATGACGCGACTACAGAGCTTGTGTGGGTGCCATTCGAAACTTCGAAACCTCCTCTTGACCCATTCCATGACAATGCCTGAGAACTACAAAAATTGAGTCATGAAAGAGGTTCATTTTTTTAAACACTTGCAAGACAAGAAATAAAACCTGACTAAGTGTATAATACTTATAATGTGATTGGAATTTTTGATTACTTTTCTTTAATAAAATATTGCGTTGCGAAATCGGTTCATTCTTTTTGAATAACCCTGTATTTTAGAAACACCGGGACTAACACAAACGTACTTGTAAAGTTTTATTAATCTTGATGTAGTTGTAAATTTATTGCCTGTTTTTATGCTGATCGTTATAATGTCTAGACTGCCTGAGTGTATTACAGTACAGTTTGAACTTTGTATTAAAAGCATAAACTATTTAATTAATAACAAAGCATACGACTGTAAACACAGCACATTAGACGCTACTGAGCTGCGCTCTGTAGGTACGTTTTGTAACCAATTAAAGTATAAAGTTTACATTAATACATCATTTTGCACTCTACACCATGTACAGTATACAGATAATATTACGACTATACTGTTACTAAGTGGACTCGCTTAGTAATATACAAGTCATTATCTTCAATAACAATCAGAACTATAACATGGGAAGGTTAGATTATAAGCTTTAAAGACTTTAAATGGTATGAGAGAAACATTCTACGAGTCAACGCCAGAATGCCAACTTAATGAAAACTGCATTGTTTAAGAAAAGTAAAAAGTATACATTCAAACGTCGTGAACCAAGTTTAACAGTATCGAAATTTTTTTTATAGTTAAATTACGTAAGCTTACATTATTTTTGTCTCTATAATGAGTAAGGTAAACTCTGGCTAAAACTGGCTAGCTCATTTCTATGTACTTTTCTTTTTTTTGAGAATTCTTCTCACTTCAAATTTATATAATTAGATCACTCTTTATATAATACCTCGAAGATACATCTGTATAAAAACACGACCCTGTTATTTCGACTTGGTGGTATTGACGTAAAGTACTGATCCAGGTTTTACCGTACATTACCATACTATAAATCCAAACACTGGTATAATCAGAATTGTTTAGAAATTAATAACAATGGTATTCTATCCGTTTACTAAAATATTTCCCTCAATTGTACCTAAACATTTCTGAACGTATAAAACATTGCATTTCCACCCAACGTCTTTTCAAAGGTGACTGTCAGACCAAGTAATTAAAGTCAATAAACAATTAATAATAAGTATATTACTACTGACTCGGAACATGAAGTTTTCTATTGGTAAAGTTATAAATTTTTACCTTATAGCCTGAACCAGTTTCTTGCTTATTGCAAGCTTCGTCAGAATCAACCACTAGGAGAGCTGTCCGTCTTGTTCTTGGTGACGGACGACGCCGTCGTTTGAAAAATCGATGTTTTATGTTTGCGGTGGGGTATGCTCGAATAGTATGTGTGATTTGAATTGTGTCGGTTCGTTTAGGGTGTCGTTTTTATGTGTTTTTGTGTGTTTGTATATTCCTAGTTGTTCAACAGTGTCTAGTTGTGTGTACGTGTAGAATATCCATGTTGGGTGTATATGTTTGTGTGTGTGTGTGTGTGGTTTGCTTCAATGAGGTGATCTGCAAAGGCGAATTCGGTGGTTTGCAATAAAAAACTTAGTATTCCAAATCAGTAGTATTATATTTATTATTAGTTAGACACGTCATGGACAACAAAATCCAAGAATTCAATGAACAATTGTTCAACGTTTGTTAGTATGACAGATCAGTGAATCCTTCTTAAAAATAACGTTTTAATTTAAAAGTGAAGTTCAGATTCGCCACGACGACTGCGTGGTTAAGATTGTGCCACAGTTTGCAAAGACGATATTAAAATCTGAACGAAAGTTAAGAAAACTATATTCTTCGCTGTCGGTGTTGCTAGTTTCCAACGGTATCAGTATCTCTCATTCATCAGTTATTCACTGACGACATTGCACACACCAACCCCAGATTACATTTGACATTACCAAAGGCCAATTCACGCACAAGACTTACAAGCAAAGTAAAACCAAGTTGTGCAAGATTTACAAGTTTAAAGTGCATCAAAGCTACTGAATAATACAACAGGGAACTACTTACAGGTAATGCGATTTTGAAGATTTCCTAGTCTCAATTTTGTACAGTTTCTAACTAGCTGAAGAGGAGGAATTAACTTGTTAGTACAAACACTTAGTTGACTAGACTTTTACTTACCACAGACTAAATCAGTTTAGATCCTTCTTGATAGGTGTTCAGCACACAGTCATACAATAATCACCACAAATACGAATCTTTCGGATTTGAGTTACAATCCTTTTAGTCTGACGTCACACTGAGTCTTGCAAACTTTTCCAAAATTCTGTTTTCTTTACTTGGGGTTTGGGGTCCTAAAATTTTAAAACTTCCCAAACTTACCATTACATTCAGATGTTAGTTAAAATTCTCTTTAATTTGACATCACACATGAAAGTTTCAGAATTCATCAAAATTGCCACCCATTCATTCGCCCTTGGCGACCAACATTTTGAAAGTTTCAATACTAACTGACACTAAATTCAGATGTTAGTTAAAATTTTCATTGATTTGATACTCCACATGTGTATGTGCGATTCGATCAAAATTATCACCAGTTTTTAATCCCTGACTTCCAAAACATTTTAAAATTAAAGGAAATGAACACTATGTCTAAATTTTGGTTAAAACTTTCTTTAATTTGATACATTACATGAAGCTCCTGCAATTTTTTAAAATTTCGATCTCCTAACATTTTTGCTACACACTCCTTATTTTTGGGGAATCAATACAAAAAATAACAAGGTTCTGTAGGATAAAATAATGGTCACGCAATGTAAGTTTTACAGAAATCGTTTGATGCGTTAAGAAGTTATTGTAAGATAATCCCAAACAGACAGCTTCTATGGTATACAGATACCATAACGGTACATAACATAGCCATAACGGCATAATGGTACATTCGAATGCCTAACTGTCGAGTCACAATATCTCTTGTATCTCGATTCGATCCTTCGAATACAAAAAAAAAAAAAAATTCTGGATTGACTTGCAACCAGGCATGCAGTCTGAGAAAGGTTACAAGTGGTCATGAATTGGGGCAGTTACGGGCTATTAGGGCACAGTATCTTCTGCCTTAACTGATTTGTGTGGTTAAAATAAACTAGTCTCTCCATCGACCCAAATCTAATAATCTAATCTAATAATAAACTAAATTACTTAGCTTAAATAGATTTGAATAATCAATATACCAAAGACCGTTTAAAATTAATTTAATAATTCCAAATAAGTCTAGTCATTCTCCCCAACATAAAATGGCAGCATTCAATTCATTAATCGTCTGTAAAGAATCCCATTAAATGAACAAGAAAGAAACAATGAAAGAAATATTATAAAACAAATAACATTAGACAATGGATACGAAATAAAAACTATCAATAAATTAGAAAAAAAACTCACTAAACAAACGCCATACAAACCTTCGTGTAAAAACCCTTCCACTAATGATAATATGAAATACATCAACTTTGCTTATCACGGAAACATAACTCGTAAACTAAACAAACTATTTAAAGATATAAATTTAAAAATATCTTATAACACAGATAACATTGTTTTTAGTCAAATTAAATCTAAAATTAATTTCAACATTCATAATAAAAATGGAGTTTACAAAATAGAATGTTCAGATTATAATAAATGTTACGTGGGCCAGACGAAGAAAAAACTGTCCAAGAGATATATTCAACTCGGAAAGCGTTTCTAAAACCTAATATTTACAAATCTAATTTAGCCACACACTGTTTAAACAATAAACATAAATTTCCGGACATTAAAAATGTCAAATTAATTAGAAACCTACAAAAAGGTACAAAATGAATATCTGGGAAAATCTTAATGTTTACAAATAATAATAATCTACTAATTTAAAAACAAATACAAATAAAAACAAAACAAGACGATTTATTTAAAACCATACATTTATTAGAATAATGAAATAATAATTAAATAAATTTATAATAAATAGCTACTACATAAACATTAAACAATTGATAATATGATCGAAGTTAATTCGATTATCCGTTAGCTGTATTGTAAGCGAAACATTCATTTACAATTCAAACAAACCTCTGAAGATACAGAATAATTTCAGCGAAACGTGCAACAGGTGAAAATAAACCTACTTACAGTGTAATTATTTGAAGATATTATATTGTTTTATATTTTAATAATAATACAACCTTTTACAATATTTCTTTATCATTTTTATTGTTTTGGTTGTAATCCAACTATCATCATTAGATAAAAATTAATGATTATTTTATAAATTTTAATACAGTGTACTGTAGTATATTATGATTATAATCCATTCTCCTAATAATGCAATTTCACAAACAGAATTAACACTGTTGCACGCAACTATGAAAAATTATTCCGATTAGCGCTTTCAAGCGCTTTTCCAATCTGACGTTGAGCTGTGAAGCTTGAAAGCGCTAATCGAAATAATTTTTCCTATAGTGGTGTGCAACAGTGCTAATTCTGTTTGTGATTATAACCACTAACATAAATTTATTAATCAAAATAAAATTTCAATGTATTCATACCACACATTTACATGTAAAATTATGAGTTATTTTTATAACTGTAAGAGTATGAAAATATTTAATAAAAAAAGAGCGACCAACACATCGCTACCACAAATGGAATACAATAATTGGTATCAAAGTGTTGCGAGACACAAACAAACACGCATGTTTGTACAGCTATGTGTTGGTTATTATAAAATGGGCAACTAGTACCTACTGAATTTAAATCGATATTCAAGCTCTTAATATAAAAAAAATTACTTGGCACTAAATTGTAAACTGAATTTGAATGAAAACAGAGAAGAATAAAGAAATAAATTATTGCGGCCATTAATGGGCGGAAGCTGTTGGCGATACAAATGACGTTATAAATTAAGGACTAGCAATCCACTTTTGGAAGGTCCCGTAAAGTCTACGACGGATAAATTTTCATTTTCTTACCATTATTTCAAACAGAACAATCACTGTTGCACACTACTATAGAAACACTATTCCGATTAGCGCTTTCAAGCTTCACAGCTCATGATCAGATCGAAAAAGTCTGATTACTTTTAATTCGTCAGATCGTCAGATCGCTAAAAATTTGTGTAGATGTGTAGCTTGAAAGCGCTAATCGGAATAATTTTTCTATAGTGGTATGCAACAGTGATTGTTCTTTTTGTGTTAATAACCACTAACACAACTTTCTTAATTAACCTATCATTATTTGTTATCAAAAGATTATAACATGCCGAAACATGAATTACCTCAGGTGTATGTGTGTGTGTAAGTGTGCATGCGAGCGAACGATATTGTAGCTACAGAACAGTACAATCCCTTCCTCTCATCTTCCAGTTCACACAGAACGATTTGCGAAGAACCTAAAATTTCTAATTCCATATACGTTGACGAATAATCCAAGGCAAAACTTGGGATACACTGGGTGTTTAGTTTTGTTCTTATCAAAAGAGCGCTTCCTTCTCCCGCTCCAGATTAATGTAAAATTCCTGTACACACGATGAATCTATGCAACGTATAGGACTTGAGGAAGGACAATGGGAACATCGGGAGAATTTCCTGGAAATCCAGGTTGAAGGAAGGGAGACGGCACTAGCTGTAGCAACCCTACTATATATATATATATATATCCTGTACACACTATAGATGTACTAGAAAAGAGAATACGGCTCAGAAGTTTGGACTACTAATAAACACGCAAGAACAAAATTAATGACAGCAGAGGTGGACTTTTGAAGACATTCGGCAAGAGTATCCAGACGTGATAAAATAAGAAAAAGGTTATTAAGGAAAGACTGGAAGTGACAAATTTAATTGTTGGTTTTATCAAAACACAAAAACTTCCATTGGAATGGACACGAGTAGAATGGCACAGGAAAGATTGCCAAGGAGATTTATGGAATAAACCCCACCACAAAGAATGAAAAACGAAGGACACCTATTACCTGGATAGAAGCAATTCAGACAATATTGAGAAAACGAGAAATTGAAGAAAATTTTTGGATGGATAAGCAGCAGTGGAAGATGAGATATAAATCACTTCAGTAATCTTTGGTTCCGGAAAATGTGCAAACATTGTACAACCGGAATAAAAAATATATATAAAAAAAAATAAAAAATTTAAATTAAATTAAATTTTTGCATAAAGGCGACATTTGATTTTCTTACTGTCGACCTACATTTTCCTTCAATAAATTTAAATGCTAAGAGTTGTAATTATCTCGTGCTGACGCCATGAGAGCTTCACTGCTCCTTTAATTATATTCCCAGGAATATAGCCTTTATTTATTCTCAAATACCGTATACTGAGGTATTCACATTACTATGAAGTGACTGTAACACAGTTTACTTAATTACAATTATTCCAGATTATAATTTCAGTATGTGTGTCAACTGCACAATTGTGATTTACAAAAGTGTAATTTTCTCCACAACATTAGATTGCATTCAATGGCATGCGTTGAATTCATCGTGACCTTCATTGTGTTAATGAGATTACGGGAGAAGATACATTAGGAACACAACCATTACGTTTTACAGAAAATTATAAAAAATTTAAATTAAGCAAACATTGTTTTAATGGGCGCTATTTTAAAAATTATTTTTCGCTAATTTATTTTAAATATGATTAAATATGTTGTTTCTTCTCCGACACACAATTCCGAATGTAGTATTAACCTTTTTTGCATTAAAAATTTTTTTATGTGAAATGAGGAGGAAGCTCATTTCAGAAAACAACGAACGTATAAAAAAATGCAACAGCTACAAATAATCACGAATAAACTTTAATGAAATAGATGATGTTGAAATAAAATCAAGAATAAACAAAGCAAAACAAATAATTAGATCATTGACTAGGATTCTATTAAGCACAGAAATTGGAAAAGAAGGGAAGAAAAGCACGATAATGTACGGTTCCGAAAAACGGAGAATAAAAGAAAAGGTAAAAAGACTCTAAGAAGCTACAGAAATGGATGCATTGAAACGAGCCTCTAGAACTTTAAGGTTAGAGCGAATACAAAATGAAACGATCAAAGAAGAAATGGGCATACAAAAGACAATCGTCGATTGCATTGAAGTAAAACAACTAATCTGGTACGGACACATACAACGAATGGGACAAGAACGACTACCAAAGAAACAATTAGATGGATACCTAGAAGCACAGAAAGAAAGTAAGGCCCAAGGAAACATGGATAGAGGGCATAAAAAGATGAACGAGCGATACAGGACTAAACGATGAAAACTGCAACGACAGACAACAAGGGAGGTTCAGTATCGGACAACGTCGTATGACGTTTTGACCCCAAATTAATAATAATATTTTAATTATAAATGTAAAACGTGAGTTTTTATAGGATAAACAGTTTAAAGCCTATAAAAGTCATTAAGAAAATGATACGTGAACAGTTCTTCAAGACACACGTTCCGTTGAATTCTATAATTGTTTTACTCTACATGACGCGGCCTCGATTTCTTTGTTTTGTATAAGCAACACATAATGTTTGAGTTACCGTCAATTCAAAATAATTCATACCACACCGTGCATTACATAACTGACAACAGGATAAATTGGAGATTATAAAATTGAAATAAAGTGTATCTGAATAACCATTTCATTAACATATAATTTACTAAATGAGAATATTTCAAGTGGTTACGTGTTCTTTCATAAATTTATATTTTTACCATCACGGTCAGTAAAAAAACCCATTTAAAACCGACTATTGTAAAATTATTATTTCTTTGTATACAATAATTGTAGCTTAAAATAGTTAACAGTACTGCATATTTTGAAACAAGTATGTATTTCATTGTTTTCCGTTTATATTTTATCAGTATTTTAGCGTTCTGACAGAATACTGTCAGAAATAAATTATAGTTCTGATGATGACAGAACACTAAAGAACTGTTGAAACGTTGTAAAAAATAAAACAATTCTTCTTCCAAAATATAAAGCATTATTTTTCACTATAAATTAAAAGAACAAGTATAATGTGAGTAAGTATGAATATTATAAATACTTTTGTTTTAGTGGATGGTTAGTGAGGATCGGTCAATAATACAAATTTTAGCTATTTTGCGTCGACGTTTACCATGGTTTTTAACATGGTAAAAATAACTTTTAATAATTACGTAGTGAACATCCCCTAATCTGTTTCAGTCATAGGTAATATATTATTTTGCTGTATGTTGACTGCTGTAGGTATAAACAATTTATGTACCATTCTAATATACAATTGTTGATTACTGTTTGTTTAATTAATTAAATATCATTACATTTAGTAATTTAAATTGTAATTCTGTATAAATTAAGTTCTCTCATACTATAATTTGCTCGTTTTCTTAAAGATAATTTGAAGATATAAACAAACTATCATAATTCTTCACATGTAAAATGAAACATACATACGCACGCACACACTCACATACACCAACACGTTAACCCAATATATTTAATTGTTTCGTTATGTTTGATATTTCTATTGTATTTCATACACATGTCCTGAAGATGACAATAAATATTGTCGAAACGTCGACGCAAAATAGCTAAAATTTGTATTATTGACCGATCCTCACTAACCATCCACTAAAACATTCATTGATTGACGGTCACTAAAAATTTAAGGATTATAAATACGTGTAGTGTATGTACGTATTCTACTGTGACATATACTTTATATAAAGTTGCATTGTAATTGCGAAATGGTAAATTTTTGCAACAGAATTTATTTTGAGGTACCTGAAAAATAAAACACTGAAGGATACCCAAACGAAATTTTATAAAACTGTGCCTGTCCCCGCATTCCCGTATGCTAGTGAAACATGGACTCTTGGTAAAAAGGACGTGCAGATTATTCAGGCAGCCGAAATGAAATTTCTAAGAGGGACGCGAGGTTGTTCTCTCTTGGATCGGAGAAGGAACGAGGATATTAGACGGGATTTAAACATTGTACCATTGCACCAGAAGACTGAAGACCACAGAAGGTGATGGTGTGAACACTTGAATCACATCCCTGATATCCGTCTACCTGTGGCTGCCTTGAGATCGAGGGGAAGATGGGTTCCGAAACAGGTCTAAGGCCTAGTCCTCGGAATGGTGATGATGATGAGAATTTATTTAAAGGGGATTTTTTATTTAGCTATTGAAACGTTCATCGCGGCAAGAAACGGCAAAACATTAAGAATTACTAAAGGAAGATCGATTGTGTAACCTTTATTATTTTTGCACGGTAGAATATGCACATGAAAGAAAAAGTGTAATATACGCTTTGTTTTCTCGTAGAGTAGTTACGTTTTTACACTTTTACACCGTTTGTAAGGAAGGCAAAATGGCGAATATATGGTTTCAAGTACTGTATGTTAATGTACCTCGGATCCCAGGATGTCTTATCGTTTTGGGTTCACTGGCATATTTATTCTACTATTATTATTTACTCTTTAAAACATCTGACACAAAACAAAGCATTTAGGCTAACCTTATAAAATGAAGGAGGTATCAGTTTTACGGAAAACCGCTATGTATCCGAGTGTAATTTCTTTTTTTTTTATCGTTGAGTGTTTGAGACCAACTAATATGATCGGACTCGGGGTGTTTTGGAGACTAGCTCCCTTCAGCCGTGTGGGTAAGGGATTTTAGGGGAGACGTACGCCAGCTGACCGGGCCGTTGAGAAGGTGGAGGCACATAGTTGGGAGAGTATTGCTTGTTAGTTATATTGTATGCGAGTGTAGTGGGTAGCCATACGCGAGCGGGAGAGGTAGATGGATGTGGCCGTTATAGTTGTTTTGTGGCATCTTTATTCATTCATTTTGTTTTGTTTATTTCTTCTTCGACGTTCTTTTGGGGGGGCGGCCAAGACAGGGACGTGTGACGCAGGTCGCCAAAGCTGTTAGGTGGTGACAGGGTGCCGTCAAGGGAGGCGGAAGGAACAGATTTGAGGATTATAAGCGGGTACGTAAGTGTGGGGAACTGGAGTGTGTTTTCATGTGTTGAAGTGAAGATAGGGCTTAGAGTTTTAGAGTGTGGGGAAATTTAGTAGTGTGTTGAGTATTTAGGCTGCTTTAGTGTGTCAGGTCGCTACCGCCTGGGAGAAATGAGTCATTGGCGGGGAAATGGTATGCATTCTTCAAGTATGTCTGTGTCTTTGCCGTGGGCTGGGTGGGAGACGAGGGGGAGGACCATTGGCTACTGTAAGGAGGCGATTTAGTAAGTTGGAAGGTCTGCTTGTGTTGCGGGTGTTTCTATTAATTGAAGGGACTATTGATTGCATGGAAGTGCGACGGGAGGCTGTTCGGGAATACTTCCAGTTTAGCTTAACGAGGAAGGAATCTAGGTCTGGGAAGCGGGTGTTTAGCGCATACAGGGCTGCGTTGGAGGTCTTCGTGAGGTGTGATCGGCGGTATATTAGTCTTAGGGCTCGTCGTTCTGTGACTCGGTGGAGATCTAGATAGAAAGGGGAGGCGGTAAGGAGAACTGGGTGGGCATACGTAATGATGGGGAGGATGCAGGTGGTGTAGATGCGGCCTAGTAAGTCGCTGGAGACAGGTAAGTTTGGAGTCAAGCGTGACTCCCAGATATTGGCAATCACGCTTCGGGCGTACTGATGATGGGCCAACGCGGACTGGTGTATTATAGAAAAGAGTCATGTTGCGTCCGGTAGAGTTGAAAACACAGAGTTGCGTTTTTTCCGCGTTTACATTTATTCGCCAAGTGTTACAGTATGCGAAGAAAGGCTCGAGGATTTGTTGTAATTTGGTGGCGACTTGCCAGTGTGCGCCTGCTGAAACCCAGTAAGCTGTATTGTCTGCGTACTGGGCTAGGCCTGCTGATGGGTAGGGTTGAGTTGGCGGGAGGGAAGGGGTGTCTTTAGTAAAAATGATATATAGTAACGGGCTAATGGCGGAGCCTTGGGGGACACCGGCATTGAGATGGAAGGGTGCCGAGAGATGCTGGCGGACTCGGACTTGTGCAGTGCGTCCATCCAGAAACTGGGAGAGCCATTTGATGATGGTTGGGGGAAAGTGACATCCAAGGATCTTAAAACGGAGGCCATTGTGCCAGACAGAGTCGAAGGCTTTGCGGATGTCGAGTAGGGCTAAGATAGTCGGGCGTTTGCGGGCCGAGTTGTCCTGGATGGCGCTGATAACCCGAACAAGTTGGTCATATATGTTGTAGCCAGGGCGAAATCCGCCCTGGGTACTGAGGGAGGACGCTGTGAGTTTGCAGGTGGGGATGTATCCTGGCGACGAGGATTTCTCGAAAAGCCTGGAGATTGCAGGGGTAAGAGAAATCGGGCGATAGTTCGACGGGAGGCTGGCGTTTTTGAGAGGTTTGGGGAACATGAGGACATGGGCGTGTTTCCAGGCCCGCAGGACGTAGCCGAGGAGGAGACTTGCAGTATATAGATGCGCTAGGGCTTCGATGGCAGTGTCAGGGAGCGCTTTTAATATGCGGTTTGGTATTCCGTCGGGTCCGGGGGCAGTATTTCTACATTTATTGAGTCTGTCTTTGATGTCGTCTGGGTCGATAGGCCGCTCCAGCGGATAGTCGTGGTCTGCGTTCAGGACGTCGTAAGGGGTGAAGAGGTCTGCGTGGTTAGTCAAGAAAGTGTGTATCGAATGTTCGGCGATGGCGTCAAAGTCCGGGCTGACGGGGTGGCTATGGATGGACTGGAGCGAGTCCCGAAAGGCAGCAGCCTTCTCCTCATCGCTGACAAGAAGGCGGTCGTCTGACAGGAGAGGGGTATCGGCTTTGGGCGGATTGTGGAGACGTTTAACTTGTTTCCAGAATCTGGGTGTGTCGGAGTGAAAGGAGTCCTGTACTGAAGTACATAGGCTCTCAATGCGGGAAGATCGAAAGTCTTTTATGGCGATCTTGACGGCATTTGAATGTCTTCTGTACTCTTAGCAGAGATGCTCGTTCCGCCGATCTCTGTTTAAGAGGCGGCGGATCCAGCGTTTCCGGCGTATCAGTGCAAGGACTGGGGGAGGAAGTCTGAGCTGGGAATATCTGATCTGTTTCTTAGGTATGGCCAGTGCCATCGCCGTCTGAATCGATGTTGTTAAGAAGTCGTTGTAGTCGTCGGTTTGTGCGGGGGTGGTGGGTGGGGCTGGAAGAGGGGATATAAGGGAAGCTAAAGCGTGTGAGAAAAGAGGCCAATCGGCAGCGTTAAAGTCTGTTACGGCCGTCGTGCTGGGTTCCAGGGTGGGGTATTTTACGTGGCCGTAGGAGATTACTAGTGTAATCTTGTGTACCTGGTATACTTATATACCCAAATGTAGCATTATATGGTTTGAGAAACGTGGACTGAAGAATGGAGGAAGTCCTTTCAGATATTGTAGAACAGGCGTAAGTTGGAAATTTAGTGATAAGGTTACAAAGGAGAAAATTTTTAGAACAATGGCTGAGAAGGAAAGCCTGTGGTTATACACTATAAAAAGAATAATGAAGCTTAATGGACATTAACTAGGGGACATGAGGGGCTCCTGAAAACAATATCAGAGGGGCATATGAATAGGAAAAGATCTAGGGTAAAACCATTAGGATTATGATAGCCTATGCTGATAAAATTGTAGAAAATATGAGATGCATAGCTAGGAATAAATTGAACATGAAGACTAAAGAACTGCTGTCAACCAGACTTAGAATGAATCACTAAAAGAGAAGAAACTGTTCAAGTAAGTGGAAATGTATACTGAAGTGGTCAAGTTTAGTAGACTCACATACGTGAGAAAAGGTCTCGACGATTTGATGACTGATGATGGCGGGAAAGTGGAACGCCGGAGTCGTAAATTTTGCGTAGGTTAAAGGGTTGGCCGCCGCCCCCTTATTTATGTAGGCATTTCCATCTTTAACAGCTTCCGCCCATTACAACCCTTTTCAATATGCCGCAGCACGGCCAACACGTTTTCAGTCAAACGCAGCCGACCGAAATCTGGGTCGTACGCGTATATTGTGGTGCCCGTTATTCAAAATTCCCAATGTCGCGTACGAAAATATAGGCCTATATAAATTTCTCGGACAATTATGCGATAATCCATACAAAAGAAAATAAGAAATCTTATGAATTATAGTTTTGGTTTGCATTAGATAACTATCGTGCTTGTGAAGATAATTTCAATTATTTAAAATTTGCAGAACATTAATAAGAATAAAAATAATAATAATGAAGAATAATTTTAATGCCAAGGGTATAAAACCCTATCTGTTTGTCTGTTTAGGGTGTACATCACAATAACATTTGAACGCATCAAACAAAACCCTTAAGCCTTGGCATGCAGTTTAATATAAACCTTGCATGCAACTTTAAACCATGGCAACGTTAAATGACATAACGTTTACGTCTTCACGTTAAATTGCTTTTACCTCGGTTAGAGGTACGTTCGTCCACCCTCTTGTCGAACACGTTAAACATTTTTCTACTGAAGAAGGCCTCCGGTGGTTGGCTGAAACGTCTGGAAACCAACAGAACAAAGCAACCGACCACTGGCAAACAGCCCAAATGTAAATTCTTTTATCGATGAGTTTTCCCGTGATCGCCTACGAAGTAGTAACTAGGTTAAATAGAATCCATCTTCTCCGTGATTTCCGTGAACCCAGATATTTAAGTTAAATATCAGTTAAGGTGTATTCAATGTTCTTGGATGACCAACGTAGCAGCGTAAGTTGAAGCAAGTTTTAAATTATTAAAACTTTTTTGTATTCCAACTTATTGGCATATAACAGGCTCGAAAATTGTCCAAAGACAAACTTCATGTAAAAGAAATAAACCCATAGATATTGAAATGAATGTAGAAGAGAAAGAAGCACATCCTTTGCAAAATTTAGATGACCGGGAAGAAAATATTGATGGCATAACTCTCCAAGATTTAATAAAATTAATAGTAGAAAATAATGAATCAATTAAACAACAAATGAGTGATAATAATAAACCTATTGAACAAAAAATGGCAGAAAATAATGAATCAATTAAACACATTGCAGAAGATAGTAAATCTATTAAACAAAAAATTAGTGATAGTACGTAATAAATCTATTGAAAAACAAATCGATGATAATAATGTATTCATGGAACAGAAAATTTCAGATCCTACTTTTCAGGTACCATACATCTACCACGTCTAATAGGGAGGGCCCCACGCTGGAAATACAGATTTCCTGCATAAAGCGTATATAGGGTGATTCAAAATTGCACGGAAATCTCTCAGGACCTGATTCTATATCTAAAAATAAGGAAAAAAGTTCATACAAACATAGGTCCTAAAACGATTCGTTAGCGAGTTACGGGCAGTAGTGAGCAGATGCAGTCCCACAACTGCACTCTACCTTCAAGTGGCATCTTCCAAGAGTTCCATCAGATTCGTTTGGAGAAAATGTAAGTATTGTCTCCCATTAAGCCTTGGTGGTAAGAAAAAGGGCCTCAGACATTATCACCAACTAGACCGCACCACATATTAAATGAAAAAGTATGTTGGTCATGTCTTGTAGCAGTCTCATGTGGGTTTTCTTCTGCCCAAGTGTGGGTGTTCCAAAGATTTACAATTAAATGCCATTTCTTGTAAATTGTAACACTTTTCTGGCGCATTTTTGTCTGCTTGGTTTTTAATTAAACTCAAATTTCTTAAAGTTATGTTTATTTTTAATATACACTATATACATCAATTGTCTCAGAATTAAATTTCCTAAAAATTTAGTTAAACTTTTGTATTTGTTTATTGGTAAATTAACGAAGTTATTTTATCCCAAATCTAAAAAGTCCGTTTTCCGACTCCACTGTTCCGTGTTTTACACAGTTTTTTTTTAGAAACTAATTAAGACATAGCTGTGGGACCTGTTTCATTCAAATTTTCAGACAAACCCATAAGAACTCACTAAATTTACCCTTCACTTTATACTTCAAGAATTTCAGTATGGGGTCAGTTTACCCTGGGAGCAGAAATCAGGCCAAACTGGTTCGCCAGCCGTAACACGCTAACGAACCGTTCTTAGACCTATGTTTATATGGACGTTTTTTCTTATTTTTAGCTATAGAATCAGATCCCGAGAGATTACCGTGCAATTTTGAATCACCATGTATACATCGTTTATAAAACACACACACGCACACGCAAGCGCGCACACGTTACGACACAGTTTATATAAGCACAAATATATTCTCGTACATATGATCAGCAGATTATAACGTGTACGTTTTTAATATGCGGGACAAACATTTCAGTAAGTTTACAGATTTTGACGTCCACTCCATTCTATAAATATTCACAGCTGCCCTTTTACCAGTAACGATCGATCGACGCGTTAAAAAAAACTACACATTTTGTCAATTTATTTTGTTTAAAATGGTACACTTTTCAGATGTGTCCACCACCTGTGCATTTAGTGTGTCAGCAGTAAAAGCATTCGTTTGAGTGATGGACTTTTAAATGACACACGGCTGTCAGAATATTTACAATCAGTCACAGGCCCACCAGGTGTTTGGACTCTTCACGTCGATTTGTCTGATATTGACAATCCCTGTCACGGTCTCTCTGTGACTCTGTCAGACGTTCTATCAAATGTGGTAATCAGTAGCAAAACTGTTTGCCCGGGGGGGAGTTATCAAGGAGTCAATCCTCCCCCCCCCCAGAGCTATTAAAAATGTCACAAACATTCAATAATCACTTAACGTTGGCCTGTTTGTAAGTCAGTTGTGTGTTTTATTTTTTTTTTTTTGTGATGTCTGAGTCTTGTCCAGAAGCACAAGCCTCGGGTTAATCTGGGACAAGCCCCCTTCAGCCAGATGGTAGGACGTGAGGAGACGCACGCCAGTGCAGGCCGGAAGCGGAGAAAGTGGAAACACTTTAAAGGTAAAGTATTGCGTGTGTGTGTGTATTTGTGTGTAGATGTAGTTTGTAGCCATATAGGTAAAGGAAGTGGCTGATGGAAGTGCCATTAAGTTTAGTTTCTACATGAGGGCGGCCAAGACAGGGACGAATAGCGCAGGTCGCCAAAGCTGGAAGAGGGCGACAGAAAGGCGTCAAGGTAGTCGAGGGACAAAAGAATAAGGGTAAAGACTTGGTAAGAAGTTAGTGAAAATTTAAGTTGTTATGTGATCAGGAAGGAAGGCATTTTGAGTATGTTGTGTATGTCAGTATAAAGTTTATAAATAATCTTAGAAATAAAAAGAATAACAATATTTGTGTGTTAATAAAGTAAAGATAAACCACAAGCAGTATTATCACTGTTGCACATCACTAAATAAAAATTATTCCGATTAGCGCTTCATCTGGAGAGTTACATATTTTTCTAGCAAATTCCTTGTGTTTCAGCGTTGTGTGTGTGTGTGCATTCCTGTTAAACCTAACCGTCTTTCTCATTCACACTTGTGGATGGAGGTGAAGGTGACAGGGCTCAGAGGGCGGGGAAGGGACATTTGAATTATACCTTGTTGTGTGTGAGCATGGTGAGGGTGAAGGGTTTGTTTTCATGTCTGTTTGTTCATTTGCGATCTGACGATGAGCTGTGAAGCTTGAAAGCGCTAATCGAAATAATTTTTATATAGTGGTGTGCGACAGTGATAATTCTGCTTGTGATTATAACCACTAACACAACTTTCTTCATTAAAGATAAACTCTCAAACTAGTCACACGCCTTTGCAGGAGCAGCTTCTAGTTATGCCCATCACTATTCTTACACTGTGACAGAGTGGTATACGGTTTGCAGAACATTTAGAAACATTCGATCTATATCCTAGTGGACTAAAAATATTAAGGATGCATAGTATGTGGTTAAAATGTTAGGAAGACTGTAACAGAATACAAAGGAAAAAAGATGATTACAAAAAAAGTAAATATCTAAAAGAAAGCTAACACTGGAGTATAACGGTTTTGTTGGTTGATCTGAAAAAAAATTTGATAATGTAGACCGTCAAAAGTTATGGTCTACTATGAATGGAAGAGGATATCCACAACATTTAAGGAAAAGCATTATAGTGCCTACATAACCACATTGGTGTCTTTTAACAATAGAGTTACAACGGTCACATCGATCGTCGTATGATACAGAGGAAAACAAAGAAGTGGAAGACACCAATAAAGTCCCTAATAACCAGCTTTTATTATCACAATTAATAATTTGTAACCAACAAGATATTCAACAAAATTATACTTCCACAATTCAAATTAAATTTGTCCACACGTAATAATAATAATAATAATAATGTCAACTAATAAAGTCCTGCACAATAATAACTTTTCACAAATAGCCACTTGAAACGCACTGAGTAATCGCTCAAAGTAAACTGAAAAAAACTAAGCGGCAAGTGCGGGTTATATATAGTGTGAACGGTTACATAATATGCGTCCTTAACAAGCATTTAAAAATTCTAGAGGATACTTCAGCGCGGCCTTGGCAGAAACACCAACGCACCGGCTGGGCTAGTTGAGAAGCTCGTAGAACGACACTATTGACTGTACGAGAATGTTCCGTATTACGTAACAATAGATTCAATTTTTAACTGTAACTGTAAGAAATAGGTAAATAAACAAATCAATATAAAAATAATTTGTTTTAATACAGACGTAGTAAATATTCTTAAAATCTATCCACGCATTAATGGTAAACACGTGGACGGGAGGAGAGAGAGAGAACGTATATTGGGCTTACGAGTGTCAGCAACGTAAGGGGACAAGTACAGTCATGTGCTACTGTTATCTGACAGCTTACCACGTCGCTTGTCTCCGACTTACGTGTCACGTTGACTTAAACGTCAGATAGAAAAATGTGAGTAAGCTGCAGCTTCGTGATATATTCGTCTACACGTCACAAACCATTTATTTGAAAATTAATATCGTTAATGTATGTCACACATGACGTTGTTTCTCCCAGAGACTTTAGTTTTATTTTATGTTCTGTTTTGTAACATCCGTTCGAAACATAAAATTTTTACAATTTTTACAGTGTATGTTTGGGGGAGGGGGCGAGTTGGAATAAAATTACCGCGCTTGGCTTACAAGAAGATTCATGATGTTGTTATTAGGAGGACAAAACAAACTTATTTCACACAATATAACACTGAAAGAAAATGTAAAACGTAAAAAAAATTAGAATACAATATGAAAACATAAATTTATAACACAATTGCAACACCCACGTTGATTTATGCGAGTGAGCCGTGGGTCATGACAAAAAACGAAAGCGGCAAGATTCAGAGTGCTGAAATGCAGATTCTTCGAAATACTTTAAATTATAGAGTGGAAGGTAGAATAAGGAATGAAGACATCAGAGCAAAACATATTGTAAAGGATATAAATTTAATTATTTTAGTTTTACAGAAGACGATGGTGGGACCAGCTGCAAAGGATGACAAATGATCGACTGCCGAAAGCAATACTGAAATATAAAGCCATTGGTAGAAGAGACGTGGGTCGTCCCAGGATGAGTGGGTGCCGGAATAGGATATAACCTAATCCTTGTAGAGGAGAAGGAGAAGGAGGAGGAGGAGGAGGAGGAGGAGGAGGAGGAGGAGGAGGAGGAGGAGGAGGAGGAGAAGGAGAAGAAGAAGAAGAAGAAGAAGAAGAAGAAGAAGAAGAAGAAGAAGAAGAAGAAGAAGAAGAAGAAGAAGAAGAAGAAGAAGAAGAAGAAGAAGAAGAAGAAGAAGAAGAAGAAGAAGAAGAAGACGAATAGGTTGAATAGGTTGTGGTAAAATAAGATTAGAAACTACAGAAAACCAATATTGAAATAAAAATCTGTTAGAAAGGCATTTAAGAATTATATCACTTTGAGAAACAGATTTCTTAAAAAATCATAAATTTATCGCAGTTTAAAATCAAATGTATAAGTATACAGAACAATATTTAAGATCAAAATGGCGTGAAGGTGTAAAACAAGAACAAGAAATAAATAATATGATTATTATGCTGTAAAGTGCAGAAACACAGTGAGAATACACAGTGAGAAGTCAGAAAATAAGTGATGTTTTGGGGTGCAGTTGATATTGAAATATGTAGGACAAATTAGGTGACATAAGTGTTCGCTGATTACTGCTTTATAGCAGTCTCCAGTTTGCAATACCTTGGTCTACTGTCAGTGAAGGTTTTTTAGGAAAAGGGGGAAATAAGGAGAAGAATTACAGCAGAAAGTAGAGCATAATTTATTTTAAAAAAATCATTGAGAGGAGTATAATAAGCTAATAAACACAGTTCAAGTTATTTAATTAATAAAGTTGTGTTATTGGTTATAATCACAATTAGAAATAACAAAGTTGCACACCATTATAATTAAAAATTTCCTATTAATGCGTTAAAGCTCCACAGCTTCTGATCAGCTCATTTCCGATTTGATGATGAGCTGTGAAGCTTGAAAACGGGAATCGGAGGTTTTTATTGATAGTGGTGTGAACAGTGTTATTTTTAAAAAATCAGGTTACTTGAGACCTTAGTTAGACCAGTCGTGGTTAACGGCGGTAAAACCTAGGCACCTTTAATAGGTCAGCAATGGAACTGCTGAACTGATTCGAAACAAAATCGTTTAATAGGATCTGAAGCTCAATTTGTGAAAGTGTAAATTATGACGGCGGACATAAAACAGAGAATCGTGTGCAGTGTCCGATGATCTCAGCATCATTTCCTTCAATAAAATTCCAGTTTTGTAATGATAAGGCATTTCCTGAGAATGGAAGGCAGCAGAAAAGTGAAAAAAACTATACAAGGGTTCTGCTGGTAGAGTGCGACCTGCAGGACGGCCTAGGATCCAGTGGAAAGAATGTCCTGAGTGGTACAAGCAACTAACCTGACCTGGGTGAACAGCTGTCTTGAACAAGCCAAGGGCAGCTACATGCATGTGCTGCAAAGTTGAAGGAAAAGAAAACTACATTTTTGTTAACTACTTCACTCGCTTTTTGCGTCTCACTTCCGTGATTATTGGTAAGAATTATTACACTTTATATAAATGCGTTTTTTTTTACGCTATTACAGTGAGCTGAAAAATGCGGACTGTTTCATACAAGAGTTTCAACCGTGTTTTATTACATTTACTGGCCCATTATTTTTATTATATCTTTTAAATAATTGACAACAGGTAGTGGCGCCTACGAAGGAGGAAGACTACTTTCTTTGAAAATGATTTTTTGGTACAAGCGTGTGAAATAATTTGTAATATTTTATTAATACAAATAATAAATAATCAATTAATTAATTTTTTTATAGGCAGACATATAATCAAGGTGTCACTATATGTGCATATTCATAATCACTCTGTTCGTTTGTGTTTGTACTGACGCAAGAAGAAGATATCGTTTACTGCGTGTACAATTTATTAACATCACAATATAATTCCGCAATGTAATGCACACAAATACATACTAAAACATTTTAACACCATTAGACAATATAATTATATTTAATTATTTCAATTTTGACCCGTCTCGCTAGTAATTATTTGAGACAATGTGGTAATGAATATGTCCCGTGGATATGTTACCAGCATATCGCAGGGTAAGACGTATGGTGGGGCTGCCACCTTCAGGCTTAACGTCCAGCCCTATTTTCTGACTGAGTGTTCTCCCATAAACTGGCCGTCTTACCAGACTAAAGAGACCAGATTCCCTGTTGATATATCCATAAGGATCTTTAATGTGGTGGCCGTTCCCACATCTTTATTATACTTTGCGCTTCCACACATCTTTACGCGTCTTAGAGTTGGACTTTAAGAGCCATGTTTTTTGGTATCCAGGCCACTTATAGTATATAATTAGTAAAATAGTTTTACCTTTTTCTTGTCCGTCTGGAGGCCTTTTCTCTATATTTAATTCTACGCGTTTCGGGGCATATGCCCCATCATCAGGAATATCCCTTGGTGAAGTTCGTCGATCATTAAAATATTAAAAACACTTTATATACAATTTTACACACATAACAATAAATATAATATAAACATAAAAAATATACATAAAATCCCCAAACTTGAGACACACGCGATATCGGTGGTGCGCACCACGACATGCTATAGTCGACTGCAGTGTTCATGTTGGTATATGTCGTGTACTATGGACCTTTTTCTGTATTCTTATCGCTGTGTCGTATAATAGAATTGACTGGAAGTTCAATTGATCGTTAAGGATGACTTCTTCTGTTTTTTTATTTTTGTAAGCCTTATATATTTCGTATTCTTCGATAGCATTCATATAATTTCCTTTTCTGCATATATGGAGGGGTTGAAAGTTCGTTGTGAAATCAGTATAATTATGGCTTTTGTCCATCAGATGGCGCGCGTAATTTGACACTGTTTTACTAAATTCTTTTTTAGGTAAATGTTCTCTGAATCGTTTTTTAAAAGGTCTACCAGTTTGGACTTTAACGAAAGGCCAAGCCAGTCGTATTCAAGCGGCTGAAATGAGATTTCTCAGGCACGTGGCAGGGTATACTCTCCATGATCGTAGGAGATATAGAATATTGTGGTCGTGGTTTAGGACTTGAAAATTATGGAAACACTGAAAGGCTTCGTCCGGAACATGACATGTAGCAGTTCAGCAAGTAAACACGACAAAGATAGATATAGAAGACACACAAATACACGGCATAAACTGAATATTATGAGTATACTCTACAGGATTGTCCAGTATCAGCTGAATTGTTGGGAACATCTTTGCCGAATGGATGACTGCAGCAACCCCAAACAACTATGAAACATCTATAAGCCGAAGGGACGGAGAGGTTTGGGACGTACTTGGAAGCGCTGGAGTGACCAGCTCTAGACTTCGTTCGTTTGATACAGGAACAAACCATCCTTGGCTTAGTCCTTGCAGATGATGATGATTATACTGTTTAAACAACACTTGATTTTTAAAAGTGGCCTGGCACATTGAATCGATCTATTTGGAAACTCATACTATACACAATTGAGCAAACGCCCTAGCTTGAACTCCAGTAAGCAACTGTTTCACCGTGGCTAGGGTGCTTTATATATAATAAGAACGACAATAGTTCGTCATATCATATTACGATAAATTCTTGTGCAATTTACGTTTCGCCCCTCTCAATCAACATTTGTGAAGTTTAAAACACAATTTTGAAAAAACGTAAGTTTTCTTATTACAACAACTCGTAGACTAACCTGTAACTTATCTGTGTAAACAAATCTTAATTATTACTTCCTTTTACTGTGTATACGCGAATAGAGTTCTCACATGGGATGTGTAAGGCTGGTGTGACTTTAGAGAGCTGCAGTCTGCACACTACTGTTAATGTTATATAGTGCTGTTTATAGTCTATACAGTTTGTAATCACTCTTTGTAATATTTATAATGTTAACTACAGCACTATCAACATTTATCTATGAGAGGTCGACTTAGTAACGTCTGTTTCATTGCGATTCGGTTCCATTCAGCGTAGACAAACAGGGCCCGTTAGATACAGCGACGCCTGATTAGCTGTGCTGTGATTCAGTCAACTGGAAACCCGTCCGCTAAAACACACTGTCGTTTCCTTTGCACACGTCTCGTCCCGACCTCCGTCACTCTGATTTCCTGAACTGACTTTTAGTTATTTTCTTCGTAAAAACTTCTAACAATTTAAATTCATTATCTTTGTAATATTTCTTCTATATTACGTTTTATGCTTCTTTTTCACTTTTTAATTTGTTAACAAAAATGGTTTGTTTGTGTATTCTTTATTACGATAAATAATTATAATAATATGTGCAAAACTACAAACAATTTTGGAAGAGTTGTACGTTTCTCAGTGGTCCTGGATGTTCGACTGAATAATAACTATCAACTACAAATAAAGATACCAATTATTATAAATTGAAACACATTTGCTACAGTCTGTTTCTTGATGTACTTAAATTTATAATGAATTTACCTCAAGATATTTTCTCCTTATTTGGAACATGTTTCGGGAAGTCTTGTGTTCCCATCTTCAGCCTTAGTAATGTCAAAATCAGGAAGGCTGAAGATGGGAACACAAGACTTCCCGAAACATGTTCAAAATGAGGAGAAAATATCTTGACGTAAATTCATTATAAAGGTTAAACAGTTATTATAAATATGCCTTTCATCACTGTCGTTACGCTTGCTTATGGGGACGTAGTTTATAGCAAAATTGCTGAAATCGGAGTGAATGAAGGTGACTGGTCGAGACGAGAGAGCAAGGTCAGTCTACGGAGCCATAATGACAAGGCAGTAACTGTAGGGTTTCCATTTGATTGAATACAACTGCTAATCAAACACCATGTTACAACGGGATGGGACTTTGGCTGTTTACACTGACTAAAGTCCAATCGTGTTATTGAATGCTGACGTAATGTTCCGTATGGACTGTTTAATATACAAGTGTAGGTAACATCATGATTTTGTATGTCACATTTGTCATATTGCATAAAGCGTATGCCAGTGTTCCATAATAATCAAAGGTCTGGCCAGTCATGCACCAAACTGGTAGCCTCTAGATTGCTAAGCTAATATCAATAACTATATTATTCCGTCTGTAGTGCACAAAAGTTTGGATGAAACTTGAACTTAAAAGGTAAAGTTAAACGTAAAAGTACAAACTTTAAGTGTACAAGTACTGATTATTACAGTTGCACGTAACTTTTGTTAGCTTTTGTTACTGCTGTGGGGGATACGGTGTCTCAAATATGAGGGAACATAATTGGCGGGAATAAGGTGTCCCAATACCATACCGCCAATACCATAGCACCTACTTTATTCAAAAATTATTTTATGGTAGACTTAAGTAGGTTGTAAAGGGACACTGTCAGGAAATGGCCATTTTAATTAATTGAGACCATTTCCACAGGTGTCTGTTTGCTACCAATCAAATTTTGGTAACACTCGACAAACAGGACTGAAATTGGACCATCCAAAGACTTGATGAAGAATTAGGATTTTGGGTCTTTGACACAGAAGACCGAACCGAAGGTAAAAAAACATAAATGATTGTAGTCTCGTACACTAGTGTAAAATGGGAGTACGTATTATTATTATTAACTCCTAAAGGCAATGCCTTGTCGGTGTAGCCACGTCACTCTATCCCTTGCGATATTCTTCAGTTCTTCATAGGACCCACTATTCACGACACTCATTGTGCTGCGGAAGTATGCAGTTCTTGGTCTTCCTTTGGGCTTCTTCCCCACTACTTTGCCCTCAAAGATGTTAGTTAAAAAAGCACTATGTCTGATCACATGCCCTATCAACTTAATCTTCCTCACCTCTATACTCCTAAGCAGTGTTCTATTCTCATTTATTTCCTCTAAGATCTGTTCATTCGTCTTCCTATCTGTCCAACTAGTTTTTGTCATTCTCCGCCAAATCCACATCTCCATTGCCTGAAGTCTGTCACTCTCCACCTTCCCTAATGTGCACGATTCACACCCGTAAGTTAAAACACTCCATACAAATACCTTAACAAACTTTTTCCTTGTTTCAATACTAATATGGTTGCTTGTTAATAAGTTCCTTTTGCTCTGGAATGCTTGTTTTGCCAGAGCTACTCTCCTCTTAATCTCTGCCAGACACTTATAAAAAGGAAAATTTTATAATCTGTACGTATTACAAAAAGGAGAATTAAAGCATTAATAAAAGAAGAAGCAATGAAATTAGTCTTGTGGTAAATGAAAACAAAACAAAATACATAGTAATGTCCAACTCAGAGACCAGAGGTTCTTCTACAGGTTTTAATGTGAATGGGAAGTATTTCAAAGGAGTGTCCTGCTTTAGTTACCTAGGTACCTTTTTTGTCAAATGATAATCAGGAAATACAGTAAACTTTAAAAATATTAACAACTTTAAAAATAATCTTGTTACACTTAAAGTTAACTTAAAGTATATTATTCTCTTGTGCGACCAGTTGTTACATATGGGTAAGAACATGTTTCTATATTAAGTATATAACATGTAGTTATGTAGAATTTACTCAGTTTCCTTAAAATTAAATTTGTTCCTTGAATAAATGTTTTTATGTATTACGATGTTTATAATTATCGTCACTATCATAATCCTTAATTCTGAATCACAGTAACTCATTGCTGAATATTTACCTCTTATATAAGCGTACTTCAACGCTCCCGACCTGACGTGATGGCTCTGTAGTCCCTCAGCCCAAATAGTTTGGCATCATTGTTCACATTATCAATCCACTTTGGCCTTCTTCTTTTTTTACTTTCATCAGCTGTATCGTTAAGACTTTTGTCAGTATTTCGTTTTGCCTCACCATCATCAAATGCCCGGCCTAACTCATCCTTGATAGTTTAATATATTTTATAATGTCTAAATTCCTAAAGATTGTGTATAATACTTTATTGTAAATTATTTTCCATACACCCTTTTAAGTATTGAACCATGAATTTTCCGTAATACCTTACTTTCAAAAGTTAAAAGGTATCTTTCATTTACGCTGATGATGATTTATGTTTTTGCACTATACGTCAAGTGCTAAAGAAGGAGCATTTTGTTGATCGTGATATTAATCTACTTATCATCTGCTTTAACTCTCCAAAGTAGCGTATATTGTATTTATAAATTACCAATTATACTACTATTAAAGTCCAATTAAATAGGCAGCCAGATTGTAACATTGCCCCCAAAAAGCTTGGCAGTACACAATAAGAGATAAAAGAGATCTAGGACGCCCAAAAGTGTCACAATATCACTGTAACCTACTGTTACAGCATCACAGAACGATCTACGTGTTTCTCGAACGATCCATTGGAATCCGGCTAAATGTTGTGGCGTACGTGATTTCAACATGCGCTTGCGAGTCTTTTCTAGACGCCGCCCGCCTTGCTGACTGTGTGAAGGCCGCAATTAATTACGTCATAGTGTAGAGATAACGCGTAGTTGTGGAATGTTCTGGTCTATGAGCGGGGTTATGAATACAAGTCGTCAGCGGCCTTAGTTCAGTTATTATTGGGCGATATTACTCTGTCCGTTCAAGTGGTAATTAGTGCGGTTCGTAATATTTTTGCGAAGTGTTACGTATTTTTTTTTTATAATTGCGCGGGACAATTGTAGTACAATTATTGTGTTGACATATTATTGGTTATATTGGTTGACATTTTTTTATCGCGTGTGAACTTTTTTATTTTATTTGTTGTAAGAGACTGTCTTGTTAATTACAAACTGTTTAACTGTGATAATTAAAGCTGGTGATTAGTGACTTAATTGGTGTCTGTATTTTGTTTTCCACTGTACCATACGACGATCAGGAGACCGTCGCGTCGTAACACTATATTCGTAGATCGTTACATGCGGGTCCACACTTTTATCCCACACAATCCTATTGTTTTTTAAATTGACCCTCTGAGAAAGAGGGAGGCGGGAGACATAAATGTGTGGGGAGTCCACATTTTTATAAAAGTCGTAAAAGTCCATCTCAGGTATCAATTAACAGGAAATGTCAACTACAATCCGAATACAGTGTGAATACTTTGTGACGCCAGAGCCAAAAAGTTGGGTAACCTTTGATAGAACCAAAAATTCCATGTGGGATATCAAATTAAAAAGAATTCTCCCAAAAATGTAAATATAGTTTACAGTTTAAAAGGTTCCAATCTTTTTTGAACGCAATTCCGAAAAATGGGATTAAACATTAGACAAAATAGAACAAATATCCAGCTGGGTGTCACACTAAAGGAAAGTTTAAGATACCCGATTGTTTGCAAATTATAGTGCTTACATAATGTTTCTCACTATAATTTTTACTTTACTAAACTCAAATAATACTAACGTAATCACGAGTTTGGTAATTTTGCTGATAATTGGAAAATCGTTTATGATACAAATTTTTTCAATAATAGATCTGCTTTGTTTAAAATAGCGAGTGATTTCTGAGCTCATTCAGCATAGTAATCAGACGAACGGGTGAAAGCACGAACCGAGGAAATCGAGGTGTATTGCAGAAGGTACTGGCAAACCTAATTAAATATTTGTCCAGTTTAAATGGACGTAATGATTTGAACAGAGTGATTGATTTAACTTATGAAAGGACAGAGAAGTATATTTAAAGGGACCAGGTCGTGAAGGCCTGTCCCATGTTAATGAAATAAAATAGAAGTGTCGCTTGTCAGTTAGGTACACATATTTCAAAAGCCATTCAAGATATTTTTATGAAACTTTTTTCTGCTGAATGATAAATTTATGCAGCATACCGTAGACCTAACTAATACATGTACTAGTAAAATAATACTTAGGGTGATTATTCAAATTTAGTACTTTAAAAAAACTGAATTAATACTGCTTTTTAAAAAACATATTAAATATTTATATAAGGTATCATTCAAAATTGTTGGTCTGTTATAATAACTGTTATGAAGCAAACATAATAAAAAAAAATTCAAGTCCCTAGCACGTTCCAGTACAAAGTTATGCGTACCTAAACATGAAAAATATGGAAAATCGCGTTTAAAATTTTATAATGTTTTATTCAAATGCACCTGCACTGCACTATACACTTCTTCATTACTCTCATTTCCCTTCCTTTTTAGCTGCCTTTTTTTTACTCTGTTCTCCTTACTTCTTTCCAGAACACTCTTATTTGCTTCCAGAATCCTCATCTTGTAGCTAATAATATTATTATAAAATATTGAAACGTTTGTTTGAAAAAGGTCGATGGCATCGCGCTGGGTGACTTCACACGAAATAAACATGTAAGATGATATGAAAAAATATGTTTGGTATAACAATACATACATGTATATATATATTTTTTTTTTAACAGAAAGAAAAGGAGATTTTTTTATGCTAAAAACTAAAAATTGTTTTTTTTTAACTTTTTCACGACCTGGTCCCCTTAAGACTTTGAAACGAGGAGCAAACAGAAAGTACAGTTATTTGTATAATGGCCTGCCAGACTGGTGTGGAAAGTGTTGTACAAGAAAAATCCCAGAAATATTTACTTTGTGAAGGTCAAAAGGTGAAAATCAATATTTCTGTTGCTCTCGCACAGATTGAACAACCACACACACCGTGGGCAGCAAAGGAACTACGTAACTAGCTGCTGCCCTTGTGTGTGTGTGTGTGTGTGTGTGTGTGTGTGTGTGTGTGTGTGTGTGTGTGTGTGTGTGTGTGTGTGTGTGTGTGTGTGTGTGTGTGTGTGTGTGTGTGTGTGTGTGTGTGTGTGTGTGTGTGTGTGTGTGTGTGTGTGTGTGTGTGTGTGAACTAACACTGTTACCAAAGAACTATCGCTCTCACTCAGAGATTCTCTGACCCTTTCAGTAAGATTTTCACTTTTCATTCTTCAGTAAATATATTTTCAATCTATACTACAAATATTTAGAATCGAAGGTCGTACACACTCCTGGACTTTATTTTATTTACATTCGCAGACGCTCGCTCGTACACTACAAAGTAAACGACTGTTTTTTTTTATAGTCCTTTTCCACCGACTAGAGTATATTAATAGACTCGAACTTATTCAAAATAAATATGAGACGCTGTCTATGATAGGAAGAACGGAAATAATAATTTTTTTTTTATAGAGGGGAAAAATCCTTTATGCACCGTCAGAAGAAGTTGTGCTTCCTCTGGTGTGTGGGACTCTCATCCACTAAACATCCCACCTCTAATTCAAGCATTCACATCCATCCTGGAACCACTTAGCGTAGAACCTCAGGATGAAGCCTATTGCACCCGTATCGGGCTCCTTCTAGTTGTTCCTCATCTTCTACTGCCCGTTGGGTGCAAGTTGAGCCTGTCCTTTTCTGTAGTAGGACCCACTGAATAAATGCATTGATGCGGTCCCATTCCGCCTTACCACAAAGCATAAGAGCAACTACGCTCTCGAGTGTGAACTCCCCGAACTACATTTCCAGCACCATCCTCTGTCTTGCGAATCTGCAGCACTTGAAAAACGTGTGCGAGGCATCTTTATGGGGAGAGTCTTCGTACTGGCATGCTGGGCTCTGCACCTTTCCCATTCTATGGAGATAGGCAATAAAATTGCCGTGGCCACTGAGCAACTGGGTCATAAATAATAATAATAATAATAATAATAATAATAAGATGATGACGATGGTTATGAAGAAGAAGAAGAAGAAGAAGAAGAAGAAGAAGAAGAAGAAGAAGAAGAAGAAGAAGAAGAAGAAGACGGTATATTTAAAATTACATTTAAAATCCCGGGCTGTTAGGTAGTGGTCGGTTGCTATTGAACGCTACCTTGTTGCAAAATATGGCGTTTCATAGCAACCGACCACGGCGTAACGTCCCGGTTTTTATATGCAATTTTCAATATATTGGCACCGGCCGTGCAAGGTTTAGACAAAAGCTAATTATCACGTGACTTTGTTTACTTAGTTTGTGATTGTGTTGAACATTATATCGAGTTGCAATAATATTTTGAATGACAGTAATAATAGTAAGAAATCTTGTCATATTGATAGTAATGTTATCACTTGCATCTAGCGTATGAGCTAGTCACTTTTACTTGCCCGGATAGTGACTGATAGTTACTCTCGTGGAACATTAGACGTACCTGTAACAATATAAATATATATTATCAATGTATGCCTGTTCGTTTAATTTAAGGCTAACTATTAACACTATTAACTAACTGTAGTTGAATTTTTAAATTAATAAAACATTTTGAATCTTCCATATTACCTTGAAAATTAATATAAAATGGAATAATAAACAATAGATTAATAACGAATCTTCACATGAAGTACATTTGATTATTATAAAACCAAATATTTCAGAAATACAATTTTCTCAATATTACTAATTCAAATATTCAACTAATTTGGTTTTAATTTTAAACGAGCAAATAGTCTCATGTTAACAAAGTAATTATTACATAATTAATTACTATGTGAATAATACAATTGTAAAAAACGCAAAATAATACAATTTTTGTTGAAAATACATTAAATTTTCTATAACATTATTTACAATTAAAATTCAAATATTTTTGTAATAAAACGGTTAAATAAATGAGACGACAGGAGATAATTTAATAGTGTAATTAGTGGAGCAAAGAACAAATATCCAGAGTATAATAATAATAATAATAATAGAGAAAAAGACCAATAACAAATAGCAAGGGGAGTGAGAGAAAGAGGGAGAGTGGGAGAAAGATAAATTTAGTAATAGAAGGAAAATAATTTTTTCAATACTTTTTCATGATTATATATTTTATATGATTATAGAGGAAACCCATACTTATTTTAAATAAGTATCTGCAACAAACATGGTATAGTTTAATCATAAAATATGTCATGTGAGATTTTTATTGTTATCTGTTACTTTAAACAACAGAATCACATAAATATAAACAACACATATATTTTAATACAGTAAAGTCGGGTGAATAGGGTCATTGTACTGAAAGTTGCTGTACAATTGTAATAACTGTCAGAACAAACAATGCTGTTACATGTGGGTGTACAGTAAAATGTGGTTGTTGAGTTGCGTCAGTTTATAGTGGTGTGACTTTTGTTGTACTCCCGTCTTCGTAAATTATTGGATGTTATAACATAAAATCATGCTTCAATTTTTGTCGAGTCAAATATATTAAATTTTTATGTTTAAAGTCAAACCCATTATTGCTACACATTTGTTATATTCTATTTAATTTGTGCACTTCGACGTTAACATAGCTTATATGATTACGTATTACGTTCGTGTCAGTGCTGCCAACATGAAAATTGTAATTTCATTGTAAAGACGGGTGAATAGGATCATACATTTTCATATGAATAGAGTCAATTATTTTATCAAAAATTTAAAAAATATTAAATTTTTTCTTTTAATGTTGTAGATAGGAAATCATAAAAGGCACACGGTATAAAACTGGAATGATAACGATGTCGAGAAGGCGATTAAGTTATATCGCAACGGTAATGATGCAGTTGATTAGGTAGCGATTAGTTACTAGAACACAGAAAATTCCAATTTTATGTTTTCAGAGACGTCTGAACAGCAGTAAAGTAAAATTTGTAAACAAGATAAACAACATTTTCTAAACAACAAGAAGAAACATTTGTTGAAGGATTAATTCATGTCATCATCTTCACAAGACTGCATAGCCAAGGTGCTCCCTGCTCCACCTTCAAAAATCCTCCAGTCACCTCTTCCTGAGTCTACCCACACAAGGCATAATTAAATTAGCAAAATGTGGATTTGCTTTAAATTAACAGAAAATTGTTAAATTTGTGGATAAAACTAGAATACAAAACAATCTTAATAAAAACACAAGAATGATTTGGAAAGATTATTCTTAAGCTTTTCAGACATGTTGGATGGAAATAACTACTAGGAAACGTGATGATTTGTCTCAGGCCAGATATGAACAATCAAGTGAAGAAGACGTTAGAGGTTATTACAGCATTAAAAAAAACAGGCAAGAGAACTTCGTATAATTGACGAGTAGAGTCTTATAATATCTATGAGTCGAGCCTTTATCTTCAGCTTCTATTGTGGTGTATTCATTGTTCATGACCTAAATGTACCACCCATATGATTTATAATAAAGTTTTAATTCCTCACATTCTTAATTTCGATTGATTTCGGTCATAGACCATCTCCAGTATTATATATGCACTGTGTATATATTCTGATATATTAGGATATCCTGATATGATATTATAAATAATATGTAACCTATCTTTAGGTTATGAACAATGAATACACCGCAATAGAAGATTGAGATTATAGGTACCATTAGTAAGCAATAAGTGTGTGTGCATTACAAATACATCACATTATCATTATTTATCGTAAGGTTTTTGCTAGCATGTGTAGTAATGCATTTCCACGTAAAGCGGTGTCACGAAAAATGTGTTGATGCAGAAAAGAAAGCTTTCCATTTGAAAAAAATTATCTTGCTGTTGTTATAAATGGTTTCGTTGTGTACAATGTTCACATATAAAATCAAGTTAATAAGATTAACGATTTTAGAGTAACATATTCTGACATAACGTTAAAATTGTTAGCTGAGTCCAACTTGAAATTTAGATAACTAAGGATTATTTTATTTTAATTAGATTTGATAATATTGTGTTTTATGATGATGTAGTTTAATATATATTTTATATGTTTTAATAAGCTGTTTTATATTTTTATTGTAAATAATAAATAGCAATGTTGACCATTTTTGGGTGATCTCCTCGAACGCCCATAGCGGGGAAAACCTGCTCATTTTAACAAAACATCATTAAAATTTTGTTTACAACCATTCAATAGAAAAACAACTTACACACTATTTTCTTAATGAGTTGCAAAATACCCTGCACATATTAATTTGTAATTTTAGTAATCAAATTCTACTTATTTCCTAATTATACTTCAGTTGCCCTATTCGTCTAATCATACCTTAATGCAAAATTAATCAAAAGTATTAATTTACAATCTTCATGGCTTTCAGATTAAAATTGTGTCGTATTAAGAAAAACGTTTTTGTGTAATTGAATTAAAAACATAATAAGTCAGGCTAACAATAATATAAACATTACATACGTGGTTTGGTTTACATACGTGCCGACACGGTACAGGCTCCACCACGGTCAATCTTGTTTCACACAAATTTTTATCAATTTCAGTGCATTGAGAATGTTCAGTCAAATGCTGTTTAGTTGGAACCAGACTGCTAACACATATCAATAGAATTCACACAATACGAAATGTTGTTTGCTTTAGGAGAACGTGATAGGCTTGTAATCTGAATGAACAGATGTGTAATCAGTGTTATCTGTAAATACGCATAACAAAATATCGAGTTTTACGATTCACATTAGAGTGTACTAATGTTTACTGCAGATTATATTGACCTTTCCATACTTATTTGTCTATCTGTTTGTACTATTGCCAAGAATATTATACTTTCAACGATTTCATTATTTAAGGCCAGTCAGAGCTGTAAAATAATTTTTAAACACGTTGTACGATTTTATCTGACTGTTAGTACTGAAGCCTTTCATTATAAGGTTTCAACCAATTACATGCATCAAATGTAAATGCAATGAGTAAAAATAGTATGAAGTTTAATTAAGAAAGTTGTGTTAGTGGTTATAATCACAAACAGAATTATCACTGTTGCACACCACTATAGAAAAATTAAAAGTGCACACCACTATAGAGCTCAGAAGTGTTTAAAAGAGAAAGAAACAAAATATAGAATGTTAAAAACGGTAAAGGGAATTGCAAGGAATAATAACTATAACACCAACATAGTGGATAAAGTTATGAAAAGTATTAACATACAAAAGCTAAAATAGAACCAGAATAAAAAACATTTTTCAGCGTCATTGACATACATAGGATCACATACTAGAAACATTATAAAATGTTTTAATAAATACTGAGTAGATATAGCTATTAAAAAATGTGAAACGGTATTTGATAAGATAAGGAATAAAAATAAAGAAAAAATCCCAGTAGTGCAGAGAAGCGGAATTTATAAATTAAAATGTAAAGACTGCAACAAAGTGTAACTAGATGAGACAGGACGGGAAATTCGTAGCAGGATGCCTGACAACAAACGTGGAGAAAGTAATAGAACAACGAATTCGTTATATGCAAGACATTTTATAGAAGAGAACCATAAGTTTGTTAATCCTTTGGAAGACTATGAAACTTTAAAAGTAGTAAATAACACAGTTGTAATGAAGCTTAGGGGGGGTTAGAAATATTGAAAGAAAGAGAAAAAGGGTTAGACAATACTAAAATGAATACTAAAACTAAATTGGATAATGAAGAAATATTTTATAATATAATTAAAAAGTAAGAGGTAGAGGACGGATACATAACATTAAGAATTAAATTGCATAGGCCTATATGGATGTTTTTGAAATACGGAGGTAAGTGACCGCGCCCACAAGTGTGAATGAGAAAGCCGTTAGAACGTTAGATTTTAGAAAGAATGTACACACACACACACAGACACACACACACAGACACACACACACACACACACACACACACACACACACACACACACACACACACGCAACACATAAACACAAGGAATGTGCTAGAAAAATATGTAACTGTACAGACGGGGGTGACAGGGCTCGGAGTTTGGGAAGGGACATTTGAATTATAGCTTGTTTGCGGAGGTGTGTGTAGACAGTGGGGCGGGTGGGGGTGTGAAGGGTTCGGTTTTATCCTCTTGTTGTTATTTCCGATCTGACGATGAGTTGAGAAGCTTGGAAGCGCTAATCGGAACAATTTTTCTATAGTGGTGTGCAACAGTGATCTTTCTCTTTGTATGGTTTTGTTGCGGACTTAAATTCTGGGCTAAATTAACTTAAATTAGGTAAAATTTTATTAAAACTACTGACTGATATTTTTCAAAGACAGTGTAGGGGGACGCACATTGTTCCGCCTTTAGTGCTGTTGTTTTGTTTCGTTTTAGTTTTGTATGTCTGTCTCTTACCGTAAACATGACTCCGTAACGCGGATAGTAGTCGAACCGCATTTTTCAATCGGTTGAACTGGCAGTGAAACAATAAGATTCATACATCTATGAATCGGTTGGCATCTATGAAACAATAATGGTGTGTGTGTGTGTGTGTGTGTGTGTGTGTGTGTGTGTGTGTGTGTGTAACGAATCTTTACAGCTGTCGCCGTTTCTCCGTCCCCAACTTCCATTGTAACATATCGTAGCATCTAAGTTCTAAATTTCTCGCAACCAGTTCTTCTGCTACGTCATCCCGCTAACTCCTCCGTGGACGTCTTCTCTTCCTCTTCACCGGTGGTATCCATTCCAGTTCCAGTATTTTGCGCGGCCATCTGTCATCTTCCATTCTCTTCACATGCCCAAACCAAGTCAATTGTCTTCTTTCTATTTCATCTATTATTGTCCTGTCAATATTCATCTCGGCTCTAGTAGTCTCATTTCTAACTCTGTCTAATTTTGATGTTCTACAACTCCTCCTGAAGCAATCCATTTCCGCTGCCATCATTTTTTTCTTATTTACGTTTGAAAAGTTTCCAACGTATGCTCCATAAAGGATTAGACTTTGCACCATGCTATTATATATATGTTATAGAGATTATATAATATATATTATATTATATATATATATAGAGAGAGAGAGAGATATGAAATTCAAGAACGTGTTAACAAGAGGCGAATCGTTATGAGAACTCTGAATTCTATTCTATGGGGGGTATAACAAGAAATGCAAAGAAACAATAATGGTTTGTTCCCGTCCCAAATGGAAAGACCAGAGCTGGTCACCCCAGCACTTCTTCAGACGACCCCACATCTCTTCGGTCTATAATTCAACAGTTGTGTGAAGATGCGGCAGTGATCCGTTTGGTTAAGATGTTGTAGTATACATCTTGCTGCGTGTCCGAAAAATCTCATTTCTGCCGCTTCAATGCGACTCATACGAGAAAAAATTGTTGTAGATAGTACTGTTCTGGAGCAGGTCATTAATTTTCGAGACGGAATATGTTTTACATTATGAACCATGGCGTGGTGAATGAACGAAATAAGTTAAACCATACTGGTGGGACCACCAGCAGAACGATAAAATCAACGAGGAAAGCGTTCCTACAACGTCTGTATTCATATAGGCGTAGATAAAAAATTAATGCAAGATTGTATTTAAGGAAAAATAGTTTTCGCCACAAAATGTATCAATACGTCATTTGTTGGGTGTAACTGCCGGCAAGAGTTACTGCTCTGCTCAACAAACGACGCACTGAACTTCGGCTAGATTTATAGCCTGCTCAGTCTCACTTATCTCTCGGGGGCAGTTTAAGTAGTTTAATCGTTCGTTTGCAATGATTAGTTACTATTCTTGTGAAAAAATAAAGTAAAATTTGCTTAGATAATGCTACACACATTCTCACGCATGTGTCTAAGTGTGTGTGTGTGTGTGTGTGTGTGTGTGTGTGTATTCATTGTTATTTTTTCAGTTAGGAATTCTTCAGAATGATGTAACAACAAGCGTTGGTGAAATGGTTGTATTTATTTGGGACCGGAACAGGACTCGCCTAGTCCATGATGGCCCTAATAGAAGAGGAATAAGATGATGATGATGATGATGATGAAAAAAGGTTAAGAAGAAGAAGACGAATATTGTTAAAAATAAAAATATTTTGTATACATTTAATTGTATTAATCTTTCACCAGAATCACTTTATTCGAGTAAATAAATACCCTGTATAAGCAGAATTTATCGAACTCTAGTAATTATATCTCGGACGCCTTCCAGTGGTAGTCGTACAGCAGGCCCGATAGAGAAGTCGAGAAACGTGTGGAAGCGGCATCTACAACGTTACGTGCAGAATCGTATCCAAAGCTCTCGAAAACCTTTGTTCGTTGCCGCGTGTTAAAAATCACGTAGGCACTTTTTTATTTTTCATCTCAACAACATATAGCATAGCATAGAGCAACATATATAACATATATAACATAATATATTATATATAACATATATAACATATATAACATAATATATTATATATAACATATATAACATAATATATTACATTTATAACATACGTATATAACAAACTATTTCTCTGTATTTCATGTTTTATTTATCAAAGAAAAATTTTACAATAACCGCCGTAATTCGTACGTAATTATTCAAATATACATGTAATATTAAAATTATATCATATTGTAACGAGAATCGTATCCAACTGCGTAAAAGAGCCGAGAGTTTTCTTCAACCCCCTCCCCTGGCTATTAGACAGGTGTTGCCTCAGTCACGGCCGCGTTCAAGTTTGTTCTAGATTCTTCAAGAGGCCCCTTGAAATACGCATTAGCGTTAGTATTAAGTAGCGTGCGCAGTAAGGATGGAAGATTTCCAGAAGGCGTGCGCTATCTACAAAAAGCCATAGCTGCCGGCTTGTGAGTTCAGTGGTGTTAAGCGATATCATCAGCACGGATCGAGTGTTAGTAGCAAAGTATTGTTGTGTTATAATTAGTGCGCAATTCACTGTACTTAACGTTATTATTGCGTGTAGACAGTTTTTACTTGAATTCTTGTAAGAGACTATCTTCTTGATTATAAATTGTTAATTGTGATAACTAAATATGGTTATTAGTGATTTCATTCTTGTCTTCTATTCTTTTTCCATTGTAACATACTATTAGTTAGACCGCCGAAACAATATTAATTTTAAGAATAATATGTGTACTACTTATGTGTCCTACATGACGAGTACATACATAGTCATACTCCGCGTAGGGTTATTACCTGTTTGTATATTATTTATACAGTTCCTGGTTATAACAATCAATCTTATCGTATGCAGACAAAAACACTTCGAAATGGTGTCTAGTTAATAATTGTCACTTAGAGTTTTGTAACTTTTTAATTCACGCTGCCTGCTAAACTAACAATGTTGACTGTCAAACATAGTTAACATTAAGATTGAATGGGATTCCCTGCCCATTAAAACCCTGCCCTTAAACCTTTCACGAGCGGATTTATTTTCAGTAAAATTATTTTCCGGGCTGTTGGGCCGTGAACTTATTTTTATAGGCAGAAACGTTTCGACTCTAGTTTTTTGATCGTATTTCCACTGAGGGTGGCTGCCGCAGCTGCAGTCGAAACGCTTGGATCTACCAAAAAAAAGAGGACCATGGCCCAGCAGCCCGGAAAGTAATTTTACTGAAAATATCGACTGTGTCAAGTGACATACAGTATAGGGGGCACCTTGTACCTGACTGTGTCAAGTGACATACAGTATAGGGGGCCCCTTGTACCTGACTGTGTCAAGTGACATACAGTATAGGTGGCACCTTGTACCTGACTGTGTCAAGTGACATACAGTATAGGTGGCACCTTGTACCTGACTGTGTCAAGTGACATACATTATAGGGGGCGCCTTGTACCTGACTGTGTCAAGTGACATACATTATGGGGGGCGCCTTGTACCTGACTGTGTCAAGTGACATAGAGTATAGGGGGCACCTTGTACCTGACTGTGTCAAGTGACATACAGTATAGGGGGCGCCTTGTACCTGACTGTGTCAAGTGACATACATTATAGGGGGCGCCTTGTACCTGACTGTGTCAAGTGACATACATTATGGGGGGCGCCTTGTACCTGACTGTGTCAAGTGACATAGAGTATAGGGGGCACCTTGTACCTGACTGTGTCAAGTGACATACAGTATAGGGGGCACTTTGTACCTGACTGTGTCAAGTGACATACAGTATAGGGGGCGCCTTGTACCTGACTGTGTCCAGTGACATACAGTATAGGGGGCACCTTGTACCTGACTGTGTCAAGTGACATACAGTATTGTAACATACGTCTAATACATAATACGAGTATAAGGCGTCTTGTTGTTGTGTTACAAAATGCTTAATTTCTTTCTAGAAAAAAGAATAGTCTACTGTTATTTACTTCGACAAATAGCTGTCAGGAGTTACTTTCGAGTAGTTACTCTGTTCCCAAGCTATCGTTACTGGCTCAGTATTATTTAGATTAAACAAAACTAGACTGTTGAAAAAATAAGGAAATAATATGGTTAAACTCAGCTAACAACGTTTACGTTATATCACACTAAAATCATTAATCTTACACCCTTGATTTTGAATGTAAACACTGTGTATAAAGGAAACGTTTAAAACTAAAACAAAAGAATTTTCGACAAATGTAAAACTCTTTTCTGCACCAACACATTTTTCGTGATACCGTTATTATATGAAATAGTTTACGCTACCCTTGCTATAAAAAATTTCCTCCTTAAGAGAAAACCGTAACTCGTCGACATTATAAGGTTCGACTCGTCAGTTGTACAAAGCCCCCTTGACTGGTTTTCTAAAATACTTTAATAACATTTTTATTATTATTATTATTATTCTGGCTGTAGAATGTTTACACATTTCCCGGAACAAAAGATTACAGACGTGATTGAATTCTCAGCTTCTATTGCTGCTTGTCCATCCAAAGATCGTCTTCAATTTCTTGTTCCCTCAATATAGTTTGAATTTCTTCTACCCAGGTGATCGGTGGTTTTCCTCTTTTCCTTCTTCCTGGTGGGGTCCATTCCATAACTCTCCTTGGCAATCTTTCCCGTGTCATTCATATTGTGTGTCCATACAATTGTAATGTTTTTGTTTGGATAAAATCAACAATTAAAGTTTCACATTCATTCAGTCCTTAATGACTTCTTACGTCTGGACACTCTTGCCGAACGTCTCCAAAAGTTCATCTCTGCTGTCATTAATGTTGTTCTTATGTGTTTATTAGTAGCCCAAACTTCTGAGCCGTAAGTCATGATACTTCTAACAATGGTTTTAAATATTTTGGTTTTAGTTTCTGTTGTGATTTGGTTATCCCACAGGATTCCACTTAATGTAGATATAGCCATCTTTCCCAAATTAATTCTGGATTGTATTTCTTTGTATTTCCCACTGGCCATAATTTTTACCTCTAAATACTTGCATTCCTCTGTATACGATATTTTCCCCATGTCTTCCTGCAATATCAAGTATTGATCAAGGTCACCTATTTCCATGTATTTTGTTTTATTCGTATTTACCTTTAGTCCCCATTTCTGATATTGGTATTCCTGTATCAATTTTCCAGTCATGTACACTATGTCTTTAAAATCATGAGCCAAAAGTAATAACATTTTTGTAAAACTCTATTTTATTTTATTCCTGCAGGTAGACAAATTAAACTATTGTAACTAAACTGTTGCCTAGCGAAATACTTAAGGCTGTGGATTGTAAATTAGACTAACGTCTCTTGCGTCGCTTGCGATCATCACAATAATTACTGTCAACATTTACGGCCTACTGGTTGCTGACGCAGTAACCTTATTCTCTTTGTGTTGAGGTATTTGTTCCTCGGGGAATTCAAATTAACACTAAAGCCAAAGATAACATAGACTCTTACTCAAATTCTGACGCTCGAACACAACCTTTCAATTTTGTTTTTCGTATAATTTTTCCTTGTTGTTTTCTCCGTTTATATGCCCGGACAGCAGTGGGATGTAATCAATTCAGGTAATTCAATTGGTGTGCAGTAAAGCCAATCTCTTTGTCTGCTAATCGGTGTCGCCCCCAATTACATCCGCTTCCGGCTTAACTCAATTACAGTGTCGGTGACGCAGGCGCGCGCACTTAGCACTGTATTTACATGTTAATCAAACAATACGGTACCGAGCAGAAAGTCCGGTAGCGCCAGGATTTTTTCAAATTTTCTTCCTACCAACTTACACATTCACATTACATCTTTATATCAGTTGGTTTTGAATTTTTTGTGTTATATTGTTGCCACTTTATGGGAAAAATCAGTCTTATTACGTTTTAGATAAACTTCGCATATTAGCTCGTATATTAGAGATTCGTATAATATTCGTATTATATTAGATATTAGATATTCGTATACCTCGTATGACACGTATATTAGATCGTATCCGTATAAACCAAATTGTTTCTAGAAATTATTGTCAATATAAAATACGATGAGCGTTCAAATGTAACTTATAATTTGGTTTGAGTCTCAAATAGAAGAATCAAATATCAAAGTTGGTAGGTCTGGCTGATGCGCGCAAACAGATGTTAATTCCTCTCAGTCGTTCAGCAACTGTCATGCATTGTTTTTGTGTTGCAGATATGAGAAAAATATATTTGCAGTCAAGCGTAAAAAAACGGCTTATTATTAAATTATATAATATTAACGCATTACTATAGAAATCGTGAAATCACCAGAAATTTGTGAACAACTGAACAACACGTTTTGTGACAAAACTCTGTCAAATGTAAGTGACTACAAAATGGAGTAAAGCTTTAAAAAAATAGTCAGAAACGTGTCGAGAATCAATGAACCACACCTACGAAGCCCCAAAAGGACGAAAGTAGAGATGGTTGTATGAATCAATTCACTTGTTAAAAACGATCGCGAATCACGATGGATACTGCTTCCATACTAAATATCATTGCTGGTAGGTGCTGATTGCTGTTATCATAAATTAACTTCATTATCAGAAAGTCTGTGCACATTGGATTCCGCCAATGCTGGCGGACGAACACAAATAGACATGCGTGCAGATGGCCCATTTACAGTTGCCACAATATAAAGAAAAGGGGGTTGGGAACTTTTAACAGCCCGTTATAGCATTTAATAAGACCTGGAAACAACAGTTTACCCCATAAATCAAACCAGCTTCAATGCAGTGGCGGCATTATTTATCTCCAAAACATAATAAAGCAATAACCGATTTTTCAGCAAAAAAAAAAGTAACTTCATTGTTTTTGTAATGTGACAGGTGCCTAACAGAAGAGCGCACAATAAATATAAGAATGCGAAAATTCGGTTTGTTCCATATAGGATCATGCCCGTCCGTATGTCACCATTCGTACAAGGGCTGCAATTCGAAAAATAAAGTGGACAGCTCTCCCGCATCCGCTCTATAGTCCGGATTGCGTCTTCCTTGACTTTAATTTGTTTGGCCCCTGAAGAGAGTCATAACAGTGAAAAAAGTCTCTTCCCAATGAAAGAATCATTGAGTAGGGGTACGTCCGCAACCAGAAGAATTTTTTCTTCAAGAAATAGTAAGCCATCGAAAAATGGGCGCCATTGCTTTGAAAAGGAGGACATCTATTGATATATGACTATATATAATTTTATTTTCTTGCATATGAACCGCTTGGACAACGTTTCGGTCAACTGGTTCCTCCCTTCTTCTCCTCTTTCTTCCTCCTCTCCCACATCTCCTTCATTCTTGATCTATGCCTCTCCCTCCTTTCGCGAAAACCTTGGGGACTTATTAATTTCTTTTTGAGAGGTAAGCATTCTTCAATGTCTTCTTGAGTAATCTGGAGTTTTTATGTCATTTTCTGTTTCTTTGTACCACGTATTGGACATTTTGAGCTTTTCTGTATATTTAAAAGCTTTCCTGTTAGTCTGTCAGGATTCACTCTTTAAACATGTCCGTAGAGAAATGTTTTCTTTGAATTTTACTATACACAAATTACTATTATTATGCTGTTTTTTCAGTAAATAACAAATTATAATTTAAATCTGAACACAGTTCACAACCTTACCGTAATCTTATAATTTTATCCATTGAATACAATGCATTGCATTTACGTAAAATATTTTGATTGGATTCCTTTTAACGTACATCGTAGTCAATGGCAGACAACGTGTGTGTGGTGTCTGAGTGTGCAGTGTGTGCAGTCAAGTGAGAGTCGTTGGTTTCCAGCCCTGTCGGTCAGCCAGACTTTACACGACTCGTCCTCTCGACCAATCTCTTCCATTCTATTTGACTTTCTCAATTTGTCTTACGTTCACACTACTGAAAACTATATTCTTTATATTTAATTAGCACGTGTGCATAAATCGGTTTTTGATAACCGGTTTTTGACTTTTTTCTTCAACATATAGGCATTATCGTATGTGCAACTTTAAATTTGACTTCTTATTTGTAGTTCATTATGAGAAACAAAACCAACTATTTATTTTTGTCTGGATAGCTTACTTCTATATTATTATTGGTTTAACTTTAAATTTGACTTCTTATTTGTAGTTCATTATAAAAAACAAAACCAACTATTTATTTTTGTCTGGATAGCTTACTTCTATATTATTATTGGTTTAGGGCGACATCAAAATTACTTTTGTATTGTAAGTTTGTTTTTATTGTTTTACACTCTGAAGTAATTCAAGGATAAGCTAAATAGAATGTTTTCCAAAAAAATTGTTTTATTTTACTTCATACTTTAAAATCACTTATCTTTATATAAATATTCGAAAATTAAACTAACATTACTTCTCCAATAAGTAATTTACATAGAAGTTACAATCAAAATTCGCTAGTTATTAATTAAAATTGTTGTAAAAAATGTTTGATAATAAAAATAATTTTCTAATTTTAAAGAAAAAAGAGTATACTTTTTACTCGTATATACAAAGTTTTGACAGCTTTAAGTTATAATCAAGCACATAAGTATAATATGCAAAAAATGTGTGTATAAATTGTGGATTTAAAAAAATATGTTTTATATAACTTTGTTTTTTTTTCCATATGAGCCACTGTGGACTACGCTTGGTTCAACCGGTTCCTCCCTTCTTCTCCTTTCACTTCGTTTTCTCCCATATCTCTTTCATTCTTTATCAATGTCTCTCCCCCCTTTTGCCAGTCTAGGTAGCACCTGTCCTCTTCTTGTGGTTTCCTTGAAAATCTTGGGCATTTGTCAATTTATTTTTGAGTTGCAAGCATTTTTCAATGACTTCTTGTCTAATCTAGGGTTCTTATATATCTTTTTTTTTTTTGTTTCTATGAACCACTTGTTGGACATTTTGAACTTTTGAAATAGCTGACAACCTTCCCTGTTAGTCTGTCAGGATTCATTCTTTGAACATATCTGTGGAAAGTAATTCTTATTTTTCTAATTACGTATGTGAACTTCTCAACATGTGTGTAGGGCTAATTATTGTGCAGCTTCTGTACTGTTTTCAAACTTTTATTGATCCCAAGATTTTTCTTAATATTTTCCTTTCTGTGACTTCCAGTTCTTCCATCATCATTTTCTTGTTCAGCGTCACACTGATCTGCATGAAGTGCTTCCGGGCCAATTACTGTTGGAAAATACATAAGTTTTGCATTAATGGATACTGATTTCTTGTTATGTGTATACTTGTTAAATCCTTGGTTATCTTCTTTTATTGCTTTTTTGTCTTTTATTTTTACCTTTTCTCAGTTCTTATCTGTGAGTTATTTATTTTCCTAGGTTATTAATAATATTCATATTTACTCACGGTATGCTTTCTGTTCAAACCAATAGTAAATATTACTTTATATTTTTAAAACAATACAAAAAATTTAAACTCGATAATTTTTTAGGCTTTAATCTTGTGGTTCGTAATATAAAGAAAATAATTTCTTCTGCGGTGTGAGTCGAACAGTGTAGCGACCCTATAGAGTACCGACAACACCACGCCCACGCCAGTTCACCTCTGCACAACAATTCACTTTCATTATTGTTGCGCAACAATGCGTTTGGTTAACCTTGTAATTGCGACGGTGAAAACGAAGCTCACACAAAACAACACATTCTCTTAATAACAAGCGTTGTTTGCTTTAGCATAGCGTAATACGTTGGCAATTTGTATGGTAATAGCGTTTCGTTATCTGAATACAAACCACCTTACGATGAGTGTTATTACGATCCAGATTAGCTCACGCTAATGTTTACTGTACATTGGTTTGACCTTTGCTCATTGCTCCGCGTATTTATCTGAAAGGTAGTAATGGTTAGATATTTCAAATCTTACGGTTTTATTAAGTAAGCATTTAATGAAATATTTAATTTTGCTTGGATTACATTATGGTTTGATGAAGAATATTATGGTTAATATGAATAATAGGATCGGTAATACAACAGTAAATAGAAAAAACTTTAGGACGTAAAGATACTATAGTCAGTGCATGTTTAAAGTACGAAAATAAGGCATGTACTTTGAGAACAGTTAAAGAAAAAAGTAACCCAAAATATGTTAAAGGTACTGCAGGATATACAAGCATTTTAAGGAAATACAGCAACTGGAACCTTATTTACTACCTAAGCAACTGTACGAGCAAGGCTGGTTCATATGACGTGTTGATCATACAAACAGGTCAGTACATGCTTAAGCTGCTCATTGCCCCATATTCCTTCAGGAAGTTATCCTAGGCACACACTGTTCCACAGATTGAGTCAACATGAGGACATGAAAACGTACCTTGATTTTATGGTGTGAAATCAATCCTCAAGATTATTAACCAAGCGCCAAATTCATTAGTTTATATTTTCATGAAATTTGATACTCTTGCAAGAAATGAGTGTCTTGGGGATAACGGCCTCAGCCAATTGGTAGAATATCCGAATGTCAGTTTAGATCGGACAATGATAATGAGGAGGCACATAGGAGAACAATATGCGTGTCGTGTTTACGTGTATGGAGTGTGTGTGTGTGTGTGTGTGTGTGTGCGTGTGGTTGTGTTGTGCGTGTGTGCGTGTGTAGTATGTATACCAGTAAGGTTAAAGGACGCAGGTTTGTAGCGAGGTAATATTAGTGTTTGGTCGTGTAACTGGGGTGGTGTCGAGCAGCTACTGACTCTAAAGGTAATGTTGTGATCCAGGGGGTGCGTCAAAGGGCTAGATCAACTCAGAGGTCAGCTAAAAACAGATACAGAGAAAAGGTGTAACTTACTAAGCTAGTATATCAAATAATTTGTGTAAATAATCTCCTAAAACCCACGAGTTAAAAATACAGTGCTTAAATGAACGAAAAACGTACAGAAAAAGTTGCAAAAAAGTTGTAAAAATCATTTAGAATTAATGAACCGTAAATAGATCTCCTAAGCCGTCTGTTGGCGAATGAACCGAAAAGACGAAGAATCTTGGGTTGGAAAAAATATGATGGAGTGTCAAACTTCAATAGCAAGCAAGTAAAGGATGTAACAGAAGACTATAACCATAAGGTATGACAAAGGACTCTACCTATAGGTTTATTGTCCCTTTTATTTAAAACAGTATAAGGCTAAATAGCTTAAGTGGTGAAAATATTCCTTCTTCATCTTATCCGTCGTGCCTTACGATAAGCGTTCGGCCCTCGATCAGTTTCTAAATCTTATACTACTTTTTAGCGGCTGATTCGTTTCTTCTATGGTATTCTTCTTTGCTTACAAAATTTTTGGCATCGTCTTACCAGAGCAGCCGTGGTCTATCACTGTTGCTCTGTAAACTAAAGTTGTAAACTTTTGCAAAGGTATAGAGTTGTATGCAGTAAATATTTTAGAAAGAAAATTTTAAAACTTTCTCTTCGTCCGGAAATTTTTTTATTTGTAAATACACTCTTTGTACCTGTGTTTTGTTAGATAAAATATTTTATAAATTTTAAATTATTCAGTAATTCTACACACTTTCATGTAAAAACGTAAACCATACACACAGGATACTGTGAACAAAGTTTCAGCTTCCTGACTTTTGAATATTTTGAGAAAAAGGAACATAAATTTAAAAAAAAACTTCTGACAAGTTAAGATACAAGTTGAGCCAATCTTTCAACAACTATGGTTTAGCCGTAACTCTGAAGAAGTGTTTTTTTAGTCTTTTAAGAGGTGAAAATTGTCACTTTTACCACTTTTTACTTCACTCTGTGTGAATTAGGACCACCTTGTAAATATGCACATGAAGCTCCTTGTTGTTTACGCTGAAGCTTGACATCTTCCAAACAATATTTTATTGGTCACTCATTGTAATATAATGATTATGCCAGATATACTCAATTAAACAGATGGAAAAGAAAACAATTTTTCAAAAAAAAACAGAAAACTTTTTTTTGTTCAGACCCTACACACTTATTTCCTGATATCTTGTTAAACTCCATCCTACTAGATTGCAAATACAATTTTATTCATTACTTTCTATTTGTTTTAAAAAGCGTTTCAGTCCCTGTCTCTTTTTTAATGTATCTCACCTCATCATCTTCTTGCCCACTGCTTTTCTCATGAGCTTAATTTGGCGACAAAATTCTACAATCGCGGCAGACGGTTACAGTTAACAATTCTGCTCTACGCGTTAAAGTGGACACATACATGGTTTTTGGCCGGTTAGGTGTGGCTTCATATTTACTTTCTGCTTGTTATTGTGGTTTGTTAGTAGATTCTGTTAGTTTAATATATTCTGTCATTAACTTCTTTCCCAATTGTTTCAAATTATTTTCACTTAGTCACTTATTATTCTTATTTATTTACGTATTTCGGTTTTCCTTTCCATGTTCTTTTGTTCATTCCTATGGTCAACACTGGAAAGCAAGTTACAGGTCCGTTGTAAGAGAAAATTATATTTTGTGTCGACATGGTTAACAACTTTTTTTTTCATAATTTTGTAGCACTTGTTTTCTAAATGTTCTTGCATATTGTATTATTGTACTTACGAACACGAATCACTCTGATACAATAGGCATGTGCTTAATGAAGTGTGTTTCGAGTTATTTTTGATAATACGTATTCCACTTTAAACAAAACGAACACCTCTAAACATTTATTGTTGCAGTAAGAATGGTTGAGGTTACTTAAATGCCTCTGTTGTAGCCTGAAATTTGTAACAAGAATTATTGTACTGATAGCAATCGACGCAATAAAACTGTCAGATTAAAGTCTGCAGCAGTCTCGGCTCCGTTACGTGACTTATCGTTTATTTCCAGTGAAACATACAAACACGCCTATCTACTACATACTTAGGTTTATATAGCCTATGCAGTATATCGTTTGCAAGTAACTCGTTGAGTTTCCTGCAGGTCTCCCATGTAATATCTTCAAATATATACACTATACACTACAAGTAGGTATATTTTCACCTGACGCACTTTTCACAGAAATTATTCTGTATCTTCAGAGGTTTGTTTGAATTGTAACTAAACGTTTAGCTTACAACATAGTTAACGGATAATCGATACTACACAAAACAAACGCCATACAAACCTTCGTGTAAAAATCCTTCCACTAATGATAGTATAAAATACACCAACTTTACTTATCACGGAAACGTAGGCTAAATCGTAAATAAAGCAAACTATTTAAAGATACAAAAATAAAAATATCTTATAACATAGATAATATTGTTTTTGATAAGATAAAAACTAAAACTAAATTCAACATTTATAATAAAAATGGAGTTTACAAAATAGAATGTCCAGATTGCAATAAATCGCAATACGTAGGCCAGACGAAGAAAAAACTATCCGAGAGATACAGTCAACATCGCAATGAGTTTTTAAAACCTAATATATACAAATCTAATTTAGCCACACACTGTTTAAACAATTAACATAAATTTCCAGACAATCAAAATGTCAAATTAATTAAAACGTACAAAAAGGTAACAAAATGAATATCTGGCAAAACATTAATATTTACAAACACAATAATAATAATCTACTAACTAAAGAACAAATTCAAATAAAAACAAGTTTAAAATCATACATTTATCAGAATAACAAAACACTAAATATATACTAAATAGCTGACTACATTCAAAATAGAATCCAAGTAAAATCGATTATCCGTTAACTATATTTTAAGTGAAACATTCAATTACAACCCAAACAAACCTCTGAAGATACAGAAACCCGGTTAGTATTTATACTAAGATAGGAAGCTAGAATACAAGAAACGAATTTTCATGTGGTTTGAAAAAAGTGGAAAAGTTGAAAGTTCAAACAAATAAAACATTTGTGTACAGGAGTCCTTCCAGTTTAATCTTATCCAGCACATGGCAAGTAACAAATAATACATATTGTTGCGACAGTCTCACCTACCCATACAACAATACAAGACTTCAATGAAGTCACTAATAACCAGCTTTAATTATCGCAATTAATAATTTGTAATCAACAAGTTAGGTTCTTACAACAATTCAAGTAAAATTTGTCCACACGCAATAATAATGTCAAATAATAGAGTTCCATACTAATTGTAACACAATAACACTTCGCTACAATACTTCAATCACTACTCGATCAACGAACTTCCATTAAAGTTGTAATTAACGATTTTTCTGGTGTTTGAATATTGTTCTACATGACGATCCTCGCAAAAGTAGTAATAATTTTGATTTGATATGTATGACTAGATTTGATCACGTAATACTTCTTAGAATAGTTTCTTTAACTACGTTGGGTTTTGAATGCTGACTTTTATGCTTCGAAATGTCTAGAAATTAGACTGTAAGTTTTGATTGTTACAAAATTGTGTCTATTATAACAGGTAATAACTGGTGTTGTAAAGCTCTACTCAGTAACAGTTGAGTGTTATTACAGCGTTTACAGTGTACGTTGTGTACGACTTGCGACGACAAATATGTAGAATCTGTAGTGTATTGACTTTATGGTCAATAAAAAATATGTACGCTTAGAGCTACGGTAAAATTTGTCAAGTGCGTGTGGAATATTCCCTTGTTTATAGCTACGTTCTTTATTAAAAAATTTTATGTTTTACTATTATTAAAGGTTAAATTTTATGTCAACATAAACATTTCTGCAAGTGGATGTATAAGCTCACTATAATATACTAACTCTTTCTACAAACAGCTGCCGGTAAGTGTTTCGTTCCTGTTCGTCCTCAGACGGGATTAACATTTTAGTGACGCACACATCAGATGACTGTGATACGATCATATGATTGAAGGCAATGCCTTCTACTGCCCATGTAAGTGGTAGCCTAGGAAGTAAAAGACCTCTTCTTCAGTACAGATGTTTCGCTCAGTCTCATTTTATGTAGACTCAACTGCCAGTTAAAAGCCTACTGCAGGTAAGACCCCTTTTCGTTTTTCTTAAAGCCATCTTCTTGATGACCACCTTTAAAATAGACTTACTTTTACTCCATTTAGAATAACAATTTAACATGCACATAACTGTAATATTTGTCTTCTTCTGCACCTCACGGAGTAGGCACTTTGCCTGTTCCGTCTTCACAGGGTATCTCTCCATCTCGCTCTCGGTCTTCCTACATCTCTTGTACCAAAGGGTCTATTTTTTAACTCCTAAAGGCAATGCCTTGTCGCTGTAGCCACGTCACTCTATCCCTTGCGATATTCTTCATTTCTCCATAGGACCCACTATTCACGACACTCATTGTGCTGCGGAAGTATGCAGTTCTTGGTCTTCCTTTGGGCTTCTTCCCCACTACTTTGCCCTCAAAGATGTTAGTTAAAAAAGCACTATGTCTGATCACATGCCCTATCAACTTAATCTTCCTCACCTCTATACTCCTAAGCAGTGTTCTATTCTCATTTATTTCCTCTAAGATCTGTTCATTCGTCTTCCTATCTGTCCAACTAGTTTTTGTCATTCTCCGCCAAATCCACATCTCCATTGCCTGAAGTCTGTCACTCTCCACCTTCCCTATGGTCCACGATTCACACCCGTAAGTTAAAACACTCCATACAAATACCTTAACAAACATTTTCCTTGTTTCAATACTAATATGGTTGTTTGTTAATAAATTCCTTTTGCTCTGGAATGCTTGTTTTGCCAGAGCTACTCTCCTCTTAATCTCTGCCAGACACTTATTCCCACTTGTAACTATGCTACCCAGGTAACAAAATTCAGTAACGTGCTCCAATATTGTGTTGTTCAACATAATGGTTGATTTAATGTCTTCTCTTTTTTTACTTACAACCATTATTTTAGTTTTCCTAACATTTATCCTCAATCTCCAAGCGTGAAGAATTTTGTTAAACGTACCTAACATTCGGGTCATATCCTTTTCTGAGTCAGCCATCAGTACAATATCATCTGCGAAGCGAATACTGTGTATCCGTTCCCATTTATTTTAATTCCCCTAGAACTCCTTTTCATCTGAGTTACAACATCTTCTATAAACAAATTAAACAAGTACGGTGACAGTGGGCAACCTTGTCTTACCCCTCTTCTTATTATTGCTTCCTTTTTACATCCATTTATGTCTATTTCGGTACTTTGCAACATATATCGAAACGAAACGAAACCTTAGTTGGTCGTCCATCCTCCATTATGTCCAGATGCTTTGCCCATTTCCTACAATATGTCCTGGATTTTGTCATTTATGGAGAATACCTGTAGCTCTTCTCTAATATCTTCATTGTATAAACAAGCCTGTCTCGTACAATCCTTTGTTGTTCTCAGAAACTTCATTTCTGAAGTTTCAATCTGGTTTCGATACTTCTTTGAAACCCATAGTAGAACAGTTTTTACAGTTTGGAACCCATAGTGCCTGTTTTCACAACCATATAGTAAAACAGACACTGCCATTGCCTTATAAAGTTTAAGTCTTGCCTCTTTCCTTGTCTTTTCGCTCAACGTTCTACGTACGACGCCACACATCATCTGAAACCTTGACAATTTCAGTAATATTTGTACTCAATATTGTCTCTAAGTCCTATTGTTAGTTTGTGCGTTGTTTTCCCACCTTTGACAACCAAACGTAGTTTGCTTAGGACTATCTACCCCCCCTGGGACAGGCAACGAACTCACCATCTCTCCTGTGGGTCGCACGAATTTACGTTCTAAAAGAAAAACTGTGTTAGAAGAATTCTAAAAATACTATCAATAGTACTGTAATAAAATATTCCAACCTCTTATGGTTGCATTTCTACTAACGCCTTGTATCAGGCAATACGATCTTAGTCTACTCCCCTTTGCTAGTGGAATTTTATTTCAAAATAATACATTTCCGAATCTATCTTGACTATTATTCTAACTTTGTCGTGTTTGCTTGCTGAACTAATTTGTTAGTTCCAAGCAAAAAAGCATTCAACTTTAGGATCGAAAGTTGTGGTTTAGGACTTGAAAATGATAGAAAAACTGAAATGCCTCGTCCGGAACACGACAAGTAGCAGTTCAGCAAGTAAACACGACAAAGTTGGAATTACAGAGACTGCTAATTCAAATAACAAGACGAACATTGACTATCATTGTTACAAACGCCTCTATCTTTCTCGCTTTCTCTCTTTCTCTGTGGTTGTCTTTATCTCTCTCTCTCTCTCTCTCTCTCTCTCTCTCTCTCTCTCTCTCTCTCTCTCTCTCTCTCTCTCTCTCTCTCTCTCTCTCTCTCTCTCTCTGTAATCATCATTTAGTTACACACTGTAACTATGCTTCAGTTAAGCTATAATAAAGTGTAAATAAGAAAGACTTTACAGACACTGTTCAATACGCACTAATTACTCGAATTGGACTAAGCGCCACCCTTAATAATACAGTTGCCTTTTATAGAAGAAGGAAGACATGAACAACATAACAGGTATCTGTGCAACAAACAACATCTACGTAAAACCACAGGGCACTTACTTGTTCTGTTATATAAAGCTCAAAGGATAGTCAATAATAAAAAAAGGATAAGAAACGTTAACAAAACCTTAGTACAGGACAGTGGTAAGCAAGACTGAGGACTGTAAATCTCAGAGACGTTTATTGGTATTTTTTTGGTAATCAGTGCAATGTAACTTTTGCCAGCAGTCACAGGGCACAGAATAGGCATTCAAGGTAATTCAAAAATCTCATTTTGGTTTGTAAGAAAAACACATACACAGGAGACCATCTTGCAATTTTTGTTGCACCATACTTTTCTAGACATATAGCCCAATCTTCAGGTCTATAAAGTAAAGAACCCTTTATAACGAGTTTGTCAAGCGATAAAAAATTAAAAAAAGAAAATACTCGAAAGACGTTTAGTAATAATATGGGAATACTGCACGATAACTCACGCTTATATATTTGTTGAAGGAATCAAATAATTACATATTTTAGATTTACTTATAGTTTGGTGTCCGCATGTTAGCAGCTATCAATGTTTTAAGTTTACAAATTTGCATATGAGAACAACGGTACAATACAATCAATCGGGTTAATTCAATTGGTGTACAGTAAAGCCAATCTCTTTGTCTGTAAATTGATAGTGACTTCAATTACATTTGCATCTGGCTTAATTCAATTACAGTGTTAGCGTCGCGGGTGCGCATCTCCATGCTGCATATACATGTTAAGCGTAAGCAACTATTGTAGTTTGGTAAATTTCGTAAGAAAAACAAATCTAACATATCTTTGCTTTAATTAATTCGGTGATTAAAATTATTAGCTACTTCTCCTTTACTGCATTTTTATTTATAATACCAACTGGACTTTAACAAAACTCTACAACTTTCCCACACTTCTTTATGGGTCTGAGAATTGAACTTTAACAAAAGGCCAGGCCAGTCGCATCCAAGCGGCTGAAATGAGATTTCTCAGGCACGTGGCAGGGTACACTCTCAATCATCATAGGAGAAACACAGATATACGGAAGGAACTGAATATTATGTTTAGTTTAGTCAACAGGTTCGCCCAATATAGGCTGAATAGGTGGCAACATCTTTGCCGGACGGGGGACTTTCGTATCCCCAAAACAACTATGGAACTATAAGCCGAAGAGACGGAGAGGTGTGGGACGTCCGAGGAACAGCTGGAGTGACCAGCTCTAGACTCTTTGACTGTTTGAGACCGAAAAAATACATCCATGGTTTAGTCCTTGCAGACGATGATAATGATGACTTTACTTTCTTTTGCATTTTATTATTTCAATTGTTCATAAACATTGGCGGCATAATCGGGGCCGTATGACAAATTGTGTTGAGTTAGGTTACATTTACTTATGTTAAGTGTTAAGTTATTTAGTGTAGACTTGATTAGCCTAATTTTAGGCTAATTTATACTGCATTTTTACTTTTTCTGTCTCTATTAAGGTTTTTGCTATTTGCTATCCTGTTTCGAGAGTCGGGCCTCAGACTGTTTCGTAGACAACATTCCTTCATTGTTGAAATTACATTTCGGCCTATTTGGGACGTGATCTACATGTTATTCTCAGACGATCCGGTCTCTGGAGGCCATCTTCAGTGATAAGCGATTTTTAACACAACTGACACGGTGTCCGTCAGTAACCACACAACTCACCATCATCATCATCACCACTCCAAGGACCTAGACCTTAGACCTATTCCGGAACCCACCTCCTCCTCCGGATTACCGACATCTCTCTTCCCAGTAGCGTGGTAACCCAAGGCAGCCACAGGTAGACGGATATCGGGCATGCGATTCAAGTGTTCACACCATCTCCTTCTGTAGTAACCAAATTACTGTGGCAAAAAGAAAACACAATTCGTCATTCTTCGTCACTCATGACGGCACAGATGAAATGGGCACAAAGTGAAGAACCCGCTGCTTGATAAACTGGCAAGCGGCTGTGCAGGAGACGAAGAATCTTTGGGGGGGGGGGGGGTGAGAGATAAATTAGACAACACAAAGTCCCAGTATTGGTATCAGCACCATAGATAGAAAATAAACAAGGCTTGACATTTATCTTTCATTTTTATCAAGTCTGGGCGGTTAAAAGTCCCAACACTTTCGAAGTCGGAGTATAAAACAGTTTTGAACGTTTTTTGTATTTGTAAAGACTTCAATCGTATCTTAGGAATATGATGTCGAGCAGCATTAAAAGAAAAATACTCTCTCTTTGTGTGTATTATGCTGCGGGTTAGTGAGTAATGTATAAGCAGTTTGTCAAACTTTATGATTTGCGCTCAACTACGCGTAAATAAATAAAATGAGTGCAAAACTACAAGTCACGATTCAGTGCACTTCAAAATATGCGTAATGGTAAATTCTCAACTACTAAGGCAATAAAGAAATAGCAAAAAAAAGTATTACGTACAACCCAAGTTGAAGCGTGGTTCTTGAAATATAATGTATGTTGTGCAGTGCAGAGGTACGTTACTTCGACCGTGTTTTGTATTTACAAAGCTGAACATTCCATTATGACGTCATGAAATGTGCTTAGCTAACCTTAGCTAATATCCTGTCTACTTCAAAAAGAAAAATACACAATACTTAATGAGAATAAAACAGCTGTAATAAGTATTGATATTGTTACGACGGTCTCACAGATCGTCGTATGGTACAGTGGAAACAAAATACAAGACACCAATGAAATCACTAATTACCAGCTTTAATAATTCACAATTAATAATTTGTAATCAGCAAGATAGTAGTCGCCTACAAAAATTCAAGTAAAATTGTTACACACGCAATAATGATGTCAAGTAATAGAGTTCCACACACCAATACAGACACAATACCTCGTACAGCACTTGAATAAATCTCCACACACAACTGAACTGAAGCGGCAGCTGGTGCCTATTTATAGCCTGCAGGATTCCAGACTAATGTTTCTTAACAAGCACTGGAAAATTCTAGAGGACACTTGAGCGCTTCCTTAGCAGAAACACACACCTAGCCGGAGAACACGTAAAACGACGATCTACATTGTTCGAGAACTTTCCGTCGTTGCAATATTTAAAGTTGTTTTAAATTTATTTTTCGCTTTTGTGTCGATTTTTGCTTATCGAGAGAACGGAAGATATGGGACTACCTAAACAAATAATAAGATGCAGACCTCGATGAAGACGAGTTGTAGGTAGACAAGGAAGAGATGATTTCGGTGAAGGCGGAAGTGACTGTAAGCCGAAGAAGAAGAAGAGAAAGAAGTGTTGATTTTTGCTTAAACATGGGGTCATCGGGCATTGTTAGATTTACAACAACTAGACGCTTTCCCGAAAAAACTGAAAAAAGCGACAATTAGTCATAATGTATAAAGACATTTTAGTACTTACAAGTACACCTCTAGGTATTCCAGTCGGTGATTTTTTAGTTTTTCATCCAAGATGTATTTCGGAACAGTTGTGTTTCATCTTCAATTGGATCATTTAGTAAACTTACATAATATTTATAAAAAATTTCCACTCAGGTGAGCGTCGCCGACACAGGTACATAAAACGCAACAAAAACACAACACTTAAAAAATTAGTCATAAGTAGAGAATAAAGAGTAATTTCTTATTGTGGGTTTTGAGAAAGCCATCTATTCTTCTTCTCTGCAAATTAAGAACGCAAACTCTTTAGGTGTACTGCCGCACACCGTGTCAGTGCGTTCAAGACCTTTGACAATGAAGATGGCCTTCAGAGGCAAGGCCAAAGCCTCTCCTCTCTCCGGCCTGCTGGCCGATATTTACTTGAATTATTATGAGAATACTCACTTGTTGAACAATAATATATACGCAAATAAAATAATATTTTATGCACGGTATGTAGACGATACGTTTTTAATTTTTGATGGTACTATAAGACAAATCGAATTATTTGAAAACTGTTTAAATAAAATAAATAGAAACATCCAGTTTACTCTTGAAACAGAGGTTGATAACAAGATAAACTTTCTAGATTTAACCATCACTCGACAGATGAATAAACTAAAGTTCAACATTTATAGGAAACCGACTACCACTGACACCACAATATACGCAGACTCTCATCATCCTTTTTCACATAAAATGGCAGCGTACAATAGTTTCATTCATAGATTATTGACAATTCCTTTGGATGATAATGACTTTCGTGATGAGCTAAATGTCATAAAATATATCGCGGTTGCCAATGGTTACAACAGTCTAACCATTGACAAACTGTTGAGAAAACATGAAAAAAGAATGCTTAAACCCCGAATAAACAACAACACGCAAAAAATGTTTATATCTACTAATTACACTAGTTTTATGCCTAAGGTTTTGTCTTCTATATTGAATAATAATAGTTTCACTATTTCATTCAGGACTAATAATAAGTTACTGGATATTCTCAAACCGAAAAAACACACGCCTCCAGAAGAAAAAAACTGGCATATATAAGTTAACATGCAATGATTGCGAGTGCTTCTACATTGGACAGACTGGGAGAGGTTTCCTTAAACGATTTCGAGAACATTTACCTAAGAAAATAAGAAACATTGACAACATCAAATCAAATTAAGCCCGACACCTGACTTCACACAATCATAATTACACAGATTTTAGTTCCAATTTAATACCGTTACATGTGTGAAGGGCCGTTTCATGAATGCCTTGGAGGAATTTGAAATTTACAGTGCATATGCAAACCCAAGGAGTCGCGATATCGTGTTAAATGACCACCTGAACTTTGTATCCAACCGATTGTACGATACCGCCTTGAGTCTGCTCGCTGGGGCTACGATAAGGTAGCAACCGCTCAGTGGTAGAATGACCTTGAACGGGTGCGCACCCAAATCCGCCTACGGTTCACATGCAAATTTTGACATTTTTTACTACTTAACGATCTCGCAAGAGTGATAGTTTTACATTTTAATATCTGATGATGGAGCATAAGCTCTGAAACGCGTAATAGACGAAGTTACAAGAAATCACACGGCGGATAATTTAAGGTAAATAATTTATTAAGGCCAAAGCGTTTGTACGAGTCAACATCTTTCGTTACGTAGAAGAAAATGGAATACCACGGCTTTACAGTGCGGGTAGTAGCAATTAGCAACATTTTACTATGTTCGAAATATAGAAAGTTTTACACAATTCCTTACAAATTGACAACAAGCAACTACTGATTAATAATCTTAATATTAAACACATTGAAACTAATAAAAAGTACTATCTAAATTACACTTTTACTCTATGTTACAAAACCACCGTACAGTGTATATACACTTCTATATACTACCCTATATAGAAGATTCTCTGTGCATTACTTTCATGAGTTCCTGTTTTGCTTCATTACATTTTCCTGTCCGCAGAAAATAAAATATAGTGCAGTAGAAAATGTGGTTGGTTTCACTGGCGGAGCGGTCGGCAATAAACCACGGGAAAAACTAATTCAAACGAAACTGCTGCAAGAGTAGACTTGTGCACACATAAAACAGCGTAACTGAAATGCTCACTCACTGAGCGACTGTGGAGTACACATACATCAGGGTGGAGTGACTCTCCCACACCACATGTTGTAATGAAGCTTACTCTGAAACTCTGCTTCACTACTTGTAATTTTAAACAGATTCTCATTTCATGCTATCGTAGTATAGAAGAAATAAACTGTAATGTTGTGGTTATAGTGGTACTCACCCTTACTAGAAATATACAAACTAGTAAAAACAATAGATAAGCAGAATCAGTAACAGTTTTTTTGATGGTTCATTCTCTTCATTCACGCACTTAATATTAGTGATAAACTGTACTTTCACTTGTGAAAGTACAATTTATCACTAATAGAATCAGTAAGTTAATATATATGGAAACGAATCATAGTCAGCGGTGGATATTTAACTAAAGACTAATTTTTTTTTCGAAATAAGCAAAAGCGATATAAATTAATTAGGTAAGTGAAGTCTTCTTCTTCTTCTTCTTCTTCTTCTTCTTCTTCTTCTTCTTCTTCTTCTTCTCCTTCTCCTTCTCCTTCTCCTTCTCCTTCTCCTTCTCCTTCTCCTTCTCCTTCTCCTTCTCCTTCTCCTTCTCCTTCTCCTTCTCCTTCTCCTTCTCCTTCTCCTTCTCCTTCTCCTTCTCCTTCTCCTTCTCCTTCTCCTTCTCCTTCTCCTTCTCCTTCTCCTTCTCCTTCTCCTTCTCCTTCTTCTTCCTCTCTTGAAGGGTTAGGTTATATAAACCTGTTCCGGTACACATCTCATCCTAGGACGATCCACGTCTCATTCCAAACCTTACTCCAAAGCTGCTTTGGATACTACAAGTATTTCAAATTTTTACATGAACAGGTTACTGGCCTGCTGCACAACCCCTACCAGGAGGACCAGAGACTCTTCTGTCTGGGTAACCATACCTTAGCCGAGAGGCCCTTGTTTTGGTGCGCACAAGATTCGCCCTCACCCTTCTGCACTGAACTGTACTGAGAATGTGCACTGAACTATAAAACCAACGGTAGAAGAGACATGGGTCCCCCGAGAATGAAATGGGTGCCGGAACAGGTTTACATAACCTAAACCTTGAAGAGGACAAGAAGAAGAAGACTTTTCTTTACTTTACTTTACTTATAGAATGTAAAAGTATGGACGCTAATTAAATAAAAACAATAAATGTTAGTGTTTACTATGTTGAAAATAGAGAAAATATTACACAATTCCTTACAAATTTGATTAGCAGTTTTAATGTTAAACACTTTTAAACTAATAAAAGTACTATATAAATTAGACTTTTGCTCTTTATTAAAAAACGACTATACAGCATATGGTTTTGAAAGGTTCTCTGTGCATTACTTTCATGAGTTTGTGTTTTGCTTCATTAAATTTTCCTATGTAGAGAAAACAAAATATATAGAACATTAGAAAATGTTGTTGGTACCACTGGCGGAGTATAAATAATAACCTACTATCAAGGAATCGGTTCTGTATACAACCAATTATGTTTCTATTTATGCTTTTCTTTACTTAACTTATAAAATGTAAAATTATAGACTTTAATTAAACAAAAACAACAACTATTAGTGACATATTACTATGTTAAAAATAAGGAAAATCTTACAAAATTCCTTACAAATTGACAACGATCAACTACTGATTAGTAATCTTAATGTTAAACACGTTCAAGTTAATAAAACGTACTATCTAAATTAGACTTTTACTCTATATATAACAAAACTACCCTACAGGGTATATATCCTTCTATATACTACTCTATATAGAAGATTCTCAGTGCATTACTGCATTAGAGCATTACATTAATAAATCATTATATAAGAGAAATATTTTATTAATTAGTTGTAAACGATGACCGTAACGAATAAGTCTTTATTATACTATGCAACTGATTGCCAAATTTGTGAAACATTGGTTTAAATGTACCGTGTTACACTTACTGGAATATGTTGCATGGTCTGCAATCGATTGCAAGACAGTTGCAAGCTTTGCATCAGCTCTGCAAATTTTAGCTTCACGCACTCGTTGTGGGGCATTGATTCAAATGTAGTCTATTACACTATGCAACCGATTGCATGCAACTCTGCTGCGCGCGCATTCTGTAGACAACAAAGAAATTTCATTCAACAATAAAAATATACAATTTTTTACAAAACCGTCAATATCCCAAAAATAAAAAAAAGGATTTTAATAAAATAAAAATAAAATAAAAGATTTTGAATTTTTTTCTAAATTTCACTTTGTGACACCATATAGCTATCTATTACAGAACAAAAGTTAATCGCATTCCAAATATTTCTCTACATGGACATTAACAAAAATGTCATGACATGGTACCGTTTTAAATCTCTGTTCTTGAATATTATTAAAGTAATTTGTTCAAATTTATGTATAAAACCTTCCTCAAACTTCAAGGAACACGGTGGTGAAAGAATTTTGTTTTATCGGATCAATAGTTTCTGAGATTAGCCCAGACAACGACAAAAACAAATTTTACCTCTTTATAATACTAGTAATAACAGAATACTGTTTATTCTGCGACTGATTGCAGAGCACTTGCAGCCTGTTTTTACTAACCTGCAACTAGTTCCATGCAAGTTTTCAATCAGTTGCATAGTGTAATAAAGGCCTAATAGTTAAAGATTTCATTTTTGTACCATCTAAGTGGCTTTAGTGAGGCAGTAGAAGCTGGCTACGAAAGCCGTAAGGTATACAAGAAAGACATGTTTATCGTCACTATGCTCCAGTCTGCGATTTTCATCTTAGATATTACGTTAGTTCTTATCTAGTGTGACTTAATTTGGCGTATTTTACAAGGGGCAGCTGATACGTAATGCACAGGAAAACAAAACAATATACAGCATGACGCGTGCTGCCATCTTCAGCGACATTCTTGTATTACAAACGTCCCAAGTTTCGTTGACCAACTCCTTTCTGATTTCTGTCAGTCACCATTGTTATGGAGTCGAGTACGCCAGCTGTGTCAACGCGCCTTTTATAAATATATAAAATGCCAAGATTGTAATAAATGTTACATAGGAGAAATAAAAGACAACTGAAGAAACGTTATTTTGAACATGTAAACTCATACAAAAAACCGGAAATAAATATATATAATTTGGTCACACATGCAATAATCAATATATGAATATAATAATCTGGATATGAATTCCCAGCAATAACCAAGATGACACTAATAAAAAACATACCACACAAAAAGGCACCATAATAAACATTTGGGAAATTTTAAAAATATACAAACATAAAACAGAAAATAAACTAACACCTGAAAAATACAAAACCAGTACAAAACATGACACAAATTTTCAAAGCACTCAACATAGAAAATACACAAAATACTAATATATACACCACAATAACAACCAACCAATACACAAGTGCTTCACTAGACTCAAAATTAGGGAGGCTGAGGATGGGAACACAAAACGTCCCGAAACATATTCCAAATAAGGGAAAAACATCTTGAGATAAAGTCATTATAAATATTAAATATTAGGTCTAATAACAGTTTAATAAAATCCTAAAGTTGTTCTTGCCTCAAGCTTAATTTCTTTGTCCTCCACCAGATTTTTCGATCACAAACTGCCACCGCTATATTTATTCAACGTCATAGCTTCTTTCCTCCTATTACTGCTTAGATCTCCGCAGCCGTGGATTTCAATTGCCTCTCTCTGCAAACGAGCACAGTACCGCTGATTCGAGGACAACACTTGGGTTTCTTCGAACAAGACCTTGTGACCTTATTTGGGGAAGGCATGATCAACGACGGTAGATTTCTCAAAGTGGCCCAGACGAGAAATGTCGCTTGTGCTCATCGATTATTACAGAAGCTCTATAGTAAACAATTTTGCAGTACTGTAGAGTTTTGAAGTACAGTTTTTAAGAAGTAAACATTTTATTAAAAAGCTTAATAGTAACGGAAAGCCTATCGAACAGCCTCCAACCCCAACTCCAACCCCCCCTGTCAAATGTGGCAGGTGTTGTCTCAGTCAAGGCCGCCTACAAGTAGGTTCTAATGTGTTCAAAAAGCATTAAACCGGCGTGCAGTAAGCAGGTAAAGCTATAGTGAACGTCTGCGCCAGAAAGCAAGAGCATCTGGCTTAGTTGGATCAGTTAGGTGAGCGATTTTCCTTAGCGCGGATCAAGTGTTTGTCGGAGTATAGCCTTAAATGTTATTGGGTTATGATTAGTGTGGAATTCTTTATAGTTGACATTATTATTGCTTATGAATACCTTTTACGTGAATTGTTGTAAGAGACTATCTTGTTGACTACAAATTATTAATTGTGGCCATTAAATCAGTTGTTTAGTGACTTCATTGGTGTATTGTATTTTGTTTTCCACTGTACGACGATTAGTGAGACTGTCCTAACAGTATATAGATAAAACTTTAAGGTAATTAGAAATGCTCTGACTATAAACACAAACGTACTACAAAATGTAAAGCGCTTATGAATTTTATGTTGCACAAACTGAACAAAATTAATTTGTACGTCTGCAACATAGTTACGCCGTACGTTGTAAAAGTTGTCTAAACAATAAACCGTTGCTAATTGCACCGACAGTGTGTAATAAAGAAAACGCTAAAACAAAGTGTATTACAGAATTTAGAGTCCTCGTGACGTGCCGACACAAAATCTGGTTTTACAATGTCAACATTTAACGGTAGTAAAATCTACACTGTGTTGTCAGGTTATAAAAACTATATTCGTAAACGACGCAACTCAACTCGTAATAACAAAATCCTATTTAAACCCGTAGCGTATTAACACAATAGAAACGACTAACAAATACCCGTACATTTAATTTATATCTTTTAGATTTCAAAGCATATTCATTAGTTTTTAAAATGTAAAACTGGTAGATAATTATCTAGTGTACATTAAGTTTTCTGTAGTTGTTAATTCAGGTTTATTGTTAGTCAACGCGCAGACGCCTATCCTGTTGCAACAAGTAGACACAACGCGCCAGTATTCCGTGACCCAATGTGCGCATACAGTAGTGTGCAAATTAATTGTGACAAGAGTAAAATATTTTAAAATTTTCGTTTCTATTGAAGTAATTTCACTTACATTCACTAACTAAAAACTAGTACAAAATGTGCCCACCTCTAGCTTTAATACCCTCTTTTATTCGATTTGGCATTGATTCCACTAAATTACAACATATCGTTACGTAATACGGAACATTCTCGTACAGTCGATAGTGTTGTTCTACAAGCTTCTTGACTAGCCCAGCCGGGGCGTGTTTCTGCCAACGCCGCGCTGAAGCATCCTCTAGAATTTCTAGTGCTTATAAAGGACCCATACTATGGAAACCTGCAGACGTAAATAGCAACATCTGCCGCTTGGAAGTAAGTTTACGTTGGGCGATTATACAGTGCGTTCAAGTGGTTATTTGCGAACAGTGATTACTGTGCAAAAGTCTATTACTTGGCACTAATATCGTGTGTGTACAAATTTGATGTGAATTGCACGAGTATAATCTTGTCAAATAACTTGCTGAATTCAAACTGTTAATTGTCATTAATTAAGACTGTTGATTAGTGACTTAATAGGTGTCTTTATTTTGTTTTCCACTGTACCATACTGCGATCAGTTATACCCTCGTAACAATACTTTTACTTTTCAGCCCTTCGTCGCGACACCACACCTTTATAATGCTTTAAATCAACTGCACTTTTGTTGAACAGTCCATCTTGTCAAGGCGTCTCTTCACTAAACTCCACAAATTTTCAGTTGGGTTTACATCTGGAGAATTTCCAGGTCAATCCAGAATATTTACATTGTTTTATTGTGTAAAAGTTTTAATTAAGTTTGGAATACAGCATGCAGCGTGATCTGTTGAAAAGTCACACGCGCGTCAGCGAACGTTAGCATAAAAAGTACAATTTTTCTTTTTATAATTTGAAACTATTTAAACGAGTTTATCATCCCTTCCACGGGTACTAAGATTCCAGGACCACTGGATGTAAAATAACTCGAAAACATCTTTTTTGGAGGGCATTTAATGGTCTGCTGAAAATATTCGGCTCTCACTGGTTCACTAGTGCTTTTTCTGATAACAACTGTTCCTGTACACTTGGACTAAAAAGAGTGTTTCATTAATGAATATTAACTTCTTCCAGTCATCACGAATACAAGATTCGTTTTTCTGGACCAAGAGGTAACGTTTTTTCTTCATAGCAGACGTCAATTATTATTTGTTTTTTAATTGGTTTTCTAGCCTCCCGCCCTGTTTCAATAAGCCTGCTCTGTACTATTGAAGAATCGATACTGACACCAGTAAACATTAAATCTCTTTAAAGGTCTTGTCTTGTCTTTTGAGGGTAAATTTTACTATTTCGAAGTAGAATTCTATCAATTCTAGGAGTCTTTTGCGTTTTCTTACACATTTTTGTTTTAAAAGTATTCCTAAACAAGGAGAGGTAGGAGCGCTCAGGGTAAGTCGTTGCGTGACTGGCTGAAACCTCCTCCAGGTGGGCCTGGGGATAAGGTTCTCGGAGGTTGTGAGCTGGAACTATACCGCTGCTTACTGGTGGCTTCTTATCAACCCAAAATACCTACCTCCGGCGTGCGCTGCCTTCCAGGCCGCAAGGTTAACAGATTTTCGGAGATATCAGAGCCGATATAATTAGCACAAAGCGTACGTCCAGTGCTCTGTGGCACTACCCGAAGGTCGGGTCAGTGTAACTGGTGCTGCAGGAGTCTGCATCCGACTCAAGTTCGGGGGGGGGGTTAGGCGGAGCCTCCGTTAGGCAGCCGTGCGTCTTGTATGAGGAATTTATGCATTTACATGCTATAGTGACGAAGTGCGTTAGTCTCCTTGCGAGAAGACGTCTCCAGCCCGCTGTTCGGCTGTGAATTCGCTGTGTTCCCGAGGTACAGCGTTGACGACGCTAGATCACCTTCCACAGTACGTACCTGACAACATTACTGTTCTTCTTTTCCTTCATCATCTTCTTCTTCTTCTTCTTCTTCTTCTTCTTCTTCTTCTTCTTCTTCTTCTTCTTCTTATTATTATTATTATTATTATTATTATTATTATTATTATTATTATTATTACTATTAATATTATTATTATTATTATTATCTTTATTATCAAAGTAATGTCACAAGTATATTTGATATTTTCATTACTGACTGTTCAAGCAGACGTAGGTCTTCAATTTTTCATTCCAACTCATCCTATTGTTGGCTTCCTCCAGATTTGTTGACAGTTTTACCACCTTCTACTTTTCAGACACAACTGTAAGCCTTCGTTACACATGATGTAAAATTTGTGTTATAATTATTGACCGATCCTCGCTAAAGTTTTCATCTTAAAAAAAAACGAATTACTATAATAAATTCTGGTACAAATGGATCGGTTTAGATTAAATAAACAAATTTTCAACTACATTTGGCAACTTTTCAGTCTGAACGGATACATCGAACAACTCAAGGAGGAAATGATGAAAGTTGGTATCTCTTTAAACGACTGTGTGGATAGAAATATATACAGAAACAAAATTCGAAATCTTAAGGTTCTCTGCGGTGAGAGGAAGACGAGAAAGGGATAGACAGTTGAAAGAAAGGCAGCCCATATTGTGCGAATATGGGCCTTCTGGCAGGAGAAGAAAAGGAAATGATGTTCGCGTGGACCACGGGTGGGCTGTTTATGTAAAAAAAAAAGAAAATTCTTGTTACATTGCAGATGAAACAGGCTAGTACTATTGATCAAAACGTTTTCTACTTAAATATTATAAATTATTTATAATTTATATTTACCATTATTAAAAATGTATTTCCAGTAACAATGGTAGTAGTCCGTACCCTTCAAATATCTTATATATTTTCTGTTATGATCTTAAATTGTGTAGCACGTGTACTTGTGAGAGAATATTTGAATCGCAAGGCAAAGGTGTCATGAAATACTTGAATCTTGCACGCTCGACGACGCGTTGAGAATGCTTTCAGGTGATACAACACGCATAGTCACTCACGACCACAGTCAGTCTTACCTGCGAATGACACGAAACTGAAAGCGCGACTCATACGCGCCGCCGTCTCACAGGATATCACCTCAAGCTTTTATAAGCTGCTATAGCACGTACAGCTGTTCATAATCATAAGTACGTTAACCGCCTCCGCCAACTGCACATGTCACTTTCTCCGTCGTCAAACACACACACACACACGCACACACACACACACACACAATTGGCTTATCTTGCTTGAAACACGCACGCACACTTTGCTCCAACAGAATTCTAATTATAACTTCGGAGATGACTTTGCAAGTGACGTTTCTCGCACAGTCTTCACTTATTCAAGAGTGACTTTAGGGGAAAATATTTGTTGATTTTGTAAACAGTCAGCTAGGCAGTGAACTTCTATATAAATCGTACTGTTCCATTTAGAATTTCTAATTTTAATTATGACAGAAATATATTGCAACGGAAGATGGCAGAAAAGGGTCTTTGTAGCAATGACTGCATGCTTTTATACAATTTATGACGTTATAGACATGTTGAAAATTGATTTTGTTAAAATTTTGTAAGATAGCTATAAGTTTTGAAATAAGAAATTGGTAATTAACTGTTGTATGTGAAAATGCCCATACATTTATTTTCTGTCATGTCAAGTGCAAATTTTAGTGCGCGAGTGGGCGTGTGCGCGTGTTATTCATATTTACATGAATAACTCTGGTGTACATTAACGTATCGAATTGAAACTTGGACAGCTCATACTTCTGAATTAGCGCTACATTTTTCATATGTCGAAGACTCAAAACGTATTATTTTAATATGTATTTTTTAACAGAATTCACTTTTATAAAGAATTCTTATCTTCTGAAAGTCATAAAACTTTTATATAAAATTTATACACGCTTTTGCAGTCTTCAGGAAATTGATCAGGACATATGTCTATCTATCTAACCCATCAATCACGTTCTATAGGTTTTAACCAATCGGAGGCTTTTCATTCAGCTTGGTCACTTGCGGAAGGAGCTTCGCGCAGTTCAACCTAACAGCTCGGCCTTAACAGACGTTGTCTCTGTGCGAGTTTGTCTCGTATCAGTATACGTTCTACATAAGGGTTACGAGTACGGAGTCTTAGCAACGAGTTGCCCGTTTGCTAGATAGATTGGGTATTATAACTCAAAATATTTTAATTATGAATTAAATAGTGCTATCTCGCGATAGTTAAGATTTTTCCGATTAGGAATCAGTCTATTTGCGGAAATACAAACTTGTAAACGCGAGGACACGTCAAGATACCGGAAGGTGTACGTAAAACACACCGAAATTGAATTAATAATAGTTAAACCCATTGTCCAGCTCTGAGATAAATGAGATAAACTCTATCAGTGAAACGGCGTGCGTGCGTGAGTCGCGAGAGTTCTACGTGTCATCATTGCAGCTGATCCAGCAGGCGACGAGTGTAGCAGTGGAGCAGTTCAAGGGTTCGTCAAGGGAATTCATAGAACAAGTAAAATAGACTATAAGAAATAGAAACATTCAAACCATTTACAGACTCTATTTGAAATTAAGAATAAATAATTTATGTTCAAATCACAGACCATATTAAATTTGTTTTAAAATAAATACTTAACTCCAGATAGAAGACTCTGATAGTATTTTGTTCTAATGTACTAAGCCTTCTATTTGTTACGTTGCAATATATTCCTCTTAACTGAAGTAATACTAGACAAAATAAAATGTATTACCAGACGTGAAGAAATATTAATTTTATAAAAACACTAAAATTGAAAAACACTGTAATTGTAAAACTATATAAATTCATATATGGATTAACAGTACTTCAAATTTTATCATATATTGACATACTAGAGGATTTTCCCGGCTTTGCTCGGGATAATGATTATAAAAGGATTGAGTGAATAATTGAAACCTTGTTATGCCGAAAACTTATTTTACTTGTTAGACATATTAACAATGTTTATAAGTGAGGATCACGTAAACAGTAACAAAAATTAACAAAAACTTCTTATATTACAATAATTAAATTATAATAATAACTGTCTTTAAATAATAGACAGATCCAAAAGTTAAGCATAATAAATTCAGCTAAATTTATCTCAAAATTTTTACTGTAAAGCTTGACGGTACACTATGTTTTTCGTTTGTCCGTCCGGAGCACAGAGAAATAAATTGTCTGGCGTGCCGACTCTTGAGCAAGCTACATATAATTGGCCGTGCGAAAAACGTGGACTTTGCAAGTAAATGCCTGCCACACAAAGTGATTGCCCCTGTGCCTTGTTGATACCAATAGCGAATGCAAGCCGGATGGGAAACTGCAATCGCTTGTACTCAAAAGGCATATTTGTGTCACTGGGTATCAACGGAATGCGAGGGATAAATACGTCTTCTCCTGCGGCTTTCCTCCTGCGGCTTCTATTACGTTGGGCAACAGATTCTTTGCGATGAGTCTTGTTCCGTTGCACAGTTTTGGCGGGTCGATGTTACGTCATTGTACGATAGGGGATCCGTTTTTTAAAGTCAACTTGTGTGGCGGCATTCCCTGGAGTTCCAGAGAATTTAATAACTCCGTAGGGTAATAAACAGCTAGTTCAGTATCCATTACTGTTTCAATGGATGAATATGTAGTAGAGTTGCCGGGAAGCATATCCTGTATGAGATCGTTAACATATTTAACGCTGTCGTTTTTGTGAGTTAAAATGGCCCTTTCGCACAGCCATCGGTGCGAGTTGTAATTTTCGTGTATATCAGGAAACATTTTGGTTATAAGTTCGTCGAGTGAAGAGGCCATGTTGCAGAAATTTGAGGGAAACGAAATTAGACCGGTAGTGGGGTCTGCAGGAAATCCCCATTGCCAAGTAACAGCAATTGTTGTGCAAACTGCTCTGCACTTGTTTCTCCTCGTAAGTGAACCCGCATGTTCGTCTTGAGATTCATTTTACGCACATGTCACCATAAGGCTGATGACTTAAGACAGGCGTTAAGTTCATCGGCTGGCGTAGACCGCGGAATTACAGGCAGGGTTTGTCGGAAATCTCCTGCCAGGAGGACAACACCACCGCCCATAACTCGCCTATTACCCGTATATCTTGCACATTGCAATCAAGCGCTTGCAATGCCCTTTTGTGAGCTATGATGCATTCGTCCCAAACGATTAGTTTGCACTGCTTGAACACTTGCGCTTGACCGGAGCCTTTGCTGATGTTGCAAATGGGCTGTTCTGCAACCTGCAGATTCAAGGGTAGTTTCAGCGCTGTTCGACCGCCAACTAACAGTGTAGATGCTATTCCAGAGGATGCCACAGCCAAGGCAATTTCATTTCTTTTGCGGATCTCAGCCAGCAAAATGTTGATCAAAAATGTTTTCCCAGTTCCCCCGGGTACGTCCAGGAAACTGAGCCCACCGTTTCCAGCCGGAATAAGACTTAGAACAGTGTCATACGTTTACCTCTGGTTTGTGACTAATAGGGGTTTATTATCTTCAAGAAACGTTTGGAGAGCATTATTGTCGTAGTTCCTTTCCCTCCAAATATCCCTATCTAGGGCTTCTTGACCATTCCAATTTGGAGCCTGTAGCCCAAGCTGAAGGAGAGTTTTGCCGTTGATAGAGATACATTTGTCCTCAAGATGTATGAGCGCTTGATTCAATATTTCTGCAGTGTAGTCAAAATTAATAGTTGGGTTAGTCCTTTGTGCATTTCTGACAATCTCTTCACTTAAATTTTGTTTATATTTATCCCAAAGACTTTGTAGATTTGATGGAGCGCACGTCGTGATTTTAACTGCGAAAAGGTTTCTGAGTTGCTTTGGGAAACATGTGACAGACGCCTCTACTATGGTCGATGGTCGTATCCCAATGCTGATCATTTTCAAGCAATTCGTGTTTCTGACATGCTTCTCTATAGCTTTCACACAGTTGTCCCTGGAAGGTTTTAAGATCATTGAATAATGTAGGTCCTCGCACAACGTGAAGCAACATTCTCAGGTAATAGCACTCAGCATTACTGGGATGAACTGTGTAGACACGACCAGGCGTCAGTTGCGCGTACGTCGGGATGATCTGGAACTCGGGCTCCCTGGTTCCTCCTGCAGAAACTTTTCCGTGAGGCGTTCCAGGTGTAGTATTTTGGCATATAGTAAGGTCTTGGCAAATGTATCTTGTTGGCACAACTGGAAAAACGCTGTTAATCTTGTGTTGGGCGGCCGTTCCGCTCTTTCTTGGGCATTCCCTTCCGTAAAGTGAACACTCTCTGTCCGTTCTCTAAGTGAACGCTTAAGTGAACAACAGTTGGGTACCGTTCGTGGTTTTGAAAATTGAAGAGGCGTTAAATGGCTTCATTACTGTTAATACCTATATCTCGCCAATCGGTATTGAGTCACCTCATCTGCTGCATTTTCATCGGCCAACCCGAAAAAACGGCCATGTCACTGCCTTTGGTGACGTATTTGCAAATGTACTTAATGGATTTTACAGAGTGGCAGTACTCGACATTGATATGCGCGTGAAACATTTTTGAAAGGAGAGGGAAATAAGGCACTACCCATCTGTTATCAATTTCCACGTCTCTGTTTTGGTTATTCACTTTAACAGTTGTCGTGAAGCCCCCATTTTCAGGTTTACGTCTTTTGTATCGGGTACCATCGGGTAACCATCGTTGCCTAATTGAGTCTCATCAATGAACTGTCGTGGATAGTTCTTAGTACATTTGCCGTCTTTCATGCACGGCACCCTCGGGTTTAACGGTTCGCACGGCCCATGAATTCTTTGAAACTATGTCGAATAGCAGTGGGTCCTTTTGAGGATCCGGGAGCTCTGCGGAAATTATGTCATCTATTTTGGTCGGTCGGATTTTATCTTTGAGCAATAGCAATGTGTGTGTGTGTGTGTGTGTGTGTGTGTGTGTGTGTGTGTGTGTGTGTGTGTGTGTGTAAGACCACGCTTTGCCATTCGACTGAATACATCTAACAGCGAGTTTCCCCAAATATGTGGCTTTTCGTAATAACGTCAATAAATTTAATTAGCTTTTGCTTAAATACTCTCGCTGTTAAATCGTGGCGATCATTCGGCGACTGGGCTTCTATAAGCTCAACTGTAATCTCTGGCCACTTAGGGTTGCACGTAAAGGTAATAAAGAGATCCGGACGGCCATGGTTGCGGACATAGGGCATAGCGTCTTGAGCATATTCGTGCGTGTGCCTCGGACTGTCAGTGAACGTAGCCGGTAATATGATCATCCTTCCTGTATCAACGACATTCCGGTCATTGGCCACAGCGTCCCGCAAGTGAATATAGTCATCAACTCCCAGTTTTTGCTGATTTAACCTAATAGGCTATAAAGAAGCCGCTCACTTTCGACTTTAGCGTACATATCCACGATGTATTGATGAAAGAGCTGACGGAATTTTAAGATGTGGTTTGACGATCCCTCTCTCATCATGATGTTCATAGAAGAGACCTTTTTTTGAGTACTGTTTCACGTGCGGGGATCCGTCAGCATGATGATGTTAAAGTGGTAACCGTCCTCGCCCTCCCAGAAGATAAGAGGATATTGCAGAACATCGTATGAACGGTGTGTTTCTGGAATCCGCAGCAAATTTTCGCCCCGTCTCTGAATAATTATGTCACGACGATCGTACTGGTCCTGACCAACAATGACTATGGCTACATCGTTAATGGTTGGTGCGTTAAAGCGTCGTTCATGTTCACCGGATGGCCTCTTGTCTGTCCGTATGACTACTTTGTATTCGTCCGTAGGCATCCTTTCTAATGCTGTTTTAAACATTTGCACTAAATGATTGTGCGAATGAAATAGTCTCCACAGATTTAAAACAACGTCTTGTCGCACGCCAGTTATATTAGCACATCGTTGATCAGCCTCTAATTTTTCGTCGCCCATGAAGTAAACTTGTAAAAATTTCGGATTTTCATCTGGAAGGGGAAGAACTGACCCAGCTTTGAGGTAATTTGGCCCTGTACCTTAAAACTAGGCATAAAACCATGTTCTTGCACTATAGATGACGCTCCAAACGATGTCATTTGAAAGCTGGAATTGTATGCCCTTACATTTTTGAGGAAATGTTTGGAGTCTGCTGTGCTACCAGATAAGTAAGACAGCAGTGGCTCAGGAGCCGCTTAAGAGGCGGCAGTTTCACTTTCCCATTTGAGCAATACATCCCAGGTGGTTCGCCTTTATATTTCTTTGCCTGACAATGGTTACATACGACATCCATCCGTCCTATTACGACTTTAGGATGGGTATAGTAATCGTATCCACCACTGTAATTAAATCCCCCTTAATTTTAGACCAGAATGTCGACTCACAATTCTTGATTCCTCCGTTCCGCGTCGAACTTGTTCTAGACGCAACTCTCGTTCCTGCGACGTTTCCCTTGCCCTTGACATAGAAGCTCTGACACGGTCCTCGTGCAGGCGAAGCTCTCTTTCCTCCGACGTTTCCCTTGCCCTTGATGCAGAAGCTCTGACACGGTCCTCGTGCAGGCGAAACTCTCTTTCCTACAACGTTTCCCTCACTCTTGACGTAGAAGCTCTGATACGCTCCTGCAGTAGACGAAGCTACCGTTGTTCAGGTGTTTCCAACGCACGGATCGCTTTTATTTTTTTGGCTCCAGGAGTTATCTGACCGATACTCTTTCTTTTCTTCGGTGGCATTTCGATAGGTTTGAAGTAATAGGTATCCGCTGGCAGTAAAAAGCACACAATACAGTATGCTTATTAACTTAGAGAGTCGAGTTATATGCTTCGTTTTCGGTTATGTAGTGAGGTATGTTATGAATAACTTACAGCACTTACCAGGCAACAGTCAGCAGCGGAGAACACCAAAACACCACTAACACCAAAAGCACGAGTTCACCACTGCCTGGACTAATTGAACACATAGCACTAATTGTATAAAACACTATGTGAAAGTTTCAACTTGATACAATGAATAATAACTGAGATATTGAGCTCCAGACAAACTCGAGCCAGCGTTGTGCAATGGAAAATTCCACACACAAGAGCACAAACGATCGCTGCCTACCTTGGCAACAGCTCAGGGTAGACTGTCACTGTGTCATCCGAGACCGGCCGGCGTCCTTATATACCCAGCCACGATATTGGAGGAGACAGGGCGCGAGTATGGGTGAGAAGGGCGGAGGAAGGGGAAGGGCGCGCGAGATAGCAGATGAAATTGTGACTCACACTCACAACGGGGTAAAGAACAAAACAGTTGTGCACCAAAATTAAAATTTGATTGTTAATAACTTCAGAACTAAGAACGCTATTAGAGCCGAGCAAATTGCATTTTGTAGTAAATTTTATGGGCTTTCACAAAATTATCTTCCACGTTGGTCGATTTCCTCACCGTTTTTGAGATATTCGCGAACAACCGCAAACCTGCTCGTTAAAATTCTGCTTAAAGAGGTGGAAAAGGGATAGGGGTAGTTTTTTCAAAATAAAATGTAGATAAGAATTTTCCTCTTGTTTTGAACTGTTAGTGTGCAAAATTTCATCACGTTCGGAATAAAACTGTAGATCTGTATAAAATACAAATGGACAAACATTCTTCTTTATATATATATATATATATATATATATATATATATATATATATATATATATAGAAGAAGAATATTATTTTTTGACCGTGTTATTTATGGTTTCAAGTCGATAACGAGTTTCGGTCTAAACTAAAATTGAAAAGTTAAAAGTTAGAATTGAAAAGTTTTAGTATAAATATAATATTATAAAATTTATGATAACAGAAAAATTAAAATTAGGCTCCATGTTTAGTTAAGAGGATTCATTGGATCATTTAATGGATTCATTTAAGAGGCAACTTTTGGGTAATCAGAAAGCGGCTAATAAAAAACTATTTGGACGATGAGTAAATGATGATGACAATTAGAAAGTTAACCTCTGAAAGTGCGGGAAGCAGATCAGGCATTTATGGCAGTATCGACAAAGCCTAGTGTTTAGATAATGAAGATACTATGTTCAACGAATCTCGTTTGTAGCTGACTCTGGTCTATCTCCAAGGGCTCATTAACAGGATTCTGTAGTGCTTACCATAGAGAACGCAAGATTTAATACTGTTTTTAAAACATCATTTTTGGAAAAAATTAAATATTTTTATTGTATTACTATGTACACGTTCAGCCGTAAATTGTTAAACGCTGTACAAAAAAATTTGTCTCAACTCTACTGGCTTATTTTTCTTCTGTCAACAAAATTTACGGTGTTAAAACTGCATAACAGCGGTCCAGTTTTGCTGATTACAAGTGAAATTCTCGCATTTAGTTCAGGAACTGATTGTATTTTATTTCTTCAAAATTAGGAGACTTCAAACGCTCGTAGACAGAAGCCGTATAGTATGATGGCAGACTATTGTTGTCATCGGTTGGGGAAGACCCGTTGTCCGTATTCTAAAATTTAATCCGTCGGACCCGGAAGTTTAGTAGCTGCCTTGTGATTGGCTCGTCTAGCTGATTGAAAAGTTGTATTGGGAACGTCGCTTTCACAGTAACGTTTTGCTCATAACTCTGGTGTCAGTTGAGTTTGGCTTACCATCATTTCGAACGAGTTTCTAATGAACAAGGCCTCCTGTGGACGGCCTAAAAATTTAGATATGAACCACGTTATAAGCAATCAATCACGGTCCAACAACCTGAAACAAATTTTCCAACAATAATAATGTTGGCTTCGACCGTACCTTTGCTATAGAAATTAATAAATACCTTTTTCTTTATCCGTGCTGCGACTACGTCTTTGATGTCTTACGACATGTTTCGGGAACACGTTCCCATCATCAGGTAAAATCGTTTTTTCTTCTAGTTCATAACGAACGTGTCAAGAGTATAATAATTAAAACACACCAATACACAAACACTCTTCAATAAAGTATCATATAAACAGTGAGATTTAAATGTTAATTGATCATTAAACAGTAGGTTTGGTTGAAATAAAAACGCTTTATACATTTCATATTCTTCCATGGCATCCATGTATCGGCTCTTACTGCATATATGTATGGGCGTAAAGTTTTCTGTGAAACCACTATAACTGTGATTGCTGTTTACCAGATGCAAAGCAAAGTTGGATTTGATTGACTTGATGTTCTTTTTTGGCAAATGTTCTTTGTATCTATCTTCAAATTTCCTGCCCGTTTGTCCTATGTAGAATTTATGTAGAATAAATAATTGTTTTAATTATTATACTCTTGACACGTTCGTTATGAGCTAGAAGAAAAAACGATTTTACCTGCTGATGGGAACGTGTTCCCGAAACATGTAAGACATCAAAGACGTAGTCGCAGCACGGATAAAGAAAAAGGTATTTATTAATTTCTATTTCACTGGGACTGGAGACCAAATATAATGAATCTTTGCTATAGTTTCAAGTTTATCTAGTGAGTCACAGGCAACCTTTTATAGGGGCGCATATATAACTGAGAAGCAGTTCGATGGGCACACCACTCCGCACCTCATCAATGGACAATAGAATGGTGCGGTGTTCAATAACCTGACGTTATAAACATTAACTGTCGTTTTATAATACTCTTCCGTTTATATTTAGCGACGTGGAACACCGAATCAAAAAAAGCTTTGCAGAATTTTTTATGTAAATTTTTGAAATTTTTTCACATTACGAGTGACGTCATCAACAATTTGTCGTCATGCGTACGCACGTTAAAACTAAGAAAACTTAAAAAAAAAATGGTTAAACAGAAAAAGACTTTAATGAAAATAAATTAATGAACTGACCACAATAACAATATTTATTTTCATAAAGTGCACAGGAATGTAAAACTTGAAAAAATTATTCACTTTGGTGAGAAAGGCGTTTTCCGGCTGTGGGCGACAAGCTCGAAAATCGTATTGGGGGGAAGACATAGCGCGGTTCGGTAAATGGCTGGTACTATTTTATAATACGGTACTTTGAAGCAGGTAAATTCGGGTGCGTTCCTTCGTTCAAAAGAAAAGAAAATTACAAATTGTTTCGCGGGCGCGTCAAACCTTATCGACGGGTGCACTTGCGCAGGGTTGCCAACTGCTGATCTAGATATCCATAGTTTGTAGGTTATTGATAGTTTGTAGCCTTAGATGTCCATAGGCCTACATGACGTTCACAGGGATCCGTCTTCGGTAGAATGTTTAAAAAAGAATCATAGGTCATTGTATGTTCGGCCCGTGTATCCGAACCGTTGTTTCCATTATAAGACACTTTCCATTCAGTAAAAAGAACACGAGCGCACGCGTCCGTTTGTTTATTGTTTTTGCTTTCTTGCTACTCAGCACAGATTATATCGATACAGCTGCCTTTTCGTCACTACGTAATTACAGTTGAGTAGAATTCTACTACTCTCATCATGGTCTCCCGCTCTCCTTAACAATCACAAATCCTCAATATACAGCCCGCTATAATCACTTGCGTCGTGCCCGCTAATCTTATAGTCTTACAAGGGCGTCTGCGTCAGTAATCCACGCTTATTCAAGTTGGCGCTGCCAAGTGGATTATTCGTGCTACACGTTGTTGCAATTACATTATTGCCAAGCTCATACTCGTATCATTAGCGTCGGTTGCGGCTAAAGATAGCAAGTTACTCTCGGTGTTCTAACAGTTTGCCCATTTTTGTAGTCACGTACACTTTAGTATTTCCTTTGGCTTTCAAAAATACAATGTTGGATATAAATCTCTAATTACTTCTCCACTTTTCCTGTCTTTACTCAGTCACCTCATTATAACTGTCATCATCATCATCATCATTTGAAAGGATTAAACCAAGGATGGCTTGTTCCTGTCTCAACAGGCAAAGATTAGAGCTGGTTATTCCGGCGTTTCCTCGGACGTCCCACACTTTTCCGTCCCCTTGGCTTAGGCAGCAGTCATCCATTCTCCAAAGATGTTCCTACCAATTCAGCCGATACTGGGCAATCCTATCAAGTACACTCATAATATTCAGTTCCTGCCGTATATCTGTGTTTCTTCTTCTGGGAAGGGTCTCAGACTTGAAGAATTTTAGGCGTGTTTCTTTACTTATGACTTAAAAGTTCGCCTGATGATCCCGCACATAAAGTTGAACTTATTCAACTAGTTCACAACATCGTTGCTTGTATTATCAGGCACGCTGTTGTCAATGTATTTAAAATTGCTGACTTGTTGATTTACTCTTAATAATTTTTAGCTTTATGAAAAAAATTATTTTGATTACATCTGAAATCATCTTTTGAACCCAATACAACACAAATTTTAGATTCTCATTATTTCAATTTTCTTGTTATCTCAAGTGATAAACGTATTATATTGTAATGAATATTTCAGGATACTTAAAGCTCGGGATGGAAATTTTAATAGAAACATGCCGTCGAATGTTATGTAAATTTTAGTGCTTTATTATGTCACAATAACGTTTTAATTTCTACTGATACTTTGTATAAAGCAATTAGATTAAATTATACAAGCTTTAAAATATATTTTATATTTTACAAGCACAAACAAATTTAATCTAAAGTAAACAAATGGAAATATCAAGGTTATTTTCCTTGTTGAGTAGTAGTCTTGCTTTGTACAACTAGCTTTGCAAACGGTAACTCCTCTCGTCTCTGTAATATGTACATATATTTGTCTGTTTCCATTAGTCTGATAATTTCGTCTTGTTTAAGCAAAAGTTTATTCTAATTGACGTTTCATGATCGTCTCACATTTTCTCGTTTCAAAAGAAGAAGTTATCCTTTATGCGACAGCCACGTCGTCGCAACTTCTTCTAATTGACAACTATTACAGACAGTGCTACGTATCCTATTTACACGTGTATTTTCCAACTCCTTTTAGACTTTTCTATAACATCATAATTTAACTATTTTTCACTTTTATATAAATTACTTGTATATTTCATACATTTCTACGTGTAGCGCTGTTTTCCTTATTCTATGTTTACCATCCACTCATGCAACCTTTAAGAGAATGATAAATAAATTGTTTATTATTATACATATATTAAGTTCAAGGTTATAATTTTAGTTGAATATTATTAAAAACAATGTTGTGTTTATTATATATTTCTGACAGTGTTACAAAGTTAGCAGTTTTAAATACCTGGGCTACAGTGTGTCTTATAATGCAAGCAGCGACGTTGTGAATAAGTTACATACGTTCAACATTATGTGCGGGAGCATTAGGCGAATCCTTAAGTCAGCAAAGAAAGGAACACGGCTAAAATTCTACTATGTGATGGCTCTTTCCACACTTCTTTATACTGAGAATTAGACTTTAACGAAAGGCCAGGCAAGGCCAGTCCCATCCAAGCGGCTGAAATGAGATTTCTCAGGCGCGTGCCAGAGTATACTCTCCTTGATCATAGAAGAAACACAGATATACTGCACGAATTAAATTTTATGAGTATACTCGACAAGATTGATCAGTATCTGCTGAATTTGTGGGAACATCTTTGCCGAATGGATGACTGCCGCATCCCCAAACAACTATGGAACTATAGGCCTAGGGGACGGAAAGGTGTGGGACGTCCGAGGAAGCACAGGAGTGACCAGCTCTAATCTTCGCCTATTTGAGACCGGAACAAACCATTATGGGTTTAATCGTTAAAGATGATGATGATAACAGTGTTACAAGAATAATCCATTTTCTATTACAAGTAAACCAAACACTAATACAGCAGCAAATGATAAAGTAAAAATTTAAATATAAACATCGTAAAGAAAACTTATACAATAAAAAATTAAACATTTAAATATAAACATAGTGTAGAGAACTTATACAGTAATACATTATCGTTATCTATTTACGCTTGAGGATCCGTTGAGCGGAATCACAGAGTACACAAAACTACTTTCACTAAAACTTAGCTTGTAATATATGTGATATTAATTAATTAAGAAGAAGGTAGTCAAATGAAATATATTTTACATGAATAAAATTGAAGTCCAAATGCATCGTCATCATTGTCAGCTTAGATTAATCCTTAGATTACGCCAGGATTAATTTCTTTTAGTTCCACTTTGACGATGACGAGAAGTGGTCGCTTCAGCGCTTTTCCGGATGTCTCATAATTCTCCAGACTTCTGGACTATAGTTCAGTAGTTTGCGAATACATCAGCGGCAGACCATCCATTTGTTTGAGATACCGAGTTTGGGTAATCTTGTCTAGTGCACTGATAATATGCAGTTGTTTTCCCATATTCCATCTGTTATGTTGGAAAATACAGCCTACCACACATACTTTGAAGAATCTCAGGTTAGCCGATTCAATTCTACTGTCTTAGCTTGCTAAGCATCATCATCTTCATATAGCGATATGGTTACGACTGTCATCCTAGCTTCCATCAACGCCGATCTAAACAGACCTTTTGCGTGACGTTTCTTGCACTCACGACGTATTCAGCCTCTTTTCGCCATCCATGTCTAAACCTTTCTTTCTTTCTTCCTTTTATTGGATGGTGTTAATTCGTATCTCTCCATTGACGTGCATTTTAAGTGTCCTAACAAATTTAACATTATAACTTCGACAGTTTTCATTAGGTCTTCGCCAATCCCTATTTTTCTGTTATATGTTTACTGTCTTAATTCTATCCAACCTTGTTTGTCTTCAGAATTGTCTCAAATAAACGATCTTCATAGCTCTGCTTTTGGATTTCTTTCTTTTATCTACCACCTACATTTATTCCCCTTATAAGCGTATGCCCTATAAGTCTACTATGTTTTATACATCCTAATGTTATTAACCATTGTGATACGGGTACTCCATTATACCAACTTTAACTCCATTACTCTATTGCCTTTGAAGTGATTTTTCTTTCCCCATTCTTGAATTTATTTCTTGATTTCTCATCACATGTTGTTATTACTCCCAAATACTTAATGTTTTTGTAGCTCTTATAAGTTTTATTACTAACTCTAGGTATTGGCCTCCACCAGTCAGTTTTGGATGTTTTTCTCTTAAAGTCGCACTGCATATATTTTTCAGCAAGTTTGCTAAGGGCAGACCTATAACTTACATCCTACTGTATTCAATTATTTTATTAATACTTGTTGTGAAATCGCTAATTCTCTTGTCGTTTAATTTCTTGTACCACCATGTCTGAGCCGAGACATTATAATTGATTTACTGAAACTATAGACTTACTGTTCTTAATTTTTCTTAATTGTCTTAGATCACATGTCAACATACTTTGTGTACGTCTTAGATTACAAACTTGCTTCGTATAATAAAAGGTTAAATTGCCAAGTTCTTAGAAGAACGTATTCAAGGGCGCTTGATTTTTATACTAATTATGATGCAAAACTTACTCATTAACGCAATCTTGACCTATGATAATAAACCCAGCGTCCACAAAAGAACAATACATTGAAATACTTTATTAATAAGGAAGAATTATTTAATTAATACGTATAATTAGAATTACTTATTTATACTGTTGTATTACGGATCAAGGAAGAAATTTCGAATCAGGCGTGTTTAAAGAATTATGCCGTCTACTCGGAATTCGAAAGACCAGGACAACGCCTCAGCATTCTCAGTCGGACGGGATGGTTGAGAGATTCAATAGGACACTTGAGCAGCATCTTTCAAAGGTTGTTGACGAGAACCAAACAGACTGGGATCAACGTATACCACTATTCCTCATGGCGTATAGATCATCAGTACATGACACAACTCGCATGCCTCCAGCAAAATTGGTGTTTGCGCGGGAGATTCGTTTCCTGGGGACTTGATGTTCCGATCACCTGAGACTCAGTCCCAAGAGCCACAGAACTATTGGTCGCAATTAGAAACCCAACTGCGAAAAATGAGTCGTTTGAAAAGAGGACGGGTGAAGATTTCCAGTGATAAAATGAAAACTCGGTATGACATTTGCAGCAATAGTGTGGTTGTTCAACCCAAAGCGCCGTCGTGGTCGCTCACCTAAGTTGCAAACTATCTGGGAAGGACCCTATACTGTGAAAAAAAGAATCAACGATGTTGTTTATCGGATTCAACAGGAAGGACAGCGAAAGTTCAAGGTCGTCCACCTTGATCACCTGGCTAAGTATTACTTCAGAGACGGTTTTCCATTTCGGGACGAACAGGCTTAAGGAGGTGGCAGTGTTACGACATTATAGAACAATCTACGTGGTTATTGAATGTTTCAGAGCCTGAATGTTGTGGCGTATGTGATTCTCAGCGCATTTGCTAGACTGTACCAGAATTTGCGCGGCCGCACGCACTGTGTCAAGGCCGCAATGGATTACGTTCTCGTGTTTTCTACTAGACGCCTATTAGCGAATATTCTGGAACCTTAGCGGGGTATAAATACAGGTACGCAGAGACGATCAGTTCAGTTATTATCGGGTGATATTACTCTGTGCGCTCAAGTGGTTATTAGTGCGGTGAAGGGTTATGTGTTTTTATAATTGGGCGGTATAATTGTAATACAATTGTATTTTATATTAGTTTTATTTTATTGCGTGTGAACAATTTTTATTTGTTTTGTTGTAAGAAACTGTATTGTTAATTACGAACTGTTTAACTGTGATAATCAAAGCTGGTGAATAGTGACATAATTGGTCTCTTGTATTTTGCTTTCCACTGTACCATACGACGATCAAGTAGACCGTCGTAACAATAAGTATAATAAGAATTACTCATTTATACGTATATTCAGAATTTATTATACGTAAATTCGATTAAAGTATTGACATAAAATTTGCGATTGACTTACTACTTTCTGATTGCACTTCTGAAATATTAGTTTCCCTGAAACCTACAATAGCTTGACTTAAGATTGCATTGCAATGTCGTAAAAGAGATATTATTTTGAGATGTTTTTTTAAATGTACAGATCTAATGAAATGAAGAAACCCTCTCATAAGGCGAAGAAAGGTTACAGGTCACGAGCTTCTTCTTACTTGAAAATTAAATTTCCTTTTACTTTAGTAAATTTCCAGAAATAATTTTAAAAACGTCTGTCGTGAAATTGGACAACTTATTCTTAAAAATTCTTCGACAAGTCTACATATCGAGCGCCTCTGTTCTATAGTAACGTTTTTTTTTGGAGTCAAAAACATGCAGCATGCAGCATTATATTCAGCAAAACTCAAAACATGTAGCATCCTAACAGTATAATAATGCTAGTGAGACTTATTTTTGACTAAAAATAGTTTGAGCACCTTAATAAACACTGATTCAGCTTGTCCAATCCTTGGTCTAATCTCCTCAGTGTAGGCGTTGGTCTAATCTCATCGGTGTAGTTGTTGGTCTAATCTCCTCGGTGCATTCGTTGTGTTTGTTAACAACTACTGCCACACACGTATACTTTTTCAGTTTTTTCTGTCAGCTCCTAATTAACTCTCAAACATTTTTCTTTGGGGCTGTTGTATCTTTGAAAATGTGTTGTGTATGGGGGTTAATATATCACCTACATCGGTTGTCAAACAGACAAGCCATCATCAACATATATCCTTTTATGCCCCCCTGGCTCTTACAATAGAAGTCTTAGATTCGATTTCTGGGTCACAAATTTACGGAGCGTTTTCCAGGCTCCAGATTGACTGAACCTGGTAAAACATCCTGACGTAATTGGCCACACCACCAACCCAGCTAATACCAAACATTTACCGTGCCTAACTCTTACACCGCTTAGGCGGTAAAAAAGGGAAGTACTGTTGTTGTTATTATTATTATTATTATTATTATTATTATTATTATTATTATTATTATCCCTTACATTCGTAGTGACCGTTAATCAATGTATTTTAACGATGAAGGATTTGCAGGATCGGTCAAGAAAGTATACCTAGCATTTTAAATTATTTGTGTCAGTGTTTCTACAATATTTATTCTCATCACAACTGTATGTTTGGCGTCGTAACAACTCGGCAACAATTGTCCTAGATTATGACAATAAATATTGTAGAAACATCGACATAAATAATTTAAAATTTGTTTTATACTTTCTGACAGATCCCCGCAAATCCGGTAAAATACATTATTCTTATTATTCCTATTATTATTATTATTATTATTATTATTATTATCAAGGGGCCAATATCCGATTCCAGTTCTCGCCTCTCCAGCACCCACCGTTGGCACTCGAAGAAAGTGTGATGAGCGTCATCAGCGTCTGAGTCGCCGTACACGCACGAAGGATCATCCATCTTACCCATCCTTCGCAGGTATGCACAGAAATAACCATGCCCTGTCAGGAATTGAGTAAAGTAATAATCTACCTCGCCGTGCATTCTGACCACCCATTCTGGGAGGTTCCCAATCAACCTCGCCGTCCACCTGGCTCGACTCTCCTGCCCTGGCCACTGTTCTTGCTTCTACGATCCCCAAGTCTTCCTTGGTCTCGTAGACCCTCCTCCTCTCCTCGGCCATCAGATCTGTTGGCATTACTCCAGCGACGACCAACACTGCTGGTTCCGATACCGTTCTTTAGGAGCTTGCAATTCGTCTTCATTGTACTGCGGCCATCTGCTTGAGTTACTTTTCTTGCTTCAGTGCGTCGGCCCAGACCTCGCATCCGTAGAGGAAAAATCGAGTTGGTCACCGACATCAGCAGGCGCCGTCTTCCCGCAGCTGGGCCTCCGACATTTGCCATTAGCCTGTTCAGCGCAGCAACGACTTTAGCGGCTTTCTCTGAGGAACATCAGATTTGCTTCCAACAGGAGAGCTTATTATCCAGGTGCACCCCCAGATACTTCACCGCTGGCTTTGATGTTATCACCTTTTTCCTCACCACGAACTGTGTAATTGAAAAGCCTGATAACATCTTAGGCGTCATGTTCAGCAGCGAAGAGAACTGGGACATGTTTGTGACCTTGGTGAGGATGGGCCTACGGCAGAAGAAGCCTGAACTGGACCATCTCACAAGTCGATGACAAAGCTGTAGGAGCCTAGTAGGCGCAATACGAGGTGCCACCCTGAAGTCATACGAATAGTGGTTCCAGGGGGGGGTTCCCTGCCTGTAAAGTGGAGGTTTTTTCGTGGGTGCGAGTCCCACCCACCGGGAGACCAGCCGGGTGTCTCCTGATGGTGCATAATGCATTTTTCCTCCCCCGCAAAAAAAAAATTATGATTTTCATCATCATTATGTTGTGTTATAAAAATATATCAGCACCTACACTCAGTAAAAGTGAGCCTTTTCTAATAATCGCATTACCAAAGTCTTTGTTTCGTTGATATCTGTACTCCAAAAATGTTAATATTGTGTTTTATGACTTTCAAAAACTTTGATCATTACTTTTCTTTTATACATATATGTATAAGTCATACCCTGTCACTGTGCACTGAACAAGTGTAATTAAATATAACCAATACGTGTATGTTTAGTATATCTTAGTGTTGTGGGTAGTGTAATACAGTGTGTGTATCTGGGGCTCACAACAGTATAGGCACGATTATGGGATTTAATAAGTCTTGAAAATTTGCAAAAAAAAAAACTGCGGTCTTATTACGACCAGAACTCGATGTCAACTAGAAACTATAACTAATGCAGTCGATAAATAATATTCTTACCTGTAGAACTGTTTTAGTAACCCTGAAAAACATTTCTGTGTTTTAGTGAACTGTGTCAATTTGGGGACTGAACAAACGCATTACGGAGATACGATAAGTATGAATAATATTACGACATATGGGATATATGTGTGCGGCTTTCAGAAAATTCTAATATAACATAAAAAATATCTCCATTACCAAAGTGATGGCTTTTCGTGGGACTGAACGAAACTTTTTAATACTTGGGCTACAGTGTGTATACTGCAAACGACGACGTTGCGAATAAGTTGCATAAGTTCAACCTTACGTGCGGGATCACCAGGCGAACTCTTGAGTCAGCAAGTAAAGAAACACGCCTAAAATTCTACAAGGTGATTGCCCTTTCCACACTTCTTTATGGGTCTGAGAATTGGACTTCAACTAAAGACCAGACCAGTCGCATCCAAGCGGCTGAAATGTGATTTCTCAGGCACGTGGCAGGGTACAGTGTCCATAATCACAGAACAAACACAGACATACGGCAGGAACTGAATATTATGAGTATACCCGAGAGGATTGCCCAGTATCGGCTGAATTAGTAGCAACGTCTTTGTCGAGTGGATGACTGCCGCATTCTGAAACAACTGTGGAACTAAAAGCCGATGGGACGGAGGGGTGTGGGACGTCAGAGGAAGCACTGGAGTGATCTTTGCCTGTTTGAGACCGGAACAAACCATCCTTGGTTTTAATCTTTAAAGATGATTATTATGATGATGATGATGATGATGATGATGACGACGACGGTGACATCAAACGTATAACAAAACATTACGTTGGACAAAGAATTCAGGAGCTCGGAGGAGAAAGGGCGAATAAAAAAAAAACGATTTTTTTTTTTTAACAGAATCCTATTTTCTGACATGTTAAGAACACGGTAATACCACTATCACGAATATATTCGCTCTTAGTATTTTGTAAATAGCATTGCAATGTATGCACTGCATAAAACCAGCTGAGAGCTTAGTGCTGTAATACTGGAGGAGAAAGGGCGAATATACTGCATGGTGCCACACGTCGGCATGATTTTTGCTTAGGTTCGCCCTTTCTCCACCACGCTTAGTCATACTTGACCTGACATGTCTATGAAAAGTTTGGTCAGTGTGATTGTTATTTTGATGTGATTAGTTTGTTCTTCCTTATACTGCATACCTTATGTCTTTGTTATTCCAATAGTGTCTTATTATAACAGTGTCATTACAACAGTGAGTGTGAGTGTGGTTTTTTTATAAAAATGGAAAGACAAAATTTAGATCTTCAGCAAGTTATCAATACCTAAACTGACGTACAATGCTCAGTACCTCATTTTTTACACACTAGTATGTAATGTGATAGGAATTTGATATTAATATCTAGTGTTAAGTATACCAGTCATCAAGATTTCGAATGTTCGTTCGATTAATTTAAATTTTAGAATAATCTTAAAAGTTTTTGTTTATATATTATTATTTTTTTATTTCACTTATCATTCATTATTTAAATATAAAAGTGTAAACTAATCAGAATCTATGATTTTTGATACTGAAATATATATTCCCCCTTTCTATCCTGGGAGTACCATGATTTTGATATTCGCCCTTTCTACTACCAGCTCCTGAATTATTTCAATTGGGTGGCAGCAGCATCGACAATGTGGTGCCGAAACTTTACCAGTTTTGTTTCTTTTACCAAGTCGATACTGGAGAGAGTCATACATACGAGTATTACGGGCTAGTCGTAGGAGACATCCAAATACATATATAAAGTGGCACCTCGATACCATGAACCTCGGTAACACGAATTCCTTGATAACACGAAATTGTTTCAATCTACTTGAATATCCCATAACAATCAATGTTCTAAATACCTCTATAACCCAAAGTTCCTTATTTAGTAACCACGATAAGCCGACTTTTGCTGATTTGAGATCAAAATACTGTACTAACTAACCTTTATAACACAACATTTACTCAACAGAACCTCTATAACACGAATTTTACCCCTATAAGACGAATTACCCATGGGAACGAGCTCAGTAAGCCGAATTTTACGAAACAGGAACTTGATAACACGAACTTTTTTATCTTAAGCTTGATAACACAAACCTTGCTTTGACGAATTTCTCGATAACACGCATGTTTTTTAATCCCCTTGAGATTCGTGTCCACTGTAGTGTAAGAAAACACAACTAATGGGTATATTAAAGCTTTTCTCAGAATTGAAGTAAAGAAAGACTAAAGATAGTCGTTGAAAGAAAGTTTTTAACATAATTGTCTAGTTTTATAAGAAGCATAAGTGCTAAATAAATTAGGACAACACAGAATGTAAACAAACACGTTATAAATAACATGATATGTAGAGAATCACGTACACAATGAGTGTTTTTTTTAACCTGGAAGTATTTCTCAAATAACCTAGTTTTAAATTTAGTATATAGTGGGCCATTAGTTTATGGCACTAACACTGATGCTAAGGTAGTACCATTTTCCTGCTGCCATCGTATGAGCAAACGACATGTGCACTCCAGTTTTTCTCTTTATGGACGTAGAAAATGCAGTAAACATATAAATCTAGGTAAGCGCTCCAATTAAGTTATACTTTTGACCCTCTTAAGACTGCATTTGTTTCAGTTCACATATATCCAGGCAAAACTTAAGTAATAATTTATGTTCATTTTACTCTACTCAGTGATTATAAATTTTATTATTGAAGATAATGTACCACTGTATTCGACAACAATTTCTGTAACAACATTAAGAAGTTTAGTGAGCTGAAGAACGCATTCGCTATTATGAACAATAATATTTATTATTAGATAACTTTAAAATTATGAGCACGATAACACAAAACTAGTAACTTTAAAAAGTAACTATTGCGAAAAAACAATAATAAAATGAACACTAGACTTCTAACTACAGCGTTAGTTTTTACCTAAATTTATAACAACACAAACAATTTCTCCTTACTCTTTATGTGTATTTATATTTCCATGGATATCTAATACGTCTCGTGCATATTCAATTCGGATCGTCGTGTTTTAGCAGTGAAAACACAATACTTATCACAACAATAAGCTGTGCAAACAATAAAAGTCAACAATAAACTGTGCTATACAAAATTCGTCAAATTCACGATTGTCGAACACACATTATTTTAATAAACAGTAAATGTCACTTGATTTCTAAAGTATGTCCATTTTTGTGTGTTATACCATTGTATTATTTTGTTTGGATAAAATCAAAAACTGAATTTTTACATTCATTCTGACCGTAATGACTTCATTTATAATTTTATCACGTCTGGATACTTTTACCGGACGTCTCCAAAAGTCGATCTCTGCTGTCATTAATTTTTTTTTTCTTGTGTGTTTATTAGTAGTCCAAACATCTAAGCCGTCAGTCATGATACTTCTAGCAACGGTTTTAAATATTTTGGTTTTAATTTCTGCTGTAATTTGCTTATCCCACAGAAATCCATTTAATGTAGATATACCCATATTTCCTAAATTAATTCTGAATTGTGTTTCTTTGTCTTGCTTCCCGCTTTCCGTAATTTTCACAACTAAATACTCCCTGTTTCTCTACTTATTGATTTTAGAGTAGTAATTTGAAACGTAGTATAAGAAAAAAAAATTAAACGGCAGGTGATAATATATTTTAAAGAGGTGGGCAGGAAAGAGACATGCCTAGAGTCAAATGTTCTTAACGTCAGATATACATTAAATGTACAACTGGCTACGAATATCTAAAGGATGGGGAATAGAAGGTAACACCACTATCTCTTCTGTCCTAATTTTTTATTACCAATTAGATCTGTTGAATGTTTACTTCAACACTTTATTACTATATAATGATAGACGAGAAATTGAAAGCACTTTATTGTAATAACAATCAATGAGAAGAAGGATAAATGAAGGTTTGCTGTGGCGTCATAATTCTGTTAAAAGCGCAGCGCTTGAATCGACCGAATTGTAAAGTCTCGTTGCTTGGAACTGAGCCAAACAAGCTGTACGAAAACGTACTGAACAGTTCGGTGTCTACCATAAAAACCGCATTCCACAAGAGCAACACTTTTTTTTGAGAGTAGTTAAAAATCTCGATAGACACTAGGAACTCCGTAGTTCCTAGTAGTGTGTGATTCTAACCCACTAAAAACGCTTCCCTTCAGGCTACAACTGAGCAAGCACATCCAGCAGCTTCTCCTTCATGTTTCCGTCACGGGTGATGGGGTGAAGCCCAGTGCCTAATCCCAACATTATTCTGTCTTTCTTTCACGTAGAGTTTTATGGATCTAAACATATCAGTTGCTTTCTATTGCGATATCATATCATGTGGCTTCTGTCTTTGAGTCGCCTCAGGACGTGTAGACCTTCTTCCACCACGTGTCGCATTATTGGGTTATCGTAGATCTGAATCCTCTGACCATGTTTGCCTTCATATTTTGTTATTATTTCGCTGATGTATTCTACATTAAAGTCTCTATATAGGTTGTCGTTCCTTATATACCAAGGGGCATTCACTATACTTCTGAGTACTTTGTTCTGAAAGGTTTGTATCTTTTCTAAGTTTGTTTTCTTTTTATAGCCCCACAGCTGAATCCCGTAAGTCCATACAGGCTTCTGAACTTGTTTGTACAACAGCAGTGTGTCTTCAACTTAGTTAGTTGCAAGTTTCTCCCTAACAGCCAGTATATTTTCTGTATTTTATGTTGAGCTCCTCCTTCTTTACCGAAAACTCTTGACAAATAAAAGCCAACTAACAGAGACGTCTGTTACGACACATCTATCCGAGTGGTCAAAACTGTTATTTGAAGTTGCAAACGTCTTTGTGTTTAGATTTCCAAGTTTGATTTTTACAAATTTGTTATGGCAAACTATCAAACTACAAGCTTTGTATAACCTTGTAGTGAAGAAGAAGAAGAAGAAGAAGAAGAAGAAGAAGAAGAAGAAGAAGAAGAAGAAGAAGAAGAAGAAGAAGAAGAAGAAGAAGAAGAAGAAGAAGAAGAAGAAGAAGTATAGTCCGTGCGATCGACTTAATATTATTATTAAAAATAAACGGGTTTTCCTTTTACATAGAAGACTTAAATCTTCTTAACGTGATCTATAATGTCACAGTAGGAACTCATTTTATAATCTCAGACGCGTGTAGTGACATATTTTAATTAGGTACATCAGACAGCTCTAGTTACTAATAAATAGGACAATCCTTTCTGTGAAAGATAGCAGGTTAATTAAGTCGTTATATTTCTATCGCCGACTGTTGAGAAGAAACATTACTATCAAATTAATATTAATTAGCGACAAACTAAATTCTAATTATAAATCATAATAATATGTTTTCTAGAAGTTATGAATGATATAAGAAAATTACTATGTTCAATAAAAACATCTGCGTATTGTATATAGAATTAGAAATGTTAAATTATATATGCATCAAGAAATAGACTATAGCAAAAAGTGTTTTATTTTATATATAAAATATTAGTATAATATTATATATATTTATAATTTATAATCATTTTACCTCAAGATATTTTCTCCTTATTGTAACATGTTTCGGGTACCATCTTGTACTCATCCTCAGCTTTCCGGATTTATTATATACGCGCCCCCGCGCACTTACACTCAAATATATTACTTGACATAAAAGAGTAAACAATTATGAATATTTTGACTTAACACGCGTTTTTATCCATACCTTAATTCAAAACTTACGACTACTTTACAAAGAAAAGAACAAAATCAATTTTTAACATGTCAATGGCCGTAGAGAATGTGTTACAGCATTAGTATCCCTATTATATGAAACTTATATCCTGTGTTCTGTTGTAATATATAATAAATAATAAAATTGTAAATACTATCTAGCAGTGTGTCAGACTGAAAATGATTTTACCACAAATCTGATTATTTGAAATTTTTAGTTTTAATTGTATATTGGTCCACAAGTATTATTTTCTTAACAAAAAATAGATTAATCGAGATTTATGTAATTTTTCTGAAAACTAAAAGATTATCATACCTCAAAATGTATGTAATATTAAATGTACTTCGTTGAAAATGTCAGGGAGCCCTACAACCCAGGAAGCATAATAATTTATTTTACCATCATTTTAAATACAAATTAATAAAATGGACAAGTTATTAGACGAGATTATCTGTATTTTTTAAATTATGGTAAACAAATGTTTGATTACATCTCAAAAAAAACAAAAATTAACACCTATACGTTTTAAATTATTTAACTCATTTTCATGAAACAGCTCTTAAAATTTGTGTGAACAAACTTGGTAGTCCTGTTAATTTGGTTATTATTCCTTTGTAAGGAACTTGTTGAGTTTCCTGCAGGTCTCCCATGTAATATCTTTATATATCCCATATAATAATTTTGAATATTCAGTATACAGAAAATCATCTCAAACTAATTTAATAATTCCAAATAAGTCTAATCATCCTCCCCAACATAAAATGACAGCATTCAATTCATTAATACACCGTATGTATAGAATCCCGTTAAATGAACAATGAACAAGGAAGAAACAAAGAAAGAAATATCATCAAACAAATAGCAATGAACAATAGATACAATAAAACAATCAATAAATCAGAAAATAAAATAAAATATAAACTCAGTAACAAACACCCATACAAAACTTTATGTAAAAATCCTTCCACTAATGATAATGTAAAATATATCAACTTTATTTATCACGGAAACATAAGGCGTAAACTAAGCCAACTATTTAAAGATAAATCTTTAAAATATCGTATAACACATATAATATTGTTTTTAATAAAATGAAACCTAAAACTAAATTCAATATTCATAATAAAAATAGAGTTTACAAAATAGACTGTCAAGATTGTAATAAATGTTACGTGGGCCAGACGAACAAAAAACTTTAATGAAGAAAGTTATGTTAGTGGTTATAATCACAAACAGAATTATCACTGTTGCACACCACTATAGAAAAATTATTCCGATTAGCGTTTTCAAGGAATTCCGATCTGACGATGAGCTGAGAAGCTTGAAAGCGCTAATCGGAATATTTTTTCTATAGTGGTGTGCAACAGTGATAATTCTGTTTGTGAAGAAAAAACTGTACGAGAGATTCATTCAATATCACAATGCGTTTTCAAAACCTAATATTTACAAATGTAATTTAGCCACACACTGTTTAAGCAATAAACATAAACTTCCAGACATTCAAACTGTTAAATAAATTAAAAACGTGCAAAAAGGAAAACACATGAATATCTGGGAAAATCTTAATATTTGCAAACACAATAATAATAACCTACTAATTAGAGAATAAATTCAAATAAAAACAAAGCAAGACGATTTACTTAAAATCATATATTTAGATGAATAATAAAATAAAACATTAAATATATAATAAATAGTTGACTACATAAACATTACAACAATCGAAAATAAAATCGATTATTTTTTAAATATATTGTAAGCGAAACATGCAATTATAATTCAAACAAACCTCTGGAGATACAGAATAATTTCTGTGAAACGTGCGTCAGGCGAAAATAATCCCTCTTGCAGTGTATTTATTTGAAGATATTAAATTGGATATAAATATGATTGACTTACATTGCAGAATATGTACATTTAGATTGTAATTATTTAATAATTATTATATATGTGTGTTGGAGTACGATTGAAGTCAATTCCAATTTATTTGGTGTGAAGTATTCAAGTGGTTTGCTGGTCACAGCAGAATCAGAAAAACACATTAATCTTCTTAATGGATGTGACACGCGACCAAAACGTCAGATAAAGTAGCGTTTATAAAAGACAAATTACTTACAAAATTAATTTGTTACTACCGAAGAAAAAAATGCATTTGATTAATACATTCAGGTTTTACTCATAAATTTTAAAATATGTATTACAAAAAGGACAATAAAGATTTTAGTACAGTCTGTTTAGACGGCCGAAAAATGAGCATTTCCTACCTTCTAACTAGTTTACTGTCCTGTTTTACAGTTTGTCGATGAGTATGGTTGCTCTTAACTTGGTAATGTGTCTTCGTTTTACAAAATATTGTTAATAGGTTAGACCAATGGTTCCCAACCTTTCCGGAGCCACCTACCGCTTTCGTTTTCCGCGTTCATTTCGAGTACCACCGGAGCTTAAATAAAGGTTATTGCAACTTATTATTCCTAGTTATGTATAATTATTTTCATCTAACATAGAATTTACAAAACGAGAACTGGTTTGTAAAATTAATTTCAGGTTTGTGCTATGCTGAAATAAAGTATAAAGTTTTTCAAAAGACAGTTAATTACTCTCATTACAGATTTTCTTGTTAGTACTTAAAAAACAACATATTAAAAAGCTAATTAATGGTTCTATTGAAGTTATTTTTAATCTAAAATAACATTCAATAGTGTCTAAAATTGCGTTTTAAGTTGTGTTTTATGGATAACCGTTTTAAATCACGTCGAAAGGAAATTTATTTTAATTAATAAAGTAATAAATTAATAAAGTGTTTATAATTACAAACAGAATCAACACTGTTGTACACAAGTATAGAAAAATCATTCCGATTAGCGCTTTCAAGCTTCACGGCTCATCATCAGATCGGAAATAAATAATAATAAGGTTATTTCCGATCTGATGATGAGCTGTAAAGCTTGAAAGCGCTAATCGGAATAATTTTTCTATAGTGGTGTGCAACAGTGTTAATTCTGTTTGAGAAAATATACTGTTGTTTTGAACATAACATTTTATTTATTTACTTTTTAAGTAAACAATGTTTTCCTAAAAAATCTTCTTGCGTACCACCTTGGATCCCTACGGTTGGGAACCCCTTGGTTAGAGAATCCAAGTCTCTTCAGTCATGAGTCATATCTTGTCTGTTTAACCATTCCACGCAGGTGGGGTCAACTTCCATTCGGGGCAAAACAGAAGGGGGAGGATCTTCCGCCACACACCAATGAAAATCAAAACAACTTTTCTGCCCAACATAAAACACATTGTCGTACGCCATTACGACGCTACCTGTCAACTTTAGCGTCAATCGCCGCTCGTCCCTGGGTGCATAGTCTTATAGTTGGGCACTAAAACATGCCACCCACTCTCTCCAATAGGCTGTACAACTACTACACACAGTGCCAAAATATACTCCATTTTCATTTCTGGTGCCTCCACCTTCTAAACCCCCGGCCTACACTGGCGTACGACTCCACATGTCCCAACCAAATGGCTGTAGGGGGCTTGACCCAGAAAAGCTCACCGACCAGCCTCAAACAACTCTAAAAAAAAAGTGTATGGAGGGGAGTCTTCCGCCAAGTGTTCTTGACCCGCCCGACACTGCGACTCCCGACTTCCGCCATTTCCACCTGCCACACACCGTCTCATCTTTGGACCGTGGTTGAACTGGTATTTCTGCAGGACTGATGCTGGCATAAACCTGGCTAAAGTGTATGTGCTGCGAAAGAGTTGGTTCGAGGTCACTATTACTTTATTCATCTATACTATGAGAAAATCCCATCTAAGTATAACCTCACGTAGGTTTCCGCGGCTGGTGTGTCCATTATGTTTTTGAAGTCTACTTTCGGTGTAAACAGCATCAAAAATGTCTTGTAAGACAACGTTTTACTCATATGACAGTGAGTATCCTCAGGTCTAAGTGACAAAAAAGCAGGCAAGCGAACTCAGTTATATAGTGTAGAAATGGCGGTGGGTGGTCCGGTAAGTGACCCTATACCTATTATGTAACCCTATTACAGATGCGTCTTCGAAGTTCACCGTGTGGTTAGCTAAGGCTGAATGCTCAGCAATTTCAGACTTTTCAACTGCCGAGTTCTTCGTACGTCTAACAGGTTTTTGGCCACTTGCGAAAATCAGGCGGCCCGTCTGGCCAATGTAAACCTTTCCGCAACCGCACGGAAGATTGTAGATACGTTTAGTGTTGAAAGTGATTCTGCTTTTGATTGATTATCTATAGTTTACCTATTGCTGCAGAAGCCTCCTTTGTAGTCTCGAAGGCTGTCCTCTACATATACCTTTTGCCTTAGTCTATGTTGTTACTTACAAAAATCGAATGCCTAAAAAATTACAAAAATTTATTCGACTGCGACTAAAAAGAGAAGTAAATATTTTTTTTTATATTACACAGAGTTATCATGGCGCGCTGAAGTCTGTCTACCATATATCTCTCCTTCTCAAATACGGTTTTACATACATACATACATACGGACATAGCCTACATCCTTGGCTCTATAGCTCAGATCGAGCCTTGGACTGCCAAAGAAATTGCCTCCACTTATTCCTCTCCTCAGCCATCCGCCACCAATTCACTGCGCCCAGCTTCCTCGCATCACTGCCGGCCTGGTCCAACCATCTGCTCTTCGGTTTTCAAATCTTCCTTTTTCCTATTGCCTTGTGTTTCATAATTCTTTTTGCCGTACGTTCGTCATCCATTCTGTGAACGTGTCCTGCCCATCTTAACCTATTAACTTTGGCAAATCAGACAACTGTAATGTCATTGTACTTAGTACTCAGTCATTATTATTTCTCTTTCTCCAGACTCCGTCCTGTTGAATTGGCCCATTAATCGTTTGTAGAAGCCTCCTTTGTAGTCTCCAAGGCTGCCCTCTACATATACCTTTTGCCTTAGTCTATGTTGTTACTTACAAAAATCAAAAGCCAGATATAATTTCGAAGAACTTCCAAAATAGTCCAGTCGCCAGAGTAAAAATAATGGTAAAATTTCGTAAAAAATTGAGGCAAAGTGATATTTGGTATAGTTATTGAAAAAGGTCTAAATATCGGTTTAAAATCATCTTTGCATGTTTATAAGGTCAGGCTTTAAAAAAAAACCTTATTTAAGGGCAGCGCGCGGTAAAATCGATAAAAACGTTTACATTCCGTGAATTTCTTTTCTTACTACTAAATAAACCATGGGATCATGATAAAGTCTTCATTATTTTTGTTTAAAATAGTTCAAATTTTAATAGTAATAAAATCAAAATAACGATTTTGTTATTATTTCATCGTTAGGAGTATTAAATCGATAGACGGAATGGTCAATTTTAACAAATCTTCCTCTGTTGAATAATATTATTAAATATGTGTATCTTAATATACATAAAAGTCATTGTGTGTATTTATATTTCACACCTCCTACTAAACCACTGGACCGATTTCAACAAAACTTAGCACAAATATTTTATGCAACGGGAGAACCAACATAAGATAGGTGTTTTGGGCCCTGGGGATGTCAAAAATGGAAAATATGAAAATACCGCATGTAGGGTATCAAATTAAAGGGGATTTCAATGCAAGTAACAATTTTTCATGCATATAAGCACTATTGAAAATTCTTGGGCCCTGGGGCTCAATAAATGGGTGGTTTTGGGGGAGGTCAAAAATGGAAAATATGAAACTGGACCGATTTCCACCAAACTTGGCACACATTTTTTACGCAATGGGAGACCCAACATAAGATAGGTGTTTTGGGCCCGGGGGGATGTCAAAAATGAAAAATATGAAATATGAAAATACTGTGGGGTATCAAATTAAAGGGAATTTCAATGCAATTAACAATTTTACATGCATATACGTACTATTGAATACATTTGGGCCCTGGGGCTCAATAAATGGGTTGTAATGGAGGGGTGTCAAAAATGGAAAATATGAAATATCATATGTGACATGCATATACGCTCTATTAAAAATTTTGGTTTTTAAAAATTTTGGGCTCAATAAATTAGTGGAATTGGCGGAGGGGTGATGTCAAAAATGGAAAATATGAAAATACCGCACGTGGGGTATCAAATTAAAGGGAATTTCAATGTAAGTAACAATTTGACGTGCATATAATTTATCATATAATTCTAAGGCTGTTTTCACAATTAATAAGTCTGCATCATCGTCAGCTTGTTTAACGTTAGCTTTCTTCTTCCAAATATCTCGTTAGAATTTCAATAAATCGAGTTTTATTAGTTTTATTCGAAAGAAATTGTTCTTGGGTCACTGTGACACACATATCTTCATAGAATAAAATATCTAAAGAGGAATGTTGATTGGTACGGCGATAACGCTCCATAGCTTTGATGCTGTTAGAATTGTTTGTATAGCCATCAAAAACTACAGTAACTTTTGATCCAAAGTGTCTCTTGACATAATTTACGTATCTTTGAAAAATACATTTGAACTTGTCATTTTTTGACCATACTACTCTATGCAGTAACATACCACCATCAACGACGTAAATGCAATCTTCAAGGTTAATCTCAGTGCGGTCCACTTCAAACATATCATATAGTTTAGACTTATCTGTTTTCCGAAATACACCTTCGTAAAACATAGATGTTGGGTACGGTGCAAGTTCATAACGCATGTAATCTTTTAATTCGTCGTCACTTTTTCTTGCTACACAAATGCGTTGAAATATAAACATTGGATCTATAGGGACAATCTCCTCTTGAATTTTCAGACTACTATTAACACTTTTTAATGACAGTACTCTATTTTTTCGTTTAAACGAAACTTTATGGACGTTTGTACCTGCAGTTTCTTCTAACCCTGCTTTTCCAACCTCAAAAGCATTATGACAGTTAATATTATTACCGCCAGTAACTCCAGTAGATATAGACATTATTGAATCTTGATAAGGAAATGTCTCGTGACAATCAAACCAGGATTTTATTTTGAGAATATCTTCAGTATCTCGTTTTATTCGAGAATCTCTAGCATCTACATGCTGATCGGAAGTAGAAAATTGTATACCACAAAAATTTTCTACTTCTTCGCAGATATCATGTGTATATGGCATAGCTAAAATCCATTTATTTGCAGTACTGGTAGTTACTCCCCGTCCAATCATACCACCATCAACTTTCATGACTCTCATTAAGTCCTGTTCGATTGTCATATCAGTATGAGTTCCTGACCAGAATTTCTCAGTTCGTCTTACAGTACAAAATCTGTTATTTATAAAATTTTGAAGTTCTTTAATTTTTAAAGCGGTAGTTTCTGGAATTACATTTTGGTTTTGCATTGAGGTGAAAAGTTTCTCAGATTCTTTTATAAATTGATTCATATATTGTACATATACTAAGGCTGATTTCGTATAATTAAAATGTCCAGTCGCATAAAACTATGGCAACATTTGCTGAATAACTTGTAATTGAATTTTTATATTACCCATTTTTTCAGAGCGCGCAAATGCTTTTGCAATAGAGATCATTCGTATGTATTGTATCCATAATTTTGCAGTTTTACCGCATTCCTCAATTTCAATAATTTTTTCTAGAAATTTACCATTTAAGATGTTAAAAAAATTATGATCTTGTACTTCTTTGTAAGTAAGATTGTCATCTAAAAATTCTTGTAGTAAAGATTTCATATTTGAATATTCAACTTCTGAAAGATTCATTTCCTCAATAATCTTTTTACACAAAACTATCCAAATTAATGTGTGGCCTCGTACTGCTCTAGCATAAGCATGGCCATCTACATCTTATCTACAGTTCCTGGCGCATAGTAACAGCTTAATGCTTCTTTTAAACCGCTTCCTGCCATCAGATAACCGATTGAACCAAGAAAAGACATAAGCAGATGAAATCCTCCAAGTCGAACAATTACATTATGTATATCATCATCAGGTGAGGATTGGACCATTTTAAACGCTTTCTGATACAAAGTTTGATCGAAAGTAACAAAACAATTAAATAGATTTAAGTTTTCACTAGTTTTACAGCGTATTTTAAAACGGTGTATATTGTATTTTTGTCAGTTGGAGGAGAGTGTACAAAAGGCAAGCAAACAATTCTAGATAATGTATACGTCATATTTTCCAAAAGCTTGGACATAAAGGCATTCCAGCCAGTAATGCCTGGTTTGGTCACTCCATAAATCCAAAGCAAGTCAGCATTAGAAAAATCTATATTATTAAAACTCGGGTTATCTACTTTTTCAAAAACAATGTTTTGGAGTGCATGTGTATTAATATTTTCAAAAATTTGGAATGGTATTTTGTCAATTTTGCTAATTTCTTTTGCAGTAGGCTTAACTGTCAATCGTTTTAAGGGAACTTTGTTATAATAACAATCTCTGGGACTTACAATCATAATACCTCCCATACTATGAAAAGTATTTTTCCCGTCTATAGTATTGATGTTAATATCTGAATTGTCAAATGCCAATTGTGCAAAACAACCAGATCTAAATGGAGAACGTGGACTAAGCAATACACTATCCTCATAAAGTGTTGCTTCTTTGTATGATGAACACACTCCCAGATGCGACAATATATCTATAATTCGTTTTGAAGCAAATTTCCTGTGCAACATTACAGACAGACCAACTTGCAATGGTGATAGAAAGGTTCTAGGTCTTATGCAACTCATAATTGAATGAGTAATTGCTGTGCATTTTGTTTCATATGAACTAATATCACCTTTTTTATTTTTTAAAATTATTTCTTCTATCAGAAACTGAAGGGGTTCTGGGATATTCTCATTAATATTTTGGAATATATTATCACTTGGAGGATAAAATTCTGTATTACTTTTCTTCAGATTAACATCGTTTCGAATAATTGCTGCTGCAGATTTTAAGATTTTTCTTTTTTCTTCATTTTCATCTTTTTTTGAGGCTATCCATGTCTACGTTTAATTTTTTTAAATGGTCAAAAAATGGTGTCAGAAAGGCCAAAAAATTTTGTTAATTAACCACCCGAAAGTATTTTTAATAATCTTTAATTTAAGCCGTCGTACACCTTTGTGCCACAATCTTGCCGTACTTTATGAGCACTCAAAGTTTTTTTGTGAATTGCGATTTTTTTGAGGTAATATTCGACATTTCAATATGAAATTTTTGGGGTTTATAGTACTCCACAAAGGTTACCTTTCCCTCAAGTTTTATCAACTTTCATTAATTTTTGTTAAAACAACAGCAATTTGTTTATAAACGCCATCGCCACTTTATTTATTTATTAACAATAATAATAACATCGACTTCCGTATTAAGGCTAGAAATGTTCTTAATTTATTATAGAATACTGAAAAAAATCACATTAAAATCGGCTTGTTAGGTCCAAAGATATTTATAAAAACGCTATTTTGCAACTTAAATTGTTAATAAAAAAATAAACGGGTTGTTTTTACACAAAACTTAACTATTAGCTCAACTTGATCCCATTAACCAATTTAGCACACAAAAAATCGACTCCCAAAACAATTCACATTTGATTTTTATTTTGACTCCACTACACGTGCTCACAAATAAATAAATATTAGCATGTATAAAAAGTGTAAATAAAAACTTTAAACTGCAAATTTTTTACCTTTTTTATATGATAAAAACAAAAATATTTGTAATGTTTTGATTATAACCTTTGAAGAAATATCAACTGCGTTACTGCTCCGATCTTGTATAGCAGATATTTGTATGGCACACCACAACAATGGGTGTTGCGCGCGCAGCTACATTTACAGTTGCACACTCGAGGGGAATAGAACGCCGCGCCGTTTAAAAATTTTACCTGTTTTCTAGGGTCTTGTTTTTAGAGTATAGGTATAATCAGGTAAGAGAAATAACATGAATAGATAGATTTAGTATTGTAGTAGCTGTAACGTTAATTTCAAGTACTCAAATAAACCCACTTAAAAGATACATGTATGTAACGCAAAGGAGGCACCTTTTTTTAGTATACACAATTTTTATTTATTTTTTTTAATTTCGAAAATGATTTTAATTTTCATGAGTGTAGTTTGTGATGCAGAACACTTGCAGCTTTCAAATACAGTTTTTTGTATTTCGATATCTCTATTTTTAAGATTAATAAAGGCAGATAAACTCTGAATTTTCGAGTAAATTTAAAATACGTCGAAATACTCACTTTTGAAAAGGTGTTTTTTTTTTTAAATAACAACTTCAAAAGTATTTTTCATTATTATAAAATAAAAAGTTTATCTCTTTTAAAGGTAAATTAGTAAAGAACTACTATTTTTTTAAATTTTATTGTATAGTACTTGTAATTTTGTGGTTTCACTTCTTTTTGTATCTACAGTAAATATTTATACACTATATTCTTTATGTTCAAATAAAATATTTATGTAAAAATCAACAAATTTTGAAAGCTATACTGTTCCCCTTCAAAACTAGCCTTTATTTAACTTTCTATGCTCAGATTAAAGAAAGTTATGATATTTTTGAATAGACGCGCCTGGCTAATTTAGCGAATTACGCAAGATCGGGGGCAAACGCTCTTTTTAAAACGCAGCGCTCATCATTACCAATTTTCAGGAAAACAGTTCCATTAACGTAAAAATATGTAAGGAGACTTTCTGAAGTAAATTGTTTGCTCTTCAATATACACCTTTTTATTTCTTCCAACTGTACATATTTACGGAGTGCTTTAAGAAAATCTGTCTTTACGATTTTTCCAGACCATTTTCAGAAAACCCTAGAAAGTTAAACATGCAAAGATTTTTTTATATTAATTATTAACCTTTATTTAACACGTGCACCAAATATTGCTTTGCCCCAATTTTTTATCAAGTCAAAATCTCTGGCGACTGGACTAAAATGTTAAGGCGGATAAGCGAAATGATTTCTTACTGAAAACTTTCAACATTGGCTCTACTAATCAATTGGAAACGATATGTTTAAACTCGTGACTTCCCGAAAGAACTAGTTTGACGCAGATAAATTTACTTTGTAGTTATTGTAATATCAATTAATTTTATACAGTCAGTCTGATTAGTAAACACTTATCAACTAACACGATCAGTAATTCAACGAATATACCTTGTATGAATGTATCGTACTTTCGTAGAGAACACGTGCCGCATTATCAATTTAAAGTCCTTTAAATAGATTCTAGATTGTGTGTGTGTGTGCGCGCGCGCCCGCGCCCGCGCCCGCGCCCGCGCCCGCGCGCGTGTACGTATATAACATTTTAATTTATGTATAAAACATTTAAGAATTAATAACTTGAATTTTAAAATTTTATAACAATATAAATTTTTAAATTCGTAGTGACCGTCAATCGATTAATTTTTCCGGTGAAGTGTTTGTGAGGATCGGTCAAAAAATATAACACAAATTTAAAATTATTTGTGTCGACGTTTCGACAATGTTTATTGTCATTATCAGGACATGTGTCATCATCAGCGGTACAACAACCCATTACTGAGTTAATGCCTCCTTTAACAGCCTCCGCCAGTTGTCCCGGTCAAGTGCAGCTGCTCTCCAGTTCCGGGTCCCAAGGATATGTCGCGCATAGTAGTTCACACCGTCTTCCCAACGTAGTTTGGGTCTACCAACTCTCCTGGCGCCATAAATCTGTTCTGTGAGTGCCTTTCTTGGTATTTCATTCTCCCCCATTCTGATCACGTGTCCAGCCCACCTGAGTCTACCACGTTTTATAATTTTCACAATATAATGGTTCATTCAGAAGAGTGTTCAGTTCTTCGTTGGTTCTTTTCCTCCATTCACCTCCTACACATATTGGACCAAATATGCTATGGAGGATTTTGCGTTCATGAACCAGCAGGCTTGACTCAGACTTTCTAGAAATGGTCCAGGTCTCAGAACCATAGGTGAGAACTGGGCGGATCAGTGTTTTATACAAAAGCAGCTTGATGCTCCTGGCAATTATTCTGCTCTCTTTGGGGTCTGAGACCAAAGAAGCACCTATTACCTGAGGTAATTCTTGGCTTTATTTCTTCTGTTGTTTCCCCATCAGCGTTAACTTGGCATCCTAAATAAACAAAGTTGTTGATTTTTCGAAGGAATAGATGCCAATTTGGATATGCTCTCCTTCTCTAGCCTCCTGTCCTGTGGCCATGTATTTTGTCTTGCTTTCATTTACTATGAGATCCAGCCTCCTTGAGGGACCTTCAAGAGCAAGAAAGGCTTCAGTGACTGCTCGAAGGGACCTCCCGATTATATCTAGGTCATCGGCGTATCCTAGGACCTGCACCAACCTGTTGAATACAGTCCCGGAGGAATCTATTCCAGCATCTCTCATAGCTTTTTCTAAGGCAAGATTGAAGAGGAGGCAAGCAAGAGCATCGCCCTGGAGGACCCCCTTTCTATCAGGACATGTGTATGATTACAAAAGAAATGTCAATTACAACAGAACAATTATTTGAGTGAACGTCTTTGTGTATGCGATTGTGTGTGTGCGCGCGCGCGCGTATCCGTGTATATGTGAATGGGTTGATACAGTTTGTTTAATATCTTCAAATTTTTTCTTTAAATACAACGAGAAAATTATAATATCATAGAACTTACTTTATAGGCTACAACATTACAATTTAAATGACTCATAATTTATTGGTATTTGTAAATCAACAATTAAATATTAGAATTGGTACAGAAAACGTTTATACATATACCTGTCAACATATAGCATAATAAAACATATTGTAGCTAAACACAGATTATAGGGATGTTCAATTATGTATATTATTAAAAGTTATTTTTATCATGTTTCACTCACTACTGGTATTAAAAATACCGTCATTAATTTCGAAAATTTTACATTACACAATAGCTCTAGAACTTTAGTATATTAAGATACTTTACCGTAATAATTAATTACAACGGTTCAGACCTCAATGGTATAGTTTACTACAAAGTCCAAAGTGTAGATAGAAGAAAACACGGTTGTTCATATCACAAATTATTTTATTCGACTGCGACTAAAAAGAGAAGTAAATATTTTTTTTTATATTACACAGAGTTATCATGGCGCGCTGAAGTCTGTCTACCATATATCTCTCCTTCTCAAATACGGTTTTACATACATACATACATACATACAGACATAGCCTACATCCTTGGCTCTACAGCTCAGATCGAGCCTTGGGCTCCCAAAGAAATTGCCTCCACTTATTCCTCTCCTCAGCCATCCACAACCAATTCACTGCGCCCAGCTTCCTCGCATCACTGCCGGCCTGGTCCAACCATCTGCTCTTCGGTTTCCAAATCTTCCTTTTTCCTATTGCCTTGTGTTTCATAATTCTTTTTGCCGTACGTTCGTCATCCATTCTGTGAACGTGTCCTGCCCATCTTAACCTATTAACTTTGGCAAATCAGACAACTGTAATGTCATTGTACTTAGTACTTAGTCGTTATTATTTCTCTTTCTCGAAACTCCGTCCTGTTGAATTGGCCCATTAATCCTTCTCAGTATCTTCCTTTTAAACACAGCCAGCTTCTGTTCATCAATTTTCTTGAGTACCCAGCACTCACAGCCATATGCCAATACAGGCCTTACCAATGTCTTATAAAGCGTGGCTTCAGATTTGTTGGTTAATAGTATTGATTTAAAATGTTTATTCAGCCCGTAATAGCTTCTATTAGTAGCGAAAATTCTTCTTTCAATTTCTTTTGCGCAGTTATTTTCAGCATCGACATATTTCCCCAGATATACGAAGCCTTTTATTCTTTCAAAATTTTAGCCATTTTCTATTAGTATGTTTGAAATATTATCATTATTGCTTCACGCAGCCATAAACTTTGTTTTATTTTCATTTATAACAAGCCCCATACTATTAACCGATGACTCGAGATCTCAAGTGCTCTTCTTCACGTTATTTTAATTTCTGCTGTCAATATCTATATCGTCTGTACATGCTAGGAACTAGAATTTTTTTTTTTTAATATGTCCTCCAGTTTGTATAATAGAGTCTCGTATTACCTTTTCAAGTACAGTGTTGATCAGTTAGCAGGGTAGTGAAATTTTCCTTCATGTTTAAGTCCATTCATGGTTTCAACAGAGCGGTGGAGATGTGACTGAATTCTAATCTGGAATTTGGAGCTGGATAGTGCAGCTCTCACCATTCTAATTAATTTTGGAGAAATGTGAAGCTCATGGATGCCTTGGTAGAGCCTGTCTCTATTAGAAAGTAGATAGAAGAAAACATGGTTATTGATGTCACAAATTATTTTATTCGATTGCAGCTAAAAATGAGAAGTAATCGTTTATTTTATATTACACAGAGTTATCAGCGAGCGTTGAAGTCTCTATCTACCATATCTCTCCTTCTCTAATATAGTTTTAGTTTTGATTAAAACTTCAACTCAGTCTCTGTTTATAGAGGAATATCTCTCCACATTACGATATAAATTCGTAACGTGTACACACACACACACACACACCAACATATCCTTTCTAGCTGTCATGGGTAACACACTGGGTTGGAATTTAATCAAGACTATATAAAAGTATCATCACATACTGCTCCCGCGCGCGTGAGCGTACAGGTTCCATGTTACCTTTACTACACAGTGCGTTTGGATTTAATCAACTTACTTGTGTATGGTGTAAAATTTATATCTTAATTTAATTTATCTCTACCTAAGGTATAAATGAAAACTCTACGTGAATCATACACGTTTAAAATTTACAACAAACAAACATTAAGAATCTAAAAGTTTTTTTTTAGATTTATTTAAATTCTAAAAGACGGCGTATTCGATTACAGAAATTACACTGCACCTCGCATAGTTCATATGGTTACACCATTTAATTTTTTCCCATTTAAAACACTGATAACATAATGTTACGACTGTCTCCTGATCGTCGTATGGTACAGTGGAAAACAAAATACAAGACACCAGCGAAGTCACTAAAAACCACCTTGCTGCGGCCACATAAAACCATACTGCGTCATAGAAATATCCCAAAGATTATATTATAAGGGAATTAGATTTCTACACTTCTTCAGAAATTCTGTTATATCCTTCGTATACCGACAGTTATTATAAGTTACTAAAAAATATTAAAAACTGTGCAGCAGTCATGACATTTCAAGTAAAGTAATGTAAATTATTTTATGGTAATATTATCGGACAATCCAACTCATTCCCGTAGGCTTTCATCATTACGGTAAAATATGAGAACCAGTGTTTTAAAAGCATCGCACAGACAACTCTAATTTTGTAAATAATGTTCATTTGATTTTTAAATTTTTGTGACGTAAATGTCACAGATAAGTAATAGTTTACAAATTTCAGAAGCGACAGAGTTTGCGATTTTGTGTTTTGTGGTTACATGACACAATATTTGTCTTCGTCCGAAATGGCTTATGCTAATATTATTCACAATACCTTCAGCCAATGAGAAACAATTTTTTGTTGTATCCGCTGTCAGTGCTTAGTAACATTAAATGCAGAATTTAAATGAGGTGTTCATGTGACTTTACTTCCAACAAACAGAATTTTCTCATGATTGCGGACAACCATTTGTTTCCAAGAAAACGTTTTGTTGAGAAAGAAGTGTTTATTGTTCCTGTACTTTGTTGTTGTCACTATATTCTTCATTGATATTATACTGCAATATTGTGTTGTATTCAGTCGAGCGTAACCAATAAATAATTGTGCACGCACGCGAGATTGTATTAATCCTTTTAGTGTGAAACAGATTCGACCAGTGCGACGCAACGATGCGATAGGAAAATGTCTCAATAGCTTACACAATTTAATAACGGACTGGTGAAACAGCTGTCTATCGGATTTGTTAGACCGCATTAGGTGTATATGAATTTACCAATCAATAAATCGAAAACATCAACTATTTAGTCGTTAAGCCCAATCACTGTGAACCACATACGATAGGATTTAAAACTGTATTCTGTTTTTGAAAATTCTTTCTGTAGATTAATTATTGCCATTTAAATACCATTTTCATTTTTTAGTAAAATTATTTGTAGGAACGATATTTGGTCTTTGCGACAATAAATAAACGACCTGACGAAGTGTCTTGCACAAATCGAAGTTTAAAGTACCAAGTACCAAAAAGAATGAGTAAAAGTCTATTGACACAATGCCACAGCTCGTAACATTTATCATTAACTATTTTATGTCAAAATGTAAAATTTGCAATTTTAATGTTAAAAATGTGTTTTTCAGGTGCAATGCACGACCAATGAGAGTTGAAATATCTACGATTTTTTAATTTATTTTATTTTTCTTGTGCTGTTCTTTACTTATCTAAAGTTGTAGCGGTTTACTTGCATAAAAAATTTGTGTCTTTTTAGTTACGAAAAATTGTAATATTGATCAATTTTTATTATTTTCGGGGGTGATGCGCAACCGGAAGATATTAACAGACTTTTTATTTTATTTTAACATTGAAAATGTTTATAAGGACGTGTCTTATAATCTACAATCTATGTGTTTCTCGAACGATCCATTGGAATCCGGCTGAATGTTGTGACGTACTTGATTTCAACATGTGCTTGCGAGACTTTTCTAGACGCCGCCAGCCGCGCTGACTGTGTCAAGGCCGCAATTCATTACTTCGTAGTGTAGAAATAACGTGTAGTCGTGGAATGTTCTGGTCTGTGAGCGGGGTATAAATAGTCGGCGTCAGCGGCTTTAGTTCAGTTATTATAGGGCGATATTTCTCTGTGCGTTTAAGTGGTTATTAGTGCGGTTGGTAATATTGTGGCGAAGTGTTATTTGTTTTTATAATTGCGCGGGACAATTATAGTACAATTGTGTTTTATAATAGTTGACATTTTTGTATTGCGTGTGAATAATTTTTATTTGATTTGTTGTAAGAGACTGTCTTGTTAATTACGAACTGTTTAATTGTGATAATTAAACCTGGTGATTAGTGACTTAATTGGTGTCTTGTGTTAACATTGAAAATGTTTATAAAGACATGTCGCACATTTGAAAACGACCGCTGGTGCGTAATCGAAAATGGGAACCGGTGAGCTTCCATAGAAACTACTTCTTTGTTGTCAATAACGTAGTACACATATAAAACTTCGCTTATGAACGCGACTACATTTAACTTATAATCTGTACATTGGTAAATGAAGAATGAATTCATTGATTGGTGAATGAAGAGTGAATTCATTGATTGGTGAATGAACATAAATATATATATTTTTTAGATTGATTGAAGCATTTTCAATTCCCTTCTCTGTGCATTGCATTTGTGCAATGCCTGTAAATTTGTATTTATACTTGTATGTTCTAGGCGCAAGTTTTCCGCGGTATAGCAAAAATAAATAAAAAATAATATTTGTCGGCTTACCCTAACCTCAATTCCTTAAACCTTAAATAATTACAATATAAAAATGACAGATGCAGACAGTTATATCCTAACCGGTGTGAATAACTATGACACTCTTGAGCTCTTGAATTACCATTTTTTGTTTGTTATAACATGGCTGTAATGTGAGCACCTAATATCTGTATCCTCAGTGTTTGCGCACACAAGGAGACGTGTCTGATAACGACGGCACAACAATACGACAATGAAACAATGGAGATGAGACACTTCCGACACCTTCCATTGTGTACCCCCAGACATTGGGTATGTCGACGTATGACCTCATTGTTGAAACCGCTATTGTAGACACATATCTACCGTATGCATAACCTGTATGTACTGACAGGCCAGTTTACATTGATGACGGTAAAGATGTTGCCACCGATTCAGCCGATACTGGACGATCCTGACTAGTATACTCGTGATATTCAGTTCCTGAAATATACCTGCGTTTCTTCTATGATCATGGAGAGTATACCCTGCCACGTGATTGAGAAATCTCATTTCAGCCGCTTGAATGCGACTGGTCTGGCATTTCGTTAAATTCCAATTCTTAGACCCATAAAGAAGTGTGGGAAGAGTCATCACCTTGTAGAATTTTTTGTTTCAACTTTCTAAGCAAAAGAACACTATCATCAAATCATCGCTCCTTTGAGGTCGTTAGTATTGAAAAAAAATTAGTTGAAAACACCTACAATATAAGTAGGTCGATATACCTATAACAGGTATTTTTGAATCATTATTTTTGTGAAACTGATGTAACAGTGACTGAAAAGTTAAAATACCTGTTCCGAATCAACGATAACTGAATAGACGAAATACCCGTTCCGATTACTCGGAGCCTCATGGTTCCGAGTCGAGAGACCCCCCACACCCCTTCTCAACTAAGGAATAAACCAGTTCTGCGAGTACAAAGTCACAGTCATTGGTGCTGAATACTGGATTCTGCGCATGTGCCGATTACTAACGATATGATGTGCACAAGTACGAAACGAAGCAAAACAGCGAGTTCAGAATATCTCTATGCCAAAGTGGCGAATTTGTTTTTAATAAATTTAAAAAATTCATACTGATGTTACATTTATTCTTGTGTGTTATGCAGATATATAATACAGGTTGTAATAACAAATTGTATATTATACTAGACCACCGTGGTAAATTTTGAAAAAGCGAATTATATTTTGTTATAATCTACAGAGTAGCTGATATGACATATAGTATGTTTTGTTGATGTGATTTCGGAGATGACTTTAACTCCACTGCACATCTCAAGTAAATTTTTCTGACATTATTTGTTGTGCTATTATGTGCACTCTAAATTTCATTGCCTGAGTTTTGCAACTGTTTTGTCTAACCAAAATGGAATCAATAATTTAATATTAAATCTATGTCAGGTTGTTTACTCCTAGTAAAAACTTAAATTAGTATTCCCAAAAGGAGATAGGATTATAAATTTTCTTGTTTCCTATTTTATTTTAAAAAGTAACAGCTTAATAATGTCACAGTGTAAAGTAACGCTGTTAATACTTTTAGTTTCAATTTATTTCTTATAATAAATTATATAACAAATAATATAAGAATATATAAAAATAATATATAAGAATGTATAAAAGGTGTATAATAACAGGTATTTGTACGTGTCATTTTCTTGATCGGTTTTGTTCGTACCTGTTATTTTCAAATACTAGTTTACCACACATCTAATTCTACACACAATTCTACATCACTATCTAAAGACACACGGGATGTCTGTTGCGGACCGTGTCAACTTCTTTTCAAGTGATTTTGCGTTAGAGACTAAAAGAAAAGTATATTTGCGACGGTCTCCTTGATCGTCGTATGGTACAGTGGAAAACAAAATACAAGACACCAATTAAATCACTAACAACCAGCTTTAATTAAACAGTTTGCAATCAACAAGATAGTCTCTTACAACAAATCAAATAAAAATTGTTCACACGCAATAAAAATGTCAACTAATAAAGTACCTCACAATTAAAAAATACATAACACCTCGCCACAATACTTCGAACCGCACTGGAATAACGCACCATTTAAATGCACTGCGTAAATCGCCCGCCAATAACCGAAAACTAAGCAGCAGGTATAGGCTATTTATAGTCTGTAGGCTTCCATAATATGCGTCCTTAACAAGCAATCGAAAATTCTAGAGGATACTTCAGTGCGACCTTCGCAGAAACACGCATCGTTGGGCTAACTGAGAAGCTTATCGAACAACACTATCGAATGTACAAGACTGTTCCGTATTACGTAACACTGCCTCGCATGTTCAGAACACGTACGCATACAACATTACAGCTGGGATAGGCGAGAAACACGTCGAATATTCTGTAATGTAACAATATTAATATTTATTATTGTTATTATTATTGTTATTAATATAATTATTGTTATAATTGTTATTGTTATTAATATCAGCAAAAGTACAATCACTTTGGAAACAAAATCTAAGGATAAGACTTGAGTTCATGTCGGATTACAGCGTCTGTGACTGCAAGAGGGAGTTTTACTAAATTCTTACGCCAACTTGTTTCAAAGTAATCTGACACGAAGCAAGGATTAAGAAATAAATCAATTTCCTTCATTGTGCTGGTTGTCCAATACCTGTTGAAGTCATTACTCTCTTCCAAGAACAGGGCTCAGCTTCCATTTGTAACTATATAGGGTGTATTGTATTAATTCCGTGCTTATTCTTAGAACGTCTAACTTATCTAAAGCATACTTATGACTTTCGTTCGTTCGTATTCAAGGCCAACTAACAGACCCTTTTGACATAACAAGGGGGTTAAAACAAGGAGACGGGCTGGCCCCGTTTCTCTTTAACATATGCATGGAATACGTTATAAGGAAAATGTCCTCCAACGCTTGCAATTTACTATTCAATAAATCTACACAAATTGCAGCATATGCTGATGACGTGAATCTAATGGGACGCTCAGTAAGAGATATTACGGAACTCTACTTGGTACTGAAGGAGAATGCAAAAACAATAGGTCTGACTATCAATACAGACAAAAGCAAAGCTATGACCCAAATAAGAAAACGTCGAATAGCACAGAATCTAACAATTGGAGAGGAGAACATTGAAATGGTGGAAAGATTTACATATTTGGGAGTGGAGATAACAAGGGACGGCAGCGAGGAAGGAGAGATAAGAAGAAGACTCACACTAGCAAACAAAGCTTACTTCTCTTCGTCACAAGTATTCCAGTCAAAAGAAATACATAGGGCCGCAAAAATCCCAATATATAAAACTATTATCCGACCAATAGCCACCTATGGCGCAGAAACCTGGATAATGACAGAAAAAATAACAAACTTTCTCAACACCTTTGAAAGGAAAATTTTAAGGAGACTTTTAGGCCCAATTAACGAGAATGGAGTGTGGCGGATACGTTTCAATCATGAGCTTTATCAGCTGTATAAAGAGCCCACAATAACAAGATATATAAAAATCCAAAGGCTCCGTTGGGCAGGGCACCTAGTTAGAATGGAGAGGAGCAGAGCATCTAACCGAGTGTTCAACGGAAGAATAGAAGGCCGCCGTCCAGTTGGAAGACCCAGAAAGAGATGGGAAAATGAAGTGAGCGAAGACTCAAGATCGCTGCTACATATCGACAATTGGAAAAGAATGGCAAAGGAGAGGGATGCCTGGAGGCATAAACTGGAGGAGGCCAGGACTCAAATTGGACTGTAGAGCCATTGGATGGATGGATACTTATGACTTACCTTCTTCTTCTTTTTCTTTTCAAGGATTAGGTTATATAAACCTGTTCCAACACCCATCTCGTCTGCGGACGACCCACGTCTCTTCTACCAATGGCTTTATAGTTCAGTGCCGCTTTCGGCAATCGATCCTCTGTCATCTTTTGCAGATGATCCCACAAAATTGTCTTCCGTAAATTGATATAATTTCATTTATAATCGTTACTTCGAGTTCTGCTCTGATATCATCATTCCTTATTCTATCTTGCAATGTATAAAGTATTTCGAAGAAACTGCATTTCAGCACTCTGAATCTTGCCACATTCCTTTTTGTTATGACCCACGCCTTACTCTCATAAGTCAATGTGGCTATTGAAATGCTTGTGCTGTGTGCTTGTTTTATTTGTAAGCTTTCTGTAAATCGTACCACAAATATTCCTAAATTTGTTTATCTTCTATTTTTTATGTCATATTCAGATTCATAATTTACTGCTCAGCCGAGGTGCTTAAAACGCCTCACTTGTTCTAAAGTGCTGTTGTTTATAACTATCTTAGCCCTCACTGGATATTTACCTTTGAAGGCCATGGTTTTGGTCTTTCTTACTGAAATTATCAGTGAATACTCTGTTGCCACTTATGGCATCTATAACTTAATTTATTTAGGAATTATTCAACGATTGCTGCTACTTGAAGGCCATGGTTTTGGTCTTTCTTACTGAAATTATCAGTGAATACTCTGTTGCCACTTATGGCATCTATAACTTAATTTATTTAGGAATTATTCAACGATTGCTGCTACTTGATCACGTTCTGTAAAAAAATTGTTTTGTAACATGTTTTTTTTTTATTTTTTGCACTTGTAATTACTTCCATGTTCCTTAAGGAAATGGAAGTAATGGTGATGGCAAAAAAAATCGTGTTCAAGATTATTACAGATTCTGATTGTACTACACTCAAAACATGAAAAAAGTCATTTTTCTAAAAGTGTCTGTGTGTGTGTCTGTCTGTCTGTCTGTAGATTTTTTTTCTATGGCAAACGATAACAGCCGCAAATTCAAACAGAATCAAATAATTTTTTGCATGCTGTCCTGATTTGTAGAGTTCTCAAGACCTGTTGTTTTTGGTGGAGGTCGGTTAAGGGAAAGGGGTAGTTTACCTGCTACATTTTATGTTTTAACAAGGGTATTTTCTATGGCAAACAATAACAGCCGCAAATTCAAACAGAATCAAATAATTTTTGCATACAGCCCTGAATTGTAGAGTACTCAAGACCTATTGTTTTCGGAGAAGATCGGTTAAGGGAAATTGGTAGTTTACCTGCAGCGTATTTTATCAAGGGTAATGTTTTTTTTTGGCAAACGATAACAGCCGCAAATTCAAACAGAATCAAATAATGTTTTGAATACAGTCCAGAATTGTAGGCACATTCCGCCCCTACACGTTACGGCTTCATCCCTTTATTGCTTGTCTGTCAATACTATTACGACGGTCCCACTGATCGTCGTATGGTACAGTGGGAAATAAAATAAAGACACCAATTAAGTCATTAATCACCAGTTTTAATTAATCACAGTTTGAAATCAACAAGTTATTCAACAAGATTATACCCGTACAATAGTTCAAGTTAAATTTGTACACACGCAATAATAATGTCAAGTAATAGAGTACCGCACAATAATTACTTTCCACTAATAACCACCTGAACGCACAGAGTAATCGCCCGACGTATAGCTGAAAGCACCGTCGCTGGATGCTTATATTTATACCCCGCTAAAATTACAGAAAAACCTGTCACTTTTTGGATAACGTGTTAAACAAGAGCCTCTTACGGGCGCTCTCGAATCCACTAGAAACTGTGTCGTGTCTGGCCTTGGACACAGTGCGCGGACCAGTGCGGTCTGGAACAGCCTCGATTGTTGACGCGCGATAAGTGTCTCGTAATTGTCATTCATCTCAAAGTAGCAGCAATATGTACGCGCACACACGTTACAGCTGGTTCAGCTGGGGTATCCGAGAATCACGTAGCCACGACACGTTACAGGTTACGACACGTTTCATTGTAAGAGGGTGTTCCGTTGCGTAACAATAGTTTTCCCTTTATTACAGAACAGGAGCAGGGATGCGGTTAGAATTCATTACGATATTCACCTATTATTATTTATTTAAATTTTGTCGTAATACTGTTTTTGTTTGCGACAACCTTTTTGTACAATGAACCTTATAAAAGAACAAAATATTTTCTCTGTGCAATATACTTTATATCCCGTGTGGAGTTGCTAGTCTCCCGTCGGGCGCCTCCCCAGGTGGCGGATAGGGGAATGCTCACCTGATATGGTGGGTACCGGGGAAATAAACGACCCGGGGCGGATCAAAACTAGCAGCTGCTGCCTTGTTGTTAGATATTGGTTTATCAAAGACTAAAGGAAGTAAGCCTTGATTAAAAATTTCCTGGTCCTCCACGTTGGGGGTTAATGCAATGGGCCAACTCCCCGTTCATTGGAAAAAAGAACATATTAAAAAACCAAATAGATTGCAGCCGAATAGATTCAATAAAAGTAACTGAGAATCGAATCACTTCTGTAATCTTTGTAAACATTGTACAGCCACAGCCACTTCGTTAATTTAATATAGAATATTGAACTTCCACTTGTGAAACTTACTTGCTTTCTCCCGTACGCGTTTCGGCGTGATGTGCCCCTTCATCAGCGGATTGAGACAGACTTCCAGTAACTCGTAACAGTTTTTGGCGTTTCTGTATTTGTTGATGAAATACGCTTTGTCTGGGTATTATAGTTGTTTTGATAGTTCATCTTCTTTTCCCACAGTTCTAAATTAATATAGAATATTGAACTTTCACTTGTGAAACTTACTTGTTTTCTCCCGTACGCATTTCGACGTAATGTGCGCCTTCATCAGCGCATTGAGACAGACTGCCAGTAACGTCTCAACATAAACATACAGGATAAACATACAGGACACATGAAACCCCGCCTTCACCAGATCGTCTATATGGCGAGTAGTGTATTTCAATAATATCTACCTGCAGTAAGGGTCGTGTTCAGTGTCCCGACGTGTACATTCGACATACATAAATCACGTGACCTCACCAATGTCTTGGCTCGATCTACACAATACTGTAATGTACTTACCTTGTACTATTGATTTACGCCAATGTCGGTAACCGAGGGTGTAGGTATTAATGCATATGGACAGTTAGACATATTGATTTACAACTTGTATTGAGTCTCTCGACGGGTACAGTGTTTCTCAGCCCAAGATTTTGAACTCAGTTTGTGTGAGCCACGTCCAAATTGTTACTTATCTTTCAAAGTTACTTCAAATTATAGATCTAGTATGAACTACAATATACAACTACGTACATTGTGTACTAATCATAAATAGATTACGCTTTTGATTCTAAGTCGTTATTTTAAGTTATTTGTTTATGAAGTGCCATTTCGGCAGAAAGTTTCAAGAGCTTCAATAAATGTTGACAAAACATTACTATTAATTCGGGGTCCTACGACGTTGTCCGATGCCTAATCTCCATTGCTGTCTGTCGTTGCAGTTTTCATCATTTAGTCCACTATCGTTCATTGATATTCTTATGCCTTCTATCTATGTTTTTTGGGTGTTCCTTTCTTTCTGTGCTCTCTAGGTATCCATCTGATTTTTTTTTTTTTTTTTTTTTTGTAGTCGGTCTTGTCCCATTCTTTGTACGTGTCCGTACCAGATTAGTTGTTTTTCTTCAATGCAGTTGATGATTGTCTTTTGTACGCCCATTTCTTCTTTGATCGTTTCATTTCGTATTCGCTCTAGCCTTGATGTTCTAGCAGCTCGTCTCAAAGCATCCATTTCTGTAACTCTCTTTTTAGGTGTTCTGTTATTCATTAGCTGTGTTTTGCATCAGTGTTTTACATCAACGTGGTTTTAATCATACTATCGTACATTGTTTTCTTTCTTTCTTTACCAAGTTGTGTCCTCCATAGAATCCCATTCAATTATCTAATTAATTATTTGTTTTTCCTTTGTTTATTCTCGAATTTATTCAACATCATATGTTCCTCCTTTATTAAAGTTTATTCTTATGTATTTGTAGCTGTTGAATTTTATTGTATGTTCGTTGTTTTCTAAGAGTAAATCTGTCGTTTCTTCTCTAACACACAGATACTACGTTTTTTCTATGTTCATCAGTAGTCCCTATTTTTCATACTGTGTTTTCAGTTCGCAGTTGACAAAACGTAATCATAAAAATATCAATTTGTGGTTTTTAGTCACCACATGTTACAAAGTAACAAAAATGACGGCTATTTGAAGAAATCATTAGGTGGGCTGTTTAAAACCGATATTTTTACGTTTGTTTGAAAGTCTACTTAGTTATTCGGCTCAGTGGCGTAACCACGCGGATAATCAGGGAAATCAATCCCTGCCTTCAGATATATTAAAAATTTCAGTATTATCACCGTTATCATCTTCTTAAGGTTTTAGGCTTTAGCGGCCTATTTCTATTACTCAGTCTACCTTTTCTTAGGTCTACCAACTTTTCTTCTGCCACTAGGGTTGTAATCTTTTGTCATCTTCGATATTCAAATTTGTTCCATTCTATTGATGTGTTGAATCCATTTTCTTCTGTATTATTTAATACTTTCATTAACTGCAAAATTATCTAAATAACTGCTTATGTCTTCGTTTCTTATGAGCTTTTTAACAAACCTTTTAACCTTTTAATGGATCTCAGAAATTTCATTTCTGTTGTCTGCATCTTCTGTTCATATTTTTCTTTATGACCCAATTTTCAGAACTATATAGTAGTGTAACTATTGCCATTGTTTTATAAAATTTTATTTGGACTTTTTTCTATATTTATTTCCCAACGTTCTCCAAATCGTTCCACACATTATTATGAAATTTGTCACTTTACTTTCTATATCTCTATCTTGATCATAAGTAAGTATCTTGGGACCTTAGGATGTTTTCACATCCAGGAGTAGGATGTGCAGAATATAGACCCGTTTGGTCCAAAGCCTCTACTTACTCAAGACCGTCGTACGTGGTGAAAAGGCATACCCTTTTCGAGGTACCCCTATATCAGAACACGACGGATCTAGACCAGAGAAGATCGATAATAAAATCTAGCCGGCATAGAGTTGGTTCCCCTATACAGTGGTCTCGAAAAATTTTCAATAAAATTACAAAACCACTTAACGTAGGCAAATTTATAAGCAAGTTGTGTGTGTTTAAAATGTAGCTTGTACGTGACTGTAATTATTATATACGTAACATTTAAATAATTATAAAATATAGAAACAATCTTGAACATCTCATTCGTTTAGAGGAAAATTGAGAGTCTAACTAACATTCAGGCTACTCTCACCCGCACATCTAGGATCAGCTCCTTGTCACCCCAGTGATTTCAGTTTGCTTTATATCAGTGCATTGTTAAACAGACATTTAAATGCGTATAAACATACAAGAAAATGTGTTAGACTCTTAATAAGTAATTATTTTTAAGGTTATTCGATGAGTCAGAGACATGAATTATTGTGCTGGTCACTAAGATCAACGGCTTTAACAGTTGATAAACTTTTTGCTATTGAACATTACGAGCGTACACGTATTACCTGAATACCGGTGACAACGTAGCAATTGCCATAAAACAATAATTTTTTTAGATTCCAAGACATTTCTTTACGACTGCACACCGACTGCATAGTAAACATTGTAACGGAAAATTTGACCTAGTTATAATTTCAATAAATAAACTATGCTGAAAATAAAAATAAGGGTGTGCGTGAAAAAGCAGAGAGGCGCTAGAAAGCGAGGTGGCAATAAAGTAAAAAGAATTACTTGCTAAAAGCTTGATAATGCATGTACGGTATGTTGAGGCACGATTTGGGACACTACTGTCATAAACTGTATTATGTTTCAGATAGTAAGGGTGTTTACCAAATGTTGTAAAACCTAAGTGCATATAACAACAGCTGGCGTGGGAAAGCGATCTTGTTGTGCAAGTGAGATAGAAAGAGACGCTACTTTCTGTAAACACGTGTGCGCTGAGAAACGTTGGGCGAATTAGAAAAAGCGTCATACGGTACGCGGGAAGTTTTAGTTAAGCGGATTGGTTGAATTCGTATTTAGCGTTAGTTTGGACCTATCGGAGCGTTTTGTTGTAGTTCGTAAGTAAGGGAAACTTGAGGCATGTATATATTGTGAACTTTGAGGAAATAAGGGCAGTCTTCTTGATATCGGCAGAATTGTACGGAGAGACTCGTGTACGTTGTTTTTGCGTCAAATAATATAGATATTTTAATAATTAAAGGAAAGAATCAGTAAATTTCTCAGAAGTAACAAAGTACGGGAACACTATAATTATTAATATTGAAGTTATAAAGCAAGTTTCATAAATCATAATAATTCAAAGAGTGTGTAATCGAAGTTATAATAAACAATAATAAATAATAAATACATACGAAGTTCTGTTAATTCTTTACGTGGCGGTAATTCGCGGAAGGAGGCGTTGGAGTTAGAAACAAAGTTGTGACGGTATAAATTAGTCGGGCCAAACGCGACGTAGAGTGAGTTAAATGCACTTAAGTTAAATTCTGTCATCTTTGTGTCCAGTGTAATTATACAACATAGTTAGAGGTATAATCCATATGTTAGTGTAGTGCACTTGTGATAAAGTGAATTGTGCAAGTTTAACCAGAATCAACACGACGACGGCTGCTGACGAACACCGATCTACAATAGCTTCCGGACCACGCACTTGGAAGGATTTATGCAAGTAAAGAATAATGAACATTTAAATTCTATTTTTTTTTATAAATAAACATATGTTGTATGCAACATAGTGACTCAATCTGTCATAAAGGACTCACTGCTAGTTAATTATATTTAAATTTTTTCAATAAGTAATTCAATTCATATAAGAAGATTTTAATTTTGTAATGTATAAATACAAATTGTCATTAAAGTGATTATCATACTTTAATTTGTGTTTATTATTACTGGCGCCCTGAGGTAAATCAAGAGTCGGTACACTAGAATAAGTACCATAAACTATTATATTATATTACTATATATCATATTTGATAAAGATAGTTTGTGATCTTATTTTCACATGCTCATAGGCCAACATAATTTTCAAATCAATAATTTTAACACTTTTACAAAGACCTAGCAAGAAGTGTATTACAACATTATGTACTAATAATTTCAACCGCCAGTCATAGCTTCTGTGGACAATCACAGATTCTATAGAACTAAACGTCAAGCGAAAAATATTACGATAGAAGCGGTCCGAGTAGGAGATTTGTCCTGTATGTAATAACATACTGTTAGGACATCAAAGAACAATCTACGTGTTTATCGAATGTTCCAGTTGAATCCAGCGGAATCTGTGTGGCGTACGTGATTCTCGACGCATTCGCTAGATTTTTCTGGAAGCCGTCAGCCGCGCGGACTGTGTCAAGGCCGCAATTAATTACGTCGTACGCACTGGCGCTAATAAGCAGTATGGAATCTTTTGGTCTGTGATCGCTGTATAAATACATGGCGGCAGCGGCCTTAGTTTTCAGTTATAGTCGCGATAAATTACAGTGCGGTTCAAGAGTTTATTGTCGGGCGATTACAAGTGATTACTGTGTACGTTCAAGTGGTTATTAGTGAAGTGTTGCGTTTTATAATCGGTGGGTATAATTGTAATACAATTGTGTTTAGTATTAGTTGACATTTATTTGCGTGTGAACAATTTCTTTTTGATTTGCTGTAGCAGACTCTGTTGTTAATTACGAATTGTTTAACTCTGCAAATTAAAGCTGGTGATTAGTGACTTAATTGGTGTCTTGTATTTTGTTTCCACTGTACCATACGACGATCAAGTAGACCGTCGTAACAATACGCTAGACATATGGGTGTGTGTGGTTGTCTGCTTGCTCTTTTTCTAGCTTACACATATAACATCTTAGGAGTGGCACGATTGATTTTAGTCTTAATTACGACCAGAAAATCGTTCAAAAGCACTAACTTGGATTAAATACAACATAATATGTATGCTAAAAATAAAAGAAGACACAGCACAAGGATTAAATTTTGTAAAACAATTGCAATACCCACATTGATTTATGCGAGTGAGGCGTGGCTCATGTTAAAAAAGGAATGCGGCAAGATTTAGAATGCTGAAATGCAGTTTCTTCGAAATATTTTAAATTATACATTGCGAGATAGAATAAGGAATGAAGGTATCAAAGCAAAACTCAAATTAAAGGACATAAAATGAAATTATTTCCGTTTACAGAAAACAATGTTGGTATCATCTGCAAAGGATGAGAGAGGATTGATTGCAGAAAGCGGCACTGAACTATAAAGCCATTGGTAAAAGAGACGTGGGTTGTCCAAGGATGAGTTGGGTGCCGGAACAGGTTTATATAACCTAATCCTTGAAGAGGACAAGAAGAAGAAGGAGAAGAAGAAGGTAAATCATAAGTATGATTTAGATAAGTTAGACGTTCTAAGAATAGGTACAAAAAAGCAATTGATACAATATATATAGTTACAAACGGAAGCTGAGTCCTGTTCTTGGAAAAGTAATTACTTCAACAGTCATCGGACAACCAGCACAATGAAGGAAATCGATTTATGCCTTAATCCTTGCTTCGTGTCAGATTACATTGAAACAAGTTGCCGTAAGAATTCAGTAAATCCCCCTCCTGCAGTCACAGACTCTGTAATCTCACACGAACTCGACTCTTGTCCTTGGATTTTGTTTCCAAAGTAATTTTACTTTTTGCTGATATTATTTATTAATATTTTCCTTTAATGTCTGAAGCAAAACGACTCGAAAGGAAGTTGACACGGTCCGCATCAGACATCCCGTGTGCCCTTAGATAGTGATATAGAATTGTGTGTAGATTTAGAGGTGTGCTAAACAAATATTTGAAAATAACAGGTAGGAACGAAACCGTTCCAAAACATAACACGTACAAACACCTGTTATTATATACCAAAATAATAAACCCACCTAAAAAAGGAAAGCGGCAAGATTCAGAGTGCTGAAATGCAGTTTCTTCAAAATACTGTAATTATTTCAATTTAGAGAAAATAATGGTGGGATTGCCGAAAGCGACACTGAACTATAAAGAAATTCGGTAGAAGAGACGTGGGTCGTACGAGGATGAGATGGGTCGTACGAGGAAACAGGTTTATATAACGTAATCCTTGAAGAGCAGAAGAAAAAGAAGACGATAGTAGGTATGCAAATACGACGTTTGCACGAATCGTCGTGTTGAGCAGTGGAAACATAACAACTGACACCCGGTAAAATCTATATAGAAATTTCGTTACAGTTAAAAATAATCGTTGACGCTCGTCTATCATTTACTAAGCTAAAGATTTTCCACGCACAGCAATGTAACAGGCAATAAATGTCACCTTATTAACAGTACTGAACTAAGTAAAACACCATAATCACTTTACATCGAACGGTAATGCACAGCAACTCCGATAATCCACAGTAATGTCGCAAGTCCAAAACTAAATTCCTTGCCTCATTTAAATGTTAACATTATTCCGTAACTATAATGTTAGGTCGTGACTGTTGTAACGGTTATAATGGAGAAACTTGTTAATGGATCACCATTATCTGTTGTGTCTGTTTTGAGAAGTTCTCTTTGCCCTAGCCAAAGAGGATTTTTATTTACGCTGTAGCCAAACTAACCGTTAGTCCTCTCATCTTGTTCAAATACAGTTGTACTTGAGGTTACATCCTAGGACAATATATAGTTGTTGCTCAAGCGTAGAGTGTGTTTTTTGTTCGCAGTAAACCATGCAGTAGCAGAAATGTGTCTTTGTTATTCAACACATTTTGTGTGTCAATCTGTTGCATGTTACAAGCGTGATAAAACATTATACACTGTTTACTGTACTTATAAAATTTAGAAAACCATTCCCTTTTGTTGTATTTTTAAAGGTTTCCGTAGGTAGGTTAACACTTTAAATTACTTCTATCGTAGAATTATATATATATTCTTCATCTAGATACTTGTGTATACATTATTATATATAATTAGATGGAGTATATAAATAATCGAAAATTATTGAAGTTACTGACCTATATATATATATATATATATATATATATATATATATATAAACGTGTGTTCGTGTTGTTTTTGCAATGTAATGTTTACTGTGGTTAATGAGCACCTACCTGCTGTCCGTTCTTGCGGATTCTTCCGACTATGGGCGTGTGGATTTTGGATTTGAATTCGCAAGTAGGTTAACTCGAGTGTACAACAACGAAACACTATTCTTGTTATAATTATTGTGAAGAGTTTTGTGAGGTTGGTAGGCTCCGTAGTACAGCAATAAAAATACAGTGTGGGGTAATAAATATCGGGGTTTATTATACTAAACACACATAAGAATGAAAAAACTTACAGTTACAATAATTCTTACTAACTAAAACAGTAAATAAAATTTAGTATGATATTTTCTGAATGGTTAGTATTCTTCAGCAAAAGAGCTTGTTATTTCAAATTATATTACTTGTATTTTACTTGATTTCATAGAAGTTAATTTTAAATAATTTAATTAATGAATTTAGTTTAATTAGCAATGACTTTAAAATGATTTTAAATTACTCTAAAATTCTTGTAAATATTCTGAAATAAACTAGCAGTGAATCTAGTTCAACTTGGCTTTATTTCAAGTGATTTGACTCTTGTGTACTGCAGTATAAGCAATCAATTAATTCTCTAATAAGATTTGTATAGCGCTTTTCTTTTAATCTATTATCTAATTCTTAGCTAGGGCTTATTACTTACTCATACATGCTATACAGATTATCACAATTGAATATTACTTATTAATTTAGAGTCTTTGATATAATGGCATCTGAATTATTTGTTTTACAATGATTTAAAAAAAAAAGGAAAAATTGTTCTTTTGAGAAGTGAATAATTTGATTTTGACTTCCCTGGTTCTGAAGAGGATGTAGAGATGCTCCTGGAATCCCTCGCTGTCCTGGTCCAATCTGCTAGAGACGACGATCTACTGAGCGTCCTGGATTTTGGTGATGAGTTCGGGAATCAGCAACACTCTGCTCCTTCTGCAACTGGTGATAGTTTTACGTCTGTAGTTTTGGCTGCTACAACTGCGTCAGGCTCCTCGTTCGATTCACGTTCCATTCTGGCGTGTGTGTCTCGTCACGGGTTGTCGCTCTGCTTGTCAGTTGTTCTGCTCGTACCACTGGATATAGACGGCCTCTTCTGTCGTAATCTTGAAGTAGTTTCTTGTAGTGTAGTTGATCTCTTGCGTGCGTACGCCAACAGTTAATGGATTGCGCGATACGCTTATTTGATGATCAGTAAGAGTATCTTGAATAGTCGCTATTATTACGAGTCGTTACAGTTGATCTGTTTGAATAAGATGATCGTAATAATGCGTGTTGACACCTCGAGTCTTCACAGATGTATCTTCACAAAATGTGTGTTACTGAGACGATTGAAGATGTACGTGTGTTCCTCTTGAGTACTGGCAGTGGAGTGTTTCGTCAGCCGAAAACTCCGCGTTAGCTCCAATTTCTTTGAATGATTTGATTGGCTGACACACTCTCCCTTCTACTCAAATTTTGTGGTCATCCCATTCCGTGAGAACAAAACTGATTCCCGCAGTCTGAGAATTTATATTATTTTTAATATTCTTAGCACACCGGATTTTCATTGTAGGCGGACGTCCGGTCACAATTTATACTGCGATTTTCTTGGCTGCAAGCCAAGTTATGCTAATTCTAAAATATACAATTTGTTGTTAATTGTTATGACTATTACATATTAAAAGCTCTTCTATGTAGCTCAATTACTAAGGAAGTTATTAACATAAAATCAATTATCTCCCTTAATGTTTAATTATATTAAATAAAATTCGCACACCCTTTTACTAATATTTCGGAAAACATTTTGGCTATTATAAATTTTTCCTAAATTTACCGGTTTCCGAAATATTAATAATTGAAAGTTTGGGCGTTGCCCTATTGGTTTATAGTGTGTGTGTGTTACGTAACGGCAGCTGGCATTGCCGCGTGGCTGTGTACCATGCGTTAAGATGCACGCTACATTATAAGAGTTGCGTTTCAACGTTTTAAACTTGTTTAAGCATTAATATAGTAAACTTTAATATGTAACTCCAAATCAATGAGATTTGGTGACGTTATAATACATATATTATAATATATATTATTATATCAATCACTTTCTGCTACAGTCCGTTTCTTGATGTATATAATACTATAATACTTATAACTATTTTACCTCAAGATGTATTTTTTCTTTAGGGACATGTTTCGGGAGATCCTGTTCTCCCATCTTCAACCTTCGAAGGTTGAAGATGGGAGAACAGGATCTCCCGAAACATGTCCCTAAAGAAAAAATACATCTTGAGGTAAAATAGTTATAAGTATTATAGTATATTATTAAATTCTTGGATTTCGTTGTCCATGACGTGTCCGTTACTTAACTAAATATCACTATAATATTGACGACTCGGAACACAAAGTTTTTTATAAGTAAAAACGTAAAGTTTTACCTTACAGCCTAAACCGGCTTTCACCTATAGAAGGCTTCGTCAGAGGTTCATTGGAGCCTCTGACGAAGCCTTCTATAGGTGAAAGCCGGTTTAGGCTGTAAGGTAAAACTTTACGTTTTTACTTATAAAAAACTTTGTGTTCCGAGTCGTCAATATTATAGTGATATTTAGTATATTATTATATATATATATTATAATATATATTATTATGTATATATTATAATATATATAGTTATATATTAACTTGTTCCTTATGGAAGAAAAAGTACCACCAGAACGGACAAAGTCCTCATATCAGTTAGACACACACACATATTAAACTAATGTAACCGAACATATAATTCCCGAACACAACTGGATAGATCATTATGAACTTTTCAGGTATAATGTAGTAGTTGAGGCAATTTAATAGTGAATAGGTCCCCTGGATATGTTACTAGCATATCGCAGGGTAAGACCTATGGTGGAACGTCACCTTCAGGCTTAACGTTCAGCCCGATTTTTTGTCTGGGTGTTCTACCATAAACTAGATTATATCTTACCAGAATAAAGAGACCGGTTTTCCCTGTTGAGATATCCATAAGGAACTTTAATGTGGTGGTTTCTTCTTGCCTCCCACATCCTACGTTGTTGACCAATGGAAGGTCATCCGTCTGTAGGGGCTATTTCTCACCCCAAGGGCAAGAGGGTGCCCAAACCTCTACTTGACAATGACAAGTAGAGAAGGGACAGCTTATACCGCCTGTCGCAGATATACGGCAGGAACTGAATACTACGAGTACACTCGACAGGATCGCCCATTATCGGCTGAATTGTTGGGAACATCTTTGCTGAATGGATGACTGCCGCACCACCAAAAAAATATGGAAAAATTAACCGAGGAGACGGAGAGGTGTGGACTGACCAGCTCTAATCTTTGTCTATTTGAAACCGAAACAAACCATCGTTGGTTTAATCCTTGAATATAAAGATGATGGTGATGATGATGATGTTGTAGTTAACCCATATAATGTGTAATGTATACCATAATAGTATATAAACTACGTGTACTTACGAGATCTTAAAAGCAACATCGTTACTGACGAGAGAGACTTAATAATTATAGACGAGCTGGAAGAATCCTTAGAAGAACTAAAAATTGGAAGGCAGCAACAGAGCAGGATGGATTGAACGCAGAATCGTAAAAATATCTTGCTTAAACGTGGAATATTGTATTTCTGTAATATCTGTCAGAAAAGACAAAAAGACCTGTAAGTTTGGTCCACTCTTCTAGTCCGGTCTATTTTTAAGAGAAAAAAAACGAAATCACTGTGTTAGTTATAACACAGAATATGTTTATAGTGTTATGTTTATAGGGAGAATATGTTTGCTCGATATTGTCTACAAAATATATGCAAGAAACATAGACCAACATGTTCAGACTATTTTAAAACATTGAATTTTAATAGAACCAAATGGTCCCAGGAATGGTGAAACTTGTACACCCAATGCATCACCCTTGTTTTACTATCGCACAAATAGTTCAGTACCATCTGGAGTGCAACAAAGAAACTGACATGTAGCTCTCACTGACATTGAGAAGCATTTGATAGAATAGACATAAAGTATGATGTAAAGAAGAGCCCGGATACCCACAACCAGTTAGAAGAACTGTAGAATGTAGAAGGGCTATATAACCGTATAAAAATTGCTATTAATTGCATAATATCTCAACAAATATTTGATACTCAATATATTATACACGGGTATAGAATATCACGTACTTTTTGTAATAGCCACTTAATAGATCAACGATCTAGTAAGAAAATGGAAACGATAGTCAACACTTGTGTTTAGATATCAGAAAAGAGATATTTAAATGCGCTGTAATTTTCCGGCCGCTTGCTTGTAATTTAAAATAAGCAGACTCCTTTACAAAAAAAAGTTTTAATCTTTATCGTATTTACGAAAAATTTAATATGCATACCTTTAAAACAAAGAGAAATGTAATAGCAATTATAGGCAAGGCCAAAAGTACAAAAATAATGATAATCAAATTATAAAACAATTGAGTCATTTTAACTGTCTGGGGAATTAACTGCTATTGGCTAAGAGGAATGGCTATTAAATAACTATAATAGAAATTATAAATTTGGCAAGGTCTAGAAGATCTCTGAAAACAAAGTACGAGGGCTATTTTTTTTCAACCTCCGGTGAGTTGGCGAACCTGGGCTCTGTTGTCACAGGAACAATCTGATTGTTGATTAATGTTTTTGAGGCTTTGTTCTAACCTATAACCACTGATTTTATAGTTATTTTGTCTATTACTGTGGTGACGACAGTTTAATTATGGCAGCTACAACTGAAATTGCCTCCAAGTGTGAGATTCGGTCTGTTATTAGATTTCTTCAAGCTGAAGGTCATAGTGCTGCAGAAATTCATCGAAGGTTGTGTAATGTGTATGGAGAAAATGTGATGAGTTCAGTCCGGGAATGGCGTCGAAAATTTAAAGAAGGAGGGCAAATTGATGTTCATGATGAAGGAGGGCAAGGAAGAAAGTCCGTGGCTACTGATGATGTTCTTGAAAGCGTAGACAGGATGGTTCGAGAGCGCCGTCGTTTCACAATTACTGAACTTTCTGCTGATTTTCCTAAAATTTCTAGGTTTGCTATTTATGATATTCTTACTCAGAAGCTTGAGTATAGGAAATTCTGTGCTCGGTGGGTTCCCAAACAACTCACAGATGTCCACAATACTCGAAGAATGGGTGCATCGGTATCGTTTTCGGAGCGTTATGAAAGAGAGGGTCAACGTTTTTAGACACCAAGTGACTACCATTTGTTCATTGACTTGAAAAAATGGTTAGGCGGGCAACGGTTTGACTCCAATGATGAGTTAAAATCCAGTGTGGCAGATTGGCTGACTACTCAGGAGCGAACATTCTACAACGTGGGCATAGAAAAGTTGGTGCCTCGCTATGATAAGTGCCTCAACAATGGTGGTGAGTATGTAGAAAAGTAGTTTACATAGATATGAAACTTTTGTATATAATAAAATTATTGATGTCATTCATGTGTCTATTTATTGGTCTATCGGAGATTGAAAAACAAATAGCCCTCGTATTTTTATAAACAAGGTACGTTCTACAGAAAGGAAATTAAAGTTCCACAAAATTGTGGCCGTCCCTGCATTATCTTATGGATATGAATTATGGACTACAATCAAGACCCAAGAAAATAAATTACAGTCCTTGTAAATGGCGTTTTTAGAATAAATCAAACGATGTTGTAAGCTTGATCATAAGTAAAATGAAGACTTAAGACATTAATTACAAGCTGTTAACTTGAAAACCATATTAAAAGAATATAAAAGACGCTGGAAAGTACACTTAGGAAGAATCTCGGCTTTAAAGGTGGCCAAGCCAACGTGGAAATATAGACCTATAGGTTAGAGGTCTATGGGTATGCCTATGAAAAAATTTGCTAGAGGCGGAACAGACAGAATGTTGCCTATCCCGTGATTTGAAGATGACGATGAGAAAGATGGCTGCAAAATTTGTAGATGGCAGTAATTGTAGAGGGACTAAGGAAAAAACTCCACTTATTGAGTATATGGTAAGCGCATATCAAGAGAAAGATGGCCAAAGGAGGTTAGGTAATGGACAAGCAACGAATCGAGGCTCAAACAATCCTGGAGAAAAAATGCTGAAGACGCCCCATGAGGTGTCACACAAGAGGACTGTTTAGATCGGCGTGCATGGAAGATAGGACGCTACTAGCGGCGACATTAGTAACAAAATCGTTAAACGACAATGGTACTAAATAATTACATATGTTACCCCATTACACAAACTTCTACATGTTTCTCGCTTATCCCAGCAGAACCAGCTGTAATGTGTGCGTACGTGACTCTTAACATGTGTCAACGAGGCTATTCCAGACCACACCGGTCGGCGGACTGTGTTCAAGAGCGCAATCAATAACGTTCTAGTGTTTTCGAATAGTGTTGACGCGTATTATGGATTATTCTGGAACACTTGTGCTATCTATTTAAACAAAGACAACTGCCGCTTAGGGTGAGTCTTACGTAGGCGATTACACAGTTCAGTTTTATGTCGGGCGATTTACACAGTGCGTTTCATGTGATGTATTAACGAAAAATGATTATAGTGCGAAATTCTTTATAGTTGACATTGTTATTTGTGTGGACAGATTAACTTGAATTATTGTACGAGTATAATCTTGTTGAACAGTTTGTTGATTACAAGCTGTTAATTGTGATAATTAAAACTGGTTATTAGTGATTTCATTGGGGTATTTTGTATTTTGTTTTCCACTGTACCTTATGACGGTCATGGCGACCGGCGTAAAAAATGTTATAGTGAACGGTCCATGATTGTCTTAATACTTTCGCAGAGCACAAGTAAATTCATTAAGCGAAATGTGAAGTGTCCTTGTTTATATAACTTAAGCCGAAGTTAATTCAGTCATCTTTACTGTTTCCAAGAATATTTTATTTCTTCTTATTACTTTTTAGTTATTAGCTACTCAGTTGGGTAATTATTTTTTCTTTGAAACGGGTATCTTTTAGTTTTTCTTTCCTTTGAAGTTCGTTTCTAGTTACAGTTTTCGCTTAATACACTAAATGATGTCAATTATGCTTAGCCGTTAAGTACGTCATAGTCTTAATTAAAGTTAATTGCTTAATATACATTCAGCGAAAGTAATATGGAAACACTAAAAGCGCTGTCTAGACGCCTCGAGAAAACGCTAAAAAGGAAACATTCAAGGCGCAGTAAGAGACAGACGTTGAACGGTAAATTTGAATCAATTTTTCACATCACTGCTTCGTCTCCATTAAATATAGAATATTATAAATTATTCTCTCAGTCTCGGTGAGAATTCACGGGAAGCGCCAAAAAATTTCTTTACTTTAGTATGAATTAAATTGCAGTTGGACGCCGTCTCGTTCTCTCTCTCTCTCTCTCTCTCTCTCTCTCTCTCTCTCTCTCTCTCTCTCTCTCTCTCTCTCTCTCTCTCTCTCTCTCTCTCTCTCTCTCTCGCGCGCGCGCGAGCTTCTTACTATCGTTTTATCTGTCCCTACTTGCTTGGATAGTTTACTTTGCCCGACATGCTAAATCACCATTCATCGTTTTAAATCAAAATTACTTTTTACATTTTAAATTATATGTAAATCTTAAGAAGTTACGAAGAGGCAAAGAATTTATGCCATAAATACTAAATGATGATATTCACTGTAGTTCGGTGAAACAGTTTGAATGTTGTACGACACTAGGGGAGGTTAGTTCGACACTATTAAAATATATCTCTGTTGAGTTGTTCCGAGCATCGTTCGCAAGCCTACGGTTCCAAACCGGATGGTACCTAAGGGATTAGAAGACCCTTACTCTGGCAAGTGCACTCACGACCGGCCCGGTCTGGGCAGGGACGACCCAGGCGGTGCAGGTGTAACTATACGGTCCAAATCAAAATTATAATCAAAGCAAACGCTGATTTTTAAGTCAGCTTATAATCCAGAAATAACTATAATTTTGTAATAATGAAATTGTGGGAAAAATGAGTCTAAACAACACACAGTTGCAATAAATATGAGTAATTTAGGGATTTCTAAAGCAAACGCAGAATTGGAGTACTTAATAAAGATTTTAGGTCGTTTTGCCGTATTTCCCGTCCGATTTCCGAGGCTCAAATGAGCTCTGTAAGTACATATATTTTACCTAAATAAGTTACTGGCCTGCTGTAAACCCCCGAGGACGATGACCTTTGATTTCGGGCTGCTCTTCCCCTAGAGAGTTGTTTTCACCTGATGAGCTCTCTCTGCCCTATCGCAGTAGATTAATTTAGCCCATGTTTGCAGCCGTTGGCCTACTGGGTTAGTTTAGGCTCCTCCGCCTCTACACTAGATGCACACCCTCCTGCCGACATGCACCATCCTGCCAGGTCAGGATCCAGGGTACCACCAGGCTGCCCTGATAGAACCTCCATCTCTCGTTCCTTTACCGATCCACTCCGCCGAAGGGAATGGCTACCGCAACCTTGGAGTAGAATTCTCGGCGGAACAGGGACCACCAACGTGTTTTTTTCTGGGATAGTAAACTAACAAAATTTAGACGCATCTATGGAACGATTTATAGGTACCTGAAAAATAAAACACAGCAGGATCTCCGAATGAAATTTTATGAAACACTGGCTGTCACCTTATTCTTTTATGCTAGTGAGACATGGACTCTTGGTAAAAGATACGTGCAGGGGATTCAGGCAGCCGAAATGAAATTTCCAAGAGGGACGCAAGGTTGTTCTCTCTTGGATCGGAGAAGGAACGAGGATATTAGGCGCGACTTAAAGATTGTATCATTGCACCAAAAAATTGAAGACGACAGAATGAGATGCTGTGCACTTGAATAACATGCCTGATATCCTTCTACCTGTGGCTGTCATGTGTTGTCACCGTACTGGGAAGGGAGGTGTCGGTAGACCGAGGAGGAGATGGGTTCCGGAACAGGTCTAAGTCATGGTCTTTAGAGTGGTGATGATGATGATGATAATCATCATAAAGATTTTGTTATGAAGTAATAATTATGTTGGTGATATCGTGATGATTATAAACAAAAATTTTATATTTATGGTGCAAAATTACGTCGGTAATACGAAAATTTGTATTTTTTTCTACAATAACAAATGCTGTCTTGTATGTAATATTCATAAAAAATTGTTTCATTTAAAAATGTATTCTAATTAAAAAGAAAAAAGTGGATTGAGTGATAACTTATACAACTGTATACAATTACATACTGTCCAACTGTGTGTGAAAATTAAATAACATTTGCAAAATACTAATTTCTATACCCAAAATTAATATTAAATTAGACTTAGTTGTATATTTTAAATATATCACCAACACTTCGTGTTTGGTGTCATTTTCTTTACACTTTTCTGTACATTACAAATATGCTAATCTCGTTTTTTAAAAAATTCATATTAAAAAATAAACCAAATGAATAAGTATTACTTTCTTAGTCCGTCCTGTGGCTTCCTTATATAAAAGTTAAAGAAGTAAAAACAACGCGTTTCAGAACTTTTGTTCCATCATCAGGTGCGTTTCATTTGTTAGAGGCCGTCAACACATTTACGAGTGAAACGCACCTGATGATGGAACGTAAGTCCTGAAACACGTTGTTTTTACATCTTTAAATTTTATATAAGGAAGCCACAGGACGGACTAAGAAGGTAATACTTATTCATTTAGTTTATTCTATTTTGGCTCGGATACGAATATGAAGTATTTCATATTATAGAAGTTGCATTTACATAGTGGACGCCCCAGTAGATGATACATACCTGAGGCGTGCAGGCCAGCTGCGTTTGTGTGTGTGTGTGTGTGTGTGTGTGTGTGTGTGTGTGTGTGTGTGTGTGTGTGTGTGTGTGTGTGTGTGTGTGTGTGTGTGTGTGTGTGTGTTAGGTGCCATGCGACATGAAACGCCGTATAGTCCACAGAGACCACAGTGACGTTACATGATGATGTTGCTGACGCGTTTGGGTGGGGCTCTCGATCTTGGGCTGCCTGAACGGCTTCCTGCATAGGATGCACAGTAAGTGGTTTGACCCGATCCATCCAGCGACTTTGACATTTCCTTCGTGAAACTTTATCATAAATTTTCCCTTGAATAATTAATTTTTCGAATTGACGTTTTCTTCTGAATGTACGTCCATAATATCTCGGCTTCGCGTATCATAACTTCTTTAAAATTATCGTAAAGGTAACAACAGAGTTCTGTCAAAATTCTGTTTAAAATTATAACCGATTTATTGATGTTGATCATTAAACTTTTCATCATTTATTGGCTTGCAATACTACAATTATAAAAAGTTTACAACTAATATAATTCATATGCTTACTCGGCCGGAGTCAGTGCTGTTGTAGTTCATTCCCGGGCTGTTTGGCCGTGGTCCATTGTTTGCAACTTGTTTGGAAGAAGAATACAAGAAACTTCAGAAAAGGGAATAAGACAAGCACTTAGAGGGAAAAATTTGTAACAAAAAAAAAATTAAAAGATAAGACTAGTTTATTATTTAAACTATCAATAAATAATAAATTTAATTTACTATTTAATGATAATAAATTACATAATAAATTAATTAATAAAATTTACTATTATTATATAATTAAAATAACACATTAAATTTATTATTTAAATAGAGAACTATCTTAATTATTTTATTGTTAAGATAATTCTTTATTTTAGGTATAAATTAAACATTTTTTTATTTACTTTAAAAATGTTATATTATGCTCCGTGTTTCATCATTTGAAAAACCATTGTGAAAAAGAACTTTGAACAGCCTCCGTCATTTCTGTTTATAATTCAATAGATTTTTGTAATATGGCAGTCGTCCATTTGCTTAAGTTATTCTAACCATTTTAGCCGAAAATGTGAAATCATATCGATTATACTCAGATCTTGCTGTATATATGCATTTCTTCTGCGATATTAAAGCGCATTTCGTGCCAGCTGCATAAGATATCTCAGTTCGGCCTCGTGACCACCACTAGCCTGAGATTTAGTTAAAGTCCAATTCTTAGACTCACAAGAAATGTGGGTGCCATCACTTTGAAGAAAGTCAGGCGTGCTTTTCTTTTGTTGGTTTTATAGTCTACTAATGGTCCCATGCATAAACCTATGTAATAGACATAATCGTTAAATTTGAAATGTATATTGGTTTGTGATGAGAGCATCAGAGGTGTGTACGTTTTGCTGTGCAACGCTAACGTAAGTGTCAGAGAGCAAACTGTTACTTCCTACTCTCTCTCTTCCTAGTCACTGATCATCATCATCTTCTTTTTAACGGTTTTACGCTTTAGCGGCCTGTTCCTATTACACAGTTTACATTTGCTTGGAGTACAAAACTTTCCTTCTGCCTCTAGGGTTATAATCTTTCGCCATCTTCAGTATTCTACTTTGTTTCACTCTATTGATGTGTTGAATCCATTTTCTTCTGTATTTTTAATCCTTTTGTTAGCTGCAAAAATATCTATATCACTTCTTATCTCTTCTTTCCGTGTATAATGTCGTCTATTACACCTTTTATTTTATCTCAGAAATTTCATTTCTCCTGTTTGTATCTTCTGTTCATCTTTTTTCTTTATGACCCGACTTTCAGAACCATACAGTAGTGTAGGTATTGCCATTGTTTTATAAAATTTTATTTGGGTTTCTTTTCTACATTAATTTCCCAACATTCTCCAAATCCTTCCACACATTCTTGTGAAATTCGTCACTTTATATTTCCTCTATCTTGATAAGTAATGTAAGTCACTTCCAAAATAGTTAAAATGTCTTACTTGTTCTATGCATGTGTTGTCTATGCATATTTTGGTCCGAACCGGTTCGTCTCCTATAAAGGCCATTAGTTTTGTCTTTGATCCAGTTATTACAATATGTTATTCAGGCCATTACTAGATGTTACAGTTATATCCTTTTTCTATATTATGTAAGATATACATTGTTCGCTGGAGATCGTCTTCTCAAGTAGCGAATATAGCTTGGTCATCCGCAAAAAGAATTGTTTTCAAGCTTTTATTTCGGTGTACTTTAACACCGTCAGGGGATTGTTGTTTCATTTTTTGAAAATGAAAACAAATTAATTCCAACAGTAGTCCTTGATCAAGTAAAGCTAATTCTCTTGTTTTCTTGGCTAATGCTAAGGTTTAAATTTTTGTTTAATTTCTACTAACGTATAAGTAATTACTAAATCAATAAGTACATCAACCAGTTAAAACACAGCATCATTTGCAAAAAAAAAGAAATCATCCGCCCGCGATTTCGTTAAAGTCCACTTTTCAGACTCTTAAAAAACTCAGTATTGCAAGTTTTTGCAGAATTCACACAATCTTTTAGAGGGAATATTTTCTACTGCAATCGCTACAAATAAAGTGGATAATAGCGGCGGTTTATCCACGCTCCGTGCTGCGTTTCCCCAACTCTCCGCGACCTCATTACGCTGTTTCATGCACAGTTTCCTGCAAAAATAATTTACAGTGACAAATCGGCCGTACTGTACGTACAGGGACGCGCGACAGGGGAAGTTTTACACATGGCTGAGCGTGAAGTGAATTTGACATGATGGGAGGAGGGGTGGCAGTGTGGCATGAAGCGATATTGATTTTATAAATACGGTGGTTCCTCGTTATCTGAGGTGATTTAGGTTTTTCCAGAGTACCGTGGATGTCGGGACAGTAGATAAGAGAGAATCTGCACTTAGAATAAGAAGAGGAGTTACTAGAGAAATGCGTACAATATAGCTTATATAAAATATTATTTTCATTACATTTAATAATAAAGGCGTTATACAAATAATAATCTATGAACATTGATGTCTTTCTACTAAAACAATGTACTATTAGATAGAATTAACAAAGTGTGCTGAAAAAAATGTGAACTACAGGAGTTCAGAGACATAGACGAAAGGATTTTATAAAGTGGAAAGAGCATATGCTATAAATAAAGATATTTACAATAAAAAGTGTATATCTAAAATGCGAAAATAAGGCATTACAGTACAGTAGTGAGACGAGAATGACAATATGCAAGTGAATGTCTAGCATTGAATTATAATTTAAACAAACTAGAAATATTGAAAAGACGAATTATTAAGAAAACATTAGGCACACGAAAGCCTTCGGAAGGTTGGAAATTAGGAAGTAATGACGAAATATATCAAAGTATAGAATGTATAACAGAAACAATGAGGAAAAGAACTCTAGTATTTTTGAACATTTATATAGAATGGACGGCAATAGGTTAACAAAACAGATCTTCAAATGTCTGTGGGGAAAGAAACCGACATCAAGTTTGATTAAAGAAGTCAAAAAGGATTTAGAAGAACATAATGTAAACGCAGAAGAAGCTATTAAAAGAGAATTTTTTCGGGCAAAAGTGTTCAAAATGGAAGGAGTCTAGGGTAGGAGAGAGAAAAACTCAGGTTCAAAGTGGACTGAAGACAGGAAGAAGAGACATAGTAAGAAAGAAAAAACACGGAATAAAGAATTGAAATTGGCATGTGGTCCTTATATAGCCGATACAAATAGAAAAAATAATAATAATAATCTTCAAAAGTTGCTAGCTTATTCACTCTTTCTTATCCAACCACAGGACATCTTCAACATCCTCTAAATGTGGAACGCACAAAAGTCTAGTACAGATATTGATAAAAAGTTACTAATTTTAAATGTCCGCAACAGCAAAATATGAGGGCTATCCAGAAAGTAAGTTCCGATAGGATATTAAAGGAAAATAAGAATATATTTACAAAACATTTTTATTGCTATTTAAAGGACACACCATAAACTACTTTTGTACATGGTTTCTGTCATTTTTGAAACACTTATCGTAGCGAGGAGGCGTTGTGGTTTGAACATTTCCCGCCTGTGGTTTGAACATGTATTAACAGCTTGTTTGACATCGTTGGCCACCAACAAATGATTTATGCTTGAAAAGGGGATATTCGCTTGACATAAATTCTGGGTTGTAAGGCGGATGATCAAATTGTTGACAGCGAAATTGTGTGAGGATATGTTGCACTGCAGCGGCAGTGTGTGTGTGTGTGTGTGTGTGTGTGTGTGTGTGTGTGTGTGTGTGTGTGACAGGATTCATCGCAATCTCCCGGGTAAGCATCATACGCCGCTTACTCTGGATAGGGCTAAGTAAAAAAGTCGTATCCATTTTGGTACCATCAAATCGCACACTGATTCTTCTCCACAAATATTGAAAATTTGACGGCGAATTTCAATCGTTATATTGCGTTTCGCATTCAACAACCGAATCACATATCTACTTTTACACGCGGCGGGCGTCTCGAATTTCTTCGACATTATAAACACGTCCAACGAAGCTTACTCAGTGCACAGTTGTTTACAAATGGCGTCGTTGACTTGCCAACGAATCAAAAAAACTGTCCGTGCATGGGCTACAGCGTGACGGCATAGACACCGCGGAAATATTTAAAAATCAGTATGGAGAACCATTCATGACTTCCATGTTGTAAGATTTATGTTTAAAATAATTTACTTGAATTCGGTTCGGTAATTTCTAAAAAAATATCGCCCACCCCCAAACTAATTTCACTATTTATAGATATTTTTGTTATTATGGGGTAGTCATTTAATATAATGTTATTTTCAGTCACTTCATCCATAAAAATTTGGTAGGCTTACTTTATTATTATAAAGAAACTAAATCCCTCCCCCGAAGCGCTCCGAAGTCACTCATGGACCCTGAGCATTTTGCAGAGGGTTCATTCCCTGAAGACGAAAAGTCTGTCTATGAACCGTTCCTCTGTAAACACGTGCAGTTACACTGCCCAGCGATCCACAGGAAGCAAATTGCTATCCACGCTGGACACTTTTTCGGCTTGCACGCGTTTTGTTGGTGTGGGTTTCGGAACTTTCCATTTAAAAAGCGTGCAAATGTAAGAAAATAAACATGAGTGAGGCCAGAAATAACGCGAATTGTGTGTGTGTGTGTGTGTGTGTGTGTGTGTGTGTGTGTGTGTGTGTGTGGCTTGCCTGCCTTTTTATTGCGGTAATCATAATAATAAAATGGAAACGTAAACATTACATAATCGATATATGCTTGAATGCCACGAACGATATATTTTCTCTCATACATGATTTAAATTAAAATGAAAAAATATAGAATTTTTTAAAAGTGAAATGAAATGTTTGCATAGAAACTACTTCTTTGTTGTCAATAACGTATTACACAAATATAAAACTTATAAAATTTACTTCCTCCATCATCAACTACCATTTTAATTTATAAAAAATTACACCCTCCCCCTTCAACTACCCTGTCCATTTATCGATATTTCATCTACCTTTCTACAGTGGATTATTGTGACCTTCTTTTCAGGATACTTTATTTATGAAAATTAAGCACTTTACTCTTGTTAAATCGTAAAACGTTGCAGGTAAACTACCTCTTTCCCTTAACCGATCTTCACCAAAATCAATAGACCTTGAGGCCTCTACAGTTATGAGCTGTATGCAAAATATTATTGGATTCTGTTTGAATTTGCGGCTGTTACCGTTTGCCATAGAATACATTCTACACATAGACAGACAGACAGACACACACACAGACACTTTTCGCAAAATGACTTTTTTCATGTGTTGATGGTAGTATAATCAAAATCTGCCGTTATCTCGACACGATATTTTTCCTCATAACCATACTTCCATTTCCTTATGGAACATGGAAGTAAAAACGAAACTTCCTTTCTGAATAACCGTCGTAGATAAATATTGAATGTAAAAAAAGAAAATAAAAGACAACGTGTTGTGTCTTCGTTAAAACTACAGACTTTAGACAGTACATATTCCTTAAACGTTAGCGTATTGGTATAATCTGCATCAGCGCGTCTCGTGGCTTGGCAGCCTAATCGGGCTCATTACAATCACTATTTCGCGCACCGTTTGTTGCGAAAATAATTTATAGTGACAAGATAGCTGCTGCACGGGGTAAGTTTGCACATGGCTGAACTTGAATTGCTACTTACTCGAGGCAGAGGTGAATGTTGAGTGACGTGCCGCGAATTATCAATTTAGTGAAAATATCAAATTGTTGAAAAATACTATGTGACATAGAGCGATCATTTTTAATGCCCGCAAACCCATCGTGATAGTGCCTTCTGACATCTATTGGCGACGTTGAGAAACTCTGTCGATTACTCTACTGCACGCACCCAAACGTCTTTGTATATAAAAAGAAGTATAATTTGAATATTTTTTACTGTGCTAAAAAATTATTTGTTTTGTTAAGAAGAGTATTTTCACTTATTTATATACTTATTTACAGATTGTTTCTATATTATGTCAGTTTTATTTTTAACTGCAACTCCTGTAGTTCAGTGTAACACTGTCAACTTCAGATTTACAAAATATAACAATACATTTTACATAATTTACAAAATTTACAATCGTACTATGAACATTTGTGTATCAAGGGATCATAAAGGGAAAAGTATAAACTCTGTAATAAGGTATAAATAACACTGATCGATTGGTCGCTCGACACGTAGTAGAATATTTTACTAATACTTGACTTTAATAAACAAACACTTGGTGAGTTCTACGAATTATTTTATTTTCCTGACAATTGTTTCACCAGTTACGGCAGCTACAGAGGTTGGATTTCGACTGAGAGATTTAAAATGTATGTATGTCAGGAATTTTTAATGCACCTTTGTCATACACTGTCTCCAACCCTCTCCCGCCTAACATACATTCAAAACCAGTCAGTTGAAATCCAACCTTTGAAGCTCCCATAACTGGTGAAACAATTGTCAGGAAAATAAAATTATTTGTAGTACTTACCAAGTGTTTGTTTATTAAATTATAGGTATAAATATAGGAAAAGGTGGTCATATGGGCCCCCACTTTTCTTTTCTGCTATAACCTTCATAAATCAACAGTTTTTAGTCTGAATTTTACAGAAAATATACTTCATTTTGTTTTCCATTGTTTTGTTGTATAATAGGCCGAATTTCTTTGCGTTTTGTGAAATAAAAAATAAAAAAGCTATAACATTACACTTTTTGAAAAAAATGTTTTGTGCTTGTAATATGAGCCCCATGAAAAAAACCATTATTACAGTATAAAATTTACAATTTTATTGATACAATCTGTACAGGTATAAGTAAAAAAATATTACAGTCAAATACATTATGTAAAAAAAAATTAAACAATTTTTTTTAAAATTATAAATAGTCAAATTTTACCAAGTTTGCTATGTTTATTTGCAAAAGTCACATACATAATAGTCTTTTTCACATCCGGCACACTCATTATGAGCCCACATTTCACAAAGCATACATTGAACCCATAGTTCTCCCTTGCTGTCATTCGAAAATAGATTCTCACAAAAAAGGCAAGCTGCGTCGTCTTGGTCAGGTTTTGTAACGCCAAAAGGAGTATCAAGAACAGATTCACCAGAGTCAATGTCTGAATATGTTGATTCTTTTTCCGACTCTTCTGTACTTAGCACCAACTTTCTTTTGCACGATTTCATAGACGGTTTATTTTTAATTCCTTTTGTTTTGATTGCAGTTGTCAAATTTTTTACCTGTTTAAAATCTTTTTTCTCCTTTCCTACATTAGAATACTTGCCTCCTGCTTCTAAAAGAGCAATTCTGTATGGTGAGGACGTAATCAATGCTGCTTTAGCAGGTTTAGGACCCTTATTAGTTATCTTTCTTTTTGGCTTGGGGATAGGCCAAATATCTTTTGGAGAAACAACGTTCCCTGTTGATTTGTTTTTATTGGTGAAACTACAAACGCTCGAAGGGCCCGCTTCTTCCAAATCTCTAGCACAAGGCTGGTGTAGGATGGAATGTGGATTTGTAACACATCTGGTGGGTGTTTCCAAAGATGAAGTACGTGGTTCACGATTCAGTAATACAGAATTGGTTGAAGTTAAAGTGGAGGTCTGGTTGCTGCCAACGGAACTGGAGCAAATACCTGCATCGTGTAAATTGAGTACCATATCTGTGGAAGATTTAACATTTATCATTTTACTCCGACCTTTGCTTGTTTGCAGAACCGCTGTATTTTCTGCTTCAGTGGTGTCAGTTGCAAATTCTACTTCACTAAATATCTTTCGATTGCAGGGAAAAATTCCCGTAACCCCAAATCCATTCACAGCAATTGCCCCAGACTGGCATGTCAAGTAGGCCTTCCCAAATAGTTCGGCGATATCATATGGACCAACAGGTCTGTTGTTGTGACGCATCCACAGAGGTATATTTTCGCTGTAATGGTGCTTTAACGGTCCCATAAATGACTTGTCCAGTGGCTGGAGTTTATGCGTTGTGTGAGGGGGAAGACTGACGATTGATACATGATTCTCTCGGGCAAGATCCACGACATCAATATTTTTTGTATGAGTGTTGTGTCCTTCAAGGATGAGAAGTATGGGGTCATTTTCTGTAGGTTTGGTCTTTTGTATAAAATGTTTGAACCAATCGGTGAATAAATTGGCCTGAATCCATCCAGAAGGATGACACTTTCCAATGGACCCTGGAGGGGAACCTTTCATCAGAGTCTCGGTCATATTCTTTCTTGGGAAAATCAGTAAAGGGGGCACAAAGGTCCTCCCTGCACTCATGGAACACACCACTGTCACTAAAGATCCCCTCTCCGCAGAACTCAACGCTCCAATTTGTCGCTTGCCTTTCAACCCAACAACCCGTGGGATATTGCTTTGAACTACAGATATTCCCGTCTCGTCCACATTGAAGACTCTGTCTGGTGGATAGGTATATTTCTCATATTCAGTTTCCAAGATGTCAAAAAAATTGTTGACGGCGTCTTTATTGAAGCCATTTGCCCGTGAAAATGAAGTTGCAGCTGGTTTCAGAACAGATAAAACATTTTTATGACGATTCATAAAATGATCAAACCAAGCTCTACCAGCAAGCCCACCAGAGAATGGATGTTTTAGCCCATTCCTTTCACATAATTGATATGCTAATCGTCGTACATCTTGTCTTGTTAATCCATAGAACTTACGTTCCATGATCAACTGGATTAATTCTCCTTCAAGGGCTTCAGGAATAATTGGCTTTCGTCCCAATTTTGTGCATGCAGCCTCTTCAGGGAGTTTCTTGAGACGCGATAGTCTCTGAAGTGTAGCTCTTGGGACACAAAATATTTTGGAAGCTTTTTTCAAACCAATTACATTATCTTGTACAGCCTTTATAGCTTTGGCCATGTCTTCTTTATTCCAGAGTTTTCTATGTACTTTTTTCTGTGGGTCTAGTACTTTTCGAGGCATCTGCAACAAAGATCAATATGCTCTATAGTGGTTGTAATATGGGCCCCTTACAAATGGGGCTCATATAACCAGCACGTTTGGGGGCTCATTTTACCACCTTCGCCATGTTGAAAAACAACGATAATAACCTCGACAACTTATGCCTAATCTTAAGCCGTTGTTATAGCTACGTAACCTTTGAAACTCGATCAATCGAAATTAATAATCACCCCACGTAAACACCTTCGAATATGTAGTGTAATATAGTTGAAATGTCTTACCTTGCAAAGTTTTCTTCAGAGGAAAAAACAAAAACACTTCTCTACGCACGTGGTTTTAACAGCAATTGGCGCGAGCGCATCTAGCGGCGAAGCTATGAACTTCTACTAATAATTCCTGCTGCTGCCACAAGAATACAGTCGTTGATTTATCGGATACTATGGGGGCTCATATTACATGCAGGGGCCCATAATACCACCTTTGCCTCTAAGTGTAAGACGTAAATATTATTTTAAAAATTTGTATATTTTTTATTAATAACTGTTTATACTAAAACAGAATTATCACTGTTGCACACCACTGTTGAAAAATTATTCCGTTTAGCGCTTTCAAACTTCTCAGCTCATCGTCAGATCGGAAAAATGATTTCTCCGATCTGACGATGATCTGAGAATCTTGAAAGCGCTAATCGGAATAATTTTTCTATAGTGGTGTGCAACAGTAATAATTCTGTTTGTGATTATAACCACTAACACAAGTTTCTTAATTAATATTCATAATAAAAGTATAGAATGTAAATAAGTTTAGAATATAATTTACCTATAAATATTTTCTGAATATGACATTGAAACATTTTAAAACGAAAAGCAAACACAGCTTTACTTTAAAACGAAGCCAAAGAATTGGTTTCATCGGTCCAATATAAAATATATTAATAAATACCGGAAGTACAATGATGGTAAACTTTAATTTTTCACCGACGGGAGTAAAACTGAACGCGGAGTAGGAGCAGGCGTTGCATGTTCACTGGAAATAAACTAATAGAAAAACTGAAGCTCAAACTCGATAACAGATACTCAATTAATCAAGCTGAACAACTGGTTATTCAGATGGTATTAGAAAAGAATCACAGAGATTTACAAAGTATAGAAAAGTAAATTCAAGGAAAGCAACAATATATACGGAGAGCAGAATAACAATAGATTTAATTAATAATCCCAGCAACCATAACTACAGTATGGAAAAATAATCAAAGCAACAACAACGCTAACAAGCAATAACTGGAGAATAAACTTTAAGTTGATAAATGCTCATGTAGGAGTTTATGGTACCGAACTAGCAGACCGGGTAGCATAACCAGCATCACGGTATGGTAAAATGGCAATCTGTTTTGAAAAAATTCCAAAAAGTGCAGTGATCCAAGATATAACCTAAATATTTACACTTAAATCGGAAACGAATGGAAAGAAACGTCGATAGGTACAGTAACTAAAATCTTCTTCCCTAATATCAAAGACAGATTAAACAAAACTGAAAATGACTCCCAACTTGACGGCAATAGTGATTTGACACGGGCAAACGGAATCTTACTTCCACCGTTTCTAGATAACAAACGACCCATTGTGCCTGTTCAGTGCTGGACTATCAATAGTGTAACAGAAGCAAAAACTTGGCCACCACCTAAAGTAGGTCTTAAAAAGAAAAACCTAAAGGGATTCTAGACTTTTATCGACACAATAAAATCTAATAAGTTCTTTTATTTTAAATACTGAAATATGGACACATAAGCGTTGTAAGCTGTGGTACGTATTACTTGATGTCAGTGTATATAATCACGTTGCAATTCAAATAAGGAAAAACTTGGCACTTAGTATTACACAACGGCAATTGAGTATGCTGTAAAATAAAAAAAAAACTATACACACGCAGAGATGTATTTTATATATCATTACATATTTATGTATGCATAATATGTATGTATACCCGTATGCATAATATTTATGTATGCCTGATTATATATGTATGCATTAACTTAGCATTTTGAATTAATGATTCTGAATTATAATAGGTTCAGGCTGCATGGATCGCTGTCTGATACAGTAGAAAAGATTACTGAACACAAGAGCAAACGATACTCATAACTGTATTTATATTTTCACTATTCTATTTTAAACGTTGTTCTATGACCACTGATGATAATGGCAGCAGTGGACGTCCAAAAAGTGCGACAACTGCAAATTCGGCACTCAGCATGCGCAGTGCTTTTTACACCAAGTTCTTGAGTTAAAATGTGACACACATGTTCATGGAAGATTCCTGTGAGCACAAAAATGTCATCTACTATCAATCATCGGTCATGCAACACCGTTTATGAATTTCTTAAATTATATCTGGTGCAATTGCACTGTCGGACGTCGTTTTCAGTGCTCTTACGGCCACGATTAAAAAAATTGCCAGTTAAAAACTACCCTGTTTAATGACGTACGATCTTCTACAACATATCTTTTTTTGTTGTGACTTTTCACTGTCGTTAAACATTTTTAAGAAAAGAAATATTAATTTTGTGCATTTTTCATTACACGCTTGACAGGTAAATGTTAAATAGCTGATAAAGAATGAATAAATGGGCTAAGAAATGTGAAATTTACAGAATGTTTAAAAAACCTATAAGTCTAACAGCACACAATAAATTTTTATTCTATTTCTAATTCTGCGAAATATTCAACTAACCCCCGTAAACTGCATTTTGAATCGTATTCTATTATACAAATTTTATTTATACAACTTTTAATATTTTAAAAACAAAAAAACCTAATAATTAGATCCTAAAAATTGTATTTAAAGCCACTGACTAAATTATTAAATTACTGACATACATAATGATAAAATGACAATCTGTTTCTAGATTTAATAACAAATCGTCCACATTCTTTTATAATTTTAAAATTAATTTTTTCGTCAACTAACTTCGAACGTAAGAATACATTTTGTTATATAATCTTATTTTATATTACCTTTTATAAAACTTACACGTAAATACTAGTGTCACTGTAGTTACGTGATAATAAAAATTCTCAATAATGACTACCACTGAAAGAAAAGTTAAGCATTTGTATCGCCTTAGATAAAGTTACGACAGACAATGTTTAATAACTCAGATTAAGCTACGTAGAGTAAAGGCAGTAGTTAAAATTATTGCGTCACATTGTAAACTAAGATCATTGTCGTCCCACACTGTACAATAAATTGAGTTTAATATCGTTTCAACAGAGTATGCATATTACTGCTTGAATACGTGATTAGACTGTACATTGTTGACTAGTATTGTTCACGCAATTGTTTCCAGTCGTTTAAATTTAAATTATTCGCCTATAAATTTAACACGCTTACAGACCTTAGTTTCTTATCGAAAATATGTCTGACCGTCTGCCTCTCCTCTCTCTCACTTTTGTCTTTCCTCTGTCTCGTTTACCTCTTCCTCTTAATTTTCACTTACTAACATTTTTTTTCTCTATGATCGACAGGGAACCGGTGATTTTCCACTCCAAATTGGCGGCCATCTTGTGATAGCGTGTAACGTCACGCGCTCAAAGCTAATATTGCTTGACATTCAGTCCTTGCTCTTCTGAATCGTGTTGATTTGTTTATTTAAATATGCGTTATAGTTTTAAAGATATTAAAGTATTTTCTGGTATACACAAAATCGTAACATCGACTTTCGCATAGGTTCCCCCACCAAAAGACGTTTAGGTTCCACCAAATCTGCGGTGTAAGACTTTTCCGTTAAAAAAACATTTAGCTCTTTGTGCTAAATTTAATTCTTGTTGGTTCAGAACTACGTTTTTGAAGCATGTAATTTTATATCTGGATATAAAAGATATAGACCTTGATCAGTACCGAACCATGGACACTTTCTGGTCGAGTACCATTCTACCCCTAAATCTGTACTGAAATATCCTTTTGGACTCATATACGTGACATGAACTGACTTCATATCAACCAGTACAGTTTGACTATACGATAAGTGGATAAACATTTGTGCTCAGTAGAGATGTGGCACTCGTATGATGGTTGGTACTAGCGAAATCAACGTATAAGTACATGACATTTATGACGCAAGCAATAAAGTTTTGTGGTTGTTTTATGTTTGTTTCTTTTTAGTGTTGAATCTTTACAGTACAAAATGATCGTATCTATCAACGTTGGGTTACTATCAATAAATGTATACTACCTGAAAATCCTTTAACTTGATTTCTAGCAAAGTTTTATGACGAATTTTAGAATAAGTGCTCTCTTAAAAAATATTACGAAACTTATAACAGAGTAGTCCATATTGTGTAATTACTATTTATTATTAAGGTTAGAGTAATAACTGTGTGAAACAGTAAAAAACTGTGTGAAAGTTAAAAAATTTCGAAAACAAACAGTAACAAATTTTATATAGGCGAAACAAAGATAAACTGTAAAAAACCATACTTTGAACACTGAAGTATACAAAATACTAGACAAGTACAAATCTAATTTAGCAACTGATAATTCAGCAATATGTAGATGATTTTAAAGACATTAACAACGTGGCGTTAATGTAGCCTGAACCAACTGCAGATGTAATATCAAGCAGGCAACTGTATCGCCTCTAGCATCTGTTATGAACATTTTGCATCACTTCCGCAGAAAAAAAACTTAAAACGCAAAACAAACACACACAAAATTATTTGGTAATAACTTACCAAACACGACTTAACTGATATCCTACTGACTGGTAAAGAAATACAAAAAAAAAAAAAAAAAAAAGGAAAATATTCTGTTATATACAACGTTGTACACATATCACATTGATTTTCCACATAAGCACAGCCCTATTGTTAGCACATATTATATTGTTCCATCAGCTTTTGCAATTCCTCTTTGACTCATGGTACTCAGCCAAGAATTGATACATAGTGCATACTAAATATTAAAAAAACTCGGGAACCTCTCACATTAAAATTTTCCAGATATGAAGCTTGTAGGTATATAAAAGTATAGAAACTATAACAAAACCAGTGAGAAAATGAAAACTAGTATTTTTTGGACATTTATATAGAATTCACGATAATAGGTTAACAAAACAGATCTTCAGATATCTGTGGGGAAAGAAGTCAACATCAATGTGGATTAAAGAAGTCAAAAAGGATTTAGATAAAAGTAATATAAATGCAGAAGAAGCAATTGAAATAGAAGTTTTCTGGTAAAAGTATTAAAAAAGGAAGGAGTCCAGGATAGGAGACAGAAAATCTCAGCGTCAAAGTAGACTGTAGACAGGAAGAAGAGACGATGAAAAAATGAAAGAATATTGGATAAAAAGAGAAGAACAAGGAATAAAGAATTGAAATTGCCATGTGGTCTTCAGATGGCCGATTCAAATAGAAAAAAAGTTTGTAGGATGTTATTTTCTTGTCTTTTGTTATTCTGTCATTGATTACTATACAAGTACAATTTGTCTATTAAAATTTAACGAAGCGTGTATTTACTACTCTTAATGTTCTCTGTATTATGAAAATATCATGCACATATCCTACGTCAGGAACGTGGCACTGTATACTCTCCATGATCAGAGAAAAAACACATACATACGGTAGGAACTGAATATAATTAGTATATTCGAAAGGATTGCCCAGTATCGGCTGAATTGGTGGGAACAACTTTGCGGAATGGATGACTGTCGCATTTCCAAACAACTATGGAATTATAAGCTGAGGGGACGGAGAGGTGTGGGACGTCCGAGGAAATGCTGGACCAGCTCTAATTTTTCCCTGCTTGAGACCGAAGCAAACCATCCTTGTTTTAAACCTTGAATATGATTATGATGGTGGTATCCAACGGGTAATTTGTTTGCTAAATTATTGTGTTTTTTCAGTAAGAACTTTCATTGTGTTTTCACTGTCAAGAACAAAGTTAAACGTCAGTGGATCTAATAAACGTTACGGAAGATATATCGAAAACTAAAATTAATTGCAAACTATGAAAATATTATTACGACGGTCTAAATGATCGTTGTATGGTACAGTGGAAAAAAAAATACAAGAAACGAATTAAGTCACTAAAAAAACCGGCTTTAATTATCACAATTAACAGTTTGTAATCAACAAGTTATTCAACAAGATTATACTCGTACAATAATTCAAGTTAATCTGTCCACATAAATAATAATGTCAACTAATAGAGTCCCGCCCAACAATCACTTTTCACTAATACACCACTTGAGAAGCACTGTGTAATCGCCCTACGCAAACTGAACCTCACTTGAATACATCGCCGCTTAAACTGAAACTAAGCGTCGCTGAATGCCTACATTTTTACCCCGCTGAGATTCCAGAATAATCCATTCTATTCGTCAACACTATTAGAAAACACTAGAGCGTATGTGCTTGCCGCCTTGAACACAGTGCGCGCGGACCAGTGAAATCGGGTTCAGTCTCGGCTACGGACGTGTGACAAGTGCCACGTAATTGTCCTTCATCTCAAAGTAGCAGCAATATGTACGTACGCACACACACATTACACATATTAGCATAAATATATATCTTAAAAGCACAGGATACGAGATTTTTAAATTTTCTACATTTTATAAAACCTTTAGCGTCTCTTTGCGTCAGCAAGTCTGTGACAGACACAACAACCTTCATCTGTTTTTTCCACTTTTGCATCTAATCCACTTATGAAAGCGGACTCTACAGCAAACAGCAACATTTTCAGAACACGGCTTGGTGCCCTGTGACACAAATACCATGTTCTTATTTGCTACTAAAAAGAGAAGATCTCTGTTTGAAAGGATGACAGTTTATTAAAAAACTTTGCTCTTCATTTAGCGACAGTAAAGAGTAAAACTGACGACGAGCAGAACTGACTAAAAGTAAGCAATTACTTACAAAGTAACAGACTTTACTTACTTACTCTAATTGAAAAGAGTAATTTTCTTCTCAGACCATTAGCAAAGTGTCTAGTCAAGGTTATTTTACGAGTTTGGAATAGTTGTAAACCGTTAACTCTCAGAGTATGGTGATTCTAATCGTCGCTAAATATATGTCAGCCTGTTCGTTCACGGATAGGAGAGGACCTGAATCGACGCTTGTCTAAAAATCGGTATGAAGAACCATACATGACTTCCATGTTCTAATTAATTATAAAGTTATTTTTGTAGTATGTACACTCAGAACAAAACCAAATATATCAGCATGATTTTGGTAAAAACGTTGAAAATTGTACATAGTTGTTAATTCTGTAAAATAAAGAATTAATTTGAATAAATAATCTCTTATTTAAATAACGCGAAAGAAAGCCAATGTCGCCCAGAGTTTGTTATCTGTGACTTTCTGAAAACGACAAATTATTTTGTTTACGTATCCGTAGTTACATAGCATGAAAAGATGTCAATTGTTATTCTTTATTGAAATTTGTAAGTTTTTAGTCGAATACATTTATAACATTAATACAAATAATTACCCCCTCACCCTTCAAATAGCCTTTTCATTTGTGTGTGTGAGTATATATATATATATATATATACACATATTCAATCACTTTTTGCTACAGTCCGTTTCTTGATGTATATAATACATTTAATATTTATAAATAAATTTACCTCAAGATATACCTTTTTTTCCTTATTAGGAACATGTTTTGGGTACCATCTTGGAGGATGGCTACAAGATGGTACCCGAAATATGTTCCTAATAAAGAAAAGAAAAGGTATATCTTGAGGTAAATTTATTTATAAATATTAAATTTAATATATATATATATATTTAATCACTTTCTGTTACAGTTTGTTTCTTGATATTTATAAAGTATTTCAAATTTATATTTATATTACCTCAAGAAGTTATTTTTCCTTATTTGGAACATGTTTCGAGAGCTCCCATGCTCTCATCCTCAGCCTTCGCGACCTTGCGTCTGGTGAAGTAAGGGTAAAATATAAATTTTAAATACTATATATTATATATATATATATTTCCATATTTGCCTAGGGTGGTATGTTTGTAAAAATATTTAGCATAGAAAATATATGATGAACAGTTTTTAAAAATATTATGCAGGCTAAGAATTGTCTGAAAGCGTACACGACTACGTAAGGGGTAGTCTGCGTAAAGCTACGATAGGCAAACGTCTACGATGGGGTGATGCGTACGAATTATTGTTTTGTCTGTAATTAGGTTTTACCCAAATAAAAATAAACTAATTAATACGTTTTAAACCTGTGAACAAAGACTCGCCCCATTATAAAAACACCATTACATTAAGGAATTTTTAACGAATATGGTGATATAAAAATTATTGCAGATATGTGCAATAATAAAGACGCTAAATAATTTAATTACTAGTGTAATTAAATAGTAATTAATAAGTGTGTTATATGTGAGTGACCAGAAAGAAATTACGCAAACGATGATATCGCTCGTGCTACGAGTGATTATTACGTTTACGAAATCGCGAAAACGAACAAAAAGTGATTTGTAATTAAACGAAGACGCTTTGCACGAAGTGACAATATCTAACAGGTCGAAAACAGTCCTGGACATTTCAGATCACCGTCCAGTATAAATACCACCTGCAATTTCGGGGCGGTCTCAGACTCAAGATATCTTCACACAACGTCACGCTGCTGGTCTGCCGACCGATCGAACGACACACACCAAGACTTATGGAGGAACTCTGGACCATCACAAACAACAAACCGTAGAGACAGAGAACACAGCATCAGCATAATCATCATCATCAAATTCTCAGGATTCAGGACACACACACACACACACACACACACACACACACGCAACGGTAACGTCGGCAGTAAGCAGGTGATGGATAAACAATTATATACTTTTTTTGTGAAAAGAAGTCCTTAAAAAAACATATATATATATATATATATATATATATATATGAACAGTAAAGACATAAAGTTTTAAATATAATCATTGTACAGAAATGTAAATGGTAGTTGAAGAAAATAATTTAATTTAATAAGAAACTTTAAAAAATACTAAATTTTCTGTTGTATGTTAAAATTTGGGTGGGTCAGTAGAAATAAATAATAGGTTGAAAGTAAATGTTATTTTTTTATAGCAACAATAAGTTTTATTCTTGAGATTTAATATTATTCTTGTTTGTAAATGAGTTGCTATTATTATTTAGAAATTGAATTAATGTCAGACACACTGAAATAAAAAGTGTTTAGATAATTTGTTTAACATGTCTGTTTAGCTAGTAAGATTATATGGTTGTTTATTTTTATATGTCATGAACAGCATAAAAGGTTGTATTGTATTTTTTGTATACTTATAAAAGAGAATATTTTTTTATTTTTATAATAAAATTTTATAAAACAATGGCAATACCTACACTACTAAAAATTGGTTCATAAAGGAAAAAGATAAACAGAAGATACAAAAGCAGAAATGAAATTTCAGAGATCAGTTAAAAAGTGTAATAAACGAGATCGTATAAAAAATGATGATATAAGAAGTGACTTAGATATTTTTGCAGTTAATGAAAGTATTAAAGAATACAGAAGAAAATGGATTCAACATATAGATAGAACGGAAGAAATTAGAATACGTAAGGTGGCGAAAGATTACAACCCTAGAGGCAGAGAAAAAAGTTGGTAGACCTAAGAAACGATAGACTGTGGAAAAGAAATAGGCCGCTAAAATTAAAAACGCTTTACGAAGATGATGATGATGATGATGGCAAGAAGCCTTAGCGGTAAAGTGTGTTACTCTTCTTACGAGGATAGGCTTCCAGCCCGCTCGTTTACGTAGACAGCGAATGAAGGGCAGGGACTTTCCCTGCTCTTCCCTGGCATTCTTACACGGTTTGCAGCGATAGAACAGAAGGAATACTTTGGTTTTCAGACCTTATGTGGGCTACGTGTCTGAGATGCAGAGGTGGCGCTGAGTCAACCTCCTCAGTACATATGTATGTCCTGAGAACCCCGTTCTCGTAGTGCATCAATGCAACCTACTGTATATACAAATACTTTATGGAAGTACTTAAGAGATGTAATATTTCTCATTCACATCCTCTAAGCTACTACAGCGTGACAATGCTGTCAACATAAATCATATGTATTTATACGCATTGTAAAATTACGCTGTTAATATAATAAACGTCACTGTTAAGATATATTATGTCTATGTGTTGTAATATACGCAGACCACAGTGTTGCCAGCTGTCCTACTTTTCACCTGTTGTGACAGAAAACAGATTATTATTTTCTATAATCACATAAATTTACGTAACATAAATATGTACCATCAGAACCCTAGGTCTGCTTTTACTTGCAGTAAGTTATTCCAGTGCAGAATAAACTTAATTGGGAGAAGTGTTAAGCATACAACACGGAATAGATTGTATTGAACAGAGTTAGGTCACACAATGTTTGAATAGTGACTAAAGCAAATACTTAGGAGTGAAAAGTACGGCCAGTGAAAAGCAAGACAAAGAAATACAATCCAGAATTAATTAGGAAAATATGGCTATTTCTACATTAAATGGAATTCTGTGGGATAAGCAAGTTACAGCAGAAAGTAAAACCAAAATATTCAAAACCATTGTTTCAAGTATCATGACTTACGGCTCAGAAGCTTGGACTACTAATAAACAAACAAGAACAATATTAATGAGAGCAGAGATGGACTTTTGGAAACATTCTGCAAGAGTAACCAGACGTGAGAACATTATAAACGAAGTCGTTGAGGACAGAATGAATGTAAAAAATGCAATTTTTTTTTATCCAAACAAAAAAATTACAATGGTATGAACACACGAAAAGAATGGCACAGGAAAGATTGCCAAGAAGATTTATGGAATGGACCCCACAAGGAAAAAGAAAAAGAGGAAGACCACCTATCGCCTGGATAGAAGAAATTCCGACTATATTGAGGGAACGAGAAATCTAAGAAGATGTTTAGATGAACAAACAGCAGTGGAAGATGAGAATTCAATCACTTCTGTAATCTGTAGTTCCGGAAAATGTGTAAACATTGTAGAGCCGGAATAATAATAATAATAACAAAAGCAAATAATCGTCCATGACGGATGACCCATGAATTATAAACTAATAAGCAGATTGCAGTTTCTGAATTAGAAACAAAAAATAATCTGTACAATTTAGTCATAGGCAGTAATTCAATTGGTGCGGTTAATAAGTTTAGACACCTGGATAATATGGTTGATTACGAGGGGTGCATACATACGAAAATACATGATACAAATAGGAAATATGGCCTATTATGCTAACAGTAAAGCTACTGAGAAACAAATTCACCACACAAAATGGAAAATATTGTCACGACGTCACACTAATCGTCGTATGGTACAATGGAAAACAAAATACAATACACCAATGAAATCACTAAAAACCAGCTTTAATTTTCACAATTAATAATGTGCAATCAACAAGATAGTCTTTTTTTTACAACAATTCAAGTGAAAATTGTCCACACGCAATAATAATGTCAACTATAAAGAATTTCGAACTAATTATAACACAACACTTCGCTAGAAACACTCGATACGCGCTAAAAAAAAAAAAACGCTCAACACCACTGAGCTCACAATCCGGCTGCTAAGTGTCTTTTTATAGGTAGCACACGCCTTCTAGAAATTTTCTATCCTAAATGTGCACGCTACTTAATGCTGACGCTAATGGGTATTTCATGTGTTAGTGTACTCTGAACTCTATTACTGTACGGTTCCGATCTGATTAGCTTAAACGCTAATCGGAAATTGTCTGTACAGTAGTCTCCAACAAAAATTATTGTCACGGATGTGTCAAAAAGAAAGAAAAGCAATATGTTCTGTATCTAGCAGTAAACCTATTCAGACGGATATTGTGTCAGAAAGTCTTAATTGAGAGGTTTAGCTAGACGACAATTTGTTGTATGCTTAATCTACTTTATTGTTTACTGTACATAAATAAATATAGTACATACAAGTATTCTGGATCGTCAGTATTATTACTCTCATATCCTCCCACATTAAAGTTAGGATGTTCAAGACTTTGTATCCCCATCTTATTTGTTATGACTGTGGAAGTTGTGTTGCAGACTTTTGCAATTAGATTTATTATATTTTATAGAATATTGAAACTTTCAATATTCTATAAAGTTTAGTGCTGTGAAAAAAGATGATGAACAATCAAAACAACATTTCTTATATGTTTGTAAGTTGTGATTGCAATCAGTTTGAAATAAGACTAAAACTTTGAAGTTGTATTCCTTTTACAGCGGACACTGTAATTACATAACGTTTTGTGAACTTGTGATTTTCTCGTACAGTATAAGATGGTCTATTGTGTTGTTTACCTAAACAATGTTTCACGTGGTGACTTGAATTCCACTGGGTGTTCGCTAGGAGCGCGTCTGGTCTCGTTAGTATGGGAGATTTGTTGACGTACAGCAGCAGGGCGTCAGTTCTGCGACCTACTTCTGAAACCAATAATTTATTTACATCAGACATATTTTCTTCATCATACCAGAGTCCGTCCTCGTTGCTGAAAAATGCGCATCCATAATTTATGAGACTGCGCACAGAGCACAGAGATTGTGATTTCGCAATGCGAACACCGCAAAGAAAGTAGTTTATCTATTAAACAAACTAGTTCTATTGCATCGTTTACATTTTTTATATTCTATAAGTTTTTCAGTCTGACCCACAAGTCTAAGAGACTGGCGAATGATAACTTTGGTGTCCTCACATTACCCTAATATTGGTAATATTTTCCTTCCTTTTAACGCTCAGCAGCCAGTTCCTATAACGTACCTTTTATAAACTGTCTTACTAGCCGTCTAGCCGACCCCGAATATTCTTTCCTTCCATTCTATCCTAAATTAAATTAACAGTGTAATAGCTGTACCTTTATTTCGATAAAATGTGGCACAAGTCTCTAATATATAAGATGAAAAGAAATCTACTTTTGCAGATAAGCCGGCTCCTAATATTAGGTATATCTCAGTAAGTCAGTTTAAAGTAAAACGAGGTGAAGATTATTGTGAGCTAAAGTACATTTTAGTCGGCTTCCCGCAGGAACCTCTGCTTGGATCTACTGCATAATTGATGTACATAGGATACTTTCTACATTGACGACATGTAGAGAGCATGGAAATCCAGAGTGACTTCGGGAACGCAGCTTAACAAATTAATTTGTATGCGTTTCCTGCTATATGCGGATGACATAGTTCTAATTCAAGAAAATGAGGATGATTTACGAACATGTTTCAATTACAAGAAGTAGCAAGAGAGTACTCACTGACAATTTGAGTAAAAAAGGCCAAAACTATGGCCTTTAAAGGTAAATATCCAGTGAGGATTAAAATAGTTTATAAACAACAGCATTGTAGAACAAGTGAGCCGTTGTTTCAAACATCTGGGCTGTGCAGTAAGATATGAAACTGAATATGATATAAGAGGGAAGATAAGTTAAGGAATATTTTTGATACGATTAATAGAAATCTTAGAAGTAAAACAAGACACAGCACAAGGATTAAATTTTGTAAGACAATTCCAAAACCCACGTTGATTTTTGTGAGTAAGGTTATGACAAAAAAGGAATGCGGTAAGATTCAGAGTGCTGAAATGCAGTTTCTTCAAAATATTTTACATTGTACGTTGCTGGATAGAATTTTGAATGAGGATATCAGAGCAGAAGTTGAAGTAAAGGACATAAGTGAAATTATTTCAATTTACAGAAGACAAAGGTGGGATCATCTGCAAAGGATGACAGAGGATCGATTGCCGAAAGCGGCACTGAACTATAAAGCCATTTGTAGAAGAGACGTGGGTCACCCGAGGATATGATGGGTGCCGGAGCAGGTATATATAACCTAATCCGTGAAGAGGATAAGAAGAAGAACAAGAAGAAGAAGAAGAAGAAGAAGAAGAAGAAGAAGAAGAAGAGGAGGAGGAGGAGGAGGAGGAGGAGGAGGAGGAGGAGGAGGAGCAGGAGGAGCAGGAGGAGGAGGAGCAGGAGCAGGAGCAGGAGCAGGAGAAGGAGAAGGAGAAGGAGAAGGAGAAGGAGAAGGAGAAGGAGAAGGAGAAGGAGAAGGAGAAGGAGAAGGAGGAGAAGGAGGAGGAGGAGGAGGAGGAGAAGAAGAAGAAGAAGAAGAAGAAGAAGAAGAAGAAGAAGAAGAAGAAGAAGAAGAAGAAGAAGAAGAAGAAGAAGAAGAAGAAGAAGAAGAAGAAGAAGAAGAAGAAGAAGAAGAAGAAGAAGAAGAAGAAGAAGAAGAAGAAGAAGAAGAAGTGTATTAATTAGTTACAATCAGTGAACAAAGAATTCGTCATGCCAAATCAGTGAAGTGTTTGTGAACTGTAGATGAAAAGTTTTGAGAAAAGTATACTATGTTGGTAATAATTTTGTACACTGCTTGAAGACGACCTACAGTGCGACCGTTAAAGAAAACACTGTTGCCTCATAAGTTTACAAAATAAAGCCTTTTGTTAACAAGATGCACGCCACGTCAGAGACGCTGTTGTCAGTTATCAGAGAATCTGAACAAAGTGTCTGTTGTAGTGTCAATACGTGACTCAATAGTAGACAGGCTGTATGTGAGATAAGGACCTAAAATCTTCTCTCTGGAGACGCAAACTACAAACAGGGTTACAGAAGAGTCACGCGGCAAAGGGAATAGTTTTCTCTACGTTATAGGAAAAAAACATTACCCCTCAGGGACCCATTACAGACTAGGGTGGCAACTGAAAGTCGTGCTTTTGTGTGCCCTTGAAAGGGATGATGTGTATAAATGAAGTCACCCCCATGGGAACCAGTGAACGTGATAGTTGTCTATTGTGTTTCTGAAACAGCATTTCTCAAAACACGTCTGTTTAAACCCAGGAATTCAAAATTTAATAATTTAAAAAAAATCAGGTTTCCTCTTCGATTTTAATTTAATATTATTTCAAATTATATGAACCTTAATAAAGCGTTTCAATACATAATAGGCTTCTTACCCAAAAAACATTGTTTCTAATAAAAAAGAAATTATTATTAAGTTTTCCCTTTAAATTCTGGCATACGTCTGGCTATAAGCCATTAGGAAGAGAGACAAATGAAGATATTAGGAAGAAAGTTTACCAGTTTCTCAAACTTAGTGCTGGAAAATATATCATGGAATTTGATACGTAATGACTACTCATGTAGATTTTGTTCAATTTGTTTGGAAAAATGTTTAAAAATTTAATTTTGAAGGAGATTTCAATTATTAGGAATCTTAATTCGACTCAATATCTTTTCAATTACAGAAGAAACACACATATACGGCAAGAATTGAATATTAGGAGATTACTCGACACGATAACCCAGTATCGGCTGAATTGATGGAAACATCTTTACCAAATGGATGACTACCGCATCCCCAAACAATTACGGATCTATAAGCCGAGGAGACGGAGAGGTGTGGGACGTCCGGGAAAGCGCTGGAGTGACCAGATCTAATATTTGCCTATTTGAGACCGGAACAAACCATGTGTATATCTGTGTTTCTTCTATGATCATGGAGAGTATACCCTGCCACGTGCCTGAGTAATCTCACTTCATCCGCTTGGATGCGACTGGTCTGGCCTCTCGTTAAAGTCCAATTCACAGACCCATAAAGAAGTGAGGGAAGGGCCTTGTAGAACCTTGTAGAATTTTAGGCGGGTTTCTTTAATAAAATTGTGGTCTAAATATTTGATAATGAACGTGATTAAAAAATATGGTTACAAATTTCTCTATCGTTTGAGATTTTATTTTTTACTTCCGCAATCACAACCCAAAATATATAGGCCAGCCAGATGGGTAATTTGATTGGTCATTGGAAAATTATATGAAACTATGACTTGTGCAAGATTGCAGAAAACAAAAGCAATTCGCTGGATAAGGAAAACTTGCGTGGTCGATTCATAACGAAAGAATATATTTATAACGCATAGTAAAAGTGTATACGTAGAAACTAGATATATGAAGACAGAATGTAAATAACATAAGGAAGTAGAAGACCTATGATTTGAAGCATAACTAGAGAATATAGAAAATTATGAATTGGAAAACTATATCTACAGTAATTGGAATCCTGTGCGATAACTAAATTACAGTAGAAACTAAAAAAAAAGTATTCAAAGCCGTTAGAAATATCATGACTTACGGCTCTGACGTTTGGTCTAATAATAAACACACAGGAACAAATTTCTTGTCAGCAGATATGGACTTTCGGAGACGTTTGGGAAGCGTATCCAAACGTGAGAAAATTAGAAATGAAGTTATTAAAGACAGAATGACTGTGAAAATTCAAGCGTTGGTTTTATCTAAACAAATAAATTACAATGGTATGGACAAACGAAGGGAATGGAACAGTAAAGATAGGCAAGAAGACTTATGGAATAAACCCCACCAAGAAGAAGGAAAAGAGGAGACCCCCTACCACCTGGCTAGAAGGAATTCAGACTACACTGAGGGAACGAGAAATTAAAGGAGCTCTTTGCATGGACAAGCAGCAGTGGAAGATGTGAATTCAATCACTTCTGTAATACTTGGTTCTGGAAAATGTGTAAACATTGTACAGCCGCAATAATAATAATAATGAATTTGAAGGTATTGGTATAGGAGAGTAGAAAATAAAGGAAACTTAATAAAAACTTTAAAAATTATTGTGGGTTTTGGCGACCGATTGGAATAAAACAACACAATGTGTAAAACAATTCCAACTCTTGAAAAAAGTGCCATGTCAGTAATTAAGGTACACTAGATAGAATCAAACAAACAGGTTTCCTAAGCTACACTGTAGTTAAAAATGTAGTCTTAAAAAGATCGGTTCGAAGGTAAACCACAATCGGAAAACATCATAAATATTTACCAATTACCAAACTATGGTTACGAGAAAAAGCTAAAATATCGGTATTGAGAGCCATACACGACTTCCATGTTCTAAGATTTATATTTAAAATCATTGTCGAAATGAAATATTTCCATAAAAACTAATTTTTCTTCAGCCTTAACCACAGTTCTGTGGTCAAAAACTTACACCACCTCACGTTAGCGCACTCGATTTTCACTGATGATGGCAGTCGATAGCACTGCCGAAACGTCTGGTTTTGTAGAAAAAATTGGGTCATGGCCAAACAGCCCGGGAAGGAATTTTAACAAAAAACTACTTCTTTGTTGCCGATAACGTAGTACACATGACACAAATAATACATTGGACCTCGGCCAAACAGCCCGGGAAGGAATTTTAACAACAAACTACTTCTTTGTTACCAATAATGTAGTACACATATAAAAATATGCATAAAAGTAATGGCTTGTATAAGTTAATGTTTGATCTCCATTAAGTAGTGCTCAAGTTTCCAAAGTTTTAATATTATGATGTCTGTAATTAAAAAATCAGAGCAGGTTTAGTGTTTAGGAGTGTTGAGGGTACACCGTGGACAAAAATTTTCAACATTCCCTATTGAGCGTTGCTCAGAGTAAAGCTGCGAATCTACAGTGTACGTTTCATAGAATAAACACGCGGAAAAGAATATTCCGAAGTCACTCATGGACCCTAAGCATCTTGCAGAGGGTTCATTCCTAAAGACCAAAAAGTCTGTCTATAAACCGTTCCTTTGTAAACACGTGCAGTTACACTGCCCAGCGATCCACAGGAAGCAAATCGCTATCCACGCTGGACACTTTTTCGGCTTACACGCATTGTGTTGGTGTGGGTTTCGCCACTTTCCATTTAAAAAGCGTGCAAATCTAAGAAAATAAACATGAGTGAGGCCAGAAATAACGCGAATTGTGTGTGTGTGTGTGTGTGTGTGCGCGCGCGCGCGTGTGTGTGTGTGTGTGTGTGTGTGTGCGTGCGTGTGCGTGCGTGCGTGCGTGCGTGCGTGCGTGCGTGCGTGCGTGCGTGCGTGTGTGTGTGTGTGTGTGTGTGTGTGTGTGTGTGGGGGGGGTGTGTGTGTGTGTGTCTTGCCTGCCTTTTTATTGTGGTAATCATAATAATAAAATGGAAACGTAAACATTACATAATTGAGATATGCTTGCCTGCCCGAACGATATATTTTCTCTCATACATGACTAAAATTAAAATGAAAAAATTATTGCTTTATTGCCTGGCAACAAAATTATTTTATTTTTAACAATTAACATTGTTTGAAAACGTTTAAATGAATTTTCAAGTACTTTACTCTTGTTAAAACGTAAAATGTTGCAGGTAAATTACCCCTTCTCCTTAACCGATCTTCACCAAAATCAAAAGGCCTTGAGTTCTCTACAATTCAGGGATATATGCAAAAAAAAATTTTAATTCTGTTTGAATATGCGGCAGTTATCGTTCGTCATAGAAAAAATTACTCTTGTTAAAACATAAAACGTTGCACGTAAACAATCCCTGACTTAACCGATCTTCACCAAAAACAATAGGCCTTGAGTGCTCTACAATTCAGGACTGTATGCAAAAACGTATTTGATTCTGTTTGAATTTGCGGCTGTTATCGTTTGCCATAGAAACAATCCTACACACAGACACACAGATAGACAGACAGACAGACACACACATTTCGAAAAATGACTTTTCTTCATACTTTGAGCGTAGTACAATCAGAATCAGCCCTTATCTCGAACACGATTTTTTTCGCCATGACCATATTCCATTTCCTTATGGAATATGGAAGTAAAAAAATGTTCAGATACAGTGTAACGTATACGAATAAAAGAATTCGGCGTAAAAGCACGTCCCAAATAAAATTACAATAAGTCCTGTTCGCACTCTAGCATTTTAACAAAACACTAAATTAGATTTGACAACAGAGAATGAGGCTAACACAATTATCACACAGGCTTACAGATAAACAATTACTATTGACAGCTCTGTGAATTGGTCTGTCTCACCGTTTCTATAGAGTTATTATCAGAATATTATTTTTTCAGTTTTACGTGACTGGAATTGATGGCTAGTATGTTGAAGAGAAAGTAGCTTGAAACTGGTTTCTGAAAACGGAAATTTACTCAATCGATCGTATGTTGTGTTAACTGTATTGTATGCTGTATAACGTATTGATGTATTGGAGTATAATATTAGAAAATATATATTTACTCTGCGTGTTTAAATAATCGTATGAGTGTTTTCTTCGACAAACAATTTCTTCGAATACTTTAAATCACGGCTAAACTCTTTCGGTCTTGTATCACCATCTAGTAGCCGATATCCGTACATAAACCTACATTACAACGATACTATTTCAAAAGCCCGGGAAGGAATTTTAACACCAAATTTGTAATTTAATTACTTCTTTGTTGCTGATAATGTAGTACACATATAAAAATCGGTATGGAGAACCATACATGACTTCCATGTTCTCAGATTATATATAAAATCATTTGGTACTGCCTCCTTTACGCGTACCCGCAGTTATTTCGATAATGCGGTTTTTGGGCTTAGATATGTAGTGAATATCGCACATAATTTTATGTAGTGAAAGAATTATACAAATTTTAATTTTGTATGTTGCAAAATAGTTGGTTGGTGATTACAATTGATTTCGTTTGTCATTTTTTAATGGTAAATGACTGTAGTCGTAATTTATCACTGGGTCGTGGGTGTGACACCAAAAATTGATTATGTTAGTTAACATGAAAACTGAAATTATACATGGAAACCAATACCTGTGTAATGTAAAACTATTTTTTTTTCTAAAACCACGAAAAACCCAACTTGAAGTAAGGCGGGAGTGGCCCAAGGGTCACCCCTTGCCTATTGTTATAGGCCTACATATCACGTTTTTGTGGCAGAACTCGTTTTTTTGGTAATATTCGTTTTCCGACAAGTACTCGTTTTGTGACTAACAAAAAACAAACATCCATTATGTACAATTTGTAGAGCCTATGTTGTCATTCCTTAATACAGTCAGTAGGGTAACACTGACAGTTCTACCCCGGATGTGACGTCATATGGCGGGAAATTCAAAAATCTAGGTGGTGGGGGTAAAAATCTGGTAGTCGGCTTTCGGTCATGTTGTGGGCGGTGAGTATAAAGTGGGGTTATGTGTGCGTTGATTGGTGTATACGTCGTCGACGTTGCCGCTTCGTGCATGTGTTATAGTGTACGGGTTTGTATATGCAAGGAGTTTTTCCTTTCGGCCATGTTGTAAAATCGTCGTGGTCGGCGTTGCCGACTCGTGCTGGTTAATCGCCGTAGTCGACTCTTGCGTGTGTTATAGTGTACGGGTTTTGTATATGAACGTCGCTGCGGTCGATGCGGTGTATTGTTGGCAAGGCGGCGTATCCGTGTGTCGTGGCGAACTGTATCGCGAGCCCGTGTAGTGATCCGGTTCGCCGTTCGCCGTTCGCCGTTCGCCGGCCGCCGTCCGGTTGATCTGCTGTCGGACGCCGTCCGCCGCCGACGGCGAATGGCGAACGGCGAACGGCGAACTGGTTCGTGAGGCTGCGTCGTGATCCGGTCGGTGCCGTTCGCCGTTCGCCGGCCGCCGTCGGCGGCCGGCGAGCGTCGAACGGGTCACGCGGTGATCCGGTTCGTCGTCGAGGATTGGTCTGTGTGTCGGATATTCTGATTGATATGTAATTTTCTATAGGTAAGTAAATATATACAGATTGTAAAAATACGTTCGCACCAACCTGTTGGTCTAGCGCTCGCTATAGCGGGCCCTACGTTTGTTGTTGTAAGAAACACACATGAATAATAGGGACAAGTGGCAGTTGGCTTCCGCTGAGATTTATTGTGGAACGCACACGCACACACACACACGCATCATGCATGGAAAAGGAAAGTTGAAAATAAACACTTAAGCAATTACAGATACACAATTGAAAACTTAAATTTAAAAATAAAAAAAATTATTATCATTTGTATTATTGTGACGGGGTATGTAATAAGTGTCTGTTCGGAGTTGACAATTATTTTGTATAAAAAAGTAATAAGTGTCTGTTCGGAGTTGACAATTATTTTGTATAAAAAAAGAATTTAAATATATATTGTGGTAGTAAGGACGTCTGGGCGTTAGCTGATATTCGGTAGTGGTCGACCTTGTTCACGGGCGTGGTTAGGCAAACAAGTCTCTGAACATCTGCCTTCCTGAGTCGTTAACTTTTTTATTGTTCATGACTGCATATCTTCATTTCCTTAAGCGGGGTTCAGCGATGTATAAAAAGCCGACAGATTTGATCTGTTGAAGTACATACCATCGTTGGATTCTGCTTTGACATCATCGGTGAAAGACAGAATATCTCGTACAGGGTAAGTTGCTTTAAAATTATTCTTTAGTTTCTGTAATATATTACCATTATGCAATTATTTTAATATAAATTTGATTTTTTATTAATTGAATGTATCTAATAACGGTCGGTGCGCAACGACCGTTCAAGCTTGTAGATTGAGTGTTATACTGTTATTTAAAATATGATTAAATGTACTGTTAGTTCAAAGGATTTTTTTGAAATTAAATACAATGAAATGTTAAGATAATATCGTTTAATTTTATCAATAAGCACAATATATTACAAGTTAAAATATTTAAACACGCACACACACACACACACACACACACACACGCACTACAAGTTAAAATACATAATATGTAAACACGTGTACATTTTCAATTGTGTATAATTAAGAAATACATGTATGCATACTAATTACAAGTTAAAATACATAATATGTAAACACCTGTACATTGTCAATAATTTTGTACAATTAAGAAATATATGCAATCACACTATATTACAAGTTTATGATTGCATTCAAGTTAACATACATATTATGCACACACACACAATATATTATAAGTTAAAATATTTAAACACACACACACACACACACACACACACACACAAGGAATTGAATTGACAATTGCATATAATTAAAATAAAAGAAATACGTGTATGCACACTACTTACAAGTTAAAATACATAATATGTAAACACGTGTACATTTTCAATTGTGTATAATTAAGAAATATATGTATGCATACTAATTACAAGTTAAAATACATAATATGTAAACACCTGTACATTGTCAATTTTGTACAATTAAAAAATATATGTAATCACACTATATTACAAGTTTATGATTGCATTCAAGTTAAAATACATATTATGCACACACATACACACACACACACACACACACATTGAATTGTAATTAAAACAAATGAATTACATGTAAGCGCTATATATATTACAAATTTAATAATGTGTACATTATGACATACAAATATACTTGTTACTTCATAAGATGTCCATCCAGTATTACATTAAAATGTCCACCACGTAGGCCCTGTTTTTTTCTCCACGGTAAACGAGATATAGTGAGTTCGGTGCTAAATGTTTTAACTCATCGTCTTCCCAAACGCCTGCGTATCTCCTTGGAAGATAAACACGATATTTCAATTTATCGTCCGTATAGTCTTGGATAGTAGCGAGTACAGCATTTCCTTATTTACTGTCTACGTTTTGAAGTTGCACTATGGGATATTTTACACCCATTACTAGTTCTTTAATTTTCCTATATTGTATAGCACTAATGTCCGCGAACTTAGCAACGAATGAAGCCATTTCTAATGAAGAAGAATCACTATTCGCTTGCGTCTCTGTCAAGGTCTGAATTAAATAACGCTCGTTTGCGTCGTTATAAGTAGGGAGGCTGTTGAGGAGGGGGAAACCAGACAGCGTGAGGGAGGGGGAACCAGACAACGAGCAGTAAACTGTTATTATTAACCCTGTGAAACAGGATGAAGCCGCTTTCACACGTCATGTTCGGTGGGTGGGAGGAGGCAACCAGTCGGCAATTATTTTTTTATCTGTCTAGACAAGGTGTTGTAATCGACTCCTGCTGAGAGCGGAAGGGGGGTAGGCGACCAGACGACGGCACTAATTTTTTATGCGTCTAGACAGGGTTATGTAATCTTATTCTGACATGAAGGCAGTAATTTGTATGCATGCGAAAGATGCCGCTATTTTTTTATACGTCTAGACAGAGTGATGTCATTGATTCCTGTTGAGCGCGGAAGGGGAAAGACGACCAGACGGCGGCACTAGTTTTTTATGCGTCTAGACAGGGTGTGAAGGCAGTAATTTTTATGCAAGCGACATGATGCTAAATAAAAACAAAAATGTTAATAATTTACCAGAAACCTACTGATAAGTCTAAAATCCGATATAACCCACTCGCGTAAAGCGTGCACTCTATTATTTGTACATATTTCTGGAAATAAACGGTGCGCGAAACATGCTGTTCCGTGCATCGGACGTAATTGTTCGAGTTTAGGACAACCGAAATCTTCTAAATTTATAATATTGTAATGCACGATACGCTTTTCCAGAAATCTTTTTTTCTGTAAACCTTTTACGAACACATAGTTAAAAGGAAACGTGTATTTTACTAATATCGGCACAAGATGTTCGTACGATGTCTCCCCGTCCCTCCACTCTAGTCCGTGATAATGCTCCGTTAACCATCGGTTCGTCCTCATGTGTTTGTGATTCGAAACGTTCGTGTCCACTGGTGGTGCAAATATCCAATGTCTGCTGGTAAATGCGGTGACATCCATAACGGGCAGTTCCTTGACGAGTTCGTTTCCGTTATCGTCCACGAAACAGTGAAAGTCAAGTATGACTGCTAGCTCGTCGACTGCCATCTTTTTTCGTTACAAACAATGTGTTCGGTGCTACTAGGAACGCTGCCGATCCGTCCGTCTCACGAAACAGACACGTTGTATGTTGTGAAACGTCCGTAAAGAATTTTTTCGGAACGTTTACTTTGTACCTTGTCTCCACGTCACGAATCAGTGCAACAAATTCTTGCGTCAAAACGTTGTATACAAAAAGATCTACAGGGTACAGTACTGCGTTCGTTAAGTCACTGCATCGTCTGTACTCGTACGAAGTCAACAGCTCCATGCGTTCGTTCTCGACACGTCCTTCCGAAACACTGAGGAAGTAGTGAGATATCGTTTATTTATAAGCACTTCCGTCACAGCAGCAGCATTGTTTTTTAAACTATTTTTACTGGTTTATTTCATGCATTAGACGAAACGTTCTTGCTTTTGTATTAACAGTCGGTAAGCGCGAGTATGAATTTGCTGTTCGTTTTCTGACTGCACGTTGTTTAGACGTTCTCAGTGCATGAAAACGAACTAGAAATACGCTCTCATATAAGCGGTGTATGTGGCTCTACATACGGGACACTGATTTAGAGTGATGGCGCAATTCACACATATGACAAAATGACGACAGGGAATAAGTACGACTTCAACAATGTGTGCGTAACAAACTTTGCACATCGTATCCCGATCCGGACCCCCTTCTTCTTCTTTTTTATTCTCTTTGATCGAGTCGGTGCTTTGTCCGTTCTCTGCTGCCACTGCTGCTGCTGCATCCGGTTCTTTTTTGTTATTCTCTTTGATCGAGTCGGTGCTTTGTCCGTTCTCTGCTGCCACTGCTGTTGCTGCTGCTCCTGCTGCTGCTCCCGGTTCGGTAATGATACCCAATGCCTTTAGGATGAATTTTTTATCTTTCACTAACATTACGTAAGAGCACACGGGGAAATGACGTGCGTGTTCCGTCCAAGCGTTCTCTCCTCGCTCCCATTTGTTTAAACCGCCTCCACAGCAAAAACATATCACTCTATCGTTGCATCCGTTGTAAAAGAAACCCGCTTCGGCTAGTTCTTTAGGCGTTATCGTCAACGATATCGGCCAATCTTTAAAACTCCTTAAACGGTCTTCAATGTTTCTGTAACGTGGATAAGGAGATATGATTTTTTTAATCAGTGCGATCTGCACTTCTTTGTCGTCCGGAGATACGGACTTGATCGTCATCGCTTCACCGCACTGTCTGAAATAGCGGTTTTCGTTGCGATCGTTATCGTCATCCTTGTGATCGTACGAAAGCATCGTGCACGTCCTCTCACGACTCGCGCTGATGAAACACTGAGCGAAGAATAGGAGGGGAGACGTTTCCCTCTCCCACCGTTCGGAAAGAGGGAGGTTACAGGTATTAAGAAAATAAAATACATGAAAATTGATTACATCTTTTAATATAAAAAAAACACATACATGAAATACACACACACATAATATTGTAAAAAGCAACATAATATTTACAGCAAAAAAACAATTATAGAGTGAGTTTAATTGTGTCTGCGCACCGTGTTGGACAGCGGAGTGTAGACGTTGAGCGAATCGTGCAGTATCAAGCAGTAGGCCGCGGTCTGAGGGGGGAAATTGGTCGATGACTCGAATTCTAATCTGACGTCGACCGGTGACGAATTGAGCGACTCGTCCTGTCTGCTACAATCGAAGACGAATAGCGGTGCTTTCGCTATGAACTCGGTCGGTGCTAGAAGTACGTTGGGTTGAGTTCTATGATAGTACGATTTTTGAATCTTGTATACATGTCGTACAGCAGAGCGTAACGCCCATTATCGATATCCAGGTTCAGGTTATCGTACGGGTAGTATTTGTCGTTCAGAAAGAGTCTTGCGTTGGTCACCTTGCAGTGATCGAATTCGTCCGCGTGTTTCTTCAGATCGTTCTTTCTAGCGGTCTGGAACGTGAGTATCACGTACCGCGGTTTCTCCAGTTGTGTCGTTGTTTTTACCGTCCAAGTCTGTCTGTCAGTTGAAGGTAAAGCCGGGTACTCGTGGAGTTCCCAACTGCGAAACGGTAAGAAAAGCGGTAAATCCTTGCGTACGATGTCCAACAGCCGTATCCGTAATTCGTTGTTCACGTACACGAACGGAATCATCCAAGAGATTTTGGTCAGTTCTATATCGGCATTAGCTGACGTATCCGTGGACGAGAACAGTGCGTTAACGTCAGTGGAAGTGCGTAACAGTATCAGTTCCTGTTTCATGTTTAATATGACGTGCGTGAAATCCTCAGCAAATCCCATCAGCATCCTCAATGGTATGCAAAAGTTGAATTCACCGTTTTTACCGGAAGGTGTTAGCTCGTTAGCCGTGGGGGCAACCCAACCGGCGTTTTTCATCGAAACCACGTCATGCATACCAACGGATAGCATGGTTTTAATAGTGGATGCGATGCCAACGCTCTTGGTACGATCCACTTCCACACCGGCCAGTTCGTATCGGATTTCTTCGAAGAGAAATGCGATCGCGTTGTTGACCATTTTCACGTTCACAGTATCGGTGCTGTCGGTCTTCTTGCTCAACTTGCCTTCAATGTACAGGAAACTTTCCATCGGTAAAGTGAAGACTTCCTGTTGCAGGATAGGTATACGTATCTCATCGTTATTTCCGTATCGCGACGTCGACGCGTATGGTGCATGAGGATGATATTCGTAATGTGTTATGTTGTCTTCAAAAAACGGTCGTCGTTCGACCGATAAGACGATACCACTGTCCGCCATATTACTTGTTTTTCTTGAGTTTGAATCCTTGTGAAATCAGGTAGCGTCGGTTAGCCGTTGTTAATCGTGTCAACGACGTACGTCTACTGATACTCTGTCCAAAAGTGTCGTCCACTTTTATCTTGTGGGTACCACCGCTCTTCGTCACCGATGCTGTAGGTAAAGCGGTATCGTTGAAATAAAATCCCATGATTACTACGCGCGTTTCAAATGTATACGTGCGGTGATAACTTCGTCACGAAAATTCACAATATCACCGTCCTGATCGTGTACGGACACTGTAACGTTACACAAGTGTAGTATGTTAAGCGGAAGATAAATGACGTTGGCAGGCGTTTCGACTATCTTGAATCCAGGCTCGACAGTCGGGTAGAACGAGTGCAGTATATGGTCGTTTCGTCCCGCCTTGTATGAACCTTGTACGACGTTACACCTTATCTCCAAAACGTTCACTTTGTTAATGTTTACTGGTGTGTCCGACGTGTGTAATATATACGCTTCTAACTTGCGGTTCTTGGAAAAACCCAACATGGTACCGATTCCGTGTTCTGTACGCTCGAAATTGATCTCGTATGAGCAATAAAGTTCACATTTTAACGTGTTGTTGTTAGGGCGTAGAGTAAATTTCGGGTCTGATAGCTCTTTCTTCAGGTACGTTTCGATATCACTGATTTCGTACGCACCGGTCGGTATTTTGATGAGTTCTAGCGTTTTACGTGGACCCTTTAGTACAGGAAAGACGTTGTTTCTTCCGCTTTCCACATTCGGTATAGAGTTGTACGTTGTAAAGTCCAGCAGTCCTGCATACCATTCACCGTCCGTCAGTTCGAGCGGTGGAAAAAAGTCACAAACCAGTGCGCTTGGATCCGTACCCGTGACGGTGACCGTAAGTGAAGACATCTCGTCGTTTACTGATCGTTTGATGTCAAAAAATCCAAACATAAATGTCCGCAGATGACCGTGTCCGGCGGTTGTTTACGCGCGTAATTGTAACGAACGTCGTTCACGTACGATCCAAAGTACCGTATTAGCTCGACGGGAGGGCGTAGATTGCCGAATCCATCAAAGTACGTGACTCCGTCACCACGCTTCTTGTAGCATACCCAGTGCGTGCCCGGTCCGGTAGCGTCGTCCAGATTCACGATCGCGCTTTCGTTCTCCCACGGTGAGCGAGGAAGTGCGTCGCGCATGTACACGCCTCTGAAATGAGGTACGCGCAATCGTTTCGCGTACTCGTACAGATCTCCATCGGACAACGGGCGCACGGGTATTTCGATTAGTTTTTTCGGTATGGACGAAGGTATAGTCCCGAAGCCCTTTTACCACCACCACCGGTCCGTCTTCGTCGTCCCGTCCCTGTCGTCCTCCTCCTTCTCTTGATTATCGTGCGCCGAATCGACTTGCGTCGACCGGTGCGACGACGCCTTTTACGCACACCACCACAGCATAGTCCGCTACCTAACGCCGATTTCGCTTTCATCGCTGCCGCTACGGCCGCCGCGTACGCTCTTTCACTGATGCCTGAATTCAAAGCTTTCACACGTTCCCACGCCTTGCCGGCTAGCACACGATCCGCTACGCGTCTTCGTTCGTTGTCCTTATACTTGGAGTAGGCGATATCGTGTTCGCGACAGGCTTCGTCCAACTCGTTGATTCCTCGATCACCACGAGCCAATCTCTCCTCTAGTTTCGTTCCGGGTCCGCAGAATCTGTAGCCGGGCAGATGTAGTTCCACAGGTAATACGTCCACCGCTCGATTGATCAGTGTAGGTACTGACTTTGTGACGAATGGTACCGCGCTTTTAACTATTTTTCCTATGAGACCACGCCCCTTTTTTTATCAACACGACTACGAAGTTCGTACATGTCTACTGTTTCGCCTGCTGTCGATAAAGAGATCTCCAATCGTTCTCGTCCTTTTTGTCGAAGGACTTGTCAAGATCGCTAATGAATTTGCTCGTCTCCGCCTTGCTCGTGAGTAGTAACTCTGCCTCTTCGGCGCCGAGTGAAGTACGCGCTGCGTGCGTATGCAATTTATAGATATACGATACCACTTTCTCCCAACGGTGTTGGAACACTTTTGCGAGTTTGTACGTTTCGCTCTTCGCGTACCGCTTCGTGTCCTCCAATTGACGCACGTTCACAGCGTCTGTGGGCCGTGTGCCACCGTCACCGACGTTCAGAATAGTCTTTCCTTGTGCGTTTAAATAAGAGTCGTTTACCGTTGTGATTGTATGCTGGTTCAAAAATTCCAAGTTTACAGCGTCTTTGTTGTTGACAGGCGACGCTAACTGCGTTATCCGCACGTTGCCGACCATTAGGTTAGAGTTCGTATCCTTCGGTATGATCTTTGCGTCCACATATACTTTGGTCGCAGCGTCTCTCGCACGAATCGGGTCTCTCAGAGACTGTATGCGATGGTCCCGCGCATCGATGACGGTACCGTTCTTCTTGTTCGGTACCGTCGTGAAACGCAAACACGTGTAGTCTACATACTGCTTGTTGACAGCATCCGTGAGATCGATGGGAGCGCCGACGTTGATGAGCTTACTACCTTTCACGTCTATTCTCGAGGAACCTTGCGTTGACGGATCGACGACCAGACAGTGGTCTTGCACGAACCGCAGTGGAACGGCATCGTTACCATCATGCGGTTCGCCCAAGTTGTGTATTTTTTTCCCCGCTACATCGAAGTGTCCGTCCTCTGTCATCGCGATTCCGATATCCTCCCGCAGACTTCGTCGCGTCTCCCTTTGGACTCTGACGGCGCTCTGGTGTCTGCCGAACTTGTCAACGCTCATCTCGTTAATGATGCGCGTCGACCATCGTACGCAGAATTTATACGTATTCACGTAATAAATCGATTAGTTTTGATACGATCGTACTGTCTATACATTTTATTCCGACGACGGAGAGTCCGTCGGTATGTTTTCCTTTCACGATCGTGTTTAGAAATTCATCGTACACGTATACACGTGCGTCTTTGAAGAAATAAATCTTTCCGTCGGTATATCGAAACGCGCTATAAACGGCTTCAGGTAAGCCGACAAAGCGATCTTTAACGTATCCGTGTTTCTTGATCATGAACGAGCACTCGTCTATCTCACCGTAATACATATCGTTATACAGCAGAAATGTACGTCCTGTGTAGGTGTGTATCGCAGCGTTTATTTTTGTCAGCGTGCGAACACCGAGAGTCGTGATCGCTTTTGGATACCCGTTCACCGGCTGTAGACTGTGTATATCGAACATGTACACGTATCCGTCTATGAAGAGCACCACTTCTTCGGAGCGCGGTCTCTGGTACATCGCCGAAACTTTGGTGAACGTTAACGGTAAGAACGTCAACCAATCTGTCAACAGAAGCGGACTCCCACCACCACCCAGACGCTTCGACTCGAGGTCCATTGTCCACAAAAAGTTATCGTGCACTATATATACGTGTCTGTTGATTATTAAAAATTGATTAACATTCTTTAGTCGACATAAATCCGTCGTCGTTCGGACGGTGTCGTTCGTCATCGACCTCGCCGTCGTCGTCGTCGTCGTCGTCGTCGTCGCCATAGCGATCGACGGCTTCCCGTACAAGTGCTGAATGCCTCTTATATCGTCGTCTCTCAGGTCGAACGGTCCATCCGAGCGCGGTACGTAGAAAGGGTACATGATCGATTCCTTCTCGAGGGAATGAGCCAGTCCTAACGCCTGTCCGATCTCGTGCGTTAGCACCTGTAGAAAACTGGTCTGATCGTCCGGTATTTCGGTTGCGTTCGTATAATTCCACGATTCGTAGTAGTCCATATGTATTTCGGAAGTGTTGTAAGGTAGATCGGGCGGGTAGTAAGCGTGTGCGAGTATACCTCCCCGTCCGTCCAAATCGTACCCACAGATCGTACACTTGGAGGTCAGACACCTGTGTTTAAAATATCTCATAGCGATGGCTATGTCCACATTTATGTCGTTGGGTCGATATTCGAATTCCAAATTTGAATGTTTCCGCCATATAGCGAACGCTTGTCGTGTCGCTTTTATAGCGTCAGCGGTACCGTGAACGAATCGCCACGACAGTCGTCTCTTGGTCCAATGCGTTCGTAAGGTGTACGACGCAAAATCTTTGTTACCACATCTCCGCGCCTGCATCAGATTCATCGTTTCGTTGTTCAATTCTCCGTTTACGGTTAAATTGTAATTCTCTTGAAACGTCCGCAGGTAGGACGTAATAACGCCGCCGTCGACGGTGGCGTTGTCTGTGTCTTGTAAACTATCGTCGGGCACATATCCGTAACGCGTCAAGTAATCGATAGCGAAGTCTATATCGTTCGCGTTATTACTCTCGAAGGACGATGCGACGACTCTCGTGGACGCGATAATAAACACTAGCGTGGTATACATGTGTGAATCGTGTCTCGATGCTGTTGCTAATGACGGTAGTCGTCGTATACCCGTCTAATTTATACGATGATGTCAGCTTCACGTAGTTCTTCTACTATTGAAACGATTTCGTTCGTGTGCCCACCGTTTCCAGCGCGCTGTGACGCTATCAACACTCGCAATCTGTCCACCAGTTCATTCGGATCGTCCCAGTGCACGTAATCGATTTTGTCTTTTTTTTTCGACGCTACCATATACGTTCTGTCGGTATTATACCCGTGTCCTGTACGTTTCGGTGGGAACAGCTTTGATATTATCCGTTTATATTTTACACCTCTGTTCGCCTTTACCTGAGCGTTCGCTAAATAATAATGCTTGTGCGCGTTGGTGGCGCGTAGTATATCTTTGTACGCCTTCATATCCGTCTCGTTGTAAATGTTTTCGTTAGGGTCCTTCATGAACACGAGTTCGTATAGACCCGGTGTGCCTTTATATCGTTTACCGTTGATGAGGATCGTATCGTCCGTTTCGATTTCAAACGGTGAATCACCGATCATCCATTTTCCATTTGTGTTTCTTACACCGTATGTATAGTCCATCAGACGATCACGTTCGGCCGACACGATCATGCGCATGTACTTGTTCGCTAACGATGCGCTGTCGTATTTGGACAGAAAATATCTACGCGCTTCACGCCTTCCTTCTGGTGTGTCTAACATTTTTTCGATGTTGAGACTAGGATCGTCCTCGTCGTCGTCGTCCTCGTCCGATGTTTCGGCTATCACGGGTGTTTTCAGGAAACGTGGTGTCGATCGGTGACGGAGCGGTGTTCCTATATCGATCTTACTACTCGCGCCCATCAGATCCTCCTCTTCCACCGCCTCCTCCTCCTCCTCCTCCTCCTCCTCACGCTTCATCTTTTTCGTCGACTTTTCGTTTGTTGTTTTACGTTTTTTTTCAACCAACGCTTGCGAAATAGTTTGTAACGGTTCCAGTATCGGTTTGTAACTTTTGGATAAAGTTGCTTCCTCTTCACGGATACCGTGTTTTAACGCACGGTATTTCTTCCGTATGTCATCGCTGATCGTGTCGATATCGTGGGCTAATCGTTTCTTCTTTTCGTCCATCTCGATAAACGTCGGTACGTCGACTAACGTTGCTGACAGCGGGACACTTGTATTTACCCGTACGCTCGACAATTTTTTTGGTGAACAGCTGTTAATCGTTAGACGTGACTACTATGAAACGATCGAAACCAGCTCTGTACCTACCGATGTCGATAGAAGAATCCTTGTCCACGACGAGAAACCCGTAACGATCTTTCCACGCTTCAGCGCACACGTTCTTAAACGTGTCGTATTTCATGTCCATGTTGACGTGATCGTTGTACACGTGCTTCAAGTTGAGATCGTCCTGTTTGAACAACACTATTAGATTGGCGTTGTCGCGTACCAACTGTTTCGGCACTTGGCTGTACGTCTGACACAGGTAAAACGTGTCCACTCCACTGTGTCGTCCCATAGCGAAATACTTGCGTATGTTGTGTTGTCTTTCACAAGACACATCGTCGAACACAATAATAGAATTGGGATCGACCTCGTCAGGAGGGGGTACCTCATCGTTATCGTTGTACGCGTGATAACCCATTCCTTCGTTGGAAAGGCGTGTCATCAGGGTTTCCAGCATCTGATATTTGGGTTGAAACAATGATTTAGAAAACACGTACAGGTTCGCGAATCTCAACCCGTTCACATCGAACAATAGGTTGAACATGACGTTAGTCTTACCACACGCGGAAGGTCCGCAGATGATCGAACGTACGGTATCGGGGAGAAGACGTCCGTGCTTACGTTTTTTTCTGCCACAACCACCGCCACCACCATCGCCACACAATTTCGAATAGTCCACGTCCTTTATTTTTAGTCTGTGCGCTTGTTGTAATATTTTCATTTTGTTCCGTCCAAAGTCTAGTTAATATTCGCACTATGTTCGTACAATCGACAGATATGTAACTGCACACACAAGTGTCAGGACCCGTTTCACAGTTCGGATCTGACCAAACACATTCTTTGTAGTGATCGAATCCGGTGCCTCTATGTACTATTTCGCTGAGTCGGAATCTCGTCACACGATTAGTAACCCGTTGCCAATACTCGTGTACTGTTAATATCCTGCGCATGCGCTCGATCTCGTTCTCGGGCGTGTTCACGACGTACACATCGTAGCCAGGATGCAACACAACGTCTTTCACACCGTACACAGCGCGCATGTTGTCATCGTAACGCACCGTCGCATACTGGTTCTATTCCGCAAGCCAATTCCCTGTTATAGCAAGTTCTTCTTGGGTATCCACGAATCGTGTTTACCATCGAATCCTAACCACCTGACTTTCACACGATCACCTTTACGTTGTACGATCTTTTCTACCAAGTACACGTCACCAACGTTCGATTTACTGATTTCGTGTTCGTAAAAACCGCCTTTCAACACTTCTCCCGTATGATCCTTTAACGAATAAGTGACGGGTACGCTGGCGGTACGTACCGTGTGAACATGGAATATCTCGTTCGTCCAGTTAGGCATATATCCTTTGGCGAACGTCATTTTGTATTTGCTTATACGCACTCGATCGCCTACTTTGAACTTTGGTTGTTTATAGTCGATGCTTCTCGCTGTGTTCTTGTGAATCCGTCGTAGCACCGTGCGTTCGTTGGATTCGTTCACCTGACATGGTTTCATTCCGATCGTTCTGTGCACGCTGTCGTTGTACACTCTGACCAGTTCCGGTAACATATCCAACCAACGGTAATGACCTTGTTCGCTGAACGCACGATACATATGAGTTTTCAACGTACGGTTGAAGCGTTCCACGATGGACGCCTTTTTCTCACTATACGTAGAATACAGTGTGACACCATATCTCCTCAGCAACGTTTGTACGACGCTGTTGTAGTACTCTTTCCCGTTGTCCGTCTGAAGATATTTCATTTTATTAGCGCGCAGAATCGGTTCCAGAGCTCGTGCGACCTCTACACCCGTCTTTGTTTTTAACGGAACTGCGTACGCGTACTTGCTAAACGCGTTAATCATCGTCATGAGGTACTTGAATCCCTTGTTCACCTTCGCGTGCGGTATCATCTCTACCAGGTCCGCTTGGTACAAGTCGTGAAGTCCCTTCAACTCGACCGCTCGTCTCGGAAAATTCCGTCTTACTGGTCTGTGTAACTCCGACGCAATAGTCTTGCGAACGGTCTGCTGTACGTTCTTCGCTCGTTGTTTCATTCTCATGTCGTCGCGTTGCAAACCGTGATTCACAATACGCTGGCACGTCGTAAACCGTCCGCTCTGTGCTGAACGTAACTCTCGTTGGTACCGTTCTGGTACGACTGCCTTCCATCACATGACTGTCGCGACGCCGCCACACCACACCCAATTATATCATCTCGACTGAACGGAAGAACAGCGCGTTCTTCTTGTGATTGCGCAAGTACGTTAAAACGTGAGCTAAACTGATATTCATACACCCATTACGCACGAGACCCATTCCGCTGTAATATCTCATGAGCGTATGTTGTTTCGTGTCCAACGTTCGTACGGTCTTGACGGAATTCATGTCTTTGAATACGACGCTACGTATAACGTTCTCGCGATACTCGTGCATTTCCGCGACTATGACGTTATCGTTCTCGGGTAGACGCTCGCACATGTGTTTAGCTTTGAGTTCAGCGATCGGGCGCTGACTTCGTGACTCCAAGTGCAGGCGTATCAGGTACGAGTTCAACAACCAAAATTCGTCAGCCATAGCACCGGTGCACCGCTGCCACTGTTTGTACAAACGTCGGTCTTTCACCATGTACCCTTGTTCGTGCGAATACTGCAGACCGAAGTATTCACAATACTCGCGAAGCGTAGGCAACGCCTCCTTCAGAAAGGGTACCGAAAACAATCCTTGCGCCTTGTTGTTCACTATCGCGAACTGTTTCCCTCTCGCTAGTGTCGGTAACGAGGACGGTGGGCAGCGCACGTCAAAACTTACGTTGTAGCTAGGATCTAGTGCGCACTTTGGCGCTATCGCTGTCGCGCTTCTGTATATTTCAATAGGTGTACGTATCGGAATAGTGCGCTCCGTAATGACAATGCAACACGAAGCGTGAGGGATCGAACTTCCATATGCGAGCATGTCCGTGTACACCGTTGCGTAGTTCATCCGTCCATGCGAATCGTGTAAACCGTGCACGCGTTGAACGGCACGATACAGTTCGGGAATCGGGCGGAAACGTGAAAGAAAATTCCATCCATGACGTACGGTACACTTGAACATACTCTTTTCGTAAACTACGAGTTCTATCGGTACGTTGTTTCGTTCGCACTCTTCGATAAATTCAAGCCAACGTGATTTGTTGTGTATACGATCGGAGACTATCATCAACAGCACTATAGGTGGCAGATCACTGGTACGTTTTTTAATGTGATGCCAACAACGTCCGTGATATCTGTCAACACCGAACTTGTAACGTGTACAGTAGTTGCCGCAAAATCGTCTTTTCTTCACAAAATACACAGAACATAAGTTGGACCGTATCGCGCTTCGTGAAGCTTTTGTTATTGTGAAATGTTTCCCATCATCGTATCGATAGACGTCCATCGTGTCGATGATCTGCGATGTGAGTGATACGCTATTAGTCATGATCGTGATATTTATAGTGTATACGCATATTGTTTGAGGAATTTTTTTATTTATAATTTTTTTTTATTATGGGTGTCTTCACTCACACTTTTGGAGTGACTACTGTCGTTCGGTAGTAGTAGTAGTACTAACACCTAGTACTACCCAAACGGGTATGTTTGTACATGAGTTTATGTCGGCTCTGAAAAGAGCCGTTTTTGCGTGTGTCGATTTCTACAAGTGTTCACGAACGAAATCGCATGCGGGCATTGACGCCTTATGGACTTGGGCAGGATCGTCACCCACTGCCCAATCCATAATTCGTATTTTACACTTGCAGCATCTTACAACATCACCATCGTCTTCGTAAATAAACCCGGCTTTGGCTAGGTCAAAAATTTTTACGTTCGCATTCGGAAATTTATGAACGTAAAATTTAATGTTACCACGACGACTGATGTTATAAAAGCTTTTTAATCGGCTTGCAAAAGAATATGTGTACACATCCATATCTGAAGCAAGAATGTTAGTTTGTCGCGTTGCATTTCACCTCCTCAGCGATAGCTGCGCGCGCATCCGTAGTGGGGATGGCTGTCGTCGATTGGTCGATATGAAATAAAGCACAGTAGTGGGAGCAGATAGCTGCGCACGCAATTGGTAGTGGGGGATCGTTGACGGTAATACTTCGGTATCATGGTGGTGGGAGCGGATAGCTGCGCGCGCACCCTGAAGTGTAAGCGGAGAGGGGATCGCTGTTCACGTTCACTTTGTAGTTAACCTGCAAGTCTCGTGCAGACTAAGTTTCACGTGGTGCATATAAAGTGGTGATTAATTTCTAACTTCATATCAGTATTACATTGTTCCTCAAGCGAGCAAGTAATTGTTTTGCTTTTATCGTTTCAAGTTTTTTGTTGTTGTTGTAGGTAATTGTACCAAGAATTCAGTCGTTTGCTGTTGCTCGTAAACATTCGTTGCGTGGCGCGTTGATATCGTACGTTTACACGGCTGTTACCGAGAACGAAGAATGTGTCAACGATGTCATAACCTTTTTCGATGAAATGCACGATACGTTACGTACGGACATTCTAAACGAACTGACACGATTGCGTAGTATAAAGTGGCATATAACGGTTAAAGCGAGATTTGTCAAGTACATAGTAAACGCTGACACAGACGAGGACGAAGAAGTGACGACTGAAGCCTATTTTCATGGACGATGCCATACGACGCTGATCGGTGACCAAGACATATTGCCGGATCGTTTAGAAACTTCGTACGAAAAAATCATTGAATCAATTTATAAATTCACGCGCGAGGGTAGCGGTTGGGTGTTGGACCACATCGTCTCTTTAGAACTCGTTCTCTCACGGTACCAACCGCTGGCCGCCTCCAGTTTCATCCGTACACCCCCCGAATTGTCTCGTACTAAATCCATCATCAACGTGAACAATACGGGCGATCAAATGTGTTTCGTATGGTCAGTATTGGCCGCACTGTTTCCTCAACACTCGCACAACGATCGTGTATCGAAATACAAATCACATTTCCACAGTATCATCACTTCCGGTATAACTTATCCCACCCGTCTATGCGACATTGTGAAATTCGAACGAGACAATTCTGACATTTCTATAAATGTTTTCGGATACGAAGACAATGAAATTTACCCGTTAAGAATAACTCCCTCCATTGGTAGACGACACCACGTTAATCTATTACTTCTTACCACTAACGACCGAAAACATTACTGTTTAGTAAAAAATATGAGTCGCTTATTGTCTTCACTAACCAAACACGACGGGCGTTCTTTCTATTGCGATTACTGTCTGCACAGGTTCTACGAAGAACGGCTCCTTACCGAACACGTCCCCCACTGTTCACCGTACGGTGAACAGAGAATTCGTTTACCTGTGAAGGAGGAGGAAAAAGTGATGTGTTTCAAAAATTACACCTACTGTCACAAGGTCCCTTTCGCGATATACGCAGACTTTGAATCTTTTATCGTCCCTTGCTGTCGCTGCGACGCTCCTCCTCACACATCGTCCACCACAACGGAGTCGTTACACCTTCCTTCAGGTTTCTCCTACCTCATAGTCGACCACGAGCGTAAAATTTTCAAACCTCAGGTCGTTTATCACGGTGAGAACGTGGTAGAGACCTTTCTCGATAGACTGGTCGTCGAAGAGCGTGAACTCTTCAGAATCATACATTCCATCGTGCCTATGACTATGAGTGAGCATGACGTGATATCTTTCGCAAATACCGTCGTATGCCATCTCTGTGGAAAACCTCTGACTGACGACGACAAGGTGCGCAACCACTGTCATCTGACCGGTCAATACCTGGGCGCAGCGCACAACGTTTGTAACCTCAACTTCAAGACTCCCCGACACATACCCGTCTTTTTTCATAACTTACGAGGTTACGATGCGCATCACTTGGTACAAGGGTTGGGCAAATACGACAATCTCGCTTGTATCGCTACCACTAGTGAACGCTTCGTATCGGTCTCGTTGGGTGCCCTGCGTTTCGTAGACACGCTTCAATTTTTGAACACGTCCTTGGACATGCTGGTTGGAAACTTGCGCACGAGCGGTGCAGATTTCGCTTTGACAAGGCAATGTTTCGAAGAACACTTCGAGCTACTCTTACGTAAGGGCGTCTACCCTTACGATTATATGACAGGTAGCAAGAAGTTCGACGAAACACGTCTGCCTGCACGTGAACACTTTTTCAACAGGCTGAGTGAATCACCTGTGTCGGACGAAGATTACGCTCACGCGCAGAACGTGTGGCGGACTTTCGGAATCCGTACGCTGGGTGAATATCACGATCTGTATCTGAAAACAGATGTACTGCTGCTGGCCGACGTCTTCGAGGCGTTCCGTGAGATGGCCATGCGGTACTACCAGATCGACCCGGCTCATCTTTACTCGCTTCCTGGCGTCGCTTGGCACGCGATGTTGAAGATGAGCGGTGTGCAACTGGAGCTGTTGACGGATATAGATCAGCATCTCTTTATCGAATCGTCTGTTCGCGGTGGCGTTAGCATGGTACCCAACCGCCATGCCAAGGCCAACAACCCGCTAATCATCGATCAGTACGATGCTTCAAAGCCGACCTCTTTCATACTGTACACTGACTGCAACAACCTTTACGGTGCAGCCATGTCACAACCGCTCCCTTACGCCGACTTCAGATGGCTTGATCGTAACGAGATCGACTCACTGGACGTGCGTACTCTGAGCGATGACAGTGACACAGGCTACATACTCGAAGTCGACCTACACTATCCACGTGAACTTCACGACCTCCACTCCGATTATCCACTGGCGCCCGTCCGTTCCTGCGTCAATCCCGACAAGCTTTCACCATACTCTCACCGACTCCACACACGTCTGCACTATACAAAAGGGTTTAGCGGATCGGAAACGCCTTCGTCGTCCGTTCGCAAGTTGCTGACGACTTTGGACGACAAACAAAAATACGTTCTCCATTTTCGAAATTTAAAGTTGTATCTGAGTCTTGGACTAGAATTGAAAGCGATCCATAGGGTGTTGAGTTTTAAACAGAGAGCGTGGATGAAACCGTTTATCGATTTCAACACGCAAAAGAGAGCGGCAGCCACAAACAGTTTTGAAAAGGATTTTTTCAAACTGATGGTCAACGCCGTCTATGGTAAATCGCTGGAGAACGTGAGGAAACGAATAGACTTCCAACTAGTCTCTAACGAACAACGGCTGCAGAAACTGGTTTCCAATCCACGACTAAAGCGTATGATCCGCTATACCGATGACTTGGTCGGACTGGCTTTACGAAACAGGACGATATTCCTTTCCCGTCCGGTGTACGTCGGCTTCACAGTACTCGACGTCAGCAAACTAATAATGTACGACTTTCATTATCGGTACGCTGTCGCCAAGTACGGACAACGATTGACATTACTGATGACTGATACAGACAGTTTACTTTACAGTATACGGACTGACGACGTGTACGCTGATATGAAAGAGGATCTCCACCTTTTCGACACGTCGGACTATCCCGTTGATCATCCTTGTCATAGCGACGACAACAAAAAGGTCGTGGGGAAGTTCAAGGATGAAACCCACGGGAAACCCATCAGGGAATTTGTCGGACTCAGAGCGAAATGTTACTCGCTTCTATTGTCCGACCGCACCGACAAAAAGGTGGCGAAAGGTGTGCCAAGGACGGCAATAAAAAATAGGTTACGTCATCAATTGTACAGCGAGTGTCTTTTCGATAGTCGTACTGTTTTCACCTCTGCCGAGTGTATACGAAGCGATCGTCATAAGCTGTACACGCAACGTATAACGAAACTTTCCCTGTCACCTTATGACGATAAGAGGTATGTACTGGACGACGGCGTAACTACGCTCGCGTACGGACACTACAGAACGCGTAAACGCACGATATCCGACGACAATGCTGGTCCTAACAATGAAGTGAAGAGGCGGAGGTATACGGATCAGTAACTCATGGTAAGAATAAACTCGTATTTCATGTATAAAAATTATTTAATACAATTCACACAGTGCAAGTGTGGGGAGGTAGGCGACTAGATGACGTCAGTTTAACCTTGTGAAACCGGACGCGAGCCGCTGGTGATGTAATCGACTCCCGCCGAGACAGAGGGGGAATATGCGTTTAATTTTAAACAACAAGATGTTGTCTGACCTTGTGAACGTTATGATAGGGGGGAGCATGTCTGTAGCAGACTCCCACCGAGCAAATGCATATATATATAAGATTTTTGTCGCTACGATTATCATATTCAGTTTGTTTTACATCTTGCATGTAAGTACTTACTGTATTTTCTGTTTAATTTCAGCAATACACACACACACACACACTTTATTATGTTCTTTTACTAATTAATATACATAATTCATTACATTTTACAGAATGCATAATAACGGACGAGGACGAGCATGCAAACACCATATTCAAGAGGAGCAGCGGCGTGTAAGATAGTAAGTACACCTTTTTTTATGTATTAATGAGCATAAACAATATATTCCATTCGGCTGACTTATTGTTTTTTTTGTAGTTCACAACGGATACAACGTGCGTTGCTGGCAACCACGAGTCCTACATCTCTTCAACCCAGGACGAGTGGGTAAGTGAGTTTTCATTGTCAATCTTTTATACTATTACGATTACAGTAGACGTTCAATTCATATATATTTTTTTATTTTCAGTGATGCTGATGGTCCACCCGCTGCTGTCAGCACGAGCCCAGCGTCTCCTCAACCCGACACGAGTCGGTAAGTCCGTTTTCATTAACAAACTATTGCACTATTACGTTTGCATTGGGTGTTAAATTTATACTTTTTTTTTCAGTGATGTTGTCGCTCCAACTACTGCTGCCAGCAGAACTCCTGCATCTCCTGAACCCGGCACGAGTCGGTACGACCGTTTTCATTAACATTCCGTTGTACTGTTGTGTTTACGTTCGATATTAAATTTGTACTTCTTTTTTTTTCCAGTAATGATGAATCTAGCGGATATAGTGGTGACACTGTCAGCGGTGTCTTCATGCACATGGACGATGTGGAATTTGATGAGAGGATGGTCAATCTTTGTGATGATAGTGATGATGATGATGATGATAATGACAGTCACGAAGATTTTCTTGATGATGAAATATTTAACAACTCATCATCATCAACGATTTCCATAATCGACGTCAGTATGTAAGTCATCTTCTTATGCGTACATATTTTTTTTTCCATGACTGTACACGTTTTTATCTTTTTATTTATATTCTGCCACACAGTGACATTCAACCGCACCCACAACCGCAGCATCGTCCAATAAGACCTCAGACACCGCAGCCTCTACTGCAGCACGAGCCGCAACCGTTGTCGTATCATCAACCGCAGTGGATAAGCACTCGCCCAAACTGCGATGTGTAAGTCATCTTCTTTTGCGTACATATATTTTTTTTTCCATGACTGTACACGTTTTTATCTTTTTATTTATATTCTGCCACACAGTGACATTCAACCGCGTCCACAACCGCAGCATCAACCACTACGACCTCGGACACCGCAGTATGAGCCGCAACCGTTGTCACAGCATCAACCGCAGCGGATAAGCACCACTCGCCCAAATTGCATACACCATCCGCTGCATTGTAGACATCACCCACAGCCTCAGCCTCAGCCGCAGCCGCAGCCGCAGCCGCAGCCGCAGCCTCAGCATCAGCCTCAGCCGCAGCCACAACAACGGGAACCACAACAAAGATTACCGTTGTTTGAAATCATTGACGTTATGACACCAAGGGTGCACAACAACTACAACCCCACGTTGATGATGATATTATTTAGAAGGTCATTACCAACGTGGTGTTGGACCCGTGGAGAGGACTGCCCCATCCAGGGTATGCTACCACACGCCACATGTGGTGCGTGTCTAGCTCCATACACGGATGGGGAGAGGCTCCTCGGGTTGCCGTGCACCCACACATTCCATTCTAGGTGCATCGTCAACTGGTTTCGAACCATGGCGTCGGAGGGGGCGGAACCGAGATGTCCGCAATGTCGATTCTACGCGTTCGGGAAGCCGAAACGCGAATTCTACAGACGTATGCATTTTTGAGGTATGTTACAGTACTGATAAACGTTATTCTAAACCATCCTACTCGCATCAACTGTGCGTCACTAATACTCTTTCTTTCTTTTCTTACAGATGAACGTGAACGTGCACAACAGTTTTTTATGTATATATATATTTAAAAATGTAATTATTTTTTAATTTCTGTTTTTGTAAATATTTAAAAATGTATTTATTTTTTAATTTCTGTTTTTGTAAATATTTAAAAATGTATTTATTTTTTAATTTATGTTTTTGTAAATATTTTGTAAATAATATGTGTCTATAATATATAAGCGTGCACAATAGTTTTTTTGTATATATGTACTTTTTAATTTATGTTTTTGTAAATATTTTGTAAATAAGATGTGTCCATGTAAATAAATACATGAGTGTATCTGTAATTGCTTAAGTGTTTATTTTCAACTTTCCTTTTCCATGCATGATGCGTGTGTGTGTGTGCGTGTGCGTTCCACAATAAATCTCAGCGGAAGCCAACTGCCACTTGTCCCTATTATTCATGTGTGTTTCTTACAACAACAAACGTAGGGCCCGCTATAGCGAGCGCTAGACCAACTGGTTGGTGCGAACGTATTTTTACAATCTGTATATATTTACTTACCTATAGAAAATTACATATCAATCAGAATATCCGACACACAGACCAATCCTCGACGACGAACCGGATCACGACGCAGCCTCACGAACCAGTTCGCCGTTCGCCGTTCGCCATTCGCCGTCGGCAGCGGACGGCGTCCGACAGCAGATCAACCGGACGGCGGCCGGCGAACGGCGAACGGCGAACCGGATCACTACACGGGCTCGCGATACAGTTCGCCACGACACACGGACACGCCGCCTTGCCAACAATACACCGCATCGACCGCAGCGACGTTCATATACAAAACCCGTACACTATAACACACGCAAGAGTCGACTACGGCGATTAACCAGCACGAGTCGGCAACGCCGACCACGACGATTTTACAACATGGCCGAAAGGAAAAACTCCTTGCATATACAAACCCGTACACTATAACACATGCACGAAGCGGCAACGTCGACGACGTATACACCAATCAACGCACACATAACCCCACTTTATACTCACCGCCCACAACATGACCGAAAGCCGACTACCAGATTTTTACCCCCACCACCTAGATTTTTGAATTTCCCGCCATATGACGTCACATCCGGGGTAGAACTGTCAGTTTTACCCTACTACAGTCTTTTTTGTTTTTTCATTAACCATAAATATCTGTATTTTTTATTTTGTATTTGCTGTTGTTTTTCCAATATGTAAACTTAAAAACGTTTGGTTCCTTATTTTAAATGTTACTCTGTTATACGCATTGTATTACATGTTTAATGTTATGTTTTCTTATCTACAGCTTTTATTTATTTTAGCAGTAAACTAAAAACCAAAAAACCATTATTGCCTAACTCCCAAATGAAAACAACACGTACTTTTGCTTTACATTAAGAAATAGGGCAATTTACAATTAGCACACTTCTTCTTTTCCACACCGTAATATATCGATACAATCGCATATTAAAAACATCGAAATGTATTGCGGGTACTCAGACAGTTCCAATCATTTACTTGAATTCGGTTCGATAATTAAAAAAAAAATAGAATTTTTTCAAAGTGAAATAAAATGTTTTCATAGAAACTATTTCTTTGTTGTCAATAACGTAGTACACATATAAAACTTATAAAAAATTATCTCCTCCCTCATCAACTACCATTTTAATTTATAGAAACTTATCCCCTTCCCCTTCAACTACCCTTTTCATTTATAGATATTTCATCTACCTTTCTACAGTGGATTATTATGCCCTTCTTTTCGGGATACTTTATTTATCAAAATTAAGCACTTTACTCTTGTTAAAACGTATAACGTTGCTGGTAAACTACCCCTTTCCCTTAACCGATCTTTACCAAAATCAACAGACCTCGGGTCCTCCACAGATCAGAACTGTATGCAAAAACTTATTTGATTCTGTTTGAATTTGCGGCAGTTATCGTTCGTCATAGAAAAAATTCTATAGGTAGACACACACACACACACACACACACACACACACACACACACACTTTTCGAAAAATGATTTTTTTTTCATGTTTTGAGGGTAGTACAATCAGAATCTGCCGTTATCTCGAATACGATTTTTTTCGCCATGACCATACTTCCATTTTCTTATGGAACATGGAAGTAAAAAATTATCCGTTCCCCTTCAACTATCACTTTTATTTATAGAAAAGTACCCCTCCCCTTCAACTACCCATTTTATTTATAGATATTTCATCTATCTTTCTACAGTGGATTATTATGACCTTTTTCAGAATACTTTATTTATCGAAATTAAGTACTTTACTTTTATCAAAACATAAAACGTTGCGGGTAAACTACCCCTTCCCATAAAAGAACTTCACCAAAATCAATGCGCCTTGAGTCCTCTACAATGCACACACGTATGCAAAATATTATTTGATTCTGTTTGAGTTTGCGGCAGTTATAGTTTGCCATAGGAAAATTCTAGACATACACTCAGAGACACCTTTCGGAAAATGACTTTTTTTCATGTTTCGAGGAGAGTTCAATCGGAATCAGCCCTTATCTCGAATAAGATTTTTTCGCCATCACCAATTTCCTTACGGAACATGGAAGTAAAAACGTTTCTGATTTAATGCTTCCTGAACGTGAGAAGAATAAATGATGAGTAATAAATATTTGAAACGCTTAAAACTTTGGAATAGAGAAGGTAGTAAAAAGTCAGTTAGAAGGACAGAGCGACTGAAAAACCGTTGGGGAATTTTAACGAGAGCCGGAAGATTATATCTGACAATAGAAAGGAGAATGGGAAAGGTGGAGATTTTCATACTGATTTAGCCGTAATTACATCCAGCGAAAGATAATTGAGGGTGAGACTGAAGGGGAGAGAGGCAGAGGGAGGAACGGTGTCCGTTTATTGAAACAGGTATCAAACTTGTATCAAACGAATCCTCTAGTATTTAACTATTTCATTTCCAGTGTTTAAATTCAACGATTTATACGATCATAGCAACATTATTCTATTGAACCCTTATTTACAAATCCCATTCCTATGCACATCGCCACTCTCTGTTACATTTTGCTTGCAATTCTTTTAACATACAAGTGTTAATTTGAATACCATTCACAGATAGAAAGATGAAATACGAGGGCTATTTTTTTTCAACGTCCGGTGAGTTGGCAAACCTGGTTCTGTTAGAGCAACAATCTGACTGTTCATTAATGTTTTTGAGACTTTGTTCTAACCTATAACCACTGGTTTTATAGTTATTTTGTCTATTACTGTGGTGATGACAGTTTAATTATGGCAACTACAATTGAAATTGGCTCCAAGTATGAGGTTCGGTCTGTTATTAGATTTTTTCAAGCTGGATGTCATAGTGCTGCAGAAATTCATCGAATGTTGTGTAGCGTATATATGCAGAATATGTTATGAGTGATGGTTCAGTTCGGGAATGGTGCTGAAAATTTAAAGAAGAATTGATCTTCAGATGAAGGAGGGCAAGGAAGAAAGTCCGTGGCTACTGATGACGTTGAAAGGGTAGACAGGATGGTTCGAGAGCGCCTTCGTTTCACAATTACTGAATTTTCTGCTGATTTGCATAAAATTTCTAGGTCTGATCTTTATGATATTCTTACTCAGAAGCTTGGGTATAGGAAACTCTGTGCTCGGTGGGTTCCCAAACAACTCACAGATGTACAAGACTCGAAGAATGCGTGCATCGTTACCACCCACCTTATAGCCCAGACTTGGCACCAAGTGACTACCATTTGTTCACTGACTTGAGAAAGTGGTTAGATGGGTAGCGGTTTGACTCCAATGGTGAGTTAAAGTCCAATGTGGCAGACTGGTAGCGAACATTGTACAACATGGGCGTAGAAAAGTTGGTGCCCTCGCTATGATAAGTGCCTCAACAATGGTTTGTATATAATAAAATTACTGATGTCATTCATGTGTCTGTTTATTGGTCTATCGGAGGTTGAAAACAAACAGCCCTCGTAATTAGGTATACAATGATAAAGAGAACGTAAAAAAATAAATCATCATCATCATCAAGCAAGAATTAAACCTAACATGGTTTGTTTCCGTCTAAAGCAGATGGAGTAGAGCCGGTCACTCCAACGGTTCTTCGGATGTCCCACACCTCTCCGTTCTATCGGCTTATATGATTCCATAGTTGTTTGGGGAGGCGGCAGTCATCCACTCGTTTACGATGTTCTACTATTTTAGCCGATATTGGGCAATCCTATCACCTAAAGTCATAATATGCCGTACATTGATTTTTTTTTGCGATTTGGAAAAATATATGCTGTTACGCGCTTGAGAAATCTCATTTTGGTTTGCTATATCATTAACCAAAGTCAATGAAACCTATGTATGTTGTCAAAATGACGTAATTTTAATCTGTCGAATATCTGTTACGTGGAACTAATAATATTACGCGCAACCAACTTGAATATATGTAGAAAATAATAAATTAACTGTAAACGATAAATAAATAAAAAATTAAGTAATACTTAGTAAATAAATAATTTTTTACAATTTTGACATATAGGAAACAAAATATAAAATAATATATGTTTATTTATATAAAATGTTTTATATATTACACTATATTATATTTATAGTATATTGTTAAGACAGTCTACTTGATCGTCTTAGGTACAGTGGAAAGAAAATACAAGACACCAATTAAGTCACTAATTATCAGCTTTAATTTCACAGTTAAACAGTTCGTAATTAACAACAGAGTCTCTACAACAAATTTAAATAAAAATTGTTCACACGCCATAAAATGTCAACTAATATTAAAACACAATTGTATTACAATATTACCGCCCGATTATAAAACGCAACACTTCACTAATAACCACTTGAACGTACACGGTAATATCGCCCGATAATAACTCGAACCGCACTGTAAATATATCGCAACTATACTGAAAAGTAAGGCCGCCTTGTATTTAAACATCCGCGCACAGACCAGAAGATTCCAAACTGCGTCTTAGCGCCAGTGTGTAATACGTAATTAATTGCGGTCTTGACACAGTCCGCGCGGCTGGCGGCTTCCAGAAAAATGTCGCGAATGCGTCGAGAACCACGTACACCACCGCATTACATTCTGTATCCCTCTGGAACGTTCGATAAACACGTAGATTGTCCTATGATGTCGTAACAATATGTTTACACATCCTCAGAGAAAAATTACCCAATTAACACAGACGTTTGTAAATTCTGAAAATAACAATTTAATAACAGTTTGTTACTGTTATTATTATTTTATTATACATATATTACATAACATATATTATTTATTATATTACATAAATTATATTATTATTTAAATTATGTAATGTATATTATAATACAAATTAATATTTTATAATATAATATTATATTTATTAATAATAATAGTTTTATTTTATTAATATTACTCTTATTTATTATTATTTATTACTGTTTTGTTACTGAATCCTCTTCAAGAGAACTGTCCCCCATCGTTAGGGAACTCTTATTTATTAACTGCTTTTACCTCTATTTGTCATTCTGATTTTGATTGGTAGTTAAAAAGGTAGGTAAGAAGAGATAGGTGGTTTAGTTTCAAGATTTTCACACGTGTAAAAACAGTGTTTGTAGCATCTAGAAGTTATCAGATTATTCTTGCTGAGGAAGATTCAAGTTTTTTTTTAATTTTTTCTACTGGAGTTTCATTCTGTAATTTAGCAGTTCAAGTCTACTAACACATGTGTCTGGTTTCAAATTACTGACACTTGACAGTTTCTTTTTTGTATTTTTTTCATCTTTTTACACGTTTGAGTTTAAAATAATTGGTAAGTAATTTAAGCTTCCTCTGATGGTTTCAAACACCATAATAAAGAAAAATTAAGGACAGTCGGTAGGCCTTGTTTGGCAATCTAAAATTTCCAACATTTTGATACATTTGTCTGTAAAACTTGATCAGATACAGTCTTGAACCTTTTGTGGGTGTTTTATGTATATTTTATGCCCACTAAAACAGAATTATTAAATTTCGTTTCTAGAAAATGAGTTAGATTTATTTTACTATTATTAATTTACCTTTTTCACAGAAAATTTGTAAAAATTTATTTTTCCAGCACACAAACTATACACTTTAGTTCTACAATTCTGCTTCAGTAGGTAGACAACGGTAGCCTACATCAGCCCCAAAAATTTTAATGTCCTACATAACATATTTTCTGAAATAAGTATACCTGGGTGCTGAAAGAAATTTTTTTTTTTAAGTATAAAGTATGTATGTGAGACTAACAAAAACCGAAGTGCATGACCAAACACTGTTTTCACGCACAAAACATACATGCTTTCATATTGCTGACTTCAGGGTTGCCAGCGTGAGGTTCAAAATATCCCCTTTTACACAGTAAAAATTACATTATTCAAAATAATGGCCATTTACAAAACGTATACTATTGAAACGATTTGTGTACAAAATTATAATGATTTTACTGTGATAAGACATACTTTAGATTATTTATAAAATGTGTTTCTGAGTTTATTTCTAACATAAGTTATGTAGTTTTATTTAGAAAAGTCAAAATTTTAATAAAAACAAGCTTTTTAAAAAGGTAAACTTTTTAAACATTTGCCTTAATAAACCGTTGCCCACGGTACAAAAATATTTCACTTTTTACTGTTTGCCATAATCTACAACAGTTCTATAAAAACACAGTTGAGTATTCTATGATAAATGTTTTCTCCAAGTAGAAATGAATAAGCTAAGGTCATGGATGTATGTGTTACAGATGTGAACGAAACAAGAAGGCGAAACGTGTTGCAAATCTCTGAGATTTGATTCCCCACGGAGATTTGATACAACAGCTGTAAGCCATATTCTTATCCCTTTTGTTTCTCCGTTATATACATATAAATAACAGATTTTTGTGAAACAATGTTTATTTATTTGCTACCAAATCCGGTGTATAAATAGAATATATATCAAAAAACCTGGTAACAAAAATGCAAAATCAATGTATATAACAGAAGGCAGTCATTCTTTAAGACTAGTTTTTGTACAGAAAACATTATTTTGTATCGTCAGCAATCGAGAGTACCATAAAGGATTCCGGCCGGGTAGGTGACTATTTTAAATATTATATAATTAAAGAATACGTAAGAACTAAAGTTGGCTTTTATTTCACTAAGAACAGTAGACTATTAGAATATATTTTTCAAAATTAGTGACTTCACGTTTCCGCATTCTCTCTTTCTTTTCACGTCCCTTGCCATTCAAAATGAGTCTGCCTTTTGAAATCAGTATATCTACACAATATTTACCCAATCAAACTTTCTCAGCTGCCTGCAGTTTATTCGTTATAAGAGTACCTATTAATGTACGGGTGCCTGTGTTATTTATAATGCTTCTATCTACAGGTTTCTGGTTATTTTTCACTTCAGTTATTTATTTGTGACAAAACATTTTTTTTTGCTTGCCAAAACTCGACGTCAGAGGAATTATTTTAATGTCAGTAAACAAAGCTACAAACCTATTTTTCTCTTTAATACAACGTCTTAAATCTAGACCACTATAACAACCACAAAGACAAGCAACGTTAAGAATGCCGTGCATTGTTTCTTCCATTTATTTGTTTATAACAAACTGTTGATGTATTTTATTTGATATTTAGTTGTCACAATTGCAGACAGGTAACGATGCACTGGAGACAAACGGTGCGTCAACAAACCAGTGGTGGATAGCTCCCAGGGGAGACATATACGAGCCGTATAGCAGTTGTCAATGGTGTAGCGCTCCTGTAAATATATCGTGCAGAAATATTTTCTGTTAACTTACTATTAGAAACGATTGAAATAAACGTAATATCTCCTCGTACACATCATTTTATAAAGAAATTAATAAAAATTAATTAATAAAGTTGTGTTAGTGGTTTTAATCACAAACAAAAACAACCCTTTTGCACACCAGTATAGAAAACATTTCTCTATTTCCGATCTGACAATAAGCTGTGAAGCTTGAACGCGCTAATCGGAAAGTTTTTTTTTTCCATAGTGATGTGCACCAGTTTCATTTCTGTTTGTTAATAATAATGTTATTCTATAATATGTACGATATCACCAAATAATAATAACAACTATAATAAGACGACGAACATGAACAGTAATAGCAAATATTATATTACATCATAAAAGGAGCACTTATTAGAAGGATTATAGACACAAGTACATAGAATTTATAAGCGAAAAACACGTGCTAGATAAAATATAAAAGAACAAGTTAAAAAAAAATTACAAAACAAAGCATAACTAATTTTATCCAATTATCCGATTATTGAATTATTCAATTATCTGACTACCCGATTATTACATTATTATATCATTAAATTTTTTATATTGTTAAATTGTTAAATCGTTAAATCGTTATTAAGGGTTATATAGGGCTGATATTTGATGAGGATAGGAAAGGTTAAAATAGAGAGGAATGTCTTGGATAAGCAGCTGGTTAGGAGAAGAAAGAGAGGCAAACAAAAGCTACGATGGATTGATGAAGTGAGCAAATATGCAAACTGTTTGGACTGGAGGGCCAAGACTGTTGACAAAGAATTCTAGAGAAGGTCAAGACTCATCAGTAAGTCGTTGCACCAGTGATGATGATGTTGATGATGTTACAATAGAATACAAGGGTAAAATAGGCGTGTTATATTTTTTTTAGTGAGACAAAATACATGGCTACAGTTATCAAACACAAACAACAGTTTACAATCGTGTTGTCACCGCTGACTTCATAAATCTTCTTGCAGTAAAATTTCGTGTGTAAATCAGTCTCACGCAGTCGTTCAACTATTCAGACTATGTTGGTTGACGTGCATTCGTTGACACAAACGTAAAGCAACAATGTCAACAATGACTACAACTATTATAGCGTGCAAAGCAAAACAAAAACTAATGATTTATAGTCACCGAAGTCCGAGTAGCGTCAGAGTCGTAATATACTTACGTTAAACTGTCAAACATACTGTTTACGTTATGGGTAAGTACGAAAAGATTAATATTACCCATAAAAATATATGAAATGAAGACCCATTGAAAGTTAAATGAACAATGTTTAAAAATATTAAATTATTATTATTGATTTGAATTGGTAGAATGACTGTCATAGCATAAAACCATTAGAACAATTAATTAGAACCAAGAAAAAAAATATATGCTATTAATATTGATAACCAGAAGAAGATTGTGCGAACAATAGAAGAATTAAAGAGAATTCAGATGAAAAAATTTACACCCAATAAGTAGTGATAAATATATCAACAGAGCTTCCAACCATAATAAGAATAAATATATCAGCAGAGCTAAAAGGATAGAAGAATAAATAATAAGAAGAATAACTGAGATAGAATATATTAGTAAATCTGAAAAACTACAAAGTGAGGTATCCAAGGATGTTTTTTATTAGTCAGAAAATAGACTATTCTTATATAATTTTTATTTAATGACTGTCTGTAGATAATTCCAGCAGTATTATATTTTGAGCAGAGATGATGTTCCTCTGATCTCAATTAGAAGTGTAGTGTGGCCAGCAGAGCATATGTAGCACAAGTGCCTCTCTGAACTGCCCCAGCTCACGTGTTAGGGAATGTTAGGGAATGAATATCCCATGGGTAAAGAACTAAGTTAAGGAAAAAATAATTATAATAATAATAATAAACCTCAGATAACAATATCTATCAAAGAAGAATCAATTTAAGAAAAAGAAAACTAAGCTCAAGTATGAAGAAGCAGATGTAGAAATGGGGAGGAAGACAAAGAATATAATAACTAAAAAATATCATAAGCAATTATTTCATACATAATCAAAGTATGATCTGAACTAATCACTTCTGGAGGAGAGCAATCTGTAGCATGACAGATTATCCACATTGTTCTAATTTAATAAATAATCATATATAAAATTAAAATAAAATGTCATCAATGAAAACTACTATAAAAATTAGTTAAGGACCACTGTGTAGTGAAATAATAGTTCGAAGATATAAAATAAATTAAAATCAACCATAAAATATATAAGAAATTATAGAAAAATACTGGTAGGCCAATGTATAAAGTAATTATACCCAGGTAGTATAGGAGCAGGTCAGGAAATGCCCAGGATAGACAAACATCCATAATAAAAGAACAACTGTTAGAAAAACAACCACATGAAATAAAATTAGGAACCCCCAAAAAAGATGAAAATAAATAAGAAAAGTACAATGCAATAAAATAAGAGTAAATGTAAAATATGTTTAAGTAAAGGTTCTAGATATAAATGTAAAAATGTACCAGTGCAATTTAATTTTATAATGAAAAGCGAATCCTAATGATCTCGTGTAAGTGGTATTCTTTATCATACAATACCAGACAAAATGACAAAAAATAATATAAAAGTATGCAATAAATAGTGGAGTGATCAAGGGTACATCCCTAAAATAAAACAAAAACAGCAAGGACTGCATGAAAATTAATTTTAAGGAATAATTTAAATGATGAAAAAACAGATGTGTTTTGTTTATATTTACAGTTCATTGAACTCAAGGCTTGAATGTCTGAGATTGAGTATAATTTTTTGTTATAAATTATTTGTTATGTTTTAATAGTATTAATCAATAATAAACGTTAATGTAATTAAGTAAGGGAATTTTAATTAAGATTTTATAAGAATAATATGTCAGAAAGGGTATTAGCAAGCTGTAATAAGAATAAACATTGTTATGTGAACACATGTAAAATCTAGGCCAAATGGTAATCTCAACAACCTTATAATTAATGAATAAGTTAAGGAAATCAATTAAATTGATGAAAATTATATAAAGAAAATCAATTATTGTGTATTATAACTGTAACAATACTTTGTAAAGGTATTGAAGAAATGTATAAAATATTATTAGAAAAGATGCAAGTGTAATAACACTGAAATCTAAGGGGAAAGCCTAAATTAAAGATAATATTTAAATTAGTTAACCAAATCATAAAATTACAAAGAATTAAAGAAAAATAACCATTTTAATTCAATCAGTGATCTTATTCAATGATAATTAAAACATGACAGACATTGTAAACCATTTAATGTGACAGGAAGTACAGTTAAAGACTACATCCAAATATACTGTAAATATGACTTTTTAAGGTAAAAAATACTATAAAGTATATCATGTTTGATATTAAATAACGCAGAATTAAATAAGGAAATCGATTATGTAATTAGTATTTAATAAAATTAAGTAATAAGCAAAATGTATTTAATCATATAATGTAAAAGTCAATTATTTAGGCGGAAATGCCATCTGATTAAAACGATGTAGATTTAATATTAAATCGGCCAGGATCTATTGTATGGAGAAGAAAGGGAGTTAGTTGATTGTTACACGTTGAGACGTACACTTTGGAACGAGCTCACGCCGATTAATTCATTAAAAAAGATAGAAGATAATTTTTGAATATAACTTAAACTATAAAAAATAAACACAGCGAAGTGTAAAAATATAATTAATAAACACTGAGAAAAATTGGACTAAACCAAATTAATCTATTTATGAAGATTAAAGTCGTAATCTAGATAATAGAACTATATAACGTGAATCCAAAAGTATATTGACACAAAATTGGACATTGTAAATCTTCACAACCATTGGAACAAGAATACTTTTGGAACACTGATTGCCGTGCCGAACAACTGACCACGAATCCCGAATAATTACACTGTGATGAAGAGGAACTAATCACTACTGCTTGGAAGAGGAACACACCAAAAATTGGCATTTATTTGAAGGGAGTCTGCAGTGAAGACGCCTCGTATACATTCAGCACGGGGGCGGCCATTTTGGAATATTCCCAGAATCCTTTGCGGTGACGGCAGAGCATCATACTCCGTTTAGGTTCGAGAAAACTAATTTTTTAACATTTATATTTAAAATAATATTACTATTTTTTATAATTAAGAAGTTTTTTCTGTAAGTGTTGTACTTTCCAGCTTTGCCCTTTTTCTCTGACTATATAACATAACAGCTAAAAGAACCTGTAATTTAACATTAATAATTTATATAACCAAACCAATCGCCCTGAGATACGAGTTTGTGATTTGTCGATTAACTAATCGATTCAAAATCAATTAGTATCAATAATGTTAATAAATCTTGATTATTATAATTTTGAGTTTCATTTATTGGTAAAAATATAGATAGAAGAATTTTAGATAATATTTGACACCTGGACTCCAAGAAAAGTAAGGAAATAACATCACTGATGGAGTACCCTCATAGAATAACGAAAGACCGCTAATCGATTATTACCGGAGATAATCTAGTAAACGCGGAAAAGCAATTCTGGTTATTCTAAGCTATTAATTTAATTTAATTAATAAATAAAATAATTAAAAATAAATAGTTAAATAATTAAGCATACAAATAAATAATTAAATAACAAAATAAATAAAAAATTTTCAAACAAAATTTTTTTATAACAATTTTCTGTAACTCCGAACACCAAACAAAATTTTCATTTTGTTACACACTATATCCTTCAGTAAACTCTTACAGCGTCCGTGATGACGCTCCATGTTTAGTTCCACTGCTCGTCACACAAGTGTAAATGTAGATATTAATATTCTCTGTTCTCAGTGTGTGTGTGTGTGTGTGTGTGCGTGCGCGCGCGTGTGTGTGTGTATGAGAGAGAGAGAGAGAGAGAGAGAGAGTCAGACACATACAGACAAGCAGGAATAGCAAGACTGGCAAGGGGTATTGCGGCTGGTGAACGCTGTTTGTTCTACGGCCACACGAATTCAAGTAAAGAAATGTGTTCTTTTAATAACGCGGGGAGTTCGTTCCAAGAACAGAAAACACACTAGGTGCAAAAGAAACAATGTTGTTATAAAGTTTATAAAACTGAAAAGTTTGTAAACTCCAGGAATAAATTTCTTTGATTCACAGAATGAAAGAAGAATTTAATTAAAGTAAACTCCAGGAATAAATTTCGTCGATTCACAGAATGAAAGAAGAATTTTGAACATCGCGAAAATACATATTTCAGGCGGGAATACATTTTACAAGAAGATAAAGAGTTAATTGGTGTAAGGAAGAGGAGATAAAACAAACATGATTGTCTAGACAGGCGTAAGTAAAAACGAAGTAAAATGGTAAAGAAATGCCTACGGTAAGGCTGGAAACAATATGTGATTATAAGTCACTTCATCATATCCGTACCTGGTCAAGATCGAAAAAATATCTAGCAATCATAGTTGCCTTAAACTATGGAACATTGTTGTATCACTTCTACCACATCTGTCTCCATCATACTATCATCTGTTGTGAAACCTGTCAAGTGAACCGGAGGTAGCAGCTTTAGGGCGATTGTTTTTCTAAAAGTTAAAGTTTTACAAAGGCTTACACGGCTGGTGTCGTGTAATTTTGATTAAAATTAACTCCCGGGCTGTTTGGCCGTGGTCCAAAGTTTTTGACGAAACCAGACGTTTCAGCAGTACTACTGACCGCCATCTTCAGTGGAAACGAGTCAACGCTACCCTTAACCACCACAGTACTGTGTTCCTAACGTTTATCATCCCGCGTTTGCGTTGACTCGTTTTCACTGAAGATAGCAGTCAGTGGTACTGCCGAAACGTCTGGTTTTGTCAGAAACTTCTAAAAGGTATTTTGTAAATTTGATATCGTTGGACCATCGATACAATGGGTACGATGTTAAAGGAGACAATGTTGTTAGGAAGTATATATTAAATTCAAGAATTAGTATCTTTACTATGAGATAAGAAACGTATTAGGTAGCAATCGCATACTCCGTCATTGGCTAAATCTATCCACCTGCTGTAAACCCCTAGACTCTAATCGGCTGGTCACTAGATTTCTGTCATTTATTTTCAATCCTCAAGAGTGCACTGTAGGGACTTTACGATAAAATGTAGCTGCTCTGTTTGGATTTAATCCCTTATTTTATTCTTTCATTTTCGACATTATTTCGAAATATTTTAAGCAATGTTACGCAATATCCTTTACCTTTAATATCTTTAGTAATCCTTTTGTTTAACCGAACACATAAAGTGACACTGCTGTTTCACACTTGATCAAGATGAAGTGAAAACTTGTTAGCTTAAGAATACGCACGTTTAGCAAAATAATGAATTATTACTTACTTAATTTTAGCAGCAATGCCCTCAACAAGAATCTACGTACCTGTAACAAAAAACATTACGTGGTCCATAAAACAAGACAATGTTTGAATTTTAATTAGTATGGGGATGGTGATCTGGTGCTTGTAAATGAATTCATTTAGTTTTAAGAAAATTATGATCACTATACTGACTTAAATTTAACAAAACCAATAGTAATTATTTTTATTAGAAAGGTAAATAGAATGTTACTGGATTATAATCAAAAATTAAATTTATTAAAATAGTATACAAACTTCTTAATCATAATTTCTACCGTATGTCGACATCCTAATTTAATACTTAACATTTTTATCACAATTATACTTTTATTTACTTAATATTTTATAACTTGTATATAACTTGCAGTAATATTTATAAATTTTAAATAATTAATATATGTTTCTTACTTTTTGTTGTTGTAGCGGTCATAATTGCTATGGGCGTAAGGCTCATATTCTTTTTTGTTAAATTCTTCCCAGTAATTCTCCTCCCAGTTCTCACATAACTTATATTTATTACCTCTTTCCTGAACATTTTGGCTTTTTCCTTCATTTGTCTTTCAGTTTCTGACTGGTTATTAGGAACGTAAGAAAGGATAGTGTCCAAAGATTTACAGGTGTAAAACCAAAGTTGACAAAGTCTACCTTCTCCTGAGAAGTTATATGACTATTCTCGCTTACGGAAGATTTCAGTCTTGCAGTACATTTCTTTCCTAATACTAGTTTCCTTATTTTAGAAGATCAAGTATACTAGCGCATGTTTTTTTGTTTTCAATTACTGATACCTGTCACTTCCTTGGTTCTGGAATGTTTTTGACTTACAGATATCAACATATTGTTATGATGGTCTCACTATTTGTCTTATGGTACAGTAGAAAACAAAATACGGACACTAATTACCAGCTTTAATTATTCACAATAACAGTTTGTAATTAACAAGTTATTCAACAAGACTATACTCTTACAATAATTCAGATTAAATTTATCCACACGCAATAATAATGTCTAATAATAGAATTGCGCACAATAATCACTTTTCGTTAAGAACCACTTGAGCCACATTGAGTAAATCGCTTGACATAAACTGACTAAAGCAGCTGCTGCTGTCTATTTATAGCCTGCAGGATTCCCAGGTTAAAGGTCTTTAACAAGCACTAGAAAATCCTACAGGACACTTGAGCGCGGCCTTGGCACTAACACACACTGCTTGGCTGCTCCAGAAACACGTAGAATGACACTATCCATTGATCGAGACGTTTCGTCGTTTGCAACATTTAAACACGTATAAACGAGAACTCGTGCTCACACATACTAGCCTCAACTATCCTTAAATTTTAAGGCAAGGTGATGTTTCTATCAAAATTTTTCACCAGAAACCGTTGTTGGAAAAATGAATTCTTATACGTCACTTATATCTACTGTCACCGGACAAAAGGCTTGCCGCATGACAAATGGCGCCAATCGTAAACTCTTTTTGTGTTTTTGGTGGCCCTAAAAAGGACCTGGTGGCGAGAAGGCTGATGTTGTGCCGCGTTGAGATGTTCGGCGGCTGCGCCCGCTGTTCGTGGCGCACTGCAGTCCTCCTCTTCTTTCGGCACCGGTTGTAGAGTCGGCTGCCGGCCCAGCGAAATCCATCGCTGGCGCGGAACTGGAGGGCGAAGACGCAAGAACGCCGATTCTATTCATCGGCCGTTCCTTCCGGCTGACTCCGCGCCGATGTCGTCCGAGAGAGGAGAGGAGATGAAGTGCGTCCGATTGCGCCTTCTCTCACCGAAGGCTGAGGTACAGCTGCTCTATTACCTGGTTTCAAGGTCTACTACTCGTTGACAATATTTTGTTACAATCCTCTTGACTTTGTCCGTTATGAAAGGTATTTTTAGGTCGGTGTGAATTGTCTCATTGCTGACGTACCATGGGACCACCCACTAAAGCTCGCATCACTTTTGACTGAAGACTTTGGATAGTTTTTTTTTCTTGTAAGGTTGGTACATCCCCATAGCTGAAGTACGTGTGACCATATAGGTTTAAGCATGGCTCTGTAAAGTAGCAGTTTGTTATTTAATGACAGCTTAGACTTTTCCCCAGGAAGCCAGGACATTTGTCTGAGCTTGAGACCTAACTGACTTCGTTTGACTTGCATATGCTATTGCCAAGTGAATCGTTGATCAAGGTGAAGTCAAGGTGTTTATTTTCAGTCTTCACTGGTACACGTGTGTTAACGAAATAAAAAAATGTAGTTGAATTCAAATGCTGTACGAACATAACAAACATAAATTGTATGTTATGCCACTGTGCGCCTGCAAAATCTTCTGCTGTGATTCAGATACACAGAGGTAAACAATTTCCTCAACATACGCCTTGTGCTGTTCATAAAACTTTTCACAACTGCCATCTATACTCTTATTACAACAACAACAGCAACTATTACATACTACTCCTACTACTACTACACAATACTTTTACCAAGATTTTAAAGCAAAAACCTTTTTACTTCCACGTTTCTTAAGAAAATGGAAGTATGGCGATGGCGAAAATATCGTGTTCTACATAAGGGTTGATTCTGATTGTACTAACCTCAAAACATGAAGAAAAGTCATTTTCCGAAAATTGTCTGTGTGTCTGAGACTGTGTGTAGAATTTTTTCTAAGGCGAGCTGCCGCAAATTCAACCTAATAATTTTTTGCATATGTGCCTGAGTTGTAGAGGACTCAAGGTATATTTATTTTGGTGAAGATCGGTTAAGGTGAAGGTGTAGTTTACCGGTAACGTTTTACGTTTTAACAAAAGTAAAATACTTAATTTTGATAAATAAATTCTCCTGAGAAAAGGTCATAATAATCCACTGTAAAAAGGTAGATGAAATATCTATAAATGAAAAGGGTATTTAAAGGGGGAAGGGGTAATTTTCTATAAATGAAAATTATAGTTGAAAGGGAAGGGGATAATTTTTTATATGTGTACAACGTTATCTGCAACAGAGAAGTATTTTTGTTGTTAAAATTGCTTCTCGGGCTCTTTGGCAAAATGTCGTCTGCAAAACCAGACGTTTTGGCAGTGCCATCGACTGCCATCATCAACGAAAATCGAGTGCGCTAACGTGTGGTGGAATGCTTTAGTGAACAAAGTACTGTGGTTAAGGCTGAAAAAGAAGTAGTTTCTGTGGAAATATTTTATTTCGAAAATGATTTTACATATAAATCTTAGAACATGGAAGTCATGTATGATTCTCCATACCGATATTTTGTTTGGAAACATTCTACCTTACTCAATCAACAAAAGCTACTACAACAAATCATATAAATAAACAACCACTACACAACTACACAAAGTAACAGCTGTTAGATTATATGACAAAGCACTCTAAATTTCATATTATTAATTGACAGCTAATAGAAAAGACGGATAACTCGATTTTCAAATAAAACAATATACATTACTTCAAAAAATGGTTCTAAATTCAGTGTTCCCTGTGCTTTGAACTTTGATCAATAATTTTACTTCCATCATCGTCGTAGTGTTAGTCACATAAACTGAAACTATTATTATTCTCTAGTAATATTGCGCCTTTAATATTCTGTCTAAGCCTTTAATTCTATACGCAACTAGGCAAGCTAGCAAACTTATAACTCAATATGTCGCAAGCTGTTACGCGTAGAGAACTATGTGTATTAAAGTTATATTAATTTAGTTGCAAGCGGCACACAGCAGTGCAGTTCCGTAGTTACGCAACTTTCCAACACGACGGCGGATGTGGAAACTAATTGCTGGTTACCAAAGTTACCTCTGGCGACATATGGTGTGCTGTTGCAGGCGATATGGTATTCGTTGCCGAAGGTGAAATTACATTGAATGAAATACTGTCACATTGTAATAGAAACAGCGAAGAGTTTGGAACGAAAATCAATGTAGCAAGACTGAGTGCATGGTCATAAACGAATAGATGTACGCTTACACGGCCGGAGTCGATCTTCCCGATTTAGTGGAGACGGATCATATTTTTTATTAACGTTCTCCCGACTTTTCTTGGATAAACGTCTGGAAACAAAAACGTCCGGATTTAATTTTCCTTCGTAGTCTATCAAGTAGTTATGTGTTATGTGTAGTTATGTTTATGTATGGTACAGATCATGGAAACCTATCTAGCAGTAGGAACAGTTAAAGCAATGTTGATTAATAACGGCAATTTTGATTACACGCATAACGATTTTTAGAAAAACTATGGAACACAAAGGATATCGTAGAGAAGTTTTATTTGTCATAAAATTATTAGTAACGAAGGGCCGAAGTGTAGAAAGACAGAATGCAGTTAGCCTATATGTAACTAGGAACTAATTTTTAAATTCGTTGACGGGCATCCTGATTTTATGATTTTGCAGTGTGGTAATACCATGAATTTATGTAGCATAAATGTGCAAATTTTACTGCAAGAATAATAAGCCACCTGTAAAGAACAATATATTTTTCAAAAAATTGAAAATTTATAATTTATAAAATTGTTCTGAGGCTTTCGTGGCCGGTGTCAGTTTACCGGGCTGTTTGGCCATGGTCTACGGTTTACAGACAAACCAAACTTTTCGACAGCACCACTGGCTGCCATTGTCAATGGAATTCAAAGAATTCGAGACTACCTGAACGCGGAATTGTGGTACTCACGTTAACAACCCGCTTTCAGGTAGTCTCGAATTCTTTGAATTCCACTGACGATGGCAGCCATTGGTGCTGTCGAAACGTTTTGTTTGTCTGTAAACCGTAGACCACGACCAAACAGCCCGGTAAACACTTTTAGTTATAATTTATAAGACGTACTTTTACAAATACTGTAATATAGAAGTGAAATATAAGTTACGAACAAGAATAACATATTAGTGGAAGAAAATAAAATGTTTTTGACGTAAGAAAAAATATATGATTTTTTTTAACTGAAGCAAGTAAAAGCACCAGAGACTACAGTAGTTGTAACGTGTACCACCCTACGTTAGCAAATCTCGAATTTTACACGGATGATGGCATTGTCGATGGTACTGTAGAAACGTCTGTTTTAGTGGCAAACAGCTGACTGCGGTCAGACCGCCCGGCAATGAATTTTAACAAAATAGATCACATTAAAAAAGCGAATGAAGAAATTGAGCAAGTTTCTAAAAAATCTTAGATTCCTAGTTACAGGGTGCGTGCGTTTTAGTAAAGTGGTAAGGTGAAGGATTACCTTAGATAAGGAAACCGTTAATAGAATGAAAATAAAAGTTTATTGTGTGTAGGCCACTAGACATAAAGAAAAAAAACAGGATGGTGAAGTGGTTTGTTTGGAGCGTGCTTGTATGTAAGGCAGAAACTTGGACAGTGAAGAAACAAGAGGAGAAGAAGTTACACGTCTTTGAGATATGAACATGGTGAAGCGTGGAAAGAATTCTCTTTAAGTATGGAGTCACAAAGAAGGAGGCGATTGTAAATAAGAGAATTTTGGTTATCACTAGAGGCAGGAAGAGAATGCGGTTGCGACACTGTACGCGGGAAATGTAAGGTAATGCGACAGTCGAAGAAATGGAATAGCGGGTTGAAAGCTAAAAATAGGATAAAGGATGCCCTAGATTTTTAATAATTTTTATTAATAATAGGTAACTACTGACACTTGTTATTTTGCAAAAAATATATTTTTATATATAATTTGTTTAACATTCTGTCTATAAAGATGACAGTTAAAAATACTATTAAAAATTATACTTGAAAAACAAATTCTTGTCTAAAACAACAAATATCATTTATTAGTATTATTATGTAAGCTAGGAAGGTACACGTATTACATTTTTAGTGTGTTCATAAATATTAATATAATTTTTTGCCTATATTTTTTTAATTTACGCGTTAAGTAGTTAAAAGATGAAATAACAAATACATAAAAATTATATACGCAAATGAAAAGGAGTAGTAAAGTAAAACAAATATGGAACAAAAGTACATTTTATTTTCTACAAAAACTTACATTTATTTTTCCACATAGTCACCATTTACTACACATTTCTCCCAAAAGTGGACCAGTTGTCTCATCCCATCAATGAAGAATGCCGATGGTCTTTCCTTGATCCACGACCTCACTGTGTCTTTCAGTTCATCATCTGTGGTGAAATGAATACTTTTAATATCCCTCTATAAATGCGGAAAAAAGTAAAACTCGCAAGGCGCTAAATCTGGTGGGTATGGAGGGTGTGGAATGGGTTCAAATTTCATGTTTACAAGAGTGTGCATGGCACCCACCGTGAACAGATTTTACGGTAGTCCAGTTCGTGTCCTACTCGTTCTCTTGATATGCCTATCCGGGTGGCGATGTGTTGTTGTGTGATGCGACGGTCATTTTGAATCAATTCATTCACCTCCATTTGGTGCTTCTCATCAGTCACAGAAACTGGTCGGCCACTGCGCCTTTCATCCTCAATATTCTCTTTACCACCTTCCGATGCAAGACATTGTTTTGCCCACCTAAGCACGGTACTTCGATCAACAGTTTCATCACCATAAACGGCTTTTAGATAACGATGAATGTCACTGGCGTTAACTTTTTCAGCTGTAAAAATTAAATCACTGTACGTTGTTTTAGACGCGTTGACATAGCTGGCGTACTCGACTCCATATCAATGGTGACTGACAGAAAACAAGGAGTTGGTCGAAGAGATGTGGGACGTTTGTAACACAAAACTGTCGTTACAAGATGGCAGCACGCGTCGCACTGTACATTATTATGGTTTCCCGGTATATGCGACTATGAATTACTTATCGGCCGCCCCTCGTAAAATGCGTAGAACAAACTGATAAACAGCACACTACACCGTAAAGGAGAAAAATAAACAAAGTTTTTAATCATGCATTTATTTACTTTTTATTTATCTTAAATATTATGAAAATTATATTGCTTTAAATTTAAGGGTTTTCTGTTTGTAGACTGTATAAACATTTTTATGTTTTATATAACCTTGCTAAAACATACGTAAATATCTCTCTGCTTAAAAAAAATTTAGAAATTAGGCAGACCTATGAACGGGAAATACAAAACTCCCGTTCCATAGATTGAAGATGACCGTATAAATAAATTTTAAAACTCTAAAAAACAGATACAAAAATATATAATATATAAAATCTTTTTTTATTGTTATCTAATATTTAGTATGAGCAGGAATATTGTAACTTTCAATGCAATTTGTAGACATAAAAGACATATTGTGAAGAAAGTGTTTGAGCGATTGGTTGTGAAAACAAAGTTGACACTTTCCTAATATTATCCTACTAACAAGATATAAAGTTATTTTCAAATATATTTAGGTATATTGTGATTAGTTATATATTTTCAATTAATTCGCTATGTTATATATTTTTGATTTTTTTAAAGTTGTATTAATCTAACGTTTTATGTAAGTCGGTGTAGTGAAGCGGGAAATGATAAAAATGCATACTTTATTCAACAAAGTGGAAGAGAAAATAATTCAGCAGTGTGTCTGTCGAGACGTACAGTTGGCGACAACAAGGTTTCTGGTGCGCCAAGTGCAGTAAACACTCACTTATATAATTACACATTGCAGAGTGTTCGGTGTTTTTACAACAATGTTATTTACAGTAGTTGTGCTATGGAAATAATAAAATGTAATTTCCTGAACGTCATAATAAACTGCGTATGTTAAGATGTAATATGTATAATAAAATTCCAGACTGTACATGAATAAAACAACTATGAAATTTTAATCATATATACGACAGACTATAGCAACGACCAAAGTTTTACTTAACTTTAGTAGGTGTAGTTTACAAGGTTTTTTAATATTAGATCTTAAAGACGTGGTTTTGGACACTCAGCAGTTTGCGGACGACCAGATGATTATTGAAAATAACAAGAAAGATCTATTGCCTAGGAAATCACAAGAGGAGAACAAAATGTAGGCCTCGACACCAAAACGAAGTCCAGACTCCCCCCTCCATCAAAAAAAAAAAAAAAGGAAAAATGCTGCATGAAAGCTACTTATAACACTTAGAGTTAAGGAGTCAGTGACGTTTACAGGAATTCAGGATATTCGAACTTATATTATGTTTATTTTTGACTGTTATTTCAAGATAGGCTTACAGGCGTCATTAAGCGTACTTTGAATCTAAAGTACAATTTCTAAATTTCTGATCGTTTAAATTGTTTGATTTTAAATAATGATTTAATATTATGATACACTTTACCAGAATTGTATTGTAAGAATTATGTGGTAAATAAGGCAAATTAAAATTTTAATATTTATATTTGTTATTCGAATTAGAAAAAAAATGGAAAACCTTTGTAAATATTTCTTTTATACGTTTTTTCTGTGTCTTTTGATTCTGAGTGTTTAGAATAGACTAAAGCCTGACTTTAGAATTCTTATGTCTCTCTCTTGTTCTGCCGAAAAATTTAGACCCCTCATGTGTCGAGAAGGAAATATTCGGCAATGATTATTCACTTCTTTGGTTTCATGACTCCGACAAGTTTGGCCAGTTTAGAATCTGTCATTCTTTGCATGTGTTTGTAAGTGTTTTTCTTTCATAGTTGTTTGAAATTTTTTAATTTTTCAATCAACTTAAAAGCTTGTTACTCTTCACTCATGGCCTCATTTCTTATGCGGTAAAGTTTCGAACACCTTTAACTCCTCTTAATATTGACATTCCTTAGTCCTGTATTTTACTGTCTTGTGTTTCGGTTGTTGTCCATAATTCATATCCATAGAACAGTACAGGGACTGCCATAACTTTGTAAAACTTTAATTATTATTATTTATTATTGTTATTATTATTATTTTCATTATTACTGTTGTTGTTGTTGTTGTTGTTGTTGTTGTTGTTGTTGTTGTTGTTGTTGTTGTTGTTGTTGTTGTTGTTGTTGTTGTTGTTGTTGTTGTTGTTGTTGTTGTTGTTGTTGTTGTTGTTGTTGTTGTTGTTGTTGTTGGTGGTGTTGTTGTTGTTGTTGTTGTTGTTGTTAACCATTTTCATGGCGCCCGCACACTTTTCTCAAGATATGAAATATGGTCTCAAAGTTAAAAGATTGAAAATCTTTGGTCTATTACATAGACACAAACACATTTTATTCTCGTCGACGTATGGCAATGTGCTTATCGAAATTCTTTGTATTTAACCAGCGGACTATCCTTACCTATTAACTTCTAGTTTCAATACATACATTTCCTTTTAATTAATATTTTCTGTACGTAAGAAAACAAAAGTAGTTTACTGTTTACAATTTTTAATTGATGATAACATATAGTTCATGTTAACTGTCTCTAAAATGACGTCTCCTCTTGGTTGTTCTACGGTTTGATAAAGAGATAAAAATACAGTCTTGACCACGTCACGTGGACTATGGTCCATCGCTTCGAGTGTCCATATTACATTCTACATAGCAAAAGCTCACTGTAAACACGTAAGTAATGACTAATAAACTTAGCAGACTTAAAATTCATAAAACATATAGAAAAAATTTCTATTTTAAAAGAAAACTTTATAAAGTTTTTGCTTTCATTACATTGTTTACAAATTTTATTAACTAAATTTGTTATTCCTATTAATTTAAAATTGTATAAACAGAATTCTTAGAATGGAACACGCAGAAACAAACGGTTTTACACAACTAATGTTGTGGCTGAATCAAACTCGGCCTACACGGAATACGCGATTGCGAATTCTCAGAATGTAAAATATTTCGCAATCAACCAGTAAAATTTACTAACTATCTAGACAGTAATTTGTTGTTTAAAGTTAACTTTTAGTTTTGCATAAATAAAATATATTTTTAAATATAAAAAGTGAGATAAAACACATATAAAAACTGTCAGATAAAAAATTATATTTTTTAAAAATTATCTTTTTTTTAATTCTTCTGTAAGTCTTCTTTCAAACGTACTATTATCTACCTTCTTTTAAATTACATCACTTTTATGTGAATAAACAAATTTGTAACTCTCTTCTATAAAAAGGTTGTTTACAAAACAACACAACGGTCTGTATACACTCGCTGTTCAAGTAAGTGGTATATAGGAATTATCTCGTTTGCTATTATTGAATATTTATGATCTGAAGATGAGCTAAAACGCTCAAAAGCACTTAATCTGGAATTTTCTGTCCAGTGGTTTGGAAGTGTTTAAATTTCTGTTTACATTCAGAGGTTTACATTCTGTTTAGATGAGAGGTTCCCAGCCTTCCGAACCCGCGTACCACTTCTGCCTTCCGCGTTCATTTCGAGTACCACCGGATATTAAAGAAAGATTATTGGAATTTTCTCAATAAAACACTTAATACAACATGAATATTTCTAGTTATGTATAATTATTTAAATCTAATACACAGAATTTACAAAACAGACACTGATTTCTAAATTAATTACAGGTCGGTTCTATGCTAAAATAAAGTATTTAGCACTGCAAAGTCTTGAGGTTGTTTTTTTTATAAGGGTAATCATTTTAAATCATGTACGATGAAAATGTATTGTTGTTCTGAATATAAATTTTTATTTATTTATTTATTTTAAGTAAATACTTTGTTGTAGCTAGTTATTCTTGCGTCTATCTTGGATCCCTCCGCGTACCATTAGCGGACGGTTGGAAACCACTGTATTACATAAACGTCTTTAATTTCGCTATTAACTTTGTCACTTATTGCTTGTAACCAAATTATATCAGACAAATTGTATTGCGTACTAAAGCCTTGAAATACGAAAACGTTTGGTTTCAAAAACAATTACTCCCCGCGAATAACGTCGACATATCTCATACACATTGGTCTCCTGAGGTTGAGGTACGTTTATCTAGGTTTTCACACGAACACCGCATGGTTCACTCAATAAGGTGATTCGTATTCAAACCTTGTAGGCTTAGCGACGTAGGGAAGAAGCGTTGCTTCTTACCTAAAGCTGGGCCACTTCACAACGGAAGTACTATACAAAATTGGAAGGCGGATACAAAAACCGGTTAAACAAGTTCACTTTCTCTCTATAAAATACACACGCACGCACACACACACACACACACACACACACAAATTGGTTTTCTTATTATACAGCTTCTACGACCTTAATAAATGACCAGAAAACTTTCGGAATAACTAAAAATATAAACACAATTTAGTGGTTAACTCTAATTATTACAAATCTTGTGTTGCAAATACTAACACGCAATTATACTGTCCATAAGCGCTTTCAGGACTCTCAGCTCATCTTCACAAGGAAGACAACAACCTAACACTTTTTTTAACTTCATTTTAAGTTGGTATATTTAAACTCTTTACTTACCCTGTTAAGATTCCCATTTTCCATTTTAGAATGCTCATTTTATACATTAAAAACGTGTTCCGTTGTTGTGTTCCATCTGAAGATGAGCCGAGAGGCTTGAAGACGCTTATGGAAAGTATAATTGCGTGTTTCGGAATAACTGTGGACCATCAATACCATTGTAGTGTTCAAAGACATTTTAATTTAGTGTCCCAATCTCAAAGAAATCAAATCATATACTTGCATTGATTATTGTCCCTGCAAAGATTTTGGACAATTTCTGGATACAAGTTGTGATTTCATTATCTTCACATCACGATATTATCAAGTTGTAACTTTTGTTTCATTATCTTCACATCACGGTATTATCAAGATGCTCTCTGTTCCGCCTTAAAAGATCCTCCACCCATTTCTTCCTAGCTCTACTCACACACGCGTGTCCTATATGTTTATATCTATAGATTTCTTTTTTGCCACTTGTGAATGTGACATTCTTTCTAAATGTCACTCCATTATTGGTACAATCTTTTATTTAAGTTGAATATTCTTGTAATCCTGGTCTTATGGCATCATTGTTTATACAATAATGCTTAGAAAATTTCAACTACTCTTAAAAACGCCATTTTCTGAGACCTGTATTTGACTTCCTTGCTTCTTGTTTGTCGTCCACAATTCACACCTACAATTGACACGAACCACCATAACATTGTAAAAATTTAAATTTGTATCTTGTTTTTAAAAATACGATTGATTATCCCACAGGTTGCTGGGTAGTTAACTAATTTTACATCAATATCACAATTAATTTATTCTTATCGTAGCCAATATAAGAATATAATATAAGACTGGTTAATAGAATATCGTAGCTGTTTCAATTTAGTTATTAATTTATAGCCATAAGATTTCAAGGCGTAAGCGTATTCATTTTAATTTTTAGTGACTGAAGTGAATTATAATTTTTAGTAATTTTTAGTGAATTATACGTACTAATGTAAACTCTTTCGTTGATTAGGTTTGATGATTGTTGTTAAACGCTTTTATTGTGTTTCTCATTCGTACACCGTTTATTAATCCATCTCGTGTCAGAGTGCCCTGCTCTTCAACATTTGCGACCCAGTTTAATATCCCTTTAGGTGTTAGAAGAAATTGAAATGACAAGACTGCAGCCATCGGTATACTTCTCCTCATAAAGGAGATTCAGTTGATAGCAAAAATATAGGTACGGACTATGAAATTCATAAAAACATTAAAAATTGTGTAATTATTAGGACGATTAAGTTAAAGGATTAATATGTAGTCGAAATTGTTATTATTGTTTTATTATATTATTTAACTTTTTGTTACATTTATTGTTATCTATTTGTTGTTTGTCGTTGCATATGTTATTACGTGTTATATTTATATTGTACTGCTGTTAAAATGCACACAGTACATAATAGGAAGATAATAAATTTTAAAAGAGAAAGGATGCAGATTTTGTATTGAATGTAAACAAAAACACATTGGGAATATCGACTTACTCAGTCAACATAGAGGTCGATTCCTATATGATATGAAACCATATTTAGTTATATGTTCAGAAAATAATATATGAAATTGAAATGAATGTTATAAGGAGAGTAAAGAGTAATAAAATTAGAATTTAATAAATAACCAATAGAATTACGAATATTAGAGGTAAAATAAAGATGTTTAATAAGAAATAGAAAAATGATATATGTTTTAATAGGTATATGATAAACAGATGTAAAGAAATTAGGGAATTATCATAGGGGCAATTTTGTAAATTGTTAAAAAATTGTATTGTATAGTGAGGAAGAAAATGTTTATTAGTCTAAAATTAAATGCATTAAGAGTAACTTTATTAGTCTTAAATTAAATTCATTGAGAGTAACGTTATGAGTCTTCAATTAAATTCATTAAGAGTAACATGAAGAGTCTAATAATATATCTAATAGTAACTACATGAAGAGTCTTAAATTATATTAAATAACATTTGTACATCATCAAGTTAATGTAACAAGGAAAAGAAAATACAGTAAAGGAATTGAAATTGTGATACCAGAGTTTTGATTATAATATTTAATAAATAAATAATAATACGAGAAATATAACAATATCCTTGATAGAACGACGACAGAAGAGGAAAACCTTGGACTGAAGAAGAGTTTAAGTGGCCATAAAGAATAGTTAAGTGTTCCGAGGAGACATCTGTGTTGCAGTAGTCCTAGAGAGCGGAATTCAGCGGTGAGAGCAATAAGAAATTTGTGTAAAGGAACAGATTGCCAACACTAATATTCCTTTCGAAAAAAGGTAAACAACAACCAGAAGTGAACCCGTGGCAGCTGGAAGAATTCAGAGTCGGTTAATTTACATTAGTTTGTTATTTATTTCTTACATGGTTAATTATCAAAATACTACATATTAACTGAATCTGGGTTGGTTTAAAGAAAAGAAAATAATAGATACAATCGTAAATACGATCAAATAACTTAATAATCATTAACCCTGAGAGAAAGAGTTTCTTTACATGTACTGGTAAATAAAAAAAAAACATAATAACAGTAGGTACATTTATTAATTGTATTATACTATTAAATAATTACAATACCTGTGTATTCTATTGTATTCTATCAGTAAAATACAACAGTACAATATTTATGTTATATGTCTGCATGATGTGTGTTTATACCGTTTGTGTTGTGTGGGGCAATATTTCTCATTTCATTTTGCATTATTTAAACAAATATATTTATTTGTTAAATATTTGTATTTATCTCATTTATTTGCATTATCTAGTATTTGAACAAATATTTTATGTCGTTTTCAAATCGGACCAGTTCCTGTGTATTCTGCTGCAATGATTGTCTTCACCAAGCAACATCTAGCTTAATATATGACTTACTGCATCTGTATAAGAATTTCTGTATTATTTACAAATTTATTTTTATAATTTTTGTGGTTGCTAATGACCGATGCTGTTGTTGCGACCTTATAAACAAATAAATAAAAACTGGTTTTGCAGAAAATATTGGACCACGGCCAAACAGTCCAATTTTAACAACAAACTATTATTTTGTTGCCGATAAGGTAGTACACATATAAAAAAATTATCTCCTCTCCCTTCAACTATTATTTTCATTTATAGAAAATTACCCCCTCCCCATTGAACTACCCTTTTCATTTGTGTTTGATATTTTATCTACCTTTCTACAATGAATTATTATCACCTTTTTTCAGGATACTATATTTATAAAAATTAAGTACCTTACTCTTGTTAAAATACAAAATGTTGCAGGTAAACTACCCCTTCCCCTTAACCGATCTTTACCAAAATTAATAGGCCTTATTAATCGTTTGCCATAGACAAAATTCTACACACAGACACTTTTCTGGAAATGACTTTCTTTCATATTTTGAGGGTAGTACAATCAGAATCAGCCCTTATCTCGAACACGATTTTTTTTCTCCATCACCATACTTCCATTTCCTTATGAAACATGGACTTAAACAGTATGCTAAAATATTACCACTATTTACACCACAATTTTCGTACATTTACATTTTATCAGGCTACTCGCCGTAGTTTTCAAATCTTACAAATTATTTTTAGTCGTCTGTAGGTTATCAGACTTGTATAGCCGTAGGAGATTACTTGGTGCGACGCAAGACATATTTCTCGTTTTGTTGGACAATTGCTGGAGGCGAAGATACAATAAAACACCAAAATGCATTATAAATTTCTGTAACGAATTTTAGAGGTTTTTCTTAAAAGTAGAGACGATTAAAATTAGTTACCCTGAAAAGAGTCCTTACTTAAATTAATTTAATAGAGGATTTCAGTATACTCAAACTGCAATAATATTGTATATTAATTGCAATTGAATATATTGTTGAAATTACTTTGTTTAATATTTCCTCGACTTTAGTAAAACATGGTAATGACGCTTTTTATTTTTTTTATTTTTTAAATGTATTTCTTTTAATATAAAAAACTACAGAACTAATTTTCTTTTTACATATTTTAAAAAAATGTTTCATGACACTGGTGAGTTAATATAAGTAGAATTTTCATTTACCAGATGTAGTTTATTTACTTGAGCTAAATGAATTCAGTAATGACGTTATCCCTGCATTTGTTTAGGAGTCATTGTTAATTATTTGCTACAATTTATAAATTTATAAATATATATAAATACATTTATAAATTGTAGTAATTTATAAATTTAAAACTACGGGTTACTACATTTTTATGTATGCATTATTACAGTTTGGTATTATTTATCTTTTGACTTATGAGATTACTATCTTATTACAATTTAATTAAAAAACTGGTTAAGGTTGTTTGGGCTTATTTAAGGCTGATTTTATAGTAAAACCAAAGTTCCCAAATAGACTACTCTATGTAAATTGTTTTTATTTTGTTTTGATGCACGCTTGGTGATCATCATGAACATGAAAAGTCTCAATGAACATAGTTTGGTAAATGCCTGCGGACGATCACGAGACAACAACAGAAAATGAAAATAATCCGGACAAAGATAGTCTAACGTTCAAGGACATAATAAGAATATATTGTCAAGGCTTAATCAGTGCGTTTCCCTTAAGATGTAAACGTATGCATAAGAAATATTAACTTTGACCCATAGTTGTGAACAAAAAATAAATCTTTTTTTCATCTTCTCCTCTTCAAGGATTAGGTCATAGAAACCTGTTCCGGCACCCATTACATCCTCCGACGACCCACTCTCTTTTACCATTGGCTTTATAGTTCGGTGCCGCCATCAGCAATTAATTCTATTTCATCATTTGCAGAAGATCCCACAATTGTCTTCTGTAAATTGAAATAATTTAATTTATGTCCTTTACTTCGAGTTCTGCTCTGATATCGTCATTCCTTATTCTATCTTACAATATATAATTTAAAGTATTTTGAAGAAACTGCATTTCAGCACTCTGAATCTTGCCGCTTTCCTTTTTTAAAATCCATGATACTCGTATCCAAGTCACGCTTTGAATAAATTAATATTTTAATATTTTACCTTATTATCCGTCTTGTGACTTCCCTTTTTCTAAACAACACTACGCATTTCAGAACGTATGTTCCATCATCAGGTGTAATTACTCTTGCGAGGTCGTCGAAACATTAAGAAATATCATAAACACATAAAACACTAAACATAAGTACGTATTCAGTACCTAACGCGCGCGATACGTTTTCGGTGCCTACCTTGACGAGACTGAACTAACGCTATCAATTCACCGCTATCACTGCTCGCGCATGATGTGTGACGTGGACCTTAGTTGTTCTGAGATTTGCATCGCAGTGTCATACAAAGAGTTAGAGTGAAAATTTAACTGCTAATTTAATAAATAATCTGGACTGGTTTTAAAGGCCTTATATATTTCAAATTCTTCCTTAGCATTCATATTCCTACCTTTATTGCATATGTGTATCGGTTTAAAGTTTGTACTAAAATCTGTATAATTATGATTATTGTCAATCAAATGTCGTCCAAAATTGGATTTAATTTTTTCAAATTCTTTTTTTGGAAGATGTTCTTTGAATCTCTTTACGAAAGGTCTCCCTGTCTGGCCTATATAAAAACAGTTACAGTCATCACATATTATCTTGTAGACACCTGTTTTCTCTTCTAAAGGTCTGGCCGTTTATGGACTAAGTATTTTATATATGTTATTGCTTGTTTGAAAGGCCGTCGCTATATTCATTTTCTTAAAGATATTTGTTAGAATTTTCGGAAGGACATTACCATACTCAGTTGATATGTGTGTTGCTCTTGCCTTGTTCTTCGGGGGCCTCATTTGTCTATTTTGCTGTTTCTTGATTAGTCTATCTATCATTGAACTTTGATATCCGTTAGCTCTGGCTTTGTATTTTATTGTATTTAACTCGTTTTGAAAATCAATTGTCTCAAGTGGAATTGTAATTAGCCTATGAATAAAACTGTTGTATGCAGCCATTTTTTGATATGTAGGGTGGTGGGAGTCTGCGTGTATAGTGATATCTGTTGTGGTTGGTTTTCTATAGATTTGGTATTGGAATCTATTTTTTGTTTTTATGACTGTTAAGTCAAGAAAATTCAGCTTATTGTCGGTTTCAGTTTCGAGGGTGAATTGTATGCGTTTATGTATGCTATTCATATAATGTCTCAATGTATCTCTCTGTCGTAGTGAACCGTCAAAAATTATAAAAGTATCATCGACATATCGCGTGTAAAAGACTATTTTGCTGTGAAGTTTACTTTATTGGACAGTAAATGTGTATTTTCGTAATGATTCAGGTAGATATCTGATAATAGGCCAGAAAGTGGTTGGTGAGCCCATGGCAAGGCCCTCCTCTTGAATAAAATAACTATTATTGAACGTAAAATAGTTCTGCTTTAATATAACTTCTAATAAATCAATTAATTCGTTTATTTTTCGTGAACTTAGTAATTTTGATTCGTTGAGGTGTTCCCTTAAAATGGCTATTGTCTCCTGAATAGGTATGTTTGTGTATAGGTTAACTATATCAAACAACGCAATTTTGTAGTTAGGCTGCAATTTAATTTCTTTTAATTTGTTAACAAAATCAATATTATTTTTGATACTATAATTATTTTCTAATCTTATGTTGTATTTTATTATTTTTGCTAGTTTTTTGGCAATTTTATACCCTGGGGCTGTTGTAAAATTTATAAGTGGTCTAATTGGTACATCAATTTTATGAATCTTGGGTAAACCTGTGAATTGAGGAGCCCGGGCGTTTATAGGCTTTAATAAGCGTCGTGTGTTCTCGTCAAATAGACTCGTGCATCTGTTAATCATGTTATTGAAGTTCTTAACAAAACCGTTAGTTGGATCAGCTGACATCGTTTGGATATTGTTATTGTTTATAAATTCATTAACCTTCGATATATATTGGTTTATGTACATTATAACTATGGTGTTTCCCTTATCAGCTCTAGTAATGACAGCATTTATATTGTATATTATATATTATATATTTATAGTATTTATTTATCTGTCAGTTTATTTTGTATCTGTTTTAAAAGTTTAAAATCTGTAATGTGTTTACGATCAATATTACCGATATTATTCAGGGTTTTTAATCTCTTGTTCAGTTTACTGTTTACTGTTATGCGTGTTTCGTTCTGCAAACTATGGTCCGGCACCATTTTTATAGTAGCCTCGGCATTAAATATTTCTTGAATTATATGGTTTCTATTGTTATATGGGATGTTGTATTTTAACGCTTTGTTTAGAATATTTATTTCTTCGTTATTTAAATCTATTGATTAACAAAATCAATATTATTTTTGATACTATGATTATTTTCTAATGATTATTAGATTCAAAGAACATCTTCCCAAAAAAGACTTTGAAAAAACTAAATCCAATTTTGAACGACATTTGATTGACAATAATCATAATTATACAGATTTTAGTACAAACTTTAAACCGATACACATATGCAATAAAGGTAGGAATATGAATGCTAAGGAAGAATTTGAAATATATAAGGCCTTTAAAACCAGTCCAGGTTATTTATTAAATTAGCAGTTAAATTTTCACTCTAACTCTTTATATGACACTGCGATGCAAATCTCAGAACAACTAAGGTCCACGTCACACATCATGCGCGAGCAGTGATAGCGGTGAATTGATAGCGTTAGTTCAGTCTCGTCAAGGTAGGCACCGAAAACGTATCGCGCGCGTTAGGTACTGAATACGTACTTATGTTTAGTGTTTTATGTGTTTATGATATTTCTTAATGTTTCGACGACCTCGCAAGAGTAATTACACCTGATGATGGAACATACGTTCTGAAACGCGTAGTGTTGTTTAAAAAAAGGGAAGTCACAAGACATAAGGCAAAATATTAATTTTTTTCTTTTTCGTCATGACCCACGCCTCACTCGCATAAATCAACGTGGGTATTGCAATTGTTTTATAGAATTTAATCCTTGTGCTGTGTCTTGTTTTATTTCTAAGATTTCTATGAATCGCATCACAGATGTTCCAAAATTTATTTATCTTCTCTCTTATATCATATTCAGATTCATAACTTACTGCACAGCCGAGATATTTGAAACTGCTAACATGTTCTAAAGTGCTGTTGTTTATAACTCTCGTAGTCCTTACTGGATATTTAATTTTAAAGGCCATGGTTTAAGTCTTTCTTACTGAAATTGCTAGTGAGTACTCTCTTGCTACTTCTTGTAATTGAAAGACTTGTAGTATACAAAGCAGCCACGGAGTAAGGTCAAAAAATAAATAAATAAGTTTAAGAAGAAGTAGGAGACGAAGAAGCAACAGAGGAAAAAGAAGACGAAGAAAAGACAGAAAATGAGAAACGTATAAATAAAGAAAAGTTAACAAGATAAATAATAATCAACTGACCATATAAATTTATTAAGCACTAAATAGATTTATATAAAATTCCATGGACGTCAGATTCAAATAATTGTGGAAGTGTAAATTTTCATCAATAAGAAATTCATTAAAATATTACTACATTTGAAATTAATTCTAAGACACAAATTCTGCTTTATTATTACATTTTAATTACTTCATCTTCATTCAAATAACTGATAAAACGTTAGTTGATTTGTTCCCATTCAGAGTTTTACACTGATAACCAGAACTTGCCATGAGTTTGTTTCCCTCGGAAAGGTTAACTGTCCAAATGTTATTTATGACATTTTAAATTGAATAAAGTTTTCCGATTTATTAACTGAGTGGAGTTTTTATTGGGCCCGCGGTCCCAGATAAAGAAAAAACTTTTACCCGCCAGAACATAAATCAAAGCTGATAGGAGCTACATGCAAGCTATTTGGTGGCAGAGAGGAAAAACTTCATTCGAATACTGTTTTTCCTGCATACGTAAGTTTTTCACACGTGTCAAAACACGTGGAATTATGTGTATTGAGGACACTCTAAAATTAATTTCACAACGTTTACAGAAATGGCATAATATTGATAACGTGTATTGGTCATGTATTGTCATTATGGAGAAGGAGTTTTTACATTCAATGCTATTTGAGGTAATTTCGCCTAATCATATTCAGTTTGGATTTCCGCCGGGGCCATCTGATTTAGATACGACGGTTCCCCCTCGCAAGACGATGGCAAACCAGCGAGAGGTATCCTGCCTAGTATAAACCCTCCTCAAGTATGCTGTTTGGATCCGGCGTTAAACTGTAGGTCACATATACATGTGAAAGACTCAGTAACACACGCACCACGGGTCTATGCGGGGAGGGTACAAACCAGTAGAAAGACTAAAGGACCCAACCTAATATTGGCTTTGAAATGATTTCACTTCGAATTAATAGTGGTAAATATTTCTACAAATTAGTATACAGCGGTAAATCTCTGGGAAGTGCCTACTGTTTTCTGACGAATGAGTCAAAGGTACGAGGAATCGAACTCAGCTCTGCCAACAAAACCTACTCTCACGCCCTCGATGACATATGTCGCGTAGCTCTTAGGTACAGTGCGTGCAAAGAGTGTACGTTATGTAGCAGGCGTGAGACGATGAAAAGGCAAGTTTACAGCGCCTATAATTTACCGCAACATATCGGCTAAGGGAAGAAACCTCAACAGAAAATCGGGATCCTCCTGCAGGGGATTGTGACAATAGGCTTGTTCCTCATTTTACATAAAGCAATTTAAAGTGCAAAAAAGCCTAATACTACCCTTGGACAAAAGGACGGTCTAAATGGCAAATGGATAGCTGGGACAAGAAGATCAATGAGCGATTGAGGACTAAACGATGAACCCTGCGGCGACAGACAGCAATGGAGGCTGGACATCGGACAACGTCTTATGACGTTTTGACCCAGAGTTTAAAAAATATTTCTAAAAAAGTGGTTTTTTTATATATCCGGTAGTTTAGTTTCTATTTTGCACAAGTCATTTGCCCTCTCAAGGCAGTCTGTTCAATCTTCGTTTGTTTCATCTCTCCTTATAAAGTATGTTATTCACGTTATCTCCTTATAAACATGTAACATGTATTCTTGTTTTTTTTTCTTCTGCTTTGTTAAAGGCTTATTTAATATCCTATCTGGTGTTATAGAAGTTGATATATAGAAGATTGGCCTTTAGGTCGTAAAAATTATCTAACTGTCTTTAGCTAATTGTGAGTTGTCTATACATTGACCCATATTTTTTTTTTGTAAATAATGTCTACATTCTACAATCTTAAAATTATTTAAAAATTGTTATTTCCCTACGTATTCTCATTACTAATAGGTATACCTATTCTCATATTCTCATGGCGTATTCTGTTTTCTGATGAACCTCCCTTGACGCGGAAACACAGAGACTTTATCTCCACACTTGGATCCAATTTACAACTCTTTGCGTTAACAATTCTCACACACGTACAACGTATTGTTACGACATCACAGAACAATCGACGTGTTTCTCGAACGATCCATTGAAGCCGGGTGGATGTTGTGGCGTACGTGATTTCGACATGAGCTTGCGAGACTTTTCTGGATCCCGCCAGCCTCGCTGACTCTGTCAAGGCCGAAATTAATTACGTCGTAGTATAGTGTAGTTCCGATAACGCGTAGTTATGGAATGTTCTGGTCTGTGAGCGGGGGTATAAATACAAGGCGTCGGCGGCCTTTGTTCAGTTATTATCGAGCGATATTAGCCTACTTTGTGCGGTCATGTGGTTATTAGTTAAGAGTGGTGTTTTATAATCGGACGGTATAATTTTAATACAATTGTGTTTTATATTAGTTGACATTTTATTGCGTGTGAACAATTTTTATTTGATTTGTTGTAAGAGACTGTCTTGTTAATTACGAACTGTTTAACGGTGATAATTAAAGCTGGTGATTAGTGACTTAAGTGGTGTTTTGTATTTTGTTTTCCACTGTACCATACGACGGTCAGTATACCGTCGTAAATAGTGACTCTGTAAAACTTTAGCTGAGTCTGTTGTCTTGAATTTTCTGCGTGAATTCTGTTTTATTCGCTATAGATTTAAACGTGACGATTCTATTAACTACATGACTGTTTTAATAAGTAATGAAATACCTACATACACACCTGTTTATTTACTGTATTAATATATATCTTGGTATTCATGATACAATCCTGGACGGGTCCTGGCCTCCTGATAAAGTGGGGCCAAAAGGAACACAAAACACAAGGATCATGACAAAATTAAGTTTTCCTATTTTTTTTTTAATGGAAATGGCGCAATCAGGTTGACGAAGGTTGGAGAATTTTTATTTGCGTGTAGTGTCAGTAGTGTGAAAGACTCATCTGTTGCGTAGCAACGTAACAACAGCACGAGTTTTTAAATCATTGACGTTCCGTTTACCAGCGTATCCGATTGCAAAGTACGTAGTGTCATTGTTTATTTTTTGTTACAAAAAATGAATCAGCGGCTGAAATTCTGTGTACGGCTCTGAGTTCATGACCATTCAAAAGGTTTGTTGAGGAACAAAGTTCTGCTCTACGACAACTGTAGCATAACAAAATTATCACGTTAAAATTTTAACTTAATGCAACATAAATAGAGAAGAAAAGGTCCATAGTGAGTGAGAAGAATGAATTGTTTAAAGATTAAACTAAAGAAACTGTACATTAAGTCAGTAAAATGTTAATAAGAATAAAAAATAACAAAGAAAACTATTGGTCAAAATAACCTACTATGTAAAAACCCAATAAACCAGCAGTATACCCAGTAGATTGGGGAAGCAGTAAAAAGGAAAGACTAGAAAAAGGAGATAAAAAGGTGAAAACAATATTAATAATGGAAACTTATAAGGTCAAGAAGCAGAGAAACCACAAGACAAGAAATTTACTAATATAGTAACGAAGAAAGGACAAAATATGTCAAGATTCCTACAAAGAGCCTAGAAATAAGAAGAGCTATTCCAAAAATGTTAATAAAGGAATACATACCTTTGAACTAAATTTAAAACTAACATATTTAGACCCCGTAACTCAAGTTACAAGATACACTCCAATGAAAACCGAGTTGTAAATTAGATATAAGTATTATATGTAACAACCAAAAGACTACCAATAGTGTAGAAACAAACCAAAAACTACCATAGTGTAAAAACAAAAGACTACCATTAGTGTAAGAAATATAAGATGAAATACCATAAGAAATACAATAAAAGTTAGAGACTACAGTGAGTGTAGAGAATAACCAGTGACACACTATAATAAAAAATAGTGTAGGAAATAAAAATTATTTAAAAGGGCTGACAACATTGTTAGTGATAAGAGTTTTTTTTAATTAGATATAAGAAATAATATTACCCATAAAATGTTTTTTTAATTACAGTTAAGTAAATTGTGACAAGGACAATAAATACCAAAGGACAGTTCACAACTGAGGGTATAACCAATAATAAAATGTTTGTTATTTATTGTTAATCAAATAATATGTTAGATACAAGGTGATAATAGTTATAAGATGTTTTTAATCACAGTTGAGTTAATACCAAAAGAGACATAAATACAAAAGACAGTTAATGACTGACAGTATTACTAGTAATAAGAGTTTTTTATTTTCTAATTAAATTATGTCCAGGGAATAAGTAGGATAAGATATTTTTGTTATAATTAAATAAGATAATTAAAAATGATAAGAATAAGATATTTTGTTATCACTGGATGATACAGTTAAAAAATAACAGGCATAAGATATTTTTGTTATGATTAGGTAATATATGAAAAATAATAGATAATAAGATGTTTTGTTGTATTTAAAATCATGTTAACTAATTTTCAAGTTTGTAAGGCAGAGAGGCAAGTAGGAAATAGGAATGTTATAATTTTATTTAAAACTGTAAACCATATGAAAGGTACAAAGCAGATTAGCTAATACACCACTCTAGAAAAAACAGACCAGTAATGTAAACCAAAACTATCTATCAGAGAATCAAACTACATAATAGGAGATAGAATTCAGTCCATACAACACAGAAATTGAAAATGTAATTAGTACAGATACAATTAATAACGAATGGAATGACAAAGGAAAGAAAATTAACTTCTTTTGGAAATAAATAATACTAGGCCTATAATGGTAATCAAATCAGACTAAACAGTAAATTAATCAATATTTAAGTGTTATAACAACAAAATTATTAACAACAAAAGATAATCACAGAGTTATTAATATTATTCCATGGAAATATTATCAGAAAAAACACTTATAAACCATTTAAACACTAAATTTGTACAAAATATGAGGCCTACAATAATTATAAAAAATTGTAATTTTTAAGCTTAAATGAACTTGAAACAAACCCAGCTATATATCCAATTATGTGCAATTAATTAATTGCTGAATATTTAGATTTTTGTAAAATTAAGAAATAAATGAAATACAGTAATAAATAAGAAAACCTATTATGTATATTTAGATGATGAACCAAATCTAAGACATGTACTTTTATAAATAAACAATGGAAAGAGGAAAAAGACATATCATAAATTACCCTAAAAACGACGACGTTCAGAGTTTAGTCTATTGTTAATCGTTAATATGACCAGTTGAGAATTGACTAACAGAAGACCGAAAAAGTATAATTTTGTGCAAAACCGTGAGTGTAGCTTCGAAAAGTGTAACAGAGGTTAACTAAAATAAAAATAACACTAACAGATAATAATTAACACCTAACTAATTCAGAACAACCGTAATAACACTATCTAACACGAGCACAAGAAATCAACGGCCATTTTGAGAAGATTTTAAACCGTATTAGCAGAACACGAATACACAGCTTTGAACACCGGACACTTAACCAGTAAACCTTCCCGAAACGACATCGCAGGAGAAGAGAGAACACTCTACACTACATTCCAGGACAAATCCAACTTCGCAGAGAAGGGGATACTCATTTATTTCTGTGGGAGAAGCTCAACCAGTTTCAGCAGTGCATAGCAGAGAAGTCGAGGTGACGGCGGCCATACTTTATTTCCGAACCAGCACAATACACAGCCTGCTCGAAGCCAGTGACGTCATTTTGACGAATGGTTCGATATTACTTTTCATAATTGACAATTTACATAATAATATTGTTTTTTCAGCCATAATGATTTATTTTAAAAATTAGTGTAAGAATTGTATCTTGTTCCTTGCCCTCTGACCATTTCGACTCGCTAAAAGAATCCTAATTAATTAATCTTGTAAAAATATATTTTGTCAATCTTGTTCGCTACCGACTGGAGCAGATATCAACCAATGCCTGGGCCATGCGCAGCCTGAATGGCGCATAATTTTAAATGTCAATAAATGAACATCATTATTCAGTTATAAGAGTTTGTATTTATTTGTATGGTGAATGTTAGCTATTATTCCTTCTAAAAGAATAATTTACAGTGATAAAATAAATATTTGAGAGGAAGAAGAAGAGCAAAGCCAGCAGAGAGAATCAACAGATTTAACTACACAATTAAATTATTAATAGAAACAAATAGTTTCAAACTACAAATTCATACCTATTTAATTGGAAGTAATTAAAGAACACACACAATTAATTAATTATTTATTTATTAATTGAATTAATTAATTAAACAAAAAAATATATATAAGTAAAATTTTATAAATTACAAAAATTTTTTATTATCAACAAATCACACTTTATTATCATACATTATTTATATTTAATTTATTCTTTGTAATTGGGAATAATTACCAATTGGCGAGATCACTAGTGGGATTTCAGTTATTATAAAATCAACTTAATAATTATAAAATCTATCTACTAATTACATCATCTATTCAAATTTGTAATTATATTACACAACGCATGTCCTCACTCCTCGCCAGTCACGTAGAATTTTTAGAGAGATTTTTGATCATCTCTCATATTTACCCGATTACGCCCTGAGTGATTTCCATATTTTTCCCTATCTCATAAAACACCTAGGAGGACAACCTTTCAAAACGAATACGGATTGTGAAACAGGCGGTTTGACACTTGGCTCCGGAATCTGGGCAAGCAGTGGTTCAAAGAAGAAATTGAAAAACTGTTTTTATGATACATAAAGTATATTGACAATGCTGGAGATTATATTGAAAAATAAGTATATGTATTTAAATAAAAGTGTTGTTTTCATTTTGATTTTTACATGTGTTTTTCATTTTTTCTAAATCAGAAGATCTTACTTTTGAGATAACCCTGGTATATGTAGTGAAAACCCTTAACTATGCATTATATAATAACAAGAAATACAAGTGTAACACAGAAATTAAATAAAAAATGTAAATAAAAGGAACTAGATATATTAAAGTATATATAAAGTAGGTATATTTAGAACCTATTTTAGACAAAAGTAATTTGGCTTGGTCAACACATACCCACTAAATACGTCACGTTTCACATAACTCGTTATTTATGTATCATCATGTTATTTGATGGTGTAGAGAATAATACACAATACGTAATGTATTCAAGTTTTTGGGTTTGTTGGGCACATTATCCGGGCATTGTTTTGTATTATTGTCCGCTTTGCTTAGTTAAGCATACCAATATATCTTGTTACTGCAGAAACCACAGTTCGGATTGTGTAATCCGTTACGATCCCCATCGAACACACAAACACAACTCAAAGGAACAGGAAAATTAGGTAATAAATAATACCTTTGTATTTCACTGTTTGTGTTTGTGCCTCCCACTGAGGTTTTGTTTTATTACGTGGTAAGCAGCAACAAATGTTTTGGGTCAGCAATTAAAACAATTCACACATATCTTGAGTCAAAATAAAATTAGCCAAATTTTCCACAGTTCTTGAGATGCTTACAGCCTTAAAAAATTAACATTAGTAGTCATTTTCTTTTTCAAATTAGGAAAAGTAGTTAAATAATTGCTATTTACTTATGAATTCTCTACAAGAAACGGAAGACCAGTTACAAAAACGATATTTACATTTAATACTATTTGGCGACATTATGGGGTGACGATCTTTTCCGCTAAATCAAAAACCATTGAGTTTCTAGGTAAACGTCCCATTAGAACAAAAATTGTGGTAGACAATCAAACTTTGGAACAAGTTTGTGATTTTAATTACCAGGGATATAACATCTCATACAACGTTGATGCCGATTGGGTTAATAAACTATCAAAGTTTAGATCCATCTGTGGGACAGTTCATAGAAATTTACGAAATAAAACTCGGAAGGAAACCCGTATGAAATTTTATAAAACAGTAGCTGTTCCGACATTCCTTTACGCAAGCGAGACATGGATCCTCGGTAAAGGGGAAGAAAAGAAAATTCAGGCTGCCGAAATGAGATTTCTGAGAAGAGTCCAAAGATTCTCCCTTCTGGATAGGAGAAGAAACGTAGATATTAGACAAGACTTAAAGATCCAGTCTTTAAATGAGACGATTAAGGAGTATAAGAGGAGATGGTGTGGACATGTAGCCCGAGTGCCAGATACCAGATTGCTAGTGGCAGCTCTCAAGTACAAGCCGAGTGGAAAGAGGGATGTTGGTAGACCGAGGAGGAGATGGGTTCCGGCACAGGCCAACTAGGGTCTAATCCCTGTAGTAAAGATGATGAGATGATGATTCTCTATTTGTGGATTTTATTGTTGCAAAGTAATCGAAATGTTTCCTTGGAATTAAATAAAAATCGATATGGAGAACCATACATGACTTCCATGTTCTAAGATTTATATTTTAAATCATTTACTTTAATTCAGTTCGATAATTAATAAAAAAAAATATTCCTCAACCTCAAACTATTTTCATTATATATATAGATATTTTTGTTATTAAGGGGTAGTCGTTTAATATGTTATTTTAGAGTCACTTTATTTATAAAAATTAAGTACTTTATTCTTATAAAGAAACTGAACTATGCAGATAATCATGTATTAAAAACAAATTTATATAACATAGTTTACATTTACACTATGTGGCCATAAAAATCATTTAACATTAATTACATAACATTGTAAAAAATTATACTATGTGGCCACAAATTATTTTGTAGCCTGCTGACCCGTGGTTGCGTGTCTTTACGCTTAGATGATTTAAATAAAAATAAAAGCATCATAATTTTATTGCCTAGTAATAAAATTAGTTTCCTTTTAACAATTACCATTGTTTGAAAAAGAGTAAATGCATTTGTATTTAATCTCTTTAAACTCATTAAATCAATACCAAACGTAAATATCGGTATGGAGAACCATATATGACTTCCATGTTCTAAGATTTATATTTAAAATCATTTTCGAAATGAAATATTACCATAGAAACTACTTCTTTCTACTTACTGCTTCAGCCTTAACCACAGTACTGTGGTCACTAACGTATACCACCTCACGTTATCGCACTCGATTTTCACTGATGATGGAAGTCGATGGCATTGCCGAAACGTCTGGTTTTGTAGAAAACATTGGACTACGGCCAAACATCCCGGGAAAGAATTTTAACAAAAACTATTTCTTTGTTGCCGATAACGTAGTACACATATATATATATAAAAAATATGCATAAAATTAATGGCTTCTATAAGTTAATGCTTGATCTCCATTAAGTAGTGCTCAAGTTTCCAAAGTTTTAATATTATGATGTAAAACATCAGAGCAGGTTTAGTGTGTATGAGGGTACACAGTGGACAAAAATTTTCAACATTTCCTATTGAGCGTTGCTTTGAGTAAAGCTGCGAATCTACAGTGTACGTTTCACAGAACAAACACGCGGAAAAGAAGGAGCGCTCCGAAGTCACTCACGGACCCTCAGCATTTTGCAGAGGGTTCATTCCCTAAAGACGAAAAGTCTGTCTATAAATCGTTCCTCTGTAAACACGTGCAGTTACACTGCCCAGCGATCCACAGGAAGCAAATCACTACCCACGCTGGACACTTTTTCGGCTTGCACGCGTTATGTTGGTGTGGGTTTCGGCACTTTCCATTTAAAAAGCGTGCAAATGTAAGAAAATAAACATGAGTGAGGCCAGAAATAACGCGAATTTTGTGTGTGTGTGTCTTCCCTGCCTTTTTATTGCAGTAATCATAATAATAAAATGGAAACATAAACATTACATAATTGAGATATGCTTGCCTACGACGAACGATATATTTTCACTCATACATGATTTACGCTAAATTGAAAAAATTATAATTTTATTGCCTGGCAACAAAATTATTTTATTTTTAACAATTACCATTGTTTGAAACAGTTTAAATGAATTTTCAAGTACTTTACTGTTGTTAAAACGTAAAAGGTTGCAGGTAAACTACCCCTTCCCCTTAACCGATCTTCACCAAAATCAAAAGTCCTTGAGATCTCTACAATTTAGGGACGTATGCAAAAAATTATTTGATTATGTTTAAATTTGCGGCTGTTATCGATTGCCATAGAAAATTACCCTTGATAAAAAAACGTTGCACGTAAACTACCCCTTCCCCTTAACCGAGCTTCACCAAAAACAATAGGTCTTGAGTACTCAACAAATCAGGGCTGTATGCAAAAACGTATTTGATTCTGTTTCAATTTGCGGCTGTTATCGTTTGCCATAGAAAAAACCCTTGTTAAAACATAAAACGTTGCGAGTAAACTACCCCTTTCCCATAACCGATCTTCACGAAAAACAAAAAGTCGTGAGAACTCTACAATTCAGGCCTATATGCAAATAATCATTTGATTCTGTTTGAATATGCGGCTGTTATCATTTGCCACAGAAAATACCCTTGTTAAATCATAAAACGTTGCAGGTAAACTACCCCTTTCCCTTAACCGATCTTCACCAAAAACAATAGGTCTTGAGTACTCTACAGATCAGGGCTGTATGCAACAAATTATTTGATTCTGTTTGAATTTGCGACTGTTATCGTTTGCCATAGAAAAGACACATAGACACACAGACAGACAGACACACAGACACTTTTCGAAAAACGACTTTTTTCATGTTTTGAGTGTAGTACAATCAGAATCTGCAATAATCTCGAACACGATTTTTTCCCATCACCATACTTCCATTTCCTTAAGGAACATGGAAGTAAAAAATTATTTGTGGATTATAGTTTTGCAAAGTAATAAAAATGTTGTCTTGGAATTAAGTAAAAATCAAATTGTCTATGTACCTTAAATATTCTCTCTCTCTCTCTCTCTCTCTCTCTATATATATATATATATATATATATATATATATTGGGTGGGAAATTGTATGCTTTGTTAATTACACACACACACACAAACACACACACCGATTACATGTTCAACTGTTACCTGTATTTGTGTGTGATTTTCGGTTTGTCGTGGATATCTAATTTTTGTAAAGTGTATTTGTCTACTTGTTTTGCTAAAAGTCCTAGACTGTTTTTCTTGTTAGAATTTGTATTAAAAATTTTTACGGTTTCTGCTGTTATATTTGTTATTAAAATGTTGTCCTTATAGGATTTTATAATCCACTATTATGTGAGACGTATCAAAATAAGCTTCGAGGCCACTGCGGTATTGCCAGTGTTTGCAACATACCTCCCCTCCCCGCCATTGTCCACGCATAACCAAGTGTAACGTGCGACAACGCTTCAGGGCGAGGGGCGCGGAAGAGCTGTTACTATTCCGTAACCTCGAAGCGTATAATGCTAAATCCCGTACGATAGTTCCGTCTATTTTATCACTGACATTAAATCGTGCTAAACTTATATTGCAACCACTACCTGGCAATTGTAATTTCCACAAGTGCTTTCAAGGCTCTCGGCTCATCTTCAGATTGTGTTCCATCTGAAAATGAGCCGAGAGGCTTGATAGCGCTTATGGAAAGTATAATTACGTGTTATGGTTTGCAATACAAGTTTAGCAAAAATTTAGACTTAACCACTAAATTGTGTTTATCTTTTAAATCGTGCCGACAAATTCATTCAGTTATCGATTCATACATTTAATGCTTTCCGCTTTATTAAGGGTCTGAGGGTCTGCTTGTCTTCAATAAAGTTCTATAGATTATCACTTTTTATCGGATTATCTTGTATTGTGTTCGTTTACTTTTGATTTGGTGTTTTCTGGGATTTTCTGTTACCCAGGTCTGCGTTTGTACCAAATAAACAGCAGACCTAACGTCTCTTAGTTTAAACTTCTCATTTTTCAGTGACACAAACATTGTGACATAATTTTTCGTTTTGCCTTCTTAATATTTTACCAAGTACGATTACAAATCTTAAAGGAGTGAGCATAAACATTTTGTTTTAGTAAGCCTTGTATTAATGTATTCTTCGTCTCTTTCCATAATCTCCTGCTATCAGTCATTGGAGAACTTTGTACAATTGAAATTTTTCCTTTAACCTGGCGTTTGCACTCCTAACATTTTTACTACAATTTGTTAGCCAACTTAACAACAAAACCCTCACATTATAAAAGACACTTTAGCAAAACCACGTCAAATTCAACATTCTTTTACTAGTGAATTTATAAAATATTTTAAAAATACGTTTTTGTCAGAGAGAATAAAGGTGTTTTGTATATGCAGTAAGAAAAACGTAATCAAAAGGGAAGTTTTAGAAGAGTCAATATTTATCTTTAAACTGACAAAGAGAGCAAACTTAAACTAAGACGATCAAAAACCAGATGTATAATAACTGCTGAGAATTGGTAAATGTCGAGTACTAGAAAGTACTTAGTCTCACCACTTGTACATAACACTGATATCCTATCAGAGAAAATGTGGTTACATGAAGGTTTTTTGTTCACAAATTTTGATATATTTTTCCAAAGAAATTAATTCTATAATAATCTCAATGTAGATACATCCATATAACGAGGCGATCCTGTAACTCTTACAGGGCATGTCCCGTGTGGCGCATCGAAAAATTAACTTGCTGGAAATTAAACATATGCCACGAACCAACAGGCAACAGGTGCATGTTATTGCAGTGCAACGCTTATATTAGTGTATTTAGGAGCTACTGGAAATTAATCCATTTAAAAATTTATCAATTCAAACTGTTTGTAGAAAAATTTATATTTGTTTCAGTGATTACGATACTGCGGAAAAACCAATAGCAGGTCCTAAATTGTAAAGTAGAAAATTTAAATTTTGCAAAAGTTTGAAAGTTAATTTTATAAAAACATGCCGTAAAAAGAATTTAGAAACACATATTGCCTTATTGATTTCAACAAAGCTTTTCATAGAGTGATGAGACCAAAGTTATGCTACATACTTGAAAATAAATGTATATCACAACGTCTAGTTCTAGCCATAATGAAATTGTATAGACACCGCGATAATCATAGACGACGGCGAAGAATCTATCCTGATTAAAATTTAAAAAGGCGTAAGACAAGGTTGTTGTCTGTCACTACTAATTTTCAACATTTATCTAGATGATTTCCTCAAGAATTGGAAAAAACAATCCCTGACGGTATTAATATTTACCGAAATGAAAGCTTGAAAACCATTCTCTTCGCGGCAGACCAAGCTGTACTCGCCACTTCAGAAGACAATCTCCAGCAAGTATCACATTTATCACTACTACATCTCACATGAAGTAGGAAAATACTGTAACTGTAAAATATCTGAATCAGGAATGAAATTTCTGAGATCAGTTGAAAGGTGTAACAGACGAGATCGTGTATGAAATGAGGAAATAAGAAGTGATTTAGATATTTTAGCCGTTAATGAAAGAATCAAAGAATACAGTAGAAAATGGATTCAACACATAGATAAAGTAGAAGAAAATAGAATACCGAAGATGGTGAAAGGTTAAAACCCTAGAGGCAAAAGAAAAATTGTTAGACCTAAGAAAATTTATACTGTGTAATAGGAACAGGCCGCTAAAGCCTAAAACCGTTAAGAAGATGATGGTGATAATAGTTCCATAAAATGTTTCTTAAGAATAACACTGAGAAATATTTACTTTTGATGGTTTTCTCAATTGAATGCCATTTCTATATAGTGTAGTAAACTAAAAACTAGTTTTGTCAAATATTAGCGTTTAATTAAACAAAGACAGTAACAGACGTAGATTAACTTAATGAATTCTACAGTTGACTATGAAATTAAATTCTTGTCGTAATATTGTACTACGTGTTTAATTAGTTGTGTTGCTACGAAAGTTCTTTGGGAATACTGACTGTAAACAATTGCAGTATATACGAAGCAGTTAAAAATGGTAATTAAGTTAAAAGTTGCAATATTTAATTAAATTGTTTGCAATTAAGCATGTTAACTATAGTGCAATGCTTTGTCTAGTTAAAATTAATACCGTAAAGCTGACTGCACAGCAAATTGGTTACTCAAATCTCAGTTAATGAAAATTAATTACAATTGTAACTTACAATTGTTAGCACAACGTGACAAAATAATTACAACTGACCAAGAGTTGCCTACAGTTTAAAATGTTTTAAGATGTTTTTATTACTATTAATTTGTCAGACATCGTGTTTCTTACATAGTAGTGATTCATTATTACAGTAACAGTAGCATGAAATTACAAAATAACAAAAGAAAATAAAACAAATCCTTAAATGTAAAAGAGGTAAGTAATCACTGAAATAATATGCTTATATTTTTATAAAACATAAAAAACTTTAAATTTAAATTATTGATCTTTATACTTTAAATCGGCGCAAGTAAGAGGTATTACTTAGAGTAATAACATAAGTATAATATAAAACTAATACATAAGTAGTGTATTAATTGTTCATAGCCTAACCTAAAGATAGCATAGTATGATGTATAATTAAGTTTTAAATTACTCTCATTCTTAATTTCTATCAATTTTGATTATAGACATCGTCAGAATATTTACACCATACACTCGCGGTCATGTTATTCAGAAACAGTTACTATTTACAGAAAAAAAAACAATTAAAAACACCGTTTAATGATCGCGAAACGTACGTTTGTGTCCCAAGTTTAACGAGATATAATCTTTGTTGCGGAGTGTTTATGTTTATATTCAGGTCTATATATTATGTCAGCTGATTATGTTGATTTTTATTTTGCAGTGATACGATTTTTGAAGTCCGTCATAATGTTTATTAGATTTTCGTGGCCCTTCTAATTTACGTGTTTTTATATTCGCTATTGTTCATATATCTTAAAACTTATTTCATCACTGCATGTTTTCAATACGGTTAAATAATGCTGTATTAGACCATATTCACAAGACTGTTGTTTTATGTGTTTGGCTATAGTTGAGTTCGGATTTGAATACTGAGAATGTCTGGTGTGTTCTGTATATCTGTGTTTAAAGGAACTTGATGTAAAACCTATGTTCTACACCACAATAGAAGATTGAGATTAACAGGTATTATTAGTAAACAATAAGTGTGTGTATATTACAATACACCACATTATCATTAAGAGAAAGTAATGAAGGAGTATGTGGAATCAAATGACGTAGCAACTAATAATTGAGTTTGTAGCTTCCAGTAAATACATAGGCGTAAATGCCGTCCGTGAGGCTGACAGTAAACTGAAAACCCAGCGGATTGCCTGGCTGAACTAATCGGATTGGGGGCACAAATCTAAACACGTCTCGCACAAATTTGTTGAGCACTGGAAGTTTGTAACCGGAGCTCTACTTAAGCGAGCGATTACTGTAATTCTGTTAATCTAAAACTGACTTCTCTAAAGCAGTTGAAAATGTCTATCTTACACCTTTTGCTAGCCAGACGATTTACACTATTAGAGTGATAAAAGATACATGTGAGTGTGGATAGAATTTGAATTATGAGCACTGGGAATAGTCAAAATTACGACAAGAATCAATGTTATGGCACTATGTTAAACTGGATGAACTTTGAGAACTTATAAAACCAAGACGAAGTAATATTTATGTTTTGTCTTGGACATATTTTAACTATAAGAATTGTATAAGAGTTTTGTTTGTTTATTTTTAAGAGTGATTAAAATTGTAATTAATTACTTTATCAGGTGTAATTTTGTACTTCCACTGTACGACACGACTATCCGTGCGTAGAAATCGTATGAGGTATTTAAGGCATAAGGTTTAGAAGGGAAAAGAAGTTGCCGGGGCGTAAACCCGCGGGCTAAGAAGAAAAAGGTAGAAATGTAAAATGCATGGTCAGACATTTAACCGACGTTTATTTCACTATCAGTCAGTTATGTTATTGTTATGTTATGTTATTGGGTCAGTCAATCTTCCGACTGGTTTGTACCCTCCCCGCATATACCCGTGGTGCGTCTGTTACGGAGTCTCTCAAAGGTATATGGGACTTACAGTTTAACGTCGATCCAAACGGCATAGTTGGGGAGGGTTTAAACTAAGCAGGATACATCTCGCTGGTTTGCCATCGCCTTGAAAGCGGGAACGGTCGTACCTAAATCAGATGGCCCCGGCGGGAAAACTGGAATGTTAGAATAGTTATATGTATATTACTTTTATTTTCATAAATGTTCATATTTTTTGTACATATAATTATATTATTATTATTATTATTAATAATAACAAACCTTTTTACAATTATATATATTACATTTAATATTTATAAATAAATTTACTTCAAGATATACCTTTTTTTCCTTATTAGGAACATGTTTCGGGTACTATCTTGTACCCATCCTCAGCCTTCCGGTTTTTTTGTCTGGTGAAGTGCATATGTGTTCTTGGCTGACTATTATTATTGTGGCTATATATATATGTGTAAATTACAATGTTTCAATAGTATTCGAACTATCATGGTCAGATATTAAAATATTACTAATTATAATAATATTTTAATTACTAAATTTGTGTTAGTTATAATAGTTATTGTGTTACAATCACAACCAGAAATTAACACTGTTTGCACAACACTATAGAAAAATGATTCCTATTGTTCTGATCTGATGATGACCTGTGAAGCTTAAAAGCGCTAATCAGAAATTGTTTCTATAGTGGTGTGCAACAGTGATAATTCTTTTATTGTTGTATTGGAGTGTTAGTGGTCTCAAATATTTCTACTAGTAATTTTGTACAAAACACTATGTTATCTTTGGTATTGACGAGCGCTTTCGGCAGTAAAGCCATCTTCAGGTCATTTACCAACCTATGACTTTCTAGTCATAATTAAATGACCTGGTCGTTGGCCGAAAGCGCTCGACAATACCAAAGATAACATAGTGGTCTGTACAAAATTACTAGTAGAGTGATAATTCTGTTAATGATATTGTCACGACATCACAGAATAATCTACGTGTTTATCGAATATTCCAGAGGGATCCGGAATGCAACGTGTGTGGCGTACGTGCTTGTTAATGCATTTTCTAGAGTGTGCCAGACTTCGTGCGGGCGCACGGACTGTGTCAAGGCCGCAAGTAATTACGTCGCAAATATACTGGGGCTATCGCGTATTATGGAGTAATCTAGTAATTTGGGGAGATATAAATACCAGTACTCGACGATGTTGAGTTTCAGTATAGTGGCGATATACGTATTTACAGACCGGTTCGAGTTATTATCGGGCGAGATTACTGTGCGCGTTCAAGTGATTATTAGTTGAGTGTTATGTTTTATAATCAAGCGGTAAATTGTGGTGGTGGACTTTTGCTGCAGAGCTTTATTGTAGGTAATATTTTACATGTTTTTTTATTTCATAATACTAACTATATACTTACGCTATGTATAAAGTAAAAAAAAGATTTTTTTTTTTTAGATATACAATTGAATTTTTAAAAACGTTCCCGAAATGACCTTTTTTAACTAAGCGTCTCTTTAAAAACACTATTATGAAAAAAAAATTAATTCTATGCTTGCCCCATTTAAATATAGTTCAAACACAAGTTTAGTGATGATTTAAGCTAACTTTCATAATCATAGCTTCTAAGAATTTTCATCATAAAACCAAACTTGGAATTCGCCACCTTGGTGATTTTGAGCCTGTAATACAATTGTGTTTAATTTTAGTGAACATTTTATTTGCGTGTGAACAATTTTTATTTGATTTGTTATAAGAGACTGTGTTGTTAATTACGAACTGTTTAACTGTGAAAATTAAATCTGGTGATTAGTGACTTAATTGGTGTCTTGTACTTATTTTGTTTTCCACTGTACCTACGACGATCAAGTAGACCGTCGTAACAATATTTTTATTTCGTATGTTTCTTAATTATGACTAGAAGACAGCGACGGCAGACCTGTAACGTTTTCAAAACGTTGCTATTGAAAATCTAACCAGTATTCCTTAACGTTGTCTATTCAAAATTTAACTGCTGATTTACGGTGTCAAAAATTACTAAATTACGTAATACAGCTTATTTCAAACGTATTGTGTTATAGAAATGTCTCCATTGCTTTGAATAGTTGTGTCGTGTATATCTTAGATTATCTTAAAAGGTTTTGAAGAGACGAAGGTAACAGGGGCAGGGACGGAGGAACGAATAATTTAACTGAATGCTTCAAGTAATCAATAGCAGCTACCTTTAGACTAGGGTTTAAGTACAAATCTAACAGATTGCCTAACGAAATAAATTCGACTTGAAACGTAAATTCCAACAGCAATCAGTACACAGTGTAAAGCATTTAAACTCTTGAGAACTGAGTTGTTAAACCTTCGTGAATTTGTAATGTATTTCGGCATAAACTCAAACGAAGACCATTGCAGTACCTGAGGTACAGATAGTGCTCAGGAATAGTATTGTTAGAATTCTTCTTCTTCTTCTTCTTCTTCTTCTTCTTCTTCTTCTTCTTCTTCTTCTTCTTCTTCTTCTCCTCCTCCTCCTCCTCCTCCTCCTCCTCCTCCTCCTCCTCCTCCTCCTCCTCCTCCTCCTCCTCCTCCTCCTCCTCCTCCTCCTCAAGGATTAGGTTATATAAACCTGTTCCGGCACCCATCTCATCTTCGGACGACCCACGTCTCTTCTACCAATGGCTTTATAGTTCAGTGCCGCTTTCGCCAGTCTATCCTCTGCCGTCCTTTTCAGATGATCGCACTACTGCCTTCTGTAAATTGAAAGAGGTCCACATCTTGTGGATACGGGTTTGGCAATCCCGACGTCCCCTAGCCGGATTCTCACTTTGTTTCACCTTGTCTTGTGTGAGATCCCTTCCTTTAGACTTTTCTGTCTAGTCTCTCTTGACTGCCTCTTTTTCTCTTCTCACTCCGACGCTATTAGAGTAACCGAGGGCTTGGATGTTTTTTCTTTTTCAACTCTAATTTCGTAATTAGAAATTAGATCTTAATTAGAAATTATGTGGTTTAGGATCTTAGAGTGCTTACTGATGCCGACAAATGAACACTGGAAATACTAAGAAACGTTCAGTATCAGAATAATTGATACAAAGCAACCCAATCATATATCAGACAGAGAAGGGTGAGGACGAATCTCCTGCGTCTCAAAACAGAGGCCTTCCGGCTAAGGGTGTCCTTCTCACAGTCTCTAGCCTTAACCACAGTTAATTGGTCACTGACTGTGAAACCTTGGTCACTGTGTTGCAGCTTTCTGCACTGAAGATGGCCATCGAAGGCACGGCCGAAACGTTTAGACCAAGCAACGTTAGTGCACGGTAAGCCGAAGTTCTGATAACAATTATTGTTATTATCAGTTTCTCTGGTTCTGGTTTTCAGTGATTTATTTCACTATCTGCGCGCAACCTATGTATCAATTTTTTTTTACTTTGAAATATCTTTTCTGTCCTAACGAGATATCGCCGACGGTTTTTTCAGAATCGTATGATGGTAACTTAGTGTTACTTTTACCTTAACACTCTCTCATATTTACCTTTAATTTGATTGAAACCTATTTAATTAGTTCATCTTGTTATTCGAATTAGCTAGCGGTCTCTGTAATTCCAACTTTGTCGTGTTTACTTGCTGAACTGCTACTTGTCATGTTCCGGATGAGTCCTTTTAGTGTTTCCACCATTTTCAAGTCCTAAATCATGACGAATCATATCCAAAGAATCATACCATCCTATAGGTAAAAAAAGGCAGTATTAAGTGCGTTTTATAACAGAACAATGAATTATTCACCAGTCGCTGTAAGCAGGAATGCAGAAATAAAAAGAATAAAGGTCATAGCTGAAAATAGTAACTATAAGATAAGATTGATAGACAAAATTTTGAAAAAGGATTAGTAGGCGATAGGAGATTATAAAACGAAAAAATAGAGAAAAAATATAAAAGATGAATTACATATATGGGATACCAAACAAAGAAAATAATAAAGTGTTTTATGAAACATGATATAGATAAGTAACCATAAGTAAGTGACGAACAGTTTTAGACCAAATAAAAATAATAATATTAAAGAAACAACAATATTACAGAAGAGTGGGGTGTACAAGTTAAATTGGAAAGAATGTGATAAGGTGTACATGGGCGAAACTGGACGTAAATTTGAGGTTAGGTTGAGAGAACACGAAAGGGGAGAAGGAGATAGATCCACTAATTCAATATACCGTATGCATTTCATGGAAACAGTGCATAAATGGAAACCCTCTTAAAATGTAGATATATTAAAGGTGGAAAATAATATAAATAAAAAAAAGGTCGTGGTTTAAGACTTGGAAACACTGTAAGGCCTCGTCCAGAACATGTCAAGTAGCTGTTCAGCAATTAAACACAAGACAAAGTCGAAGTTATTTAATTACCACTTATTTTACGTAAGCAAACTCAACTTTTTATTTAAAATGTATGAATGTACTCCGTCTTTTTAATGTAATACTTAATACAATATAATTTGTGGTACACAAGAAAACAAAATACATTTTCCATGAGTTTTGACATGTTGAATTTTTGATGTTCTGGTTTCCAGTTAATGTTAAAATAAATAACTTGGCACCTGAGTTTATCTCTATAATTGCTTCACTAACACTACTTTAAACAATACTAAACGACACTTTACACTATTTTAAACAAAAAAATACTGATATTTTGTAATTCTAACTAGTTTAATAATTGTTTTTATTTTGTGCGAAATACTTTGATACAAGGTATTGGCCTAAGTTTCAAATCACATTCTGGTTGTACACAGGTATCTTGTATATCTTGTATATCTTCTTATATTATATTTTAATGACACAAAACACTTTCCCAGTAGGACACTTCCTTTTTCCTCTGTGTAGTAGGAACACAAAACACAACACGCACGAACGAATACGAACAGTGTTGTGATTCTTCGTCTGTGTTTCAGCGTCACTGAAGATGCCCGTCATCGATACGGACGAAACGTCTGATAGTAAACATAGACAATCTAGGCCACAGCTAACAACCCGGAATTTTCTATTAATATTTATTTTGACGAGTATTGCGTCGTTGTCTTCTTCTTCTTCTTCTTCTTCTTCTTCTTCTTCTTCTTCTTCTTCTTCTTCTTCTTCTTCTTCTTCTTCTTCTTCTTCTTCTTCAACTCACGGAGTAGGAACTTTGGCTGTTCCATATTCACAGAGTATCTTCCCATCTCACTCTTGGCCTTCTTACATCTCTTGTACCAAAGGTCTACCCGTATATTGAAACTCAACCTTAGGTAGCCATCCATCCATCATTAGGTAGTCCTCCAAAGCACTGGAGAGGATAAGTAACGCCATATGGTCTCATTTCTTGATGAAGGGAAATATCCAACAGCACTTCCTCGGGTTGAGGGATGGGCAACGCCCACGGGCGGCTAACCCGGCTCTGGATACCGAGTAACAGCCGGTATAAGCTGTCCCTCCTTTATTTGCCATTGCAGGTAGAGGTTAGGGCATTCTTTGACCATGGGGTAAGCAATTTCCCTCTAAAGGCTAATGGCCCATCATTTGCGCAACGGTATAGGATATAGGAGGGAAGGAGAAACATTCGCGTTAAAGATCCGTTTGGATATCTCATCCCCAACTTCAGGGTGTAGAGTAGTGTAGAGGCCATTGCCCGGGGTAACAAGGGTGAAGCTCTAACGATCAGGGATGAGCGGATGGAGCAACCCATCATGTAGGGGATAGTATGCATGATGGCTAGACTTAAACCGCAAGACAGCAGTCCTGTCACGTCGCCCTCTGGAAAGGGCTGATAACTCTTCCAGAGTAATTAATTACTCGAATTCTTCACAGTAGAAAACCGGATGGATTTAACGGACAACGACCAAGACATTTCTAAAGATAAAATATTAGGTATCAAAAGTATTAAGTAACCATCATCATCATCTTCTTTTACGGTTTTAGGCTTCAGCGGCCTGTTCCTATTCCACAGTCCACCTTTTCTTGGGTCTACCAACGTTTCTTTCGCCTCCAGGGTCGTAATATTTCGCCATCTTTGGTATTCACATTTCTTCAATTCTATTGATCTGTTGAATCCATTTTTTTTTTATATTCTTTAAACATTTCATTAACTGCAAAAATATATAAATAACTTTTGATATCTTCATTTCTTATATAACCTTGTATATTAAACCTTTTAACTGATCGCAGAAATTTCATTTCTGCTGTTTGTGTTTTCTGTTCATCTTTTTTCTTTATGACCCAAGTTCAAGAACTATACAGTAATGTAGATATTGCCAATGTTTTTCGTAAAATTTTATTTGGGTTCTTTACTACATTTGTGTTCCAGCATTCTCCAAATCGTTGGACATGTTCTTGTGAAATTCGTCACTTTATAATTATATTGATCCTGGTTTCTGAGGCTACTGTTAGAATTGTGAGAATTTGATTGAGGCTACCGTTTAGGGCAACCAACCCTATGCCAGCTAGATTTTTTATCCATCTTCACTGGTCTAGATCCGTCGTGTTCTGTTATAGGACCACCTTGAGAAGGGTGTGGCTCTTCACACGCACGACGGTCTTGAGTAGGTAGAGGCTCTGGTCCAAACGGCTCTATATTCCGCATATTCTATTCCTGGATGTGAAAACATCCTAAGGTTCCTAAAAGTAGTAAGTGAAACCGTCGATTGGCTGTGGTTGATTGTTAATTGTTTTTGCTGGTGTTGTTTTATTTCCAGCACAGTAATAATCGCTTTCCACGCAACAGCAGTGTGAAGTGATGAACCTAGAGTAACAGTGAAACAATGTATACATTACGCCTATATGTCCGTGTTTTGTAAGATCGACTGTTTGACTGTAGTCAATGTATTAAACTCCCCTTTGTTTTGTTAAGCACAGCCAATATATCTTGTTGGAGAAAACACATCGGTTTTGGTAGAAACCGCATCCAGAAGTACGTAATCTGTTAGAAGCTATCGAAACGGAACAAGAAAATTAAGGTAATAAATAATACCTTTATCTGCCTTGCCTAACTGTTGTGTATACAGCTTTGACTAACGGGATTTGTGGTTTTGTGTGTGCTATTACAAATCACATGATATTCACACAAACACACATGATGTACACATGATTTTGTGTGTGTTGGTAACTTTGATGTATCAGTACGATAACTTCATACATGAATATTAAGCTTGAAAGGAAATTAAGTCTACCGTGTACTTAAGTCAAATTATGTTGCCTTAAGTGAAGCGTTCACAACCAAAGAAAATCAAGAACATTAGATGATTTTGAAAAATAAATGTTCAAAACATTTTCATAAATAAATCGATTTATTTACGATGTAATTACAACTTTTTGTGTATGACGTAAAAGGGAAAATTTTATTAACGGAATTACAGAACGGAGATCATACTCCAAAATTTAACACCAAAAATATTAGTGACACTATATTTTTGAAATAAATAAACGAGGTTTATTGAGGCTATAAAATTTTAAGAAATAATTAAACCAGACTAAAATTATACATTTATATGTTAGAACACAATAACAGATTAAATGTTTTTAAGACTGTATAACAAAATAGAACAGATGATAATGTGATGCATTTATAAAGTATACACACTTATTGCTTACTAATGGTACCTATAATTTCAAACTTCTGTTGCCGTGTATTCAGTGTTCATAACCTAAAGGTATCATGCATACGATTTATAATAAAGTTTTAATTACCTACATTCTTGATTTCGATCGATTTCCGTCACGGACCATCGTCAGTATATTTACACTATGCACTCGCGGCCACGGTATTGTAAAACAGTTACTATTTACAAAAAAAAACTAATTTGTAAACACTCATTAAGAATCGTGAAAAGTGCGTTTGTTTCCAAAGTTTTTCGAAAACTATTCTTTGTGTCCAAAGTCCTCGAGAAACTTTGGACGAAAAACGTACGTTTCACAATCATTAATCAGTGTTTATGTTTTTTTAATAGTAACTGATTGAATACCATGACCGCGGTTACACAGTTTATATATAGCCTGACGATGGTCTGTGACCGAAATCAATCAAAATGAAGAATGTGAGTAATTACAACTGTATTATAAATCATATGTATTCTACCTTTAGATTATGAACAATGAAGATTGCGTTTATACGTTTATATGTTTTGCGAGTACAATAACAAATTTAATGTTTTTAAGACTGTGTAATAAAATAGAAAAAGTCATTCAAAAAAGTTAATAAAATTATATTTTGATTAAAATAAAAGTAAAATTTTAATGTTGGTATTATCATATACAAGCAACAGTATGTAGACTCAAATTCACAATTCAGAGTCTTTTTACTCATAAAAAAATTCATCATTATTTCATCATCCACATATTGCATCTTGCACCATATATATTTCATATTGATTTGTACTTTATTCTTAATGCATCTTTCTTCTTCTTCTTCTTCTTCTTCTTCTTCTTCTTCTTCTTCTTCTTCTTCTTCTTCTGTTTCCACACTTAAGGATTAGGTTATATGAACCAGTTCCGGCACACATCTCATCCTCAACGACCCACGTATTTTCTACGTGGTTTATAGTTCAGTGCCGCTTTCAGCAGTCGGTCCTCTGTCATCCTTTGCAGATGATCCCACCATTGTCTGTAAATTGACTTAATTTTATATATGTCATTTACTTTGAGTTTTCCTATGATATACTCATTCCTTATTCTATCTTGCAATGTATAATTTAAAGTATTTTGAAGAAATTGCATTTCAGCACTCCGAATCTTGCCGCTTTCCATTTTTTATCATACACTCGTATACATCAACGTGGGTGTTGCAATTGTCTTATAAAACTTAATTCTTGTGCTGTGTCTTGTTTTATTTCTACGATTTCTATAAATCGTACTACAAATATTCCTAAATTTATTTATCTTCTTTTTTATAACATATTCAGCTTCATATCTTACTGCACAGCTGAGATATTTGAAACGGCTCACTTGTTTTAAAGTGTTCTTGTTTATAACTATCTTAGTCCTTATTGGACTATCTTAGTCGTTACTTTTAAAGGCTAATGCATCTTTCTATGCTTACTTACCATAAATGTTTACTTGTAAAATTCAGATGCTTTATTTTCTTCATGGGCAAAGCCAGTGTGTCCTTCAATCTTTGCGTTAGTTTACAGCCGATTGGAGTACGTGATAACGTGGGTTTAAAGCTCTTTTAAAGAGGATTGTATCTTTTGAGACTCTTTCTAAGAATTATCTTAAAGGAACAGGCAAAGACAAACTTTTAATACCTGTTTAATGTATCAGAAAAGTGTTTCATGAAGTAAATGTTTTTAATTTCAAAAACGTTAATATTTTAAAATAAATTTTGATATGTACAAATTTTTATATGCAAAGAATTATCATAACATTACAATTTTCAGTTTTAAGTTTCCAGACTTCAGGTGAGGCTATTAAAGCATTAAAACTCGATGTTTAAAATAAACTCGGATGCAGTAAGAATTAGTAAAAAAAATTACCAATATGTGTCCCATTTATTGAGATGAGTTGTCACTTTTAGATGCACGTTGGTGACTCCATAAATTTTATTTATCCAAGTGTCTATCCAAACACGTATCTATTTGTCTATTTGTCCATGTATTCACCGCTACTCAATTATCTGTCTCCTCACCATTGTTGCTTCACCTTTTCTTCTAAAAACCATTGTACACCTATTCTTTCTTGTTTACTTGATTTTTTGACAGATGTATATTTCGAGTCTTTTTCACAATACGTTTTATAAAATGGGTGGTTGGTTGAGATCAAACAGTTATTGGGTAAAGTAGAGAAGACATATTCACAGAATAAACATTAAGAGAATACGCAAAATCGTCTAATTGCTGAGTAAGTTTTCTTTCTTACAGCGTAGATATTAAATGTTTTGGTTACGATGGCTATTTCCTCCCAACAGAGGTTTCTAATGCTAGTGCAAAGGCTTTCACGGTGAATATCTATTGTAGCAGGTTTCTGGGTACGTCCGTGTATGTGATGCTTAAATTGCCGACGTTTCGTTCCGTAATCCTGGAATATTTTCAAGGCGTACTGATGTTGATTTAATAACGCTGCGCGTTTTATATCTTGCTTCACTTGTGATTTTTACAGAGTGTGTTGTGCCCATATGTTGTTTGTTAATGTGAACTGTCAGTTAGGAATTTCCAAGTTGTCGCTAGTTTTGTATATTCGTTTCTGTCGTTGACCGCTCCCCCTCGCATCCGGTACATTTCAATGGCCTCACTGTACCCTCTGACTTTCTTATAGTTGGTTCGTGCCAAGACTTTTGTGTTTTTGAAATCGAAAGTGTGTCCCGTTTCCTTGGCGTGCTTCGTCAGGGATGTGTTATCTTCTTGTTTTGCTACTGCCAATTCGTTTTCGCGGACGTGTTGACGTATATGTCTCCCAGAATGGCCGATATAAGATCTCTGGCAGTTTTTGCATGGTATTTGATATACACCTTGTCCCTCTAATTGTAATCGGTCCTTTGGATTTTGTATAATTCTGATGGAAAGGCAAAGGCTTATACATGAGGGCGGCCAAGACAGAGTCGAGTAAGGCAGGTCGCCAAAGCTTGCGGGAGACGACAGGGAGGCTTCAAGGTAGGCGGAGGACACGGATAAGAAGGCTAAAGACTAGGTAAGTTGTTAGGAAAGCTTAGATTGTTATGTGATCAGGAAGGATGGCAGGTTGAGTACGTCTGTAATTGGGAATTAAATGTTTCTATGTGTTTCTATTTCTTTGACGCTGGCGGTGAGGAGTTCTGGGAGAAGCTCCATCGGCTATGGTACTGAGACGGTTTTTTGAGGAAGGAAGGTCTGCGAGTATTACGGGTAGTTCCGTTGATGGAGGTGGTTATAGATTGTTAGGAAGTGCATTGCTTTGCAGTTTGTGAGTATTTCCAGTTAAGCTTGTACAGGAAGAAATCGAGGTTAGGGTAGACTGAAAGGAAATTAGGCCTGAATATTCATATATTTAAAATTAGTCTTGTCATTGATTGATAAGTGGAATACAGTTAAACGTTCCTTGCTTTAGTACTCACAGTGTTACTTACAGTGTGTGTAGTTATAATTATTTATTAAAATCTGCTCTACTGAGCGTTTGCAAGCACTTGAATATATAATGGAACATATTGGAGTGTTCGGACGCCAGAGCTTTGAAATGATGAACAGACTGAGTTTTAAACAAAGACGTTCGCCTGTACTGCACGCAATAGAATTACACATGTAGTACATCACGCCTAATGGAAAGCACTAGCAATGCATTTGTGTGCCAAGCGCGTGTTTATTCAAACTGAAAGCTTATAACAGTATCGTAGCAGACAAGGAGAGAACTAATTAAGATAATGGCTCACGGCCACTCAACGCCTTATTGTCTGATGTTTGTGCATCCTCAAATACTACAAATCACATCATATGAATGACCAGAATATTATTCCAATAGAGCTAAAGCGGAGCTGTAGCAACCAAATTAATATTCTTTTAAATCTTCCTTCAAATTATATACTCAGAGTAATAGTCAAGAAGAGGTCAATGGTTCCATTTTGTCTCCGATTGTTTATTTTTATAAGCGTATTGTTTAAAATATTGTTACAACTGTCTCACTGGTCGTCGTATGGTACAGTGAAAAACAAAATACACACACCAATGGCATCCACTAATTACCATCTTTAATTAATCACAATTAAAAATGTCTAATTAACTCGTACAATAATTGAAGTTAAATTTGTCCACACGCAATAATAATGTCAACTAATATAGTTCCACACTTATTATAAGACAGTAAACACGTTCCACTAATCTTCAACAATCACTCGATCCGCACTAAGGAAATAGCTTACAGTAACTGGCTGACAAAGCCAGACGCTATTGCTTTTATAGATCGCGTAGGGTCCCAGAATAACTTTCCATTCTTACTGCGGCGTGCTGCATGATGAGTATTTACGTACAAGTCCTATTGGACATTCTGAACATTACTGAAGTGTTACCTGAGTGGACGGCCTTTATACAGACGAGGCACGCTGGGCCAGATCGAGAAGCGCGTAGAACGATACTCTCAACTGAACGAGAATGTTTCGTAATTGCGTAACGGTATTTTTAAAAAGTCTGTGTGAAATATTGAAGAGACAAGAGCCATGCTAAATGGTAAAATAAGAATGTTACTAAGTGAATACCGTAGATTAGCGTAGCCATGTCAATAGGAACTAGTCAAAGAATTTAATTAATAAAGTGACAGGTGTAAATATGTAGAACTAATTATATAGAAAACAGCCCCTAATGCCTTCTTCTTCTTCTTCTTCTTCTTCTTCTTCTTCTTCTTCTTCTTCTTCTTCTTCTTCTTCTTCTTCTTCTTCTTCTTCTTCTTCTTCTTCTTCTTCTTCTTCTTCTCCTACTTCACATTATCAGATCCATTTCTTTCTTGGCCTTCCTACATCCCTTCTTCCAGAAGGCTTGTACTTCTTTACAATTACTGGTAAACTATATTTATCCATGCGACTTAAATCCTGTCTCCATTCCCACGGTACAGCCCTTAATGTAATAATTCAAATTATTTTATCCGAGCTGTAAAGCCGTGACCGACTAAAATTCTCGTGTTGATCGGTGTTGATATTATAAACAGACGTTCTGACCTCACCTCTGAAGGCCATATTTAGTGAAAGGTTCCTGAAACGACTGACAAGATGTGCGTCATTACTGTGGTTTCTGACGTACATCTTGTCAGTAGTCTCAGAAAACTTTCACTAAATATGGCCTACAGAGGTGAGGTCAAACGTCTGATTATAACATCAACAACGATCAGCATAAGAATTTTAGTCGGTCACGGCTTTACAACTCGGATAAAATAATTTGAATAATTCTGACGCTGGCTGTGAAATCCTGACCAAGAGTCCCTGATGTGTTTCCTTGTTGTTGTTGTTCTTCTTCTTATCCTCTTCGGGGAATGAGTTATATTAACATTTTCTGGCACCCATCTCATCCTTGATCTGGGTCGACCCACGTCTCTTCTACCAATGGTTTTATAGTCCAGTGGACATTCGGCAATCGATCCTCTGTCATCCTTTGCACATAATCCCACCACTGTCGTTTGTAAATTGAAATAATTTTATTTATATCTTTACTTCGATTTCTGCTCTGACATCCTAATTTCTTATTCTATCTTGCAATGTATAATTTAAAGTATTTCAAAGAAACTGCATTTCAGCACTCTGAATCTTGCCATATTCCTTTTTTGTCATGACCCACGCCTCACTCGCATAAATCAACGTGTGTATTGCAATGGTCTTATATCATTTTTTCCCTAATGTTTTGTTTCTAAGATGTCTACGAATCGTACCACAAATATTCCTAAATTTATTTGTCTTGTCTCCTGCATCATATTCAGATTTATAGCTTACAGAACAGGCTAGATATTTGAAACGGCTCACTTGTTCTAAAGTAATTACTGTCCTTACTGGATATTTACCTTTAAAGGCTTCCTTGTCCTTAACTGTTTTATTTTGTTCAAAAAATACTCCAACTTCTTTAAATTACCTATTATAACATACAAGGTTATCCAGTTTATGTCAAGAAAAAAAAAATGGTTCCTTGAAATGCCTTTATACGACGCAGAGCTCAAACATCCGGTCCACGTGTGGGGATGTCCCTGTCGACTGGTCGCGCCAGACGTCGGTTAATTAATTATGGCAGTCTCGTTATTATTAATACCTGTCTGCAAGGTCTGCGTAATGTTGGTTTGTGTGTGTGTGAAGGCTTAATCCCTCCCATGACGTTGATAGATGTACTGAATGTAGGCTACAGTGTAGGTAATCCTACAAAGTAGATGTTTCCTGTACGGAAACCGACGCAGTTGGGTTGTCTGCCGAACCAGTTGTCTGCTACTTTATAGGTACTCTAACAAAATCTCCTGTAAACTTATGCTGTCGTTTATCTGATTCGTGCCGACTGAAGAAACTGGGAAAACAGCCGAAACTGTCAGCGCAAAGGTCAAAGCAAGGTTACAGTAACGTCAGGACAAACGAATTACAAACACAAATCTGATAATATACAGTAATTTTCATAACAACCTGTGGATAACAAATAACAACTTCCTTTCTGCTACAACTTTCTCCTCTCCTACATTTATAACAGATAAAAGATGTCTTAGATTTTGTGATAAAAGATGGTAAAAGATTATTTTATTGGCCTCTTGGTAACTAGAAAATATCGGATAAAGTATTTGATTCTTAACGGACAAAATTCTCCCAGGTTATTAGGAGTTAAGGTGTAAGCCCGAAACCTATACAATAATTTAAAACAATTTATAAAGACAGACAGCCTAATAAATGCTTAAGGCATTTTAGATTACTAAAAGACAAACTATTCCTCCTTGATTTTGTATATGTTACTAATCAGTGTCTTAACGTCTTTTGGTTTGTAACCTTCACAGCAGCTGTTTACTACTTGCGTTTAGTCTTTCTTACAATTCCCTAGTTCTTACAATATGAATGCTGTATACAACGAATATTTTATATCTAAGTACTTTGTATCGAAGTATCTATCTTCATCCATAAAAACTTATAGTTACATGTAAAACTTTCGGTGCTTTGATGAGAAACTATTTTGAGACAAACTTTAATATTGTGACCTTTAGAATACCCCACGCAACTTAGAAGTACTCCATGTGCAACATATACATTGTATAATTTTTGTTATTTTTACTTTTATGCACTTTTCGTGTAAAACTCGGCAAGCATTATTTAAACCTTAAACTTATATTTGAATCATCTTGCAGTATTTCCTTATGCTTATTCACTAAAGTTTCAAAGTAGCTGTAAGAGCAATAACTTACCTCTGTGTGTGTGTATGTGTGTATGTGTGTGTAGTCTACAGCAGTTTAGTTTGTGGCCAGTTAAATGGACAGCTAATGGAATACAAAGTTGAAGGATGTATGCATCATAAAGTTTAATGTTGCTGCATTGTAATGTACAATGTTAAAAGCATGTAGACTGCACAAAGCATTATGTCAGGGTTGTTCCAGTCAGATAAGCTATCCTAGTACTCTCATAGCTTATGTGTAATATAACTAGAAAAGTGTCTCTTTGGCAAACTTAAGCATTGCAGCTTTGACAAAAAATAACAGTTGAATAACTTCAATATACTGTACCTATGCTGTACCGGCTCTCGCGGCCGGCGTCACCTGTGTTGGAGTAAAATTGTACTTGTATCCGGATTATTAGGCCACGCGTTTAGGCGCATGCCTAAACTCCTGCGTTTATTAACAGATATTTTGGCCTTTCCTCAGGGGGCCATCTTCTGTGTATAAACGATTTGACAAGTGGCACGCGTCTTCACCAGTTAACCAATTAACCACGGACCTTCCCGAATCGTTTATACACAGAAGATGGCTCCAGCGGAGAGGCCGAAAAGTCTGTTAGCAGCGGCAGGAGTGAACCACGATCTAATCGCCCGGAGACAAGACAATCACATTCCAACACAATTTCAATATGTTTAGCGATGTTTAGGTGTTGCATAGGATTTGTAGTCGATGTGCCATTAGAGTGAAATGGACTTTTTAATGACGCTATTATTTCTGACAACCTACTGAACTTTTAATACAGTTTATCAAAAATAAAAACGAAACTGTCTATGTTGACCTTCGTAAGATACTATAGACTATATTATACACTGTAACCTTTCTTTACTGATGTGATAAATCGTATCATTTAAATATTTTTTTATATAATTGTACATAAATAATATAGGTTAACTTCACTTTAATTTCGACTGCAGATTCTTCAGAAGACAAGTCGCTCCTATCTGAAAGAACACGTGGGTAGATTGTGACGGCAGCGGTATGCGAACATCTGCTCTCCGGCACCAGCGGCGGACACAGCGAGCCAATCAGGATCAGCAGCCGAGACGTGACCAACTACGTGCTCGGAGCGAGTCAATCAGCGATCCCGGTGAGTGCATAAAACCCGGGCCGGCAGAAAATTCATCTCCTCTCCTCTCTCGGACGACATCGACGCGGAGTCAGCCGGAAGGAACGGCCGAAGAGTAGAACCGGCGTTCTTGCGTCTTCACCCTCCAGTTCCGCGCCAGCGACAGGACGTCGCTGGGCCGGCAGCCGACTCTACAACCGATGCCGGAAGAAGAGGAGGACTGCAGTACGCCACGAACAGCGGGTGCAGCCGCCGAACATCTCAGCGCGGCACGACCAACATCAGCTTTCTCGCCACCCGGTCCTTTTTAGGGCCACCAAAAAGACTAGAGTGTGCGATTGGCGCCATTTGTCATGCGGCAAGCCTTTTGTCCGGTGACAAGATATACACTGTCCGGCCTCACGAACGCTTTCCATGGCGTAGATATTTCTCGTGGGTACAGTTATAAAGACTTTTACCGCGAACCGATACTATTACTGGTAGAATGGTGTATTAAGCTTACACTGGTCCAGTAAACATTATGTGTCTATAACCATAATGGAAATATCTGGAACGTTTGAAAAATAGCACAATTATAATAGTTTTCGCAGTAACTCTAGGTATTTTCTAACTAGTGTTTGTCGCCAGAAACTGCGATCGAAAAACATTAATCAATCAGATATACCCTTTGTTCGGATTTTCTCCATCGTAGATTTCTCGCTTGATAGTTCGATCTTTACATTCTAAGATCGTCCTCAGAAACCAACTAAGTATAAAACGACTTACTATAACAAATGATAACACATAACACTCGAAAATAATTGTGATTAAAATTTTATCATAACAATATTAGGCTTAAAAACGTAAGAATAAAGTACAAAATTATTTGAAACAAAATAAACCTTTGTTACGTGTAAGTTGCGGTCGAAAGACGTAAAGACTTATTGGCCGATCCTCCCTAAACATTCCTTTCTTGAATGTTAAATCTTAGTTTAGAAATGAAATGAAATATGGGAATTTGCATATATCACGGAAGAGGTGGCACTTTTTATATTTTATCTCTTCATCAGAACGAGACGTTTACTGGAGACTCGTTTGGAGCGCGCTGAAAATGTCCTCTTCTTCTCCTCCTCTTCAAGGCTTATGTTATATAAACCTGTTCCGACACACATCTCATCCTGGGTCGATCCACGTCTCTTCTACCAATGGCCTTATAGTTCAGTGCCGCTTTCGGCAATCGATCCTCTGTCATCCTTTGCAGATGATCACACCAGTGTCTTCTGTAACTTGAAATAATTTCATTTACTTCGAGTTCTGCTCTGATATCTTCATTTCGTATACTACCTTGCAATGTATAATTTCAATTATTTCGAAGAAACTGCATTTCAGCACCCTGAATCTTGCCACTTTTCTTTTTTGTCATGACCCACGCCTTACTTGCATAAATCAATGTGGCTATTCCAATTGACTTACAAAATTTAATCCTTGTTCTGTGTCTTGTTTTATTTATAAGATTTCTATGAATCGTACCACAAATATTCCTAAATTTATTTATCTTCTCTCTTATATCACATTCAGATTTAAGGCTTACTGCACAGCCAAGATCTATTTGAAACGGCTCACTTGTTATAAAGTGCTGTTGTTTATAACTATCTTAGTCGTCACTGGATATTTACTTTTAAAAGCCATGGGTTTGGTCTTTCTTACTGAAATTGTCAGTGAGTACTGTTTTGCCACTTCTTGTAATTGAAACATAGCTCTTTGCAAATCATTCTCATTTTCTTGAATAAGAGCTATGTCATCCGCATATAACAGGGAACCCATACAAATTGATTTTTTAAGCTGTCTTCCCAAAGTCGCTCTGGATTTCCATGCTCTCAACATGTCGTCAATGTATATATTAAACAAGGTTGGGGAAACACAGCATCCCTGCCTAACTCCCTTATTTAGTGGAATGTCACCTGAGAGCCTACAATTGAGATCCACGACTACATATGTACCTTTGTAAAGGATCTTAAGTGAATTTATTGAATGCTGTGGATATTGCATCCCTGAATGTTAAATCGTAGTTTAAAATTGAAATGAAATATTGGGAATTTGCATATATTACGGGAGTGGTGGCACTTTTGTTGTTTTATCTCCTCGTCAGACCGGGACGTTTTACAGGAGCGCGTTGAGAGTGTTACACAACTACTGTATATAACAGACTAACAGAGCTGCGTTTGTCTCTGCTGTATAGAAACGAGATCCACTCCACGGATTACTTACAAAGTTACGTACCCACACTGTAACCTACGTTATACAATCTACACACACACACACACACACACACACACACAACTGTTTCTCCACACGTAGTCTCTCTGGTGGTAGTAGAGTTGTATGAAACAGTACGCACCAGCGGTGAGGGCGTAATACACCCCTGGTTACAAGTGATGAGTCGTATCATGCCCCAGGCATAATGCTAGAAAGAAAACAGAAGAAAAAGTTAATAAATACATGTTTATTATACGCATTATTAAAATACTTACGCAGGATCATGTACACTACTTGCAAGATGCATTGAAGTTGCCAACTTGATTGTTCACGTCTTCGAGTTACTGAGTGACAAGAAGTTTCTGCCGGCAGGGAGAGATACAATTTTCCGTCTGCACTTGTTTGTCGTGCCTCAATAATTATGTCACGTAAATTGTTAGAAGCGTGGTACTCAGATTTTACAATATTATAATGGTGGAGAGCCGGAATGAACCGGAATTAACCGAGGTGAAAGCAATAAGTTACCGTTAAACCTCTCTCCAGCCTTGTGTCAAACACTTTATACATTTTTTTCTACTAAAGAAGGCTTCTGGTGGGTGGTGGTTGAAACGGTCAGATAATGACAAAACAAAGCAATTGACCGCGGCCAAACAGTCCGGACATAAAATCTTTTCGGCCGTGATAACCAACGCAATATACTCTAAAACAAATTACAGATTACAGTAGTGTGGGTGAACAGGCACAGTGGTAGCGTCTCCGACTCATAATCAGAGCGTTACTGTGCTGCCGATGTGGTGAGATCGTGTCAAGGTCACGGCTCGATTTTCTCGTCCACCCGCACGTACGCGGACAAATAATACGTACGTCTTTTCTGGCATACCCGGGCCAGATAAGTAACAAGGGCACACAATATATACTACGCACATAAACAACACTCTTCTCCCCCCCCTGCCGCACGGCTTGCCCCCGGGCGTGGGTTAAAAGGTTGGCTAATATCTCTCTGGCTGGATTGGGGCGTGAATTCTATCACGGCCGGAGGGCGCAACAGGTCTATGACCTAATGCCTAAAGTGGAGAAGAAGAAGCAGAAGAAGAAGAAGAAGAAGAAGAAGAAGAAGAAGAAGAAGAAGAAGAAGAAGAAGAAGAAGAAGAAGAAGAAGAAGAAGAAGAAGAAGAAGAAGAAGATTACAGAGATTCTCAATTATAGCTATAGTATACATTACATAGTTACATTTCATCAATAGCCTAAAGTTTAGGTTAATTCGTAGCTTAAAAATTGCATATATCACGGGAGAGGCGGCAACTATAATCATTAGTCGATAGTTTATCTTCTTATCGGGACCAGACGTTTACAGGATACTCGTTGGAGGGCGTAGAAAATGTCACACACAACTATTGTAACAGACTAAACAGAGCCGTGTTTGTCTCTGCCGTACAGAAAAGGGATCCACTCGACCCAACGTTGTCCCACGGATTACCTACAAAGTTACGTACCCACACTGTAACGTTCAGTACATCTATCAACGTCAGAACAACGCGCTTAAGTCTTCATACACAAAGCCACATCGCATCGCACACAGTCTTTCTGGACAGACATTAATAACGACAACTAGTGTAATTAATTATAGCCTACAATATTACGTGCCCTCCGATGACCAGTTGACACGCACATCACGACACACGCACCACTGTATGCACATGCCCGACATACGTGAAGCGTATGAAAAATGGGGATTACTGATGAACATATAAAAAAAAAAGTATCTGTATGTCAGAAAAAAAAACAACAGATTTAATCTTAGAGAACAATGAAATCTAAGTTACACAATGACACACCAGGTGAACAGTACAATTATTAATAAAAAATAGTTCTATAGAATCATAACCTGTTAAGAAAGTGTTTATGAAAATAAAAAACTGAAGTATGTAGAAGATATCTTCAGTTACCTAAGCAAAGGAAAGTAAGCGGTTACAGAAATGTATATGCATCTGAAACAATGTATAGTCCTAAATACAGTAATTCCAAGTAATATTGACTTGCGCCGATTACAAAATATTTAAAGTATAAATATTAGAATCAGCGTTTTAAATCAATACTGACTTGCGCTGATTCCAAAATATTTAAAGTATAAATATTAGAATCAGCGTTTTAAATTAAGATTCCTTTATATTTACTGAAAAAATAGGAATATTATTTTAATTATTACTTATATGTTTTAATATGTGGTAGCAAATTGAAGGAAGAATATGAAAAGTGAGGATTACTGATGAACACAGAAAAAACGAAGTATCTGTGTGGCAAGAAAAGATCATCAGATTTAATCTTAAAAAAACGATCGTTGAGAAAATGCAACAGCTACAAATACTTATGAATAAACTTCAATGAAGAATAAACAGATGATGTTGAAATAAAATCAAATGAAACAAAGCAAAACAAATAATTAGTTCATTGAAACTGATTCTATAAACTACAGAAATTGGGAAAGAAAGGCAGAAAGAATATATGATATTTTGATTACACGGATCTGAAACAGAGAATAAAATAACAGGTAACAAGAAAGTTGGAACCTACAGAAATAGGTGTTTTGAGATGAGCCGCTAGAACGTCAAGGCTAGAACGGATACAAAATGAGACGCACAAAGAAGAAATGGGCGTACAAAAGACAATCATAGACTGCATTGAAGAAAAACAACTGATCTGGTATGAATACATACAAAGAATGGTACAAGACCGGCTACCAAAGAAAACAATGATATGAATACCTAGGGAGGAAAGAAAGAAAAGAAGTCCCAAGAAAACATGGATAGACGGAATAAGAATATTAATGAGCGATAGAAGACTAAACTGTGAACACTGCAACGACAGACAACAATGAAATTTAGGCATCGGACAACGTCGTAGGACGTTTTGACCCCAAATATAGATGTGTGTATGTGTGTGTGTGTGTGTGTGTGTGTGTGTGTGTGTGGGCGCGCGCGCGCGTAATCTCAAAGACTTGTTGCTACACTCTATTTTTAATGAATGTATAATTTATTTAATAATTATAATTTCTTTAGCTTAAAACATTTTTCCTTTTTTTTTGGAATATGTTTCGGGAATGCTATTGTTCCCATCCCCAGCCACCTTAACTTTGTATCATGTTGATCAAAAATAATTGACATTGTGTAATGGTGCATTGTCTTAGTGAAACAGTACAATCTTTCCGCTCTTTTTTCTTCGTTTCGTCGATTAAATGTGCCGTAGATTTGCATAGTGTTTGCTACTAATTGTTTTCGCCTTTTAAAGTAGCCAGTAAAGATTACTTCACGTTTGTACACAAAAAACAGTCACCATAACTCATACCAGCAGATGGAATTGTTTTTGCCCTATTTGAATTTGGTTTGCCATCCGCAGCTCATTGTTTTGGCCCCAGGAATGTTTGGGTGAACCCAAGACTAATCTACAGTTATGATCGAAGCAAAACTTTGGTTGGTTTGCGCGTATAGAGTGCGAACCAATTGATTGAAGCATCCTTTCAACACAGTTTTAAGACAATTGTCAGCGAACACGGCACTCACCTCCAGCACACAGATATATGTAATGATAATGTGATGTATTTATAATATACGCACACTTATGACTTACTAATGGTACCTATAATCTTAATCTTCTATTATGGTGTATTTATTGTTCATAACCTAAAGGTACCACAACAATACAATGAGGTACCGTAACGATATGGTACTTTTAGGTTATGAATAATGAATACACCACAATAGAAAATTGAGACATATATTATACTGCGTACACATTCCGCTGAAATATAAACAGTTTTCGTTGCCTCATTCACTTACATTCTACTGTCTAAAAAAAGAATTTTGTGGATTTTTTCTATTTTTATTGGCGTGGTCAGATTAATGGGACGCCCATCACGTGAGTCGTCATTTGTACGTGTCAGACCCTTCATAAATTCAGCAACCAACGCTTCATCGGTAGTATAAGAAGGGGAAAGAGAAGGTGGCTGAGGAGAAAGAAGGAAAAGAAGGGAGGAGAAGAAAAAGCTGAAGAAGAAGAAGATGAAGGGGAAGGGGTAGAAGAAGAAGAAGAAGAAGAAGAAGAAGACCCTTTATAAATTCAGCAACCAACGCTTCATCGGTAGTATAAGAAGGGGAAAGAGAAGGTGGATAAGGAGAAAGAAGGAAAAGAAGAGGAGGAGAAAAAAGTTGAAGAAGAAGAAGAAGAAGAAGAAGAAGAAGAAAAAGAAGAAGAAGAAGAAGAAGAAGAATAAGAAGAAGAAGAAGAAGAAGAAGAAGAAGAAGAAGAAGAAGAAGAAGAAGAAGAAGAAGAAGAAGAAAGTGTAGATGATTAAGTAACACTAATACAAATAAAACAAGGAACATTCGGAGCATAGCATTTAACAACTACTAACAACACTAAGCTTAAGGAATAACATTTGAAATCTAAATTGTGGTAAGCCTAAAAACGTGATCCCAAATTATGGTAAAGAAGAAACGGTTAAATAAAAACATGACGGTGACAGCGTAGACGGAAAATTTGAATAAACAGAATACGAAGACGAAAAGAATGAGAAGAGTAAGCCGATAGTGGCGACGAAAACATAGAATATAGAGTAGAAGAGGAATTTAAATAATAATATGAAAGGGAACGAGGGGAAGAGTTTAGTTACATGAGTTCAGTTACTGTTTATTTTTTTCATTAAACTGGGAGCTTACTTTCAACTTTGTAGGAAGATTAAAGTTTATTAAATAAAGCTCCGTTGTCCATCACAAAATGATGGTGCTAATAGTGTGGATATTGGATCCCGTTAACTTTGCTTTATCGCCTTAGTTGGGTAAAACAACGCCCTCTTGTTACATTCGTTGGCGTTAACAGCTTTTGTCCGTAACTGGGTGTGGGCTGCCTTCTGCCTAACTGTATCGTGTTACTCATACAACACTATGCTCTACTTGTTTACATCGTAAATACATGAGGAGAGTACAGATAATAAATAGATTATTGAACCTCCATGCAAATTAAGCACATGCATATGCTAGTCATCATACAATAAAATATCCAAACTCGTGTTTTGGTTAAGTCGGATATTTCATATTTGATTGCATGCTGACGATGCAGACTTAATACAGGAAACAGAGAATGAGTTGCAACCCTTCACACCATTTAAATCATATTTGTAAAAAATATGATTTCCAAATATCTAAGCATAAACCGAAGCACTCGTATCTTGTGAAACATGTCATCAATATAAAAAAGAAGTCACAAGGCGAATTGAAAAATGTTAGTTTGTCAATTCTAAGAATGGTTATAGTCCAACCTAACCCTCAGAGTAATGGTCACTTACAATTGAAAATTAGGTTTAAAGATCGTATTACTTTTAGTATTTACTATAAAGAAGCTGATATAACTTTACAAATAATTATATAAAGACTTGTGTATATTGATGCTATGAATCAGTATGGGGTTGAAAGTAATCATTAGAAGAGGAACCCGCTTCCCTTAATGTATTAAACATGGGCAAGACGAGTTACTTAATGCGCCGGCTCGTTTTTCACTGACGCGCCTCACTAACGTACACCACACTAAACAAGTTTGCAAAGCCTTTATAAAAGTACCCTTTTATAGGGAGTGTTGAGTGGTATCAAGTGATTACTGAACTTGACGTGAGAGTGTATGTTCAGTCTGCAGTTTGCGGATGTTCAGGTAGTATTAGCGCAATTCAGAGTCGATGAAGAAAATATGAACTATCAATATGAGAAACAGGCTATAAAAATAAAAACTAAAAAATATAGCAATAATAATACACTAGGAGTGTCACTGCCGCAAATGGGCGGAGCATTTGATATTCGTAATAATTTATTTACCAATATTTTTACAATCAACCGTCTTGGATCCGTTAGTTAAATAGGTTCGTAATAATTTATTTATCAATATTCTTAAAATCAACAAAATATATACACTTTTATGATACACACTTTTTATTGAATACACTACATTATAGTACAATATACATTAATTGTCATTAGACATATTCCACAACTTTTGCAACTCATCTCTACGATCAACCATTGATGGACTTCTATTGCTTTTAGCAGTCTATCATAAGTAAACGCCGGTTTTAATAATAATCCTTCTAATGTTTTCACTCTTGAAAGAGCAACATACGTTAATCCAACCTGAAATTCATTGTCTCCTAAATTAACAATTGCCTTATCTAATGTTATCTCTTGCGATCTATGTATACTAACAGCATATGCTAACATTAACGGAAATTGCTTGGGAGTACAAGAAATTTCATTTTTCTTGAATGATGCCACTACTGGTACAATGGGTATTGAATTCTCGTACAGAACTGGTCCTGTATATTTTTCGAAAGATACGAGTGTACATATTGGCATGTGTTTGTTATAATTTTCGCATTCAACTGCCGGGTCATAAATAATATCAGTTACGGTCCCAACTGACCCGTTGGCTAGTCTTTTTGTGAAACAAAGATTTCTTCTAAGGATAACTCGATTACCTTTACATAAACGTAATTGGGCAAGTAATCCCTGAGCATCGTCAGATTTTCCTAGAGAGGCTTCAGGGCAATTATGGATTGCATTGATTAGAACCACGGGTTGATTATTGCATTCTAGTTTTTCATAATTAAAGCGTTCGATTTCATCATTTTTCGACATTATACAGACAGTATCTTTGAAATTGTCACCGATATTGTTTACGCAAAATCTTTTAGATAAGAGCTGATAATCTTGTTCAGTGACTGTTCCATTTGCGACTCTATTTAAAGTCTCGCTGAAATTATTTTGATCATCACCTTGCTGTCCCATGATCTCCGTTAAAAAGAAAACGTTTTTGAACTGTTCATATAAAATTCCATTGAATGGCCTGAACATTATTACCAATATTGTAAAGACTTCTGTCACAAACCGGTGTAAGTTGGGACGAATCACCGACTGAATACACGCAAAGGCCACCAAAAGAACAGCTGAAGGACGCTGCTTTGCTTGTTTGAGTCGCATATCCACTTTGAAAACAAATTCAAACCCAACATACTGGCTTCATCAATAATAACGAACCTCACATCTTTTAATTCTTCTTTAAAAGCAATTTTTGATTCACCATCTACATCTTTGAAAGTTTCTCCCCTTCTCTTTGAAGCATTTATTCTTAGAGCTGAATGAATAGTTTGACAAGAAATACTGTTAGCTGCCACACTAGTAGGAGCCATTAAAAGAGTTGCATCGCAGCCAAAATATGAATTAATTCTCCTAAACATTTCATTAATTACACAGCTTTTACCAGTTCCAGATTTCCCTGAATAGTTGCAAGTCTTTGATTGCAATCATCATAGTCATTTAGCTGATATTCTAAGAAAGATAATATCTTATTTTGTTTGTAATTGAAAATAACATTGTATGATTCATGAGAATCATACTGATTCCCAAATGTTTCTCGATTCCTTTCGATGAAAGAAGTTTTATTCTTTATATCTGGACATTTGTAATAGGCTGCTTCCCAATTCGATAAATCGAACCTACCACGATATACCTACCCCAACAGGTAGGTGGGTAGGTGGTTCGATATCACGATTACCTAGACCAGCATGAGTTGGTAGACTACTATAAAACTGAATGAATGAATTACTGTCATTTTCACTATTGGTTCCATTAATTGCAACATAGTCTTCTATTGTTATGACAAGTACTCTAAAAGTTCTGGTACATTGATACAATGGAATTCCATGGAGTAAATGACATATTTCGGAAGCCCCGATGTATCTTTCTCTGATCACTCTTATCATCAAACTTGTATATGCTCGACAAGATTCTTCATCCGGGGCTCTCGATTCAACGATTTCTTGAAATATTTCCGTCAAACTGTTTGAAGCAGGTTCTGACTTTGAAGCATATTTGGATACATATTCAACCACCTGGTATAAGGAGGTGATTATACTAAAATCAGAATTTGCTCTCCATGTTTGTGCGACGACAGGATTATACTGATTCAGGAGTTCATCATTACAACCCAACCCATGAGTCGTGCCAGATCAGGCCACCAAAGATCAGCTGCACTTAAAGTAAAAAAACCCCTAGGAAGATTATCACACTGCTCAATCTTTGAATCAAGTTCACCCCTTCGTTGAATCCAGTAATATTTTGATCCTCTTATTTTTCCACACCAATAATATAAACTTCTTATTAATTGAGGATTACTCGACAGCGTGTTTCTCAGTTGCTGTATTGTTCCATTGAAATCAGATTTTTAGCAAATATTGTCCCTCGTTGAATAGATTGATGACGCTGAACAGTGTTCAATGCAAAAAATCTGAACCTAGGATCTTGTGCAAAAGTCGGTCTTTTTTATTTCATAAAAAATTAAAAATATTCAAGTGCTGCAAGTTTCATACTACTTGCTAGAGTGTTATCGTTTAATTCAGCAGATCCGTAAGGTAGTAAAGCGGGAAATGCCATGCATATCCATCGCACGTGAATTCATTTATGATATCAGTATTTTGTGGCCATGGAATTACATTATTCACTGCAGATTTGAGTCGATCAACTTCTGTGATTCTAATCTTCTCCGTGATCATACTTTCATAAATTTCTTCAAAAAAGTTCTCTTCATCTGTATTCACCTCAGGTAAATCAACAGTGGGTATCATTCCATAAATACTATCATTTATATCATTTAATGGAAGTTGAGATATTTGTTCCATATCAATGATAATATCACTATAGAATGGATTATTCATTTTCAAAAAATTTAGTGCTTCTAAAATTTTGTCACGTCTCACATGAAAATCTTAGAATAAGAATGAATGAAAATATGATGAATAAGAATGTATAGAATATTTGTTGCAATATATAATGGAAAGTTGCAGTTGCATCAGCGACTACACAGATTCTCATCTAAAAATTGACACTTGTACAACACTTAAGTCCAATACGTACATCTGGCTACACCATAGAACAACGCTCTACTACTGTTTGAATTAAACACATGTGAGTCATGAATACAAAGTGTATACAGCAAAATCTTTTCTTATCGAGCGACAGCCAGCGCGGGCGGCGGGAGCCGCACACGCACACGCGCCGGCATTTGTGTACAGAAAAATCTTATCTTATCGGGCGACAACCTGATGGGCCACAATATCTCTATCTCACTTCCTCTCACGCGTTTAAGCTAAGATTCTATAAAAATCGTAATATCTTTTGAACCAAATAACGTAATGAAATAAATATTACATGTGTGCATTCTACAATACAGTCCGGATATGTATGCAAACGTTTATAACATTCGGTTGAGTAGTTTCGGAGGAGTTCGCGGCCTAAGTTGTGCACCGGGTCGTGGATACAGGGCTATGCCTCATTTTACTACGCTCATCAGGCTCCGCCCAAACAATAAAAAAATATTATCAACAACTGTATTATTTGATGGTGATAGTTGGATTACTATTGAAACATTTATAATTTACAAAATAAAAAATATATTCTTGTTAAAAGATTTTTAAACATAAAATAACAAGAAAAATGTTAGCATCGATGAATATAAATATAAAGAAATATGAAAGTAAAAATTGGATATCAAATATCCTATTACGATAAGGACAACTTCCTCTCTGAACTGTCAATAACGACATAGGAATGCGAAAGCTCTCTCTGTCTCTGTCTCTCTCTCTCTCTCTCTCTCTCTCTCTCTCTCTCTCTCTCTCTCTCTCTCCCTTCCTTTCTTCTCCTTCACCTCAAGCCAGAGGTTGTTTGGTTTTGCATTGTAATTTCTTCCTTCCCGTAAACAGCCTCTTGATCACTACGCACCATCTTCCTTGTTACACATGTATTCCTGATTAGTTCCCACCCCCCTAGACAACTCGGTGATTCTCTCGATCAGGTTAATGAAGCAGTTTGAATGTTTTTGCAGGGACCATCTATATTCTGTCCGCCATTTGTACAATTTGCCGATGGTTCCAATTGGCGTCTTTCTCTCACCTACTCTCTTCAAAACCTCATCACTAGGTACTCTTTCTATCCACAATATTCTTAAGCCCTTCTTTTAGCACCACATATCAAACACTTTCTTCAAAATCCAGGTTACTAAGCACTATGTGCATATGCTTAAAATAAAACTGTTTGTAAATTCTTCCTGGTTTCCAGGGACACGTTTCCGGCGCTATAAGAGATTTCTTTTTGAAAAGTACTCTTCTTGTACAGAGACAAAACGAGCCTAAAAATAGAAGCAATTGTTTGTTAGTAACATTCTTGTATGCATGTTATTTAAAGTAGCTAATTCTGTACTTTATGAAACTATTTTTTTTTAGTTTTAGACTTATGACGCAATACCTTAATCAGAAATGTCTAAAACCATGAGGAAATGACATGGAGAATTCTATGGAGAACGACTCGGAAAGAAAGACTTGTGAGAGTTTGTAATTGACATATAAAATAGATTTATGCGTGTTTTTGTATCTGCAACGGAACAGAATTGCTAGAACAATGGACAAATCACCGCGATATATAAGAAGATATTAAAATATAAACACAGTTTAGTGGTTAAGTCTAATTTTTACTACACTTGTATTGCAACCACTAATACGCAATTACACTTTCCATAAGAGCTTTCAAGCCTCTCGACTCATGGAACACTACCTAGAAACCTTCACCCCATTTTATATCTTATCTACAACCCAGAAGCGTCAACTTGACACAAACAAACATAGCAGGTAAACACCCTCGTTACGCCTTAGCCAGCAAACAAGCAGCCGAGTCACCACCCCTTGTCACAGTACTTTTTCATTGCTACCCGGTAACTTTCCATTATGACCTGGTACATTTCCAACCAGTAAGTATCAGACTGCTAAACAAACCTTTATGTTCTACATTTCTCTCTTCCTTAATATGTGGTAAAATATATCTCCAATGTCAAGTTTCACCTTTGAATTAATTTAATTATTTAAATTCTTTTTTTTCTTTCAATATTTCAAATTTTCCTCTTATCTTTCTTTCTATCGACTTATGTCCAACCTTTATAAATTCATATTTCACTAAGAGTGTAACCGCTTCTAGAAAAATGATGTTATTAAAGAAGCACTAATATCGTATAAGGAGAAAGAAAAGAAAACGTAGAACAAACACTCGTTTTATTATATAAATACTGTTACGACTGTCTACTAATCGTCGTAGGTACAGTGGAAACAAATTACAAGACACCCATTAAGTCACTAATCACCAGCTTTAATTTTCGCGGTTAAACAGTTCGTAATTAAGAACAGAGTCTCTTATGACAAATCAAATAAGAATTGCCAACACACGCAAATAAATGTCAACTAATATTAAACACAATTGTATTACAATATACCGTCCGATTATAAAACACAACACTTAACTAATAACCACTTGAACGCACACAGTACTATCCCCAGATAATCACTTGTAATCGCCTGACAATAAACTCGGGCCGCACTGTAAATATATCGCGACTAACACTGAAAAACTAAGGCCGCTGCCGCCATGTATTTATACTTCCGCTCACAGACCAGAACGTTCGAAATTACATCTTAGCGCCAGTATGTACTACGTAATTAACTGCGGCCTTGACACAGTCCGCGCGGCTGACGGCTTTGAGAAAACTCTCGCAAATGCGTCTAGAGTCACGTATGCCACACACATTAGAGCGAGATCCTTCTGGCACATTCGACAAATACGTAGATTGTTCTGTGATGTCGTAACAATACCATGATTCAGACCGCACCAGATCTCGTATTTGTTCAACATTGACTTCAGTTTCGGGCGTAGAAGGCCTTCCGGTGATTGAGTCATCTTCAGTCGATATCCGATCTTTCGAAAATGCTAAAAACCTGTGCTGACGATAAAGCGTTCACCTTATAAGCTTACTTCAGTTTTACACGATTTCCTGTACCGTTGTGTCCGAGTTTTTAACAAACCTTTATTATACACACTTGCTCATAATTAATATTACTAGTTTTTGTAATGCACTACAAAAAGTCAAAAAGTTACATCACGAACAGGTGTTATGTTTTAAGTGAATAGAAAATTACAATTCGTACTGAAGATATATCAGTTGTTTTTCTGTTCGTCATATTAAAGTAAACATTACAGTCTTGCCAAACCATACATAAGCAGTCTCGGTTCTTCATTTACAGACTTCATCTGTAAGTAGCTAATACATCATTGTCTGATAGTAATTATTTAATGTAATTTGATGTAACATGATAAATGTGTGTGTGTGTGTGTGTGTGTGTGTGTGTGTGTGTGTGTGTGTGTGTGTGTGTGTGTGTGTGTGTGTGTGTGTGTGTGTGTGTGTGTGTGTGTGTGTGTGTGTGTGTGTGTGTGTGTGTGTGTGTGTGTGTGTGTGTGTGTGAAAGAGCACGCGGGCATGGGTGTGCGTTTATAATATGACTCGTATATTTGTATACTCTCTCAGTTTCTCATTACTTGGCACTCCCTCTCACTGACTCGCTATCTCAGTCTCACTCACTCTCTCTCTCTCTCTCTCTCTCTCTCTCTCTCTCTCTCTCTCTCTCTCTCTCTCTCTCTCTCTCTCTCTCTCTCTCTCTCTCTCTCTCTCTCTCTCTCTCTCTCTCTCCTTCTACCTGCCGCAAGGTAATGGAATTCCAGTGTTCAGTTCAGTCGTCAAGGCTACAATACAATACAGTATTGTGATCCTCGCTGTAGTTTGACAGGTTTCTCACGCTGCCTCTACAATAGAGAAACACAAGAGATAACATCAAAGTCCAGTTACTGTCAAACTGACACCCAACAGTGGACTTCGTGTTGACGCGTCTTCGTGCTGTACGCAGCCGAAGGTAATTTCATTACATTCTGACCCTCATAGGCCTATTTGTAACATTACTGATGTATCAAGAAATATTTTTTTCTCTTTGTTACATACAACCACGCGCCCAACACACGCACGTGCGCGTTCATGTACAAAAGAGGTAGACAATAGCAGGCTTTACTCACAAGCGCTTTCAAACACGCCTGCCCGTACATAAAAGAGCGGGATATTTCCCGCACATGATCAAGTTTGAAATTTGGTAAAACCAATTTAGGCGGTTTCGCATTTTAATTAGGCCTAGATAATTTTAATTACTGGCATTTAATTATAATTAGATCATTGAATATAGGATTCTATGAAACACAAAAATTGGAAAAGAAAGGAAGAAAAGAATACACTATAGTATGATTAAAAGCACATTGATGTACAGATCCGAAACATGGAGAATAAAAGAACAGGTAAAAAGAACAGGTAAAAAGAAAGGTAGAAGATACAGAAATGGACGCTTTGAGACGAGCTGCTAGAACTTCAAGGCTAGAGAGAATACGAAATGAAACCATCGAAGAAGACAAAATGGGCTTACAAAAGACAATCATCGAATGCATTGAAGAAAAATAACTAATCTGGTACGGACACAAAGCGACTGGAAGAAACTAATTTCGCTTTCACATAAACATAAACAGTTTCATATTGAATGGCCAGGAGAACTTTGATTCCAATCCGCTATCCTATACCGCCTTTATCGGATAGAGACACACAACCGTTCAGATATCGACCAAACGTGAATAGATGCGCACTTACTGATGCTATACAGTACAAAGGATATTGCATTTTTAACCGATGCCGACCTCCTACGGTGATAAGTCAGAGTGATACGTTAAGATCATATATCAATTTCCATTGTATTGTATTTATTGTTCATAGCCTAAAGGTACCATACATACGATTTGCAATAACATTGTTTATTACTCACATTCTTAAAAACGATCGATTTCGGTCACAGACCATCGTCAGGTCATATACAGCACACTTGCGGTCACAATATCGTAAAACGGTCACTATTTACAAACACGAATTCGTAGACATTGATTAATGAACGTGATACGTACATTTAACCGTATTGAAAACATGCAGTGATGAAATAAAATCTAATATATATGAACAATACCGAATGTAAAAGAAGAGGGCCATGAAAATCTATTGAACGTCATGACGGACTTCAAAAATCGTATCACATTTGAAATATTGCGGCAAAATAAAAATCAACATTCAGCAATTAGCTGATATAATATATAGAACGGAATGTAAACATAAACACTCTGTAACAAAATCAGTTCTCGGGAAACTTTGGACAACGACGTACGTATCACGTTCATTAATCAATGTCTACGAATTCGTTTTTTTGTAAATAGTGAATGTTTTAATATATTGTGACCCCAAATGTGCTGTGTATGACCTGACGATGGTCTGTGACCGAAATCGATCGTTTTTAGTAATGTGAGTAATAAAACATTTTATTACAAATCGTCTGTATGGTACCTTTAGGCTATGAACAATAAATATAATACAATAGAAAATTGAGATTGTACCATTATTAGACAATAATTGTGTGTATATTATCATATATCATCACATTATCATAAGATCATATTATATGGCACGTACAAAAAACGGGACAAGACCGAATACCAAAGAAAACAATGAGATGGTTACCTAAAGAGCCCGTAAAGAAAGGAAGACCCAACAAAACATGGATAGAGGGCATAAGAAGGTCAATAAGCGATACAGGACTAAACGATCAAAACTGCAACGACAGATGGTTGTTGGTCACCGGACAACGTCGTAGGACGTCTTGAACCCGAATTAATAATAAAATCCAATTAAGTATTCTAGCGCAATTGTGAAACTGTAAAAATATTCACTCTTGCTCTTTCGCGCAAGAAACCGCTCCAACTTATAAGTACATGCGAAAGGATGTGTGTTTAAACGACAATCGCGCACGCTTTATTTGGGGAAAGCTAATCCCTTGGAACCTCTACAATTTGCACAGACCTACTTCTCTGTACTACAAGGTTTTAGAATGGACATCCGACGAAGAAATTTCGTACTGGCCACAGATGTTTCTGGTGTGACTCTAGTGTTAATAAAAACGAAACGAAAACGGAGGACCTGGGTTAAAGATTACAAACACCGTTGTAGTCGTCTAATCTTATTAGACACATCCTTAAATTCGTAGTGACCGTCAATCAATGAATTTTTCAGTGAAGGGTTAGTGAGGATCGGTCAAATATAACACAATTTTAACTTATTTGTGTCGACGTTTCGACAATGTTTATTACCATCATCAGGACAATTGTTGCTGACGCCGAACACACAACTGTGATTAGAGACAAATAGGCTAGTTTATAGACTATTTAGTAATTTAGTAACAAAACAACTAAATGTTATACAAAGCGACAACAAACTTATAATATACAAAATTATAAAAGCGAACGATCGACATCAACACACTACAGTAGGTACAGCGGAAATAATTAGTCATGAAACATGTCTGAATGCGCAGTATCATTGCGTATGCACAGCTTTGACATTTTGTGTTTAGAACAACTGCATGATTTGCCTGTCACATTGTTGGTAGAAAGTCAGACAGAAAAACGCTAAAGAGTAGAGTTAAAACTAAGTACTCTTTTAAAAATTCAAAACACTCAAATTTTTGTTATAATTCATTTTCCTGCTGAATTTTTACAATTTGATGGAAATTTTATTCTTCTTGGGATACAAATCAAATATCTAATTAGATGTTACATAAATTTATCTTTAATTTGATACTCCAATTAAAGTCTTGCAATTTTATTTACCTTTTCACCCAGTTTTTGGACGCTGACATACAAGAAATTGAAAATTTAAAAAACGAACACTATTCAGACTGGATTCAGACCGTGTGTTTAAGTTGATACCCCACATGTGTTTTTGCCATATTTTACATTTTTGAGCCCTTACACTTTTGCCTCTTGTACCTCTATTTTGGGGTGACCAACCCTAAAAAATAGTGTTTTGTAGGGTAAAAATATGAACGCATCCCAACGTTTACGAAAATTGGTTGATTCGTTGGAATCTTATCGCGAGACATACTCTAAATAGCTCTCTATTCTTCTAGGTTAACAGTCCATAGGCTGGTTGGCAGCAGCTCGCCATTCTTCCCGCTTCTCTGCTTTTCTTTTCAACTCGCAATATGATGTGCAGTTCATATCGACCATAAGCTGTTTCGTGTAGTCTGAACGGGGTCGTCCTCTGTGATTCTTCCCTTCAACTCTTCCCTCTATTATTCCCTTAACCAACCTATTGTGTCGTAGTGTATGCTCTATAAACCTAGCTGTTCTGCCTTTTAAATTTCGTAGAAAGATCGTCTCCTCCTGAGCTCTTTTAAAGATTTCCTCATTTGTTATCTGCTCTCTCCATCTTATCTTGAATATTCTTCTGCAGCACCAGGTCTCAAATGCTTGGAGTCTTTTCTTGTCACGTTCTCCAATTGTCCGAGATTCACTCACGTATATCTTTACTAGATTCTTCCTTATTCTTAAGCTGATAGTGTTTGACGTGAAGAGGTTTTTCTGTTTGTTGAAAGCAATTTTAGCCTGGTTAATTCTGCTTATAATTTCCTTACTGCTACGTCCATTACTTGTAATTTTATTTCCAAGATAGACAGACAAAGAAATGCCAAACGGTGGATATAAAACACTTGTGAATCGCTTCACTCGTTTACATCAGCGTCCAAGCAGAACAAAGACTTATATTGCATATATGTACATATACGTGTGTAACATAATACATAACTCCTTATGTCCAACACAATACATAGAGTACCAATTTACGTCCAACACAACACATACAGTAACAACTTACGTCCAACACAACACATACAGTACCAACTTAACGTCCAACACAACACATACAGTACCAACTTACGTCCAACACAACACATACAGTACCAACTTACGTCCAACACAACACATACAGTACCAACTTACGTCCAACACAACACATACAGTACCAACTTACGTCCAACACAACACATACAGTACCAACTAACGTCCAATTTGACTTACGACTTAACAGTAGAGCAGAAACAAAATTCGGCGTTAGTCGGCGAGAAATTGTATATAAATATTAAGTGTTGTCGTAAAGGAAAAAGATAAAGGCGAGCAGGACTAATGATATGGTAAAACGAAGTGAACAAATTTTAAAGAACAAAGATGGTCAGAGAGTGTAAGCCGTAGATCTAGTGACACTATTTGCATGTCTGAGCTTGTCCGAGCAGTTTTGTGGGTGAACATTATTTGCATACTTACTAACCATTTGCATCTCAAGGTACGAGACGCTTATGTCAGCGACTTTGTACAACGACTAGTTAATCCTGTTTAGGGTTTCACAGACGCTATCAGTATGGCCGGAGAGTGTAGAAACAATGAATCCTCTTAAGTAGAGCTTTTGTCTGACAGCAACCGTCATCAAATTCTACTTAGCGCGGGTGTAGGTGTTGCAAAATCTTTAGTCTGACTACTATGAAACAGTAATATACTGTTAATACTGAAACAGTAATATTCTGTATTAACAGTATAACAGAAAAGACCTATACAGTTAATACAGAAAAAACTAATGTAAGATGTCGATTTTTGAGGTCCAAAGGGTGTGTGACGCGAATATGTGCTTTCATAGAAGAGAAATGCACCAGTCACCCCAACTCTACTCTCACCTACACGTCGGTGAAACCCTGTTACGTCGAGCAATCTACTCCAAGGTTGTGGTAGCCAATTCCTTCGGCGGAGTGGATCGGTAAGCAAAAGAAAGATGGGGGTTCTGTCAGGGCAGTCTGAAGGTATCCTGGACCCTGGCCTGGCAGGATAGTCCACATCGGCAACAGGATATGCATCTAGTGTGGAGGCGGAGGAGGCTATAGTAGGCCAACGGCTGCAAACATGGGCTGAGTCAGTTAGCCTACTGCGACCGGGCAGAGAGAGCTCGTTAGCTGAGGTGAAAGTAACTCTCTGGGCGAAGAGCACTCCGAAACCAAAGTTCCTGTTCCTCCAGTTGGCGGTTGGATCGGAAAATCCACGTATCTCATCTCTGAAAATCTTTTGTATGCAGAAACCTATCAGTTTTTCAGCCAGTCAGTTGTCTGAACTTGACCGGGACAAAAGAAGGCCTTGACTCAGTAATGGGTTGTCACGCCGTTGAAGAGGAAGGAAGAAGTCGACTTAAAAATCTATTATTAACAAAACTGGAAATTAAAAACTGCAAAATAAAATAATGAATGTCGCTAAGATGGCATTGATTGAGCCATCATTATAAAATAAAAATTGGTTTTTCTAAGTTTATTTATATATTTATAAACGATCACATTTATATTGGAATACGTTGCCCACTTACACAGTTAACCAATGTACACTCTACATAATTAACCCAACTAACCTGGGCCTACTTTATGGGAGGCCAGTCATTGACTGTCACACACAAAGACAAACGGAAAGTAATAAAGAAATAATCTCTCTTAAAATAAAAAACAGCTAGCCTAACTGATAGAACTCTGTGACACCTGCCTTCAAGAGTTATAGGACAAGATAATTAAAGGTTTGGAAGGCGGAAAACAACTTTACTCTTGTAGACCAACTGTAGATGAAGCCTACTGCTTTGCGGTAGAGAAGATATTTCAAGGGAAGAGCAGCATTATCCTGACAGCTGAGAGGGTTATGCTGGAGGATAAGCCACAGACCATCGTCTCTTCCATCTAAAAAGAAAAATAGAAATACACACTGCAAAAAGCATAATATATAGATGGTTAAAGTGCGACAAGGGTAAGGAAACGGATAACAGAACAATATCCATCGTGCAGGATGACGACCAGTACACTAAAACAGGCGAGAAGTCAATGTTACAACGTTATGAATCAATTTGTTTAGTCTCGAAATCTATCTACAAAGTTTAAGATACCGTTTTTCTAGAGAATAATCCAACTGGTCGAACCTATATGGATCGACTTGAGACATAGAATGTCAAGCAACAAGAATTCAACAAACTCCTTGTTTTTCAGACTTGCGGAAGACTTTTGGACCAACACAAAATGCAATACCAGATAATGTCGGTTTCCATGTAACCAAAAATTGGAAGAAATTTAGAAAGACACAAACACAGTACGAACTATGAGTACAAGCGGAATCCAGTGGGGGTAGATATGAGGCAAGTACGGAAGGTCACCAATTGCCTATGACGTTGTTTGATTCATTTCCGGTGAAAAAAGGTCCCTAGATAGATTTAGGAAGATATGGAGTTACAGAATCCGTGCGGACCTTATCCAGTTTGGAATAGGCGAAGAGACAAAATAAGTGTAAGTGAAGGCGAAGAGACAAAGGCAAATTCCGATGGAGAAGAATCCTTGTAGCGGAGCGAGCCCTCTACATAAAATCCGTTGTGCGTAAACAATAAAAGGTTAACAAATTAAATAAACTACAAAATCCAGCTAAACAAATAATAAACAATCAAAACTTGACCCTTGCACGAATACCTGATTAATTTTACTATCCGGGGATTGTAGACGATCAAACCTTTTTAAAAACTACCGGATTGGTAACCACTAAAAAAACATCACTGATGCCAGAGACCCTGATACCATCACGATAGCGGAGAGCAGCACTGTAGATCCTGATAGAATTGTCCGAGCTATGCTCCTAGTCTAGATCACCTGAAACAATGTAGCTTGTTACGGAAGAGAGCAGCTTCCGGAAAAGAAGTCCGACCTGGATCACTTAAAAATTAAACGATTGGAAGTGAACCCATATACCACCCTCGCAGTTTAGAGCTAGAAAAGATATGTGTAATTTACTAATACTGAACTCTTAACTCTGCTTGATGGCGACTCTTAAAATTATCTCAGGGTATCAAAGAAATGATTACTAACACAGTTAACTTGAAGAACTGCTAATTTTAATGAGCATTTTCATTAAAATGTTACAATTTGCATACAATCTTCATGGTTAACAATTATTAAATTTATACCTCTCGTCAATTATTATTGAAAGTAGGTCCATAGACCAATTAAATTGCCAATAGTAATAGTTACAAAAATATTGAATTAAATTGAGTTTAATGTTTAATTTGGTTTACTTGTTAAGTTGAATTCCTTTTGGTTGGTGAGTCCTTCCCTCGGAGTCTGCGATCTTGGAGATTGCGTTGTCGGCGATTCGGATGATCCTGTTGAAGACACTCGATGACACCTAACCACTTAATTATTTCGGTTTCACCTTAATTATCACTGTTACGCCTACTCACTGATTCAGCATGTAACTAGTGTATACTAATCAATTTTTCCACCTAGTAACTACGTGATTAAACTGAGTGCTCGCACTATCAATGATACATCCCGAAAACACTCCCACGATCCGCAACTTTCAAGTGCACGCGTTCGATTTTTGATACTCTGAAGTTCGGTAATTATCACCAAGTTATTCAATCTAACAATTACTTTAATCTGGCATACTTCGTTTACCATACTACCGGGTTTAATACTATTTAAACGCACGACATGAATACTGTACTTCTTACTTATTGCAAGTTTTAGTTATAAAATTTTAATACATGCTAACGAGTCTGAATAGTTGTAATGTTCGCCGTAGACTCTAGTTATGAAATCGTAATAACTAGATATGAAATGCGCGATAACGAGTCTGATAATTGTAGTGTTCCGTAGACTGCCGTAGACTGCCTGACCAATTCTCAACTACATTTTTTATACCCCCTCAAACATTACCCATACTCACTACTTACAAATCGCGTTCCCATTGGTTTCATATACCGCGATATTCGATTTCCACCAACCCAACTAGCTAATTTCGCCCGCTCAAAAGTGACGCTTTCTCTCATTCGTCAAAAAACAGCGCGTGGCAACTTTTACCGCGAAACCAAAACATGACGCCACTTCGAGTTTTCTCTCTCACCTACTCTGTCTAAATCCTAGCGGTACGGTCTTGTCCGAGCACTCAATTTTCCCTCGACTTCACTTAACTTTATTGTTTTTTTTTAACACAATACATTTTATGCTTTTACACCCTGTACGTGACTTGCTGAATAACTTTCGCACCGACATACTGTCGCCTTGACTAGGGGGTGTGTGCTTTGAAAAACACCGCCACACTGGTTTACAACAGTACATCAACTCACATTACTTGCATTTCTTATTCTAATATACATTTAGTAATCATGTTTTCTATATAAAACTAGCGTAAAATTTGATAGCATTCAATTTGTACGTTATACATAGGCGGCATGAAAATTTATGTAATGTGATAATGGAAATTATCACAACGCCTAGATTACGTTGTGATAATAATTTGAGATCTAGAAAATAACAACAATTACTATCATACGAGATGTGATAAAAAAGTATGAGGATTAATTTTATTTACATAAATATCCAAGTGTTACAGATTTGTACCGATCTCCCTTTCGATTGATTTTTCTATCTTCGGAAAGAGAAAATGTCACAGGGAGCCATATCTTGCGAATATGGAGGATGCTGAAACTGTTGACTATTGTGTTTAGCAAGAAAATGCTAAACAGCATGTGACGTATGGGCGGGTGCATTGTCATGTTGAAGCCACCATTCACAATTCTGATTCAATTATGACTTTTTTCGTCGAAATGTATTCCTCAATCGCCTCAAAACAGAAATATAGTAATCCTGTTTTACTGTTAAGCTATTGGAGCAAATTCATAATGAACAATCTCCTTGTGATCAAAGAAAACTGTGAGCATGGTTTTGACTTTCCTTCGGCTCTGTTTTGTCTTTTTTGGTTTTGGAGAATTTGGCGTCTTCCACACAGAAGACTGGGCCTTAGTTTCTGGATCGTATCCATAAACCCATGAGTCATCATCCATTACGATTGATTTAATGAAATTCTCATTGTTTTTAGCACATTCAAGCAAGTCTTGAGCGACTCACACCCGGGTATCTTTTTGGTCAGCTGTGATCACTTTTGTTACCAACTTTGCAGAAACACGTCTCATTCCCAACTCATCGGTAAGAATGAACTGAACTGATCCGAAACTAATACTTAAATCATTTGCTAGCTCACGAATGGTGAATTGGCGGTTTTCTTGCACAGCAGCACGCACAAGCTCAACGTTGTAGTCGAACTTGCTAGTTAAAGGCCTTCCTGAACGGTCGTCAGTCTCAACACTTTCACGCCCATCTTTAAAACGCGTAAACTATTCATAAACTTATGTACGACTCATACAATCTTCCCCATAAACTTGTTGTAACTTTTTAGATGTATCTTTACATGTTTCACAAACATTTTGACAAAATCTGATACAAATTCTCTGATCAATTTTTTCTGACACGGTAAATTCGCCATATGAGATTAACAGACTAACACACAACACAACAATAGGCGTTTGAAAAAAATTAGATCAGCTGTTATTATAAAACTTATACGGAATAATTAGTATACTGTAAAGAAACCTTATGTGTCGCTTTCTGGAGCCAAGTAATAAATAATCTTAACAAAAATTGTGTTATACACTCTATGTTACCTACATGATACACTTCAAATTTATTTGTATAAAAAGAGTGTAATATATTTATTTTTAAATCAACAATAAATAATAGGGAAATATAGCAAAAAAGTGAAATAGTAACAATATGTATTATGTATTATTTGCCACTGTTGGAGTTTGAATATGATGCCGACATATTGTAGGCACACACGCTAACAACAACGTCAAGCTGGAGAAGAAGAAGAAGAAGAAGAAGAAGAAGAAGAAGAGGGATTGTATTGTTAGCTGGGGAAACCAATTTGCGGCGTCGAGCCTGACGCGACTTTGTTTCGATACAACCGTGACAGTATTTGTTTGTGGCGGATTGGCTAAATCTTTAGTCATGTATTCGGAGCCTGATTGTTCAGCGTATGGATTCTGTATACAATTTATGTCCTTATGTACAAATACCAGAGCATCTTACAAAAAACAGTTTAAAAAATATATTAAGCCTAATTAGTAATATCTGCTAACTTTGAAAATAATATCTTCGTTTGCACATGGTTCTGCTGTCTTCTGAATTTCTTTCGGAAATAACTTTCGGATTTCACGACCGGGAAGAACTAAAATTGGTGTTGATGAACGGTGCTTCAAACGTGTCTAATGAAGGTTATAAACTATTTTTTTATAAGAATAAATCCTTTAATCTTAAGATAAAGAAACTGAAATTAGCAAAGGCCTTTACTCTAACCCGGGAACTGTACGGAAAGAAAAACCTTTCCAGGAGTGCAAAAGTCTGTCATTATAGCACTGAGATTAGGCAGGTGATCATGTATCCCCTGGAAACAATGTGCTTTCAAAATTTAGAGGCACTTCTTAAAATTTAGCGAAAAATTCTTTGGAAAGTGTGAATAATATTGAAATATTATACTGAAATAATACGGGCATAGACCCAGATAAGATCCGTACATGGATCTGGAAGATCTCAAAACACCTTTCCGAAGTAAAAGACTAAGATTCCTTGGACATATGGTTCAGATTGATCGCTCCAGATTAAATAAACAAATTTTCTGATATATTTGGCAACTTTCAAGTTTGAACAGATACACCAAACAACTCAAGGAGAAAATGATGAAACCGGGTATCTCTTTGAACGACTGTAGGATAGAAATACATACAGGAACAAAATTCAAATTCTTGAGGTTCTCTGCGGTGAGAAGGTGACGAGAAAGGGGTGGACACTGGAAAGGAAGGTGGCGCGTATTGTGCGAAGAAAATGAAATGATATTCGTTTGCGTGGTCCGCGGCTGTGATATTCGTGTAAAAAAAAACCCCCCGGAAAGTCGATAGATGTGGGACATCGAGAGAAATAGTGGAGTCACCAGTTGTAATCTATCTATCTACGTGAATCCGAAACAAGCCATATTTGATTTAATCCTTTTTGAAGAACTATTAGCCTATATTTTTGAAGAAGAATATGGCCGGTCCCCAATTCATGGTTTTATAAAAACATTGTTTTATGAAAACTTAAATCATTTTAGAAATTGAACATGTGACACCGTGACACGTGCTCACTCAAGATATAAAAACTCCCATTTTTAGATACAAGAGTAAATGCAAAAAAATTAAAAATAATATTCTCATAACGTTATTTTTGTCTCAGAGAAACTCACATTCTTCTCCGTCTTCTTATTTTCTTCTTGTTGTTCTTCTTCTTTTTATTGTAACTTGCAGTACAGTAACATTTCTCACGATCTTCTTCTTCTGATAGTTCCCGTCCGTTTCGGATATTGCATAACATACAGACTGTTTTAACTTTCTATACTGCTGCACGGAATAAGTCAGTTGTATTCATGCCAAACCAGCTCATTAAATTTCTCAGCCATGAGATTCTCGGTTGCCCAACTCGGATCTTTTCGGTTAAGTGGCAGCATGGAGTGAGCAATTACTCTACGTAGCAATCGCCAGTAACAACGCATTTCCCCCTCCATCGCATTTTGCAACTATTCCATAGTGACAGCGTGCCCTGCGACTCTGTATGCCGCAATCGCAAGTGTAGTAGTATCGTTGCGTATCATGAATTTCCTTCAGTTAACAGCACAGATTCCCGACAAAGATTCAGCGATACAGAATCTAAGAGACAAAAATATTTTACATAACCCAAGAATTTGTACGAACGGCAATCAAATGAAACTGTATACGACAGGTAAAGACCGTTGGGTATGTTCTACAAAGGACTGTCGGGAATCCAAACAAGTTCGTCAGGATGCATTACTAAATAATTCTTTAGATAGGATAGATATCCTCACAATCGTATACTTCATTTACTGTTGGAATAAGGCGTACACAACCGGGCAATACTGTTAAGATGAGTAGGAAATGAATCACTTCACATGCATGGATTGGAATTCATACATGCGAGAAGTGTGTGAGCACCATTTTATATAAATATGAAAATACAATATAAAAATATAAATATAAAAAAATGTCAAAGTAAAAATAAAAATACAAACTGTGCTGGTTATAGCTACGTGTGGAGGGGGAAATGCGTTGCTACTGGCGATTGCTACGTAGAGTAATTGCTCACTCCATGCTGCCACTTAACCGAAAAGATCCCCCAACTCCACTCTTTCCAAGTACTTTTCCCTGTAGTATGGAGTGTAATAAGTAAAATCTCTGTTCATTTCTCATGAGATGTCCCTTTTAAATATCGGTATGGAGAACCATACATGACTTCCATGTACTAAGATTTATATTTAAAATCATATTCGAAATGAAATATTTCCATAGAATACTCATAGTACTCTTTCTACTTATTGCTTCAGCCTTAACCACAGTACTGTGGTCACTAACGTATACCACCTCACGTTATCGCACTCGATTTTCACTGATGATGGAAGTCGATGGCATGGCCGAAAAGTCTGGTTTTTCAGAAAACATTGGACTAAAGCTAAACAGCCTGGGAAGGAATTTTAACAAAGAACTACTTCTTTGTTGCCGATAACGTAGTACACATATACAAAATTCTCCCATCCCCCTTCAACTATAATTTTCATTTATAGAAAATTACCCCCACCCCGTTCACCTAACCTCTTCATTTATAGATATTTCATCTAGATTCTACAGTGGATTATTATGAGCTTCTTATCAGGATACTTTATTTATCAAAATTAAGTACTTTACTCTTGTTAAAACATAAAACGTCGCAGGTAAAGTACCCCTATCTCTTAACCGATCTTCACCAAAATCAATAGACCTTCAGTCCTCTACAATGCAGAGACGCATCCAAAAAAATATTTGATTCTGTTTGAATGTGCGGCAGTTATCGTTCGTCATGGAAACATTTCTCTTGTTACAACATAAAATGTTGCTGGTAAACTACCCCTTTCCCTTAACCGATCTTCACCAAAATCAGTAGGCCTTGAGTTCTCTACAATTCAGGAAAGTATGCAAAACATTATTAGATTCTCTTTGAATTTACGGCAGTTATCTTTCGTCAAAAAAAATTATCCTTCTTAAAACATAAAATGTTGCTGGTAAACTACCCCTTTCCCTTAACCGATCTTCAACAAACCTTGAGTTCTCTTTAATTCAAAAAGGTATGCAAAAATGTAGTTGATTCTGTTTTGATGTACGGCAGTTATCACTCGTCATATAAAAAATTACCCTTGATAAAACTTAAAATGTTGCTGGTAAACTACCCCTTTCCCTTAACCGATCTTCAACAAAATCAACAGACCTTGAGTTCTCTATAATTCAAAAACGTATGCAAAATATTATTTGATTCTGTTTGAATTTGCGGCTGTTATCGTTTGCCATAGAAACAAATTACCCTTGATAAAAAAACGTTGCTGGTAAACTACCCCTTTCCCTTAACCGATCTTCACCAAAACCAACATGTCTTGAGAACTCTACTATTCCGGGCTGTATGCAAAACTCTATTTGATTCTGTTTGAATTTGCGGCTGTTATCGTTTGCCATAGAAAAAAATTACCCGTGATAAAAAAACGTTGCTGGTAAACTACTCCTTTCCCTTAACCGATCTTCACCAAAAATAATAGGTCTTGAGTACTCTACAGTTCAGGGCTGTATGCAAAAAATTATTAGATTCTGTTTGAATTGCGGCTCTTATCGTTTGCCATAGAGAATACCCTAGTTAAAATATAAAACGTTGCCGGTAAACTACCCCATTCCCATAACCGATCTTCAACAAAATCAACAGACCTTGAGTTCTGTATAATTCAAAAAGGTATGCAAAAGAGTATTTGATTCTGTTTTAATTTACGGCAGTTATCGTTCGTCATAAAAAAAATTACCCTTGATAAAACTTAAAATGTTGCTGGTAAACTACCCTATTCCCTTAACCGATCTTCACCAAAACCAACAGGTCTTGAGAACTCTACAATTCTGGGCTGTATGCAAAACATTATTTGATTTCGTTTGAATTTGCGGCTGTTATCGTTTGCCATAGAAAATAATTACCCTTGATTGAAAAAAAAGGTTGCAGGTAAACTACCCCTTTACCTTAACCGTTCTTCAACAAAAACAGTAGGTCTTGAGTACTCTACAAATCAGGGCTGTATGCAAATAATCATTTGATTCTGTTTGATTTTGCGGCTGCTATCGTTTGCCACAGAAAATACCCATGTTAAAACAAAAAACGTTGCCGGTAAACTACCCCTTTCCCTTAACCGATCTTCACCAAAAACAACAGGTCTTGAGTACTCTACAAATCAGGGCTGTATGCAAAAAATTATTTGATTCCGTTTGAATTTGCGGCTGTTATCGTTTGCCATAGAAAAAAATCTACAGACACATAGACAGACAGACACACACACAGACAAACACACAGACACTTTTCGAAAAATGACTTTTTTTCATGTTTTGAGTGTAGTACAATCAGAATCTGCAATAATCTCGGACACGATTTTTTTTCCACCACCATATTTCCATTTCCTTAAGGAACATGGAAGTAAAAAGGGAAGCACAAAAGTGATTAATCTTCATTAATTCCTGTCAACACTGATTTCCTTAAGTATTTCCATCCGTTGAAATTGCACTAATACATCCAAAGTATACTATATAAAATCCATTACTATTGGCACTAAAAAAACATTCCTTCAACGTTGTTTTCCAACGTTTCATCTTATTATAATGATAACATATGATAAATACGCAAGTTTTTCATGCAGTATTAACTTAAAATTTAAAGCACCTTATTGGCTCTCTTCTAAAAACTTCTTTAACCAAGTCACATTCCTCTTTCAAGTATCAAATCTTTATATAATTTCTGATTCCTCCTTTCTAATCCGCTGCTGTGTTAGGAATTTAGTACCGGGACATTTCCTTTGTCTGTTACTGTTACGCAATCCCTACAATATGCCTACACTAATTCCCTATTTATCTCTTGATTCGCCATACTATGATGTGTTTTGTCCTCGTAAGGGACTCATTTCTTTTTTGGCTTTCCGTTGTGGACTTACTTAGTCTCTTTTACAAAAATCTGCAGTGTGTATACAAAATTTACTGACGTAACTAAACAACAAAGAAATATTCTTCTTGTTATTTGAATTAGCAATCTCTTTAATTGCAACATTGTCGTGCTTACTTGCTCAACTGCTACCTGTCATGCTCCGGACGAGGTTTTTCAGTATAGACTTGCTAACTGTGGAGACACTAAAAGGCCTTGTCCGGAGCACGAGAGGTAGCAGTTGAGCAAGTAAACACGACAAAGTTGCAAAGAAATGCTGTCGACCAAACATCAAATCATGTGCTTATTATCATATCAATATACAGATTAGTGCAAAGGTATTGTGTTAGTACAAATACAAAAATTAAACTTACTAGGTTTTATTTAAGAAATTCTCTATATATTCAATAATTTATCTTTGTTGTACGTTCATTAACATCGACTTACACTAAGAACGTAATATTCGTACGCTTACGTATTTCCATTAAAAAGCAAATGTTGCAGAAAAAATATAGAGCTAAGTTAAACATTATTTAAATACGACGGCTAGAGCAAAATAATTAAAAACTGAATAAACCAGTGTTTATAAACTTGTGCAGATAATTCGTGCTTGACAATTTACAAATGTTTGCTTAGCCATAGCAGTGAGGTTATGTCGACCGTAAAATTAATTGTATTTTAGACAGACGTAGTCTTCTCATTAATTTATGAACAAACGTCACTATCTCTGTGTGTCTACTTACTTCCCTCCCGCCCTCTCGCACTCTCTCTCTCTCACACCCTTTTCCGTTTCACACTTCTTCATATGGTACATTAAACTCTGTATTATGCAAATACAATATTAGTTTCCAGGCAAATATACTGTTGCCTCGACAATAAACTTCAGTCGCAGTAATCAAACAAACTAAATTTACAGAAATAAAATTAAACTCATTTCAAGAATGCAGATACAAAAAAAAGACGTAGTTCTTTGCTACAACAATAGACAATCGTTGCAATGTTAATGGCAGACAGATTTGTTTTACATATAAAAAGTTATAATTTATTTAGGAAAAGTGGATTTTAACATAATAAACAAATCGATAAATCAATGTAAAAAACTGACTTCATTGAACGAGATAAGAGAGTTTTTAGTTTTAACTTGACTGTTTGACATTTGTCTGTCTCTCTGTCTACATATCTATCTATTTGTTTCAGGATAAGCTTTGAACGGATCAACTGATACTTTGTGAAACTTGGCATGCGCGACCACACTTGACGTTTGATACTTGTACCATACACGACCCTACTGGTTTTGAGATTGGTTCTGCCACCCGGCCTAAACAAAATGTAGGCGGGAGGCAGAAAAGCGAAATGGTACAAGTTTTGCAAAATTTAATGTAGTGTATCAAATTAAAAGAGACTAACTAAAATCCGAAGATAGTGATAGTTTTTGGAAATTTCAAAACTTTGGGATGTCAAAGACCAAAATTGTGACAAAAGTTTGATGAAATTGCAAATTCAATACAGGATATAAAATTGAAGATGATCTCAAACTCAAAAATGATACCAAACTTTTAACAATGATCTCAATGCAGTGTACAGTATTGAAAATTTCCAACAATTTTTATCCCTCGCGCCAATGTAGGAGATTACAAATTTTAAAAAATTCTAAAATTTCAGCCGGGTGTTACACTAAAGGTCTTTTTAATTTTGTTATCTGAACTAGCAGTCATGCTTCCGAATTTGTAGTGCTTATTCACTAAACTGCTACCTGTCATGCTCCGGACAGGTTTCCACCACTATCAAGTCTTAAACCACGACATCTGGACGCGGCCTTTCAGTGTTTGTACCGTTAACAAGTCGTAAACTACGACGATAGGTCGCGGTTTAGCACTTGATAGTGGTAGAAACACTAAAAGATCTCGTCCGGAGCAGTTTAGTAAGTAAGCACAACAAAGTTGCTAAAGGGTTTCAACAATTTTCACAGCCTAAATCTAAAAGATAGGTAAAAGTTTTGTTTAAATTTCAAAACTTCTTGTGGCGTATTTTTAACTTTAAAAAGAGTGTAAACTAAAATCTGAATATAGTGTCAAGTTGTAAATATTCTCAAAGCTTTGAGACTTCATAGTTCTAAAAGTGAGGAAATGTTGGATATAATTTGCAAATTCCATGTGGGATATCAACCTAAAGAGAAATTTAACCAAGGCCTAAAAATAGTGTAGAACAGAACACCAGGGATCAAAAATATGAATAAAGAACTATATAGTTGGGTGTCTGATGTGAATGTTAACCTAACTCCGATTGTTTAGAATTTTCTGCTTTACTTTACTAAACAAATAATATTAGGGTGATCGGAATGTTGGAACTTTCAATATTTATTATACAATTATGTAATGTCAAAATGTGTCCAATAATAAATGTACTACATCCAAAATATTGAGCGAGCTTTGCGGGAGCTTACTAGTAACATTTTAAAACAAAATTGTTTACACAGTTTAAATTATTTCGTCTATGTTCTGTCAGCAATACACTCGCAAAATGTATAAACATAATGTGAAAGTTAATAGGATATAATACTTTTAGACTTTAAAAAAGCACAGATTTATATTCTGATATCCCGGGCGCAGACTAACAAGAACGACGGCAAGAAGAAGAAAAACAATGAGAATTGTTTCGTTTGGAGTGAAAACCAATTTGCGACGTCGATCTCGACGCGTCTTTGTTTCGATACAACGTGACAGTATTTGTTAGCACCGGATTGGCTGAGGCTTGTGTGTGACGCGATCTCCATTCGATTCCACGAGTCGTGGGTTTGTTACTATCACGACGGAATAGAAAATTCCCACCGTTCCTTGATCATACAGATGGGAGTGTGAAAATATTTTCTCGCCAAACGAAGACTACTTTAAAACAATCGTAGATAAGAAAGTTCATAAATTAATAAAAACAAAACATATTACTTAGCAACGCATATTAAATTTACGTAATTGGTACACAAGATATGTGTTTGAGTCATAATGAAATAATGTTTAAATCCAAAAATAAAAATTGTTTGACAGTATTTAATGAGGTTGTTTTGGATACACGTGTCTGAAGAGTACCTGCTTTATGAATATCCGTATGTGTTTTCTACATCCTAAATAACCTAGTTATTCCTATTTATATCATTTAGTACGTAATATAGTCCTACATTTATTCATACATATAAATAGCATATACATATTATATAAAAACATACATTAAACTTTATCAACATATAAAAAAGATGTTATTAACAATTGATAAGAAAAATTATCAATTTATAGTATAGTCTAAACTAGTTTATAGTTTAAACTATCGAGACACTGTAAAATATTTAAAATATATATAATACATTCTTGCAAAGAACGTTTTATGTATTATTAATAATAATAAAAATATATACAAGAATAATGTGGGCAACTAAGTATGTGTGTGAGTGTGTGTGTGTGTGTGGGTGGGTGTTTGTGTGTGTGGTAATATGGTTACTAATTGAAATTATTGTTTTTGTTATATGCTCCGTTTTATGTTCAATTTATTGAAATTAAAGTCTTATTTTCAATTAAATCCTTAAATTTGTAGAGACCGTCAATCAATGAATTTTTCCGGTAAAGGGGTTGTGAGGATCGGTCAAAAAATATATCGGTTTAAAAATATATTATGTTAAATGATTTGTGTCAACGTTTCGACAATGTTTATTGTCGTCATCAGGACCTGTGTATGAATACAAAAGAAATGTCAAACACCACAGACCAATTATCTGAGTGAACGTGTTTGTGTGTGTGAGCGCGCACGCGCGTGTTCGTGCGTATATGTGTATCCTTGTATATGTGAAGGAGTTGAGATAGTTTGTTTTACATCATCAACTGTTTTGTTTAAAGACAACGAGAAAATTATAATATCACATAACTTAATTTATACAATATTACAACTTAAATTACTCATAATATACTGGTATTTGTAATTAATTATAAAAGCAGTAATCAACAATTAAATATTATAATTGGTACAGAAAACGTTTATACATATATATGTCAGCATATAGCATAGTAAAACATATTATAGCTAAATACAGATTATAGGTATGCTCAATTATATAATTATGTATGTAATAATATATTTAATATTTTTAAATATTAAATATATAATTATATATTTAAATATAGTTATATATAATATATATATATTATATTTAATATATAATATCCTTCTGAGGATGCTGAGGATGGAAACACTTGATGTCCCGAAACATGTTCCAAATAAAGAAAAATATCTTGACATAAAGTTACTATAAATATTAAATATATTAAATACATCAAGAAATAGACTGTAGCAAAAAGCGTTTGAATTATGTATAATTATGTATAAACGTTTTATGTACTAATGGTAATATTTAATTGTTGATTACTGATTTTATAATTAATTACAAATACCTTAATATTATGAGTAATTTAAATTGAAATATTGTATGAATTAATTTCAGTGATATTATAATTTTCTCCTTGTCTTTAAAGAAAACATCTGATGATGTAAAACAAACTATCTCAACCCCTTCACATATACAAGGATACACACACACACTCACATACACAAACACGTTCACTCAAATAATTGTTCTGTTGTGTTTGACATTCCTTTTGTATTCATACACACGTTCTGATGATGACAGTAAATGCTGTCGAAACGTCAACGCAAATTATTTAAAATTTGTGTTATATTTTTTGACCAATCCTCACAAAACCCTTCACCGGAAAACTAATTTTCAATGGAATATTTAACGCAATTATTTAGTAAAAACGACGCAGCTGCTTGTGGAGACACAGAACTAGACAAGCGACATAACCACTTATTGGAATCCGACGGCAGCTGACAGCGACGCAGAGAGAGAGAGAGAGTTAAGCCTTCCTGCAGTGACATTGGTGGACGTCTACGGCTTATCCCCCCACAGCGGTCAGATTTTTCCCAAGTGTCACAACCGACTTTGTAAACGCTGGCTTTTTATCAAAGTAATGGTACATGTCACAATATCGTATAGTTCTAAAGAAACACGAGATTAATTTTATCTTTTAGAAATATATGTTTTTCATTTACCTTTCCATTTATCTGTCTGTCTACCAAAGCTAATACACCGCGCACTACAAAGGAAAAGCAATTTTAACCAACGTAATTTACGATTGAAAATTAAACTTCAATTTCTATAGCATTAAAGGTTAAAGTAAAGTATAACTACAAATTAGCAAACAGTACAATTTCCTTATTACAAAACATAAAAAATGTTGTCTAACAACACGGTAAGTAGAAAACTCCAACATTAAAAATTAATTACAAAAATGAATACCATCATTACTCGACAAATAAAAAACGGTTATTTGTCTGCAAGAGTATCCAGAAGTGAGAAAATTAAAAACGAAGTCATTAATAATAGAATGAATGAAGAAATTCAATTGCTGATTTTATCCCCCCCCCCCCGGAAAACAAAAATTACAATGTTATGGACACACACAAAATGACACAGCAAAGATTATCGAGGAGAGTTATGGAATGGGTCCACCAGGAAGAAGGAAAAGAAAAAGACCACCTATCACCTGGATAGAAGAAATACAAACTATATTTAGAGAACGAGAAATTTAAGATATTTGGATGGACAAGCAGCAGTGGAAGCAGATAATTCGTAATCCTTGGTTGCGGAAAATGTGTAAACATTGTACTGCCACAATAATAATAAAAATATAAATGGTTTCCTTTTGGCAGTAAAAAACGACTGAATTCTTTTGGATGTAAGTTGGAACTTCTTTACATTAAAATCACATTAATTAACGTTTTTTTTACTCTACTTCTGTGTCATAGAAGAAAGACAGCTGTCGCTGCCGTTTTAGATGAGAATAACAATTGCCTGCCTGTTAGACATTAGCACAAGTTCTCCCTGTCGGGTACCAATCTTTCAGCCCTGCCCACGTAATCATCATCGCTGAAGGTGGATTTCATTCTCTGCTTAGGGCCTGTCTTTATTTTTGTTTTTTCTTGGGGGCTTGTTTGAGACTTGTCCGGAGATTTGGGACAGACCTCCTCTAGCCAAATGGTGGGATGTGGGAAGACGCACACCATTGCAGACCGGAAGCGAAGAATGTGGAGGCACATAGAAGGTAGAGTAGTGCATGTGCGTGTATTTGTGGAGAACGAAGAACGTGGAGGCACATAGAAGGTAGAGTAGTGCATGTGCGTGTATTTGTGGAGAACGAAGAACGTGGAGGCACATAGAAGGTAGAGTAGTGCATGTGCGTGTATTTGTGGAGAACGAAGAACGTGGAGGCACATAGAAGGTAGAGTAGTGCATGTGCGTGTATTTGTGGAGAACGAAGAACGTGGAGGCACATAGAAGGTAGAGTAGTGCATGTGCGTGTATTTGTGGAGAACGAAGAACGTGGAGGCACATAGAAGATAGAGTAGTGCATGTGCGTGTATTTGTGGAGAACGAAAAACGTGGAGGCACATAGAAGGTAGAGTAGTGCATGTGTTGTGTTTCCATGTACCCTCCCTTACATTCATGGTTGCGCATTTTTTTGCATATTTTATGTCATTATTAATAATAATAATCCTTTTTGCACAAGAATATGTTATTTTCTGAATATTACAATGTTTTAAAATATTTACCTATCATAACGATAATGATAGTTAAATACTATCTAAATACGCTACGTCTAAATACGCTACGTATATATCTTAGTATGTTTAAGAGCGGTACCGTATTTATTCAACGACATCGAGTGACCTCGGTGATTAGGTGATTCGTGCAGTCGTCTTCGTGTTTGTCACATCCCTATGCGACCGCAGAGTCAAAGGTAAGAACTATGCCTCTTTCAACAAAGTGGTCTCTTCCTGAGTGCGACCACGTCTGCTCGGTGCCAACTACACAGCTAACATCTCACCTTGTCCAAGACGGCATTGTCGAACGATGCCCGTGTTGACAATATACAAGGAATGCGGTACCCTGACGTCTTTCTCCGGTCGCAGACACTGTTGGAGTTTATGTTTTGACAGGAAATCTGTTCTCAGACCTCGAGTCCCATCTTGGCGATGAGATCCGTTACGCTCTTGACGTAGGACCGGAAACTTTGGCCATGATATTATTTCGGAAACGTATTGTATAACAAAAAGAGACCTCTGAGAAATTGTTAATCATATTGACACTGTCGTGAGGGCTAACGTTTTTATATAGAAACACCAACGGGCTGGTAAGCTAGACGGATAATCATAGATGTTTGTATGGTTAGATAGTCCCTATGTTGTGCTAAATTAACTCATTCGCGCTGAACTAACTTTAATCAACGACCTTGTGTTAAGTCACTGTTTAACGAACTTCTTAAATGGATGTTATAAAGAGCATGATACGCATATAAATACACTCGGATATACCGTTAAAAATACAAATATAATGAAAAAACATGCATAACTGTTATTGTCCTACAATCAAAATTAACTGCTCATCAGCCGTTTTACAATAATTGATCTCCACGTTACTTTAATTCGTTAATGCCATTTGCCTGACTTCGAAACACTCTAGGACAATTTCTGAAATCTCTAATACGTGGTTGTTCTCAGTTACAAATATTGAAGGCTTTTAAAACATAATTTTAAAATTTATACTGTACATTTGTTTATTGTAAAATTCTATTATATTTCTTTTTTTTGTGTTTTTAATTTGAATAAACTTTCTTTTTGTAAATCGAGAAGTTTAAAAAGTTTATTGTTTGTGAAAGAGCAAGCGGTTTCATTTATGCTTATGTATGTGAGGAAAGCACCAACGCGGTTATTTGTTTGGGAACCAACAACTTTAGTTGATAAATATAACATTTTTTCTTGATACACTTTCATTACTGTAATCACTATTATGAAGTCAAGATTAAAATAAAAACCTTGCATTCGCAGACTTTTTATTTTGCATTGGCAGACAAAAACTGTTTGGCATTCGCAGATGACTTTGTTATAGTTTCTGAACATCTGACGTCTGCAGTAACACAAGTTAATTTTTTAGAGGACATAGCCAGTAGAACAGGCTTAAGAATTTCTGCAGAAAAAAAAACAAATTTCTCAAAAACATTAAAAACGGGCCAAAATTCCTGGTAACAGATATTGGTCAAATAGAGAGGGTTCAAAAATTTAAGTATTTAGGAGAGATAATTCAAGAGAATGGCTTGGAAAAATATGCTATAGAAGAAAGGATTCATAAGATGGAACGAGCATATGGTATAACTGAAGATATTTACAATAAAATGTGCATATCTAAAAATGCGAAAATAAAGCATTAGAGTACAGTAGTGAAGCCGAAATGCCTATATGCAAGTGAATGGCTAGCATTGAATTATAATTTAGACAAATTAGAAATTTTGGAAAGAAGAATTATTAGGAAAATATTAGGCTCACGAGCAACTTCAGAAGGTTGGAAATTAAGAAGTAATGATGAAATATATCAAAGTATAGAAAGTATCACAGAAACAATGAGAAAAAGAAGACTATTATCTTTTGGACATTTATATAGAATGGACGACAATAGGTTGACAAAGCAAATCTTCAAATATCTGTGGGGGAAGAAGTCAACATCAAGTTGGATTAAAGAAGTCTAAAAGGATTTAGAAAAAAATAATATACGCGCAGAAGAAGCAATTGACAGAGACGTTTTTCGGGCAAAAGTGTTAAAAATGGAGAGAGTCCAGGGTAGGAGAGAGAAAACCCCAGGTTCAAAGTGGACTGAAGACAGGAAGAGGAGACACAGTGAAAAGATGAAAGAGTACTGGAAAAAAAAGGAAAGAACAAAGAGTAAAGAATTTAATTTGGCATGTGGCCCTAGATGGCCGATACGGAAAAAATCTTGCAATTTATAGAATGTAATTCGCAATATAGGATCACCCAGAAGTCTCGTTAAACATTGTTTGAACTAAAAATGTCATCCAATATTGTTGCTTTACTTATAGTTTCAGTTCATATTCTTATTGTTTATATTTGGTTGTCTGGTCATGTCAATTACGACTAAACAATAAAACGTACGGTGTTTTATTGTTTTTCTGTTTGAGTCTTTATTGAACGTTCACATCATGGTACATTCATACAGATCAACATATTTTAAATTTCCTGCCGTATTTAGTGCAATTCTTATCGGGCTGATAAGATGTTAATTAAAATGACAATTCCACTTATTAGTAATGCCGTACACCATTTATCAATATAAAAATTTCATGCGAATATTCTTTGGCTTTGAGTAACATTGTGCTATATAAAGTCGTGTCCTGTACAGGTTAATACCGGTCAAAAAAAATTTACATTTACTCTGAAACCAACAATAATATAATTATAAGAACAAAACTACAGTAATATACTTCGTAGGCTTCCACGACCGGAGTCAATGTAGTTAAAACTCATTCCCGGGCTGTTTGGCCGTGGTCCATTGTTTCCAACAAAAAAACAGACGTTTCGGCAGTGCCATCATCAGTGTAAAATTTGAAGCTTCGCTAACCTAAGGTGGTAGACGTTAGTGACCACAGTACTAATACAGTATTGTAATACAGTTAGTGTACAGTACAGTATTGGTGTGGTTAAGGCTGACACCAATATGTGGTTATAGTATTTGTGGCACCAATATTACAAACAAAAATTATTGTACTGTGATCACATTCAAGAAAATATGTCTTTATTTGTATTTACTTAAATGATATTAGATTATTGTTTGTTAAGTAACATTTGCCATAATCTGTATGTTAACGGAATAATAAACTACACAAGGTTAGGGAAATACGGTCCAACATTTCCAACATAACATTGCTAATAGAAACGTAGATTTTTTCACCGGCATGTTGCACAAACTGCCGGCGTAGTATCTCTAATTTATGTCGTTTCCACTAAAACGTTTTACACTTCTTCATCGCTAAGAATGTGTTGTAAAACTTGAGATTCGCGACACAGTATCTTAGTGACAATTGGATTAGAAAAGTAAAGATATATCAGAATGAAAGCGGCAGAAATGAAGTTGTTGATGGTTGTAAAGAATTGTACCAGGAGAGATCATAACAGAAATTATCATGTAACAGTGGAAAACAAAATACAAGACACCAATGAAGTCACTAAAAACCAGCTTAATGACAACAATTAAAAGTTTGTAATCAACATGCTAATCAACAAGATTTTAAACGTACAACAATTTCAAGTTAATCTGTCCACATAAATAATAATGTCAACTAACAAAGTCCCGCACAATAATCACTTTCCACTGGTACGCCACTTGAGACTCACTGTGGAATCGCTCCTAAGTAAACTAAACTGAATGCCTGTATTTATACCCCGCTGATATGGCAAAATAATCTTTCACTTTGGATGACGTATTAAACAAACAGGCGCTCTCGAGAATCCACTAGAAACAGTGTCCTTGAACACACCGCGCTGACCGATACGGTCTGGAATTGACTCGATAGTTGACGCGCAATTTTCTTCTATCGCAAAGTAGCAGCAATATGTACGCACACACACAGATTACAGCAAACACACAATAAAATCTCCTGGTACAAAACTGCGTGGCGGTGACAAGTGGAGAGAATGGATTCAACTAGATTTCCACCCAAAACCCTTTACTATCGTCAAGGGGGGTGACAGGCGTGAGAAGACCCAGTAAGCGATTGTGGGAAAAAACTAAATTGTGACTAAAATAGGCTGTTAGGCTAATGCGTAAAGGGTCACTAAGACGGCGACGAAGTTCAGTGATAACAAGCATTTTTATGTACACAAGTATATTTTAAACAACTTGCATTTGAAGATAATTTAAATTTGAGAAAAATATAACTTTTATTTGATTTTCTAATAAGACCGACATTTTTCTGAAAAGAGAATAACTTTTAACTGAAAGGACTAAAATATAAACTTAACACAAATGGCAAATTTAACACAGAGTAAACGAGTACGGGCGTGTAGTAATCGATTTTTTTCTGTACCTACAGAAGTGTACAAGTTTTGTTATGAAGCCTAAATGTTACAAATAAAGAAGGCGAGTAAGTGAATCAGCAATCTGTTAGTACACAATTTCTCTCTTTAGCCGTTGCGTGCACTACTTATTAATCAGCGGTAATTACGCGTATTTTGATATCCGTGGGCACCTGGCTGTTTCCATTTTATTGTCAACTATATACTCAGGGCTAGAGACAAATTGCTAACCGGAAAGAGATTTCGTGCTTGCCCAGAGGGATGTCAACGAGATAACCTGTAATTTGGATTAAACAAACAGTAGCCAATAGAGAGAATAACAATAGCAATATATAGAGAGTAAAACATTATATGTACAAATGGTTAGAGTATCTGGGAAAAAAACAAATAATTTTGCTGCGCCAGTGAGGTAGTTACCGGTATGTTACGTAAAGCGCTGACTTGCAATTTGAACTTAAGCTTTGCGCTAAGATAATTGTGGGACTTATTTTAATAATACCGTGACTGAAAATAACGTTGTCAGCATTTCGTTCTTGGGAATAATGATAATAGTAACTTTATAGAATTAACAAAACCTGCAATTTAAAATGCCGTTAAAACGTATTTCTAATTTATATTTTGAACCATTTTGAATCTAATTAGAAGCAAGTCAGGCCTAGTATTAAGTCTACTCAAGAATCTCCACTATTCAAGACTCTTGAAAGATAACGCAAACAATTGTTTGTACAATTGATAAGTAAACAACCAATTAATATGTGTATAATGCATTTAAATATATTTGACAATGCATGTTTGGTCTGCATTCATTTTAAATGAAATGTTTCTGACAACAAAAATATGCATACGCGGAGGATGTTAATCATCATCATCTTCAAGGATTAAACCAAGGATGATTTTTTTTGGTCTCAAACAGGCGAAGTCTACAGCTGGTCACTCCAGTGCTTCCTCGAGCGTCCCAAATTTCCGTCCCTTCGGCTTGTAGATCAATAGTTGTTTGGAAATGCGGCAGTGATCCATTCGGCCAAGATATTCTCACCAATTCACCCGATATTGCGAAATCTTATCCAGTATGCTATTAATATTCACTTTCTGCCGTATATATCTACTTATTCTATGATCGTGGAGAGTATACGCAGCCACCCTGCCAAGGGAGAATTGATTCTTATTCTTCTTCTTCACTACATGGCTTGGGCTATAGCCCGTTCCGACATCACAAAGTCTCTAACCATTTTTTCCAGGTACTTCTAATGAATTAATATATTTATTGATTATTCTGTTTTTATATAAAATGTATATAGTTTATATCTGAAATTTCTGAGTTGAAAAATGTGCCACGTTATACTGCTGAGTCCCCAAAAACTTAAAACACAAAATACACTAGAATAATTAAAATACTATTACTACTAATGTCTCCTTACTTACTACAAAATGTACCTAGAAGAGCCATAATATCTACCTAAATGCTAAAGGGAGGAGTGTGAGTAAATTAAATAAATCTTAACACCACCAATCAGTGAGCACAGAGGCCCTCGCCCCGTTTATTTTAGTCTAAGATGAGCCTCGGAATATTCATTATCGTGAATCAGTCAGTGAGAGAATAATAACTGAATTAATTAAAACTTTACTTAATTTAATTACGAAAAGATTATATACTGAACAAATTGTTTACTGAAGGCTAACATTTGAGTAAGTTAAAGACAGTGTTAATCGATCAACCAGAATTAAACAATATCATAAATCAACGCCAGTTTACAACAGGCAACATATAACATACAAGCTATAAATTGTTCATGAAACTTTCTGTACTTGTCTTTTACCACAGAGTACTTGAGTAAAAGATATTAGTTTATGTCACCAAAAGTGAGAAATCTGATTCACTTTCTTTTTACTTGTTATTCGCACGCTAACTTTTGCTGAAAATCGATAATTATTAAGGGTTACTTGCTAATTTGCAGTGGTTCGTTCATGCCCTGTTGCAGCTGGTCGCAACATCCATCTGTTTCTCAGTTCATGTCAGGGACTGTTGTTCTGTCCATTCTAGAAGATCTTGGAAGAAAATGCTGCAAACGGGTTGATGTCCTTATTTGTCACTCCCGTTCACCAACTTATGAACTGAAAGTTCCCCACCTTTTAGTATGCTTTAGGTAACCACATTGTTTAGCTAACACGCGCACATTCATTCATACAATGCATTACAAAATTCTACGAAATTACAAAATTACAGTCACAATACATACAAAATTACAACTTCAAAATCATACATAATAAGTACTGACATTGAATCTTACGTGTCTTTGCTTTTCTCTTTAAATCGACTGACTGAATTTTAGTTTTTCTTTGCTCGAGGCTAATTATTACAACAAGATACATCACGGTTGGTTAACAGTTTTTTACAGAATATACAAGCTTTCCTTTTCCTTTTTACAAAAGGTAATCAACGAAAATAATTCGTTATCAGTATTGATTTATGTAACCCAATAATTATAATTACCTTGGTCATCGAGGCTTCCAGTTTAAAGGTTCTGAACGGGCGGCTCTGCTCACCGAGTGGCCTGGCGTGCGACTGACATGATCCGACCGAAACAAGGGTTGCGTTAGTAAGAAAAACGTGGCGTGACGTCAGAGGAACTGTGACCAATTAACGGGCAATCTTCCGTCGCGCGACTATTTAAACTTTCGGTATTCAAAGCGGTATAGGCGGGCGTTGCAACTATTCGGCGATAGTGCCGGACAACTGCAACAAAAATATAAATTGTAATATATTTTGACACTTAGCAATTTAATATAGAGTCTTTACTTGTTTTATACTTCTATAAATAGTTTTATAAATTCAATTTCCTGGGTTTTCTGGATTAAATTGCATCGATCCCGATGATCTCGCGAGCCTGCTCCTGTTTTCACACCGACCGTTGTCCTCGTAAGGTGGAATGCGGATATCAAGATTTCCTCGTGAGCCTTGCTCATGATTTAGTCTACATTGACAGCGATCGGTCGTTGAAGATCTCGAACGCCGTGCCTGCATTCGTGGTACTTAATTTAGCCGCTCCCTCGACGACACACTCCAAAGACTGGCTGGAACTAGAATTTGGCACCGCAAATTTCCGAGTGAATATGAGAGACTGCCTGACGCACCACTCACCCGTCCTTTTATATATATATCCACATGACGTCATTTTTACAAAACGGTACATTCTACATTATTTGAGATAATCGACCACGTGCTGGTGGACATGAACTTACGGTTTATAGACCTTCCCAAACAACGTCTTGTCATCTGCACTTGAGTGCATAACTACTTAGATAGTCATCTGAATACATATACTATTAAAATGTACTTAATACTAAAATATTTATTTATTAATATTTATTCTAGTTTACGCACTAACATTAATGACTTTTAGTGTGTCTGTTAATTGGCTTACTGTTAATTATCTTCACACAATGCGTTACGCGCACAACACTGAATACTATCACACTACACTGCACAGCTGTTTTTTTTTTATTTTTATCATCGTCTTAAACTATGTTAACATGGAGTACTTGTCCTAATAACAATAGTCTCGTATCACATTCACACTTCTTTGCACAGTACACTAACTAAGGCTTCCTGTATATATGTCCCCAAATATTCACACATAGTGTGAATGCTTGTCTCATTGCAATGTATATTTTTATCTAGTTAATAAAAAATCGGTATGAAGAACCATACATGACTTCCATGTCTTAAAATTTATATTTATAATCATTTAAATATTAATTAAATAAGTGGATGCTTGAGTCCTGAAGAAATTACGTATCTGCTAAAATGGTACCACCATATCAGGTGGATTAAGACTGTCCTCAACCTTCGTGAGGGAGGACTGTACTTTTGGATAACATGTCTGTAGGTCAACCGAAGAGCTAGCTAAAGGTAGCTGCGATCTGATTCATGTAATGAAATTGGACTCTCGCTGCGAGGGTCAGAGGGATGTCTATAGAGTTATCAAAGTCTTTCCTGTCAATACTATACTAGTTATTTTTCTTTTTTAAAATCTAGTCTTGATTTCTTTCTTTCCATTTGTCTTCTGATTTCCTGAACGACTATTCTGTTCACATGTATAATTATAAATTTCTCAGAGAAACATTTCTTCCTTAATACGTTTGTGTCTCCTGTTTAACACTCACCATTCTGATCCATGTCATAACGCTATATTCCACACAAGCTAGTAAATAACTAGCCATCAGGGAGGTCAAAATATTTTCAAGGAGGGGCAAACAATTTTCCAAAGGAGAAAAATATTTATATAATTTTCATACATACACACATGCACATATTAGTTTATAATTCTCATATCATAATAGAAATAAATACACAAGTTGTATTAATTGCTTTAATACTACTACACTGCCCAGCGATCCACAGGAAGCAAATCGATGTCCGCCGTTTCGGCTTGCACGCGTTGTGTTGGTGTGGGTTTCGGCATTTTCTATTTAAAAAGCGTGCAAACATAAGAAAATAAACATGAGTGAGGCCAGAAATAACGCAAATTGTGTGTGTGTGTGTGTGTGTGTGTGTGTGTGTGTGTGTGTGTGTGTGTGTGTGTGTGTGTGTGTGTGTGTGTCCTGCCGGCCTTTTTATTACGGTAATCACAATAATAAAACTTTGGAAAAGCAAACATTCATAATATTGAGATATGCTTGCCTGCCAGGAACGATATATTTCACTCATACGTGATTTAAATTGAAATGAAAAATATAGAATTTTGTTAAAGTGAAATAAAATGTTTTCATGGAAATTACTTCTTTGTTGTCAATAACGTAGTATACATATAAAAATTTACCTCTTCCGTCATCAACTACCATTTTAATTTTAAAAAAAATTACCTTCTCCCCATCAACTACCCTTTTCATTTATAGATATTTCATCTACCTTTCTACAGTGGATTATTATGACCTTTTTTCAGGATACTTTATTTATCAAAATTAAGCACTTTACTCTTGTTAAAACGTAAAACGTTGCAGGTAAACTACCCCCTTCCCTTAACCAATCTTCACCAGAAACAGTAGCCCTTGAGTCCTCTACAATTCAGGGCAGTATGCAAAAAAGTATTTGATTCTGTTTGAATTTGCGACTGTTATCGTTTGCCATATAAAAACTTCTACACACAGACACTTTTCGAAAAATGACTTTTTTCATGTTTTGATGGCAGTACAATCAGAATCTGCCGCTATCTCGAACACAATTTATTTCGCTATGACCATACTTCCATTTCCTTATGGAACATGGAAGTAATAAAAATAAATAATTAATATGCATTATTTATTTAATTGCTTTTATTCAACCTAACTACTTTATTACATGTAACCAAAGTAGTCTCATGTCTATCTTATTCTATCTGATATCCGCCATATCACCTCACACATAATCTCGTTTCTCCTTATTACTTATTGCTACTGTTGTGCTTGTAACACAAACACTTTCACACGGATGCTTGCGTTAATGTTTCACAAGGATGCGGTACGCGTCATTGCATTCACCTCTACCACTGCTTCCTGTCTCGACTAACGTAATCGCTTTATCAATATTTTAGTGGCTGTAAAGCTTTCCGCTGTTTCCCCACTTCTACCAATGATGTCCTGTACTTGCTCCAAATTATTAACCTTATGCCCGTCCCTCATTCTCTCTATTTCCATCTCAATTCAATATACAATAGTTTGATCAAAAACTTCATGCGGTTCTTTTTTATTTTAAAAATTATGCCTTCATTCATCGACACTTATAGGCCTACTGCCCTCTTCAAAGTAGTCTCAGTCGATTTTAACACGATTAAGCCAACCGTTTTGTACTCTTCAAAATATTTTAAGTATGCACTTTTTGGTACACTTACTTACTTACTAGCCAACGCCCACCCTTGGCTGTTGGGCCATTAGGCGGCGCGCTGACCAGTAGAAACGTGAGAGCCTTGCCGTACCATCTTCGTCTTGGACTTGCGTGTCTGAGATCAAGGCTGGACATGCAATCAGGTGATCCGCATTCATGGAAGCGTATCCACAGAGAACACATTCAGGAGACGACAACACGCCAATGCGGTGCAGGTGGGAGGCCAGGTAGTCATGACCGGTTGTAGTTGCTTTTTGGTACAGCCTTGACCTCGTTTAGCGATTTTTGTTTTATGTTTTGAACGGCCACGATACGTTGTTATTTTGCGTAAATTATCACTATTTGGAAAAGGAAAGATCGCGTTGGGACACATCTAGTGAATATGGCAGTTGCTGTGTGATTATTAAGACTTTTTTTTCGGCTAGCCTTGCAAAATTTTAAAACATCAATGACGTGCGTCCAGACGCATTATCGGGCTGCAATTTTTATAAATTATTCTTCCTTAAATCTAACCGTTTTCTACGAGTAGCTTCATAGAAATGGCGTACAATGTCCGAATAATACACTTTATTTACCACTGCACCATGCGATGAAAGTTCGTGTAACACAAAAACATAATCTTCATCTGACAACCGCGGCATCATCAACTCATTTACGGCAGTCTTTGAAGCTTGTAAACTGCTTGTTCACGCACAGCAGTCTTGCCAGAAGCATTCTGAACACGATTAACAGGGCGGAGCAGTTTGCCTCACAGTTTACACAAAATGCAATCTATGTTCCTTAACCTTACATTGTAGAATGACAACAAAAAATGCCTGATACACCTGAGGCAATCACTTACGCAATTAGCTGTAAAATCTATGCTATAATCAAATAGGGCTTAGCTTTTCGAACGATTGTCACTAACATATGTACCAACTTCTCATAAGAACAGTTTTTTAATGGTACATTTGTAGCGGTGGAAACTGCAAAATTGCACGAACTTTTCCAGTCAAACTTCGTATCTGAATATATGTCTCTCTCTCTCTCAAACGTAATACCACTCCACTCTGCTCTCGTTATTTTTTCCAGTCATTCTGTGGAGTTGCTTACAATTACTCTAGAGCGTTTTAGATTAAACGTTTTACATTTAATATGTAAAAGGCATATCCGAAAGTAGGGCACGCAGTCATAAGGCATATCCGACGCTAGGGCACGCAGTCATAAGGCATATCCGACGCTAGGGCACGCAGTCATAAGGCATATCCGACACTAGGGCACGCAGTCATAAGGCATATCCGACGCTAGGGCACGCAGACAACTTGGGGACGTAGAAACAACGAGGGACAGAATACATTTTCAACTAATGCAACTATCCCATCATATCTAGACTCTTATGTTTGATATAAGCATATTTACAAGTTTTCAATGAGCAAAGCGGATTCTCACTTTTAACTCGACCTATTGGAATTTGTCTGTGTGTCTATCTATATCTCTTTTGAACGCTTCAACCGATTTTTGTTAAATTTTCCGTACGTAATCATACTTTTAACCACACAGAACATTTTTTTTATATCCCTCAAAAAATGTGGAATCAAAATAATGAAGACAGAATTCAAAATAAATGAATTAAAATAATTGAATAAAATCAAGGCAAATTAAAGGCAAACAATCAAAATAGTGGGCGGAAGGCAAAAATGTGGAATAAAAATAGTGAAGAAATTGTGATAGTCCATGAGGGTTATCAGCTTAAAGAGAATTTTAACTAAAATCTGAATTCCAACTTTGACGTACTTATTTGCTTAACTGCTACCTGTCATGTTTCGGCCGAGGCCCTTTTAGTACCTCTACCATTATCATGTCCTAAACCACAATCTTGAGAGTCCTAAAGGTAATTGTGGATACTCCTAAAGAGTAAGACTTGATAATGGTGGATAAATTGAAAGTAAATATTCACCCGGGCCTTAGACTAAATAGAATTTTAACACAAATATGAATGGTAAAAAATTTTCAAGCTTTTTTGTATGATTATTTGCTCTACATTTGTTATTTTACTAACAAAACATTTGGAATATTCGTAATTTTTTCTGAAAGTTAAAAATGTTTAATATTGAAATTAATCTAAAAATATATATATATTTTACCAACAGAGACTAATATTTGTGTACACAATGTATAATTTGTTTAAAAACAATATGTGACGATTTAAATTGTAACCATTATTAAAAAGAAAGAAATAAAAAAAAAATTAAGGTTGCGAGCCGGTAACCATTTAAATCTCACAATAATAATAAAAACATGTAGGTACTAAGTGTGAAAGGAAGAAGTAATTAATAAGGGCAAAGAAACTGTATTAAAGAGGCATATTGTAAATAATTATTATTGTCGTATTTAACCCTTGCTTGCTATCAGGCGCCTACCTGTTGATTCCGGACTCGACATGTTTTCCGAGTCTTCTGTAATTAAGAATAAAATAAAAAACTAATGTTAATAATTAAAGAATTTGAAGACACAGATAGTCACTAAAATAACTCATTTAAATTATGTATTTTTATCTAGGGATAGTTTGTATAAATAAAAAGGATTATTTAGAGAGAGACAGGGACTATATTTTCGCGGAATAAACACCCCACTACCTCTTATGCAGTACCAGTGGAAACGGGCGAAAAATCTCTCTCTCGCTATGAAGACTCCAAGCAGTGCACACGCACGAGCAAAAGCTCTGTTGGAATGTTGTGTGATTTGTTGTTAGTTTGGATTATTTCAAATGTAGTTTATTAACTGCTACACAAAAGAGTGTAACATGTAACATTAATTAAAAAATCAGAAACGTGGTAACAAGAAGAAATATGTGACAACAAAAGTACGAGTATTAATAACGATGACTGCTAACTTCACCAACTGACGACACTTTTCAACATCCTACCCGGATATGTGAACTACCAGAATTTGCAACTCTAGTAGACCCGACAGAAGATGCAGTTCGAGACATCAAAGAATCTACTCCTACCATCGTAGAAGGTTCGACCTAGACTGCAGACGTTTAAGCCTTTAATGACTAAGACCAGACCTAGATGAGGATGACGCTTTTAAGGATTCCCAAGACGGACACTCCCGGAGGAAATTTCTACATACCAAATTAAAGGTGACTCGATAGCACGTCTATCGAGGAATAAATAATAATTATAATTGTAACATAATACACTTTAAAAGAAAGACTTTTCAGAGACGATTAAACTTGTAAAGATTAAAAAGAATTAACTCTAAGAATTTAATGTAACTATTCAGACATCATACATTGTAACAGTTTAAATCTTAATGTATCGTAGTATAATTAATACCATTCTTCAAATGGAATAATAATGAAGCATAAAACTAAAGGTCTTGCAAGCTAATATCATGAATTGAATATAAGTAAAAGTTTGATGACTAATTACCTACGGTTACCCGGATCCGTGGTATAGCTAAATAAAATCTGTTGTGATCCCAAAGTTTATATAAAGAATTCAAATAACTTTAATAATGCAATTAGTAATGTCATGGGATCTATCTTTTGAGTAAATGTTATTTTTTCAAATGTTTAATAAAGAGAAGTCTTCTTGTTACACACATATACTGAGTACATAAATCAACAGTTTTCCCATTCCCTGATTCCTTTTATATTTACTCTGTGTTGTTCTGATTAAATTTCAGCTCGTCGAATAAGGCAGCCTGAATAATTGGCAGAACCAATTACTTCGGGTTCCCCAAGTTATAACACCAGGAGAAGATGTTGTAAATTGCGCGACTCTGCTAATTTATTGAAATTTTGCTGCTAATTAGTAAAAAAAAAATTTTTTGGTGACTTGTGTTGTTTAAGCAGTAACTGTGTCCCGATTAACCCAGTCCATAAGCTGTTGATTTATTCACTCGTGTACTTTAAAATGTGTCTAAAATCTTAAATAAAATTAAACGATAATAGTTATTATAATAGTTTTATAAATAAGTAAGTTAATTATTATTTAGATATAGGAATGAACATCATGTTAACTAAAGACGCCCCAAGAATACGATATAACAGCAGGTACGCGCTTGTCAAAAGTTCATTCATCAACCTGTCGGTTTGTAAACAAAATGAGACCTGTAAATTTCCTGTTCTCGCCTGTACTGAACTGTCCTTGTCACCCTACCCAAAGTTGAGTGAGACAATGCATTCACCCTCTAGTTGAGTCCCCTTTGTAAGCCAAACAATGCCATTGTTTAAAACTAGTCTGACCTACATTCCAGCGTAACAGCTGATCGTTTAAATAAAAACTAATGCTAATGTTTAATAATAACTGTTAATAAATGTTTACCATGTACTAAAGTGTAGGCGATAATTGTGTATAGTATAGTAGAGCAAATAATATTGAGACTTAAATTTCAAATAAGTAAATGACGTAGTTAACCCTCCCTTGTTAAAAAAAAATTTAAACCCCATGTCCCAAATCAGTAACCTTGTAAACTGAGCCAAATAAAAAAAAAACAAAGTAAATAAAGTGTTGTAAATAGATATGGTAAGTCGATAGGAAATAATTCTACGTAAGTTTTCAAAACCCCAAGGTCATAATAAGTGAATAATAATAAGGCTGAATAAATCTTAAGTTAAACTAAATTTGTGGAACTTGTAGCAGTAAATAAAAGAGAGGTAAATAATAATACGAGAAACGTTGCATAGTGAACGCACCAGTTGTGGCCAGTAAGAGAACAATAAAGCGTGTTAAGAAATTTGTAGTAAGCAGCCACACTCTCCCTATTGTGATAAACCGTTGCCTCCCTAAACAATGAATACCACCGCGCGTGAAATACAATGAATTGAGTAAAGTGTCTCCCCTTCCGCATAGTTTGTCTAGTTATTGTTAAAGAGATAATAAGAATTACCATCGTGAAATTCCGCTTCTCTCAAGTAACTATAATCTAGAGTGGAGTATGGGATCCTCTTTAGATTATTTTAGAAGTAAGTCTATCGTATATAATCAAGATAGAATTATATACATGTAAAGTAACTAGTCACAACGGCGCCGGCTGAAAAGGATAATGATGAGGCAAAAAGGTGCCAAGAGTTCATTTATGAATGCTGAAAGCTAACCTGTAGAGTTAGAGTAAGCTGATGTCGGTCGGGCCACGATATTGTGAGTTACTGTAATTAGGGAAATTAGTATTATAAGTTAGTACTGTAAGAAGTGAGATAAAGGGAATTTCACGAAGGCGATCATTTAAATGAGAAATAGATCATTTAAAGAGAAAAAAAAAACCATGTACTACTAATCATAAATAATAAAAATAATAAGAAATTTCACACGTTACGCCCCAAGCATACTCTCGGTATGTTGCTGACCATATTTTCAGGAGTCTGTGTTGGTTAAGAGGCGGAGTATGTGACGATTTAAATTGTAACCATTATTAAAAAGAAAGAAATAAAAAAAAATTAAGGTTGCGAGCCGGTAACCATTTAAATCTCACAATAATAATAAAAACATGTAGGTAGTAAGTGTGAAAGGAAGAAGTAATTAATAAGGGCAAAGAAACTGTATTAAAGAGGCATATTGTAAATAATTATTATTGTCGTATTTACCCTTGCTTGCTATCAGGCGCCTACCTGTTGATTCCGGACTCGACATGTTTTCCGAGTCTTCTGTAATTAAGAATAAAATAAAAAACTAATGTTAGTAATTAAAGAATCTGAAGACACAGATAGTCACTAAAATAACTCATTTAAATTATGTATTTTTATCTAGGGATAGTTTGTATAAATAAAAAGGTTTATTTAGAGAGAGACAGGGACTATATTCTCGCGGAATAAACACCCCACTACCTCTTATGCAGTACCAGTGGAAGCGGGCGAAAAATCTCTCTCTCGCTATGAAGACTCCAAGCAGTGCACACGCACGAGCAAAAGCTCTGTTGGAATGTTGTGTGATTTGTTGTTAGTTTGGCTTATTTCAAATGTAGTTTATTAACTGCTACACAAAAGAGTGTAACATGTAACATTAATTAAAAAATCAGAAACGTGGTAACAAGAAGAAATATGTGACAACAAAAGTACGAGTATTAATAACGATGACTGCTAACTTCACCAACTGACGACACTTTTCAACATCCTACCCGGATATGTGAACTACCAGAATTTGCAACTCTAGTAGACCCGACAGAAGATGCAGTTCGAGACATCAAAGAATCTACTCCTACCATCGTAGAAGGTTCGACCTAGACTGCAGACGTTTAAGCCTTTAATGACTAAGACCAGACCTAGATGAGGACGACGCTTTTAAGGATTCCCAAGACGGACACTCCCGGAGGAAATTTCTACATACCAAATTAAAGGTGACTCGATAGCACGTCTATCGAGGAATAAATAATAATTATAATTGTAACACAATACACTTTAAAAGAGAGACTTTTCAGAGTCGATTAAACTTGTAAATATTAAAAAGAATTAACTCTAAGAATTTAATGTAACTATTCAGACATCATACATTGTAACAGTTTAAATCTTAATGTATCGTAGTATAATTAATACCATTCTTCAAAAGGAATAATAATGAAGCATAAAACTAAAGGTCTTGCAAGCTAATATCATGAATTGAATATAAGTAAAAGTTTGATGACTAAATACCTAAGGTTACCCGGATCCGTGGTATAGCTAAATAAAATCTGTTGTGGTCCCAAAGTTTATATAAAGAATTCAAATAACTTTAATAATGCAATTAGTAATGTCATGGGATCTATCTTTTGAGTAAATGTTATTTTTTCAAATGTTTAATAAAGAGAAGTCTTCTTGTTACACACATATACTGAGTACATAAATCAACAGTTTTCCCATTCCCTGATTCCTTTTATATTTACTCTGTGTTGTTCTGATTAAATTTCAGCTCGTCGAATAAGGCAGCCTGAATAATTGGCAGAACCAATTACTTCGGGTTCCCCAAGTTATAACACCAGGAGAAGATGTTATAAATAGCTAAATTAAAAACTTGAATAAACTTTAAATAAAAGATATACAGTCCGTTCCAAGACTGTAGGATATAGAAAATATATGGAAGAAGTCGTGAATGACGTCACTAATAAAGTTACTTTGTTCGTTGATAACGTTACAAGTATATCTTTCTCGTTGCTCGCTGAACAATGATAATGTCGATTTAATACAAGTGTACTCGGTTTATTGTCGGACGTTATCAGTAAGTGTTATTAACAGCCAATACAACTGTAAACAGTACATTGCAATTACAGTGGAACAGCGCATTGTAGGTGTTATTGCGCATCAATATTTCCAGCGATAATGCAGTTTGTAACACGATACGTATTACCCGTTTCCAGTCTATCAGGCATTATTGTTAGCCACTGCAGTGAGCCACTTTAAACGCGTGCAAAGTCTGCGGTTTTGCGAGCTTTAAGTGTGCAATGAGCAATCTCAAATCTACAGTCGCTCGCTAAATACGAACTGGTTTGATAATTTATGACACGCTGTGAACAGAGTTAATATATAAATCAGCAGTTATAAGATGCGTAGTACATCCTACAAATAGGTGATGACCTAACGATCAGTATAACAATATTATCACACAAATGTCGAAAAAAATAGGTGAAAATAGAAGAACTCGGCAAGCAATAAGTGGTATAGAAAAGTAGAAAGGCAGCAGGACTCAACAAAATAAATGCTTAGTTAACAAAATGCGCCGGCACTTCATTGCATTTTTGAATTCTACTTTTCTAAATAAAATATGGCTGGTGTAGCAAAATTATAAATAAACGGAACCAGGCGAAGTTGATTCCTTTGTACAATAATGAGAGAATCAGACACCAACACTTACGTAGAAATAATCTTGCTTGAAGAAATGTAAAACATATGATATAGGAATTCTCTTTCAGATATTACGAGTTATTACGAATGCATTACTTCTGAAATCGTCGTCGTCGTTGTCGTCACTTTACGATGTAGGTTTATATACTGTTCTGTGTCTACTGCATCCATCTTTTCCAGCGCCTACTCACAGATCTTCTGCCAACTGATTTGTAGTCAACAGCACGCTTTACTAGCCTCTGGTGGTCCAATCTCTAGACGTGCCCTACCCACTGCTCCTTTTCTTCTTCTATCGTATCATTGTTGGAGAATACAAGTTCAGCTCTTATGAAAACAGTATTCATGTCTATTGAGTGAAAACAAAATATCAAAGAAAATTTAATTCTAGTTAGTTCTGTGTTAGTCAACAGTACAAAGTACATTACATCAGTACTAAGAACGGTTAAATACTAACGATTCTTCAATTAATTAATTTTATTAAATGACCGTTTTATATAATTGTTACAGACATTTTGATCATTATCATCACTCCAAGGACTAGGCCTTAGACATGTGCCGCAACCCACCTCAACCTCGGTCTACCGACATCTCTCTTCCCAGTAGGGTGATAAACCAAGGCAGCCACAAGTAGACGGATATCAGGTATGCGATTCAAGTGTTCACACCATCTCCTCCTGTGATCTTCAATCATGAATTCATTTGCATTTGTTCTTTTGCGATAGCTAAGATCGTTTTGCCGTATATCCTATCCGATTTCCCAGGCTCGTATGAGTTCTGTGAGTAAATATATTTTTATTTAATAAGCTTACTGGCTTGCTGTAAAACCCTATAACTTGAGAACCAGGAACTTTGATTTGGGACTGCGCTTCCCCTAGAGAGTTGCTTTCACCTCAGCTGAGAAGCTCTCTCTGCCCGATTGCAGTAGACTAACTAACTCAACATATGTGTGCCTCCGTTGGCCTACTGTAGGCTCCTCCGCCTCCATACTAGATGCACACCCTGCTGCGGATGTGCACGATCCTGCCAAGCCAGGACCCAGGATATCCCCAGGCTGCCCTGACAGAACCCCCATCTCTAGTTTGCTTACCGATGCACTGCGCCAAAGGAATTAGCTACTAGAACCTTGGAGTAGATTGCGCGGCATAACAGGGCCTACCAAAGTATAGAAATATTTATTTATTTATAATTATTTATAAAATTAATATATATATATTGCAATGTGACAGGCGGTCACACCATTTGTGATTATGTAAAGCATAATTATGACCAGCTGTAGTGGGTGTCCGGGACAATTGGGGTGAGATTGAAAGTAAAAATATTGCTAAAAATTAAGAATAATAGTATAAATTAGTAATAAGACGATATGAAGACTATGAAGCTATAATTTAGTGTTTCAGTGAAGTGTTGTGCGCGTATAAAAAGGTTAATTTAATTTATTCATATGTAGTGGAAACGTGTGTTCTAGACAAATCGAGAAAACGGAAATACAATTTGCAACACGTGGCGTGTCCAGAATGTTCTTACGTTCAGCATAGAATGTACAGGAATTACGTCTGTGCGTAGGTAGTCTGTGACGTCACCCTACATTGCTGCTGGTTTAGTGTACAAGAGTTTTCTGGCAGTCTTCATGCAGCATCGAGAGCGGTTGCAGTATAGTCATCGTTCAGTCCAACATCCATTCCAGGCAGTCCTTGGGGCCCGTAGAGAAGAGGAAGCAGCAAGTTTCTGCAGGGAGCAACCACGGTGTACGAGATCTTCTACTACCGTTCCTGAACTTCGTTTGCTGATCGTGGTGGCTGAAACGGACATCTAGACGCGGGGTAATTCCTGGAGGCGGTGGCTGGAACGTGGAACACGGACGACGGATCGCTGGAGACCGGGACCGAGATCTTCGACCGGGCGACAACGAAGACGAGAATTCAGGAAAGCAAAATTTAAAATTAAATTTGACTTTCAATAATATAAAGCCTTTAAAAGAAAAAAAAAGAAACTTTTTGAACATTGAAAATTATATCATAGTTTTAAATAAAAGAAAACGTTTATTTCAAATATAATTTTGAAAGAAGATTTTAAATATTTAAAATTATATAATTGTTTTAAACAAAAGAAAACGTTTATTTCAATTATAATTTCGAAAGAAGATTTTGAACATTTAAAGTTGTATCATTGTTTGAAATAATAAGGAAACATTTTAATAAAAAATTAGTGTAAATAAAGAGACAATAAATGTATGTAAACTCTCTAATGGAGCATTCTTTTTCTGCAAGTCTGGTCTGATACCTACCTGTTACCTTGCAATATATATGTAGAAGTAAAAATGTAATAAACCAACCTTCCAGTGTTAACATAAATTAGTTTCAATATTAAACATAAACTTATATTTAATTTTAAATGTTTTTGACACCGTTTACGTATATGTAGAATTATACATACCTAACTATCTTATTGTAGTGAACTGGATTAATCCGAAATAATAGTAATCATTGATCATGCTGAAACGTCAAGACAAAAACAAGGTGTATAAGATAAACTAAGATAATTATTTGAGTTGAAAGTAACAAAAGCTGAAACCTGATCTGCGCTGCTGAAAATGTAGTTTTACTTGATGAAAAAGTAAAAACGATCAAACACGACCCTTGCGTTAGGGAGAAAGAAAGTGAATTATCGCCTAATCTAGCCTTTGTGTCGGGTACGGTAAGGTGCCACAACAATTTACCGTCACTCGACTGAGACCTCAATCAACGTAATCCGACCCACCCGCTCGATACAGTACGTCTTCACTTTGATGTTAATCGATTTTGACTGTAAAAGTTGTTTAGCTGACACGATCCAATTATGTCGTGTTTTGAGTAACAGTAAACTATGATGAATTCAATAGTAGCCAAGTAAATACAATGTAAAACATTAGCGCGTGCGCAATTCCAGCAAAGAGCTACTTCACAAAGAGCATAGATGGAAAAGAATAAACAACAAAAATAAAATTTAGTCAAAGGCTTCCACGGCCGCGGCTTTGATGATATGAGCACTTCGGCTTGCTGGGCTTTAAGGCCGTGGTCCAATGTTGTTTGGTGCAAACGTTTCGGCCGTGCCTCCAACGGTCATCTTCGGTGCAGAAGGCTGCACTACACCAAACGTTTATAAATATGGGTGCCTTAACCACAGTTCAGTGGTCACTGGCTGTGAACCTTGGTCAGTGTGTTGCAGCCTTCTGCACCGAAGATCGAATGCACGGCCGAAACGTTTGCACCAAACAACAATGGACCACACGGTCTTACTGCCCTTCAAGCCGAAGTACTCATATCAACAAAAATAAAATACGAAAAATTAGATAAACCATTATTTATAATTTTATTCTTGACAATAGTGGTTAGTTCCTCATATGCGGGTTAAAAATTGATTTAGTTATTAAATAACGTAAATAACAATAAAAATGTATATACTGTCACTAAGTCGTTGCCAAAATGTTAAGAAATCTTCAACATCTTCACAACATGGCGTAGACAAGGTGCCGCCTGTTGTGCCTGCAAAAATCTTCCAGCTATCTTGTTTAATAATGCAGGTGAAATAGATTCACGCAATTGAATAAAAGTTTTGTTTATTAAAGAACATGTTACATGTTTATCCTTGTTTACAACGAAATCTTTAACCTGTTTACAATGTTTAAGAATGCGTTTTACTGTTAAAGAAAAGGCGTTGCCCCGTTCCCCCGTTCACCTCCAAAAAAAAGTGATATGACTGTATGAAAAGTTATAAACTGTCAACTGTTTATAACTCGTATTTATGACAGCGTCACAGCACACTGCACGAGCGGCAGTAACACACCCATCAGCAGGCCACCCCACCACGCACTCCTGGAACGCTTAACATATCTCTTCCTGGGACTACTTACACATCTGTATCCTGACCTGAGTTTGTACAGGGTCTGCCAGTGAAGCGGGAAATGTTTAAAGTCCAATAGTTCATTTTCTGCTCACGAGAGGGCGTGGAGGTTTTCGATTGTTGTATTATATTTAATGCTATTTGTTATACATGGAGCAGTGGTCAGGTGCACAGTGTGCTTTCTGAATTTTTCATAAAATCTTTTCATCCTTACAAAATTCAAGTAATCCAGGAGTTGAAAGATGGCGATATGCTGGCTCGCAGGATTTTCAGCGAAGAAATATTGCGACGTGTAAATGATGATGAAAGCTTTATTCACCGTATGTTTATGTCAGATGAAGCACATTTTCATTTGAATGGATATGTAAACAAACAAAATAGTCGATATTGGAATGATGAAAACCCAGGTGAGTTGCATTAAAAGCCATTAGATAGTCTGAAAGTTACGGTGTGGTGTGCAGTTTCATCATCTGGCATTATTGGGCCATATTTTTTCCAAGACGATAGAGGAAACACCACAACTGTCAATGCAGACCGCTACACACACATGGTCAGAACATTTTTGATGCAACAGCTCCCTAGGTTTCCGGGAATTAATTTTTTCCAGCAGGATGGGGCCACAAGTCATACTGCTCGTGTGCTCATGGCTGCTTTAAGAGAACTCTTCCCGGATGGACTCATATCCAGATATGGCGACATCTCGTGGGCTGCAAGATGCCCAGATTTGTCCGCATGCGACTTTTTTCTTTGGGGATTTCTGAAGAGCAGGGTGTACATTGATAGACCGCGCACCATACCGGAATTGAAAACGAATATCAGACAAGAAATTGCACGGATTCAACCTGACCTGCTTCGTCGAGTGATGGAAAATTTTCGGTCAAGATTAGAAGAATGTTTACACAGAAATGGCTCTCACTTGAGCGGCGTTATTTTTAAAAAGTAAAATAATGGCATACTTTACTCAACTCAAATCTGTAAAAAAAATTCTAATAATAAATGTTTCATGAAAAAATTGGGTACTTTTAATTTTCCCCCTTCACTGGCGGACCCTGTATTTCCAGACTTGATTGCCCAGTCTGAAATCTGACTATCTTTCTAAATGTCCTTTCCCCGGTTGTTTGCAATCTTTTACTTTTTCGTGCAAGTCAAAAACCTGTAACTCTCCCCTTATGGGCTCATTTCTTTAACGGTCAAGTTTAGAACACCTTTCGACACCTCTTAAGAATGCCATTTCCAAGGCCTGTATTTTACTGCCTTGTGTTTTCATTGTTGTCCATAATTCATACCCACAGAACAGTACAGGGCTGCCATAACTTTGTAAAACTTTAACTTTGTATCTTGACGTACCTTGTTTCTAAAAATACGGTTGACTGGTCCACAGATCGTCTGGAATTTACCTTACTTAAACATCAATATAATAATTCCTGTCATAGCCAATATCAATTCGCAAATAATGTGGCTCACCTGTTCTATAATTTGTTCACTAATTGTTATTTTTGTTCTTTTTGGGTCTTTACCTCGAAATCCCATTACCTTTGTTTTTATAGTGGAGATTTCTATATTGTATTGTTTGGAAATATGACGAAGCTTAGAAACAAATTTTTGAAAATCGGTTTCTGTATTTTGAAGTACAAGCAAGTTGACGGCAAACAACAGCACATTCAAATGTCTGTCTCGTGATAACTTAATATCAGGGCTCACTTGTCGTGGTAAGTCGCACACGTAATAAATCAATAAGATCATAAGACTAGTGAGAAGGCTTATAAGAATAATTTATAAACTAAATATAGTTTAGTAGAACCCTGACAGTCTTTCATGAACGGTGAGCTGTGCCGACCCAATGTATGTATTACTCCCCATTTAAAAATAGTGGCGAGAACAGTACGCGATAACGTCTCGTTAACACTTACTCTCCATTTACAACTAAACTTGCACGCTTGTGATGTTCTACCATGAAAAATTAATTTACGTTTTTACCTTATCTATTTCGTTACTTAACATCATCCGTATTAGTTATTACAAGTAACATGTACTAATTATTTTGAGAAAACTGATTTCTAGTTTTATAATAATTTTGTTTTTTACATTAGGTTTTTAATTTAGGTAACTAAAATTTATTTTAAAATTACAAATTATCAGACATTCTGAAGTATTCATATTTATATGAAAATAAGAGTTTGTAGTACGGTTAAAACCATAAAATAGGAATTATTTAACTAAAAAAATGTTTCCACAGTACTCACGTTTCACAGAAGTTTTCAGTCACTGTTAGGCAATTTCTCTATTTCAGAGGGATTTTTACCTTCCCTCTTCAGAAAAATCTTTGAATCTGCTTGAAGATTAATTATTTACTGTTTCATTCACAATACTTTCCTTTTCCAAATATTCTTTTTCAATTCTTGTCACGTTTTAAAAATTTGTTTTGTTCGGAATCGTTAGCTGCCACTCTTGAAAGTTTCCCTCGCCTAAGTTTTCAACGACCCTTGTTTAAGGTAAACGTTACATTTTCCTGCAACATTCCACTTAATTTCTATTCACATCAGCTCTGTAGGATTTATTTCAGGGCTGTATTGGGGAAGCTTTATAACTAAATGCCCTTTTCTTTGCAGGATTTGATCTATTAAACATGTTTAAAATTTTGGTTTAAACGTTTTAACGAAATTCATAATGTTTGGTTTTAACGTAACCACAACGGAGTGGTATTGCGTGTCGTGTTTTTGTCTTGCATACCACGTTACGTAGAATTAGTCGCAGGTGTTTTGTTTTAACTGAACGTTATAATAGCTGACATTGTCAATCACTGACACACTGTTGGCGGATAAATTTGGAACCAATTTTTCTTTAACCCTACATCTATAATTATCAGCGTTAATGTTGGCATAATAATCCCTTCCCTATTTGATTGGGTTTAAAAATTAGCATAGCGTTTGGAACAAATCCATATTTGCTGTCGGCTTTGGCCTTTCGCAATGGAACAGTATAGCAACAAAGTTAAATCTGACCGCTCCAGGTGTTCTGATGGCTACAATGAATAAACGTTGTTTCGCCTTTATACAGTAAGGTTCTGCATTCTTCCAAAAATGTTTTTGTGCTTTGTAAAAAAAAGCTCCGATTTCGTGAATTTCTGTTAAAACAGGTCGATTAATTTACCTAATAGCCATTTCTTTCAAGATAATGTTTAGGTTACTTCTGCCACCTTTAAAGCTGATGGATTCTTTTAATTTTTTAACAGCTTATTTTACCGTCGAAAGACGCTTTTCGTGAATGTAAAATATCCCGATTGTCCTACTAATAACATCTTTGTAGAATTCGTAAAGCCGATTAAATGTTTATGAGCGCGGTGTTTCTGTCCTAATGTGTTAAGTGACGTTTCCGCTTTTGAGTCTGTACTCAAAAGCGGAAACCACAAACATTCCGCTTCATTATTCTTCTCACGAAGCTATGCGAAATACACGTTGCTTTTCCAACACGTTCTTGTACCTAACGGAAATCTAATAAAGGTTTTCCGATTGCAGCCTCCCTCTTCATGAAATTATAGGGTACGCATTTCATACTGCCTCACGAGTCTGGTTATGCAGTGTTTTAGAAGTCAGTTTAAAAATTTTGTGAGACATGGTAATATACGTTTTGCACTAATACTAAAAAATACACGTAAACTTATGAAATAGTGTTTAAACGCTTTTGTAAAATATAATAATACGTTTTGTAATAAAAATGTAGGCTAAGTAGGGATCATATAACTAATTACATTGATTAACACAAATAGTTTTGTCGTCACAGTGTAATTTGTAGATGACTATACATAACGTTTGGGGTCAAAAGGGGGTGTGATCGAACATATGTTTTCGTAGAAGAGAAATGCACCAGCCTCTCCACACGTCGGTGGACCCTGTTACCCCGAGCAATCCACTCCAAAGTTGTGGAAATCAATCCCTTCGGCGGAGTGGATCGGTAAGCAAACAAGAGATGGGGATTCTGTCAGGACAGCCTGGGGGTACCCTGGGTCCTGGCCGGGCAGGATGGTGCACATCGACAGCAGGGTGTGCATCTAGTGTGGAGACGGAGGAGGCTACAGTAGCCCAACGGCTGCACACATGGGCTGTGTCAGCTTACCTACTGCGACCGGGCAGAGACAGCTCGTCAGCTTTGGTGAAAGAAACTCTCTAGGAGAAAAGCACCCCCCCCCCAAATCAAAGTTCCTGGTCATCCAGGTTGGGGGTTGGATCGGAGAATTCACATACCCCATTTGTAAACTTTTATGTGCAGAAACCTGTCAGTTTCTTTCATCAGCCAGGGAAGACGTTGTGAACTACGATGCGCGCCATATCCTTGGGACCCGGAACTGGAGAGCAGCTGCACTTGACCAGGACAACCGGCGGAGGCTGTTAAAGGAGGCCTTGACTCAGTAATGGGTTGTCGCGCCGCTGAAGAAGAATACATAACGTTTGTTTAATCTGGTGTGCACACGACTGAAAACTATACAAAAGTGTTCTACCCATGTGCCAAGTGAATTAAATATTTTTACATTAGTAATGTTGTGTTAGTGGTTATAATCGCAAACAGATATTATGCTGTTGCACAACATTATAGAAAAAATTCCTGGGTATCGGCAGAATGACTGACCTCGTCCATGTGCGTTAGGAACCAGAAGGAAGGGTTGTTTACCTCACCGCTTGTTTACAAATTTGTGTACACCCTCGTTGGACTGACATTGGTATAAATTAATTGTCTCGATGTTATTATTGTGTACTTCTGAGTCCCAAAAGCTCTATTTGGGAATTTTTATATTGTGGTGTGCAACAACGTAAGTTCTGTTTAACAATTTTTTTAGCGAAATATTTATGTGAATTCATTGCTTTATCCAGATGACAATTTAATGATACAGAAAATAGAAGACCACTTACAGCGGACGACATTTACGTTCAATAGCATCATACTATGGGCTACAGATCTCTGTCACAAAATCTAAAACGATGCAATTTCGGGCCAGGTATCCTGTAAGAACTAAGACAGTCGTCACTAATGAGATTTTGGGCCAGGTTAGTTATTTTAATTACACGGGTTGTAATATCTCATATGGAATTGATGTTGATTGGGATAGTAAGCTAACAAAATTTAGACGCATATGTTGGACGATTCATAGGAACCTGAAAAATAAAACACACGGAGGATACCCGAATGAAATTTTATAAAACTGTGTCTGTCCCCACTTTCCTGTATGCTTGTGAGACGTGGACTTTTGGTGAAAGGGATGTGCAGAGGATTCAGGAAGACGAAATGAAATTTCTAAGAGGGACGCAGTGTTGTTCTCTTTTTGATTGGAAAAGGAACGAGGATATTAGACATTGCATCATGTCTAAGCAACGCGATTTAAACATTGTATCATCGCACCAGAAGATGGAAGACCACAGAAGGAGATGGTGTGAACACTTGAACCGCATGGCTGATATCCGTTTACCTGTGGCTGACTGGTGTTGTCACCCTACTGGAAAGAGAGATGTCGGTAGGCTAGGAAGGAGATGGGTTCCGGAACAGATCTAAGCCCTAATTCTTGTAGTTGTGATGATGATGGTGACGAAATTTTGTCAACCTCGAAACAAGAAGTTGGTCTACTACGCATCTCCACGCATCTGTTCAGTTTCTATCATCAGGCCTGTACTACCCGATTAACGATTCCCTTTTAATGTTTGTTACTTTAAGAATCGCAAACAGAAGTACTAATATGTTAAGTAGGTGCAGTTTATGTCTGGCGGTAGTAAATGGAAAGCGGTAACTCACTTGTCAAAAGATTTACTGCTGGCTGGAGGTAGTTACAGGGAACAGACAGGCATAAAACTAAGCAGTGAATCAACAGCCCCCAACTAGTCTTTTACACCGCTACTGAACTGTTTTATTCCAAGTACGTCAGTTGGTTTTATATTGTAGCTGTCTCTCCTTATCGATCTCTTACACTAGAAAAAGGAGATACGGCATGGCCAGCTCTAGTAAAAGGCCGGAATAAACGTGACAACACTGGGAACAGCTGATATTTGAGGCCAATTAGACGATCTCTTAATATATGTATTTCCATAATCAAATCGCGTCATTTTTAGTTGCCGGTTAACACCTGTTTTATAATTTCTTGTTTTTTTTTGTAAATTAAAAGTTTATTATGTAAAATACTGTTACATTATTTACGAAATATAGTAATTAACTCATTCCTATGATAATAACTTAATAATTTGAACAAAATTATTTCATTAGGGTTAACATAAATTTACTAATTTCTTCAAATAATACTACTGTGCGCATAGTATTAACTGCGCACAGACCTATAATTTAAAAACACCTACTCATGATTTTAGCAATGCTATGAAATTAAATCAAAATATAACATGTTCACTTTAGATATTTTATTACACTATGCTTATAAAGGCCTCAGACGCAACGTTGCCACTTTAATATGCCGGCCTTCTACTAGAGCCGGCCAGGTCTATGGTTATTCTGACGTAACAGTAAGGATGTACAAACACAGTTTGTCATTTCTGATAAAATTATTCTCATGTACATTAATATATGTCGGCTTTTCGGTGACTCAAGTAAATGTTTCTCATTTCTTCGTGTTCTGTGCTTACAACCCGTTCTGACATCTACTTTGCGTTTTTTAGATTTTAGAACCCATCTGCTGTTCGCCGCCCAAGGCCTGTGACTTTTCTACTAATATTACAGTATCCTTTTGCAAACATGAGTGGCATTCATTTTTTTTATAAATATTTTGTTTACTTTGTCTTGTACGCTTTTCTACGGTGAAGAAATTTCAATTTTGTAGTATGATCTTGATGTTTTAAATATAATTCTATTTTATAATTCTGGTTTTACGATGTTTGCACATTTTCCGGAACCAAAGATTGCAGAAGTGATTTAATTCTCATCTTCCACTGCTGCTTGTCCATCCAAATATCTTCTTCAATGTCTCGTTCCCTCAGTATAGTCTGAATTTCTTCTATCAAGGTGATAGGTGGTCTTTCTCTTTTCCTTCTTCCTGGTGGCGTCCATTTCACAACTCTCCTTAGCAATCTTTCCTGTGACATATTTTTGTTTGTTTGGATGAAATGAGCAATTGAATTTTTCACATTCATTCTGTCCTAATGACTTCACTTCTTTTTTTCACTCTTTCCGAACATCTCCAAAACTCTATTTCTGCAGTCATTAATTTTGTTCTTGTGTGTTTAGTAGTAGTCTAAACTTTTAGCCGTACGTCATGATACTTCTAACAATAGTTTTATACATTTTGGTTTTACTTTCTGATGTAACTTGCTTATCCCACAGGATTCTATTTAATGTAGATATAGCCATATTTCCCAAATTAATTCTGGATTGTACTTATTTGTCTTGCTTTCCAGGTATTCTTTTGTATATGAAATTTTCTCCATGTCCTTCTCTAATGTCAAGTCTTGATGAAGGTCATGTATTTTGTTTTATTCATATTTCCATTTAGTCGTCCCCATTTCTGATATTCCTGTATCAATTTTCTAGTCATGTACTCTATACCTTCAAAATCTTGAGCCAAAAGTTATTCATCATCAGCAAACTGTAATAAATAAACTGTATCACCGTCAAATAGAATTCTCATGTTCCTGGGCATTTTTCCAAGTCTCTATTGCCTTCGCCGTATGAATGTTGTAAAGCGTGGGTCACAAATTCTATATTTATCAATTATAAAAACAAACAGTGAAGTTTTTTGTTTTCAATAATGAAAACCAGACCAAATTACAAGTGGCACAAAAATCGTTATTTTATTGTTATAGACATACTTAACTTTGTTCAAGTCTGGAGTAATCGGAATAATATGTTAATGACTAGAGCTTAGGTACGTAATGGCGTAATGGGACGTTATGGCACGCATTGTACATTTTATGTACGTAACGAGCTGTAAGCTGCACAAAACGTTCATGTAATTGTATACTAATAAAATTAGTGTGTTTCATGTTACTAGTGAAATGGTGAAATAAAACGTAAATTGGCAGACCCTGAAAGGGTCATACGCTAGTCTGTTTATACCAATATCAATGTGCGTTGTAAATACTGGAAAGCATTAATTTTCGTTTTATTTCAGTACGTGTTTATTTTACGCGCAGTAAACATTCCGCGTTGTTAATTATTATTGTATATTTCAATAGTTTATAATGCACTAATACATGCAATAATGCAATAATTATATGCAACAATGCATGGCAATAATGCAAAATTTGTGCATTGTTGGACTCAATATGTACTTACATTGCAAATAGTTACAAACTATTAACACTTTGGATACGCACCATTTTTCACGTACTCATAATTTTGTCTGTAAAGACTAGTAATCATTTACAGAAACTTATTATATATCATGTGATAGTTCAATTCATCATTTTCAAATTAATATAAACAAATTTACAATAATACGATGTTAATATTTACTTTTTAAAAGTAGATTATTTTGCGTTTAAAGAAGATTTCCAAACGTTTTGCGTCTGTTTGTACTTATAATTGTTACACAAAATCTAATTAAAATTAATTATATATCTAAATAATTACATAAATACTCACTAGGTAAATATAAATAGTCACTACATAAAAGATGTTTCATCTTTGCATACATACATACATATAGTTTTACAAATATCAACTTCAGAATTTTCTGCAGAAAGTTTTAAAAGTAATTTCCTACGGAAGGGTTGTGAAAACCTAAAATTCCTAAGTGAAAAAAAAAGGATATAAATCACAAAAGTGTTGCGATCTGTATTTCTTGTGAACTAAATATGTGAGAGGTCATGTTCCAGGTTGTGCAGATCACGGGTTTACATAATTTAATTTCTACAGACACAAATAGATGTGCCCGCAGAAAGCGTGGGCAATGTATCTAAAGTGTTAACCAACCTTATTCTACCAACTATAATTGCAATGTACAATGTGCATCCTTATTAAAGTTCATGTGTAGATATTTCTTTAAGCACTTCAGTTTCCAACACTAGTTCAAACGGGTTTTCTCTTTGCAATCGTCGAACAAGTCCAGCATTATCAAAACGTTGTAGCCTTGAATTACTTTGATGTTTATAAAGCCTTTGTTTCTATTTAGCTGCAAACCCTTTGATGTTATTGGTAACCATAGGTATTTTCAAGTATCGATGGATGTCATTGTTCCTTACCAAGGTAAAGCAATTTATTTTTAAATTTTTGAATTACTCTGATACTGGATTTCTTTGTGTAGTCCCTAAGTTGCACACCGTAAACCCGGACCGGTTTCAAAACTTGTTTGTATAATAAATAACTTGTTATTACGCAGCGACAATTCAGAGAGTCTTCCAAGTAGCCAAAACTAATTTCTTGAATTGTATTCCAAGTTTTTCACGTTTTTTTCTTAACCTGTTCTTTCCATCTAAGCTTAGCATCCTAGAGGCATTACCAAATACTTCGCCAAGTTTGCAAGTGGAATTCTGAGACGATTGATAAAAAGAGGTTAAGTGCTTTATTTTTCTCTATAAAGTTGACATGAATGTCTCGTCTAACTTGATATTGTCACGACGGTCTCCTTGATACGGTGGAAAACAAAATACAAGACAACAATGAAGTCACTAAAAACCAGCTTTAATTATCACAAGTACAGTTTATAATCAACACGTTATTCAACAAAATTATACTCGTACAATAATTCAAGTCAATTTGTCAACACGCAATAACAATGTCAACTAATAGAGTCCCGCACAATTATTAAACACATAACACTTCGCCACAACACGTCGAACCTCAGTGGAATAAATCGCTACTAAAACTGAAACTAAGCGTCGCTGTATGCTTATATTTATACCCCGCTGAGATTCCAGAATAATCGGTAATACGCGTCAACACTACTAGAAAACACTAGAGCGTAATTGCTTGCGGCCTTGAACACAGTGCGCGCGGACCGGTGTAGTCTGGAACAGCCTCGTTGACGCATGCTAAGGGGCACGTACGCACACATCGTTTCAGCTGGGCTCTGCTGGGATAGCCGACAAACATGTCGATCATTCTATAATGACGTAACAATAGGATACGGGATCATATTTAATTTGGGACAAGTGTTGAATCATTACATCTGGTGATTATGTGCTGAATCTCTTGATAAACGTTTTAATTTACCTGTCTAAAGCGCATTTAGAGAATACATAGTGTTATATGTCTTTGTGGGTAATACTGTGTTTAGTCTATAACACTCAGACACATTTTAGAGGAGAGTTCAGAGAGACTTAGCTTATTGTCAGGCATATAGAAAGTAAATGGATTATGGTAACTTGTTTGTGATAAGATTTACTGCTGAAAGGTAGTTACTGAGAACGTATTGGCATAAAACTAAGTAGTGAATCAACCGCCTCAATTTGTTTTTACTCCGCTACTAAAATGTTTTATTGGAAGTACTCGGCCGGCGATAAATTGTGTCAGCCCGTGTAAATGTGTCTTTTACTGAGTAGGGGCAATAAAGAGATAATGTGCTGACAGAAACGAGTACTGGCTCTGGCACCCGCACACTAACCCGAATCCACGTTCCCGAATGACGAGATACCCGAAATCATTTTGCCCCATACCTGTTTTCCGTATCCCTTCACCCGATCGTCGTTTTCCACTGAATAAAAATTCATGTGAATAATGTAAACCTTTCATATAATAGAAATAAAACTCTTTCGTCCGTTTCACGATTTCTTAGATATATTCCTAACATTGTAAATGCTTTAGAAAAATACACGACTAGACCTACAAATATCATAATTATTTCGTCGTCATCATCATTTTCAAGGATTAAACCAAGGATGGTTTGTTCTGATCTCAAACAGGTAAAGATTAGAACTGGTCACTCCACCGCTTCCTCGGACGTCCCACACCTCTCCGTCCCCTCGGCTTGTTGTTCCATGTTTGTTTAGGGCTGCGGAAGTTATCCGTTCGGCAAAGATGTTCTCACCAATTCAGCCGATACTGGGCAATCCTGTCGAGTATACTCATATCATTCAGTTTCTGCTGTATATCTGTGTTCCTTCTACGATAATGGAGAGTATACCCTGCCACGTGCCTGAGAAATAAGTACTAAATAAGTACTCACCATTACATCAAAGAAGGATTCCTTCCGTGGTTGCAACGTAAATGATTGGTCATTTGGTTGTTTACGTTGCAACCACGGAAGGAATCCTTCTTTGATGTAATGGTGAGTACTGCTTTACTATTATTATTATTATTATTATTATTATTATTATTATTATTATTATTATTATTATTATTATTTTAGCAATATATCTGTATAACAAAGGTTTGGAATTTTTAACGATATCTATTTTTTATTGATATATTTTATCTTTGTATTAATTTATTGTTCGCCTGAAGACGGCCTTTAATTCTACAGAGGTCGAACCGTCGTGTTTATTAATTTTAACTTACGATGGCTAATGTCCGAAACCTTATAATTTGTAATCAGTAGAATAGTGATAACAGAGTGTACTGATGGCTCGACGAGGTAAGCCAAGGATTGCGTCAGAACATTTTTATGACTACTCTTACTATAATACGAACTGTATCTTATAAAGCTGAAGTTTTCACCTATAAAAAAAGCTGTAAAATAGTTTATGGTTACGTAAAACGTAGCGAGTGCGTTACACAAAATGACAGCATCAGTTTATAAGCTTCTACTGAGAAGTGAAGGTGTTGGTTTACGCGTCAGTAGTAAAACGCGGCTATTTTAAAAACGAAATATCTTTTATCTGTTTCTTTTTTACTTCCATATTCCTTAAGGAAATGGAAGTATGGTGATGGCAAAAAAAATCGTGTCCAAGATTATTGCAGATTCTGATTGTACTACACTCAAAACATGAAAAAAAGTCGTTTTTCGAAAAGTGTCTGTGTGTGTGTGTATGTGTGTCTGTGTGTCTATAGATTTTTTTCTATGGCAAACGATAACAGCCGCAAATTCAAACAGAATCAAATAATTTTTTGCATACAGCCCTGATTTGTAGAGTACTCACGACCTGTTGTTTTTGGTGAAGATCGGTTGAGGGAAAGGGGTAATTTACCAGCAACGGTTTTTTTTATTAAGGGTAATTTTTTTTTTTTGGCAAACGATAACAGCCGCACATTCAAACAGAATCAAATAATGTTTCGCATACAGCCCTGAATTGTAGAATTCTCAAGACCTATTGTTTTTGGTGAAGATCGGTTAAGGGAAAGGGGTAGTGTACCTGCAACTTTTTATGTTTTAACAAGGGTAATTTTTTCTATGACGAACGATAACTGCCGCATATTCAAACAGAATCAAATAATTTTTTGCATACGTCCCTGAATTGTAGAGGTCTCAAGACCTTTTGATTTTGATGAAGATCGGTTAAGGGGAAGGGGTAGTTTACCTGCAACCTTTTATGTTTTAACAACAGTAAAGTACTTGAAAATTCATTTAAACTTTTTAAAACAATGGTAATTGTTAAAAATAAAATAATTTTTTATGTTATCGGCTAGAATGACAATTTTACTTAAAGAAGAACTTAAAAATGTTAGCGAAAAATATCACATTCAGAAACTGTTTTCTGAAGAACCGGGAAAGTTAAATATTTAATGATAAAATAGTTACCTGACGTTTGACTGTACATGAGATTTGGTCAATGTATCTATTCTATTGATCAGAGTTGTAAATTGCCAAACATAATGCAACTGTTAGATATATCAGTTTAATATTTTTTCGACGCTCCGAAAACTGGAACGTTGTTGCACTGATAAAGAATACAGCAAAAAATTTTGGTCAGAAAGCTTGTTGAGTTAATATTGGACCGCGAAACCCTTAATTTCAATACTCATACAAAATATTTTACAGTTCAAGCACAACACATTTTTTATATTGTTTCAGGCCACTGTTAAATAGCAATTATTTTTCGTGTTAAGGTCATTGTATACTGATATTTTATACCTACAATTGGTTTAAATGTGGCGTATTACACATACTGCAATCGGTTGCACAGCTTGCAATCGATTGCAAAATATTTGCAAGCCTTGTAACTGCTCGTGCAACTTTTAGTTTCACGCACTCGTTGTGGAACAGTAATTCAAACGTAGCCTATTACACTATGCAACCGATTGTATGCAACTCTGCTGCGCGCGCATTCTGTAGACAACGAAGAAATTGCATGTCATGGGTCCGACGTAATATATACAATTTGTGTTAAACCGCCAATATCTCGAAAACGGAAAGGGGGAATTTAATGAAACAAAGCCCAAAATAAAACTGTAAGTTTTCCTAAATTTGACTGGCTGACACCATATAGGTATCTCTTATACTGTAGAACGAAAGTTTATGGCACACCAAAAATTTCACTGAATGCAAATTAACAAAACTGTCATGGCATGGAACCGTTTTAAATCTCCGTTCTTAAAAATTATTGAAGTTATTGGCTCTATGTTATGTCCAAGTCATCCTCAAACTTCAAGGAACCCGGTGGTGAAAGAAATTTTTTTATACGATCTGTAGCTTCTGAGGTTAGTCCAGACAACAATACAAACAAATTTTACCTCTTTATAATAGTAGTATAGACGACATGTTTACTCTGCAACTGATTGCAGAGCAGTTGCAACCTGTTTTTACTACCGTGCAACTAGTTTCATGTCGGCTTGAAAGCAGTTGCATGCAGCCAGTTGCGTAGCGTAATAAGAGACCTCACTGAACAAAGTAATAACTTTATGTTTTTTCTTTATATCAACTCTTCTAGCAACAGTGTGTCTTTTACAGTCAGTCTCACCAATCCATAGCAAATGGATTCAACATTGTTGAAAATTTTACATGATTCAAGTACTCACTGGAAAGTTATTAGCAAGCCATTGTTTCTTTTATATGACCCAGGATAGTGTGTTCACTGCAGTTTTTGGTGACGAGTATTACATCTATGTATTTGTGGTTTTCATGACTTACGGCTCAGAAGTTTGGACTACTAATAAACACACAAGAACAAAATTAATGACAGCAGAGATGGACTTTTGGAGACGTTTGGCCAAAGTATCCAGACATGAGAAAATTAGAAATGAAACCAATAAGGATAGAATGAATGTAAAAAATTCAATTGTCGACTTTACCTAAACAAAAAATTACAATGGTATAGACACACGAAAAGAATGTCATAGGAAAGATTGCCAAGGGCAGTTATGGAATTGACCCTGCCAGGAAGAAGGAAAAGAGGAAGACACTATCACCTGAATAGAAGAAATTCAGACTATATTGAGGAAACGAGAAATTGAAGAAAATCTTTAGATAGACAAGGAGCAATGGAAGATGAAAAGTCAATCACTTCTGTAATCTTTGGTTTTGGAAAACGTATAAATATTGTACAGCTGGAATAAATAAAAAATATTTGCGGCTTTTAATTTTTGTAAAACACGAAGAAAGTGTATTCCATTTTTTCTGCGGTTTAGCAGATTTATTAAATGTAGAGTTTACTGTCTCGCATACATGGTGTGAAATAAATATCTGTATTATTATTTCATGACGTTTATTTTAAGTGTGGCTTTCCTGAAATTGTTTATAAAGAATTGAAATTACTTCACTCTCTCTGGTGTCGATTAAATTTTGACACTAAACGAAAATACCCATCCATGTAAGTATAATAATTGCCTTTCGCGAGAAAAAAGATGAATATAATTATTTCCTAATTCTAAGCAATCAACGGAGAAAGTTGCTTGTAGCATAAGCAGAGAAGGAAGCTTAGACAAAAAAATTTTAATCGCTTTGTCAGGTGGCTTTTGACAGAAATTACTACTTTAAATGTAAATGCCAATAAGAAAACAACGCTACCCCAACATCAGCTTGAAATTTTTTTTCCACCAAAAAACTTCGTTTCAAAAGTCATAAATATTTAGACGGCGTAATTGAATTTCTAATATCAAGTTGAAACGGTCTATACGCTATGTAAATCCTGTCGCCGAGTCACATTATTCGTTTTAGCCGTCCCTAATTATCACGGCCTCTTGAATATGTTATAAGTATTTTTAGCATATTGTTCTCATATCAGGATAAAAAAATTATTGACGAGAAACAGTAAATAAAATTAGGAAACTAACAGAGGCGTTAGAAATTTAATGATTATCTGAATGATAACAAAATATACGATAATACTAAGCTGAGCTGAAAAGTAGCACAGGTACGTACGCGACTGTTGGCACTCGCATAATTCTCTAGGTATTACGATATGACCCTTGTGCTTCTTACTTGACTCAGCATATCAGCATATCCAAGCTTACTATATTCAAAAGGGAAGTGATTGTTGTTTTGATTATTATGTTAGTGTGTAGATTTGAAATAGGATGACATTTATTGATGTGTTGACAACTTTAATTTATACTAATGCATTACAGTGCTTTTGTTGATTTCCGGCTAATTAAAATTTGTAATTAGTGACTTACTGGAGATTTTATATACAGAGGAGTACATATATATAGGGGTAAACATTACGGCCAGTGGGAAGCAAGACAAAGAAATTAATACAATACAATCTAGAATTAATTTGTAAAAAATGGCTATATCTACATTAAATGAAATCCTGTGGGATAAGCAAATTACATCAAAAAATAAAACCAAAATATTTAAAACCATTGTTAGAAGTATCATGACTTATGGCTCAGAAGTTTGGACTACTAATAAACACACACGAACAAACTTAATGACAGCACAGATGAACTTCTTGAGACGTTCAGCAAGAGCATCTAGACGTGAGACAATTGGAAAAAAAGTCATCAAATACAGAATTAATATGAAAAATTTAATTTTTGATTTTATCCAAACAAGAAAATTACAATGGTCTGGACACACGAAAAGAACGGCACAGGAAAGATTGCCAAGGAGAGTTATGGAATGGACCCCACCAGGAAGAAGGGAAAGAGGAAGACATCACCTAGATAGAAGAAATGCAGACAATATTGAGGGAACGAGAAATTGAAGAAGATCTTAGGCTGGACAAGCAGCAGTGGAAGATGAGAATTCAATTACTCCTGTAATCTTTGGTTCCGGAAAACGTGTAAATATTGTTCAGCCGGATAATAATAATAATTAGCGAGTTACTTGGTGATAGTTATTCTCCTTCCACTGCATACATAACACGACGATTCTTGAGACCGTCGTAATAGTGGCGTCAGACGTGCAAAGAACCTATAACTTTAGAAAGGGAGGAAACCCATAGAGAGTAGTGTGAGTGGTAATTAATTTAAAAAAAAAAGATGGATATCAGTGCTACTGCGGACAGAAAACCGACAGGATGGAAAACGGCGTCAGGCGGCGGAAGAAGTGAAAATACAAACAGAAGAATGCAGACGAGAAGCAGAAGAAGCAGAGGAACATCAAGAAGCACTAATGTTAAAAAAAGAAACACAGAATCACCCCAACACACTGTTGCTAGAGTTGGAGGTGCGACAAAAAGAAGAACGTAAGCAGAAAGCAAAGGAACTGACACATGAAACAGAAGACATAATACCACTAACACAAGAGCAAAAGCAATTGCAAGATCATACGGCAGAATTGCGTAGCGGACGTGACGGTGATGGTGAAGTACGCGGTGATCTCAATGGTCAAAAGGTAACATTATCTGCAATAGAAAAGTCAACTCCAAATACATATAAAAAAAACATAAAAGATGAAGTCGGATAGTTACTCTGTTTCCCTTGCACTACACGGTGATAGCAATATTATTATTCCCGGGAGATCGTCGTGACTATATTATAAATATTTTCAGCTTGTTGTTTTTAAACCACAATACACAAAGCATATTCATGAAAAAATTCGAAACTAACAAACACGTTATAAATTTAAATATCGGTATGGAGAACCGTACATAACTTTCATGTTCTAAGATTTATATTTAAAATCATTTACTTGAATTCGGTGTGTTCGTTGTAAATTGCGTTTTATATGTTTGACAAATTGAAATAAAATATTCCCACAGAAACTACTTCTTTTTTGCCGATAACTTAGTAAACATATACAAAAATTATCCCCTCCCCTTCAACTACCCTTTTTATTTATAGACATTTCATCTACCCTTCTACAGTGGATTATTATGACCTTCTTTTAATGATACTTTATTTATGGAAAATAAGTTGCCGGTAAACTACCCCTTTCCCTTAACCGATATTCACCATAACTAATAGACACTGAGTCCTCTACAACTCAGGCACACATTCAAAAAATTATTTGATATTGTTTGAATGTGTGGCAGTTATCGTTCGCTATAGAAAAAGTTCTACATAGACACACAGACAGACACAGAAACACACACAAACACACACAAACACACACAAACACACACACACACACACACTTTTCGGAAAATGACTTTTCTTTATGTTTTGAGGGTAGTACAACCAGAATGAGCCCATATCTCGAACACGATTTTTTCGCTATCACCGTACTTCCATTTCCTTACGGAAAATGGAAGTAAAAATTAGCTAGATGCAGACAAAATATGAGATATTAAATGACAGTAAGAGAAAAAGATAAAACAAGAAGAGGAGTTATGAAGGAAGTTGTGACACAATTGGAGGGATATGACTAACATGATTAAGCAACTAATGAAAATCAGAATGATCACTGTTGCACACCACTATATAAAAATTATTCCGATTAGCGCTTTCAAGCTTCACAGCTCATCGTCAGATCGGGAATAGACAGAAAATATGTGAAACCCAACCCTTCACCCCTCTCCCCCACCCTGCTCACCCACAACAAACTAAAAATTAATGACCCTTCCCCACCTCCTAAACTCTGTCTCACCATCTGTACAGTTACATATTTTTCTAGTAAATTCCTTGTGTTTCAGTGTGTGTGTGATCGGAATAATTTTTATATAGTGGTGTGCAACAGTGATCATTCTGATTGTGATTTCAACCACTAACACAAATTTCTTCATTAAATTATTGAAAAGAAAATTTGAGTTGGCATTGGGTCGATGTTGTCACAGAACGAGATTAGGCCTATATCACAGAATACGTACAGTGTTACTGGTCTATATACAGTCCTTTAGAGTTCACAGTCCTTTTTCTTCCAAGTCGAACCATAATAATTAATAACATGTATTTATAACGTAATAATTATTATGGCACACATTTTATATATTTCGTATAACTGTAATTTTTAAATTTAAACGATGAGGGCTTTGCGATGATCGTTCAAAAAGTATAACACAAATTTTAAATTATTTCTGTCGACGTTTCGACAATATTTATTGTCATCATAAGGACCTGTGTATGAATACAAGAGAAAATATCAAACACAAATTAATTAATTAATTAATCGAGGGTTACTACAATTTAAGAAATAATTTTTAAACTTAACATTAGATTGCATGCAATTGTTACGTAAAAAGTTTCCACTGACTATTCTGATCTACTAACTACTTGACATAAATTGTAACGATTTGCCTATGTTGTAAACTATTCCACATAGTTGTTTTTATATTACTAGGCTAATAACTCCGTAAACATAAACACGACTACGACTACATATTTATTACTAACCTTAGAAATATTTTGTAGTTAATAATTGGTCAAAATAATCTACATTTATTTCTAGTTCAAGTTATAAGCCACAATAACTGTAATTAATTTCGTAGATCATCGAAATAATCTACATAGGTTTCCTACATTGAATATTATCATTTTAACAGATTGTGCGTCCAAAAGATACAAATAAGTATTTGGCAAATTTATGTATTTCCTAAAATAAAAATAACAATTTGATAATAGCAACATAAAAAAATTAAATCTGAAAAATTTTAAATTTAAGAAAACTTATCAAATACTTAAAACGTATTTTAAGCAAATAATTTTATTAAACAAAGAAAGAGTATAAACTGCCAAAATTTTTAAACTAGAAAAAATAGATAAAGGTTTGAACGACAAAACAAAATTAAATATGCATTAAATATAATTATATTCTGAAGAGTATGTGGTATATTTATTCAGTGTTCAGTATGTTATATAATTTATGATATTATATTTTCTATATCCCGTGTGAAGTTGCTAGTCTCCCTTCGGGCGCCTCCCCAGGTAGTGGATAGGGGTATGCTCACCAGATGTAGTGGGTAAAATGGCCGGGGCGGACCATAACTAGCAGCTGCTGCTTTTTAAAGTTGGATATTACTTTATCAAGGGCTAATGGAAGTAAACCTTGATTAAAAATTGCCTGGTCCTCCAGGTTTGAGGTTAATGCAATGTACCAACTCTCCATTCACTGGAAAAAGGAAATGTTAAAAAACCAGGTAGATTGCAGCCGGATGGATTCAATAAAGGTAAATGAGAATTCAATCACTTCCGTAATCTTTGGTTCCGGAAAATGTGTAAACATTGTACAGCCGGAATAAAAATAATCTTTTCTGTATGTGTTGTTACAAAATATCAAATACAAACTCGAGCTTTTAATTAATTCTGATTTACATTGCACTTGTCATTATTACGATAATAATTATAGAGTATAATCCCGTAATCTTGCAACTATTAATATTAGCATTCGTCTTCTACTATCTCTGCTTTGCATTTAAAGACTATGCTTGTAGTGATTGTTTCGACTTTCTGATTCCAAGCACTGCCTACAGACAGACCGACAGATTGTCTCCACTTTCGTTCATACAGCCAGACAATGCTACACGTGTTGTTAATTAAATATGAAATAAATTAAAAGTCCTCTATAATCAACAATGAAAAAACATGTCTCAACTGTTACAAGGTGATGGACTTCTCCACACTTCTCCATGGGCCTGATAATTGGAATTTATCGGAGTCCCAGGACAGTCGTATTAAAACAGCCAAAATGAGATTTCTCAAGCACATGGCAAAATATATCCTCTTTACGATTGCAAAAGGAATGTAAATGTACGGAAGCAGAGTTTATGAATATTACGAGTATACGTGACAGAATTGCCCAATTTCAGCTAAAGTGGTTGGAACATCTTAACCGACTGTCGCATTCCCAAAAAGCTATGGAATTATAAATCGAAAGGACGGATGCAGCATCCGTAGAAGCGCTGGTGTGACCACCTCTAGTCTATCTCCTTGAGACCGGAACAAACCATTTTCGGTTTAATTCTTTTTTTGAAAATGATGGTGATGATGATGATAATGATGGTGATAAATTAAAAGTGTATTTTAATTTTACTACAGTTTTTCTGATAATCCATATTTAAGCAAGGCATAATCTATATACAGAAACTAAAACCAAAATATTTAAAACTATTGTTAGAAGCATCATATCTTACGGCTCAGAAGTTGGACTACTAATAAACAGTTCAAATTTACAAGAATAAAATTAATGACAGCAGAGATGGACTTTTGGAGACGTTTGTTAACCGTCTATGTTAAAGTTTATGTTAAACAACCAGTCCGAGTAGTTTGCAGTAAAACACTAGTACGGAACATCGGTTTTGAATTACTAGCCCGAGCAGTGCGTAGTGAGTAAAATCACGCGACAAGTTAAACTTAAAAACACTCGAACTTAACGTGAAAGCGACTCCGTTCAAATAAATCAACAATAGCGTAAAAATAGCATCTGAACGTAAAAAATCCACATCAGGGAGGCAGTACAATTCCACAACAGGGAGCTGAGGACATATCCACATCAGGGAGGCTGTTCACACCAGAATCCAGGGAAGCTGAGAACACTCCACATCAGGGAAGCTGTACACATATCCACACCATGGAGACTGGATGAACAGGAAGAGGAACAATTGAAACATTCAAACCCAGAAACGCCCATGAGATAGACGCCGGAGCTACAGTAACAAGTAGAGTATTAAACATTTAAGTTTGAATTTGAAAAAGACAGTAAACAAGAAAGAGAACAATTTCAGAGACTATAAAAAACAAATTTACGTAATTAGTAAAGTGAGATAACTGAGCAAATTGAGTTAAAGTGAAGTAAAATAAAAAAACAAACATTAAACACAATTCTTGTAATAACTAAAGAGTTAGAAGTAATTATTTCAAAAATAACACCCATCCATCACATTCTCACACACAGGTCTACAGAATATAAGTATAGCAGAGAAGTAAAAGTAAATTCAGTTAAGGTAAGTCTAATTAAAAATTGCATTGGTCTTTGTGTGTGTAAACTGAACAGTATTAATACTCGCTGTTGCCCAAAATTTGCGATACCAGTAAAACACACCAACAAAGTCCAGTTGCAATATATATTTTTTTTAATAAGTTGACATATGCTCGTTTATTATTTATATCCCTTTTAAGTTGACGTATCCGCGTATTTCTTAGTTACCAATATGAAATGGCAATGAAGAAAACAATTATTTTTGTCATATTCATTTTATTGTGTTTGTGATAAAAAGATGATAAACTATTATAACAATACGTTTAAAAAGCATTTGCAACAACTTCTGTGTAAGAAATAATTCAATTCCTAATAGAGTAGTGACTGTCTGTTCCCAGTCCCACCGGCAGAGTGCGGTAATTGTATTTTCTAATAACACACATTGCCTGGTGAGACTCAGTTTCGTTGGAACATGGCAATATATGTGACTAAGCATAAAAAGTGTTACTTTTTTAGTCTTATTACTTCATCTAATGTCTGCAAAAGTAATGTAAATACATTTATACTTCCTGTTAAAAATAGTGTTATCGACAGCAATGTCTTATGTCTGGAGTTTAATATTATTTACATAATTAACAAGTAACGTACTCTTTAAGTTTACTAATATATTCAGTAAAAATAAATTAGACAGTATAGCGTGCACAGATCGAGTACGCTTAGGACACAATAAATGAACAATGAAACTTGAAAAGGCCATGTGCTTTCAGTGAAGTCGAAACAAGCAGTAGTGCCTAATCCATATAGTGATATGATTATTATAATGATGGTAATCATTATTATTGTTATTGTTGTTGTTGTCATTATATTGTTGTTGTTATTATTTTTTTTTATTATTATAGGTGTCTAAAGATCCTGGCCTACCTTTAACTATTAACTGCTGCAGTTAATACAATTACGACGGTCTTAGTGATCGTCGTATGCTACAGTGGAAAACAAAATACAGACACCAATGAAGTCACTAAAACCAGCTTTAAATATCACAATTAAACAGTTTGTAATCAACAGGTTATTCGACAATATTATATTCGTACAATAATTGAAGTTAATCTGTCCACACAAATAATAATATGTTGCCCTCACAATACATTAATAATAACGATATTGCCCTCACAGAAACAGCGCCGCTGAATACCCATCAGGACTTCTTCAGTCTCTTACCCCAAGCCAGCTACCATCTTAAGAACCACTCAGCACCTACACATCCATCCACAGATTAAGAGCTAAAGCAATCAGCTTTGCAAACCATCCACGAAGATTATCCCGAGCAAGAGTGGATCCATATCTACACTGACGGCTCATCAATTCCGGGCTATGGAAAAACAGGAGCTGGGTACTATAGCCGTCTTTTCCAAGGACACTTAGCCGTGGGCAGCCCCCTTAGTAACTACGATGGGGAAATCGAAGCAGTTCACGCTGCCGTTGATGAACTGGAAAAAATCACCCCCCCTTCAAAAGCCGTGCTCCTAGTCGACTCGCAGGCCGCAATACGCAATCTGTCACGCAACTTCAAACCGACTGCCAAAGGACTATCGACTGTAGAAGGCAACTGGAGACCCTGGCGAGCCGAGGGTGGATCCTAAAACTCCAATGGATACCCAGTCATGCCAACATCTGGGGCAACGAGGAGGCCGATAAACTGGTCAAGCAAGGCACAACCCTACCCCAGCCTACCCGCCCGCAGTCCCTACAATCTTCCAAAGCTCAAATAAACTCCGCCGTCAGCATATGGAATAAGCGAAGACTGTCTGAGGCGGCCGCCGTTAAAAAATGGGAAAGCCTCGTCACCGACGGTCCAATCAACCCCAACGTCTATCGTGCAGTGTGTGTCGCCATCTTCCGACTAAAAACCGAACACGACTATCTCGCTTCACATCTGCACCGCCTCCACGCGGTGCCATCCCCTGAGCGCCAGCTGTGCGGCCACGCGACGATGGACGCCGACCATCTGAGAGACTGCCCGGTCTTGGACCACACCCCGTCCAACGAGGACACCGAGATCGCCGAAGCCCGACGCTACTGGTCAGCGCGTCGCCTAATGGCTCAACAGCCAAGGGTGGGCGTTTGCTAGTAAGTACAAATAATAATGTTAACTATTATGAATTCCGCACTATAATAATACACCACTTGAGAAACAGTCTGTAAGTCGCCCGACATAAAACTCGAATCTCACTTGAATAAATTCCCGCTAAAACTGAAACTTAGCGGCAGCTGTCGTTGTTTAAATAGACAGAAAAAGTGTTCCAGAATACAATGTGTTCTTGAACACAGTGCGCGCGGACCGGTGAAGTCTGGAACAGCCTCGGTGGCTGACGCGTGATAAGTGTCACGTAATTGTCTTTCATCTCACAGTAGCAGCAATACGTACGCACACACACACATTACAGCTAGGCTCTGCTGGAATAGCCGAGAATCGCATAGAATGTTGTGTAATACCGTAACATATTTTTTTATTTTCACTTACTCTCTATTATTCTCTTCATTTTTATTTTCTTTCTTAGAGATCGGATAAGAACCAAATATGTTAGCATGTAAACAAGATCTCCCTACTGTCACAGAAAACGTTGCAATAAGTAATACAACAATTGTAATGTTGACTGTTTCTGATGATAGCATACACATCGTTACAGTAGGTGTGAGGCAGGTAGTAAGTGTGAGACTGGACAGACGTTTAGCGCAGTGTAGCACACGACCCTAATTACTCGCAAAGTTGCATTACGCCATCGGCAGCAACTGGGTCAGCAGATGTTACCGTCAACCATATACATCGCTATCAGGGAACGTACACATAGCGCCACATATAGCTGTGTTATATAAGGTAATGAAATATTATTTGTTAGCCAAGGGTGCCAAAAGGTATCACTTTCTGACATATATGTACGTAGCTAACATATCTTGCTTATACAGTGCATACGTTGACCGAGAACTAACACCTTAAAGACGCACATATGAGGGGCAGTTGGAAAGTTTGCGGAGTGACATCTATAACTTTAACTAAAAATTTTTGTGTCTTGTAAGATTTATATTTTATATAATCGCCTGTTAATTTAAAAATTTATCTGTCAATTTATTCATTACTTACTTTTAAAATGCTTTTACTCATTCATTAATTTACTTTTATTCATTGCTTTTAAAATGCAGTTATTTGCTTTAACAGAAACTGTGTAGTCATACTTTTTGAAAACTTTATTTATAGCACTGGGTAAAAGATTATTATATTCTGTTGAAATGTATTTCTGATCCCTATTACGTGTTTCTTTCTTATTTCTATGTACGTTCTATAAGTATCATAAGATTTAATTGATTCATATTCCATTTATATACCTTAGTAACTTACTTTATATTTTTTTCAAATTTACTAACATTTGCGGGAACAGTTAGTGTCTTGTAAAAGTTAAAGTCTGTTTGCGGTGAAACGTTTCAAGCTATGAACCACTTGTGTGTGATAAAAAGGAAAATACGTTCCGACTTTGCTACAGATTTTGTTTTCGTATGGTTCAAGCAAAGTAAGAACTGTAAGATCTGGAAGGTAGAACAGTGAGAAACATATAAGAGATGGTATACGACAACTTACATATTTCAGAACTTAGTATATCAGACTTATATAATTTCATAAGTTGCAAAGAGACATCATTGTTAGTCCGAATACACTTTTTTTTTAATTAAGAAAGTTGTGCTACTGGTTATAATAACAAACAGAATTAACACTGTTGCACACCACTATAGAAGAAATTATTACGATTAGCGCTTTCAAGCTTCACAGCTCATCATCTCATTTTCCGATCTGATCATGAGCTTTGAAGATTGAAAGCGCTAATCGGAATAATTTTTCTATAGTGATGTGCAACAGTGTTAATTCTGTTTGGAAAACACATTATATACAGATATGCCAAAAATAATATAAATAATAAAGCAAACAAATCAATAGCAATTATTGACAGGATTGGATATATCTTAATAATAAGGAAAAAAGTGAAAGAAGAAAAACAGTGTTATTGGAAATGTAATTATAGCAGGTGTGGGTTAAGGAGAACGAATATAACTCCATTAAAGATAGAAATTGTATTACGTCTCAATCCACACTTTGCTCCGAATTCTTTTGTAATGACGTGTCAAAACAATGTATCATCATTCAACCAGAGAGACAATAAATTTAACCGAACAAGAATATATTTTTATTTGAAAATAAATGTGTTTCTCTTTATCTGACATTAATCTGTTACGAACGTACCTCCTCGGCCTATTATTGTCCTTTATGAGAGGTGAATGTCTCTCTGGACCCATGGTTTCCGTAAAGGCTTCTCGTGGTCTTAATTCAGAGATTGTTCATAATAATTTTTCCGTTTATAAGAAAAAATTATTGACAGTTATGGATGAACTTTGTACTTCTTCCCTTGATTTAGTTCTGCTTTAAACTCTTATGTTTCTACTTGTCCTTTTTGTAGTTAAAAATGGATATATAAACCTGCTTATTGCTTATTCTTCTTGCCTATTTTTTTTCCTACAATTTTTTCCGTTTACGGAAATAAGTAACGAGACAATAAAATAAAAAAAAATTAAAAACTAAATTCAATTTACAGAAAATCCCAAATTTCAAATTTTTAACAACGTTTTGTACAAACGCATAGACGGAAAATGGAAGGCGATGATTCCAGACCATCTCATAGAGGACCTAACCTGGGCGTGCCATTAAAGTCTTGCGCATGCAGGAGCACACAAGTGTTACATGATACTGCTAGCTTTATTTCAGTTAACGCGGAGCTTTGTTAGCTGACTAAGTAGTCACAAGTCGATGAAACATCAGTTGCTCAGGTAGTCTGTTCCGTTCCATATTGTGCGCATGGTCCGTCCAATCGCGTCTGTACTGCTCAGTCTTGACATTCAGGTTGTAAATTCCAATGGCGTCCCGTGTCCCATCAATCATTAGCCGGTTTCTCCTGGATACTCTAAGTACACATCATTCAACCTTATCTCATTTGTTTGAATTCGGCTATTGTTCATTGTACACATTATTCATGTCTCTTACTATCCTAAAGGCCTCTTGGCATTGCCATTAAAATTCTAAAGTGCCTCGTGCGATCTTCTGCTTTAATGTTCTTCTCGTGGTTCCACAAATGTGGTTAACCTTCTAGTATTTTTGTAACGATATCTACATTTTGAGTTAACAAGACCAACTATTTAGGTAGCATTGTTGACTTATATCGCTCTCATAAAAAAAAGAAACTGAATTTATGAAATACGTTCTTTGTGTTACTTCATATTGACCTGTGTTGTATTTCGTTACTTAAGGGGACTCGGTCCTTCTCCATGCTAAGGGGATGGTACTAGGGGAAAATACATCGTATATTTACAAAATAACCCCAGTATCTATACCAAAGACGAAAAATAATTAAAAATGACGTATGGAGTGCGTGAGATGATAACTTCAAAAATTTTTGTATAGATATAAAGGAAGAAAATACCTAGAAATTATAAACCATTTTAAAAACGTTAGATCGAAGATTAATTTAAAACCCCAAAAAATAAAATAGTAATAAAAGATTAATTTTTCAACGACCGTGTCCTCTTAAACAAAGTTTTTATTATTTTACCTCACATTCTGTCGATTTTTACGCATCATTTGTGTTGGGACTATTTAATAGGCCTATGTAGGCCAATTTGGCTTCTTTCTTGTATAACGTATTTGGCTGACTACTTTTTATTTATATTAGTTGTTTCCTTTTCGGTTTGCACTTTATTATTTCCATTACTAAATAATATTAAATATTAGATTTAAATATAAAATTAGATGTTAGACATTATTTATTTAATTTAGAGAACGGCTGAAGATCCATTAGTCATTTTACAGTTGCTGTGTTTCGAGAAATGTTTTACAGCAATACAACACGATGTTGTTCCAAGTGTTAAATATATAACTCTTATAATCTTATTCCCTTCTTTCCTTCCTGTCCACAACCCAGATGTTGGTGGGCTTACAGTTTCTTTCTATCTGTACACAGCCTCTTAATAATCGTGTAACGACATTGCAAGTGACTATTGTATTGAGCGTTATTATCTGTTGCATACATAGTAAATAAGGGATATAATGCCCGTATTGTACGAGAACTTGCAAACGTGATAATAGGTATTTTTATAAGCGTGTTGATAAAAAACGTGTCCACACTTTTCTACCCTTGAATGATTTATTCCTTTCGCCTATAATTACAACTCAATTAATGTCCGTAACAATGTGTAGGCCTACTTCTTAAACACGGTGCTTCAGAAATATATTTTTTGCACTTTTGGGCGGGTATCTATCATTAAACAAATAAAAAATGCTTATAGAAACACTTTTCAATAAACGCTTTTTTACTTACATCTAATTTTTCATTTTCTTTCTTATTGGTAGTAATTGTTACACAGATTTATTGGTGTTTCGTTCAGTACTATTTAATGTTTTTGTTGCGTTTCATTAAGCTTTTGAACATTGTTGCTTGCGTACAGAATTAATAGTAATTCCTCGTATTACTAATTCCAGTTTGGCGTACTGTCGCCTGTGTCGATTGCAGTTTTTGTTTTATTATGATTTTAAAAATTATTAAATATGTTGCCATTATTTTTACAAACCCATCAACTTGTCACCACCTTTATAACTTTAGAATATACTGACGTAATATTTTAGTTAAGCTTTTAAAGTCCAAACGTTACTTCCTCAAACTTTCTTTTATCTATGGAAAATATTATAAAGTTGCTTCCTCGTGGTCGTCCGAGGATGTGATGGGTGCCGGAACAGGTTTATATAACCTAATCCTTAAAGCAAAGAAGAAGAAGAAGAAGAAGAAGAAGAAGAAGAAGAAGAAGAAGAAGAAGAAGAAGAAGAAGAAGAAGAAGAAGAAGAAGAAGAAAGGGAAAAAGGAGGAGGAGGAGGAGGAGAAGGAGGAGGAGGAGGAGGAGGAGGAGGAGGAGGAGGAGGAGGAGCAGCAGAAGAAGAAGAAGAAGAAGAAGAAGAAGAAGAAGAAGAAGAAGAAGAAGAAGAAGAAGAAGAAGAAGAAGAAGAAGAAGAAGAAGAAGCGCTCATATGCAGAGGTAACCGGAAAAAACGGAGAATAGTCTACGGTACGCTAACAAAGAAATAATTAATCGATTTTAAATCAAATTTCTATACATTTCTTTCAACACTGTTAAATAAATTCTCATGTTGTAAAAACAACTTTTTGTTTCAAGACAAAACACTATAAATAAACATTCACGTCACCATCTTACTTTTACTTTTGTCTAAACTAAAGAAACAACCGTGAATTTAACATCGTCGCTCGCTTTAACTGCTTTACTTTTGTCTTCTCTTATTTCTCAGTCGAAAAGTTGTCCAACTTTCTCACACCTTGCTACACTATCCTCTCTAATACGTGAGAAAGTCCGCACACTTTCTACTCATCATTATTTTATAGTGCCCGCTCGCGTTACACCTGGGGGCGCGCTTTGAAGGCTTAGTAAAGTTTGTCGTCTCAAACAACGAGAGTGTTAGTTTGTCTCACATCCGAGCCTTATTTTACATAATTAACACAACGTTGTTGCGTTCTCCAATTTAAGCCTTGCGATTTGTGTATACTTTGAACTGTTGTTTGTATATACACGTAGCTTCAAAGAAACATGATTTTTGACATAATGTACTTCGTAGGCTTATAAATAGCTGGCCAATGCTGACCATCGGATCCTCATCGATGAAACGAAGCTTTTGTCCGGCAGTGAGTGCTTATTTCCCTTGCCTGCACATGGAGTCCGTCCAGATCCAGAAACATGCTGCGATCGCTACGAATCGGCGCGGTGAAAGCCTGTAATTAAGTACTCTGTGCCAAGGTGTGTTGCGAGCCTCTAATACACGTTCTTCTTTCTGATTGGCTGGTGGTTGATTTATGACTGTATCGTGGCACTTACAGAATTTATAATTTGGAGTGTGATCACGGGACTTCCCCAGCCTTAACATCTACCTCACGGTATCGTACTCTATCTTACACTAATGATGGCAGTCGATGGCACTGCCGAAACTTCTGTTTTTTGTAAAAAACAAATGAACCTAACAGCCCAAAAATTAATTTTAATAAATTTTTTTTAACAATTTCTAATACCGAAATGTGTTATAAATTTGTCCCTTTGACCTAAGAAAAATTTTAGGGCGCAAGTCTATAAAAGCAAAAGGAGGGGCCGACCTAGCATAAAGTGCTTGGAGGATTGCTAGAAGATCTCAGACTAATGGACGTGAGAGGTAACAATGAGATGGAAATGGACAGGAGACTTTAGAGTTGTAGGAAATGGTTGTAGTGTTTTGGAATAAGAAGTAAAATAAGAAGAAAATTACAAGACGAAGAAAAAAAATTAATAATAACAGTGATCAAATTAAAATTTTAAATGTATTGTTGAGTACCTTGTTATTCGATTACGAGTCGACTCAATGAGTGAAAATATATATTCAGCAATGCAAGCAGTAACTTATAAAGCTTAATACGTTCCATGTGTATACCTGAAACACACAAATAAAAAAGTGCAAGTTAAAAATCAATACTATACTGCTCAGGAATTGTCAAACTACATAATCATAAATATAATCGTTTGCTCTGTGGCTATTCTTACTAGCGTAGAAATCCTTTGTTAACTAAACGCCACGCCGTGTGGCCACCAATACAAGTATTGTAGTTTAGTGACCGAGATTTGTGAACATTTATAAATAGATGAAAATTCATAATTTCAGTATCAGAATGTTTTAATAACTACATTAACTACCTAGATCATTATCCAGTATGCGAACTACATAGACCTAAATTATAAACTGCGTTTTTAACTAAATATTTATGAATACCAAAACTTGAAGTTTTTATTACAGTTGTGACATTTTGTTTTATCATTGAAATAAAAAGTTTGTTATTAAGGTTATACATAATCATCACACACTATCACTTCTACTTTTATATTTTGTTTTATACTTGTCTATCGTATTATGAAACGGTAAAAATTAAAAGCTTTTACAATGGCTACTGCATATTTATGTAATAAATATATAATTTTAAAAAGTATCTAATATAATGATATATTATTATTGTACAATAATATAAAAAGTTGTTTATTATAATGAAGGAAATAATGAAAATTTTATGAGATAATTAACGTTGTCAACATGCGTTTCAAATATTCCTGCATCTTTATTTCTTTATTTATTCACAAAGTTTATTCACAGTAGGGCTTAATCTATTTAGCGCAATGTTTTATAATACATTTACTTACTTCATTAAAAAGAAGTTACTTGTGAACCTAGTACTTTAATCTTCAAGGGCCCGTAGCATATCACCTATGTTGAAAAGAACATTTAACGCAAAACAAAATATTAAAAATAAATTACTTATTGTATTAGAGAATTTTTTTAGAAATATCAGTTTTACATCAATATAGATATAAACCTATTTATCGGTAAACTGTCAGCTACAGAAGTGGTTATGAAATGCATGCAGCAGTTGACCAAGTATTTGTTTTTTTTAATTCTTTATATATTTGCTTATAACAAACGGTAAAATTTGTTTCAGAAGTTACACAAAATGTCCTCTTTATAACTAAATAGAAATATATGATGATGATCATCATCATTCCCACTCCAAGAACTACCCTAGGCCTTAGACCTGTTCCGGAACCCATCTAATTCTTGATCTACCTACATATGTCTCTCCAGTAGGGTGATAAACCAAGGCAGCCACAGATAGACGGATATCCGGCATGCACTTGAAGTGTTCACACCATCTACTTCTGTAGTCTTCAATGCACCATTGCATCTTCTGGTGCAATGATACAATGTTCAAGTCGCGTCTAATATCCATGTTCCTTCTGCGATCCAAGAGAGAACAACCTTGCGTCCCTCTTAGAAATTTCATTTCGGCTGCCTGAATCCTCTGCACGTCCCTTTTAACCAAGAGTCCATGTCACACTAGCAAACAGGAAAGTGGGGACAGCCACAGTTTTTATAAAATTTCATTCGGATTCATGTTTTATTTCTCAGGTACCTATAAATCTTTCTACAGATGAATAAAAGTATATTTTGAAAATTATATAACTTAATTACAATTGATATTCGCCTTGGAAATGGAAAAAAGGGAAATATGGTAATACAGGAAGTTAAAACTTGTGGTTGAGGGGAGTAACGCAACTCTAGTTTAGAATTCTCATATATTGTTGGTTTTAAAACTGATAGATACACATATTAAATAGATAATAATAATTTTTTTTATAATAGTATTTGAAGTATATCAGATTTTGAACAAAATAATTGGTACTAATATATAAAAATCCACGAAATTGGAAAAAAGTAATCGATTAAAAACACAAATTTACCAACAGCCCTTACTTTAAATAAGTCTCGCCATTACGACAGGGCAGACTGCAAAATATAATGATACGCTTGTCAAGTTTGTGAATGTAATGTTTATTGGAAACAGAAATATTTTATGTAGCTTAAAGATGCATCTTTATGGCACTTACGCGGAAAAATTGTTAATCGTAGTTTCCTAGATGGTGCCAAGCCAATCAGTATGACTATCACCGGTCATAAATTACACACACACATACAGAATAGTGTTCTAGCCAATCGTTAAATTCTGTCGGTCCTGCGTAGGGCATCCCAAATTTTATAGTAAAATACATATTTTATGCAATTACATGTTTCATAAATAAGTTGTACCTATTAATTTTCCTTTTTATTTTACTACAAATAAACTTTGTTGTATACTTAAAAGTGTGAACATAAGACTATACATGAAGTGTATTGCACAATATGATCAGATATTATAAATAATACACTCCTTAAGCCGTAGAATTCGCTCACCATTTTTAACCAAAATACATTCATTATTATATTAAGTTTAATATTTGGTAAATGATTGATTATAAATTTCTATCGAATTGTTAGAAATAGTAAGTTCGTATATTGAACAAAATTTATTATAACTTTATAAACTTTATAAATTTTTAAAAAATTTTGAATTCCATTTTTAGGACGTGGTTGCCCTAAACTAAAAAGGTTTCATAATGAAAGTTGCATTTAAATTCAAGTTAGTGTTCCTTGTCGTCTGGTACCTGGATGAATTATGATAATTATTTTTAAATAAATTGTTCTGGGCCCTTGTGACTAACATTTTAAAGTTTTCAGATATTCAGACTTTTTTAGTGTTTTATGTTTAATTTAATATCCCACGTGGATTCTTTCAATTTTATTAAAATTTTACTCATTTTGGACACTAACTTTTAAAAGTTTTGAAATTAAAAAAAAAATAAAAATTATATTTCTTTGTTGGTTTAAGTGGTTTATAATTTGATGTTTGTAATTTTTAACAATTTTGACCCCTCACGCTCTTGCTTCTTAATTCACTATTTTTAAGAAGATCAATCTAAAAGAATATAAGGTTCTTGAGGGTGAAAGTATAGACACTCTTTCCAAACAGATAGAGAGGCAAGTAAATGCTAAACGGTCAAGTAAAAACTGAGAACCCACATCACTTGTACGCCTTCAGTCAATTCAATTTTGAAATGAGAAGTGCACTCTGAATGCATCTTGACCATAATGCGAATATGGAAAAGAAAACAAGGGAATTTCAAAGAAAACAAATAGATATAAAAGCTTTTGTTGTTAAAATTAATTCCCGGGCTGTCTGGCCGTGGTGAATTGTTTTCACCAAAAACAGACGTTTCGGCAGTGCCATCGACTGCCATCACCAGTGTAAAATTCGAAGTTTTGCTAACGTGAGGTGGCAGACCTTAGTGACCACAGTACTGTGGTTAAGCCTTAACGACGGCCAAACAGCCCGGGAATGAATTTTAAAAACATTGCCTCCGGCCGTGTAAGCCTACGAAGTCTATAATACAAGCTTTTATTTTGTTTTATGGTAAATTATATAAAAGGTAAGACTTTGTGAGAAGGCAGTTAAAAATTCATAAGCAGTGAAAGAGTTCATAGGCATGTGTACGAGTGCGCATCATGGAGCCTTAGGAAAGCAGATTCAAGATTGATGGAGGCCATCAAGGAGTAAAGCTTTCAGTCAGTAAAAATTTGTACAAAACTTGAGCTTTAAAGAATGATAGTGTGAGAAATATTAACACAAACATAGGTCCGGAAAATATCAAGATCGAAATACAATATTTACCACGGTCTCACTGATTTTCGTATGGTACAGTGAAAAAACAAAATACAATACACCAATAAAGTCACTAAACACCAGCTTTAATTATCACAATTAACAGTTTATAATCAACAAGTTATTCAACAAGATTATACTCGTACAGCAATTCAAGTTAATCTGTCCACACAAATAATAATGTCAACTACAAAGTATTCCGCACTATAATCACTTTTTACTAATACATCACTTGAAACGCACTGTGCAAAATTGCCCGACAATAACTCGAACCTCACTTGAATAAATCGCCACTTAAACTGAACTTACGCGTCGCTCAATGCTTATAGTTATACCCCGCTGAGATTCCAGAATAATCCATAATACGTGTCAAAACTACTAGAAAAAACTACACCGTAATTGCTTGCCGCCTTGAACACAGTGCGCGGGGACCGGTGAAGTCTGGAACAGCCTCGGTGCTTTGCACACGTGAGAAGTGTCACGTGATTGTCTTTCATCTCAAAGTAGCAACAATGTGTAGAAACATGTAGAACGTTCTGCAATGGCATAACAATATTATTCCCTATGTGTGTGGCAGTGGCGTTAATCACGAAGGCAGTATTTTCTATTGCTATTTGATATGATAGTTAAGATATCAACGGTTGTCTCAACGGTTTGTGTTATTGTCTCAATCTCCTCACTATTAATCTATCGTCGCTTGCCCTGTCAACATAGTCATTCCAGTCTCTTTTTAGCCATACGACAAATTTGACTAAATCTTCTTATTTGACACTGCCATCACATGTCACTATTTTGTATTCTATGACGTTTCGGTTTTCCAACAATTGTCCTGAGTGTACTCATCTCTATCGTCCTTAACAGTTACTCTGTCATAGCATTCGGTGGGTAAATTGAGTAGCTCACTGGATATTGATACCGGGGTCCCAAGCCTGAATGAAAGAGGACGGTCCCAGGTCAGGTTAACAACCTATCTGGGTAAAACACTGTGGGATGCGCAAAGTCTCGGTATCAGAACGAGTCATTTGAGAAAATTTAAACATTGGTAAATTAATATTACTAAATCTGAAGCTGATAGTTCCAGTACACCAATTACAATTTACTTTTCTATAACTCTTACACAATGCGGCGTCTTATACATTAAAAATCTGTTATAACAAGAATCAAAAATCTAGTAAAAAATAAATATAATTAATACGTGCCTAGTGACAAGTGATTGGGTTTAGTAGTTTCGTTTGATGAAACCAAGTTTATTGCAAACATCAAGAAAATATCCAAGAGAATGACAACTCGATACAGGCAAATCTATGAAACTGACAAATTCAGGTATCTTGGAGAAGTTATTGAACAAAATGTCACAGATAAAGAAACTATTCTAGGGAGAGTTAATAAGATTAAATTTGCTTACTATTTAACCAAGAACACACATAAGAAGAAATGAATATCCATTAATGCGAAACATAGTAATTATTCAACAGTAATTCGCCCGAAAGCACTTTATGCAGCTGAATGTTTGACTCTGAACAAGAAAATGATATTGGGAAACTGGAAGTAACAGAAAATAAAATATTAAAAAATATCTTGGGATCAATAAAAGATGGAGAACAGTACAGAAGACACCACAATAATGAGCTATACACACATTTTGAAAAAATCACAAACGTAATTAGAAAAAGAATAATTACTTTCTACGTACATGTTCAAAGAACGAATCCTGACAGACTAACAGAAAAGATTTTTAACTATTTTAAAAGTACAAAATGTCCAATACGTAATTCAAAAAAACAGAAAAAGATATAAAAAGTCTTCAGATTACTCAAGAAGACGTTAAAGAACGCTTTCCACTCAAAAACAATTTTTAAAATGCTGAAACTTTTCAGAAAAAACCTAAGAAGATGACAGGTTTCATCTGGACTGACAAAAGGAGGGAGTAATATCGATCAAGAATGAAGGAGATATGTAAGAGGAGGAAGAGGGAGGAGAAGAAGGGAGGAACCAGTTGAACGAAACGTAGTTCACAGTGGCTCGGTCGCAAAACTTTGAGGAAAAGAGTGAGTAAACGATATCATATTTAATTACACTCTGCCGTTTGATAGTCGGGCGTTTAGTCAAAAGTTCTTAATTTATATGCCTATTATAGATAGCTCATTGAAAGACAATAAATTTATCACTGCACGGTTGGCAGCGCTGACGTCAGTGCAGTATAACTTTATGGTATACACGATATGGGCGTGTACAGTCGCGATAAAGCTACACTATTTGTCTTGTAGTTTAACGCTACACCGACGGAATAACTAATGCTCTATATATGTTATGTAGGACACAACAATGAAGCGTATGTACTGTATATAAGTTATGGGGTAACAAAACATCCCTGTGTACGCTTTGGGTAAATACTTTGAAGTATCTTTGCCTCTGAAAACATATTTTTAACCACCACATAAACATAACGTAAGTAAAAACAGATTACTGCTCTATAAACGTAGGCAGTAGTGCAAACACAAACGGGAAAAAGCACACACAATTACGGCAACACTCCTTTACGAATGAATAAGTAGATCAAACTTATTTAACAGATATCATGAGAACTTCGGCTTACCGGTCTGTAAGGTCCAAGGCACTTCGACGGCCATCTTTAGTGCAGAAGGCTTGCAAAACATAGACAAAGGTTTGTAGTCAGTGACCACTGACCTGTGGTTAAGGTCATCCATATTTATAAACTTTTGGTGTCCGCACAAAGTTGTCTGACATCACCAGCCAATCAGAAAAAAGGCAAATTCACATTGGTTCGCCACAACTCGCGTCAAAAGAGAACTTAATGGGAGGGAGTTACACCGCCAATCAGTGAAATAGATGCATGTTTCTGAATCTGGTCGGTCTTCACATGCAGGCAAGGCAAATACGCACTCGCCGACGACATAAGCCTTGTCTCTTCAATGAGTATGCGATGGTCGGAACTGGCGAGTGCATATGGAGCTATAATCTGTGATCCCCAGTATGTGAACTAGTAGCTGCTGCATCTCGAGCAAGCGCTGCAGGCTAACGGTTTTTGCCTTGAGAATAACACAGTATGGAGCGTAGAGAAAGTCATGGATCAAAGGCTTTAGGGAAGCAAACTGTCTGGAAAATATTGACATGTGGACCGTGAGCAGAACGCCGTCAAAGCAAAAGAGAAAAATGAAAGACAACGGACAACAGGTGACTACATCAGGCAAAAACGGTCCTGTAATGGAGTGAAGAGAGTGAAGACGGATGCATGAAATAGAATGAAGGGTAGGTGCATGTTCATATTTCAGATCTTGAGCGTTTTTCAAAGCAAAAGGCTTACACAAAAATTGTTATGTTTCTGTTTTTACATCCAATAAAAATTTAATAAACTGTAACAAACAAAATGAAAAAACTAATTTGTTGTTCCTTGGCTGACAAAGTGGTATTAAGGAAGGTTCCTCATATATCCTGCCTAAATTGTAATGTGACTATTGTTTTGTGAATGATATACAGTAACTTAAAAGTTGTGCAAATTTACGCTAAAACTGTAAAACCTGCAATAAAAGTCTTCTGGTAACCTGTAACAACATGAAATAATGATACAACACCAAAACATAACATAACCTCACTTTGAAAATCGTCTGTTAACCAGCTGATTTCTCTATTCAGTGATGGCAACATGACATATTTCTAAAAAATGTTGTCTAAATACGTTGAAACCACTCAAAATAAAAAAAATATATACACCAAATCATTCTTAAGAGATGAAAAATGAATTATATCAACAACTAAAAAGATATATGTCATAAAAAACCAAGTAGAAACCAAAAAAATCAAAAAAAATTACAATTATTCTAATAATTTTCACACCTCTGTAAAATAAATGTCATTTTTGGTACTTCCACTATATGGCGCAAACCTAATAATAATACAGTGAATCACTGCTACGATATTAATTTACGACTTTCATTTCCAATAAGAATTAAAACCAAAAGTGGTAGGTACTGGCCCCAGTCAGATATACTAAAGCTGGTTACGCTTATTGTTTTTCTTACTGAGTTGTCATGACAAAATTACTTGTAACCTAAGAGTACAGAATAAATTTACATTTTTATACCCACACGAAAAAAAAATTTATTTTTCCAGAGGTAACTATCCTGTTTCCGGTAAATAATTCTAAGTATAAATAATTCTAAATATAGCGTGAGTTTACCTTTATAAGCTGAGAAGATTATTTTTCAATTAAAATTCACACTGAAGTCGAGTCATAAACAAGAACATGTCTCTGTCATTGGTAAGCGTATTTTCAATTAAATCTGCTTTAAACAATATATTTCCCGTCATTTTGTGTTAGTGAATAGAATGACAATCCATACACACTTATTGAACTTGGAAAGCAAGTTCTGAATTTTGAACGTTTGACATTTGTCTGTCTGTTTGTTAGGGGTATGATAACTTTTTGAATGCACAAACTGATTTTCGGAAAACTTGGCATGTGTGTTTATGACTTACCCTACAATTATTTTGAAAGTGATACCTCCAAGAAATAGCGGAGAAAGAAGTAAATAAAATAATGTGAGGTAATCAAAATTTTGAAAAAAATATTGCAAAAGTCTATTTAAGGTATCAATTTAAAGGAAACATCTACCAAACTGTGAATTTACTATCAAGATTTAAAAATGTATAATTAAGGTCGGGGGCCACGCAGTAAGTGAACATTTTTTTTAAATGACAAAACTTCATGAGCCGTCTTAAATTAAAAGGAATTTTAACTAAAATCTAACCGTAGTGATAATTTTTATAAATTCAAAAAATCTTAGTGCGTTAGAGGGCCTAAAGTGGGACAAAAGTTAGATTAATTGCAAATTGAGTAAGATATATTAAATTAAAGATAATTTTAACACAAAAAAAACAAATTACTGTATACTGTCTTGTAAATTTCAAAGTTTTATGACATAAAAAACCTGAAAACCTAATTCTAAAAACATAGAATTTAAAGATATGAGTACTTCGCCTTACCGAGCTGTAAGGCCGTGGTCCAATGTTGTTTGGTGCAAACGTTTCGACCGTGCCTTCGACGGCCATCTTCAGTGCAGAAGGCTGCGAAACACTGACAAAGGTTTCGTAGTCGGTGATCACTGAACTGTGGTTAAGGCTAGAGGCCGTGAGTAGGTCACACATATTTATAAACTTTTGGTGTCCGCACGAAGTTCATATCTGACATCACCAGCAGCCAATCAGAAGAGAGGCAAATTCTTATTGGTTCGCCATAACTCGCGTCCAAAGAGCACTCAATAATAGGGACTCACTCCAAAGATTCATTGCAATCGATGCATGTTTCTGAATCTGGACAGACTCCATATGCGGGCAAGTGAAAATACGCACTCACCGACGACAGAAGCCTCGTCTCTTCAAAGAGTATACGATGGTCGGCATTGGCGAGTGCGTGCTCCGCTGTAGCAGACTTTTCCGGCTGCCTCAAACGACAGTAGCGGCTGTGTTAATCAAAACGTATGCAGAAAACAACCCTTGACCACAAACTTACAGCACGGCAAGCTGAAGTTCTCATATCATTGAATCCAGCCGTGAAAACCTCAGAGACAATGGAATTTTAAATATGAAAAATTTGTAACAATTCAGTTGGGTGTGAGACTGAAACAGGTTTTAATACTTTTTTAATAATTTTAATAATTTCTTTAGAATTCGATTATATTAATACAATATAATAAACTGCAGGAATACAAGAATTTTAAGTTGTATAAGACATCAGAAATAAACTTGTAAGTTAAATACATATTAGAAATAGACATCTGAAAAGATTGATTTTTAAAAATAATTTTTGCACTAAACGGAGAGAGAGACTAGAACAACAAAACGAACAGGCGAAACTCACGTGATTTACACGCTTCACAACAGATTGCAAATTGTTGTGCAATATTCTAGAGCAGACGTTCTACCAGACACACTGCCACAGAGATAGTGTGGAAATGACAGACGACGTATGGCGTTAACAAAACAGCAAAACCGGGACACGATAACGACGGCTGTGGATGAAAATCTCATCATACCCGCGACCGATGTGTTGCAACTGATAGCCTCCGATAACGACACGTAATGACTGTTTAACTCGACTACATGGTAAAATAACCACACTTATCAAGCATTCATAGTATATTTTCATAATTTTGTTTGGTCTGCAGAAATAAATTGTACAAAATTCTGTATATTGCTCTAGCCTTACTTACTTTTACTTTTAACATTGAAAATGTTTATAAGGACGTGTCGCACATTTGAAAACGATCGCTGGTGCGTGATCGCAAATGGGAACCGGTGAGTTTCTTTGTTGTCAATAGCGTAGTACGCATATAAAACTTCGCTTATAAATGTGACTACATTTAACTTATAATCTGTAAATTGGTAAATGAAGAATGAATTTATTGATTAGTGAATGAACATAAATATGTATATATTTTTTAGATTTATTGAAGCATTTTCAATGCCCTTCTCTGTGCAATGCCTGTAAATTGTTTGTATCTTTGACATACTTACAACTTATTTTTTGTTAATAATTCAGGGTCGAAACTCTTACTACATTGTCCGATGTATAACCTTCATTCTCATCTGTCGTTGGAGTTTTCATTGTTTAGTCCTCTATCGTTCATTGACCTTCTTGTGCCCTTTATCCGTGTGTTCTTGGATCTTCCTTTCTTTCTGTACTCTCTATGTATCCATCTCATTGTCTTCTTTGGTAGTGAGTCTTATCCCATTCGTTGTACGTGTCCTACCAGATTAGTCGTTTTTCTTAAATGCAGTCGATTTTTATCTTTTGTGCGCTCATTTATTATTTGATCGTTTCATTTCGTATTCGTTCTAACCTTGAAGTTCTAGCAGCTCGTCTCAAAGCATCCATTTTGTAGCTTCTAAATTTATTTTTACTATTTCTTTTATTCTCCATGTTTATGATCAGTGCTTTTACTCATACTATCCTATATTATTTTTCCTTTATTTTTTAATTTCTGTGCACCATACAATCTCATTCCATGATCTAATTATTTGATTTGCTTTGTTTATTCTTGATTTTACTTCAACATTATCTGTTCCTTTTTTATTTAAGTTTATTCCTAAGTATTTGTAGCTGTTACATTTTTTATACGTTTGTTTTTTCTAAAATTAAATCCGTTGTTTCTTCTCCGACACACAGATACTGTGTATATTTATGTTTATCATTAATCCCCATTTTTTATACTCTTCCTTCAGTTTGCGTGTCATATATTCCAGGTCTTCTCTTTCACTTTCACAGATCACTTGATCGTCTGCAAACTCCAGGGTGTACAAACATGTGTCATCGTCAATTCAATACCCATCCCTTTGCATTTCTCTTCCAGTGGGTTAGAGCTTTTTCGACGTAAATTTTTAAAAGCGTCGGGAAAGTTCAACAGCCTTGTCGTAATTCCTGGTTTACTGTGAACGGTTCTGATAATCTATTTCCCACTTTTATTTTGGACGTCGTATCGCTGTACAAATTTTGCACAACCCTAGTAAGTGTATACCCAGACAAGCTGTTTTGTAAAGTCCTTATATAAGTCTAAAGATCTCAACTGTAAGTAATTCATCTCTTTAACTTTACTTTCTGCCTTTCAGTAACCATATACTTTCTGCCAAACATATACAAGTTTGTAAATTGACATAAATACCTTTATCTCAATTTTTTTCTGTTTTATAATTCTACAAGTTTCATTCATAATTATGTCTAATACTTTTGTTTGATTAGATGTTCACATAATGGGGTGGCGTATTCCGCTGCCGAAAACCTCTGGCCCAGACCGGTTATAAACCGTAACCTGTTCTGAGAACCGTAGATTTTGCTTCCTATTTTTGCTAGCAACCAGCTTCTTCCTCAGACTGTTTTCTTTGGCTACTTTTTTTTTTTTTTCTCACAACAGAATCTGTATGCTAAATTTGTGTCATTGACCCAGGGTGACATTAAGGTCTGTTGATTGGTCCGCGTGTTATCCCAGGTAAACATTAACTATCTCTTCGCCTTACGCATGTTAACGTGAAAAGCGCCAACTCCAGTTTTCCCTGGTTTTAGCTTAAATGAGTTTATTTATAGTACTCAGCCATTAGTGAAACAGCAGTCTCCAACTTTTCTTCAAACATCTGAAAATAGTAAACCTGTTCCGCAGTTGCTAGATCATCCGCGTATAACAAATGCTTAGCATGTTCGTTGAATGGCTGATAAATTGTCCGTGTCTGTGGACACACACACACACACACACACACACACACACACACACATAGTTAGAGAGAGAAAGAGAGAGACAGACAGACAGACAGACACAGGTAAGATAGCGCAAAAATTAGTTCCTTGACGAAGCCCATTCTTCTGGTTTCTCTATCTGCTTCTCTATCATCTAAAACACATAAAAGTGCCTGTTCTGAAGGACTGATTCCATGCTCTTCTTCACTATACAGATACGACCTTGTTGACCTGTTCCGTAATTCATATTCTCCTACGTCTATCAACATCTCTTTTCTCCTTAGGTTCATATTTCAAAGCTGCCACTGGTAATTGCTTATTGGCGTATGGTCTAATTAGTGTTACTGTCTTCTTTAATATCTTTAAATCTCTTGTGTTAAGTTTCAATTTTATATCTTGTCTTATATCTTAATGGCTCTTCTTATCTAGGAGAAAATATTTTATAAAGCTTCTCTTTATCCTTAACTCTTTAAACACCTTTAAATATTTTTCACGTCTTATGTGGCAGAACGTTATCATAGCGTATCATAATCGTCAGCGTATCATAAATGTTGTATTCAACAAAATGTGTACACCATATACAAGCTCGTTTCTCAAGTAAGTCTTCTCTTCGTTCTGATTCTTCCAAAATTTTCGGAATTTCTGTGGACATTTGTCAAAAGTTTGTATAATTCTTCGTGTTCGGCGACTCATGAGAATTTCAACTAATACATCGCTACTTGTATTGCACAGCAGTATTATTAAGAGAGAAGCTGTAGGCCTTTCAGCCTGTTTCTTCTTCCGCAAGGACTCTTATCTCCAAAATTATAATTTTAAAATATATGAGGTCTTTAATAAATAGAAAAGAAATAATTACAGTAATAATAGTGATCGAAACAGTAATAGTCGTGTAGTCATAGTAGCAGCAGTAGTAGTAGTAATAGTAGTAGTAGTAGTAGTAGTAGTTGTTGTTGTTGTACTAGTACTGATAGCGGTAGAGGTAGTGGAACTCAATTAGTAACACCAGTCTCCTTAGGTCGTATGCAAACACGATACTGTACTCAAATTGCATACGTGCGCCGTAAATTCTCTGTAAAGCGTATAACCACTACCGTTTGTTACTGACATAAATAAAGGTAATGGGCACACCGTAGTCATCTGGTTGATAGCATCAGTCCTAACAATTCAAATGTATTAATATGGGATTGTTATGTTTAAGCTTATCGTGCACTTTGTTTCTTATATACACACATTTCATCATAAAAACAATGACCGAATCAATAACGGCCATAACATTATTCTAAGCGAACGTATATCTTAATTGTTTTGCGTTTTGCAACTGTCATTGAAGTAACTCGTGAATTACTATATTTTTCAAAAATCGGTAAGTGGAAAACACTGAAATATGTAATAAATATATCAGGTAGATAATAGTTGTTCTTCTATCTGTATACCTACCATATCGTTGTTTGAAATTCGATATATAGATATTTTGCTAGTTGGTAAAATTTACATTAAGTTCACTAAGGTTTATAAATGTTGCATTAAACAGTACTTAAATTTTTATCAAGGTTCATATAGCTGTCAGTTTTATATATCACTGGAGGTTTAGAAATTTATCAGACAGTAACCATATGTAAAATTAATAAATGTTTGCATCAATAAAATTAACTTTATCAACATACTTTTATTGACAGAGACTTTAAAAATAAGATAAAGAAAGATTAAAGGATAAGGTTTTTTAATACTATAGCGGTACCAGTTTTGATGTCTGGAGATAAATCTTTTTGTCTTATGAAAGAAAGAGTCAAAGCAAAGATTCAGGCAGCGGAGATAAATCTTACAAGGAGTACCCTGGGCTGTAACTATTTTCTATAGAAAGACAAGGACAGAACTGGGGGATCGACCCATTTTTGAAGCAGCTAAGGAGCAACAAAAGAAGATGGCGTGAACATTTGAGGAGAATGGCGGGTGACAGGATTTTAGTGATAGCAATGGAATATAGCCCAGTGGAGAAAATACATGTAGGACTGCCGAGAGCGAGATAAGTCTCGGAACAGGTTCAGGATAAGCCTAATCTTTGAGGTTGATGATGATGATGATATACATACTTTCTGATAAATCGTATTCAATCCTGTAATAAATTTTCTAACGTTATTGTCTAAAGTGTGTGTTAAATTTTTGAAGTTAGAAACGTAATTTCCTCTATTTTATGGATACTTATGAAACGTATTTTAGACATACATTTTATGGATCTTTGTAAAATGATCTCGTATTTAATCATCTGCAAATGTTAAGCAATGTTTATTTGTAATATTTTTGAGGTTTTCTGTTGCATTAGGTTCTAGACTCCGTTGCTCGTTTATTTCCGTTAGTTCTTAAAAGCACGCAAAGTCAGACTAAGTAACCACATTTGTCACGTTTCTCACCAAGCAGCGTCACCACCACGCTCGTCCATATGTAAGAATTGCGTAAATTTACCACTTGCGAAAAGAACAAATTGGAAAAATAAAGATATATGTTAGAGAAATTTACTTACAAACGCAAATGTAAATTTTGTGTCGTTAAGGCAAATTTGTTGAGAAATGAGTTTGTTAAAGTAGTAATCTTATTAAATGTAATTTCTGGTAACTATCATTCTATTGTCTTTAAAACAATTAATGCTTTTTAAAAAAGATAATGTCAAAAATATGCGAATATAAAAATGAAATAAAAACTATAGTAAAAGAAAAGTTCTGCGTTGGAATCAAGTTTACTAGTTACAAAGTTGACAAAAATCATTTCATAAAATGTGTTTCTGTTCTTCAATTTATTCAAAAAATACTTGTTTGCTAAAGTTTCATTGAATTACGAAGTTTGAAAACTATTACTACTTGAATAGTTTAGTATTATAGAGTTCTTTCTGTTTTATTTTTATAAGCTACTATTAGTTTCGTGTTTCTGTGTTGGCCAAGACTTCATAGTAAGTATAAAGTTAACTCGCTAGAAACGCGGCTTGGCTTCAGTTTTTACAGAGATTGAAGTCTAATTTTGCGCCTATAAAGTGATGTTTTTATTTAAATTGTAATCCATACAATAATATAATATTGTGTTATCAAATTTTTAATTTTTACTGTAAAATGTACCAGTGTATTCTGTGAGTTAAGTTTTATACTCTTCTTCTTCTTCTTCTGCTTCTTCTTCTTATTCTTTATTTAACTTATAAATTCTAAAGCGTTTTCTGATTACCGGCGACCGGCTTTAAATATATCCCTTTTTGGTGCCCCCAGAACTGACAGATACCGCACATTACTACAACTTTTGGTATTAACGGTCCAGTTTGTTATTATCTATAATCCACAAAGTATAGTTCTATCTTTAAAAAACTTTATTATTGGGTGTTTTTTGCTTAGCACATAATCGCTATTTTGATTGTGTCCTTCGTAATGTTAAATTTCTCAACTTTTTTCTCGATATTATCTTCTTTGTGTTTGGGCATGTTACAGGTAACAAATCTAAAGTTAGATTATATATTAAAGTGGTTTTATTTTTTCTTTGAGAAAGAGCATATATAACTTAATGTCACTGAGCATCAGAGATGTCATGCAATTAGTTTTTCTGTCCGATATCTGCAGAATATAGAGTTCTACTAGTTTAATATTATGTAGGTAAAAATTTAATTTTTTTTCCTATACATTGATAACATTATTAATAATAAAAATTTTAACAAGAATATATTTTTTATTTTGTAAATTACAAATGTTTTTATAGTAAAATAGCTATCATCATTAGATATAATTATTAATTTAAAAGTTTTAAATCAAATGATTTAAATATCAATTTCATGTTAACAATTTCATGTCAATAAAATGAAATGAGCTTATACCAACATGAGTCTGCTGTTTCAGTCATAGTTTCAGATTGCTGATATTTAAAAGATATAAAAAAAATCAATTGATTTTTAAATGTTGAATTTAATAATTATATTTGATGATGATAGTTATGTTATTTTCGAAACATTTGCAATTTATAAAATGAAAAATATATTTTGTCAAATATTTTATATTATTAATAGTAATATAAACACAAGAAATATTTGAGCAAATATCAATATAATTTTCATAATAAAACAACAAGGTAAATTAGTATTTGACTGAACATTCAGCTAACAGAAAATATCAAAAATGTTATCTGTTTCTGCGTCACTTCTAGAAAACATGTTAGACAATAAAATCCTATATTGCAAATTACGTATGTATTGTACAATAAAAGCCTTACATCCTATGATACATCTTTAAATATATTTTACCGAAGTATGAAGTTTTTTCTGGTGGTAATTTTTAAACACTAGTTTCCTCTGTATTACACTGAGCTAACCTAATGCACAACTTGATTTGCATTTACCCAGTTAAAATATCTATAATAATAAATTGTTATTCTCTAAAACAAAAGAAATTTATTTTAAAAATAATACGATAATAATAAAGACAATGTCATTTCAAAAATGTAAGTTTGAGACAAGAAAACTACAGTTTCGGACAAAACTTTAATGGCTTTAAACCAGAAACTCAGATTGTAAACAGTGAAAACAGGACAATATATTCCTATATTTTTCTTACGAAGAAGGTTACAGAATTGCGTGAAACTCGTATCACGTAGAAACGTGCGTCACACCAAATATAAACGCATAAATCATATTAAACCTACGCGCATTTAAAATGATATATGAACAAGAAGCATAGCGTCTTCCGGCAGACGAAGAAAAAGCCTAATAAATTGTAAGTAGCAAAAATTTATAACCAGTGTTCTGACGTGACCTACATTTAGAAATTTATTATATTTGATAAATTAGACACTTAAAGTATTTTCGAAGTTGTTACAAGAAAACTTGAAACAACAGTTTTAACATAAATCATGTTAATAAAATGAAATAACCTTATACCGAGAGGCGTCTGCTGTTGTAGACAAAGTTTTAGATTACTTAAATTTGCAAGATATAAAAATAAAAAAGTAGCAAGAATGATGGAGATGGATATTAACATATTTGATAAATTCAAATAAACAAATAACTAGAGCTACACACGCCCTGGTTGCTTCTCGAACAAAGAAGAGAAGCAAATGGTGTAAATTCGACATCCTAACTGGGTGAGATATTCGATTATAAAGGGAAAATAGACGTAGAAACCAGAAAAAAACGTATTGTATAGAAAGTTAACAATTAGGCAATTTATTAAACTCTGCACTTTGGAATAAATGGGTCATAGAAGTCACTAAATAAGGCTTTACAAAGCGATAGATGAAAATATAGTAAGGTATAGTCCGGAAATATGGGAAACTATTGTAGAAGCAAATAAGATATTCAAAAATATTCTAATTATATGAGTATAATATGAGTAATGATGGCAAAAAATGTTCAATTGGACGCCATTAGACGGAAGAAGGAGAAAAAAGTATATATTACAACTTGAAAAGATACCATGTAATTAGCTTAGAGAAAAAGTATCATCCAAGAAGGATATTGAGAAGTTTAGGACTTATAGAAAATAGAACACAAATAAAACATTTAAATGTTGTCGAGTTTGGAAATATAATGTTACTACTGTCTCACTGATCGTCGTATGGTACAGTGGAAAACAAAATACAAGACACCAATGAAACCACTAATTACCGATTTTAATTATCACAATTAACAGATTGTAATCAACACGTTATTCAACAAGATTATACTCGTACAATAATTCAAGTTAATTTGTTCACACAAATAATAATAAAGTCAACTAATAGAGTCTCACACAATAATCACTTTTACAAATAACCTCTTGAACGCACTGAGTAACCGCCTGACGTAAACTGACTTCAAGTGACCGTCTCTGGATGCTTATATTTACAACCCTCTAGGATACCAGAATAACCTCTCACATTCTGGATGCCGTGTTAAATAATTGCCTAATACAGTCGCTTTCGAATCCACTAGAAACAGTGCAAAATGTCTGGTCTTGAACACAGTGCGTTGAGCGGTGGGGTCTGGAATAGCCTCGATTGTTGACGCAAGATAAGTGTCACGTAATTATCTTTTATCTCAAAGTAGCAACAATATGTTCACACACACACACACACACACACACACATTATAGCCAGGCTCCGCTGGAATAGCCGAGAAACACGTAAAACGACACACTCCATTGTTCAATAATGTTCCGTTGCGTCACAATATAAATATTGATATGGCTTTTTGTTACTGTTGAGGAATAATCAATCTTGAAATTACATAGTTTTTTCTGGGCTACGTTTAGCAACAAGATAAAAATAATCACAAGAAAATGAAACCTATTTTTGAAACGCTAAGTATAATGTGTCTAGAGGAAATGGGTTTCAACACTAGCAAAACTCTGAATTGGAATGGCGCTAATTATATTATAAAGGCAGTTAGAATTACGCATTTTATGTTAGAGTATATTACATAATGTCTAGAGTACATAAAGAAAGCAAAACGGCTAGTATTATGTCATTATGTCTAGATCGTTTTTAACTTTCCTAGCGACCTTTACATCAGATCCTAAACGCCGCAATGGTGACTGACCGTTTAACCTTGTTAAACCCGATGACCTTAAATGTATGGAAGCAGCCCCGCATGCTGACTACTGCGCCCCATGTAAGAAATGATTTTAAAACTTTGTGAACCAAACCTCTTATTAATACAAAAATGTATTCATAAATCAATAAGTTAGGGGAATCGTATTTTATTTATTTACATAATATCTTTATTTTTCGTGTGATAAATTGAAACGACCATCGTTGTTACATACAAGAAACGTTTATTCTGTTGAATGACGTTTGAGACCCCGCACTTCGTTTGTTTCCTTTGATTCTGAAACACGCAACGTCGGCTGCAGTAATGTAACATTTGTTACGTTTCCCACCACTAGACAGCGCCACACGCATTGTGCAAACAAACTGATGCGATATGGTTAGCACTGGTTTTGCTTGGCCAACGCAAACGTTAAATTTATCAAGCGTCTGTCGAACATCCATCTTATTTCTAACAAAATTAAGAGTAGAAAACTTGGCTTCAATTTTAACACAATGAGATTAATTTTGTTACTCAAAATGACATAAATGAATCAACTACAAATTCTTGATTTTTACTAAAAGGCTTTAATAAATTTGGATTTTAATTTCCAAACCATTGTCATAATGAAATTACGTTAAAATTCAAAGAATTTTAGAGACATTATTATAAAGTGCCCTCATCTGCTGGTTTGTCAATAACAATACGAGACAAATATTCTAATAATGCACATGATGTTGAGAAGAAATTTTCTGAGGGTTAGCTGGAAGGGACAGAATGACAAACGACAATTTTATGGTACTTCGTGTATTGTTGTGATTTTGTGTTGTAATAGAGTAACTTACTCTACTTACATGTATTGTTGTGAGTCACAGATACACACATTATACGGTATAACACTACACACTACACTAAGATATAATATACATACACTTACTAGTTATATTTAATTATATTTTGTGTAATGCATAGTGACAGTGTGTAAATGTATTACGTGACTGAAGAAGGAGCGGACGCATAGAGTAAAGAATGTTCAGATTATAGGTTTCTATGGAGTAAGGGGTTGGGGCTGTTGACTTATCGGATTTCTATTTTCTGCCTGTTTTCTTGGAGTGTATTAAGTTTGAGTAACACTGAGACTCTGTACGTGAGTTTTTAAGTTTATGGAAATTTTCTTACTTTTTTCGATAGCTATCAATTCAAGGAATTGCCGTTTGAAATTATTAGTTTCAGTATGTATTATTTTTGGTTTGTCAAACTGGAAGGTGTGGCCATGTACGCAAGCGCGTTATGTCCACCCCGTTGGATCGTGTTTATTGGTTCTATTTTATCACACCTGTATTTGCAAATTATAGGCCTAAGGTTTCGGACATTAGCCATCATGAGTTAAAATTAAGGAACAAGCCGTTTCGACCTCTATAGAATCAAAGTTCTTCTTTATGCGAACAAAAAATTAATACAAAGATTAAATGTGGTTTACAGTGCAACCACAGGAGGGATCCCTCCTTGCTGGAATGGTGAGTACTATTTTATTATTATTATTATTATTATTATTATTATTAGTAGTAGTAGTAGTAGTAGTAGTAGTAGTAGTAGTAGTAGTAGTAGTAGTAGTAGTAGTAGTAGTAGTAGTAGTATTGTTATTATTATTATTATTATTATTATTATTATTATTATTATTATTAGCAATATAATTGTTCTAATTTTGGAGGATTTGACGATATCTATTTGTTAGTGATAGATTTATCTTTGTATTAACTTTTTTTTTCGCCTGAAGATGACCTCTGATTCTATTGAAGTAGAAAAGTCGTGTTTCTTGATTTTGACTTACGATGGGTAATGTCCAAAACCTTAGAATTTGTAATGCACTCAGGTTAGGCTCATGCCCGTTTGACGCCTAGAAAAATCGGATCTCTCTAGTGGCAAGTTGTCCTCCGGTTTCCGGAAACGTTCTGTTGAACTAGTTTCAAGTTAGTAATGATTATATTGACCCATCGATTAATAATAATTTTAAGAATCACACCTCTATTTGTGTTGATATACTTTCCTTTTTAAACATTTTTCAGAGTAGCCTTAATATATTTTTAAACTGCAGTTTTGTGACATGGAATTTCATAAACGACATTGGATTTTAATTTTGTTTCACCTCTGCCTGTAGCATATGTAAAAATTTTATTTATCATATTGACATTCCTGTTCTTTATTTTTATGTTTCGTCAGTCATCGTATTTTAAAAATTTTCTCAAATAGTTTTTTTATATATGGCAAGGAAAAATATTTAGTAGTAGGTCTATTGATAGCTTGTTCTTGGCTTTTGTGCAATGTTCTGCCATTTGTTTAAGTATACTTTTTATATTTGGTCTGCGGTCACATCAAAGCTATATGAACATATTTTCTTAATTTTTTTAGTTATATTGTATTTTACTTTGTCTTAATAACGTGGAAATTAATTTATGGGGGTATCAATTTATTACCACTAAATCTACGATTCAAGTATCAAGTTTTTTTTTATGGATGGCAGACGTAAGTCTGTGACCCCAATTTATCATATTTTTCTTCCTCTTCTTCGCTTTAAGGATTAGGTTATATAAACTTGTCCCCGCACCCATCTCATCCTCGGCGATCCACGTCTCTTCTATCAATGGCTTTATAGTTCAGTGTCGCTTTCAGCAATCGATTCTCGTTCATATTTTGCAGGTGATCCCACCATTGTCTTCTGTAAATTGAAATAATTTTATTTAAGTATTTTAAAAAAACTGCATTTCAGCACTCTGAATTCTGCCGCATTCCTTTTTTATCATGACCCACGCCTCACTCTCATAAATCAATGTGGGTGTTGCAATTGTCTTATAAAACTTAATCCTTGTGCTGTGTTTTGTTTTATTTCTAAGATTTCTATGAGTCGTACCACAAATATTACTAAATTTATTTATCTTCTCTCTTATACCACATTCAGATTTATAGCTTACAGCACGTCCGAGATAATTAAAACGGCTCTTGTTTTAAAGTGGTGTTGTTTATTGTTTATAACTGTCCTAGTTCTCACTGGATATTTACTTTTAAGGCCATATATATCACATTTTCTGCGACACTAAATTTATAATAGTAGGGTCTATAGACAGTGGCTTGAGTAATGAATATGTCTTCCTAGGTGTTTGCCCTTTTCCCTTACACTTTGTGTTGATTTTAGTGTTAGAAAATATACTCACACAAAATTTCAGTAAAATCGATGTTAACAAAACAATAATTTGTAATAAAGATAAAAATTGATAACTATAAATGCACTACCAATTTTAATGACACTCAAATGTGAGATTAATAAGTTATAAAGAATTTTATGATTCGTGAAAGTTTCAAGAACGAAGGAAAGTTTCATGCCATTTGGCCATAGTCTGCTGCTGCATACTACTACTACTACTACTATATGTCAGGCTAGTTATTTCAACATTAACTCCTTGTCTAGGGTTGTTGTGATTGGCGCCGCGGTAGATGATGAAACCTCCAGCGTAGAAAATATACATATCTTGGCCGAATTTCTCGAATCCTTTTCCCACTTAACAGACTCATAAAAATTCCTGTTCCTTATATTTTGAGAATTTGTTTAGAACTTGTAAAATTTTGTTGAAAAGGTACTTTATTCCTAATAGACGAAATCTTTGATTGTCTTTACGGACCGCGGTCACTTGCGACCCGGTCTCATAAAGACCGAGATAGATAATTGCAACCGATTAATTGCGAGCCGGCCAATTGTGATAAAAAATATCGTTCTATAAGCTGCAAAAACACACTGCTTCTATCAAAGGCGTGCGAAGAGATAAAGACTCACGCCTGGAGTGGTAATGCGCTACAACAGCTTTCAATGTCTATAGGCTATACTCTAGTGTTACGACCAATCAGCTTTCTCTGTGCAATCGTAGCATGAACGTTACGCTGTCGTAAGGTGGTGCCGATCGTTAATAATAGTTTCATGCTATCATTATAATAATACAGAAATTACCAGTATAAGTCTATTCATTCCTATCCTAACTTAACCTAACCTAACCTAACCTAATCTAACGTACCCCACCCTAAACTAACCTAACCAAACAAAAAAAAATTGGAAGAAAGAGGTTACACGCACAAATGAAAAGGTTACAGAACTGAAACCTCGCCGAAGTTTAGAATAGGAACATTTCTCCTAGTTGCCACAGATTCGATCAATTGCGACTAAGTGAAAGCGCAGGGCGCACGCAATTGACCGCGTAAACATAGGTAAAAACGTCGTTTCTTCCCAAATGACTGAGAACGGTGTTCACGGTATCAAGTTGTAAACAAATCTTTGTCGACGGTTTAAGTGGATTATCATAAAGATTTCAAATGGCGTTAATTTTCGGGGAAAGTCTGATAAAAAGATATAAAACACTCAGCATGTGTTATACAATGAAACAAGTAAAAAACAATCGTGGGTTGAAAACAAGTTCATTGTAAAGCTTTTGTGTGTAAGTTTTAAAACACAAAGACAGGAAGTAGTCAACACAACGTTCAGTTTAAAAGTAACTGTTGTATTAAGGTTTCTTTAAGCCAGCAAAACTCTGAAGTATTCTTTGTGAGCGACTGTTTTAACAGCGTCCGTCTACTAACTTTACCAACCATTTGTAAAACAAGTTACAATTCACGGATTATATTAATGAAATGAACTTTCTGCTTCGTATAAAAGTTAAATTGCATTTTAAAATTGATATAATGATTTAACTGACAAAGTTTATAACAGAAAGTTTATATTAAATCGTAAATTTATTCTTCTCGCCTTTAGATTAGACTCAACGTTAAGTCTACATTAGGATACGTTAAATCATAACGTGATTTAAACATAAGGCAATATTTTATTACACGTTGCTGCTAAGTATATATATATACTTATCAAAACTTTCATATTGTTTTTCATTTGTTTGCAATTAAATTAAACAAATAAATTCAAATAAGTATTTTGAAATTATCTTTGACAGACACAAGGATCCACAGATTGCCCACGGATAGACTACAACTACACCTAGACATTCTGCAAAATTGGTTACATAAATGGAGGATAAAGGTAAATGAACAGAAAAGCACCCATGTCACACACACCCTAAGACGCTCCGAATGTCCACCAGTATGTCTAAATGATGTGCAGATTCCACATTCAGATGGAGCTAGATATCTGGGACTTCATCTGGACAAAAAAATTAACTTGGAAAAAACACATAATCAACAAAAGGAAGGAATTGGAGCTCAAGATGAGAAAAATGTATTGGTTACTTGGGAAAAAATCAACGTTATGCTTGGAAAATAAAATCTTGTTGTACAAAGCGATCATTAAACCAATATGGACGTATGGAATTGAGCTGTGGGGTTGCTCAAGTAAGTCAAACGTCAACATAATTCCTCGCTTCCAATCAAAAGCGCTGAGAACAATAGCAGGTGGAGAATGGTACATATCAAATCATACACTTCATACGGACTTCGATATACCCCTGGTAGAAGAAGAGTGCCGAGCGAGAGCACAAAAGCATTATGACAGATTGCAGAGACACACCAACAGACTAGCGCATCCAACCTGACCACTACAGACATCACAAGACGACTTAAAAGAAAATGGCCTACTGACCTGAGAAGATAGTCCGGGCTACATCGATGGATGCAGCTCCGCCTCATGTCCATTAGTCATCAAATTGGCTCATAGGACTTTATATGTATACATTCTTGTGTATGTAATAGTTCTGATTGCTGATTTCAATAAAGTAAAAAAAAAAATTAAAAAAAATTCTTTAACCATAAGGTCACATAGGTACACAACAAATCAAACTAAGAAAAAGTTTAAGACACTTATAATTTTTACAAAATGTAGGATTTTTCTGCTGAAATCTCTCCATTAAGATATCATTGTAGTTATCTACAATTACTAGAATAATGTAGAAATCTCTACAAGCGATAACAAGTTTTTTGTTATAGGGCTAAGCGGCACATAGCGATTTTACTTCGTTGATCTCAACCCACATTTTTTAAAGTTGGACTCTTACATTCCAAAACAAAATTTGCTACAGAATTTCCTATATTTTCTCAATTTTACGTCTTTGACAGTTTATTCGTTTGTCATTATTATTTTTTCTTTTGTTATATTTATATTCATTGGAGTTTTACGATTATTATCTGTAAGCAGTTTTAATGTGTTATCGTTGGTTGCAGCGTTACATTTGATATTCATCTATTTGTATCATAGTCTTCAGCGCTACTAATAGCAGAGCATTACGCACACACAAATACAGAGATCAGTATATTGCCAAGTCAGATATTACCAAGCACTGACGAATGTATTGCTTGCCGCTTACACTTCTCTGTCTAATGAAGTACTTTAAGGGGACACGGAATCCCTATATTCCACCATGTTAACATAACATGGAACATTATCTAAAAATCTACTAAACCAATCGATTTGAAATTTCTACAGCAGTTTCTGTAGACCTTTTTACAAGAGCTGAGTTTTTTGTTGAAAAATATATCACAGAAAATAAAAAAAAATTTCCCATTTAACTTATAAAAATTGATAAGCTTTTATGAAAACTATTTTTTATAATATGTAAATCTGCATTTACGATGACAGAAAAAACTCAGTACATATACTCACATACTGAGATTATTGTGTAAAAATTTCACAATGATTGGTTTAGTGGTTGTAGAGAAAATGTTCCTTATGGAGTCTATTGAAAAACCGTACTTTCGATAATCGATAAAAACAGAAAACATGTAAAATTTGAGTTTTGAGTGTTTTCATGGAGACACTTTATTACGATTGATAGCTGAATGCAGTTGAGCAGCTGAGTGCAGCCAATCTTTGAAATGTAGTAAGTTTTGAAAAAGACACATGAAATTTGATGGAGTGATTCAAAAGTTATGCGTTTTTGAATATGAAAATTTTTAATTGACGGTAGCTGTAAAAAGGTGTAATCTATTTTTCAATAGCATATTTTGATGCGGAGTTTTGTTAAAAATAACAAGTGTCGCACATAAGTGGGTTTAGAAAAACCTCATCTTTGAAGTGGTGCTGAAACCAAAAATTTGAAGAAAAAAAATATTTTACTTTCCTGGTCCTTTTTAAAAGAGTTTTAAAAATTAATAATATAATATATATGTGTGTGCGCGTGTTACTACTACTTACTAATAAATAAGGAGATAATAAGTTGAGATCTGTAGTGTTTGGACCGAAGATTTTAGTTTTAATTATGTTAATAAAGGGGATGTGTTAGATAGTAGGGAAGTAAAGAATAGTGAATTACAGTCTTCGTACCAGTTAAAGATGATGAAGAAGGAAGAACTGGTTAGTTGTACAATTTTGTTATTGTATTAAAATGTAGCATCGAGTTCCAGAGCCAATTTTCTATCGATTACAGGACAGAATAACGTTGGAGAAAATGAGGACATTTCCTGGTTGTAACCTTAACATCTAGTGGCAACCAGTGTTTAGTTTGTGCTCTTTTCATGCGATTTATTGGAGCAGAAGTGATCACCATTTCAAATGAACACGGTAACCAGTTAATGAATTCCCCCGTGCCCTTTTATCAACACAACATTGCAAGTATAAGATATCTACATCCCTCTGTTTCCTTCAATTTTTTAACTGGTGTACTGATATTATATAATACCAAAAAATAATATTGAAATATTGTCACACTTTTGACACCAGCTGTTTGTTTCAACTGGAAGTAATTTCACGTGTCTGAATTAGACAGCATTTTATCTATGTATATAATACTCAAAGTCTGAGGATTTGTGGGTACTGAATACAAATCCACACCGTTACATCGATTGCCACCAAATTTTGCACAGGTAACCTTTGAGCGACTGAAGCGTGGTGAAGTACGGCTCACATAAGGCAGCCTTAGCCTGCCTTCTCCTACACTACTTAAGGTGGTACAAATCCTATGCCATTATTATTAGCCTTTGATACAAGTTGGAAAATACTGTCTAACTTGGAATTTGATACTTTGCCCCGTTCATACGATTTAGTCCCTTTCAATTATGCCTTTTCGTTGACGCGCATAAAGATGTCAAAAACATCATGGAGACCAGAATTAATTACCATAGTAACATGTTAATAAACAAATGATATTTAGCTGCATCAGAACTGTACCTTTATCCGTTCCTGCAGTTTTTAATGTTTTTAATATGCAATCGATCATATCGATATATATTGTCATTTTGTATACAGATAGGTCTATATATTTTGTAGATGTCTTAAACGATTATACAATTTATGTTTATACGTATTTCTGATGATGCAATGAATATGTAATTAAATATATTATATATTAATACTAAAGATGCCAGCTACACCATGGAGACCAGAATTAATTACCATAGTAACAAGTGAATAAACAAAAGCTATTTGACGGCATCGGAACTGTATATTTATCCATTCCTGCAGTACATTTTCAATGTTTTATATAACACGCGATTGTATCGATATATTACGATGTGAAAAAGAAGAAGTGTACTAATTGTAAATTGTCATATTACTTAATTCAAAGCAAAAATACGTGTTGTTTTCATTTGTGAGGTTAGGTGACAACGGTTTTAGGTTTTTAGTTTATTGCTGAAATAAATAAAAGCTATGGTTGAGGAAAAAATAACGTTTAATGTGTTATACAATGCTTCTAATACAGTAACACTTAAAATAAAGAATTTAGCGTTTTTGATTTTACACGTACTTTATAAATATCTCCAAAGGCTTTATAAACGGGTACTTTTAAATTTTCAGAGGCTGTTGCACAAACATAATAATTTAGTACAAGTGTTGAAAACAGCTTTGAAGAGAATTTGACTAATGAATACAACATTGTTATACAAGTTGACAGAACGCCATATAGACATAGACAATAAAAATTATATTAAAATACTTATTAAAAGTCAAATATTCGCATGTAAACCCGCGGGTAACAGCTACTGTCTGGCCGCGATTCGATGATTGAGCATTGTGTAAGGTGGGAGAAGCATGGTCGGGTACTACGGTAGGCTAAGTGGGGGAAACCAAACAGCCATATTTCACCCTACCTCGCTTACAAGCGGCTGCGTGGTTGGGGGAGAGTAGCCTCGATCATCCAGTCGTGGCCAGACAGTAGTGTTAAAAAAATCCTCAAATACGATTTCTTCGAACTTTACTATTAACAACATTTTCAAAATGTGTAATGTTAAATAAATGACCTTAAATTTATTTACTTTAATGCCTTCCGTCAATGAGCACTCTACTAGGCCGACCGCTTCTACATACTTACTTTACTTTAGCCAACGCCCGTACGTGGTTCTTCAACCATTCGACGTCGAGCCTCCCAGTAGCGATTGGTTATGTCGTCGGTCGGGTATGTGAGTGCTTGGCAGTCCCGTAAGTGTTCTCCGTCCATTCTTCCGGAGTTGCAAAGCGCACAGGGTTTCCGCTTCTACATCAGACGTCAAACTCTGCGTACTACACTTATTAAAGTATTAAAAATATTTTTTTTTTAATTTGCGCGACTGTGTATGTAGACACATAAGAGGGATGTCATTGTATTTACAAATAAAAGTGTGACAATTTAATATTGTTTTGGTATAAGAACAAAAGAAGCTTTCCAAGAAGAAACTATTTTTACGGAACTGACTAGTTTTACGGAAACTGTATTAAACGAAATTTACTAGATGTCCGGGTACTAGAGGAACATTTCAGAAGTTTAAAGGACGACTATAAAACCTTAAATCAACGAAATATACTGAGTACGACAAATGAATAAGTAAGACAAAATAGAGCGTAAACTGTAATATACTGTGGAGAAAAAAATATCATGATTAACAGCATGGTAAATTAGAACTCTAAATAAAGTAAATAAAACACTAGATAATTACAACGGAATCACCTGCGTTAAACACACCAAGCATTAAAAATTACACATAATTTATGTCACGTGTTACGCATCAGGTTTCAAAGACATGCTTCACATATTATATGTTATTTAACATACTTAAATAATAATATCTTTTAATATGTTATACTTATATAACATTCTTACAAGATACACACCTTGAGTTTGTAAACCTTGAAAAGCATTTGACATGTTGGATAGACCAACATTATAGAGGATAATGTAGAGAAGAAGGATCCCCTATTCATTTAATAAAGGTAAAAATTTATATAATGGAACCCAGATACGGATAAAAACTAACAGGGTGTCAGAGCTGTGGTCGGCTTTAGTAGAAGGCCGGAACATTAAAAGTGGCAACGTTGCGTCTGAGGCCTATACGCATAGTGTAATAAAATAGCTAAAGTGAACATGTTATATTTTAATTTAATTTCATAGCAATACTAAAATTATATGTAGGTCTATTTATAGCTAAATCTAAATTGTAGGTCTGTGCCCACTTAGTACTATACGTTTAAGTTGTAAACATTAGTGAATTATTGTTAGGCCTAATGAATTAATTTTATTCGCGTTATTGAATTTGTATCATACGAATGAGTCAATTATTATATTTCATAAATAATATAACAGTATTTTACATAATAAACTGTTAATTTGCAAAAATTGAAGAATTGTAAAACTGTGTTAACCGGCAATTAAAAGTGACGCCATTTGATTATTGAAATACGTAAATTAAGAGATCGTCTAGTCGCCCTCAAAATATCAGCTGGTTCCAGTGTTGTCACGTTTAATATTCCCGCCTTTTACTAGAGCCGGCCATTACAGAGTCCATGAAATAATCCAAGGCGTTCGGCAGGGTTGCTGTCTTTCTCCTGTTTTATTTAATATCTATATAGATGATGCCCTAAGAAAAGCAATGGAAATTGGACGCCCCAAAGGATTGTACCCGGGGAAAGGATTTTGCTTAAATATTTTAATATATGCAGGCGATCTTGTGATAATCCAGAAGAATGAAAATTACCTTTAAAGGTTGTTGTTTTATCTTACTGACATTCTGACAGATTACAATCAAGCCATTTCCTTATCCAAAACAAAAGTTTGGCTTTTTCTGTGCCAAATCATATTAAGACAAAGACTGTCATACAAAACTCGCCAATAGAACAGGTGCCAGATTTCAAGATTCTAGGGTGTAGCTTCACATACCAAGATGATAAGGAGGTTGAAAGCAAAATTAGTCTCATCCAGTCGCTTTGTAGCTGTATCGTTAAACATTTAAAGAAGAAAACAAGGAAAGAGACGCAATTGAAATATTATATTGCAACGGCTATACCTCAACTACTGTATGGTAGTGAGACTTGGATTAGAAAGGTCAAATATATGCCTAGAATACAAGAAGCGAAAATGAGGTTCGTAAAGGCTGTAAAGGTTTGTACCAGGAGAGATCTTATCAGAATTACAATAAAGCTAGGCATAGCTGAAAGTTCTAATGAGAAAATTTCCTGGTACACGTAGAGAGAATGGACCCAACTAGATTTTAAAGAAAACCCGTCGATTATCATCCAAGAGAAAAGACAAGTTTGGGAAGACCCCGTAACCGATGGTTGGACGACTTCCATTGAGATTGGAACATTCTACCAGCCTTAGCTGTAAAGGTTGACGACGACGATAATATACTTACAAATTGTAATAAATTAATAATAAACAATTAAAATTCTTATTACTTTAATATTTAATATTTACATAGTGGATTTAGTAAATAAGTTTCAACTGTCTTATAATATTTGTTGAGTTGTGTCTATAAATGAAATTAAAAAAGGAAAAACTTCATTAACCCCCAAACGACTGGCACTGTCGTTTAGTAGCAGCAATTCTTTCTACTCCAGTAAATTGTGTCAAAAGAACATAAACTAAACGCGTCATTTATTAGATCTCGAATAGCTTCAGACTGCTGTATTTTACTGTAATAAGATTCATGTAGTTGTCCTATAACTTTATACAAGTGTCCGAAACTCTATACGCTTTACTCGTACCAAACGTTTGTTTAATAGAGCTCCTGAAAACCTAGTCGGGTTAGTTTTCTTGGCCAGATTCCTTTGTCATTGTACCGGAAAAAAATAATAAATACTTACACTTTTAGTCGTAAAGACTACTCTGACCTTTTTGCATATCAACACATGTTCAACACTGCACCTCTCTTTCATCTACTTTCCCCCTGCACCTTTATACCGTAAAGTGCTCACACAGATACACGAACGCAAGAGCTAGGGTAACATTGTCATCATCGTCTTCTTAACGGTTTCTAGGTTTTAGCGGCATGTTTCTATTCCACAGTCCAGCTTTTCTTAGGTCAACCGGCTTTTCTTCTGCCTCTAGGGTTGTAATCTTTCGCTATCTTCGGTATTCTAGTTTCTTCCATTCTATTGACGTGTTGAATCCATTTTCTTATGTATTCTTTAATCCTATCATTAACTGCTAAAATACCTGAATCACTTCATATATCTTCATTTCTTATATGATCTCGTCTAATACACCTTTTAACTGATCGCAGGTCTAATGTTTAAAGTGTCAAGATGAAGAAGAAGAAGTACATTAGCAGTAGTCAGTTTCCTCAGTTTATACAATTAAAATTAAGTTATTTAAATTTAATGAATAACCTATTGCACCAGCTCCATAGTCTTCACTGCCGGCGGCATTATTATTAGTATTACTAACCGGGCTGTAAGACCGCGGTCTTCAAATGTCTTCATACCGAACGGGGCTAATAACTCGACTAGACATTTCGGACCCACCTCTGGAGGCCATGTTCAGTGCAAGGTCTTCAAGAACACTGACAAAGTGTACGTCAGTGCAACCACGGTATTATGACGAGGCCAGTGTTCTTGAAGCATTTACGTTGAAGATGGGCTTCAAGGTGAGTTCAAAACGTCTGGTATAGTTACTAACACCTTTCGGCATGAATAAATTGGAAGGCCACGGCCTTACAACCCGGATGGTAATTTTAATAACCTGTTATATGTCTTACAGCGACACAGACTATATGTTTAGAAAATTGAAAGAGGAGTACGAAAAATGGGGTGTAAACATAAACACTACTAAAACAGAATATCTGAAAGTAGGAGACATGCAAGAAGAAAACCCAGATCTCCAAATCCATAGAATCGCAAAATGTAGCGAATTCAAATATTTGGAAAGCATTATTTCAGAAGATCGAACAACAAGGAATGACATCAAAAATAGGATACAATAGGGAAAAAAGGCTATTCGTTTGCTAAACTCATTGCTTTGGTCGAACAAAATGAAACCTCAAACTAAACTGACAATCTACACACAACTATTGTGGAGCACATTTTAACTTATGGCTGCGAATGCTGGCAACTTTCAGATAAAGAGGAAAAGATGATATAAACTGTGGAAATGGACTTCTTAAGAAGAGCGTGTATATTTACAGAATGCAACATATTAGAAACGAAGATATAAGAAAGAAAACAGGACGCATATTGTTAGATCACGAGTATGTACTCGTTTAAACCCCGCGATGGAGCACCGATTAGTAACTGACTGTTTAATATTTGTTTAGATAAAAAATAAAAAAATGTATTTAAGTTCGGATTAAATGAATTCGTGGTTTATTCTTCGATGTTCTTCCTTAGATAAGACGAATCGGTGTAGGTGAATTCTCGCTGAAATTAAAAGTTATCTGTTAGACATATACTAACTTGAAGTGACGTTTTAAAAGCAATACAGGTTTGTAATGATGGTCAAAATGTTTAAAATTATGTAAACCAACTCGCTGCCGCCACCAGTGCTGCCAACCGTGGTTGCTGTCCACCTAAGCTGTAACGTCTTAGTCTATGGAAATAATTTGTTGAACTCTTTGGTTGGGTAAAATTATGTTTTATTTCTCCAAAATTATTTATGAAATTATATTAAATCACAATAGTATTGTTAATCATTCTATTTTAAGTTATTGATAGACTCTTGAAAATTCTTATTTCTCAGGGTTTGCTATTCTGATTCTAGTATTCGCCACATGGGACGTTAATGTTTTCGTGAAGTTATTTTATAAACAATGTAGGTTCTTTGAGACTGCAAGATACATAAAACATTAAGAATTATACTACTATAATTGTTTAGTAGTAGCAGAGTCCTTACATTACTGAAAACTTCTTAATTTAATAACATGAAAATTCAACATGTGACTTTTGTTGACATTTGAGGTTAAAGCTGGTTTAATTGAATAAGAACCAGTTAATTTTAAATTACTAACAACTCTTTAACAATATTAAAAATATCCGTAATACACGGTTATAAATTCATTCAGTGAAAAAATTAATTATCTGCTTTATCAGATTGGATAACAAACAAAACAGTTATTTGGATATTCCCAGTTAACATGGTTAGACATTATTAAATATTTTGGACAATGATAAAATTAAAACAATACAACATTATTGTATACTATAGTTCAAAGTTTCTGAAAGTTCATCCTTAATCAACTGATACACCCTATCTCAAAATGTTTCTCAAGCTAACTATAAAAATCATGTTCGACTATCGTTAATTCTTTCTCCATTTTTTAAAATAGGTTGATAGCTCTCGCTACACTCATGGCATTTCTATTGTCCATATGACAGTGTCTCTTCCATTATAATTACTGTTATTTATTAAAACAGTTGGTCATTTATATAAGTAAAGTCATTTGTCTCTTTATATTTTTTCTCAATAATAATATTAGAATTATTAAATTAAATAAGGTTCCAAGCCTTGTAGGGTTCAACTGACATAATGTTATTAATTATGTTCGATAATCTTGTTATCGAAAAAAGGTCATAATTATTCTAAGTAATTGATACGTGTCACTATACTTGCGTTCAATGCCTTTTCCTGGATTGGCACTATTAATTTGCATTAATAAATAATAATGATTACACTGCCTATGCGCACATAGTCCGTATAAGTTCACTCAAATTAAAAAAATACAACTCTTTGTTTACACTCGGGTTAACCTCAATTTCACTTTTTGAGGTTACGATGACTCTAGTCAGCTGTATGATATTAATCTTTCATTGTTGAGTACCGCGAACGGCGTGGCTTCCTCTTCGTTGTCTGGTGATGAACTGTCCATCTCATCGGTGTCACAATCTGGCTTCTAATTCTTGATGATGATTGCTGATTGGTCAGTTTTTGCAATTTCCGTACCTCTTCGGTAGGTTTCGGCAAAAGAGACGCGTTCCAAGCGTCCTTTTGTGGGTTTTGAGATTATGAAAAACTGGTTTATCTAATGACGCCCAAGGGCTTGTAATTTATTAATTCTTTATAACTAAAACTGTTCCCTTATCTGTACTCTAATTCACTTTTCACTACCACCATTGCTTCTGTCTTTTTTATACGAGCAATTTGGTTCCCCACACTCTATGTGTCTGATTTGTATTAACAGAATAAACTTACTAACAATTTTTGTTATCTATTTACATATAATACTTTTTATTTTATTTTGTTTATTTTATTTTATTTCAATAAACATTTATGGTTACTATCTATTTATCGAATACTGCCCCTTTTCATTATGTTATAGTGTGGTAATTTGCTAAAATCGTCTTTGGTAGAGTAGGCCTACCTCAATATTATTTACTGTATCTTAATACCTTACTTCTAGTAATATTTCTTATATTTAATATACTATTATTGTTCACAATTGTCCCCAGTGACTTCTTATAACTATTATACTGTTGTATCTGATATGATTAGCTAATTATTGATAACAATTATCATAAATATCTTGTGTAGGCACCTTGGTCTGTGACACTACCAATTATTTTTATTTGTTTCACTTTAATGTTGGTCTCTAAACCATTTCTATGGTGGCCTAACTATTCTGAGATAAGCATTACATCTTCTGATTACCTCAGGTTTAGTTAGTATGTTGTTGTTTTACTGTACCTACACTTTATATCAGTCTATAGTTCAGCACCATTGGGTGTTACATTATTTGTATTTATTCTGTGTTAAAACTTTGTCTTTTGATTTCTTATTGTTTACATAATGTTCATTACCATAATGATAAAGTTTGGCAGAATTTTGTTCTGCCCAGGATATTGCCATTTGTTGGTAAATCCTTAACAATTCTTGCACCTAGTTTTACATGACAATTACATTAATTTCCATAATTGTTATTTAATTCATGGCAATAATTATTGATTTGCCTTATATTGGTGGTATATTACATCTCAATGGTCCTATTGACATTAATCCCTTTATCTTTTATTATCATTTTTACATGTTAATTAGATTGGTCATTGTGCAAATTCTATTCTGTCCATTTCAGCGTGTTATTTTACACTCATGACGTACACAATTCTTTCTAGATAACTAGTTTTGTTATTGGAATGATCCTTATACTCTCTAGTTTAATTATAGTATAATGCACTCTAATTTAATAACATTTTTGTTATTAATTTTGGTAATCATAATTGACAATTGCTTGTTAGCTTAGGTTATGTGTCACTCTCTTGATTCACAACAATGGTTTTATTCACCATTGAATATAAGTAATTCTTCACCATTATTCACAGTAAGTCGTTCACCTATATTCCGTGCGTATATTGTGTTAGTGGATTGGGAAAGAGAGAGAGAGTGAGTGAGAGTGAGAGTGAGAGAGAGAGAGAGAGAGAGAGAGAGAGAGAGAGAGAGAGAGAGAGAGAGAGAGAGAGAGAGAGAGAGAGAGAGAGAGAGAGAGAGAGAGAGAGAGAGAGAGAGAGAGAGAGAGAGAGAGAGAGAGAGCAGCAGTGAAGACAATACACTGTAAAGTGTATAGTGATAGTGTATTACTTTAATATGCAGTCATTTCAACGATATGTGTCTCCGGTGTATGAATAAATAACAAGGTAAACAAAAATATACTGAGCCATAAATTCTTCAGTTCATCTGCATTTACATTTTATTTATTCTTATGCACAGAATAACAGTTCATATTTTCTACAAGGCAATCAATCCGTATAACAGAGTGCAGTATAGAAGTATTTGTATCTCTGAACAAACACACACTAACCGAATTTGTTATTTAGATATAAGTTAGTAGCTACAACATTTGTAAAGACAAATATGTGTTACAATATTAATTGATTACTTGTTGACGACAAGATAAATAATAAAGGCAGGGGTTTTATTACGCTGTTAAGGTTTTTAAGTCTCCAGGATTTTGAAGTCAACAATGCTTGTTGAAATGATTGTAGAGTCTTTCAGCCAAGTCACATTGTAATAGCGTAAGCGATATACTATCTGAATTGTCGTAGTTCGATTCTGGGAAATCATTGAAACTGAACCGACGCTCAATTTGTTTCACAAAACAAGAAAACATATATATTCTTTTGTACCTCATGGTTTTTGTTATTGAATCTTATCCGTTATGATGCGTTTGTTTTCGTGAAAACGTAGTAGCTGGTTAGACCGTCACACACAATATCGGTCAAGATTACATAGCAAGCCAGATGTGACATAATAATTCCGAATAGACTAGTAGCTTTACCCTAATGTTTCATTATAAACTTAGCTGTCCTTTATGTTACGTGGAGAAAAAATACGAGCCTAACACGCCTTTTTATTACACAGCCTTTTCTTATATAATCGTTCTTATCCGCTCGACATTGACATCTTTGGTGGTCCGAATAAAGTAAATCACTATGAATAGGTTTCTTTTTAATTTTTGAAACATATACATTGTATGTTATAAGCTAAAAGTTGTAAATGATAATTGACCGTAGAACTGTTAAGGATGAAAATTTTTAATGACTGTTCTACTATAAATAGGAAAGTACAAATTTACGACAAATATTCCTGACATTTATTAAAGAGATTAAAATTTTTCGTTTGCTTTGTATAGATCACTATAGTGTATACGTAAAAAACGTAAAGTGTACGAAATTAAATAAAGTTTTTTTTTAATATTTTATACTGTCGTTGTGGCCAATAATTTAAATGATTAACTGGAGGAAGAAAGAATTAATTAAAAAATTCTTAATGAGAATAAACAAAGATAATATGTTGGTTTGAATTATTAGTGGCAGATAATAGAATTAGATTGGTTACTAATCGGTAGAAACCTGTTTACAGAAGTTAATAGTTAGGGGAGATAATGCAGAAAACAAAGTAAGTGATATAAGATGCTGAGTGATTTAATGACGAACCAAAATTGTAGAGACCTTCAGGACAAAGAGCATGAATAAAAATATTGAGAGAACAGTTTGTCTAAGCTTCATCTCGTATTTTTACGTAAAATCATAATTAATAACTAACACTAAAAATTAAAGTGAAATGTACAAGCGTATTACCATTAAATACATGTATCATTACTATGATACATCATGAATACCATGGTATTACCAAGTATAAATGGTATGTACCATTATGTGTATGTATATGTTCTTTGCTAAACTTTTTCAATAGTTTTATTTTCAATTATTGTTTTTGTTCGTTTTAGAAATGCTCGACAAAAAAGTTTGGATTTTTTAACAGATAAAATTTAATCAAATTTCTTACTTCTTTTATGAAGCTCATGCAGTGTCTCTATATTGTATCCTCACTACTAGATATGACAACTTGGTACAGACACTCCTGAAATCTCGAAAGTTCCAAATATGAAATGGCAATAATTTTATTACTGGCGTTAAACGTCATAAATATATGCACACACTAAATAATATCTGAGAAAAACCGCATCTGATGACGAAATAGGCTTTGATTCTTACACATGAAAAGGAGAAGAAGAAGAAGGAGAACGAGAAAAGATCCTTTGAAAAATCGTTACAACATAACACTAAAAATATTTTACGTCTGTTTTTACGTCTGTTTCCTTACGGCTGTAAACGAGAAAGTAATAATAAAACTCTCTCCTTCGCTCTCTCTCTCTCTCTCTCCCCCCTCTCTTCCTTTCTCTATTTATGCACCTAAGCATTCAAAGAATTTCGACGAAACCGAAACATCGAAGCATGATAACGTTCTTAGGCTTTTGAAACGTATAATGTGGATTACGTTTGGTGGATTACGTAAATCATTTCCAAACCATAAACAATCACAAACAGAGCATGTAAAACCAAATTTATTCTCAATAAAATTTTGTTAAAGTCAATTTCAGCAGCGATTATTTCTGTCTTGATGCGTTTACATATCAAATTTCTAGACTGTGGGGAATCGAAAGTGTGGAAGCGTCACGTTTTTCGATGAAGATACTTGTGGAATGATCCCCAGCCTAAGAACATTATCATGTTAAAATAAAATGTATACCCTAAGTAATTTTACTTTCTAACCATTGCACGATACTTTGGTTTACATTACACGTTCATACAGTATTTCGCACTTGTAATCGAGTTCGCGAAGCTGTTCTCATGCGCCGGGCGAACAAACAGAGACAAAGTTGTTCTTCTTTCGTTTCGTGGTGGCTTTGTACACTTTATGTGCCGTGTGTGACACTGGGGATTTGTCTGCTCCCACATTTGATCTCCTCTGCACTGTTTATTTTGTAACACGAGTATATTTCGTTCCTCGATATCGTAACGATATCTTTGTTTACAAAGACGCTGTGGTTAGAAAAAAAGCTTGCAAAGTACAGGGTCAACATTAAAGAGTTTACAAATTTGAAAACCTTATAAAAACACTTATTCAAACAATTTTCAGCGTAGAAACGTTATTTTTTAGCAACGAAATCATGCTTTCTCGACCGGTGTTCAACTGGAAAACAAATGCCGGCTGTTAGGCTATGGTTCAACATTATTAAAATTACGGTTACTGTCGAAAAGCTGGTCCATGATAACAACCCCGTCAACATAAACTTTACAAAAACTTAACACGTTTACAACGCGAACAAAAAAAACTGAGGTTTTGGCCGTCCCCACGACGCCATTCTTCAGTGTGACGAGAAAGAGGCTGCAAGTCCCGCGAGATTGTAAACCGGTTTCTCGATAGTAACTAAAACTTTTGACAATTTCATACCACAGCCTAACAACCCGGCAGTTGATTTCCGTTCATTACTTTTTTTAAATTACAAAACACTTAAGTCTGATTTTTCTATGCCGGGACCCGTGGAAAAATCTTCCTTATTTCCTGTACACAAAATTTTTAAAATGGTTGATAGATTTCATACTCACGCATATAATGGGCCCGTATTTACTATAGCAGAGTATAAAAAATATATTCTAAAACATTTTCAATAAATTTAACCATTTAAAGTATCTTAGCAATTTTGAATACCTGGGCTACAGTGTGTCTTATAATGCAAGCAACGAAGTGCTGAACAAGTTGCATAAATTCAACCTAATGTGCGGGACCATCAGGCAAACCATTAAGTCAGCAAGTAAAATGCGAAAGATTTATGAGTTTTGAAGGGAAACCAGAGTAAGTCAGCAAGTAAAGGAACACGCCTAAAATTTTACATGGTGATGGCTCTTCCCACACTTCTTTAAAGGTCTGAGAAATTGGACTTTAACGAAAGGCCAGGCCAGTAGCATCCAAGTGGTTGAAATAAGATTTCTCAGGCACGTAGCAGGGTATACTCTCCATGATCATAGAAGAAACACAGATATACGGTAGGAACTGAACATTATGAGTATACTCGACAGGATCGCCCGGTATCGACTGAATTGGTGGGAACATCTTTGCCGAGTGGATGACTGCCGCATCCCCAAACAACTATGGAACTATAAGCCTAGGTGACGGAGAGGTGTGGGACGTCCGAGGAAGTCCTGGAGTGACCAGCTGTAATATTTGCCTATTTGAGACCGGAACAAACAATTTTTGGTTTAAACCTTGACGACGACGACGACGACGACGACGACGACGACGACGACGACGATGATGATGATGATGATGATGATGATGATGATGATGATGATGATGATGATGATGATGATGATGATGATGAAGTATCTTAATCTCTTTTATGAACTTGTGTGCGGTTTTAGTATCACAAATGTTCATTGTTTCGTGGTGTAAGGTTTTTTTTTATTATCAACAATAAATGTTTCCATTATACTGCAATAAAGCGTCTCCTGTGGTTTGACAGACAGGCAGACATGTCAACAAAGACTGACGTATTCTTAACCATAGCTATATCAAACCGTTTGTTCTTTGTGTAACGCTTAACAACAATTAATAGTAAGACAAGATGATGAAAAAAACGCAATTTGCAAAGTTGTCAGTACAGAAAAAGCTACAACGAAGCGCAATTATACAAAGTCTTGCGTACTTTGAGAACATCCTCTCTGTGAACAATTTATTTGTAGTAACAAAGACCGTTACGGTTAGATCCGTTTTTTTGGATTCCTTTTAGAATATCATTTAGATTTATTATTATAATTAAAATCTATAAGTGCGGTTATCAGTCCTACGCTAACAGTAGGCCTGTATATTATGAGTACATCCAGAGTACTGTGCAGTTTGACGAGGCACAGTGATCTCCAGTAGCGTGTGGGCCTTAAGGTTAACCATACACAATGGTCTTACAGAGGGATGATTCGTACTTTTAGCTCTAAGGTATGCTACACTATTTAATATTACTGCTCATGTTCCCCCCCAAAAGAGGGAATATTGGTTTTTGGAAGTACCAATATATCAAAGAAAGACATATACATATATATTCAAACACTTTTTGCTACAGTCTATTTCTTGATAGAAATAATACATTTAGTATTTATAAAAACTTTACCTCAAGACAAGATGTTTTTCCTTATTTGGAACATGTTTCGGGACGCATAGTGTTCCCATCCTTAGCCTTCTTAATTTTGAAACTTGTGGAGTACTTGGGTGTTGGTTGGTTGTTGTAAAAAAAAAAAAAAAAAAACCCTGAACAAATACAAATCAATAATACAAAACATGGCACAATTTTCAAAGCACTCAACATCGAAAATACATAAAATATTAATGTATACACCACAATCGCACCCACAGAAACCCATAACAACAACCAACCAACACACAAATACTCCACAGGATTCAAAATTAGGAAGGCTAAGGATGGGAACACTAAGTGTCCCCAAACATGTTCCAAATAAGGAAAAAACATGTTGAGGTAAAGTTTTTATAAATAGTAAATATATATATTGCAACAAAACACAGGATGATGATCTATGAATAAGAATATCAGAGCATGGATTACGGACATTAACATGTTTTAAATTGGTTTATGCATTTTTTGTCAATTAGCTATAAGTTTTGTATTTAGTGATGGATAAGGACTTGTGTTATACCAAATTCTTTGTAAATGTTTGTTCTATAATGGCATGTACTTTGTTTGTGAATATGTGCGCGCGTTCGCCTGTGGTGAACCTTCGTTGTTATATTTTTCGCGTGAGTTGACCGATCGGCGTGAAACTTGGGCAGTGAATTAGTTATGAAAATAGCTAAATTTTCCGTATACTCTGTTGTCCTCAGTTATTTTTAAATGTGTTTTTTTTTAGTAATTTGAAAACTCAACTTTTCACGCTTATCAATTGAAGAGTAATAAAATTTCTAGATAAAATCTATGCAGGCTCTCGCAGACTTATACAAAGATTCGCCTGCAACGCATCTATCTTGTGTCAAATCTACCACGTAGACAGTCGATTGACCAATCAGAAGCCCCTAATTTCAGTCAGATCCGTCCGTTGTCATGTGTACTTCGTGGCAGTTCATCGGAAACCGTTGCTTAGTGAACGTGTGCTCTTCGTCAAGAGTTTTTCTTGTTCGAACTGGTTAATCTAAAGTAACTCTAAGTCTTGGGACTCTTTTCGAGTTGGTCGAATAGAACCAAGCGAGTGAATTATCTATTATAATATATTAAGTACGTGTGAGTAGAAGATTTCCGCTTAGGGAGATTTATCTACCGTGGTAAATCCTTATTAACGCGGGACAAATCACGAATAGCCGGAAGGTGTAAGCATTATACCGCTTTTAAAAGTATCACTCATTATCACCCTAAATATTAAAAATTAATAATGATCAATATTAATAATAATCAATTCCGAGCGATAAAACTAACAATTAGGAAAGTGACAATTTGTGTGAGAAATCTGACATTAGTGTTATCAGTTGTTCGACGAACCCCAGAACAGCGAGAGAGAGAGAGAGAGTGTGTGTGAGAGGGAGTGAGCAGAGCGGCGATTAGTCCAAAGAAATTGTAGCAGCGGCGGAGCGAGGGACCCCACGCCAAGTTAAAGGAATTCTAGGTACCAAGTAAAACTTATCCAAACTGAACTATATAGACTCTTTTATAACAAATAAAATACTATTCATGGCATTTGTTTAATTTTAAATATATCATATAAACAATTATTTCTTTGTGTGATAAATAAATAATTTTTCGACACCTCCAATATAGACTTGTGCATAATTTATACACACAAAATTATACTATGCAAAAACATTTATTATAAATATTATTCTAAGTGCGAAAATAGCTAAAATTAGGGGTTGATAACATAATATTTTGCTCGAAAGCTCTCGACATGGGTATATATAGGTTTTTTGAATCGCTGATCACGATTCCGAGGTCAGACTGCACGTGTGGTGAAAAGGGGTGGTTTTAAGGGCAAAAATAGCCAAAATTAGGGGTTGATAATATAATATTTCGCTCGAAAGCTTTTGACATGGATATATATATATATATATATATAGGTTTTTTGGGTCGCTTATTACGATTCCGAGGTCAGATTCCGAAGAATGAAAGATTCATTTCAATGAAAGTACAACTTTATACAAAATTTATATCAAAGTACATATTAAAATGTCAAATATCTAGTTACATATCCTGCAAATTACTGCACTATAAATGTTATAAACGTACTTACAACAACACTACTTTCAAAGCAATGTATAGTAGACTTATATATTGTTATTATTATTTGTTTCGGTTCCATCCATACAAAGGAGTTTCGAAAATTCGAGCGCAGACCTTTTTAACATAGATTATAAATAAATATTAGGTAAAATAACAGTTATCTTTCAGATTGTTTTGATTACAATTCCATTACGGCGTTCCTTTCGAGTATAGACAGCATGAATAGCTAGAAATTTTGAATTTACAAATTTTGCAATAATATTTTTTTCAGTGTGCCTACCGGCTGCTCCCGCTAGAGGGTACAGATTGAAGCGGTTAAAATTCAAATTCCGCGAAATAATAACAAATAATAAAAAAATATTTTTATCTTACAAACTATAATATACAAATACTTCATATTTATTATTTATTTTCGACTTCCACTAAGTAGCCGTTGATAAAATAAGAAGTTACCGAATTTTATCATCGTTGAGCGCTCACATTTTTTACCATAACTCGGTTAATTTTAAAGATCAAAAATATAAAAAAATGCATTTTATAAAAAATTAAAAGGGCTACAACTTTTTTGGGATGGACCATAGTCAAGAAACCTATTGTTTCTAAGATATTGTACTTAGAAACAAAAACATTTTATCATAAAATCTTATAAACACATTTTGTAACAGTTGTAACTTATCGAAAAATACTTACAAAAACATGAAATAAGAACGAACATATTCGCCTTTTTATGAGCTACATTTTTAGTCAACATCAGTTTTTTGATAAAACGCTTTGTTTTTAAGATATTTTTTGAAAACTATAAATTTTCTCTGAAATCAAAAAAATTAAAATTTACGAAAACGGTAAGCATTTCTAATCTATAGTACATAAAAAAAATTTTGAGGACATTCCTAATATAATAGATAATCTAAGTCTACAATATCTCGCACCAATATGCAAAACTGACAAAATGGCGACCATTTTATTTTTGATTTAAAACAAAAAATTTAAGAATTTTTATTATTTTGCTCTGTAACTTCGTTGTTTTTTAAGATATGCAAAATATCGACTTACCATTTTATAGGAAATTTCAAGAGCTTTTATTTAGTAATAATACCATTGCAAGTTGCGTTATTTTTCATTCACAAATATCAAGTTTAATTTCGCTTCTTCAGTTAAAAAATTAACCGTTGGCCTTTTTTTTATAGCATATCTCGATGACGATTCAATATATAGGGACGAAATAAAATTAAAATCGTTTCTTATTGAATTAACATTTATTTTGACTCTTATAGGTTTTTCTGAAAAGTTGATAGTTTTGGAGTAAAGTACGAAAAACCCTCCAAAAACATTGAATTTTTCGCAAAAAAAACGCAATTTTCAAAGTCTGAATAACTAAAAAACAACGCACTTTATCAAAAAACTTTATTCTATATTATTTACTTAGAATCTAATTTTTTCTATCGACTGCTGGGGTCAGTATAATTTTTTCTTTTTACCCTCGAAAAAGGGGTGTAAACCACCCTAAATTCAAAAGCGGCAAAAAATTCTTTTTTTAACTTTTTTCTATAAGCTTTAAGGAAGACAATAAAAAAAAATTACGAAAATCCATGGAGACTTTCTACAATTCCCTAGAAAAATCCCCATTAAATAGACTATTAAATTTTAATGACGATGATGTAAAATTAAAATAATTGTTGTATATTTTTTTATCTTAAGAATTTTTTTTATTTTGCTATAACTTCAAAGCGATCGACTATCAGCGAAACAGAAATACATTTTCCTTACAAAATAAACAGTGAAAGTGAGATCAAAAGCGAGGGAAACAAATCCCCAGACACCGACAACGACAGAGTCACATAAAGTGCACAAAGTCAGAGAGACGTAACTTTGTCTGTTCAGCAGGAGGATCCCGGTTTCGCAAACTAGATTACTGTGTGAAGATTTACACACCTATCAGCAATCGATAAATATGTGTAGTGACTGTAACTCTGAAGTGATTCCAAAAACTTTTTAAATACTTGTAACTCAAAATACAGGTTAAAAATTATATATCATAGAAAATGAGTAAATTCACTATACTTATACTAAACGATGAAAACATACTTTCAACATATTTTTACAAAAGTAATTTGATTAATTAAAATAACAAATTGAATAATTACCACTTTATAAAAAGACTAGTATTTTTTTGGACTTTATATAAGATGGATGACAATAGATTAACAAAATGGGGGAAGAAGAAAACATCAAGTTGAAATAAAGAAGTCAAAAAAGATTTAGAAAAAATTATATAAACGCAGAAGAAGCAATTGAAAGAGACGTTTTTCGGGCAAAAGTGTTAACAATGAAAGGAGTCCAGGGTAGGAGAGAGAAAAACGCAGGTACAAAATGGTTTGAAGACAGGAAGAAGAGATATAGTAAGAAAATGAAAGAATATTGGAAAAAAGCAAAGAACAAGGAATAAAGAATTGAAATTGGCATATGGTCCTCAGGTGGCCGATGCAAAATACATTTGAATAATTAGTTGCAACAATTTTTTAAATGTATAAATATATTCTTCGAAACTTAAGTATAGATAAAGCTTGAAACAACACATTATCGAATTGGGTCGTGACATATTCCCCAATGTAGCCTTACTGTATCAGTCAAAAGGGAAGAGAAGCCTGGGAAGACGCAAGAAGAGATGTTCTAAACAGTTTGGAGCCGGAACAGACTAAACAGTCTAAGCCGTGATGAAGAAGAAGATTCTTCAAAACCTTTATTTGAAGAATCATTTTATGTTCATTTCATGTTTCATTTCATTTAATGTTCAAAATCTAAAAATTTTAAATTTTTAAAATCACCGTAAAATAATCATGAGTTTTGAACTGCAACCGTTTTAACCCTTCACCTCTACACATAAGATATTAGGAGTTGGTGACCCCACAAAACTCCTACTTTAGTTTTTGTTTCCTAATACGAGCTTAAGAGATTCAAATTTTATTGGTTCCTCTTAATACTAAAAAAGCCTATTAAGGACTTAGTATTACATGCATAATTTAAAGTCGTATTCTAAGTCTAAAGTCTAATGGTTTATGTGCGTTATATTTTTATAAAAGTATTATTTGCTTAATTTACAAGTTTTTTGTAAGCTATCACGGTAAATTATGAAATCGTTCCATAATTGAAATGACATCTCATGCTACTTGCGTCTACATTTTGTTGTTGTGGTTTGTGTGTCTCTGTAAAAACAAACGCACCTAGAAATATATGGAGTAATTTTTCAAGATCAGGAGTTGTTGCAACTTACCGTTGCCAACTTTGTCGTGTGAATCATACCTTTCAGGCTCTAGCATTTTTACCTTCTTCAACCTCTCCAAACTTTCCTCAACTGTTTTTCTTCTGAAATGTAGACAATTAAACGTAGTTCTACAGTACCATACAGAGGTATACACACAGTTCAGTCCAATACAGTACAATTAAACAGAGTTCTTATAACAGTATCACACAGCTTTTAAAATTTATTGTTGTAAAAAGGCATTTAAGTTGTAAGACATTTTGCACACCCAAGTACTGAACACGTACGGCATGTTTTAAAATCGTTTTGTTGATGAAAATTTTTGTTCATATGAGATAGTTACCAGAAAATGCCATGGTTTTGACAAACATATTTTCATGTTGTAAAGAGAACTTCAAGTTGAAGCAATTTGTTGTATAAACAGTTTACAGACCTGTGAAAGCATATAAAAATCAAATGCTTGACAAAAACAGCTGAAGGAATTCTTCAATAAGAGCGCGTCATTCTATGTACAAAATGCCTAACGTCAACCGATATTATATCACCTGGGGTTGCTTGTACTTAAGACAGGTGTCAGGTATTGTTTGTCGAACATCAGCCGCTACTGTTTTCGCACACTCTTTCCCTTTTGGGCGGCCTGAAGAAGATTTCCGAGAGGGCAATCGAAACACTGCCGACAAGATGTCGATTCACAGCAATCAACCACGGCCTAACAGACAAAAGTTAATTAAGTTATGACATAGAACTTTTGAATGAACAATGAATTAATATGCAGTAGATACTATCATTGTACCCGGATTCTAGTATTTAAAACGTCATACAAATTAAAAATTATCAACTTAGGACATGTAATTTCTGACGATTCCAGTGGCATGCATTGTTTTGCAAAGAAATATTGGAGACGGTCTCAAGTGATTCATTGCAATTTGTCTATTATTGTAATTATTCAACCTCTTCACTGTTATTATACTTTTTTTGCCTGCTAATTTTTACTGCAATTATTTAATGGGTATAGTAGATATTGTGCACTAGTAATATATAAAGTAGAATTTCACATGAAAGAAGAGCATTTATTAATACAAGATCTCTTCTGGCGTCTTAAAACTTGTCCCTGGAAAACAGGAAAAACTTTATATAGACTTTGACTTGGAGCATGTGCACATGTGGCTGGAAAAACTGGAATTTGATAAAAATCGGATAGAAGCCGCCTTGAACCTTTTGAAGTGTGACGTAGGAAGGAGACCTTGTGATTATTGTGGGCAGAAAAACTACCCTATGATAAGGTTTTGAAAAGAATGGGTGAAAAAACGATGGTGACTAGAAATGTTGTGGAAAAGAAAAGCAATATGTTTTGTTACCTGTTACGCCGTTCAAACTGGTACACTACCTTTATCAAAGCTTCAGTAGGAGGTGAAAGCTCCAACAGGAGTACACGATAGGGTGAAAGATGGAAGAAGGTATGTGGTGATGAAAAGACTCTCTAAAGAAAGGATGCATTTGCAAGCCAACAAACCTTTGCGTTGAGAAGAAGAAGAAGAAGAAGAAGAAGAAGAAGAAGAAGAAGAAGAAGAAGAAGAAGAAGAAGAAGAAGAAGAAGAAGAAGAAGAAGAAGAAGAAGAAGAAGAAGAAGAAGAAGAAGAAACAGTGCATACTGGGAAACCATATAAAAAATCACTAAGATATTGTAAGCCTACGAAATTATTTACTAACACTTCCAAAAAAGCACACATTATTAAATTTAGTAAAGGAACACGTTAAATCGTTACAAAACAAAATTAATGTTAAAATCTAGTGTACCTTAATAACAGTGTTAAGTTTTAACATACAGTAATCGTACCATTTGATATGTCCGTTAAGTCGTTCCAGATATAACGGTTGTAAACACAGGTCGTGAGTTTGCGCCGACATTCGCTATAGATCCACAGCCATCGTTATCGTATGATGTGTTCCAGTTTTGTTAAGCGATACACAATTCATCATCGCTGCCATCACTGCCACATTGTACTGATTTCTTTCTTACAGTAAATATTGCATACGTTTACACACTATGTTGCAGAGCGTGTAAACGGTGTTCCAATACAAACTCCCCGTTACACCAAGGTAACGACAACTTAAATATGATATATGGTAATGTACTTGTATATTAAATACGTGAATCACGGCCGGCAACTAATGTAAAACGTAAATGCAGTTTGTAGAAATGATGGTATTGTTGACAGTTTCTGCTGCACACTCAGGAACTGAATAGAAAATGAGAAAATTCTGGCCAACAAAAACTTACTCTATAACTGACAGAACAAGCGATAGCACAATTAACAAAACATAGAAATTTTATTGCTACCTGAGCTAAAACTGTCTCACTATTTCAACAATATATATATATATATATATATATATATTATTGTTTAAATTTTGGTATTAAATCACTTTCCAATTATCAGTAACATTAAAAAAATTCCGATTACCCTCCTATCGTCTGTTTAGGAAAGTAACAATTTTAGACCAATCATACGCATATAATAAACATTACAATTTTTAAACAATCAGAATTATGTTAAAATTTACTTTTGTGTGACACTCCGTTGGATTTTGACTTGACATTTTTTTAAATTTCTGATTCACTTTGATAATTTGTCAATAACATTGATAATTTTTAAAGCAGTGCAGTATATTCAGAATGTGGATACAATTCTCTTCCGTTTGATAATATGCATGGAATTTGAAATTTTATGAGACTTATGTTTGTTCGATTTTCTCAATTTCTCCAAACACCTCTTGGCCCCCATCGTGCTAAAACTTTAAAATTTCCAAAAATTCATATTTTGGTTAAAATTTCTTTAATATGATACCCTACATGGAATTCTGAAAGTTTTTCTACATTTCAACGCCCTCTGAATTTTGCCTCCCTCCTCCCTATTTTCTAGCACTTTCAACCCTGGCCATTTCAGCATAGGCATGCCCCAGCAGCCAATTTCATAGGCATAAGTTTCCCAATTTTTTTATTAGTAAGATTTGTTAAAAACAACTTAAATTACATGTCATATTAAAAACTGGACCTTTCGTTTTCACAAACTGATACAATATTTATTTTTTCTGTAGGTGAAATTAATTTTTAGTATCTAGACCAGAAGCATGTTTTTGAAAAATAAAAAAAGTTTTGTAAGGTATTTTTACATAATCAATAATTTTTTATTGGTAACTACTGTACAAAAATTACTTTCCTTACAATATTAATTCTCAGAATATATTAAAAATTAGTATATTTGCAATAATCTGTTTTTGTATGGTACAAAATGAAACAGTCATGGTAACACAAACCAACATTGCAAGTTTCACGTAGTCAATTTGGAGAACAGAAAACTAATTTTGCGGACATCTGTAAATTCATTTGGAAACTACAAAATCCAGTCTGCAAGTACAAACAACAGAATCCCGTAAATGTTTCGTACAAATGCCGTTAAAAGCGCATGAAGTGACAAACGTAAAATTTACTGGCGTCGGGTTTTTAGGAATTACTTTACGGGAATCGGGTCGAAATTGCTAGGGGATTAATCTTAGAAACAAGTAAGCTCTGTAGGGGAAAATCATGGACACGCAGGCAACGTTTATGAAAATAGATTGATGTGTTTAAAAGTTGTTGTGTTACATACCCTAAATAGATACCTAGACAGACAGACAGGCAAGTGCTAACGTTCGAGTTAAATCTGACGGTTTTCGCTTGTTCAATAATTGACAAATTCGTAATAGTTACTCTCCATTTGTCTGTCTGGGTCTCTCTCTCTCTCTCTCTCTCTCTCCCTCTCTCTCCCTCTGTCTCTGTCCTGTCTATCTACCTATCTCTCTCATCATTAGCCTAACTGGCTTTATACAGTCTACTAGTTCAGCGTCTCCTAAGCCAATAGTCTCACTTCCAACTTTGCCTACGACAATCTACCTAAGATACACCAACCTCTGACACCAATCTCTGTGCCTTAATTTGCTGCCATTACACTCCACTCCATCATGAAACTCATTAAACCTGACGGCACAATCAGTATCAGTAATTAGATATATTTTCAGTATCTACTCTCTTATCCCGTAATTTTCAGTAACCGTTATTTTCTTCTTTGTCCATCAATTTTGTTTGAAACATCCATCATCATTATCAACACTCCAAGAACAAGGCCTTAGATCTGTTCCGGAACTCATCTGCTCCTTGATCTACCGGCATCTCTCTTTCCAGGAGTGTGATAACCCAAGGCAGCTACAGGTAGACGGATATCAGGCATACGATACACGTGTTCACACCACACCATATTCAGTTCTGAAGTATCGCAGAAAATTTTTGTAAGCTCCTTGGAGAATACAGGATAGACGGTTACCTGAAGTTTAGCATCTTGGTATACGTCCTTCGGAACAAGGAATGTAGGAAGATCGACCAGAATGTGCAATGTATCTACTCCGTCAAGTGAAGAAGAAGAAGAAGAAGACAGTCTTCGTTATTACTATATATAATTGTAAATTAACACCACACATAATAGCAGATAGTACTGCACAATAAGGTACTAAAAGCCAATCTACTAACCTAAATTATGTGCTCAAGTGTTCTCCTCCGTTTGAATAAACAGATGGCATATTTAAAGCACGTGTAAAATTATTGTAGGATGAAAACTGTGTGAGTTTAGTAAAATCACGTTTCTTTAAATAATCCAGACTTGGAATAACTTACACTTATGTAAATGATGGTAAATTGTTTGACAGACGTTCCATAAATTAATTAATATGCAGCCATTACTTACAAAGCCATCAGAGGTCTTCCATTGATAACTTCCCATGCATTGTCAGATTGTTAACAAATGTTACACAAACAAAACCATACCTCCTTAAAAGCGCTTTTAAATATCTATTACTGATTAACATAATCTGACATTCATATTCCTGTACCCAAGCAATACGAGTCAATGAAGCTTCGAGCATTTTGTTTTGTAACACACCAACAGACTTGTGGTCCACTATCAATTTGTTTGATTGGCCTTCCTATTATGTTCTACCAACATTGGTAGCAACTTAATTAATGACATTTTCTTTGTTGCTAGATCAGTGGTTCAGTCTGATGTTACTCTAAAATGTTTTATACGATAAACAACACTCTTTCTAAGCCTTGCAGGGGAGAGGTGTCAATATATTCAAAATTACGTCTATAAACCGGGCTGTTGGACCGTGGTCGGTTGCAACGAAACGTCATCACGTCAGCAACGTTTCGATTCCTCCTCGGGAATCGTCCTCCGGGAAAACGACAGAGCGTAAAAATACAATAGCGGCAGATGTACGGCGAACAATACCCGATACCTGTATCAGGTAGAAGGAACGCTGTTATGTGTGAAATGCAAGTCACAATCTGATTTGTAAATCTGAAGCTGAGACTTCAGTGATTTGTAAAAACAACCCAGTTATTGTCACATTAGCAAAACGTAGAAGATTACACTGAGCAGGATATGGAAAACAGAAAATTGTCTGAGAAGGACTAAGGAAACGTTTTAAGCACAAACTATTGTAAAAGGGATTTGGACAAACACGTATTCTTAGGTGGACTTTCTGGGTAACGGAAGATTTAGCTGAGATGCAAGCAAGTGCAGGTAGTGCTTATGATGTATGAGAATGGTAGAGGGTAGTTGATAACACAAAGAGTAACCTCCGGGTCAGCAATAATAATATATAAAATATATTATATTAGATATTATACTTTATTAGTATAGGATTCGGTATATATTACAACGATACATAACATAAATTTGATATAATGTAATTTATGTGGCCCCATGTTCTTTGGGACGCCAAAATTATACAACGTAACCTTTTGTATATGCAGGTTGTAAATAATTATAACAATACCAAGTGTAACTATAATAAGAGTAGTAAATTTATGAGTAGTTAAAATTTCATGTTTATTGTTTTAACAAGCATTATAAAATAATAAAACATTGTTAATAATCTCCGATCAAGATATCACTCATTATTAAGTTCATCTCTTACGCTATACGGTGTTACACACATTTAAAACACTCTTACATCTAGACATGTTAATAATCTTAATCTAGACATTTATTCAAATTGATTTAATAAAAAAAATTAAAATTTAAATGTAATTAAGTTTTATTTTAATTGAATTCATGTAACTCAGATCTGACCTCAGCTTGCTCAGTCTATACAAATGTTTTTTAAAAATAAATTTAAAATTATATTAAATACTCTTAGACTGGCATTTGTTTCATATTAAAAATTTAAATTATTCTTTTCTACAAAATGCAAATATCAAATCATTTCAATTATTTGACTTTGATAAAAAAATATACTATCTCAAAATTAAACTCTTTTTTTTCTTCTATATTTATATTTATCTATATGCGATCGCTCATTCTTACAACTAATACATTTACATAAGACTCTATTACATTCTTTCTAATTATAAATTTTTTGTTTTAATTCATTGTCTCTTTATATAGTCTTTATGAGCTCTTTTAAAAAAATCATTTATAAATGCATTATGCATCTCACATCGAGTTTTGATGACCTTACGACTTATTGACGCGGTCCAGCGTTGTCCAGAATTGGGTTTCCGTTACTCCTGGCTTGGCGTGGTCCTGGATATGTCCAGAGTCCAGTGTCGTTCTCCAGCAGTGTGTGGACCGTCTCAGAGAATTACTATCTGCTGCGAGGTGGATCTCGTTCGGCTGTTAGGCGCCTAAAAAGCATCTCCAAACGTCTAGCATCTCGCGTCGCTCTTTGTAGCTTCACTGTTGATACTCTTGCTTACCTAAACGGTCCCGGTACTCTACGTTTCCCGAAATAGTGTAAACATAATTACTGAACGTCTTTATTCGTTCGTAGATGAGACTTATAATAAAATAAAACTGTTCTGCCGACGGACAGCATGTCCGACTGCAACTGTGTTTTGAAAAGAAGAGAAGGGTTTCCAGTCGAACCCTTAATTTATACCCTCTCGAGATTCCGCACCTGTTGGTTCCGAAAGTATCCTGTCGAGAACTGCATACCACATGCTAGCCCCCTCTCCCGAACTTTTTCATATATTTGCAATTTTTTGCAAATGGCAATGTTTTGTACGGAATCGAGATAGCACAAATCATAGGTAATTTGATTAAGCACTCACTGTGTTAATTTGAGCGTCTTAGTGTAATTTGCGTATTTTTGGCACATTTATTTCGCACTGACTTCGCGTAGTGTGTCCTATTAACGTCATTTTCTTACTGTTAATACCTATAAAATTTACACACACTTTGGTGCCTTCTGTTTGTTTATACACTAATTAGTTTTCACACAGTGAATTAAAATAATTATTTTAGTAATTAATTGGGGAGGGTAGCTGAGATTCCTGTCTGTACATGCATCACTAACACACACAAGATACACGCGTAACACACATACAATCGAGCAGGTGTTCTTTGCCTGTTGGAACAGGTTAATTTCTTCCCTAGTATAACAATGAAATATTTTTACAATCCCAGACCTGTCCATTTACCCAAAACTTATAATAATTTCACAGATTTTATATTTATTTAAATCAATGCTCAATACAGCATATGGCTGTATCGTTGCAATATATTACATTATAATATAATATAATACATAATATTATACATTATATACATTATATTATATTATATTATATTATATTATATTATATTATATTATATTATATTATATTATATTACGTCACATTATGTTATGTTATGTTATGTTATGTTATGTTATGTTATGTTATGTTATGTTATGTTATGTTATGTTATGTTATGTTATGTTATGTTATGTTATGTTATGTTATGTTATGTATGTTATGTTATGTTATGTTATGTTATGTTATGTTATGTTATGTTATGTTATGTTATGTTATGTAATGTTTATACAGTCTACTAGTTCAGCGTCTCCTAAGCCAATAGTCTCACTTCCAACTTTGCCTACGACAATCTACCTAAGATACACCAACCTCTGACACCAATCTCTGTGCCTTAATTTGCTGCCATTACACTCCACTCCATCATGAAACTCATTAAACCTGACGGCACAATCAGTATCAGTAATTAGATATATTTTCAGTATCTACTCTCTTATCCCGTAATTTTCAGTAACCGTTATTTTCTTCTTTGTCCATCAATTTTGTTTGAAACATCCATCATCATTATCAACACTCCAAGAACAAGGCCTTAGATCTGTTCCGGAACTCATCTGCTCCTTGATCTACCGGCATCTCTCTTTCCAGGAGTGTGATAACCCAAGGCAGCTACAGGTAGACGGATATCAGGCATGCGATACACGTGTTCACACCACACCATATTCAGTTCTGAAGTATCGCAGAAAATTTTTGTAAGCTCCTTGGAGAATACAGGATAGACGGTTACCTGAAGTTTAGCATCTTGGTATACGTCCTTCGGAACAAGGAATGTAGGAAGATCGACCAGAATGTGCAATGTATCCACTCCGTCAAGTGAAGAAGAAGAAGAAGAAGACAATCTTCGTTATTACTATATATAATTGTAAATTAACACCACACATAATAGCAGATAGTACTGCACAATAAGGTACTAAAAGCCAATCTACTAACCTAAATTATGTGCTCAAGTGTTCTCCTCCGTTTGAATAAACAGATGGCATATTTAAAGCACGTGTAAAATTATTGTAGGATGAAAACTGTGTGAGTTTAGTAAAATCACGTTTCTTTAAATAATCCAGACTTGGAATAACTTACACTTATGTAAATGATGGTAAATTGTTTGACAGACGTTCCATAAATTAATTAATATGCAGCCATTACTTACAAAGCCATCAGATGTCTTCCATTGATAACTTCCCATGCATTGTCAGATTGTTAACAAATGTTACACAAACAAAACCATACCTCCTTAAAAGCGCTTTTAAATATCTATTACTGATTAACATAATCTGACATTCATATTCCTGTACCCAAGCAATACGAGTCAATGAAGCTTCGAGCATTTTGTTTTGTAACACACCAACAGACTTGTGGTCCACTATCAATTTGTTTGATTGGCCTTCCTATTATGTTCTACCAACATTGGTAGCAACTTAATTAATGACATTTTCTTTGTTGCTAGATCAGTGGTTCAGTCTGATGTTACTCTAAAATGTTTTATACGATAAACAACACTCTTTCTAAGCCTTGCAGGGGAGAGGTGTCAATATATTCAAAATTACGTCTATAAACCGGGCTGTTGGACCGTGGTCGGTTGCAACGAAACGTCATCACGTCAGCAACGTTTCGATTCCTCCTCGGGAATCGTCCTCCGGGAAAACGACAGAGCGTAAAAATACAATAGCGGCAGATGTACGGCGAACAATACCCGATACCTGTATCAGGTAGAAGGAACGCTGTTATGTGTGAAATGCAAGTCACAATCTGATTTGTAAATCTGAAGCTGAGACTTCAGTGATTTGTAAAAACAACCCAGTTATTGTCACATTAGCAAAACGTAGAAGATTACACTGAGCAGGATATGGAAAACAGAAAATTGTCTGAGAAGGACTAAGGAAACGTTTTAAGCACAAACTATTGTAAAAGGGATTTGGACAAACACGTATTCTTAGGTGGACTTTCTGGGTAACGGAAGATTTAGCTGAGATGCAAGCAAGTGCAGGTAGTGCTTATGATGTATGAGAATGGTAGAGGGTAGTTGATAACACAAAGAGTAACCTCCGGGTCAGCAATAATAATATATAAAATATATTATATTAGATATTATACTTTATTAGTATAGGATTCGGTATATATTACAACGATACATAACATAAATTTGATATAATGTAATTTATGTGGCCCCATGTTCTTTGGGACGCCAAAATTATACAACGTAACCTTTTGTATATGCAGGTTGTAAATAATTATAACAATACCAAGTGTAACTATAATAAGAGTAGTAAATTTATGAGTAGTTAAAATTTCATGTTTATTGTTTTAACAAGCATTATAAAATAATAAAACATTGTTAATAATCTCCGATCAAGATATCACTCATTATTAAGTTCATCTCTTACGCTATACGGTGTTACACACATTTAAAACACTCTTACATCTAGACATGTTAATAATCTTAATCTAGACATTTATTCAAATTGATTTAATAAAAAAAATTAAAATTTAAATGTAATTAAGTTTTATTTTAATTGAATTCATGTAACTCAGATCTGACCTCAGCTTGCTCAGTCTATACAAATGTTTTTTAAAAATAAATTTAAAATTATATTAAATACTCTTAGACTGGCATTTGTTTCATATTAAAAATTTAAATTATTCTTTTCTACAAAATGCAAATATCAAATCATTTCAATTATTTGACTTTGATAAAAAAATATACTATCTCAAAATTAAACTCTTTTTTTTCTTCTATATTTATATTTATCTATATGCGATCGCTCATTCTTACAACTAATACATTTACATAAGACTCTATTACATTCTTTCTAATTATAAATTTTTTGTTTTAATTCATTGTCTCTTTATATAGTCTTTATGAGCTCTTTTAAAAAAATCATTTATAAATGCATTATGCATCTCACATCGAGTTTTGATGACCTTACGACTTATTGACGCGGTCCAGCGTTGTCCAGAATTGGGTTTCCGTTACTCCTGGCTTGGCGTGGTCCTGGATATGTCCAGAGTCCAGTGTCGTTCTCCAGCAGTGTGTGGACCGTCTCAGAGAATTACTATCTGCTGCGAGGTGGATCTCGTTCGGCTGTTAGGCGCCTAAAAAGCATCTCCAAACGTCTAGCATCTCGCGTCGCTCTTTGTAGCTTCACTGTTGATACTCTTGCTTACCTAAACGGTCCCGGTACTCTACGTTTCCCGAAATAGTGTAAACATAATTACTGAACGTCTTTATTCGTTCGTAGATGAGACTTATAATAAAATAAAACTGTTCTGCCGACGGACAGCATGTCCGACTGCAACTGTGTTTTGAAAAGAAGAGAAGGGTTTCCAGTCGAACCCTTAATTTATACCCTCTCGAGATTCCGCACCTGTTGGTTCCGAAAGTATCCTGTCGAGAACTGCATACCACATGCTAGCCCCCTCTCCCGAACTTTTTCATATATTTGCAATTTTTTGCAAATGGCAATGTTTTGTACGGAATCGAGATAGCACAAATCATAGGTAATTTGATTAAGCACTCACTGTGTTAATTTGAGCGTCTTAGTGTAATTTGCGTATTTTTGGCACATTTATTTCGCACTGACTTCGCGTAGTGTGTCCTATTAACGTCATTTTCTTACTGTTAATACCTATAAAATTTACACACACTTTGGTGCCTTCTGTTTGTTTATACACTAATTAGTTTTCACACAGTGAATTAAAATAATTATTTTAGTAATTAATTGGGGAGGGTAGCTGAGATTCCTGTCTGTACATGCATCACTAACACACACAAGATACACGCGTAACACACATACAATCGAGCAGGTGTTCTTTGCCTGTTGGAACAGGTTAATTTCTTCCCTAGTATAACAATGAAATATTTTTACAATCCCAGACCTGTCCATTTACCCAAAACTTATAATAATTTCACAGATTTTATATTTATTTAAATCAATGCTCAATACAGCATATGGCTGTATCGTTGCAATATATTACATTATAATATAATATAATACATAATATTATACATTATATACATTATATTATATTATATTATATTATATTATATTATATTACGTCACATTATGTTATGTTATGTTATGTTATGTTATGTTATGTTATGTTATGTTATGTTATGTTATGTTATGTTATGTTATGTTATGTTATGTTATGTTATGTTATGTTATGTTATGTTATGTTATGTAATGTTTATACAGTCTACTAGTTCAGCGTCTCCTAAGCCAATAGTCTCACTTCCAACTTTGCCTACGACAATCTACCTAAGATACACCAACCTCTGACACCAATCTCTGTGCCTTAATTTGCTGCCATTACACTCCACTCCATCATGAAACTCATTAAACCTGACGGCACAATCAGTATCAGTAATTAGATATATTTTCAGTATCTACTCTCTTATCCCGTAATTTTCAGTAACCGTTATTTTCTTCTTTGTCCATCAATTTTGTTTGAAACATCCATCATCATTATCAACACTCCAAGAACAAGGCCTTAGATCTGTTCCGGAACTCATCTGCTCCTTGATCTACCGGCATCTCTCTTTCCAGGAGTGTGATAACCCAAGGCAGCTACAGGTAGACGGATATCAGCCATGCGATACACGTGTTCACACCACACCATATTCAGTTCTGAAGTATCGCAGAAAATTTTTGTAAGCTCCTTGGAGAATACAGGATAGACGGTTACCTGAAGTTTAGCATCTTGGTATACGTCCTTCGGAACAAGGAATGTAGGAAGATCGACCAGAATGTGCAATGTATCTACTCCGTCAAGTGAAGAAGAAGAAGAAGAAGACAATCTTCGTTATTACTATATATAATTGTAAATTAACACCACACATAATAGCAGATAGTACTGCACAATAAGGTACTAAAAGCCAATCTACTAACCTAAATTATGTGCTCAAGTGTTCTCCTCCGTTTGAATAAACAGATGGCATATTTAAAGCACGTGTAAAATTATTGTAGGATGAAAACTGTGTGAGTTTAGTAAAATCACGTTTCTTTAAATAATCCAGACTTGGAATAACTTACACTTATGTAAATGATGGTAAATTGTTTGACAGACGTTCCATAAATTAATTAATATGCAGCCATTACTTACAAAGCCATCAGATGTCTTCCATTGATAACTTCCCATGCATTGTCAGATTGTTAACAAATGTTACACAAACAAAACCATACCTCCTTAAAAGCGCTTTTAAATATCTATTACTGATTAACATAATCTGACATTCATATTCCTGTACCCAAGCAATACGAGTCAATGAAGCTTCGAGCATTTTGTTTTGTAACACACCAACAGACTTGTGGTCCACTATCAATTTGTTTGATTGGCCTTCCTATTATGTTCTACCAACATTGGTAGCAACTTAATTAATGACATTTTCTTTGTTGCTAGATCAGTGGTTCAGTCTGATGTTACTCTAAAATGTTTTATACGATAAACAACACTCTTTCTAAGCCTTGCAGGGGAGAGGTGTCAATATATTCAAAATTACGTCTATAAACCGGGCTGTTGGACCGTGGTCGGTTGCAACGAAACGTCATCACGTCAGCAACGTTTCGATTCCTCCTCGGGAATCGTCCTCCGGGAAAACGACAGAGCGTAAAAATACAATAGCGGCAGATGTACGGCGAACAATACCCGATACCTGTATCAGGTAGAAGGAACGCTGTTATGTGTGAAATGCAAGTCACAATCTGATTTGTAAATCTGAAGCTGAGACTTCAGTGATTTGTAAAAACAACCCAGTTATTGTCACATTAGCAAAACGTAGAAGATTACACTGAGCAGGATATGGAAAACAGAAAATTGTCTGAGAAGGACTAAGGAAACGTTTTAAGCACAAACTATTGTAAAAGGGATTTGGACAAACACGTATTCTTAGGTGGACTTTCTGGGTAACGGAAGATTTAGCTGAGATGCAAGCAAGTGCAGGTAGTGCTTATGATGTATGAGAATGGTAGAGGGTAGTTGATAACACAAAGAGTAACCTCCGGGTCAGCAATAATAATATATAAAATATATTATATTAGATATTATACTTTATTAGTATAGGATTCGGTATATATTACAACGATACATAACATAAATTTGATATAATGTAATTTATGTGGCCCCATGTTCTTTGGGACGCCAAAATTATACAACGTAACCTTTTGTATATGCAGGTTGTAAATAATTATAACAATACCAAGTGTAACTATAATAAGAGTAGTAAATTTATGAGTAGTTAAAATTTCATGTTTATTGTTTTAACAAGCATTATAAAATAATAAAACATTGTTAATAATCTCCGATCAAGATATCACTCATTATTAAGTTCATCTCTTACGCTATACGGTGTTACACACATTTAAAACACTCTTACATCTAGACATGTTAATAATCTTAATCTAGACATTTATTCAAATTGATTTAATAAAAAAAATTAAAATTTAAATGTAATTAAGTTTTATTTTAATTGAATTCATGTAACTCAGATCTGACCTCAGCTTGCTCAGTCTATACAAATGTTTTTTAAAAATAAATTTAAAATTATATTAAATACTCTTAGACTGGCATTTGTTTCATATTAAAAATTTAAATTATTCTTTTCTACAAAATGCAAATATCAAATCATTTCAATTATTTGACTTTGATAAAAAAATATACTATCTCAAAATTAAACTCTTTTTTTTCTTCTATATTTATATTTATCTATATGCGATCGCTCATTCTTACAACTAATACATTTACATAAGACTCTATTACATTCTTTCTAATTATAAATTTTTTGTTTTAATTCATTGTCTCTTTATATAGTCTTTATGAGCTCTTTTAAAAAAATCATTTATAAATGCATTATGCATCTCACATCGAGTTTTGATGACCTTACGACTTATTGACGCGGTCCAGCGTTGTCCAGAATTGGGTTTCCGTTACTCCTGGCTTGGCGTGGTCCTGGATATGTCCAGAGTCCAGTGTCGTTCTCCAGCAGTGTGTGGACCGTCTCAGAGAATTACTATCTGCTGCGAGGTGGATCTCGTTCGGCTGTTAGGCGCCTAAAAAGCATCTCCAAACGTCTAGCATCTCGCGTCGCTCTTTGTAGCTTCACTGTTGATACTCTTGCTTACCTAAACGGTCCCGGTACTCTACGTTTCCCGAAATAGTGTAAACATAATTACTGAACGTCTTTATTCGTTCGTAGATGAGACTTATAATAAAATAAAACTGTTCTGCCGACGGACAGCATGTCCGACTGCAACTGTGTTTTGAAAAGAAGAGAAGGGTTTCCAGTCGAACCCTTAATTTATACCCTCTCGAGATTCCGCACCTGTTGGTTCCGAAAGTATCCTGTCGAGAACTGCATACCACATGCTAGCCCCCTCTCCCGAACTTTTTCATATATTTGCAATTTTTTGCAAATGGCAATGTTTTGTACGGAATCGAGATAGCACAAATCATAGGTAATTTGATTAAGCACTCACTGTGTTAATTTGAGCGTCTTAGTGTAATTTGCGTATTTTTGGCACATTTATTTCGCACTGACTTCGCGTAGTGTGTCCTATTAACGTCATTTTCTTACTGTTAATACCTATAAAATTTACACACACTTTGGTGCCTTCTGTTTGTTTATACACTAATTAGTTTTCACACAGTGAATTAAAATAATTATTTTAGTAATTAATTGGGGAGGGTAGCTGAGATTCCTGTCTGTACATGCATCACTAACACACACAAGATACACGCGTAACACACATACAATCGAGCAGGTGTTCTTTGCCTGTTGGAACAGGTTAATTTCTTCCCTAGTATAACAATGAAATATTTTTACAATCCCAGACCTGTCCATTTACCCAAAACTTATAATAATTTCACAGATTTTATATTTATTTAAATCAATGCTCAATACAGCATATGGCTGTATCGTTGCAATATATTACATTATAATATAATATAATACATAATATTATACATTATATACATTATATTATATTATATTATATTATATTATATTATATTATATTATATTACGTCACATTATGTTATGTTATGTTATGTTATGTTATGTTATGTTATGTTATGTTATGTTATGTTATGTTATGTTATGTTATGTTATGTTATGTTATGTTATGTTATGTTATGTTATGTTATGTTATGTTATGTTATGTTATGTTATGTTATGTTATGTTATGTAATGTTTATACAGTCTACTAGTTCAGCGTCTCCTAAGCCAATAGTCTCACTTCCAACTTTGCCTACGACAATCTACCTAAGATACACCAACCTCTGACACCAATCTCTGTGCCTTAATTTGCTGCCATTACACTCCACTCCATCATGAAACTCATTAAACCTGACGGCACAATCAGTATCAGTAATTAGATATATTTTCAGTATCTACTCTCTTATCCCGTAATTTTCAGTAACCGTTATTTTCTTCTTTGTCCATCAATTTTGTTTGAAACATCCATCATCATTATCAACACTCCAAGAACAAGGCCTTAGATCTGTTCCGGAACTCATCTGCTCCTTGATCTACCGGCATCTCTCTTTCCAGGAGTGTGATAACCCAAGGCAGCTACAGGTAGACGGATATCAGGCATGCGATACACGTGTTCACACCACACCATATTCAGTTCTGAAGTATCGCAGAAAATTTTTGTAAGCTCCTTGGAGAATACAGGATAGACGGTTACCTGAAGTTTAGCATCTTGGTATACGTCCTTCGGAACAAGGAATGTAGGAAGATCGACCAGAATGTGCAATGTATCCACTCCGTCAAGTGAAGAAGAAGAAGAAGAAGACAATCTTCGTTATTACTATATATAATTGTAAATTAACACCACACATAATAGCAGATAGTACTGCACAATAAGGTACTAAAAGCCAATCTACTAACCTAAATTATGTGCTCAAGTGTTCTCCTCCGTTTGAATAAACAGATGGCATATTTAAAGCACGTGTAAAATTATTGTAGGATGAAAACTGTGTGAGTTTAGTAAAATCACGTTTCTTTAAATAATCCAGACTTGGAATAACTTACACTTATGTAAATGATGGTAAATTGTTTGACAGACGTTCCATAAATTAATTAATATGCAGCCATTACTTACAAAGCCATCAGATGTCTTCCATTGATAACTTCCCATGCATTGTCAGATTGTTAACAAATGTTACACAAACAAAACCATACCTCCTTAAAAGCGCTTTTAAATATCTATTACTGATTAACATAATCTGACATTCATATTCCTGTACCCAAGCAATACGAGTCAATGAAGCTTCGAGCATTTTGTTTTGTAACACACCAACAGACTTGTGGTCCACTATCAATTTGTTTGATTGGCCTTCCTATTATGTTCTACCAACATTGGTAGCAACTTAATTAATGACATTTTCTTTGTTGCTAGATCAGTGGTTCAGTCTGATGTTACTCTAAAATGTTTTATACGATAAACAACACTCTTTCTAAGCCTTGCAGGGGAGAGGTGTCAATATATTCAAAATTACGTCTATAAACCGGGCTGTTGGACCGTGGTCGGTTGCAACGAAACGTCATCACGTCAGCAACGTTTCGATTCCTCCTCGGGAATCGTCCTCCGGGAAAACGACAGAGCGTAAAAATACAATAGCGGCAGATGTACGGCGAACAATACCCGATACCTGTATCAGGTAGAAGGAACGCTGTTATGTGTGAAATGCAAGTCACAATCTGATTTGTAAATCTGAAGCTGAGACTTCAGTGATTTGTAAAAACAACCCAGTTATTGTCACATTAGCAAAACGTAGAAGATTACACTGAGCAGGATATGGAAAACAGAAAATTGTCTGAGAAGGACTAAGGAAACGTTTTAAGCACAAACTATTGTAAAAGGGATTTGGACAAACACGTATTCTTAGGTGGACTTTCTGGGTAACGGAAGATTTAGCTGAGATGCAAGCAAGTGCAGGTAGTGCTTATGATGTATGAGAATGGTAGAGGGTAGTTGATAACACAAAGAGTAACCTCCGGGTCAGCAATAATAATATATAAAATATATTATATTAGATATTATACTTTATTAGTATAGGATTCGGTATATATTACAACGATACATAACATAAATTTGATATAATGTAATTTATGTGGCCCCATGTTCTTTGGGACGCCAAAATTATACAACGTAACCTTTTGTATATGCAGGTTGTAAATAATTATAACAATACCAAGTGTAACTATAATAAGAGTAGTAAATTTATGAGTAGTTAAAATTTCATGTTTATTGTTTTAACAAGCATTATAAAATAATAAAACATTGTTAATAATCTCCGATCAAGATATCACTCATTATTAAGTTCATCTCTTACGCTATACGGTGTTACACACATTTAAAACACTCTTACATCTAGACATGTTAATAATCTTAATCTAGACATTTATTCAAATTGATTTAATAAAAAAAATTAAAATTTAAATGTAATTAAGTTTTATTTTAATTGAATTCATGTAACTCAGATCTGACCTCAGCTTGCTCAGTCTATACAAATGTTTTTTAAAAATAAATTTAAAATTATATTAAATACTCTTAGACTGGCATTTGTTTCATATTAAAAATTTAAATTATTCTTTTCTACAAAATGCAAATATCAAATCATTTCAATTATTTGACTTTGATAAAAAAATATACTATCTCAAAATTAAACTCTTTTTTTTCTTCTATATTTATATTTATCTATATGCGATCGCTCATTCTTACAACTAATACATTTACATAAGACTCTATTACATTCTTTCTAATTATAAATTTTTTGTTTTAATTCATTGTCTCTTTATATAGTCTTTATGAGCTCTTTTAAAAAAATCATTTATAAATGCATTATGCATCTCACATCGAGTTTTGATGACCTTACGACTTATTGACGCGGTCCAGCGTTGTCCAGAATTGGGTTTCCGTTACTCCTGGCTTGGCGTGGTCCTGGATATGTCCAGAGTCCAGTGTCGTTCTCCAGCAGTGTGTGGACCGTCTCAGAGAATTACTATCTGCTGCGAGGTGGATCTCGTTCGGCTGTTAGGCGCCTAAAAAGCATCTCCAAACGTCTAGCATCTCGCGTCGCTCTTTGTAGCTTCACTGTTGATACTCTTGCTTACCTAAACGGTCCCGGTACTCTACGTTTCCCGAAATAGTGTAAACATAATTACTGAACGTCTTTATTCGTTCGTAGATGAGACTTATAATAAAATAAAACTGTTCTGCCGACGGACAGCATGTCCGACTGCAACTGTGTTTTGAAAAGAAGAGAAGGGTTTCCAGTCGAACCCTTAATTTATACCCTCTCGAGATTCCGCACCTGTTGGTTCCGAAAGTATCCTGTCGAGAACTGCATACCACATGCTAGCCCCCTCTCCCGAACTTTTTCATATATTTGCAATTTTTTGCAAATGGCAATGTTTTGTACGGAATCGAGATAGCACAAATCATAGGTAATTTGATTAAGCACTCACTGTGTTAATTTGAGCGTCTTAGTGTAATTTGCGTATTTTTGGCACATTTATTTCGCACTGACTTCGCGTAGTGTGTCCTATTAACGTCATTTTCTTACTGTTAATACCTATAAAATTTACACACACTTTGGTGCCTTCTGTTTGTTTATACACTAATTAGTTTTCACACAGTGAATTAAAATAATTATTTTAGTAATTAATTGGGGAGGGTAGCTGAGATTCCTGTCTGTACATGCATCACTAACACACACAAGATACACGCGTAACACACATACAATCGAGCAGGTGTTCTTTGCCTGTTGGAACAGGTTAATTTCTTCCCTAGTATAACAATGAAATATTTTTACAATCCCAGACCTGTCCATTTACCCAAAACTTATAATAATTTCACAGATTTTATATTTATTTAAATCAATGCTCAATACAGCATATGGCTGTATCGTTGCAATATATTACATTATAATATAATATAATACATAATATTATACATTATATACATTATATTATATTATATTATATTATATTATATTACGTCACATTATGTTATGTTATGTTATGTTATGTTATGTTATGTTATGTTATGTTATGTTATGTTATGTTATGTTATGTTATGTTATGTTATGTTATGTTATGTTATGTTATGTTATGTTATGTTATGTTATGTTATGTTATGTTATGTTATGTTATGTTATGTTATGTTATGTAATGTTTATACAGTCTACTAGTTCAGCGTCTCCTAAGCCAATAGTCTCACTTCCAACTTTGCCTACGACAATCTACCTAAGATACACCAACCTCTGACACCAATCTCTGTGCCTTAATTTGCTGCCATTACACTCCACTCCATCATGAAACTCATTAAACCTGACGGCACAATCAGTATCAGTAATTAGATATATTTTCAGTATCTACTCTCTTATCCCGTAATTTTCAGTAACCGTTATTTTCTTCTTTGTCCATCAATTTTGTTTGAAACATCCATCATCATTATCAACACTCCAAGAACAAGGCCTTAGATCTGTTCCGGAACTCATCTGCTCCTTGATCTACCGGCATCTCTCTTTCCAGGAGTGTGATAACCCAAGGCAGCTACAGGTAGACGGATATCAGCCATGCGATACACGTGTTCACACCACACCATATTCAGTTCTGAAGTATCGCAGAAAATTTTTGTAAGCTCCTTGGAGAATACAGGATAGACGGTTACCTGAAGTTTAGCATCTTGGTATACGTCCTTCGGAACAAGGAATGTAGGAAGATCGACCAGAATGTGCAATGTATCTACTCCGTCAAGTGAAGAAGAAGAAGAAGAAGACAATCTTCGTTATTACTATATATAATTGTAAATTAACACCACACATAATAGCAGATAGTACTGCACAATAAGGTACTAAAAGCCAATCTACTAACCTAAATTATGTGCTCAAGTGTTCTCCTCCGTTTGAATAAACAGATGGCATATTTAAAGCACGTGTAAAATTATTGTAGGATGAAAACTGTGTGAGTTTAGTAAAATCACGTTTCTTTAAATAATCCAGACTTGGAATAACTTACACTTATGTAAATGATGGTAAATTGTTTGACAGACGTTCCATAAATTAATTAATATGCAGCCATTACTTACAAAGCCATCAGATGTCTTCCATTGATAACTTCCCATGCATTGTCAGATTGTTAACAAATGTTACACAAACAAAACCATACCTCCTTAAAAGCGCTTTTAAATATCTATTACTGATTAACATAATCTGACATTCATATTCCTGTACCCAAGCAATACGAGTCAATGAAGCTTCGAGCATTTTGTTTTGTAACACACCAACAGACTTGTGGTCCACTATCAATTTGTTTGATTGGCCTTCCTATTATGTTCTACCAACATTGGTAGCAACTTAATTAATGACATTTTCTTTGTTGCTAGATCAGTGGTTCAGTCTGATGTTACTCTAAAATGTTTTATACGATAAACAACACTCTTTCTAAGCCTTGCAGGGGAGAGGTGTCAATATATTCAAAATTACGTCTATAAACCGGGCTGTTGGACCGTGGTCGGTTGCAACGAAACGTCATCACGTCAGCAACGTTTCGATTCCTCCTCGGGAATCGTCCTCCGGGAAAACGACAGAGCGTAAAAATACAATAGCGGCAGATGTACGGCGAACAATACCCGATACCTGTATCAGGTAGAAGGAACGCTGTTATGTGTGAAATGCAAGTCACAATCTGATTTGTAAATCTGAAGCTGAGACTTCAGTGATTTGTAAAAACAACCCAGTTATTGTCACATTAGCAAAACGTAGAAGATTACACTGAGCAGGATATGGAAAACAGAAAATTGTCTGAGAAGGACTAAGGAAACGTTTTAAGCACAAACTATTGTAAAAGGGATTTGGACAAACACGTATTCTTAGGTGGACTTTCTGGGTAACGGAAGATTTAGCTGAGATGCAAGCAAGTGCAGGTAGTGCTTATGATGTATGAGAATGGTAGAGGGTAGTTGATAACACAAAGAGTAACCTCCGGGTCAGCAATAATAATATATAAAATATATTATATTAGATATTATACTTTATTAGTATAGGATTCGGTATATATTACAACGATACATAACATAAATTTGATATAATGTAATTTATGTGGCCCCATGTTCTTTGGGACGCCAAAATTATACAACGTAACCTTTTGTATATGCAGGTTGTAAATAATTATAACAATACCAAGTGTAACTATAATAAGAGTAGTAAATTTATGAGTAGTTAAAATTTCATGTTTATTGTTTTAACAAGCATTATAAAATAATAAAACATTGTTAATAATCTCCGATCAAGATATCACTCATTATTAAGTTCATCTCTTACGCTATACGGTGTTACACACATTTAAAACACTCTTACATCTAGACATGTTAATAATCTTAATCTAGACATTTATTCAAATTGATTTAATAAAAAAAATTAAAATTTAAATGTAATTAAGTTTTATTTTAATTGAATTCATGTAACTCAGATCTGACCTCAGCTTGCTCAGTCTATACAAATGTTTTTTAAAAATAAATTTAAAATTATATTAAATACTCTTAGACTGGCATTTGTTTCATATTAAAAATTTAAATTATTCTTTTCTACAAAATGCAAATATCAAATCATTTCAATTATTTGACTTTGATAAAAAAATATACTATCTCAAAATTAAACTCTTTTTTTTCTTCTATATTTATATTTATCTATATGCGATCGCTCATTCTTACAACTAATACATTTACATAAGACTCTATTACATTCTTTCTAATTATAAATTTTTTGTTTTAATTCATTGTCTCTTTATATAGTCTTTATGAGCTCTTTTAAAAAAATCATTTATAAATGCATTATGCATCTCACATCGAGTTTTGATGACCTTACGACTTATTGACGCGGTCCAGCGTTGTCCAGAATTGGGTTTCCGTTACTCCTGGCTTGGCGTGGTCCTGGATATGTCCAGAGTCCAGTGTCGTTCTCCAGCAGTGTGTGGACCGTCTCAGAGAATTACTATCTGCTGCGAGGTGGATCTCGTTCGGCTGTTAGGCGCCTAAAAAGCATCTCCAAACGTCTAGCATCTCGCGTCGCTCTTTGTAGCTTCACTGTTGATACTCTTGCTTACCTAAACGGTCCCGGTACTCTACGTTTCCCGAAATAGTGTAAACATAATTACTGAACGTCTTTATTCGTTCGTAGATGAGACTTATAATAAAATAAAACTGTTCTGCCGACGGACAGCATGTCCGACTGCAACTGTGTTTTGAAAAGAAGAGAAGGGTTTCCAGTCGAACCCTTAATTTATACCCTCTCGAGATTCCGCACCTGTTGGTTCCGAAAGTATCCTGTCGAGAACTGCATACCACATGCTAGCCCCCTCTCCCGAACTTTTTCATATATTTGCAATTTTTTGCAAATGGCAATGTTTTGTACGGAATCGAGATAGCACAAATCATAGGTAATTTGATTAAGCACTCACTGTGTTAATTTGAGCGTCTTAGTGTAATTTGCGTATTTTTGGCACATTTATTTCGCACTGACTTCGCGTAGTGTGTCCTATTAACGTCATTTTCTTACTGTTAATACCTATAAAATTTACACACACTTTGGTGCCTTCTGTTTGTTTATACACTAATTAGTTTTCACACAGTGAATTAAAATAATTATTTTAGTAATTAATTGGGGAGGGTAGCTGAGATTCCTGTCTGTACATGCATCACTAACACACACAAGATACACGCGTAACACACATACAATCGAGCAGGTGTTCTTTGCCTGTTGGAACAGGTTAATTTCTTCCCTAGTATAACAATGAAATATTTTTACAATCCCAGACCTGTCCATTTACCCAAAACTTATAATAATTTCACAGATTTTATATTTATTTAAATCAATGCTCAATACAGCATATGGCTGTATCGTTGCAATATATTACATTATAATATAATATAATACATAATATTATACATTATATACATTATATTATATTATATTATATTATATTATATTATATTATATTACGTCACATTATGTTATGTTATGTTATGTTATGTTATGTTATGTTATGTTATGTTACGTTATGTTATGTTATGTTATGTTATGTTATGTTATGTTATGTTATGTTATGTTATGTTATGTTATGTTATGTTATGTTATGTTATGTTATGTAATGTTTATACAGTCTACTAGTTCAGCGTCTCCTAAGCCAATAGTCTCACTTCCAACTTTGCCTACGACAATCTACCTAAGATACACCAACCTCTGACACCAATCTCTGTGCCTTAATTTGCTGCCATTACACTCCACTCCATCATGAAACTCATTAAACCTGACGGCACAATCAGTATCAGTAATTAGATATATTTTCAGTATCTACTCTCTTATCCCGTAATTTTCAGTAACCGTTATTTTCTTCTTTGTCCATCAATTTTGTTTGAAACATCCATCATCATTATCAACACTCCAAGAACAAGGCCTTAGATCTGTTCCGGAACTCATCTGCTCCTTGATCTACCGGCATCTCTCTTTCCAGGAGTGTGATAACCCAAGGCAGCTACAGGTAGACGGATATCAGGCATGCGATACACGTGTTCACACCACACCATATTCAGTTCTGAAGTATCGCAGAAAATTTTTGTAAGCTCCTTGGAGAATACAGGATAGACGGTTACCTGAAGTTTAGCATCTTGGTATACGTCCTTCGGAACAAGGAATGTAGGAAGATCGACCAGAATGTGCAATGTATCTACTCCGTCAAGTGAAGAAGAAGAAGAAGAAGACAATCTTCGTTATTACTATATATAATTGTAAATTAACACCACACATAATAGCAGATAGTACTGCACAATAAGGTACTAAAAGCCAATCTACTAACCTAAATTATGTGCTCAAGTGTTCTCCTCCGTTTGAATAAACAGATGGCATATTTAAAGCACGTGTAAAATTATTGTAGGATGAAAACTGTGTGAGTTTAGTAAAATCACGTTTCTTTAAATAATCCAGACTTGGAATAACTTACACTTATGTAAATGATGGTAAATTGTTTGACAGACGTTCCATAAATTAATTAATATGCAGCCATTACTTACAAAGCCATCAGATGTCTTCCATTGATAACTTCCCATGCATTGTCAGATTGTTAACAAATGTTACACAAACAAAACCATACCTCCTTAAAAGCGCTTTTAAATATCTATTACTGATTAACATAATCTGACATTCATATTCCTGTACCCAAGCAATACGAGTCAATGAAGCTTCGAGCATTTTGTTTTGTAACACACCAACAGACTTGTGGTCCACTATCAATTTGTTTGATTGGCCTTCCTATTATGTTCTACCAACATTGGTAGCAACTTAATTAATGACATTTTCTTTGTTGCTAGATCAGTGGTTCAGTCTGATGTTACTCTAAAATGTTTTATACGATAAACAACACTCTTTCTAAGCCTTGCAGGGGAGAGGTGTCAATATATTCAAAATTACGTCTATAAACCGGGCTGTTGGACCGTGGTCGGTTGCAACGAAACGTCATCACGTCAGCAACGTTTCGATTCCTCCTCGGGAATCGTCCTCCGGGAAAACGACAGAGCGTAAAAATACAATAGCGGCAGATGTACGGCGAACAATACCCGATACCTGTATCAGGTAGAAGGAACGCTGTTATGTGTGAAATGCAAGTCACAATCTGATTTGTAAATCTGAAGCTGAGACTTCAGTGATTTGTAAAAACAACCCAGTTATTGTCACATTAGCAAAACGTAGAAGATTACACTGAGCAGGATATGGAAAACAGAAAATTGTCTGAGAAGGACTAAGGAAACGTTTTAAGCACAAACTATTGTAAAAGGGATTTGGACAAACACGTATTCTTAGGTGGACTTTCTGGGTAACGGAAGATTTAGCTGAGATGCAAGCAAGTGCAGGTAGTGCTTATGATGTATGAGAATGGTAGAGGGTAGTTGATAACACAAAGAGTAACCTCCGGGTCAGCAATAATAATATATAAAATATATTATATTAGATATTATACTTTATTAGTATAGGATTCGGTATATATTACAACGATACATAACATAAATTTGATATAATGTAATTTATGTGGCCCCATGTTCTTTGGGACGCCAAAATTATACAACGTAACCTTTTGTATATGCAGGTTGTAAATAATTATAACAATACCAAGTGTAACTATAATAAGAGTAGTAAATTTATGAGTAGTTAAAATTTCATGTTTATTGTTTTAACAAGCATTATAAAATAATAAAACATTGTTAATAATCTCCGATCAAGATATCACTCATTATTAAGTTCATCTCTTACGCTATACGGTGTTACACACATTTAAAACACTCTTACATCTAGACATGTTAATAATCTTAATCTAGACATTTATTCAAATTGATTTAATAAAAAAAATTAAAATTTAAATGTAATTAAGTTTTATTTTAATTGAATTCATGTAACTCAGATCTGACCTCAGCTTGCTCAGTCTATACAAATGTTTTTTAAAAATAAATTTAAAATTATATTAAATACTCTTAGACTGGCATTTGTTTCATATTAAAAATTTAAATTATTCTTTTCTACAAAATGCAAATATCAAATCATTTCAATTATTTGACTTTGATAAAAAAATATACTATCTCAAAATTAAACTCTTTTTTTTCTTCTATATTTATATTTATCTATATGCGATCGCTCATTCTTACAACTAATACATTTACATAAGACTCTATTACATTCTTTCTAATTATAAATTTTTTGTTTTAATTCATTGTCTCTTTATATAGTCTTTATGAGCTCTTTTAAAAAAATCATTTATAAATGCATTATGCATCTCACATCGAGTTTTGATGACCTTACGACTTATTGACGCGGTCCAGCGTTGTCCAGAATTGGGTTTCCGTTACTCCTGGCTTGGCGTGGTCCTGGATATGTCCAGAGTCCAGTGTCGTTCTCCAGCAGTGTGTGGACCGTCTCAGAGAATTACTATCTGCTGCGAGGTGGATCTCGTTCGGCTGTTAGGCGCCTAAAAAGCATCTCCAAACGTCTAGCATCTCGCGTCGCTCTTTGTAGCTTCACTGTTGATACTCTTGCTTACCTAAACGGTCCCGGTACTCTACGTTTCCCGAAATAGTGTAAACATAATTACTGAACGTCTTTATTCGTTCGTAGATGAGACTTATAATAAAATAAAACTGTTCTGCCGACGGACAGCATGTCCGACTGCAACTGTGTTTTGAAAAGAAGAGAAGGGTTTCCAGTCGAACCCTTAATTTATACCCTCTCGAGATTCCGCACCTGTTGGTTCCGAAAGTATCCTGTCGAGAACTGCATACCACATGCTAGCCCCCTCTCCCGAACTTTTTCATATATTTGCAATTTTTTGCAAATGGCAATGTTTTGTACGGAATCGAGATAGCACAAATCATAGGTAATTTGATTAAGCACTCACTGTGTTAATTTGAGCGTCTTAGTGTAATTTGCGTATTTTTGGCACATTTATTTCGCACTGACTTCGCGTAGTGTGTCCTATTAACGTCATTTTCTTACTGTTAATACCTATAAAATTTACACACACTTTGGTGCCTTCTGTTTGTTTATACACTAATTAGTTTTCACACAGTGAATTAAAATAATTATTTTAGTAATTAATTGGGGAGGGTAGCTGAGATTCCTGTCTGTACATGCATCACTAACACACACAAGATACACGCGTAACACACATACAATCGAGCAGGTGTTCTTTGCCTGTTGGAACAGGTTAATTTCTTCCCTAGTATAACAATGAAATATTTTTACAATCCCAGACCTGTCCATTTACCCAAAACTTATAATAATTTCACAGATTTTATATTTATTTAAATCAATGCTCAATACAGCATATGGCTGTATCGTTGCAATATATTACATTATAATATAATATAATACATAATATTATACATTATATACATTATATTATATTATATTATATTATATTATATTACGTCACATTATGTTATGTTATGTTATGTTATGTTATGTTATGTTATGTTATGTTATGTTATGTTATGTTATGTTATGTTATGTTATGTTATGTTATGTTATGTTATGTTATGTTATGTTATGTTATGTTATGTTATGTTATGTTATGTTATGTTATGTTATGTTATGTTATGTTATGTTATGTTATGTTATGTTATGTTATGTTATGTTATGTTATGTTATGTTATGTTTATACAGTCTACTAGTTCAGCGTCTCCTAAGCCAATAGTCTCACTTCCAACTTTGCCTACGACAATCTACCTAAGATACACCAACCTCTGACACCAATCTCTGTGCCTTAATTTGCTGCCATTACACTCCACTCCATCATGAAACTCATTAAACCTGACGGCACAATCAGTATCAGTAATTAGATATATTTTCAGTATCTACTCTCTTATCCCGTAATTTTCAGTAACCGTTATTTTCTTCTTTGTCCATCAATTTTGTTTGAAACATCCATCATCATTATCAACACTCCAAGAACAAGGCCTTAGATCTGTTCCGGAACTCATCTGCTCCTTGATCTACCGGCATCTCTCTTTCCAGGAGTGTGATAACCCAAGGCAGCTACAGGTAGACGGATATCAGGCATGCGATACACGTGTTCACACCACACCATATTCAGTTCTGAAGTATCGCAGAAAATTTTTGTAAGCTCCTTGGAGAATACAGGATAGACGGTTACCTGAAGTTTAGCATCTTGGTATACGTCCTTCGGAACAAGGAATGTAGGAAGATCGACCAGAATGTGCAATGTATCTACTCCGTCAAGTGAAGAAGAAGAAGAAGAAGACAATCTTCGTTATTACTATATATAATTGTAAATTAACACCACACATAATAGCAGATAGTACTGCACAATAAGGTACTAAAAGCCAATCTACTAACCTAAATTATGTGCTCAAGTGTTCTCCTCCGTTTGAATAAACAGATGGCATATTTAAAGCACGTGTAAAATTATTGTAGGATGAAAACTGTGTGAGTTTAGTAAAATCACGTTTCTTTAAATAATCCAGACTTGGAATAACTTACACTTATGTAAATGATGGTAAATTGTTTGACAGACGTTCCATAAATTAATTAATATGCAGCCATTACTTACAAAGCCATCAGATGTCTTCCATTGATAACTTCCCATGCATTGTCAGATTGTTAACAAATGTTACACAAACAAAACCATACCTCCTTAAAAGCGCTTTTAAATATCTATTACTGATTAACATAATCTGACATTCATATTCCTGTACCCAAGCAATACGAGTCAATGAAGCTTCGAGCATTTTGTTTTGTAACACACCAACAGACTTGTGGTCCACTATCAATTTGTTTGATTGGCCTTCCTATTATGTTCTACCAACATTGGTAGCAACTTAATTAATGACATTTTCTTTGTTGCTAGATCAGTGGTTCAGTCTGATGTTACTCTAAAATGTTTTATACGATAAACAACACTCTTTCTAAGCCTTGCAGGGGAGAGGTGTCAATATATTCAAAATTACGTCTATAAACCGGGCTGTTGGACCGTGGTCGGTTGCAACGAAACGTCATCACGTCAGCAACGTTTCGATTCCTCCTCGGGAATCGTCCTCCGGGAAAACGACAGAGCGTAAAAATACAATAGCGGCAGATGTACGGCGAACAATACCCGATACCTGTATCAGGTAGAAGGAACGCTGTTATGTGTGAAATGCAAGTCACAATCTGATTTGTAAATCTGAAGCTGAGACTTCAGTGATTTGTAAAAACAACCCAGTTATTGTCACATTAGCAAAACGTAGAAGATTACACTGAGCAGGATATGGAAAACAGAAAATTGTCTGAGAAGGACTAAGGAAACGTTTTAAGCACAAACTATTGTAAAAGGGATTTGGACAAACACGTATTCTTAGGTGGACTTTCTGGGTAACGGAAGATTTAGCTGAGATGCAAGCAAGTGCAGGTAGTGCTTATGATGTATGAGAATGGTAGAGGGTAGTTGATAACACAAAGAGTAACCTCCGGGTCAGCAATAATAATATATAAAATATATTATATTAGATATTATACTTTATTAGTATAGGATTCGGTATATATTACAACGATACATAACATAAATTTGATATAATGTAATTTATGTGGCCCCATGTTCTTTGGGACGCCAAAATTATACAACGTAACCTTTTGTATATGCAGGTTGTAAATAATTATAACAATACCAAGTGTAACTATAATAAGAGTAGTAAATTTATGAGTAGTTAAAATTTCATGTTTATTGTTTTAACAAGCATTATAAAATAATAAAACATTGTTAATAATCTCCGATCAAGATATCACTCATTATTAAGTTCATCTCTTACGCTATACGGTGTTACACACATTTAAAACACTCTTACATCTAGACATGTTAATAATCTTAATCTAGACATTTATTCAAATTGATTTAATAAAAAAAATTAAAATTTAAATGTAATTAAGTTTTATTTTAATTGAATTCATGTAACTCAGATCTGACCTCAGCTTGCTCAGTCTATACAAATGTTTTTTAAAAATAAATTTAAAATTATATTAAATACTCTTAGACTGGCATTTGTTTCATATTAAAAATTTAAATTATTCTTTTCTACAAAATGCAAATATCAAATCATTTCAATTATTTGACTTTGATAAAAAAATATACTATCTCAAAATTAAACTCTTTTTTTTCTTCTATATTTATATTTATCTATATGCGATCGCTCATTCTTACAACTAATACATTTACATAAGACTCTATTACATTCTTTCTAATTATAAATTTTTTGTTTTAATTCATTGTCTCTTTATATAGTCTTTATGAGCTCTTTTAAAAAAATCATTTATAAATGCATTATGCATCTCACATCGAGTTTTGATGACCTTACGACTTATTGACGCGGTCCAGCGTTGTCCAGAATTGGGTTTCCGTTACTCCTGGCTTGGCGTGGTCCTGGATATGTCCAGAGTCCAGTGTCGTTCTCCAGCAGTGTGTGGACCGTCTCAGAGAATTACTATCTGCTGCGAGGTGGATCTCGTTCGGCTGTTAGGCGCCTAAAAAGCATCTCCAAACGTCTAGCATCTCGCGTCGCTCTTTGTAGCTTCACTGTTGATACTCTTGCTTACCTAAACGGTCCCGGTACTCTACGTTTCCCGAAATAGTGTAAACATAATTACTGAACGTCTTTATTCGTTCGTAGATGAGACTTATAATAAAATAAAACTGTTCTGCCGACGGACAGCATGTCCGACTGCAACTGTGTTTTGAAAAGAAGAGAAGGGTTTCCAGTCGAACCCTTAATTTATACCCTCTCGAGATTCCGCACCTGTTGGTTCCGAAAGTATCCTGTCGAGAACTGCATACCACATGCTAGCCCCCTCTCCCGAACTTTTTCATATATTTGCAATTTTTTGCAAATGGCAATGTTTTGTACGGAATCGAGATAGCACAAATCATAGGTAATTTGATTAAGCACTCACTGTGTTAATTTGAGCGTCTTAGTGTAATTTGCGTATTTTTGGCACATTTATTTCGCACTGACTTCGCGTAGTGTGTCCTATTAACGTCATTTTCTTACTGTTAATACCTATAAAATTTACACACACTTTGGTGCCTTCTGTTTGTTTATACACTAATTAGTTTTCACACAGTGAATTAAAATAATTATTTTAGTAATTAATTGGGGAGGGTAGCTGAGATTCCTGTCTGTACATGCATCACTAACACACACAAGATACACGCGTAACACACATACAATCGAGCAGGTGTTCTTTGCCTGTTGGAACAGGTTAATTTCTTCCCTAGTATAACAATGAAATATTTTTACAATCCCAGACCTGTCCATTTACCCAAAACTTATAATAATTTCACAGATTTTATATTTATTTAAATCAATGCTCAATACAGCATATGGCTGTATCGTTGCAATATATTACATTATAATATAATATAATACATAATATTATACATTATATACATTATATTATATTATATTATATTATATTATATTACGTCACATTATGTTATGTTATGTTATGTTATGTTATGTTATGTTATGTTATGTTATGTTATGTTATGTTATGTTATGTTATGTTATGTTATGTTATGTTATGTTATGTTATGTTATGTTATGTTATGTTATGTTATGTTATGTTATGTTATGTTATGTTATGTTATGTTATGTTATGTTATGTAATGTTTATACAGTCTACTAGTTCAGCGTCTCCTAAGCCAATAGTCTCACTTCCAACTTTGCCTACGACAATCTACCTAAGATACACCAACCTCTGACACCAATCTCTGTGCCTTAATTTGCTGCCATTACACTCCACTCCATCATGAAACTCATTAAACCTGACGGCACAATCAGTATCAGTAATTAGATATATTTTCAGTATCTACTCTCTTATCCCGTAATTTTCAGTAACCGTTATTTTCTTCTTTGTCCATCAATTTTGTTTGAAACATCCATCATCATTATCAACACTCCAAGAACAAGGCCTTAGATCTGTTCCGGAACTCATCTGCTCCTTGATCTACCGGCATCTCTCTTTCCAGGAGTGTGATAACCCAAGGCAGCTACAGGTAGACGGATATCAGGCATGCGATACACGTGTTCACACCACACCATATTCAGTTCTGAAGTATCGCAGAAAATTTTTGTAAGCTCCTTGGAGAATACAGGATAGACGGTTACCTGAAGTTTAGCATCTTGGTATACGTCCTTCGGAACAAGGAATGTAGGAAGATCGACCAGAATGTGCAATGTATCTACTCCGTCAAGTGAAGAAGAAGAAGAAGAAGACAATCTTCGTTATTACTATATATAATTGTAAATTAACACCACACATAATAGCAGATAGTACTGCACAATAAGGTACTAAAAGCCAATCTACTAACCTAAATTATGTGCTCAAGTGTTCTCCTCCGTTTGAATAAACAGATGGCATATTTAAAGCACGTGTAAAATTATTGTAGGATGAAAACTGTGTGAGTTTAGTAAAATCACGTTTCTTTAAATAATCCAGACTTGGAATAACTTACACTTATGTAAATGAGGGTAAATTGTTTGACAGACGTTCCATAAATTAATTAATATGCAGCCATTACTTACAAAGCCATCAGATGTCTTCCATTGATAACTTCCCATGCATTGTCAGATTGTTAACAAATGTTACACAAACAAAACCATACCTCCTTAAAAGCGCTTTTAAATATCTATTACTGATTAACATAATCTGACATTCATATTCCCGTACCCAAGCAATACGAGTCAATGAAGCTTCGAGCATTTTGTTTTGTAACACACCAACAGACTTGTGGTCCACTATCAATTTGTTTGATTGGCCTTCCTATTATGTTCTACCAACATTGGTAGGAACTTAATTAATGACATTTTCTTTGTTGCTAGATCAGTGGTTCAGTCTGATGTTACTCTAAAATGTTTTATACGATAAACAACACTCTTTCTAAGCCTTGCAGGGGAGAGGTGTCAATATATTCAAAATTACGTCTATAAACCGGGCTGTTGGACCGTGGTCGGTTGCAACGAAACGTCATCACGTCAGCAACGTTTCGATTCCTCCTCGGGAATCGTCCTCCGGGAAAACGACAGAGCGTAAAAATACAATAGCGGCAGATGTACGGCGAACAATACCCGATACCTGTATCAGGTAGAAGGAACGCTGTTATGTGTGAAATGCAAGTCACAATCTGATTTGTAAATCTGAAGCTGAGACTTCAGTGATTTGTAAAAACAACCAGTTATTGTCACATTAGCAAAACGTAGAAGATTACACTGAGCAGGATATGGAAAACAGAAATTGTCTGAGAAGGACTAAGGAAACGTTTTAAGCACAAACTATTGTAAAAGGGATTTGGACAAACACGTATTCTTAGGTGGACTTTCTGGGTAACGGAAGATTTAGCTGAGATGCAAGCAAGTGCAGGTAGTGCTTATGATGTATGAGAATGGTAGAGGGTAGTTGATAACACAAAGAGTAACCTCCGGGTCAGCAATAATAATATATAAAATATATTATATTAGATATTATACTTTATTAGTATAGGATTCGGTATATATTACAACGATACATAACATAAATTTGATATAATGTAATTTATGTGGCCCCATGTTCTTTGGGACGCCAAAATTATACAACGTAACCTTTTGTATATGCAGGTTGTAAATAATTATAACAATACCAAGTGTAACTATAATAAGAGTAGTAAATTTATGAGTAGTTAAAATTTCATGTTTATTGTTTTAACAAGCATTATAAAATAATAAAACATTGTTAATAATCTCCGATCAAGATATCACTCATTATTAAGTTCATCTCTTACGCTATACGGTGTTACACACATTTAAAACACTCTTACATCTAGACATGTTAATAATCTTAATCTAGACATTTATTCAAATTGATTTAATAAAAAAAATTAAAATTTAAATGTAATTAAGTTTTATTTTAATTGAATTCATGTAACTCAGATCTGACCTCAGCTTGCTCAGTCTATACAAATGTTTTTTAAAAATAAATTTAAAATTATATTAAATACTCTTAGACTGGCATTTGTTTCATATTAAAAATTTAAATTATTCTTTTCTACAAAATGCAAATATCAAATCATTTCAATTATTTGACTTTGATAAAAAAATATACTATCTCAAAATTAAACTCTTTTTTTTCTTCTATATTTATATTTATCTATATGCGATCGCTCATTCTTACAACTAATACATTTACATAAGACTCTATTACATTCTTTCTAATTATAAATTTTTTGTTTTAATTCATTGTCTCTTTATATAGTCTTTATGAGCTCTTTTAAAAAAATCATTTATAAATGCATTATGCATCTCACATCGAGTTTTGATGACCTTACGACTTATTGACGCGGTCCAGCGTTGTCCAGAATTGGGTTTCCGTTACTCCTGGCTTGGCGTGGTCCTGGATATGTCCAGAGTCCAGTGTCGTTCTCCAGCAGTGTGTGGACCGTCTCAGAGAATTACTATCTGCTGCGAGGTGGATCTCGTTCGGCTGTTAGGCGCCTAAAAAGCATCTCCAAACGTCTAGCATCTCGCGTCGCTCTTTGTAGCTTCACTGTTGATACTCTTGCTTACCTAAACGGTCCCGGTACTCTACGTTTCCCGAAATAGTGTAAACATAATTACTGAACGTCTTTATTCGTTCGTAGATGAGACTTATAATAAAATAAAACTGTTCTGCCGACGGACAGCATGTCCGACTGCAACTGTGTTTTGAAAAGAAGAGAAGGGTTTCCAGTCGAACCCTTAATTTATACCCTCTCGAGATTCCGCACCTGTTGGTTCCGAAAGTATCCTGTCGAGAACTGCATACCACATGCTAGCCCCCTCTCCCGAACTTTTTCATATATTTGCAATTTTTTGCAAATGGCAATGTTTTGTACGGATTCGAGATAGCACAAATCATAGGTAATTTGATTAAGCACTCACTGTGTTAATTTGAGCGTCTTAGTGTAATTTGCGTATTTTTGGCACATTTATTTCGCACTGACTTCGCGTAGTGTGTCCTATTAACGTCATTTTCTTACTGTTAATACCTATAAAATTTACACACACTTTGGTGCCTTCTGTTTGTTTATACACTAATTAGTTTTCACACAGTGAATTAAAATAATTATTTTAGTAATTAATTGGGAGGGTAGCTGAGATTCCTGTCTGTACATGCATCACTAACACACACAAGATACACGCGTAACACACATACAATCGAGCAGGTGTTCTTTGCCTGTTGGAACAGGTTAATTTCTTCCCTAGTATAACAATGAAA